>OY728133.1:951324372-953824372 GCA_963277665.1 Viscum album | reverse complement strand
TTTCTTAGGATTGATTTGGGAATTTATTTCCTCTTTGTTAATAGAAGGATTCTCTTACTAGAAGTCATTGGATTGGTTTACTTCCTCTCAACAGCTAAAGCATATCCTTATCCCCTTTTGAGAATTTATTGGATGATTTCATCCACACCTTTGACATGTTGGGTTTTGAACAGTCATATAACTATTATATTTCTCTATTTGACTTCCATAATTAAACTCCATTTTACACTTCATATCCCAGTTATTTTCTTGAGTTTCACAGCCCTCAATGTCAACATTGATGGAACATCTGAAAATTTCGTCCTAGATATCAATGTCTTAGATCACAAAGGATTTTCTTATATTAGGATTTATCCCAAAAAAGAAGCATTTAAACTTGAAATCATGTGTATCATAAAAGGCATAGGTGTATTGTGTATGTCTTCTAATGTTTTCCCAATACACACCAATATATTAGCAGTCTTTTTTGCTTCTGGGAAAAGACAAACTTTTCCATTTTAAGATGCTGACTGAAAGAAAAATATTTATTGAAGAAAATTTCTGAGAAATCCTACCACCCCATTTATTGGATCTCTTTCTCCGACATCATGTTTTTAATCAATTCCCACCACTGATCAGCTTTATCTTCTATGTGATAATCATCTCGTATAATTAAATCATTCCTTGAATAATGAATGAATGAGAATATCTTTTCAAGGGAGTTGATCTAGTATTTTATGATTAGGGGATCATATAACCCATTAATAGATATAGGATTTTGTATCAAAATGCTTTGGAATGTGGCATGTTATTTCATAGGGGTACTGTATGATATTCATATTCTAGGTTTCTATTTAGAACCTGAGTTAGTTGAGAGGGTATCATCCTTAAATGGGTGATTCCTACTCCTGTAGGGTTTGGAATGTAATTAGGTTAGTCATCATAATACTCTTCACATTGATTTTTTACCTGCATCCTCCAATTTTTGGCCATTTTATAGAATATTTGAAAAATTAGGAATGAGTAAATTTTAACATTAAACACATTAATGTGGAATCATGATACATTATAGAGACAACATATAAATTTCATATATTTCAATAACATATAATTTTATACTCAGGTTATGTCATCCATGATCGATTTCCTAACAAATACTGTTGGGGGAATATTTTTTACTACATTAATAATGGTTCATAATGATATTATGAATTTACTAATTAATATACCATGGGAGTGTCAAATAATGTATGTAGTAAGAACCATTTTCATATACTAGGTTACCTCGACAAAGGCATGAGACACATTTTTTGAGTTGTAACCCCTATCTACATCTTGTCAAGAACCACATCCACATTTAGTATATTGATATAGATTTATTTAAACGATAAACCACAAATTATATACTTACTAAAACATAGTTATTTTTTCATATGACTAGTCTTATCTATAATGAATATCCTGATTTCTCTAATCAGGATCCCCAAAATAACAAAACTTTTCTTATTATTCCAACTATAACAACTATTCCATATAATAAAACCTGAAATATCAAATAAATTATCACTATATTCAACATGAAATATTGAAATGTATAATGTCTTTAGGAATTGGGTGCATTAAATTACAACGTAAAACATGGAATACACCATATTTATTAAAAACATTCTAACATGATCACACTTTAAACTATATGGGATAACATGAAAAAAAAATATAAGAAAGGGGTGAGATATAAATACATGTAATGTTATAAACATGAAATAAGGTAAACCATGTTAGAAAATAGTCATATAAAAGGTCATAAAATTATTATGAGTAATAATAGACAATTATATGATCTGATATAGCATGATAACATAAATTCAACATGGGAAATGTGGAAAAAACATAAAATGCTACAACTTAGGTAAAGGATAACATCCATGAAATCATAATGGAAAATGTACCATAAAGTAACTAGGTTTAATACCTATTCCACCATGAATTATCATGATACTAATAATCTCCCAATGCATTGCAGTGATAAATTATTTCATGCACACCCATTACATTCATTTACATCTCATGCTTATTTTTGCAACATAGATCATAAAACGTGGATTCATTTATCATGATAATTTATTCAACTATCAAGCAATAAAGTATATATACATGAATGTATCAAATAAAAAATTTGTATGTATATTAATGAGAAAAAAATTGATAGGAAATTGATATGGTATTCACTACACTATTGTATTGGAATAGAAAATCTCAATGACAATTCTATAGCCCAACAACATCGCTTAAAAATTCATAAAAGGGTTGATTATAATGAAAATGGTGCCTCAAAATATGGACATAAAATTGGAAGTTTTGGGTACATAATAAGAAAGCTACAGTCATATTAAATTTGAAATAGACGAAATAATGATAATAAATAAATTTAATTAATGAATAGGATTTAAGAACACTTATGAATTTTTGTCATGGTAACAACAGTACATAGGAGGGACTAATGAGAGAGAAAGGTGTCTCTCATAAATTAGAAATCATAAGGGATGTATGGGAGAGTAGATAAATTAGTCACCATCATTTGGAATTAAAAATCAAATTCCATAAAATAGATAATATTCCTGAATAAAAGTGATAAGAAGAGGATCCCTTACCTTAAAAGTATGACAAATAAAGATTGAAAGGGGATTCTTGAGAGCATGGTCTACCTTGAAAGGATTATTAAGTTTGAATGGAAGAGTAAGGGTATTATCCATGTATTTTTTGGATAGTGAAATGGGATCATGGGTGGATTTATATATAAAATGAGTGGGGATTTATTTTATATTGGACAAACATAGGTTTCAAATTGTCGTTAATAAGATATTAAAAACCACAAACATTCACTTGGTTTTTTAAAAATTATACCACCAAATGAGAGTGTTCTTTCAATATTTTATTATGAAATGGTCTAACCTTATTAAAATATTACCCTTTCTTATGTGGAGGTGAGTCAAACATATAAAAGAAATGAATTTAAAATAATAAAATATATTATATCCTTTGGAATACTCATAATGAAATTATAAAATTCATAAAATAATATTAAAATCAAATTATATTGATGGAAAATATAAATTTGGTCAAGTATACCCATTTTTGTATTTGTTAAATCATTTTTGGGTCACTATGAAGTCAATAAACACACCGTGTATTTAAACCGTATTTACTTTTAATCCTAAAATCTGATTTTCTTAAAAAATAATTAAAATTTATCATTGGAAAATGTTGACATTCTGATTATCAAAATAATAATATTCTTGTCTAAATAATTTTCTAAATATTTGAATTTTCACTTTTATAACATTAATAATTGATATTTATTAAGAAACCTATCTTTTTAGAAATAATAATTTTTAAACCCTAATAAAACGTTAAATTTTATGTCATAAAATTAATATAATCATTTATATTTAATATTCAAAATTTAATAATAATAGTTAATTAATGAAATATTTATTTTAAAATTAAATTAATCAACCAAAATAAATTCCTTAATTCAAATTAATATTAACCAAAAATTGTCACGACCTGTTCTTGGGGCCCGTGCCGTGACTACCCCAAGCCCGCCTTCCATAGGCCAGGGGCTGGAGACTAGCACCAAGACGTAAATCCTGGTAAAAATGGAAGGCATTTCCTTTGTAAAGTAAAAAAACACCACAGAGCAAGCATGCAGTATAAGTTAACACTAAGTAAAAGCTGATACAAAGTAAGTGTGGAAAAGTAAGTGGGCTAGAATACAAACCCAAACTGAAGTAAAGTACAACTGGAAAGGGAAAACAACAACTGAAAGTAAATCCACTATGTCGAGCCATCAACTAGAAGTCCCACCTAAAAGGTGAGTAAAGATAGCCTCCATAGCTCCTCAGGTCCAGCCGTCTGCTTCGAGTATGTTCCACCCAGTGGTCCACCTCTAGGTACCTACCTACTCCGCCAGCCCCAACCGCGATCAGCGCTGTCTGTCATCTACAACCAATACAACGTAGTGCGGGCATAGAACGTGCAGGGGTGAGTATAAGCTACTCAGTAGGGACCCCGAGACCCTCAAAGTCTCACTAAAACCGACAAGGATAACCACAACGAAGTTCTCAACAGATAACCTCTACTTAGGTATATGCTCATACATATACCTAAGTTATCAAGTAACCCATCTCAATCATGAGGAAACACAAGATTATGAAATCAACAGATAACTACTACCCAGGAATGTGCCCATACATATTCCCATGTTATCAAGTGACCCATCTTAATCATGAGGTAAACACAAAGGTCATAGAATCAGCTCAAACCAGGATTTTCATTATCGAAACTGTAACTTCTGTAGAGCCTCGTCTCTGGAGTGTACAGTGGTCCTATCATGACTCCGAGGTACTGCTCACTATCCTAAGACTGCTGAGGTACTCCTCCTGTCGAGTACTATGGGCCTGTTGCTACAACCATGCGCTTCCCACCATGGGTCTGCCTCTACAACCCAGCGCTCCCCCTCAAAGCCTCCAGAGGTACTTCTTCTGTTGAGTACCGCGGGTCTGCCCCTACAACCAAGCCCTCCTACGCCGTGGGTCTATCGCTACAACCAAGCTCTCCCCCTCATAGCCTCTAGAGGTACTCCTTCTGTTGAGTACCGCGGGTCTGCCGCTACAACCAAGCGCTCCCCACTGGGCTATCCGAAACACACCGAGTCGATCGGTCAAGCAGTCGTCAGGTCTCAGCTGGCTACACGGTCTCCGTACACCTCACGCTCGTCTCCGGGAGGGTCCTCTACACGAGCTTCTGGTCGATACTACAAGTATGACAATGTTCCATGAAGAAGTATCTCAAAGGACCGCCTCGTCACAGGGGTCTCAACGTAACAGACGACACGTCAATTGGATGCCCGGTCTGTGAGTTACTAGCCTTTTCGTCCCCGGGGCCCGGTTGGTTTCATGTGCGAACCAACCCAGATGTATCTCAACTGTACCCCGAACTCTCATAGGGTATACTCATAGTGACCATTTTTTCCACGTGATCACCAACGCCGCTGACGGTTCGTCAAACGGACGTCCGGTGTTCAAGTTATGAGTTTTTCCATTCCAGGGGCTCAGTTGGATTTCGGGTGCAATCCAACCCGGAAACTATCCAACTTCATCCAAAACTAAATAGAATTATTCCAAAAGTTCTGCCTTATCGAGAGTAATTCAATGAGACAGACGGCGCGTCAATCGAATGCCCTGTCTGTGAGTTATTGACTTTTTTTTGTTCTAGGGGCCTGGTTGGTTTTGTGAGGGAACCAACCCGACCGCACTCCGACGGCATCCAAACCTTGAGTGGAGTAAGCCAGATATCCGTCTCACTTAGAGGAATCCATCAATGTTGACGGCACGTCAATTGGACGTCCAGAGTTCAAGTTATGAGCATTTCCGCTCAGAGGGCCCGGTTGGTTCCGTGCACGAACCAACCCGTTCGAACCCAATGTATTCCGAAACCTTGAGTGCGATATGTCAAAACGACCGTCTCGGTCCAAGGATTGCATCGCCGCTAACGGTGCATCGATCGGAGGCCTGTAGATCAAGATACGAGAAAAAGACAAAAAAGGGTCAAAAAAACGTGGGGTCTGGGTCCGGACTGACCTGGCCCAACCCCCCTGGGTCAGCCCGAACCGGGTCGACCCGACCCGGGTCCAGGTCCAACCCTGCCGGCGGGGCCCGACCCGACATGGGTGGCCCGGCCCGGCCTGGGCGCGACTCAGCCCGGCCGGCGCGGGCGTGGCCCGGCCGCCAGGGGTTGGGTCGGCCGGTTACGGCCGAGCGGCATGGGCGGCGCGCTGCCCTCGCGTGGGGCCGCCCTTTCCAGCGGATGTGGAAGCCGACCGCGTCCCGTCCCTCATCAGACCCGCGCGGTCATGGGTCTGTCGGCCACCGCCGTGGCTTCAGCCACGACGGTTCTCCTCGGTGGCGCGCCGGGCACTGCCGCCTTCCACCACCGGTGACGCCATGCTGGCGTGGCACACCAGTGGTTTTCTCCGCGGACCACCGGATGAGTTCCGGTGGTCAGAATTCCTTTTCTTCTTCGCCAAAAGCCTTCCCAGGGTCCATCCTTCACTGCGAGGACCTTATGTTGCCCGTACGACTGATTTTGTCGATGTCCGCCATTTCGCACACCAAGAATGAAAGGGGCGGTGGGTTCAGACTTGTTCGTTAGTCCGCACCCACCGCGTTAGCGGTTTAAAAGTCTCACAAGAATTTTAATCACATGCCGGGGGTATAAATCAAAAAGATTTAAAATAATCAACCCTTACCTCATCGTATTCGTCGGACGTGAGTTCATCGCAGAGATGACCATCGCGGAAAAAGAGGATCGTCGCGTCGCGGATGGGCATCACTGTCGTTGCGGTACACGGCGGCGTGCCATCAAACTCTGGATTAAAAATCACACAGATTTAATTGCATCAATTAAATCCATGTTGAGGATATAATTCACATCAAATTAAGGAACCGAAATCCCCAACCTCCAGCAGTTGATGATCGAAGATTGTTGCAGGGAAGAAACGTCGCGGAAGAACGTCGCGGAAGGAGAATCTTCGGCGTCGCGGTACACGGCGTCGCGTCTTCGATCTCCGAGGGTTCGACGTTCTTCGTCGCCTTTCGTTGAAGGCCAACATTCTTCACGTTCTTCGTGTTCTTCATGTTCTTCACGAAGGAGGATGAAGATAGAGTTTCTCCAAATCCTTTCAACAAGCCACCCCCAAGAAAGACAAGTGTTGGTCTTATTTTATTTACATGCCAACGATTGAAAAACAAAGTTAAGAAACGAACCATTAATTCAATGAATTAATGGTAATGACTTAACTTCCCAATTAATAGGGGCATAAAAAATTTAAGAAACAAACCGGTTGACTTTCATTTAAAAAGGGTTTTCGTGGGTGTGTTACTTAGAGGAAAATAAATAGTGGGGCTCCTGTGGGCCCCACCTCACAAATATCCTACCAAGAGGGTAGGATATTTTGGGTTCCACCCTATCCGCTTCAACTTAGATTAAGTGGGTTTAAGTAAAATAAAAATAATGTTGTCGCACCACTTTATTTTATTTCTTAACTTAGCCCCAAAAATTAAAATCCACACCCTCGCAAACACAACTCCGAAAAATGCGTTTCTAAGAAAATACCAGCGCTTCGATTCCATCGGTGCGCTCAGAATTCGATTCTGAGCACCAATTGAAAAGTTAGAAAAACCCACTCGTTCGTTAACTGAAAGTACCCGAGCCAAACTTTAGAAAATGATTCCGGGCACACCGGGCATCGGAATTAGGTGCTGTCAGAAACTGTGTTTTTGTAAAATTCCAAATAAAATTAAGAAAAAAATTTCCATTGAAATTTCCGAGTCTTTAAATTACTTCCACCCCAGGGATTTACATCCCCGTAAAGCATAAACACAAACTAGGGATACAACACGGTACTGAGCACGCATCTGAGCCTTCCGGTCCCAAGTGATCACCTGGAGGTTCCCGTACTGCCAGTGAAAGTGCACCCAAGGAATCGACGATCCTCGTAGAATCTACTCTTGTCAATCCTCGATTCCCACTAGAACCTCCGTGAAAGTCATCCCATCACCAAAGTTCAGTTCCCCATGGTTGATGATACGTGAAGCATCATGCACGCATCTCCTCAGTTGAGGTACATGGAAGTCGGCGTGCACATGATGCAACTAAGGTGGATGGGTCAAGCGGTAAACTACCTCGCCTACCCAGCTGTGGACCTATAAAGGTCCATCTAACTTCGGAGATAACTTGTCGCCTCGACCACATATCTATAAAGCTTGTCAAGGTGATTCCCGTATAAGGACATGATCTTCATCCTCAAACTCTAGAGGTCTCAAATTCCTGTTAGAACTGAAACTCAAAACGGTTGTTGCCACAATGGTAAGGTTGACCGACTCAGGAGTGATTGGTCACACCCTCCTGTGCACGAGTGTATCCTGTGCTGCCTGGGGTTTCCTTTTCGCCGACCAAGGAAAACCCATCCCGACGTCGTAGTTAAACCACAAACGTTTTCCCTAATACTGTCAATCTGTGTATGAACTGTGATTGCCCAGTCCATACACAAACCAACATCGTAAGGCCCCGACGCTGCCACCAAGAGATTCCAACCGAACCTCTCGCCTTGAGGGTCTGACCACACTATTGGCGTAAGTGTGATTATCGAGTCTTCTCCCAAGGTATCTCTAGACGTGGGGGTCAAGTCTACGGCTTACCGAAAACTATAGGTCTGGGACAAGATTCGTGGAAGGAAGGAATGATTCGTATCAACATCTGTTACTACGAAAGCTAGTAGTGAACACAGACTGTCCCTCGAATCATTCTTAGAGCCATTGAGTCACTCTCCCTGACCGCATGCAGCTATTATCTCCCCCCCGCCCTCCATCTCCATGAGCCTGGCGGGGACAACTATGGCGGGTGGTTGGAGCATGTTAAAACATACACCACCTCATGTTTCACTCCAAGCTCGACCTCCACGTCTGCTGCTTCACAGACTCATCTCTCCTTTAAGATTCCTCTTATTGAAACATTTAACACGCCCAAGTCTCAATACTGGTGTTGGTTTCCCGTTTCTTACTGCATGGTGCAGTCTTCATCCGCCCCTGGATGATTTGCACCTTCCTTGCCTACGATCTGAATGAGCCGCTAAAATTTCTCCTTTGCCGAGAAGAGAAACTCGGTCTCATCCCCTGGATGAACCACACCCATTGCCTAATACAGTCAATCCTGACCTGAATGATGCATTTATTCCATGGATGACGTCGTAAGGCCTCGACGTAACTACCAAGAGATCCAAATGTCACCCTCGCCTCCAAGGGTCGAGTCACACTGTCGGCATCAGTGTGAGGCCATTGGGTCTCCTCCAGTAGAAATCACGAAAGTGAGGGTCAAGTCAGCAGTCTTAACCAAGACCACTCAGTATCAACCAATCAAATGGATAGGAAAGAAAACAAAGATAAGTTTCTTTTTATTATTGCAGCTCATAGTACAAAGACAAGAAAACAACAACAACATGGAACTAGAAGTACAAGGGAAGTATCCACTTGTTCTACTCCTATCCACCTACTCCCGGAGCCCTACTGCCTTGTCCACTACTCAGCTGCTACTCAAGCACCGGCCGCTGCTTCCACCTCGGTGGATCCTCTAAATCCTGTGGATCGACTGTGCGGGGGGTCGGAAAGTCACGTGCCAGGTGACCCTTCCTTTCGCATTCATAACACTTCCTGATCCTCGTATGGCTGGATCTAGTCCTCTTGGACCTCTGCATCATCTGTCTACTGCCCATAGATGACTCAGCTACTGATCTAAAATCCTGTGGCAAAGGCAGTAGCTCTTGTACACGCTCGGGGTGTAGAGCTACTGACACAAACTCCACCCTGAAGAAGTTCTCGAAGTCTTCCCATGTGAAGGTCATCTCATCGCAAAACTGGAAGAAGTGGCTCCACCACCTGCCTACTGCTTCCTGAAGAAGGCTGGCAGCAAACATCACCATGAAGTCTGCTGGCGTCCCCTCTAGTCTGAACACTCTCACCACAACCTCCAGCCAATCCTCATCCACATGCAGGTCCATCTCTCCCTAGAACCTGGGTGGCCTCTAGCGCTGGAACTCATGCAATGCACTCTAGTGGAGTGCATTGCCAACTGCTGGGGCTGGTGGCATCGGTGGCCCAACGTATGGTAGTACCACTGGTGCCTCCGCTGGTGCCTCAACTGCAAGAGGGCCATGTACCGAAGCCTCGTCGCTCAGTATTCTATCAGTATGCACATCCCTCTGGGCTCTAGCTGGTCGTCAATAAAAAGGAATCCTAAAAGAAACAATGTTACATGGTCAAACGATTTTACCTGGTGAGAAAACCTCATTTGAGCTGTTTTAAGGGAAAACCTTTGAAAACACACACGTAATCAGTGTTTTCGTGTATTAAGTCAGAAATCAGAAGTCAGGGTCCTGGTGTAGGGATACGTCGGCCGCCGCACCAACACTGGACTCCCTAGACTGATAATCACACTCAATACTCTCAACACTATTGCTTCACATAGAAAAAGATTTGAGTCCTGAGTTCTGCGGTAGAACCGAACTCCTCTGATACCAATTTGTCACGACCCATCCTCGGGGCCCATGCCGTGACTACCCCAAGCCTGCCTTCCATAGGCCAGGGGTTGCCGACTAGCACCATGGCGTAAATCCTGGTAAAAAGGGAAGGCATTGCCCTTTTAAAGTAAAAAAAAACCACAGAGCAGGAATGCAGTAGAAGTAAACACTATGTAAAAGCTGATACAAAGTAAGTGCAGAAAATTAAGTGGGCCAGAATACAACCCAAACTGAATTAATGTACAACTGGAAAGGGAAAACAACAATTGAAAGTAAAGCCGCTACGTCGAGCCGTCCACTGGAAGTACCGCCTGACGGGTGAGTACAGATAGCCTCCATATCTCCTCGGGTCCAGCCATCTGCTCCGAGTATGTTCCACCCAGTGGTCCACCTCCGGGTACCGACCTGCTCTGCCAGCCTCAACCGCGATCAGCGCTGTCTATCGTCTGCAACCAACACAACGTAGTGCGGGCATAGCCCGTGCAGGGGTGAGTATAAGCTACTCAGTAGGGACCTCGATACCCTCAAGGTCTCACTAAAACCAACAAGGATAACCCCAAAGAATATCTCCACGATAACCTCTACTTAGGTATATTCTCATACATATACCTAAGTTATCAAGTAACCCATCTCAATCATGAGGAAACACAATATTATGAAATCAACGGATAAATAATACCCATGTATATGCCCATACATATACCCAAGATATCAAGTGACCCATATTAATCATGAGGTAAACACAATGGTCATAGACTCAGCTCAAACCAGGATTTTCATTATCGAAACCGTAACTGCTGTAGAGCCCCATTTCTGGAGTGTACAGTGGTCCTGTCATGACTCCGAGCTACATCTCACTAACCTAAAACTGCTGAGGTACTCCTCCTGTCGAGTACTGTGGGTATGCTGCTACAACCAAGCTCTTCCCACCATGGGTCTTCCGCTACAACCAATCTCTCCCCCTCATAGCCTCCAGAGGTACTTCTTCTGTTGAGTACCGCGGGTCTGCCGCTACAACCAAGCGCTCCTCCGCCGTGGGTCTGCCGCTACAACCAAGCGCTCCCCCTCATATCCTCCAGAGTTACTCCTTTTATTGAGTACCTCGGGTTTTCCGCTACAACCAAGCTCTCCTCCACCGTGGGTCTGCCGCTACAACCAAGCGCTCCCCACTGGGCTATCCTAAACACACTGAGTCGATCGGTCAAGCAGTCGTCAGGTCTCAGCCGGCTATACGGTCTCCGTACTCCGCACACCAATCTATTGGAGGGTCTGCTCCATGAGCTTCTGGTCGATACTACAAGTATCAAAAAGTTCCATGAAGAAGTTTCTCAAAGGACCACCTTGTCACAGGGGTCTCAACGCAACAGACAGTGCGTCAATCAGACGCCCGGTCTGTGAGTTACTAACATTTTCATCCCCGAGGCCCGGTTGGTTTCATGTGTGAACCAACCTGTCTGTATCTCAATTGTACCCCGAACTCTTATAGGGTATACTCATAGGGACCGTTTCTCCACATGATCACCAATGCCGCTGATGGTTCGTCAAACGGACGTCCGGTGTTCAAGTTATGAGCTTTTCCATTCTAGGGGCTCGGTTGGATTTCGGGTGCAATCCAACCCGGTCACAATACAACTACATCCAAAACTCAAGCGAAGTATTCAAAAAGTTACGCCTCATCAAGAGGAATTCAATGACACAGACGGCGCGTCAATCGGATGCCCGGTCTGTGAGTCATTGGCTTTTTTTGTTCCAGGGGCCCGATTGGTTTCGTGAGCGAACCAACCAGACCGCACTCCGAAAGCATCCAAACCTCGATCGGAGTAATCCAGAGATCCGTCTCACTTAGATGAATCCATCAAAGTCGACGTCACGTCAATCGGACATCCGGAGTTCATGTTATGAGCGTTTCTGCTCCGAGGGCCCGGTTGGTTCCGTGCATGAACCAACCCGGTCAAACCCAAAGTATTCCGAAACATTGAGTGTGATATGAAAAAACATCCATCTCGGTCCAAGGATCGCATATACACTGACGGTGCATCGATCGGAGGCCCGTAGCTCAAGATACGGGCAAAAGACCGAAAAGGGTCAAAAAACGGGGGGTCTGGGCCCAGACCGACCCGGCCGGCGCGGCCCAACCCAGCCTGGGTGGCCCGGCCTGGCCTGGGCGCGACCCGGATCTGCCGGCGTGGGCGCGGCGCGACCACTAGGGGTCGGCTCGGCCGGTTACGGCCGAGCGGCGCGGGGGGTGCACTGCCGCTGCGTGAAGGAACCGTGGCCCGCATGGGGCCGCCCTTGCCAGCGGACGCGGAAGCCGGCCGTGTCCCGTCCCTCGCCAGACCCGCGCGGTTGCGGGTCTGTCAGCCGCCGCCGCGGTGATTCCCCTCGGCGGCACGCCGGGCGCCGCCGCCTTCCGCCCCCAGCGCCACCGTGCCGGCGTGGCGCACCGGCAGTTTTCTCCACGGACCACCAGATGAGTTCTGGTGGTCAGAATTCCTTGCTGTCTTCTCCAAAAGCCTTTCTGGGGTCCGTCATTCACTGCGAGGACCTTACGTCACCCGTGCGACTGATTTTGTTGATGTCCTCCAATTCGCACACAAAGAACGAATGGGGCGGTGGGTTCGGACTTGTTCGTTAGTCTGCACCCACCGCGTTAGCGGTTTAAAAGTCTCACAACAATTTTAATCACACACCGCGGGTATAAATCACAATGATTTAAAATAATCAACCCCTACCTCGTCGTAGTCGTCGGACGTGAGTTCGTCATAGAGATGACTGTCGCGGAAAAAGAGGATCATCGCATCGCGGATCGGCGTCGCTGTCGTCGCGGTACACGGCGTCGCGCCATCAAACTCCAGATTAAAAATCACACAGATTTAATTTCATCTATTAAATCCATGTTGAGGATATAATTCACAAAGAATTAAGGAACCGTAATTCCCTACATCCAGCAGTTGATGATCGAAGATTGTTTCGGGGAAGAAACGTCACGGAAAAACGTCGCGGAAGGAGAATTGTCGGCGTCACGGTACATGGCGTCGCGTCGTCGATCTCTGAGGGTTCGGCGTTCTTCGTCGCCTTTCGTCGAAGGCCAACATTCTTTGCGTTCTTCGCGTTCTTCACGTTCTTCGCGAAGGAGGATGAAGATAGAGTTTCTCCAAATCCTCTCAACAATCCACCCCCAAGAAAGACATGCATTGGTCTTATTTTATTCCCATGCCAACGATTGAAAAAAAAAGTTAATAAAGGAACCATTAATTAGATGAATTAATGGTAACGACTTAACTGCCCAAATAATAGGGGCGTTAAGAATTAAAGAAACGCACCGGTTGACTTTCATTTAAAAAGGGTTTTCGCGAGTGCGTTACTTAGAGAAAAATAAACAGTGGGGCTCATGCGGGTTGATAGAGCAAATATTTTCAATTATTTTATATTGAATATCATCGTTTTAAACTCACAAAAGTGTTCTTCTAAGATGAATTGATTCATTTTTATGATTTTGGTGTTATTTTGAGCTGAATAGTAAAAATTGGCCATTTTCGATTTTTAACAGTTTTAACTTATTTCTGTATTATGTCCATAACATTATCTACATTGATCCAAATTGCAAAATTCCTTCTTTTCCAGATTCTACACATCTAGGGATTCATTTACTATTTTTGGACTAAAAGCTGAATCGGCCATATGGAAGCTCAAAAGAATCTCATAGGTTGGCTCAAGAAAACTGTTTCTAGTTCTTCCTAGTTTTGGTGTGGGATACATAACACATCCATTGTGGGCCCAATGCTTGTGAAATTCGGAGGGTGGACTCCCAAGGAGTTTTGGAGCATCGTTTAGTAAAGAATAACCACATGATTTGGCCGTTTGAGGGTCCATTAATGCTTCCTAATCCGGGTTTGGTGTTTTGGAGATTCTGACTGGATAGAATAAATTATCAGAGTAAAAGGGCCATAACTCTCGGAATACCTGTCCAAATCCGATGAGATTTCTAGGGGACATGGACAAATAAATTATTAACACCATTGAAGAAAGGTGAAACACGTGAAGAGGTCATTTATTGGGTCCAAAACACGACAACATTCGGATTACAGAAATCCGGCTATAAAAGGAGGAGAGCTCCTCCTCCTCAACACATCTTATTCTCCATCCCATTCCTTCTCGGACACCAAGGAGAATAAATTCTCAGATTTTTCATTTATTTCTTTTGTTTTAAAATGTCTCTCCTCTATCACATTATCTCTCTTTCCCCATCCATGGAGGGGTAGTTTCATTTGAGTGATTAGAAATAGGGCAGGCTGGACCTATGTGTTGTGTTTGAGTTTTTTTGTGCGTGAAATGAATAAAATTTGATCTTATTTCTTCTTCTGGTTCGAATTCTCAATTCAGTATTAAATCCCGAATGTGGTTGTGTTATGGTTTTGATTCTGAAATTATAAATTGATCTGGTCGATGATCACATCTCCCTCCACCCAATTCTAATCTGTATACGGTGGAACATGATTAGGGTTGGGTGGTGATTGCTTGACGGTTGTCAAGCACATGTGTAGGATTGTATGTCGAAATCTTGGTTTATTAGGGAACAAAAATTCTAGGTCTGGGATTTCTCTAATTAATAAAGATACCATCTACAACCCTAAACACATTGGATGGAGGGTAGACCAATCTAAGGTTTTAGAAAGGAAACTTCTCATCACATCTCTTTTACCCGTTTAAGGAAGAAGAAGAGATAAAATTTGGAAACCATGATGGCAGAACACTAAGTCTAGCTGAACCCAATCCGATCACCATCTTTATCATTTGTTAAAATCAATCAATTTCTGTTGTTTATTTATCTCATAGTCATTCAAATTAATTAAAATGAATCTTTTTACAAAAACCAACAAAAAGTGACTACCTTGTTTTGTGTGCAATCCTCTTCGGGAGACAACCTAGGATCAACAGCTATACTATACTTTGGTAAATAAAATATTGTTTTGCCATGCCCCACGATAGGCGTGCATCAAACTTGGCGCCATTTCCAGGTAGGCAGTGCCTCAATGCTTTTTTTAAAAAAAATATCTTTTGAATGACCCATAGTTCAAATAGAAATTTATTAGAATTCGATCCCGAAATTGAGTGCACAATAACCAAATTAAAAAATCAAAATCTTCCCAAAGAATTTGATGAAATAAATCTCACCGATTCAAGTGATACCTTGAGTAAAGACTTTGAACCTTTAATAATGGCTGTAAATCCCAACCAAACCCAACGTGACATCTGTGCACCTCAATTTGTTAATCAAAATTATCAACTTCCAATTCCTGCCTTAGAAAATGATTTTGAATTACGAATTAACATGATCCAAGTGCTTCCTAAATTTCATGGTCTTGCAGGTGAATACCCGAATCGATATATTCAATAATTTACCTATGTCTGCTCCAGCTTCAAACCCCGAGCAGTCGCGGAAGAGCATGTGAAGTAGAGGGCTTTCTCCTTCTCACTAGAGGGAGCAGCAAAGGAATGGTTGTACAATCTACAACTGGGGGAGATCAGTTACTGGGAAGATCTAAAAAAATGCTTTCTACAAAGATTTTTCCCAACATCTTTGAGAAATGAAATAAAGAAGGAGATTTATGTCATCCATCAATCAACTGGAGAAACACTCTATGAATACTGGGAACGTTTCAAGAAGCTTTGTGCAAGTTGTCCACACCAAGAAATAGAGGAGGACCAATTCCTTGTGTGCTTCTACCAAGGATTGCTTGACAATGACAGGAATCTACTAGATGCCTCATTGGGAGGAGCCCTCATTGATAAATCACCTGTAGATATACGAATTCTGATTGAAAAGATTGCACAAAATTCACAGCATTTTGGCACTCGAGGTACGATCACCAGAGGAATCCATGAGGTAAGAACATCTGATTCAATAGATTTAATTAGGAATGAAATGGGTGAACTCACCAGGATGGTGTGACAAATAGCTGTGAACCATGTAAAGGAACAACAAGGACCGAATCAGGTATGTGGTTTATGCTCTTCTAATTCTCATTACACTGATCAATGTCCAGAAGTGCAGGGGACAGAATGTTGTGCTGCAACCTATCAACAAAGGCAATACCAACTGCAAACCCAACCAGTGTATGGGTTTCAACAGAACCAAGCCAGAGCACCTTTTCAACAGCAATATCAGAACCCGATAGTATTCCAACAACCTTTTCAGAAGCCCTTCCAACAACAACAAAATTTTCAACCACCACCTTTCCAGCGGAATAATTATGACAAACCATCCACAAGTGCACGGACAAATGAAGACCAATAACTGAAGAAAAGAGTTGCGGGAATAGAAGATAAGATGTACAAGCTAGCTGATCAATTTGCAAGCATTATGGATTCTCTCACCAAGAACCAGGGTAAGCTTCCTGCACAAACAATTCCCAATCCAAAAGAGAATGTTAGTGCAATCACAACCTGAAGCGGGAAGGAGCTCAATCCACCAGAACAATATGAGGAGGATGAATCTAGGGAACCTGGTGAAGCTCATCCTGTCCAACCAAAAGATAGAGTCAACAACAAAGTATAGAGAACAAGGTTCAAGAAAGAAAGACTAGAAACACCATTGCAGAAACAACAAAGGGATAAAAAGGATATTCCAGCACCATTCCCATCAGCATTGGTTGAGTCAAATAAGGGAGAAGAAGAACGACTTCAACGGGAAATTCAGGAAACATTCCGAAAAGTTGAGATTAACAATCCACTACTTGATACAATCAGGCATATCCCTAAATATGCAAAATTTCTGAAGGATCTATGTACTAAAAGAAAGAGGCTAGATGGAAATGAAAGAATCAACTTAGGAAGAAGCGTCTCAGCATTGATCACACCACCGATACCGCAAAAATGTCAATATCCAGGGATATATCTATTCCCTGCACTATCGGTTCATTAAATTTTACTAATGCACTATGTGATCTTAGAGCATCGATAAATGTGATGCCTCACTCTGTGTTTTCATATTTGCAAATCGGAGAACTAAAATCAACTCGGGTGGTGGTACAATTAGCAAACAGTTCCACTGTTTTCCCAGCTAGAGTCCTTGAAGATGTACTTGTATGAGTGAGAGGATTAATCTTTCTAGCAGACTTTTATGTCCTTACCATGGAGGAACACCGAGCACCATCCCAATCTCCCATCATCCTAGGGAGACCATTCCAGAAAGCAGAAAGGACAATCATCAAAGTCCATGAAGGAACACTCACCATGGAGCTCGGAGATAGTACAGTACACTTCAATATTCTTGATATGATGAAACACCCATCCAGCAATCACTCACTTTATGAAATCTCCCATGATGAAGGTATAGAACAAATTAAAGACCCAGGTATGCTTCATGATTTTTTATCTGTGGGAGAACACTCTCCATTTGAATTTTATAACTCCCATGAACCTGAAAATTATGATATCATGTTGGTGGATGAGGTAAATTCTGATTTTTTTTTGATGATTTGTTAAAAGGAAGTAAGATTATTCCCAAGAATTCAACATTTGAAGTAGGAAACCTAAATGCAATATCATCCCTTGAACAACCCCCATGTTTAGAGCTGAAGCCTTTTCCATGTGACTTGATGTATTCTTACCTAATTGAAGGAGAGAAATTGACAGTAATCATTTCCAATAACCTATCCCATTCACAAGAACAAACATTGATTGGCCTTCTCAAAAAGGATGTAAAAGCTGTAGGATAGAGTTTAGGTGATATTCCTGGAATGAACCCTAAGGTATGCTCTCATAGGATATTTTTAGAAAGTGAATCTCGGCCAGTTAGACAACCTCAAAGAAGACTCAATCCCACAATCATGGAGGTTATTATGAAAGAGATTGTGAAATTGTTAGCAGCTGATATCATTTACCCAATCTCTGATTCTCAATGGGTCAGCCCAATTCAGGTAGTCCCCATGAAACCTGGCCTGACCACTGTTACAAATGAAAGAAATGAACTGATCCCCATGAGAATAAAAAAAAGCTGGAGAGTGTGTATAGATTACAGAAAGCTAAATCAAGTTACCAGAAAAGATCACTTTCCTATTCCATTCATTGATCAGGTGCTTGAAAGGTTAGCTGGAAATAATCATTACTGTTTTTTAGAAGGATTATCAGGATATTTTCAGGTACCAATTGCACCAGAAGACCAGGAGAAGACAACCTTCACCTGCCCTTTTGGAAAATTAACCTACAAAAGGATGCCTTTCGGGATATGAAATGCCCCAGGTACATTTCAACGGTGTATGGTGAGTATTTTCTCGGACCACATTGAGGATTTATTGGAGGTTTTTCTTGATGATTTCACAGTTTTTGGGAATTCATTTGATCATTTCTTGGGAAATTTGGAAAAAGTTTTGAACACATGCATTGAAAAGAACCTTGTCTTAAATTTTGAAAAATGTCATTTCATGGTTGAAAAAGGGATAGTGTTGGGGCACATAATTTCACAAAATGGGATTGAGGTTGATAAATCAAAAGTTGATGTAATAAATTCCTTTCCATATCCAACTTTTGTCAAACATGTTAGATCCTATTTAGGGCATGCAGGATTTTACAGAAGATTCATCACGGATTTCAGTAAGATTTCTCTCCCTCTCTCATGATTACTTTTAAAGGATGCTAACTTTAATTTTGATTGTGCATATAGGGAATCATTTGATGAATTATAGGAATGGCTGATAACACCACCAATAATGCAGCCACCCAATTGGGATTACCCTTTCGAGATACTTTGTGATGCATCCAACCAAGTAGTGGGAGCCGCTCTATCATAGAGAATTGACAGAAAGCCTCAAGTCATCTCCTACGCATCAAGGACCTTGGATGAAACACAAATAAATTACACAACCACAGAGAAGGAGTTCCTTGCAGTCATTTTTGCACTAGATAAATTCCGATCGTATCTTCTGTGCACTAAAGTTGTTGTTTTTTCTGATCATGCATCTCTCAGGTACTTAATGAAAAAGGCGGATGCTAAACCATGGTTGGTGAGATGGATGCTACTCTTACAAGAGTTCAATTTGGAAATCAAGGATAAGAAGGGGACTGAAAATCAAGTGGATGATCATCTCAGTCGACTACCCCACACCGCTGAAACAGAAATACCAAAGCAGAACCCACTTAATGATGAGCTTCCTGGAGAACAAATCTATATCATCAACAGTGAAGTACCATGGTATGCCAACATTGTCAACTATTTGGTATCATCTCAGGTACCCTCTCATCTAAGCTCTCATCAACAACATAAGCTTAAATCTGAATCATGATTTTACATTTGGGAAGATCCGTTTCTGTGGAAAATTTGTAATGATCAAATCATAAGAAGATTCTTGCCAAGAAGTGAAATTGAATCAGTGTTTGAATTTTGTCATAAATTATCATGTGGAGGCCAATTTGGACCTCAGAGGACTGCCTGAAAAGTTTTAGAATCTGGACTCTACTGGCCCACCTTATTCAAGGATGCTTTTGAATTTTTTAAAAGATGTGAAAAATGCCAATTTTCTGGTAACATATCCAAACGACATGAAATGCCACAAAAACCAATAACCTTTTGTGAAATTTTTGATGTTTGGGGCATAGATTTCCTGGGACCATTCCCAATGTCATTTGGAAATTCATATATTCTTTTGGCTGTAGACTGTTTCAAAATGGGTGGAAGCAAAAGCAACCAGAACTGACGATGCAAAAGTTGTTTGTGATTTTGTTAGGGATAACATTTCTGTAGGTTTGGCGTGCCACGAGAAATCATCAGTGATCAGGGAACTCATTTCTGCAACAAGAAAATGGAAGTATTGCTGAAGAAGTATGGGGTTCATCATAGAATATCTACCCCATACCATCCCCAAACAAATGGCCAAGCAGAAGTCTCTAATAGAGAAATCAAATCCATTCTGGAGAAGACTGTTAAACCCAACCGGAAGGACTAGAGCCAAAAGTTAGATGATACATTATGGGAATACAGAATGGCCTACAAAACACCGTTAGGGATGAGTCCCTATAGATTGATCTATGGAATGAGTTGCCACCTTCCTGTAGAGTTGGATCATAGAGCCTACTGGGCGGTCAGAGAGATGAATCTGGACCTTGAGAAAGCTGGGAAAGAAAGAATATTGCAGTTGCAGGAGTTAGAGGAAATTAGAAGGGAATCTTTTGAAAACTCAATGATCTATAAAGAGAAAACAAGGATGTCCCATGACAAGATAATTGAACCAAGAACCTTTAACCCTGGAGATCACGTGTTACTCTTCAAATACAGACATAAACTTATGCAAGGTAAACCTAGTTCCAAATGGGAGGCCCCTTTACTGTAATTCATCTATATCCCTTTGGTGCTGTGCAGATTCAAAAGGAAGGAGGAGGAAACCCATTCAATATAAATGGGTAGAGGATGAAAAAGATCCATGGGACCATACCTCAAGAACTAGTGGAGGAGATTACACTCCTTCACCCTGAATACAAATGAACACCTACCAAGTTGCATCATTCCTTGACACTTGATTAAATGAAGTAACTCCATCTTTTTGAAACATACATAAAAAATTCAATTTACATACATTGAGGAAACAGCATCAATTAAGTGTGGGGGAGGGAATCTTGTAGTCCAGGAGATTTTTAAAAAAATTTAATTTTTGTTTTGTTTTGTTATGTCGAGCCAACGACATTAAACAAAGGCTCTACCAGGATGCAACCCGCATTTTCCCCAATTTTCCACTTGTCTTCTTAGTCATTTACCAGCATGATTGAACAGGCCTGCACTATCAATTGTTTTCATTTTTTTCAGGTCTATTAATGAATAGGATGTAGTGGGATTATATGTCATGAAGAAAAGGATCCATTTGATAGGGGAGTAAGAGTTTCAATTCTATATTATCGAACTTTATTCCCTACATTTTTAGTCTTTTAAAGAATTAATAAAAAAATGCATTCACACGCTTGAATTCATGTTTTACTTGACTTATCTAGGAGACATGAGTTTCATAGAAATACAGTGATTCTATGTTTTAGATTTCAATGTTAATGATATTGAATGATTAAAATGGATAATTGGATGATTAAAGTGATGCAAGGATATTGAAATAAGGACTCATGATTTAAGGGAATTAATTGATTCATGTAATTGAAATTTCCCTTCCATTTTTCATTCATTGAATTTCTGAAATTCATGGGAATTAATTTGTTATTTTTAATCGCACCATGAGTGATTGTCCAATATCATATTCTCATTCCTAAGAGGATTTCAAGACCAAATATTTCCTATTTTATCTTGAGCATATTTCTGGAGTGTTCTTGGGACATGCCACCTGCTAGAACTTGTATTGAAACTTATCAAAGCTATGACTGTACAAAACCACATTTAAAATGATTGAGGCATCTCTTTGGCTAGCAAAATTTTATCCTAAGACCCACCTTTACATTTATCCTTCGTAAGCCCTTAGATTCCATGATTTTCCTTATAGGTTTAAGCCACATTACAATCCAATTTTTCCTTACCTACCCGCACTTTTAGTATTTTTACATGGTTATTTCAAGTTTGAGTGTGGGGGAAGGGCCTTTCGTGTGCGTTCCTTAGGATATGTATCATTTTTGGGTAGTGTAATGTGTGTGTCCTCATTTCAGGAAATGTATTATTAGAAAATCGGGAATGAGTCATCATTTCATTATGCTTCTTTTATTTCATCTGGTTCTCCATAAAAAGAAAGGAAAAAAAAAGAAAAAAAAGAAAAAAAATCAAAATAAAGCGGTGCCTTTTTGGAGATTTACAAAAAAGAAAAAGAAAATAAAGATTTGCCTTTCTGGAGCTTTACAAAAAAACAGGGATAACTTGGATGATATCATTCTTTGTAATCATTTATTAACTCATGACCCATGTCATTGAAAGGGGAGTGGTGTAGTGTTTCACATTTCAAGGGGATTTGAGTGAGTTTCATATTGTGTTTTCACTTGATTAATCATGCATTGTACTTAAGAGTCAAACCTCCTACTTCTGGCCTTAAATTATATCAATAATTTACCCACCAACCCTATGCCACAGAGTCATTTGAACCTTTATTGCATGTCCTCATGATTTTATGTGTGTTTTGTCTTTACAAAGTGGAGAAAGTAGATACTTTACAAGCCTATGGGTAAGGATCATGTTCTCATGATATGAGCATAACTCCACTATTAATTGTATCATGAGTGATGAGAGAAAAGATTCAAAAGTGAGGTAGGTCATGATTTGGCATGTTTAATAATAATAAATTGAGAAGCTTGAATGAATGAAAGGAGAAGCTTCATTATTTTTCAAAGGGGAAAAGTAAAATGCATTAATTGATTGTTTCTTTGAAAAATGGGAAATTAAATAGTTATTTTTTGTGGACCTGGAAAATTTGATTGGACATTGATAATCATTTGATTTTATTCCATTTGAAATTTTAATATTGGTGACATTGGTGCCCTTTGAATTCCATGTTGAGATTTTATGCTTGAGGACAAGCATAGTTTAAGTGTGGGGGAATTGATAGAGCAAATATTTTCAATTATTTTATATTTAATATCATTTTTTTAAACTCACAAAAGTGTTCCTCTAAGATGAATTGTTTCTTTTTTATGATTTTGGTGTTATTTTGAGCTGAATAGTAAAAATTGGCCATTTTGGATTTTTAACCGTTTTAACTTATTTCATTATTTTGGCCATAACATTATCTACATGTATCCAAATTGAATAATTCATTCTTTTCCAGATTCTACACATCCAGGGCTTCGTTTACTATTTTTGGACTAAAAGTTGAATCGGCCATATGGAAGCTCAAAAGAAGCCTACAACATGGCTCAAGAAAACTGTTTCCAATTATGCCTAGTTTTCGTGTGGGATCCATAACTCATCCATTGAGGGCCCAAAGAGTTTTGGAGCATCTTTTATTAAGGAATCACCTCGGGATTAGGCTGTTTGAGGGTCCATTAAGGCTACCTAATCCGGGGTTTGGCGTTTTGGAGATTCTGACTGGACAGAATAAATGATCAGAGTAAAAGGGCCATAACTCTCGGAATACCTATCCAAATCCGATGAGATTTTTAGGGGACACGGAAAAGCCAATTATGAACAACATTGAAGAAGGGCTCAATGCGTGAAGAGGTCATTTATTGGGTCCAAAACGCGACAACATTCGTAGGACAGAAATCTGGCTATAAAAGGAGGAGAGCTCCTCCTCCTCAACACATCTCATTCTTCATCCCATTCCTTCTGGGACACCAAGGAGAAGAACTTCTCAGCTTTTTCTTTTATTTATTTTATTTTAAAATGTCTATCCTCTCCCGCATTATCTCTCTTACCACATCCATGGAGGGGTATTTTCATTTGAGTGATCGGAAAGAGGGGAGGCTGGACATATGTGTTGTGTTTGAGTTTTTTTGTGCTTGAAATGAATAAAATTTGTTCTTCTTTCTTCTTCTGGTTACAATTCTCAATTCAGTATTAAATTCCGAATATGGTTGTGTTAAGGTTTTGATTCTGAAATTATAAATTTCTTTGGTCGATGATCACATCTCTCTCCACCCAATTCTAATCTGTATATGGTGGAACATGATTAGGGTTGGGTGGTGATTGCTCGACGGTTGTCAAGCACATGTGTAGGATTGTATGTCGAAATCTTGGTTTATTAGGGAACAAAAATTCCAGGTCTGGGATTTCTCTAATTAATCAACAGATCATCTACAACCCTAAACACATTGGAAGGAGGATAGACCAATCTAAGGTTTTAGAAAGGAAACTTCTCATCACATCTCTTTTACCAGATTAAGGAAGAAGAAGAGATAAAATTTGGAAACCATGATGGAACAACACTAAGTCTAGACGAACCCAATCCGATCACCGTCTTTATCATTTCTTAAAATCAATCAATTTCTGTTGTTTATTTCTCTCATAGTCATTCTGATTAATTAAAACCAATTTTTTACGAAAACCAACAAAAAGTGACAACCATGTTTTGTGTTCACTCCTCTTTGAGAGACTACCTAGGATCAACTGCTATACTATACTTAGGTAAATAAAATATTATTTTGCCACGCCCCAAGACATGCATGCGTCACAGGCCCCACCTCACAAATATCCTACCAATACGGTAGGATATTTTGGGTTTCACCCTATCCGCTTCAACTTAGCTTAAGTGGTTTTAAGTGGCTTTTAGTGGAATAAAAATTATGTTTTCGCACTACTTTATTTTGTTTCTTTACTTAACCACAAAAATTAAAACCCACACCCGAGCAAACTCAACTCTGAAAAAGGCGTTTCTAAGCAAATACCGGCGTTGCGATTCCATCGGTGCCCTCGGAATTCAATTCTGAGCACCGATTCAAAAGTTAGAATAACCCGCTCATTCGTTCACTGAACGTACCCGATCCAAACTTCAGAAAATGATTCCGGGAACACCGGGCCTCAGAATCAGGTGCTGTCAGAAACCGCGTTCTTGTAAAATTCCAAATAAAAATAAGAAAACAATTTCCATTGAAATTTCCAGGTCTTTACAAAAATAGTATTCATTTGTTATTGTATCAAAATAAAAAATATAGTAACTATTCATTAAAAAATTTCATAGACAATTTTCCATTGTATTGATACATATCAATATAATACAACAAAGGTATCCCAAAGTGTAAGGTGCACCACAGTGAGGCTTTTAGAAGATCATTTGACAAACATGGTTTGTCCCATGATCTCGATGAGCTTGGACTTATCAAGTAAATGGTTTCCCTCAGGTTTATGTTTTTGTATTTCAACTTTGGATTGGTCGATAGAAAATCCCAGAGATTCTATATCCCATATATTCTCCGATAAATGGGATTTATAGTGTAGAATCTAACTGGATGATTCCATAACATCCTTTTTCCGATTCAATTGAATTTTTAAATTATTATATTTATACTAATCATGTGATTATTGTTTAAAAACTATATTATCAATGTTAATGATTTAAGAATAATTCAAAATCAAATTAGATATAACAAAATATGGTGATTTGTTTTATATAACAATTTTATTTAACAAATCAATAAATCATGGGGGAATATTACTTATAATAATTTGGTTTATTAAATAGAATACAAGTCATCCCTCCTTTAATTATTATATAATATGTTTATTCCATGTTTATTTATGTAATTCACAATGACCAATCCATTGGTTCCTCTCACCTTTGATTGATTTATAAATAATTGTATTTAATTTGCTATCATTAGAAACATGTATGCAGTACATGAATAATCCATAATGATTCCAAATTCATGTGATGAAAAAGTGTATAGTTTGAATTCATTAACTCATTTTAAGTCAGGAATAATAATTTTCCCCTTAATTAAATTTGATTTATTGTTAATTCAATAAACCAACCCTTAGATATTCTATGGAACAGGTTAATATTAATTAATTATTTATATCTTATGAATTATTTATGTATCCAATACATCTATCATGTAAATAATAGAATAAATATTAAATGATATAATTTAAATATATGGATTATGTGTAATATTTTTATCTGAAAAGGATAGTTAACTAAGTAAAATTTATATAATGTTTTATAATATTAAAGGATATATCAAGTTAATTTTTATTAAGAATAATTTAAAATCACATAACTAATTATTAATTCAAACTTCATTATCCACTACATTATTGAGAATGAAACCAATAGAATTATGTTATTGACCATCCCCTATTGCGATGCATACTTTTATAAGGGGAGTTATTATAATGATTTTGGGTTGACTAAATCATTTGAAATTAAGTTGTGTAGTACACTCTAAACATGATATAATTTGATGGAAGGTGTTGTAGAAATCAAAGTCATGATCTTTAGATTGGAGAACCCCTAAAAATCATGTAGATTCAGTCATGAAATTGGAGGTTTACCTCCATAAAAAATACATTCAAATTGTATGCAAACAATATTGCGAATATGCAAAGGGGAATATGAATACTTGACACTAAAATGGTAAATAAAATAAACATTCATGAGTTTAATGGTGGAGGATATTGGGATTTCATAAAACAGTGGGAGACATTATTGAATTTCTTATAAATATTTATCACATAATTTCTTAATAAATAAATTAACTAATAACATATTTTTATTATTTTATAAAATTAAAAATAAAAACAAAAAACAACATCGATCATTATTTACCTCAGGGAATGTCATTATATATACAATTTTTTGGATATGGAACATTTATAGAAGTTATGAATTATTATCAAAAATATTTTATTATGTATTGGAATGCCTTATTCTTATTATGTCACCCAAGTAGCTGAGTGAAGCTATAAATGATACCAAACCAATATATTTTGACGATACTTCCTATATCAACTTCATGTTATAATCAATTATTTCTGGAAAATTGATGATGCAACCTAAATCCATGTATGATTACACTATAATATCACATCATAATTAACATAAGGATGGGAAAGAAATGTTGAAATAAATATGTTTTTCAATTCACTATATCTGTGTAAACTGTAAGACAATAATCTAAATATTGATCACACTTTAAAAAATTATGGGGGATATTTACTTGTTTGTGAAATTATTATTCCACATGGATTATGAATTATCCATTAATATAATATTATAATTTTTCCAACCATGATTTACATATATTTTCATCCCTAGAAATATTAAATGGATAGGTTGTTTGTGATGATTTTATACTTACCTCACCAATGGCATGAAAATGGGATGAAACTTTTTTATACATCCATTTTATTGAATATTTTTAAATACATGTCTGAATATTATATGGATAATATAAATATAAATTAAAATTTATAGAAACATTCAATCAGATAAAAGATTTAAATTTATTCGAATATATATTAGGTTATTTTAATCAAATTCTATAACAAAGGATACTGCAAATAAAATAAAAATATTTGAAGAGGCGTCGAGTTGCATCTATATCAGGTAAATTGATCATGATTCTATTAAACACATGTGTATTAAATATAATATTATTAAAATTTATTTGTATTTAATGAATTATATGAGAAATAATAAATTGGTTATTGGGTAATATTAAATTGTCCATTGAAACTATGATTCATATGTTATCCAAGGGTATATAATTATCCCTTATTATTATATTTTATTTATTTAATATAATAATAATTGTTACAAACAAATTATCTCGTTATACAACATGAAACATCCTGGCATAATTTTATTTTTAAAATTAATGTTGTCATGGTAATTTAATACCAAACAAAGAGTTCATTAACTCTAAAATCACATATATCAATTTTAGTTATAGATGGATATAAATTATAAGACTCCAAAATTTTAATTGAAATTTGATTATTAATTAAATAAATCTTATATTATGTTATATTTTTATACCCCCAAATATTTCATAGTATCAATTGGTCTATGTTAACAAATATATAAATAAACTACTTATTAGGGTTTAGTTGAAAAATCATTTTAAAATAAATATAGATTTAAATTTTTTTAGAGTTACATTTACATGGTTATATAAAATATTATAAAATAATGGTTCAATTATATATTTCATTATTTTTCGTTATGTAATTATAGAGATTATCGGTGAAGTAAATGAGTGTATTTGGGAAATATTATGAAATTTTAGAGTAAGATTATATTAGATTATCATATCCAAGTAATAAGTGATCGTATTTGTAGAGTAATGAACATCCCTAACTCAAATTTCATTATATATAAATATATATATATATATTTAATTATGTTAGTAAAATGAAGATCAATATTGAGTCTTATATTGAAAATATTCAATTATTTATTCCTAGACACATTTTTTAATAGATGTGAAACAACTAACCACATGGAAACTATGTTTTATAATGTATATCATTCCACAATCAATATGATATGAATCAATTAGAACACCACCACATCTTTTTTTAAAACCTTTTGTTAAAATCTAACCTTACCTAAAATAAAAAATCCAAAAAACTATGGTACCTGTGATTTAATGATCTTATATCCACAAAGTATATTATAATCTAATCACGATCGATGGTATTTATATAAAGGACTAATAATATCTTTATAGATAATGGAGTATACTTAACCTCTATGGGTTAATTCACAAGATGCACATGATTGACATGGGAATACTAGGTTTCACTAATTATAGTAGGAGTAGTTCTAGAGACACAATCATAATGGAATTTGTAACCAAAAAGGTGGTTTATGTTCTCTATGGTGGGTGATATATGTATTAATAATTTGGAATAAATATTTCTACCTTGATCAGTAAATGGTATTCTATTAAGGTTGACATGCATGTATATATTCATGAAACGGATCCCACGTATCAATATTAAAGGACAATGAATTTTGAATGATTATAAGGCATGATATTAGAAGTGATTATTCATGATTAACAAAACATTGATGGTACAATATTACACTAATAGAGAATGATCTATTTTTGAATGGTTTTATCTTTGAATGAATATACATAGAAATAAACATTAATAAAATCATTCTTGATTTACAATTATTCAATGTATATTTTTAGGATCATCGTATTAGGATACTAGTTTTAAACACCACCTCATATACAGAAATACTTATGGTATATGTATATTTTAATTGAATCAAAAAATTCCATATTGTATATGTTTACATGAAATAACATAATGTGGATGATGAAATCAATGAATATCAATATGATGTATACTTGTAATGGCCCGGGGTTTTGGGGTCCATTACTTGGTGAAAATATGATGTTTGGGGTGTTCTGGGTGGTCTAGAAGGCCACCCTAGCTTCTCGGTGAAGCTTAAAACTCCTAACGGTAGCCTCAACCTACCTGTAGCCTCGACCTACATGTGGCCTTAGCCTACCTGTAGCTCAGCCTATCAGTAGCTCGACCTACTGGTGGCCTCGACCTACCGGTAGCTTGGCCTACAGGTGGCTCTCCCTACCGGTGGCCCCAGCCTGCTGGTTGGTCAGCCTACCAGTGGCCTCATCCTACATATAGCTCTGCCTACCGGTGGCCTTGGCCTACCGGTATCTTGGTCTACTGGTAGACCTATCCTACCAATAACCTCTCCATGGGTTTTCCAGTAGCGCCTCCTTTTTACATGGATTTTTTTTAAACCATGTTCTGACCCCTTTAATCCTATTTTAAATCCCATTAATGGTGTTTAATTAAATGATTGGTGAGGTACCCTCCTTTAATGGAAAACCATGCATTTTGGTCATGCCTTTAACCGCGTTTTCTGAAACGCCTCTACCGCATCCTGTGAGGAGTCCTTCCTTGGTTAAGGAGGTGTGTGTCAGTTTTAACAGCCCCAAAGGGTGGGGACCTTTTAAGTTGGACGTGTGGGGTGGCCCAACCGTGTGGTCAACCCACGATCTCACTTCTTCCGCGGTTTCCAGTTTTTCTCCATATATTAACCATCCTAGGGATGATGTATCTTAGCCTTTATAACCTAAAGGTTCTCTTCTCCCTATGTTTCTATTTCTCTGTAACCCTGTGCTTGGAATACCCTTCCTCCCGACGAGATGTACCCCCACGATGTTTTCCTTGATCGTGTAACATGGAGATCTTGCTACTCATAATTTCTAGTTTCCACGAGAGGTCTTAATGCCGATCCTTGATCAATCTAGTAGGAATTTTCTCCTTCGTCTCTCCTTTATGTGCATCATTCAGGGTGGGTATGCTTTTGACTCTGTGGAAATTGATGAAACCAAACTTAATGAAGATAATGAACAGACCTCTAATTAAGGAATGAGGGGTGTGATAGATGTTCTGTTGTACTCTTTTATGTTGATATGTGTTGTGAACTATACGAGACTATGCTCACTAAAAATCGTGGATGTTGGTGGTGTTTCTCTATGCACTAATGAACCTTGGTGCTCCTGAATGTTTAAATAAACGTAACATGGAATTGGTTAATTACGTATACTCGGTTAAATAAATTTAAAGCACCAGGATAAACCCTTTTCTATGATAACTCTAGTTAAATCCCAATGTATTTGAACCCATGGGGTGTGTTAAATCTTTTAAATCTTAAAATACCTGCAAGGGCCTGCCTTGTGTTGGTGGGAGTGGTTTGGTTGTTTTCTTTCACGAGACGATTGTGGGTGAGTTTATGGTTTTCATTGATGGGGGCTTGATTTCTAGGGTGATATGGGTGGGGATGGGATCCCTTGTAGTTATACATTCACTGGATGTGAATCTGAGGCTGTGTGGTTGCTCTGCTGTGACACAAATTTGGGTGGGATCCTCTGTTGTTGAGAAACAGTGGGCACCTGAATTTCGGGGACATGGGGTTGTGTCTTGTGGTTTGTTTCGTTTCTAGTACTTCGAGGGATCTCACATGAACCCTAGTTTTTATAACTTTACAAGATAACTGGGTGTGAATGATTCAATTACCTGATGATTTTCTTTCCGCGTTTTTTTGATTTTTCATATGTGAATGTTCATGTTAGTTTCCCAGTAGTGAATGGATTAAATCATAATGAACGGTTATGAAATGATAACTTGAATAGGAAAACTAGGAACTGTTTTTTGTGTGCCTTTTTTCTGAGGCAGCAGTGCTTCGGCACCTGCTTGTATCGATTGGGGAGCTATAGGATGGGATGTGTGCTAGCATATATGTATGTTTAACTGTATGTTTTTTGTTTGGTCACACCCCACCAGCATTGGGAACATAGTGTCGGACACCCCATCTAATGGGGAACTATGTTTCCCTCATATTAATCTCCTTCCGGCTACCTCTTCCCTTTGATGTGATGGCTGGAGGCGACCTTACACCCAAGATTCTTTAGGTAGGTTTCTATTGGTGTGTTGTTAGCCCAGTACTCTTCGGGAAGGTTTGTTTTCCTAGGTTTCTTCGGGATGAGTCCCAGGTGTGTGCGGGCAGGGATGGATGGTTGTGAGCCCCAGGTGTGTGCAGGAAGGGATGTGTGGTTGTGAGGCCCAAGTGTGTGCAAGAAGGGAAGTGGATGGTGGTGAGGCCCATGTGTGTGCGGGTAGGAAGAGCGTGGTAGCGTCAAGATTTTTTTTCGTTAGGGATGAGCAGCTATCTAGTGGGGGAAATGGTGGTGCGGGGTACCCAAATGTTTTGTTCTTTAATATTATCTTACTACTTGTGTTATTTGGTGAGCATGGATGGTGTGGAGGGATGGATAGATTCCACGATAGATGAAGTTTCATCTACATCTCACGAGTCTTTAGGACGTCTCCCCACTTGTGCATGAGTGCTTTAGGTTTTCCTACTGAATAAACATTGTATGCTCACCCTACGTTTACATTCAGGTTTCTAGGAGGTCATCGGATGCCGTGTAGGAACTTATTAGTCTGGACATTGGAGTTGCTGTTGGTCATTGTTGGATTCTTATTATCCTTTCTCCATTCATGATGGGTATTTTACATTGGAGTCCTTGTACTTTGTTCAGTTTTATTATTAAACATGCATGTAGTTTGGTATATACCTTGAGTTTTCTAAATGGTGTTGTTTCGTGTTGACTCATTCTTTCTCCCAATCTTGGTTAGCTAAAAAAGGGTAATGCCTCCCATATGGTGAAAATGTTATACCCTTGGTGCTAGTCCCTACTACGGGGCCTAATGGATGCAGCACTCGGGGGTCATTATCTCTCCTTCAACATAAAGAAGGAAGGGCTTGGAAATCTGTTATCCCTTCAATCCTTTTGGAGAAGGCGTGTCATAATAGAATAGTATCAGAGGAGAGGTTGATGGATAAGATAGAGTCTAGAGTTAAGCATAATGAGAATTTCATGGGATGGTAGGGAAATAATGTTAGGTGATATTGGTTCGTGAAATAGACCAGGGATGACTGGATAAGACACTGGATTTTAGGACCCCCGTGATCTAATGCAAAGGAAACTGAGCCTATCAAACGACCAAGTGAGACTACATTTATTTCAGGGTAGAGACCCTAGGGAAGTTACATGCATCATGCTGATTTTTTAATTGATTTGGGTCACCTTGGGGAGAAACAAAATTAATAATAATAATAATTCCCTTGATACTCGGGCTTAGGCATTCTTTGTTTACCTTGAAGCTATGGCACCCACACATTATCCACGAGCGACTCGGGAGGATGAGGCCCAGTGGATAGAGGCAGTTAAATAGTAGGGGGTTCACTGAGATGAGGAGGATGACTTTTGGAAGAGTACTCTGCACTCCTTCCAGTGACAAACCCTCGAGAAGTACGAGGGCAGCGTTTCTGACTCAGTAATGGAGGGATGGCTCGGGGAGCTAGCCATAACCATCTTTTTGATCCGTTCTCTGAGGGAGTACTAGGTTCTGTCGGCAATTAGTCACCTGAGAGGAGCAGTGCGTCAGTGGTGGATGCCATTCCAGGGAGAGAAGACAGAGGTAGTGGTTTCATGGGCCAGTTTCGAGAAGGAATTTCATGAGGAGTTCCTATCCTATACGGGGAAGGCCGAGAAGAGACAAGAGTTTCTCTCCCTTCAGTAGGGAAGAAGGTCAATTAGGGAGATGGGGATCAAGTTCAAAGATCTCTTGTGCTTTGCCCTGGATCTCTTCCCGGATGAGGAGCCTCAGGCTAGATGGTTAGAGGAGGCACATTGTCCTTCTCCTCAGTACAATGTCACTCCCTTCACTCTTCTGATGTACCTAGAAGTACAGAAGAAGGCCAAGTTAGTAGAGAGGATGCACTCGAATGGAGGCACACCATGATAAGGGAACCAAATGAGTTCATCAAAGGGGAAAGTGGTCAGCAACAACTCTCCAGTGACAAGGCCTTCAAGGTTTCAACAATAAGGGATTAGGCCTCATCAGTTCTAGTTTCGAGCTTCTGGCCCTCGCCCCATTTCCACAGGGTCAGGACCGAAGTGTTTCTCTTGCGGAGTTTTCGGGCATGTCCAGATAAGGTGTCTGACTGGAGCTCCACATAGTAGAGGTGGGCTGTTTCAGCACCCACCTCAGCAGAATCCATTGCCGGGGAGGCCTTTCCAGTAGCAACAGCAGGACCCTAGCCCTCCGAGGGATGACCTTGTGGGAGGAGACCGACACCAGGGTGCTCCTCAAGGACCTCAACTAGGGCGTGGTTAGGGAGGTGGTCGATAATAGTGAGGTAGAGGATCCGGGTGTGGACAGTTGCACACCGCAGAGTTAGTACCTCTGGCGGGACCAGAGGTTGTTCGAGGTACGATCAGTTTATTCTGTACTCTTGTTTCTTCCCTGTTTGATTCGGGAGCTTCGTACTCTTTTGTTACGCCCAAATTATCCCATGCTCTGTGTCTGGATGCCGACAGAATTATTGTGCCCCTATTGTTGAGAACACCAGTTGGGGGTCATACCAGCGTATCTTAATTTTCTTGGGGATGTAGACTGATGTTGGGACCACATAAGTCCAGTGAAGACCATCTTTCATTGTAGAAGCAGTAATACGATGTCATTCTAGGCATCGACTGGTTATTTTCCATGTATGCCATCATAATCTTCTATTGGGGAAGAATATAATTCTCCAATGATTATGGAAAGCGTGTGGCATTTGTTGGGGAGTCGATTTATCAGGTGGGGAGTCGACATGTGGATCCACTTCTTTATATGCTGGACGGGGTGTCAGTGGAGCTAGTGGATGCATGAATGATGGATGTCCCAGAGGTCATAAGAGAATTCCCTATTGTCTTTCCTAATGAGGTTGTGACTCTACCCCATCAACGTGACATTGAGTTTGGGATAGACTTACAGCCTGGTGCCCACCCGAACCCAATGGATCCTTATCGGATGTCACCTTCTGAGTTGCGGGAGTTGTGGATTCAGATTGACAATCTGATGGAGAATGGATTTGTTCGACCCAGTGTGACACCGTGGGGTGCTCTAGTTTTGTTCGTAAAGATGGCAGATGGTAGTCTATGACTGTGCATAGACTACCGGAGGTTGAATCATGCGAGAGTCAAGAATCGTTACCCCATCCCAAGGATTGATGATATTTTCGATCAACTGAGGGGAGCATGTTGGTTCTCTAAGATCGATCTGTGGTCTCGATACCACCAGTTGAGAGTGAAGGAAGGTGACATCTCGAAGACGGCTTTCAGGTGCAGATATAGCCACTTTGAGTTCGTGGTCATTCCGTTTGGCATTATGAATGCACCATCTATGTTCATGAACCTCATAAACTCTGTCTTCTGAGAGTTTCTGGACCAGTTCGTTGTGGTGTTCATCGACGACATCCTTATCTACCTAAGATCCGAGGAAGTGCACGTTGAGAATCATAGGGCAGTTTTGGTAGTCCTTCGACATAACCATATTTATGGGAAACTATATAAGTTCAAGTTCTTAACACGAGAAGCATATTTCCTTGGACACGTAGTGTCTCAGAAGGGAATAGTAGTAGACCCTTCGAGGGTCAAGGAAGTCGTTTCATGGGCAGAACCCAAGAATGTGGTGGAAGTTTGTAGTTTCCTGGGATTGGCAGGTTATTACAAGAGGTTTGTGCATGGCTTCTCTCGAGTTGTAGCTCCATTAATAGCTTTGACTATGAAGGACTAGGCCTTCGTGTGGATCGAACAGTTCCAAACATCTTTTGGCTACCTAATGTAGAAGCTGGTTAGTGCTCCAGTACTTAGAATACCAGAGGAAGGGGTGTTGTTTGAAGTGTTCTGTGATGATTCAGGCATTGGGTTGGTATGTGTGATGATGCAGTAAGGAGGAGTGATCTCATATGGTTCTAGAAAGTTACATCCTCATGAACGTAACAATGCCACCCATGATCTGGATCTTGTTGCCTTGGTGTTCACATTGAAGTTCTGGCGGCATTTCCTTATCGAAGAGAGATTTTTGGTCTTCTCTGATCACAATATATTGTGTTTTGTCTTTTCCTAGTGGGATTCGATCTTGTGGTAGTGGAGATGGGTTGAGTTCCTCCAAGACTAAGACTTCGAGATATCTTATACTAAGTTCAAGGGTAATGTTTTGGCTGATTCCCTGAGCAGGAAATCGCAGAAGGATGTAGTTTGGGAATTTGCAGATGCTGGGAGAGCGATGAAAGAGTTAGCGGCCTTGCATTTGGATGCATGGGTTGAAGGTGGAAGAGGATGTCTGTTTCAGATGACTATAATTTCCTCTTTTTTGGTACAGGTGGAACAGTCTTAGTGGGGGGACTTGGAGGTGGAAGTGATACGAGATATTGTTTATCAGGGAAATGCTCCTGAGGGATGGTCGGAGGATGGTCAGCATAGGATTCTTTTCCGTGGAAGGCATTTTGTTCTAGAGATGATGCATAAAGGTTTTCTACGTGAGATCCATGGCTCGGCTTTAGCGGTACATCTTGGGGTCTCAAAGATGTAACAAGGCCTGAGGGGATTGTTTTTGTGGCCGGGGTAAAGCGGGTAGTGGTTGAGTTTGTGGCTAAGTGCCTAGTGTGTCAGAAATTGAACGTTGAACACAGTTTTCCTTGAGGGTTGTTATAGCCTTTAGATGTTCCTGAGTGGAAGTGGGATGACATCTCTATGGAATTCGTCATAGTGCTACCCATGGCTCAGAAAGGCTATGATGCCATCTGGGTAGTGGTGGATCATTTGAAAAAATAAGCACACTACTTGGAGATTAAGGAGTCGAGCCAGGTGATCACCTTATCCCATAGGTAAATCAATGAAGTGGTGCAGTTGCATGGGATTATGAGATCTATTGTCTCCGATCAAGACATGCGGATTACCTCACGAGTCTGGAGGGAATTACAACATGCCTTTGGGTCCTAGCTATGCCTTATCACTGCATTCCACCGACATATGGATGGGGAAACAGAACGAACGATCCAGACATTGGAAGACATGTTGCGGGCATGTGTTATGGATATTGGGGGATCATGGGCACGACACTTTCCTCTGGTTGAGATTGATTATAACAGTAGATTCTACTCAACTACTAGCATGACACCGTTTGAGGCCTTCTATTGGAGGCCGTGTCATTCACCCGTTTGCTGGACAGATATTGGGGAAGCAGCTGTTCATGGGGCAGAAGTGGTGCAGGGCACCACTGAGAAGGTTCAGCTCCGGCATGAGAGGATGAAGGTAGCCCAGGACCGGCAGAGGTCTTATGTCAATCGTAGGAGAAGGACCTTGGAGTTCGGGGTTGGAAATCATGTGTTCTTGATGGTTTACCCTCGTCATGGGCAGCGAAGGATTGAGAAGGGGAGTAAGATCTTTCTTAGGTTCATCAGACCTTTCGAGGTGTTGGGAAGAGTTGGTGAGGTGGCATATCAGCTGGTGTTTCCACCTCAGTTGGAGAAATCTCACAATGTCTTTCACGTCTCCCATCTTCGTCGATATCTACACGACGAGTCCCACGTCATCGATTGGGGAGAATTATATGTAGAAAACAATGCAAAATTCCTAGAACAACAGATCAAGATCAAGGATTGTAAAGAGAAAGTGCTTCGTGGATGAACCATCCCATTTGTTCGTGTGTTGTGGAGGCATAGTGGCCTGGAGGAGAGCACTTGGGAGCGAGAGGCCTAGTTACACAATCAGTACCCAGAGCTATTTTGACATCCTTTTTGTTGTTGTTGTTTTGAGTTTTTTTGAGATGTTTCACCTTGGGAATTAATATATGAAATGTGTGTTCTACTTGTTTTGACACCGAATGTGTGATAATGGGAAAACCTGACAGCTAATCAAGGCACATTAATGTGGATGCGATTAAACCTGTGTCGGCGATTCAATTCCACCCAAAGAGGATAATATCATGAAACATAGGAAGGGACTCCCTGAGTCAGGTGTCAGATAGTGTGATCCTTGTGCTTGTTGTGAATTTTTGTGGGTGATAACTCTTGGGGGAGTATTTTTGGATGTGGGGGGAGGGGGGGGGGGTTCTATTCCGGCTTTCAAATAACTCAGGGTTATGACCTTGAGATGTCTCTTTAGAGGGTGGTTTTCTGGACCCCACTTTAATCCTTTCTGGTTTGTTATTATATTCTCGAAGAAGATAATTGTTTGAAAATTATTTGTTGTAATGGACTGGGGTTTTGGGGTCCATTACTTGGTGAAAATATGATGTTTGGGGTGTTCTGGGTGGTCTGGAAGGCCATCTTAGCTTCTCGATGAAGCCTAAGACTCCTAAAAGTGGCCTTGGCATACCGGTCGGCCGAGCTACCGGTTGGCTGAGGCCACCGGTAGCTCAGCCCACCAACAACTCGTCCCACCGATCACTCGACCCACCGGAAGCTCGACCTAATGGTGCCCTCGTCCTACCAGTGGCTTTGTCTATCGGTAGACCTAGCCTACCGGTGACCTCTCCATGGGTTTTCCAGTAGTGCCTCCTTTTTGAGCTAATTGGTTTGTAAACCATGTTTTGACCCCTTTAATCCTGTTTCAAATCCCATTAATGGTGTTTAATTAAATGATTGGTGAGGTACCCTCCTTAAATGGAAAACCATGTGTTTCGGTCATGCCATTAAAAGCGTTTTCAGAAACACCTCTACCGCATCCTGTGAGGATTCCTTCCTTGGTTAAGGATGTGTGCATCAGTTTTAACCTCCCCAAAGGGTGGGGACCATTTATGATTGACATGTGAGGTGGCCCAGCCCCGTGGTCAACCCACAATCCTACTTATTTCGCGGTTTCACGTTTTTCTCCATATCATAACCATCACGGGGATGCTGTGTCTTAGCCATTATAACCTAAAGGTTTTCTTCTTCCTAGGTTTCCTTTTCTATATCACCCTACGCTCGAAATACCCTTCCTCTCAACGACTTGTACCCTCACAAAGTTTTCCTTGATTGCGTTCCGTGGAGTTCCTGCTACTCTTATTTTCCAGTTTCCACGCGAGGACATAACATTGATCCTTGATCAATCATTTAAGGATTTTCTCCTTCATCTCTCCTTTCATAGTATCATGTAGGGTGGGTATGCTTTTTTCTCTATGGAAATTGATGAAACCAAACTTAATAATGATAATGAATGGACGTGTAAAGAAGGATAGAGGGGGTGTGATCGATGTTCTGTTGTACTCTTTTATGTTGATATGTGTTGTGAACTATACTGGCCTATGATCACTGTAAATAATGGCCATTGGTGGTCTTTCTCTGTGTACTAATGAACCTCGGTTCTCCTGAATGTTTAAATAAATATAACATGGAATTGGTTAATTAAATATACTTGGTTATATAAATTAAAAGCACCAAGATCAAACCTTTTCTATGATAACTCCGGTTAAAGCCCAGTGGAATTAAAACCATGGAGTGTGTTAAATCTTTTAAATTTGAAAATACTTGCTAGGGTATGCCTTGTGTTGGTGGTAGTGGTTTTGTTGTTTTCATTCATGAGCCGATTGTGGGTGAATTTATGGTTTTCTTGGATGAGGGCTTAGATTCCCGGGGTGATATGGATCGGGATGGGATCCCCTGTTGATATACTTTCACGAGATGTGAATATGAGGCTATGCGGTTTCTCTGTTGTTACACGAATTCGGCTGGGATCCTCTATTGTTGAGAAACCGTGGGCTCTGAGATTTTGAGGACATGGGGTTGTGTCTCGGTGTTTGTTTGGTTTCCAGTACTTAGAGGGATCTCACTTGATCCCTAGTTATTGTGACTCTACATGAGAACTGGGTTTGAATGCTTAAATTACCTAATGGGTTTCCTTCAGACTTTTTTTGTTGTTTCATCTGTGAATGTGCATGTTAGTTTCCCAGAAGTGAGTGGATTAACTCATTATGAACTATTATGAAATGATAATGTGAATATGGAAAATCAGAACTGTTTGTTTTGTGCCTATTTTCTGAGGCAACTGTGCTTGGGCTCCTGCTTGTATCGGTTGGGGAGCCATAGGTTGGGCTGTGTGCTGGAATATATGTATTTGTAACTACATGTTTTGTTTTTAGTCGCACCCCACCCACATTGGGCACTTAGTGTCAGACACCCCATCTCATGGGGAAGGGTGTTTCCCCCTAGTTACTCTCCTTCCTGCTCCCTCTTCCCTCGGTTGTGATGGCTGGAGGTGACCTTATACCCATGATTCCTCAGGTAGGTTTTGATTGTTGTGTTGTTTTCCCATGTCTCTTTAGGAATGTTTGTTTTACCAGGTGTCTTCAGGATGAGGCCTAGTTGTGTGCTGGCAGGAAGAGTGTGGCAGCGTCAGGACATTTTCCGTTAGGGATGAGCAGCTCGCTAGTGGGGGAAATGGTTGTTCGGTGTACCCAAATGTTTTATTCTTTACTATTATCTTACTGCATGTGTTATTTGGTGAGTGTGGCCTGTGAGGTGGGATGGATATATTCTTTGATATACGATGTTTATTATACTTCTCACGGGACTTTAGGACATATCCCCACTTGTGCATGAGAGCTTTAGGTTTTCATACTGAGTATACATTGTATGCTCACCGTACTTTTACTTTCAGGTTTCCAGGAGGGCTTCAGAGGCCGTGCGAGACCTTACTAGTCTGGACGTTGGAGTTGTTGTTGGTCGTTCTTGGATTCTGCTTAGCCTTTTTCCTTTCTTGTTGGCTATTGTACTTTCGAGTCCTTGTACTTTGTTCAGTCTTATTATTAATGCATGCATTTAGTTTGGTTTTTACCTTGAGTTTTCTATACTATGATGTTTGGTGTTGAAACATTCTTTCTCCCAATCTTGGTTAACTAAAAAAGGGTAATGCCTCCCATATTGTGAAAATGTTATACCCTTGGTTCTAGTGGCCACTCCGGGGCCTACTGTAGGTGGGACTCATGGGTCATTATCTCTCCATCAACATAAATAATGAAGGGGATGGCAATCTGATATCCCTTCCCTCGTTTTTGGTGAAGGTGGGTCATGAAAATAGTATTGAAAAATTATTTTTGAATAATTCTTTCAGAGTGATAATAGAATATATTTTTTTGGAAATGAATAATTTACATGTTTCCCTATATCATAATTGGGACCACTGTAACCTTTAATGATAGATATGATGATAAAATATAGAATTTTATTTTCCTTACCTTCATGTTAAGACTACAGAGTGAAATTTTAACAAGTGTGACATATATAATTATCCATGTCCCATAGAATTATATATAATAATATATCCATATTTTTAAAAAATTTATACATAGTACAAACATTAAATAATTATTAAAAAAAATTATTTATAAATTCAATACCAAATTGTTGTTGGCATACACTCCATCTTGTAGAACATGCATAAAATAAAAAAAGATAATTTAGATTAATATGATTTCAAAGGTTTTTGTGATAGGAAATTATATCAAATTTTTATATTCACTCTCTATTGATATTTACAATTAATGATTTCTTTTTTTTAATATCAATCATATGCAAAATAACTCAATTTAGTTTCAGTTGGAAGTATTCATAAGTACATTTCAAAGTAGACCGGGATATGTTGTTAGTGACTAGATATGTGGAAATAATAGTTTTAAATTGAATTAAATAATTTTCTTAATTTATTTCCATTTGATAAAATTCATTGAAAAGTATAAGTTTATTTAAATGAATATTTATTATATTAATTTGTTTCCAAATCCATAATATCCGAGTATTTTGGGGCTTCTAGTGAAATTTATGGGGTGGTTCAGAAAATTTATGTTATAACATTGGTTTATAAAAAATATTTTTAACAATATCATTATTCGATTTGAATATTAATTTCATAATTATTTAAATTCTTTGACGAGGTAATTATAGGTGGTTACTCATTTACAACCCTACATGAAAGATTTTGTTATATATTAAGGTTGTTGAAAGCAAATTCCACAAAGAAATGTGGAATTTTAAAACCCTATAAATGAAAATTTAATATTACTATAAAATGTAGCAATACATAGCAGAATCATGTTTTAACATTTGTAAAATATTCGAATGTTAATAGTTTTATCTTGTGAATGTGACCGTTTATTAGAGTTTGTTCCCTCAAACCACCTAATTTTTTACATAATATAACACTTCTATTAATTTTTTATATTAATTTAAATATATTATCACATATTTTTTATTGTACTACATGAAAGTGATGTGATAATTTCCTACAGTATTTGTTCATTTAATAGGGGATAACTGTTATGCCCTATGATGAGAAACATTATAATCAATGATGCTTTTCTTAAAACATCTTCTACACCATGATAACATACATAGAAAGGGAAAACAATGCATATAATATCTAGTGTCACTACACATAAGATGAGGTTGTTTCTTTTTATGATGTTCATACTTTTTAATCTCCATGATGGTAGAATATGAGATCACAACTACCTGAAATAATTGAACATGTTTTAGTTCCATCAAATATCCCTATGTATGAGTGTGGGTAATGTTCCTTACAATATTAGATTATAATTTAGTTATTTCATTACCCAAAATGTGAATTTACTAAAAACCCATTAAACCATAAGTTTGTGGTAAGTATGGTATTTTGGGTTCATCATGAAAAACATGTTTTTAGTAGGATAAGTCAATAAATGATTTTTCCATTAATTCATTAGAGAATATGATATCATTGAACTTTGATTTAAATAAACCAATGACAAAAATTCCATGGACATGGTGTAATTATTTTTATTTTGGATAGTTATATAATAACATGTTGTGCATATAGTTTAATGATATAGATGTGAATCCTAAATGGTGTAATATTAAGAATAATTTATTATTTTACACAATGTCCATTTTATGGTGGTTTTCAACATTACAACCTTAAGTTAATTTTCTTGGGTTCTTTGACACATTGTGTTGGAATAATCATGGACTTTAGGTGTTCCTATATAATTCCAATGATAAATAAAACAATAGGACCATACAATCGGTGTTTCCATTATCCTCGATTAAATTATATTGAAATTTATTTATTGTAACAGATATTATTCTCATAGATGATGACTAGTTTTATTCATGTATTATTGATCGCATAAATTAAATAAATATTTATTCCTTGGATTGGGAATAATATATATATTTTTTATTTTACTGAATATTTACTAAATATCTTGTAACTAGTTTGTGGATAGAAATATGAAATTATAGAAATCAAATTATTCAATTATTAAATAAATGAGAAGTATTTAAAAGTGAATAAGATCACATTTGGTGACAAATATTAATATATAAGCTAGTAAATTACTATTTTTTATAACACAAGTTAATGTATAGAACCTAAAATATTAATAATAATATAAATATTATTATGTGTTATTGGGGTATAATAATGGTTATTATATTTTTTTAGTGGCTAATTCATAACTAAACTACAATTTTACTCATAAACTCATTCTATAAATATGTTTCCTTGATAATTGTTTTTAGTTAATCACAAATTGGAAAATGAGAATCAATTCACAAAACAAAAAATTCACTATCTATATATCCCTCTCTATCTGTCTATATCTTTAATTCATCCATAATTCCACTCAAGAACGATAAAAACTCCTTTAATATTGAAGGATCATTGAGATATCAAAAAAAATTAGAGAAATAAAATGCATTTTCCTCACTAGTAACAACAAATTAATTGGAATTTCTCAGAGATCAAAGGAGAACATGAGGATCCATTCTAGTGGTATTGAATGAATGGACCATTATAGAAGAAGGAAGGAAATCCAAAAGATTTTCTGAAAGATAAATAATTTCATTGATGAAGGGATCATAAGATGATATAATAAATCATTAAAATCAAGAATAAATTAGTTATTAAATTAACATGAAATATCCTCTCTCAAGGTGTTGAGAAATTATAAATCAAATGAAAATTTTAATTTCACATCCACCAAAGGTGCTTATGATGTTCCTAGAACAAAATATTTTGTTGTGATTAAGATGTTCCTAGAATCAATAAATATCTTCTAATGAAAACCATTTACAACCAATCACTCCTTATATAATATTATAGAATTGGGTTCTTCCTTTATATTTTTCTAAATAAACTGATTTTGAAAATATATATTTCCCTTATCTAACATCACCATATCAAATATTTTAATGTCATTAAATTACCTCATATCATCATCAGTTTCATCAACCCATTTTTCCATATTATCACTTTCCATAACCATGTCAGAAGGTTTTAGTTATCCCCCATCTGTGAGGGGAATATAACAACAAGTGAAGACATTGTAGATGTGGTACAATGATGATATAATAGATGGAGTAGAACTGTATCTTCATTAGTTTCTAATAGAAACAAATCATTAGGAAAAAACAAAAAAACAAAACATAAACTATAACCAATTCACCATAAAAATCATTAATTAAATTAACTTGATCGTCATAATTAACAACAAATGAAAAAAAATTAGAAACCATATCATGTTTGAAAAAATAACTAGAATTTATAGAAGTATATTTTCATCCTTCATAAATTTGTGTAATAGATTGATCCTCCATAAAAACAATATCATGAATTATATTATAATTATTCAATTAAAAAAGACATAAAACATGTACATAAACTCATCGTATCCTTATACAACAAAAATTCACTTTCATGTTTTACTATCATTCTTGAATATATAAAGTATCAGAACATGAAAAAATTATTTGCATCCAAAAACATGAAATATATCAACTATACTTCATTCCATTAAAAATTTATCAAGAGTGTATACTTAAAAATAACCATGGTTTATAAATTATAAATATATATAATATAAATTAATGTATCACTAAAAAAAATTATGTGATAATTTGATTCAAGAAGTAAACAATCAACTCTTTTAAATTACATCACTATACATTAGGTTGTCTATGCGATTAAATAAGGTGTATTTGGATAGATCTTATATTGTTTTATAATATTATTTCTATAATACTCATGAAAAGGACCACAATACCAACCCCTATTATAAATGAAAACTCAATTTAAATTATGAAGAGTTTTTAACTTAACTAAATCCTAATGATGTTTGAATGCGATGAGAAAATGACTTTTGGTTTTAAAAATTTATCCCAATGATTACATGAATAATATTAAATAAATTTATAAAAATAAATCCTTCAATATAATGTCATCAACGTCAATGAAATGAATACATTGAATAGTTTCAACTCATGTACATGTCACTTCTTATGAAAATGATGACTTTTAAAACTAACTCAGTTCTTGTTTCTAGTTATACAATAATCACATGTGTCCAATTTAACACCCTTCAGACTAAGAAAAAAAAATTCCCTTGTATAAAATACTATGCCCCTTTAAATTAATGCATATAATAATCTTATAAAATAATTTTAGAGAAATTATACACTCAACATTAGAAGAAACATCATAAGTAATAATATCTATTTTTCAAGTTAAAACCATTAAATATAGCATGTAAAGACATATTCAAAGAACCCTTAGAATGATTCTATTTCATGATATAAACAAGTAAATATAAAAAAAATACTATGACAAATACTTTTACAAATTACATTCATATAAATCTCATGATCATGTCCATCATTCTTCAAAACCATCATCTTCTTGTTATAGTCTCCAAAAAAATTGAAACACTACCTAAAACATCACCGCAAAAATTATTTCCCATACATAAACTCCTAAAATACATGGGATATAATATGTAAAGAAATTCATCATTGGATTCATATGAAATAGATAACCACTAGCAAGAACCAAATAAGAATCATCATAATCATAATATAGGAATCATAAACAATAATTTGATTCCTCCTTATATGTGTAGTGAAACAATCATCACCATCAACATATTTATTCTATTGAATGTATTCCATTTATTCTTTTATAGATGATTTTACCCTTTTTTTAAAATATACATTACTACCAAACTCAAAATCATTGACATTCATTATAGTTTTTTTAAATGTTGGGGCTGAAGCCTCATTTTTATTATTAAAGCAAAGCAAAGACCTCTTTAACTGGGTAGAGGGAGACCCATTACATATCCCGTAGGCCCAGTGGAAATTTATCCTATTACATAGCTCGTAGGCCCAAATTTTAGGCCCAAGACTCTATGAATAGTACTGCTACAGTACCCATTCTTTGTTAAATAAATTTCATTATAAGATCTATCATATGTACATATCCCAAATTCATCAATCAAAATAACATTATTAAAAAATTTAAATTTCACAACTCCATAAAAAGAAGAAGATGTTATAGAATCATTTGAATTATACCAATAATCAGGTACAATTTTCAGAAACCAAAACAAAAAAAACATCCTGAAAATTAATACCCATTCTATAAAATGGATCAAGAAATCATTGGAATTCACAATAATAATTAGATATATATATGAATATTTATTCCTCCAGCTCATCAATTTTTTGAGATGGAACGATATATTCATTCCCATTATGGAAGAATAATTGGTAAAAAGAACAAAATTTTAGTATTTTAGATGTTTAAGAGAATGTTCATTTTGTTATATTTCACCAAATAATTAATGAGACTACAAACAATCTCATGTACAAACTCTCAGTCTTCAACAAACATTATTTCTATTTTTCGGTTAAATGTCACTAGAAGTTGGATTCTCATGATAAAAACATGATCCCACATTTTAAATCCAAAAATTTGATACTTTTTGTAATTTAATAGAATCATTCTATGGTAATTGACATCCATAATTTATTTAAAAAAATATAGATATGGTATAAGATATTTGGGAATGATTATTATTTATGAATGTAATAATTAATAAAAATAGTATTTTTAGTGAAATAGAATTTATTACATTATGAAAAAAATGGAAAATTAGATTGTATTTAAAACATGACAAAATATATTTATAGAATATTTAATTTTGAAATTATGTATTTTAAATGAGGAAAAATAAAATGGGTAAAACAATTTGACCTAGTCTATAAATAAAATAAATTAATAATAAAGAGTATATGGTAGTGAAATCCAATGATTATATGGATCTATAAAATAATACTCTAAGAAAATTAGAACAACTATGAAAGTGGATTCATTCGAAAATAATTTAAAAAAATTGATCACAGCAAGAGTAATAAATCAATTTAGACATGAAAGTGAGGATCCAATTCTTATTGTAAAAAATATATATGGAAAGGAATCTCAATAATTAGAATAAATAACATTGTGGATAAATTCAAACCTGATCATAAACATTGTATATCAGATGAATATCTAAAAACCCTTCCAAAATCCTAGATATACTACATTGACTTGAACATAGTAGAGTGTCTCACCAAGTAATCTAAATCATCCTAAAAACTAATTCAAAATACGCGTCACTCCCCTATATTAATGTTTATAACATTTTTTTGGATTTCTAATTTTATGATCTTATAGTTTCCTAATGTGTAGATGGCCCCTAAAACAACATTTTCACCAGAAAATCATACACTTAACTATTATCTAATAATTCATAATTATGACTAATAGATCCAGAGTGATAGATTATAAGAAAATATTTCATTCCCTCTCTTGTGGGTACGTTAAGTGTGATGTTATAATTTAATAGATCCCTGAAATTGATATTTTTCTCTTGATATTTTTTTTTGGTTCACTAGGTCACCGAATAAGAAAATTCTCCTAACACGATCACTTTAAAGAGTGAATCATTGTAGAATCCACATGGTTTAGGAATGTTCCACATTATAAGGATTTATAAAACGAAATTTTATTTGTTTCTAACTATGAAAAAAGGGTGATAATTTCTCTCATGCCATCCACGAAGAAGAATTCTAGAAAAGTTTAATAACTACCACATGATTGATACTATTCCATAACAATTGGTAGTATAACCACTAGATAATACTTATCTCAAAATTAATAGGAATATATAATATAATATGCATTTACACCCAATATAATTCCACAATATATGAAATCCTCAAGAGAATATTCAATCACATCTAGAAATAGCACAAAAGGAACTGAAAATAACACCACCATCATCTCAATTTATTTTGTAATAAATGTTGATATAGAGGTTACCTATATATAATAATGATGTTTTGGTTTACATTCCATCAGATGAAATTTCTCAACCATAAACATTTTGTCAAATGTTTTCAACAATAGTTAGAAGTGGAGTGACCATGAAGATTGAAGGCTACACAATAATCGAAAATTGAATAAAAACCGAACATTTATTAAAACAATTACACATTAAATCTGGAACAACACATATTTTATAAGATATTGGGACTGATCCACCTATAATATTTAATAATAAATGTAGATAATGATATAAAATTCGTTAAATAAAGTGATGATAATTTCTCTATTATATAGAAGAAACTAATGTTTCGAAATACTAACACACCCTAAATATAATTATAAGTCTTCTATTATTTCATTTATTGATGTAGTATAAATTTATGGGAAAATGAATGGTAATATATTCTTCGATAGAAAATTAAAATGATTTTAATATTAATCATTTGAAATATGGTGATTTATAAACCTATCAACTAGTTTATAGGTCAATGAACATTTCACTTAATCAAATCATAATGAATTGTATTAAATAACAAGAATATAAATCTCCCAATATCCCAAAGAAAAACATAAACATCAATGAGGGTAGTCAATAATAATGCTTCATGAAAGGGAAAAGGCGACGATCCTTAATAACATTCACAATGGAAGGATTGTATGACTTATAAAAAAGAGATATTGAGTGAGAAAATAACATGTCAACAAGTTATTTAGGAGATTATTTCATGTTTCAAGGAAAAAATTAAATTTTTATGTTTTGACATTTAATTAAAATTTAATACAGTAGTCTTCAGGATGTTGAATCATTAAAACATTAATACATAATAAAATTAAAATATTAAATCTTTAGAGACACGTGTTATTGAATATAATACCTCAATGTATACACATCCATCTAGTTAAAAATGAAACTCCATAAGAATTAACATTACATTGATTGTATATATACTTTTGAATTCATATATATGAATCAAGAGATTAAGGTTTACAAACCATGGTATTTATATGAGTTACATAATGGATTTTTGAAAAAAATCAAATTATTTAATAGCATGTGTAAACCCCACTGTAAGAACAGTTTCAAAAATCAACAAGTCGAAAAATTATTTTTCAATAATATAATATTTGGTTGTTAGGATGTCAATAGAATAAAAACTCTTGATCTCATATAGAAGAGAATAAAATTTCATCTAAATCTCTTATTTTGAAATAGAAAGTATAAAAAACAAATTTCCCGATTTCCAAGTGATAATAGTTCACTAGTTTTCGTCAGACTGAAAAATAATACATCAAGATAAAAAATCAAAAAATTAAATATACTTTTTTAATTATCCATAAGATCATCAATATGAATGAAATAAAATTAACATGGATCAATGAATCTATTTAAGAAAATTTTATGAATAAAATGATTCATGGAAAATCATGATATTGTGAGAACATGAATTATGTTATAGTAATAAAAATTAAAATGATAATGGATATTCAATTAACCCAATGATCTTTAAATGTTATTTAGTGTTTTAATTTTATATAATATATTTATTTAAATATATATAGATTGATATTTACATATATATATATATATATATTAATACTCCATATAATTAAAAGATATTATCATTATTGAATGGAATATGAAATATTATCCAAAATTTTTATTGATGTCATGTTGTAATATTTTTCTATGTCATGATGAAAATTATCACATCCTTAAATGGTATATATAAAATTTAAAATACATTACATTATTTATCATTATTTTAAATCAAAATATTTTTAATATTTCATTATAGAGTTGTGGCATCTCCCCTTGCATGCATTTTAGTGGTTAATGGATTTAATTTTTTGAAAATGGTTATAGGAATTATTAATGTATATTATGTAAATATTCATTTTATAGGATCAAAATATCCACATAACAATGAATTTACATTTTATGAATGGATGGTATAAAGATCATGTCATAAAAAATGGTAGAACTAACGGATTCATTTTCTACTTGGCTTCCTCGGAAAATAATTTTTGGTTAATGCATCACATGACATTTAATCTCAATGAATCATAATAAAGAATACTAAATCTATTTTCTAAATAAAAATATCAAAATAATTAAATTAAGAATAATTTAATTTCCATTATGTACAGAATTGATGTGTTAAATCAATTATTCGGGGAGACTTTGTATAACCCTATACACATGAAATTATATCACATCAGTTGCATAAATTATGTTATTGGATTCTACGAATTCAATGTTTTTTATTTTATTTTTAATTAGTTGAGTGCCTATTTGAAAATAAAAAATATATTAACTATGATAAAAAATGTATACTGTTGTAAATCTATTGGGGAGTCCCATAAAGATTATAAAAGATACAGATGATCATAACTGTAACGTTACATATGTTTCTTCCTTCTGCTTACCAACATGGTTGATCCTCACTATTTACCTTATCGAACCACAAAATATGCTCATTCATGGGTCCAATTCAATTTCAATGTCAATTACATCATCTTTAGTATCAATCATAATCCATTTTTCTTCACCATACTAAACTGTGTTCACAAGATAAATTTGTAAATTAATCAATGAGGATATCAGTTATTTGGTTTAAATAAAAATCGTTCAATTTTTTTTATTTTCATTCAATGAAAATTAAATATCAATTAATATTTTTAAATAATTAATTAATATATATTAAATTTTAGATAAGATATTTATTATGAAAAAACATTTTACTTATTTTTTAAAAAATGAATAGATATATGTTTATAATGATAAGAAATGATAATAAATTAATTGTTTGGTAACAAAAAATCCTCGATATTATTTTATTAAGGCAATGAGATTAGTTTCTACTAAATGAATTTATTGGTTTTAAACAAATAATATGAACTGATATATATTTATATTGGATAATAAAATAATGTCACTAATTTAATATAATGAAATGAATGACTGTTGATATCAGTCATTTCTATAAATGTATATATTATCTATTATAGAATTTATATTGGTATAACACTTCTTTTGTATTTTAGGTATATGTTATTCATTTAATTATAAATTATATCAGTTTTACATAGCATAGTGATCTTAAGTTTGATATTTGTATTTCCTTCCAATGTGATTAATAAGTGTCATTTGATCATTAGAAACCAAATAGTGGTATTAGAGCTTTACAATGGCTCTATATTATTGAAATCATGTTTAGAATGATTAATATATATGTTTATTATTATTATTTCATGTTAGATATTTTAAAAATGACCCTTATATGAAATTATTGTAACGCCCCAACCCCATTTACCCAGAGTCGGTGCATTATTGTGTATCATTAACATGATCACAAAAGATCACGTCTCGAAAGACCGATTAGTTTAGTAGCCTTGGAAACACTAGATACATTCATAATTCTTACATTACATCATAAAGTGAAAAACTTAAATAACATAATATTCATAGTCCACACTCATATCCCTTTCAGACTACCCCTACAGGTCAGTCATAAAATATTTCTTCACATCCTGGAAAAATAAAACATTAATAGGGGTGAGCTCAGATGCTAAATAAAGATAACAATATTGCGGAATATTTCATAAATAAACATAAACATTTAAAAGAATATATAAATAAAACAAAATCCTTTTAAACATGAACTTTAGCATAATATGGGAAAAATAAAATGAAATAATGAAATTTACTTATTCATATGGATATTCTACTAGTCGAATAATAACATGCAACATCAATAACCACTTTCATAATGATGGAATGGATAATTCCAGAATATCATAACCACGTAGCAAAGGCCTCGTGCTAAGACTACAAATAAGATTTTGTCAAGGAATCGTGCCAAGACACAAGTTTGTATCATGAGACATGCCGATGCATCGAAGAACTTTAGCGGGATCCACTAGTAACTTATTAAGTCCAATACATTCCTCATATGTATAGGTCTAAACAAATCATAAACCATAACATAATAATATCACATAAAACATGCATAAAGGAAACATAAAATTTCTACATTTCAATCACAAGATATCAATACAGAACATTGATATAATAAAAACACTGAAAAAACCATTTTCAATACCAAAATAAAATAAAATTAAAACTTGGTATTTATTTTTCATTTAAAAAAATTATGGCTTGTAGAGGAAGCTGAAACTCAAATAATGGTTATGGCGGTGAAGAAGTTTTTATCGCCGCATACGTAGGAAAGAAAATTCATTTTTTTCATTTAGTAAAAATGATTTGTATGAATAAAGGTAAAATTCAAAGGGGTTCATACACCGTATAAATGAAATTTGTGTATAAAACAAAATATGACTCAATGAAAGGAGATTGGGACGAAGTCCCTTACAAAGATCATTTTTAAATAAAATAGATCTATTATGTGTATTCACTATAAGTACACATAAATAAAGTACAAATTCAAGATAGGGCATAATAATATCATGAAATAATTTGAATTTAGGTGATTAACCCAAACAACAGAAATCGGGTTAACAAGTTCCCTTACCTCTTTTCCGGCTTGACTCGATCATTCTTTAATCTCCTTAAAATCGGGTAACTCTTTTTGATTTGAGCCAAATGCTTCCTTGGGAAGACTTCTTCCTAACGTGTGGCCTCTAGGAGTAAGAGAGGGAAGTTGAGAGAGTATTTGGGTAGAGTTTGGATGAGCCAAATGGCTTGAAGGTGTGAATAAGGTGGTAGAGGCGGGGGCCTTTTATAAGAGGAGTGGAGGGGTACTTATGGAAAGTAATGAAATGTTACATTATTATGAAGTTCTTTTCATATTTCAAAGGTCCGACAATTATATATTTCGAGGATAAGGTGATAAGGGTTCGAAATATACTCATCCAATAGGCTTTCTGACTAGTGTAAGTCTTATATTTTACATTATCTTTTCATTTTATTTAAATAGTTAATTAATGAGGTAATCAATGCATCATCATGGTGTCATAAATAATTTAATTTATTTAATGTCTAAAAATTATAAAAAAATTTCCCTGATGTAGGAAATCTTTTTAGCTTTCCAATGAATATTTATAGTCGAAATTTTAACTTATATAACCCCATGTAATAAATGATTTAGTAAAACAACACATGTTTGTGACAATTTTATTTTTACTTTAGATAAAAAGTTATTAATGTCATTTTCTTACCCAAATGGCTCTATGGGGTCCCCAAGTTGATCCATGGTTTTTCTTGGTCATCCATGACTCTTCCAATAAGGGTAGGACAAGTGTAAAGGTATTTTCATATTTTTATAATATCAATTTTACCTTAAATTTCACTAATTACCTTTAATTGCGATTAATAAAACTGAAAAGTTACTATTCACCAAAAAATTATTTTAATTCCATTGAACCACATTTTAAATCCTAATTAAAACCATGTATGTTGGATTTTTGAAATTCAATTCATAGAAGTGGTAAATTTCTATTTAAATGAAAAATCAGTTTTTTAACTACCACTTAGTGGTTTCACTATTCATCAAAAATTGATGTTTTTCAGAACAATGCCAAAAATTCACCCTAAGATATAATTGATATTCTGAATTCAAAAATGATTTCTATTTTCAAAATTAAAAAAATATATGTTGCATTAATTAATTTTATAATTAATTTCCGCTGTCACAACAAATAGCGTGTTTTTAAGAAACAATATATATCAAAAGATTGACAATTGATTATGTCCAATTTCAAAGTGAAATTAATTATAATGAACACCATTTGATAAAATGGTAAAAATATATTCTAATTATACTTTAAAACCACTCAATAGTATAATTTATCACTCTAATTTATTTTGATTAAAAAAGTTGTTTTTAAGTATTTTTAACTATTCATATAAAATTGGATGTTCTCAGAAAATTACAAAAAATTCAACATAGGATAATTTCGATATTACAAATACAAAAATGAAGTCCAATTTGAAATATAAAATTTCTACAATTTTAAAAAGTGGGTATTACTATTCATAATGTCTACTTTGATTGGTCGCGGTGTGTTAGTATCTCGAACTTGCGTACAAGTCAAGCTATTGCATTATTGAATGAGAAGTCTATCGCGGAAGCTCAGGGTGTTACAATTATGCATTGTTTTATGATATGTGGTTTCTTAAATCGTCATAGTAATTTGATATATAACATATATTATTGTAAAATATGGAACAATAAAAGACATTAGAATTTTTATATATGGTAATATATAATATGAGGTGTCGTATTAGATGATCTCATCTTTCAATGTGTATATAAAAGAGTGTAATATTTTTTTATGATATCTGGGGTATCTTAAAATGTGACTCCGAGGTACTGGAGGACAAATCAACGGCCTATCATATAATTAAATATTAATATTAATATTTATGGAAATATATGTTTTAATGATAACAGATAATATGATATAGAATATCCCAGTTGAATATTTTAGGCCATGAAATGAAATTAAAATGATTTAATATAGTAATAAACTAAATTAGATTTTTTTTAATTAGTAAATATTATATAATATTTTATATAATAAAAATTATAACCTTGTTTAAATTCTAAAAAACCATCACTAACAATGAAATAGAGGTCCTACAATGAATCCAATTGAGGATTTCAACTATACCAAACATATTATCGTAGTTTTGATCATGGATTTAATTATATTTACATGGTGATTAATATATAATGTTTATAAAAATTTGAAAAATGATATAATATATAATGTACTATATTTTTTTATGAAAATCTTCATAAATGTAAATTTAAATTATTTACATTATGGACTTATATGGAAAATTTATTTAATCCATTCAAAAAAATATTTATGGTTGATTTGATCAGAAAATATTAAAATAATTAAATATTTTGTATTAACTTATTGTAAATTATTTATGGAAAATATAAAATATTTATTATTTAATAATAATTTTAATCATTCTATTAATTTATTTAAGGTATTGATAATTTATTTTTTGTTTCATTATTTCAATGGGTTCAATCTGTGGCATACAAAGATATATTTTCTATACAAGAAAAATGACCTAATGCGTGTAGATGTATGTTTGACAAAAAAATAGAATTAATTTATAAACATTAAAATGTCAAAATTGGATGTAAATTGGAGTTTGGGTTGACCCGGGTGATTTTTCAATGTGTTTCTACAAAATCTGTCTGGTAAATGATTTCTCATCATGAAAGAGTTACGTGATATGAATATCTTGACAGGATAATGTCATTAACTAGTACAAAGAGTGTATATTTTACATGTCGTAATACTATTTCACATAATGAATATTTCTATGGGAGTTATTTATAACATAGGATTACCTTTTTCAGTGTATATGGTTATCCATCATTTAATTTCATTAACAAATTGTTCACTTTATTAAATACGAAGATATATATGATTTAATGTGTTGCATGTCTAATATAAGTTTTTTTCAATCAGAATATCCTCTCACAGAACCTGTTAGATCTCATAAAAAATGTTTTGTATCATTTATACTTCCCAATAATTTTTTTCAGTGAATCATCTTCATCCTAGTAATGTTGCATCCTTTTAGGTAATTTATCTTTCTACTTCTTTATTTTCATTGGTTGCATCAGTTTCATGGATCTTTAATTTAATATCCATTGGTCTTGTGGTGATGATTCTCTCGATCTATTAAATATTATTTTTTTGATCAACCTCCAAAATACTATCCATTGTGTTGGTTAGGGTACAATGTGTGATTTCATTAGGTATGTGTTGTATTATTTTCTCCCCCAAATGTTTTTCCTATTGAATAAATTATTTGTTGTTAGGATTGATTCTAGTGCCTCTATTACCATCATTTCATTATTCTATGTTAGTGGATCTCATTGCAGGAATGTGTGACCCATTTTTTATGTATGTGGATACATATCTAACATATGGTAGCTGTAATTTATTTCTATGATATTTATAATTTTTTTAGAAATGATTTTGCATGATTGAATTATGTGCGTTAAAATGGGTTTTTGATAAATTGTGGTTTCTACTTTTTTTGATAAAAGAAATATTTTTTTTAAAACATTGTGATAAGGATATATGATAGGGTTTTCAATTCATGGTTTTGAGGAAATGGTTTGGAGAATGTAAAAAATGGGAACCATTGGGTACATAGGTTGAAGGGTTAGTAATAGTCCATTTAATTTTTATGTTATCAGTGGGTTACACATGGGGTGTTCCACCACTCCATATGAAAATTTTTTAGGGACATGAAAGATTTATTTGGATGTTCACATGATTGGGTGTTCATATTATCTCAAAATTGTATTTATATACCTTGATATTTGACGTGTGACAATGCCTTTGTTTTGATAAAAACGCCTTAGCTTACATGTCTTATTGTGATCTTTTTTTTGTGATGCTACCAGTGCTTTGGATTTTACTACATTGGATTTGGCATGATATTCTATAAATTTGTTGACTTCTTGATATATGTGATATGAGTTGACACTATTTTTCCATTATTATTTGAATATTTTGAAAATGGGGTATTATTTACCACAATTTTGATATAAAGAGTATTTAACTGATTATCATCCCTTAATTTTGTTAATGGTGAGCATGTGTGGATTATTGTATGAAGTCCTGATATGGAACTCCTCAGCGGTATCCTAAAAAGACTATATTTCTCATACCCTACACACCCATTTATATGTGTGTATTCCTTTTTATGTATTTTGGTTTATGGAATGGCCTGAATCTAATGTGATGTGGAGATGTTTCTGAAATTAGTTTATAGTTAGATGCTAGTGAGATGGTGAGTGTTTACCAATGATATCACAAGGAGTAGAAAGTTCATATTAATTTTTCCCCAGCTATTAGCCTAGGATGTTGAAAACTTTTATCTACTTTTCAGTTGTATCACATCTACTATTTTTCAATGACATGTATATTTTTCTTAATCATATAATTTTTCTTCTTATAATGAATATATATATATATGTGCGTGAAGTTTTCTACTTAATTTTTGGTGGTATCATTTCCAATGGTTGTTTATGATTCTTATGCGCTAGTCTCCCTCCCATGGGTATCATGAATTCCATTTGGGTATGTGATTTTTCTTGTTGGGTACTATTTTTAGAGGGTATCCTGGTCGGGTAAGTTATATTTTCATAATAGAGGGTACATTGTGATCAGTTTTGGGATGTTTGTAGAGTAAATATACACTTATAGAAACATGGGAGGTAGGTTTTGGTGAGATTTTGGATAGCACTTTCCATGACTAGACTCATGTTACCTTGTAATGATGGTATGTGTGTCTCCTATTTTAACTGCTAGATCTTAATCATGGTTGTTATACAATGGATTTATATTAATAAACATGATTGTATTATTATCGGACCATTTCATATACATCTCTTTGTTGTGTTATGCATATGAGACGCTTTCTAGAGGGTCTTTTGGAGGGAAGAACAAATTCCCCTTAAGGGAATCAACATCTAGATCAGAATCATATCATGAATATCTTGTGGGAAATTTTTGTTTTGTAAACCTAAATTTTATGTATTTATAGAAACCATTTATTAAGGTTAGACTAGAATTTGGAGGGGAAATTGATTGACCATGGGATTATTTACATGTGTAGCCACTGTCCATTAAGGTTAGGAATGAACCATTATAGTTAGTGGACTAGATTGAAATGATTTGGAATATATTCCATTTCATGGATACACTTGAGACTATCATGGTGATGTAAATGGAATTATGACTCAAGGGTCCCATAAATGATGGTAGCATTCCATGGTATAGTAAGATAAACACAAGGACTAGGAATAGAAGCGGGTAATGATATAAATATTCTAGTAGTTTTCTGAAAATTATCTGTTGATGGTGAAGTCTACCGACTTACTCTCCATGAAGAAGGGAGAGAATTCAGTGTGAGCATACCCCAATAAGTATATTGAGGTGGTTTATTTTTCTATGCAGGTAGTAAATAATGTCTACATGAAGGCTCAAAAGTAAATATATCATTTTTAACTAGATATTAGATCCTAATAATTTTTTATTAAGATTTATAACTACATAGTGATAGTATATTTAGAAATGAAGGATGAAATGGATATGGATGGTTGGGTCGGTTATTCATCCCTCTCACGTCCACCTAGTGGAATCTTTAGTGGGAAATATGGGGGGAAGAAAAAGTGGCATGATCATCCTTCTATTGGTGGGGGTGGTTCTATGTAGAGGTCCTCCTCGGAAACATTATTTAAAACCTTTAGTCTACCATTGAATTTTAATTAAAGTGGAATGTTTGGCCACATAAAAAATTATTTTTACACACTTTCAAATATGTGAAATAGTTTTGGATGAGATATCCATATACATTTTTTCTATCTGGCCTTGTATATGTATATTTTTTCAAGGATCTTATACTCGAAAGGATACTGTGGTAGAGACATATTTTTTTAAAGATTATAGGGTTCCATCCATACACATGAATATTGATAAAAATTCATTTTTTAGATTAGTTTCTAATGGAGGTAGGTGCAGGATCAATGGAAGTGATAGATACATTCTTTATTACATCATTAGTATATACAATATTATTTGATAGAGGTTCCATGCACTCATTTTTAAGGACCCAGACTCGAACATTACTTATTCTTGAGACAAGTCAATAATTTGAATTTAATTCACATTGTGTATATTTTCAGGTTTAGAGATTTAGAGAATAATGTCATAACATATACATAACAAATTTAATATTACAAGTACTCACTTCTTCTCGCTATCCATTTTTTTAATAAAAAAATCATTAAAATGAAAAATGACTTCATTTCGTGTTTAACATAATAAATTTTCCTTGATCCCAACCTTGAAACTATTCTTCATTATGGCCTATGAAAAACATTTCAAAAAAATAGGATGACCATAATAATCTCAGTAAGGGATACATAATGAACGAAAAATATTAGTCTTGGGATGAAAAGAAAATCATGAATACTTTATCAAAAAGTAATAATTTACCATTTATAAAATTATTAAATATACTTCACTGAATATAAGCTCATTGTGTACCCTTTTCTGTAACCATAATATTACCATAATTCCCATAGAAGGAAACATATAACATATAAATGAATCTTGGTACATAACCATACATAAATGAAATAACCATACTCTCATCTACCACACATATATCACTAAATTGAATAACCATATGGGTAACATCCATACCCAATACATTGGAGGTTATAATGTAACCACCCCTTCTTGGTTCATCATGAACCCCCCTCTCATTTGGTTTATCATGTAACCACCCGTCTAGGTTTTTCACATAACAACCCATCAATTCTCCCTATACCATTAAATAATTAGATAACAAAAAAAAGAATAAAGGAAAAATATCATTTCCATACTATAACCACTAGAGATTATTTTTAGATATAAAAATATTTAAGCCGTTTTCAAAACCATTTAAAACATCTTATAAAGAAACATTTGATTCAATGTGTCCCATAACACTTTGAAACATTTTAAATAATTAGTAATTTTAACAAATTCATATCAATATAAATAAATTCCTAAAAAACATTTTCAAAACGTAGACATGGATTAAACGGTTTTAGAATAATATATATTTAAAACATTTAAAATTATTTTTTAGTTAAAGAGACCTTTTCCACATGAAAAAGTCTTGAAAAAAGTTAATTAAAGAATAGAATTAATTCAATCACTAAATATGATGAGAATATACTAATTCATGATATAATTAGTCAAATTATTTTACATACACATTATAAGATTATAAATGTTCCCCACAATAAGATATTCCTCAATGAATGGAGATTGAGATGAAGTCCTTCAACTTGTGTCCGACATGACTTGTTCTTTATTTATCTCCATGAATAATAAAAAAAGTTAATATCAACTTACATCCCAGAATTTTCAGATTCTAGTAATCCTTTTATATCAAATAATTATTCACTTTCTAATTGTTAATTTTGTCGATATTTGGAACTTGAGTAAAAAATGAACCTGTTATAATTACAAATTATCTATGTGGTCAAAATTCCATTGTCTCTAGAATTGTATTCATGATTTAAATATCATATATATCCAGAATATATGTATCTATATCCAGTATAATTGTATTTTTAATAGTGCATAACATTTTTATATATGAAATGAAAGGTACCTTTCATTGAGGCGGTAAGTCATACATACACATGAACACTACTTTCATTTCTTTTTCAAATTTAACTGAATGAAAACTAAATGATACATATGTATATTATAATTAAATTAAAATATCATATTTTATATATGTTAAATAATTTCATTTACACCTTCCTTTATACATTCTATTTATGGAATGAATGAGTCATATCAATTTGTGGGGCGGTAATCCGCACTTCCTCAAATAAAATTATCATACTTACACATTATGGAAAGCATAACGGAATTCCATAAATGAAAATTACAGAATCATAGTGACAATATAAATTTAATATATATCATAAAAAACATAGTTTCTTCATAATAAAAACCATGATTGGTGGTAGGGGAAAATCGAACAGTCATCGTATCGTAAGGGAGTATATCACGGTACATAGAAACAATATATTCGAGTGTATTGGATAGAGGTGTGTGTATGTTTAGTTCAAATAATTCTCATTATAACATTCTATTATATTGAAGATACAATTTTTTTATGAAAACAATGAATAAGAATTGCATAGGGAGTAGAGAAGGAAAATCAAGGAAAGGTACTCAAGAGAAGACGTTACCTCTAAATTGGGTAACATTTTTTTTATTTGAGCTAAAAAGCTTTCTGGAATTTCGTTCATCCAAAGGTAATCCTGCTAGGATGATGGTAGGGCTGTTGGGATTTTATTTGGGAGAATATAGATGGGATAATGTGCTTGGTAGGTGTGTTCAAATGGGTATAGGTGATGCCCTTTTATAAGAGGGAGGAGGGGCACTTCAAGAAGGTATTGAAATATTATTTTAATATAAAATTATTTTCGGTATCAAATGCTCTAAAAGAGATTTTTTTAATGATAAGATGTTTTGTGTCAATTACCATTAAACCAATATGTTTTATACAGGTATAGGTTAGAAATATCACCTTATCTTTTAGAATTCACACATATTAAGATAATTTAACTCTTACCACGTCTTTTTGTATATTCATACAATATGGTTAATATAATAACAATAAATTAAAAATGAAACCTTACATGGTCCATTAATGAAATTTTAAACATTATGTATGTCATTTGGCCGAATCATTGATTTTTAGGACTATTATTTCATTTAATAATATAATATTTTTTTAAAAAAATCTCATTTATGTCAATATTTATAGTATTCATATCTTGACATTTTAAAAATATATAACAACATTTTTAATTAGAAAAAAATCATTACATTAAATATAACAAGTCATAATCAACCCCAAAACTCATGTATGGTATAAAAAGTTACAAAATGTATTTATTTAATTATATAAAATTTCATTTATTTAAATCATTCAATAATAATGTTACAAATACATTGTCATTATGTCATAAATAAATATATTTATTTTATGTCTAAAATTTAACAATGAAATAACAAGATCTAGGAAATATTTTTTTTCATTCTAATGAATTTTTATAGTCAAATATATCACTTATATAACACCATATAAAAAGTTTGTTACTAAAAGATACAAGTTTATGTTATTTTTCTCATTAATTTAAATTAATTAATATAGCTTGTCATCATCACTCACATGTGGATCCATGGGGTCCCAAAATCAACCCAATGATTCCCATGATCTGAAATATATCTTAAAATGGGATTATAACATGTGTTATAATAGTTTAATATTATTAAAAAATAATATTTTTACATTTATTTACTAAAGTCTCTCTTTAACCAAGAAAAATTAAATAATCAATGAATATGCTATTCATAATATCTAAAAAAAGGTACCTATTTAAAAAGTTTGACAATTATGAATAAAAATATAGAGTCAATTTTTCTCAATTTGAAACATAGATATTTCAGTTATTAATTTAAATGTAATTTCCATTGTCTAAATGAAAAAAACGTGTTTTTAAAAAGTAAAAAGCACAAAAAGACTGACATTTTTTGACAAATTTCATTGAGAAATTACATAAAATTATCAAAATTATATTAAATAATTAAAATATATTCTAATTAATATTAAAAAAATTAATAATTCAATCCAACTATATTAATAAATTAGGTAAATATGTAGTTTGAAATTAAAATGCAGTTTTTTCACTATTTATTAAAAAATGTTCATTGTTAGAAAAATTAGAAAATTTCATCGAAAATAATTTTTGATATCCCTAGTCTAAAAAAGAAATTTTTTTGTCATATAGGACATATAAAATTGAAAAAATATATTTATTAATGTTTCTCCTTCACAAGGTGGTAAAACAACCTTTTTAAAAATATTAGAGTAATTAATGTATAAAGTTAAATTCATTCTTATGTTATGTTTTTAAAATTTATTAGATAAGTGTAAAAACATTTAACACATAGGTGTATGATATTGTAGTTATTTCCCTTTATTCCCTCCAAAACATCAGGTAGGCATTAAATACCATTTATAATAATAATAATATTATATTATTTTTCTATAAAACTCAATGTTGTGTGCAATATAAGATTTCAACAAAACCCATTGTTGTGTGTTGAGTATGCAATAAAAAAGTTTTCTATTTAACATAAAACTGATATCACATTCAAAAATATTAATAGAAATGAAATATTAATATTCTAAAAATACATGGGTCTTAACATTCTTCTCGCGTTTTAAAAATTGCAACCTCACAATTTTATAACTGGATCAAAAGCTTCATTAAAAGTCCCACATATTAGAAATTGTGAATAAAATTGTTACATTAAATGAATGAAAGTGATTTACTATGGTCACCCAAGATATACCCATACAAGGATTCCATATAGAAAAACCTAGATATGGATTAGAAAATAATCATTATGTTCTGATGGGGAGTGATAGAAAACATGGTCAATAGAATGTTAAATTCCCAAAAACCATAAAATTGTGTTCGGTTAAGCGGTCATTGATTCCCCAGTAAGAAAAGTAATTTTTTTTTTGTTTTAATATCCTTCTCATAAATTTGAGGAATTTATTTATGAGTTTTACTAAGAAAATAATGAAACATACATACTTGTCATGTATAGTTTCATCCTTCAATAAATATCTATGAAAAACTCATATTTTCTCCAAAAAATGGGTATTACGGAAGGCTTGGTCACACCTTAAGTGCTAGAACCAACTTTTAAAAAAATCACAAAATCCTAAAATGATTAACTAAAAATTTATTATGCCTTGAAACATTATCCAAAACCAACATGGATAGTTTATTATTAGTTAATTCCCAAAAAGGATAAACCTTTATAAAAATAAATAATACCCTTAATCTCCAAAATTCAAAAAACAATACCCAAAGATCAACCAAGACCATTCAATACACAATTATCTATAAAAATATTCAAAATAATATAAACTATGATTGAAACCCAAAACTAAGATGAATTTGATCACATAGTCTTCAACAACAAATCATAACAATACTATCCAAATAGCATCAACTACTCATAAAGTCTCATACTGAAAAGTAATTAACCTAATCACATATTTTCAAAGATTAGTTAATAATTATCATAAATAACTTAAATCGATATAAGTCCACAATAAAAAAATATATTCTTCCAAAATTAAAATTACACCATTACCCCTTAAATGAAATTTCATAGTATTCTTTTTTCCGTAGGCTTAGTCTGTTCCCAAATAACTAAACGTCTTGAAAAATAACATTTATCACATAATCACCAAATCATTTTCTTATACTATGGATATCCATTTGATAAAACATAATTTCCCATAATCAACTTATTCTTGATCCCTAAAATCATTTAACTAAACAATAATAATGATACTATCTAGGGACATCATGTAGTCTATCAGTAGGTGATAAACATAGATACACATTGGTTTTGGGTTTGATTCCCACAACTTTGTCCAATGTGAAGAATTTTCACATGGCCAGTGTGTTTTCCTTTTCTAAAAACTGTATAATTATATTAATAATTAAAAAATGAGATAAAATCTTTACAAATATCAATAACATGTTTTGATAGAAAAATGTCTTCCATACCTCACATTTTTCATCCCAAAAATAAATAACCCATATTCACCTCAAATTCATGGATCATATAGACTGTAATGTTTCATTATATCAATATCCACACGAGAAAAGGCAATTATTTAATAGTTATAATTTATATATAACAATCATAATCGATAAAAATACAGGATCTCTTCCAATGTAATCCCATCATTAATACATTTAAACATATCATCATACATATATCTGACATTACTATTCAATTCCTAAAACTTATAAATCACAATAATCAATCATTCTTAATGATTCTTTATCCATGTTTTTTCATCTTAATCTATTAAACATAATTTATAAAAAACAAATTCAGAATATTATTTTAAGATGTGCATATTTTCAAAACATGAGATATGAAATAATCCATAACATTAATTGGTCCTTTTCAGTTTCCTCATCTCCAATTGTAATGGAAAATAGGTATTGGTATACATATATTTTCATAGTCCCACTAATCCCATACCTAAACCTTCTTCGTAGGACATCTATTTGTGTAATAACCATGAACAACACATTTAAATCATTCATTTGATCCCTCAGAAAGAACATCTTTCCCACTCATGGATTCAAATGGACGCTTTCTTCTTACATGGTAGGTTATTAATTTATGTCTTTCATTACCAAATCTAAAACATCTTCTCATCCCATTGAAGTAACTCCCCAAGGGTTTCATTCCACATCCTTAGCACATAGGGTTTTTAATATAAATACCCTTATTATTATTACCTTAACATGAAAATGGATTTTTTTCTCTCATATATAATGCCTTAATAAAATCACCAATGTTCAAATGGTAAATCATTGTCACGACCCGTTCCCCATGGATTATGTCAGGAAAACCCCATGCCAACCTTCCATAGGATAGGGGATGTCGACTATCATTGAAAGGAATATTCCCTTAAATGGGAAGGCATTTACTTTAAAACCATTACAAACACACAGTCCGAGAACACAACTAGAATCAACTATGAAGTAAACTGCTGTAGTAAAAAAGGAGTGATGAATGTAAAAGCTGTCAGAATACAAGACCAACTGAATGTACAATTACCACTGAAAGTAAAAATACTACTGAAAGAAACAATAAAACAGGAAAATGGAAAACAGCTACTCAGTCGTCCTCCGAGGATCCATCATGATGGGTTTGTACATATTGCCTCAACAACAATCCACATCATCCAATCTCCTCCGCGTATTTCCTTATCCTAGCTCTCTAAATCCTAACCCCAGCTGCTCTTCATCTGCATAAGAAACAACAAGGTGCGGGAAAATCCAGTGTAGGGGTGAGCATTACGATACTCATTAGGGACCATGATACCCCTTAAGGTATCTTAGAATTCCACAAGGAAAACCATAAGGCTTGATCTCAATCACAAAACACAAAGTAATAGACACAACTCAATTGGAGTCCCAGATCAGACCAAGTATACAACTTAGAGAAAATGATATGATGTTGACCCACACATGATCTCAATTAATGATGAAAACCAACACGAATTCTCTAGACCTAGGAACAAGTAACATTCCTAGTCACAATGTCGAACACCTAATATAATGGAAAAATCATCCTCAATAGTGTATTGTGGGCCTGCCGCGTCACACAGAAGTGCTTCCCTCTAAACATGAATCCTTGTGGTACTCCTCCTCATCACGTACTATTGGTCTGCCAGGTCACACAGATCCACTCCCCCACCATGGCCTGCCGAGTTAATACTCCTCATTGTGTATCATGGCTACTCCCCATCGTTTCCTACAGAGGTACTCCTCCCCATCGCACATTGTGTCCTTAGAGTCATGTGGACTCAGAAAGTAAGTAGTTGTCAGGTCTCAGCCAGTCGTAGGGTTCCATATGTAGTATGCCTGGGAGAACTGCTCCCCAATCCATAAGATGTACTTCAAGAAGAACGATGTCTCCCAATGATTTAACCCAACCATTCTCCCTTTCATAAGGGTTCCAATGAAAAATACAACATGTACATTGACACCTGGTCTGTGTGTTATTGGAATTTCTATGTCGAGGCCCCTGTTGGATTCGGGCACGATCCAACCTTGCCATACTCGAAGATTCTTCGAAACTCTCATGAAGTTAAAAAGGAATGTCTCACTCTTAAGATCCCAACACTTCATATGTATTTTCAAATGATTTATCGATTCTCATGATAAGGCCCTTTAATTGATTCTGGGCCCGGTTGGGGCTGAGTCCTATCTGAATCGGTCAGACCCACCTGGCCAGCAAAAAGGAGCTTCCCATAAGGGTGGCCATGTTGTTTTAGGGATGGGATCACAAAGGGACGACCCGACACGCGGTGGGGAGAGGCCCAGTTGGTGGGGCATGGCCCGACCTGCTGGGTAGGCGGCCCGACCAGTGGCAGGTGGCCCACTAGAGGTCAGTCCGGTCATAAAGGGCACAAACCACGGTGTATCTACTAAGTTTCTCAAGGGATACAGTCCCCTAGGATCATGAAAGGACAATGGTCATTTGTATATTAAAGCGGCGTTAAAAGTATTGTGTTGTATGGTCATCTCAGTTCCCGATGGAGGTGCTGCTTCCTGATCCTCCACTGCAGCTTCAGATGGTATCTCCTACTAACCAGCAGTGCGTGACAGCAGGCCTCCATCCCCTTCCATGGTCGGTCGATGTGCCAGCTGCATTCTCCTTATGTCGTGGCTGACGAGCTTCAACCCCTTTGCACACTGGAGATACGTGATGGTACACCAAACCACCTCCATGGTCGGCCGGTTCTAGCCACTACGTTGTCCACCAAAGCTTTTTCCACCTACCTCCTCTAGCGGCATGTGTTGGTATGATGCCTCCTTCATAGACGTTTGGTTCCACCACGCCGGCGGTCTTCCAGGGAAGGCATAAGGGTAAAAACATGAAGAGAGTTCAGACCAGGATCGTTAGTCCTGTTCCCTCCATGTTAGCTCATGTTCAATGGGAGTGAAAAATGGATTTAAAATTTCCATTTATTAGACAACAAACAAAACCCTAAAAGGATACCCCAAAACAACCAACAGTGAAATGAATGATTTATGGATCAACCCGTCATTCGTTTGACATGTGTTATTCATATAATTATCACCAACGGGGAAGAGGGAATATTTTAAGGAATCATAAATGAATAATTCCATACCTTGAATCGTCAGAGAAATTCCAGCACATGAAGGTGGGTCGTTGTTCTTCGTTCCCACAAAGGGATTCTAATGAAGGCGCTCACATGTTGTCCATAGTTCTTGGTTCATTTCCACCCATCGCCTCTTACTGGGATTGGCTCTGTCATCTAAGGGTCCAACGTCATGGTGTTCCTTCAGCACTATGTTGCTTGGTGAAGCTGTGCCGATACCACTAACCATGCTCCATATATATATAGAAGAGGATGATGGTAAGTACCAATGTTTGAATTTAATGGGGCTCATCAATTAGCTAGATTCCTAATTCCCTAACAACGTGGTTACATAGTTTTGGAATGTCAATCCATTTATTGCCTTGACATGTCATTGGCCCCATCCCTTTACTTGTCTACTGGAGGATATGAAATGAAATAATAAAATTATTTTATTTCATTCCTTTTAAAAAGTGTCAAAACATAAATATTTATCTTGACCTAGTATATTCAAAGTAAATCCACTCTTATTTGAGTCCTAATTTTGGGAATTCTATGGTTCCCTTGTATTTTTAATATGAGAAACTATTTAGAAGTTAGAAAATGATGCTTTCATGTTTACAGATCATACCCAGAAAAAATTCCATAAATTATTAGCATTCATCCTTGACCCACACCGGTTGAGGTTAGGCCTTGTCTAGGGATAAAAATTTCCAACGAACCCAATGGTACTCTCATATTTTCATTCCTAGTTACTATTTAGATGTTATAGATTTTACAATAAAATAATTTCCAATTATTTATTTTATTTACGACAAAGTACAATCTTTAACTGGTGGCCCACACCAGCCAATGTTAATATTATCCTAAGGAAAGCATACCTTCAAGAGTTCAGTGGTGGTCTCAGATTATCAATCTGAGTTACCATTCACGAGTTATAAGAATTTTAATAATAAAATAATTTTATTTAATAATTTTATTAACAGTTTTTCCATTTTTGGGTTTTCTCACAGGAGGCTCGTGCTGACTGAACACAATTAATTCCTTGGGTAAACCCACCATCATGAACATAATGGTTCCCTCGTATTTCTAATATGAGAAACCAATTAAGAGTTATTCTATTTTTTCATGAAAACTACTTACATGAGCTATTTAAAGATTATCAATATTTAGACAGATCATTCCGGACAATTCGGGACTCGGAATCTTCCACCATCAAATTTCGCGGTCTCATCATATTCTATATAATAAAAAAATTACCTAGAAAAAATTTTGGTCTTTAAATTCTCCCCACCATAGTGATTTTCATCCCAAAAATCCACAACATAGCCTAAGAAAACAAATGCGGGTACTAAGTACGAATCTAAGCCTCCCTCTCCCATGTGCTCTTTTAAAACTTCCCCTGCTGTTACGAAACTCCCACCAAAGGTATCAACTACCCATGAATGGCCCACTATGTCAATGCTCAATAACTACTAGAACCTCCGTAAATGAAACCTTATTGTCTAAGTCCAGCTTTCCATGGTCGATGACATAAGATGGGTCATCCATGTATCTCCATAGTTGGGATATTTGGAAGACACCATGCACCTTCTACTACTAATGTGGATGTGAAATGTGGTATGACACCTTTACTATCCTCATAAGTATCAGAAATGACCCAGGAAATCTCAGTGATAACATATTGCCCCATCCAAATCACATTAGTCCCCATCGAGGAGAGACTTGCACGAAAAAATGGCCCCATTCCTGGAAATCTAGAGGTCTCCATCATTTGTTGGAATATGACTTATGTCTACTATATGTAGTCTTCATCCTCTATTGGATGTTCTGCACCTTCTTAGTGGTAGCTCATACCAATTATGGACCCATAAGTGCTGACTCCCCTGGGTCTATCTAGCATAGAGGATATCTATAAGGTCAACCGTATAGGGCCTTGAATGATTCCATACTGATGATGGAATGATAACTATTATTGTATGTGTAATCTACCAAGGGAATGTGATTATCCCATGTGTGGCCCAAATCATGGTTGCATGCACGTAGTAGTTTCTCCAACATCAGAATGGTCTGCTCCGTCTGACCATCCGTTTGAGGATGAAAGGCGGTTCTCAAACGTAGCGGAGTCTTGAACGCCACTAGAAATACCATCCACATTCGGGATGTGAAATGTGTGTCACGGTCAGAGAAGATTTTCAATGGAACCCTAGGAAGTCTCATAATCTTCTATAGAAAGAGGTGTCTTAATCCCTCTACAGATCCCTTATATTAGATAGGTAGGAAGTGGTATGACTTGGTGAGTCGGTCAATGGTCACCCAGATAGAATCAGGTCCCCTAGACGTTTATAGAAGCCATGTCACAAATTCTATGGAGATCCCATCCCACTTTAACTTTGGAACCTCTAGTTGATGTGATAGGCCTGCTGGAACCTGTTGCCCAGCCTTCATCTGATGACAAGTAGGGCATCATCAAACCAACTCTACTGCTGCCTTCATCATCCCTGTCCACCAGTGGTGACACTTGAGGTCCTGGAACATCTTTTCCACACCAAGATGTACCACCATAGCAGACGTATGGAATGACTTCAACACCTCCTCCTATAGTGCCATCAGTACAATGGTGTGTCCTCTGAAGATGATGACGTTCTCCGCAACTTTAGAAAATCCATCAGGTGCCTGCCATGAGAAAATACGAGTACATCAAGCCTCACAGTTTATTTCCCCATGCTATGCCTCCCAGACTCAAAGAAGGAGTGGGGTAGTGAGTGGCATAAACTAGAGGTATAATTATCCATCTCTATCCATGGAGTATATCAGAAACACGGCTAGCACATACACCCTACCTTAACATGGCAGTCATGTCCCAACCTGCCCGGTACCCTAGCTTCACCATAGAGACGTGGTCCCCACCATAGGGCCCACCCACATGCCCGAACGGGTCATCTGACTAATGATAGTCGACATAGGCCAAAACTTGTCCTTTCTAGTGTGCTTTGTCCTCACTCAGCAATTGAAGACCAGACCTCCTTCTGAGTGCATCTACTTCCATATTCCCCTTCCCAAGAGTATAGACTATCTCAAAGTCATAGTCCAACTGGAACTCTACCCATCACTACTATCTCAGGTTATGGTCCTTATGATAGAAGATATACCTGAGACTCTTATGATCTGAGTATATTTTAAAACATTTGACCATCAAGTAATGATTCCACAACATTAAGGTGAAGACCACGACTACTAACTCCAGGTCGTCAGTGGCATAGTTCTGCTCATGATATCTCAATTGTCGCAGTCCATAAGTGATCACTGCTCTCTCTGAAATTCAAACACACCCAATACCAGTCCTCGGTGCATCTCGGTAGACTACATAGCTAACACCATATTCTAATAGCCACTAAATGGGGGAACTCGTTAGTCTCTTCCTCAACTCCTAGAAACTCTATTGTCATCCCTCTGTCCATACGAAGTGCTACCCCTTCTTCGTCAATACTAACAAGGGTTCCACAACTCATGAAAAGTTATGCATGAAACTTTAGTAGTACCCAACCAACCCCAAGAAACACAACATGTCTCTCACGCTCCTTGGTGACTCCCAAGTAAGCACATAACCTATCTTCATTAAATCCACTACAACTTCATCCTTTGAGATAATCTGTCCCAGAAAGTGGACCTCATGTATCAAGAACTAGCATTTCAATAGTTTTCCATAAAGCTGGTGATCTCTGAGTGTATCAAGAACTACCTGCAGATAATAGGCATGCTTCTCCTCTATCTCCAAGTATACAAAGAAGATATCAATGAAAACCACCATGAAGTGATCAATGTAAGGGTGAAAGATCATGTTCAGGAGACCCAGGAACACTGCTGGGGCAGTGGTCATTCCGAAAGGCATAACATAGAACTCATAATGGCCACACCAGCATCTGAAGGCCTTCTTCTACCCATCCTCGTCTCATATCCTAAGATGATTATTTCCTAATCTAAGGTCTATCATCGAAAACCAATGAGAAAAATTCAGCTAATCGAAAAGATCATCAATCCTTGGAAGTGCATACTTGATCTTAATGGTCAACTGGTACAGCTTCTAGTAGACCACACAGAGTCTTAAAATCCCATCTAGCTTCTTTGAGAATAGAATCAGTTCTTCCCATAGAGAAACACTAGGACCTAAGATCCCCAATCCCTAAAAGTCCTCCAACTGTACCGTTAACTCACGATGCTCAGTGGGAAGCATCTAATATGATAGTGTTGATATCGGTGTCATACAGGGGTACAAGTTGATGTAAAATTCTTCCTCTCTATGTGGATATTGTCCTAAAAAATCATCAGGAAAGACATCAACACATTGGTCCACCACTACCGGGTAGCTCAGACTCTTAACATCAGCTTCTTTGAGGGTAAGGCTTTCCAATTGATAAGTAAAAAGTTGCACCCTCTTATGGGTAAGTCATCCTTTGATGCAAAGGTTCCTTTTTGGATAGTGAAGGAAAACCTAGTCCCATCCATGTGGACACACCACACATTTCACCTAATACAGAAAATATTAACATGGAATTTGGATAACCAGTCCATACTCAAGATGATGTCATATGGCCTCGACTTTCCTACTAGGAAAACCCTGCCGAAGCTCTCACCTCCTAGAGTAAGCTCATACAGTCGGCACTAGTGTGTAATCATCGAATTTGATCTTGTAGGAATCTCTAGCCATAATTATCGAGCCAATAGCTCCACAGGAATCTAAGAGCTCCAAACGCGGGTCATGGCAATAAAAGAGTGTCTTTCACCTATGTCTATATGTACTACAGCTAATGTAAAGTAGACACAGATCATACCTCTAATCATATCAGGATCACCATGGTCATAGTCCTTAGTTACCTAGAGCTGAGCTCATCAGTGTCCTCCTGCTTTATGTGGTTGGGGTCGAGCACCTGGCGATTGATGTGGTAGATCCACAAAACTCCACCCACCACCTACTGTATGACCATCTCCTCTTCCACGTCTGCCACCCTGTGGACCTCCTTGATCAATCTTCTACCTCTTCCTTAGTATTCCATCGACAGTCTCATAGTCATCGGTACAGTGGGTTGGGAAATGTAGAGTAGTTTTACCATGCCCATTGCAGATGTAACACTGTGTGTCCCTCTCCTTTCATCCTCTACCTCATGAACCTCACACCTCTAAACCTACCTCACAGGGTTGTCCACCAGAAGATATGGTCCACTTAGACCTCTGTGCTATCTTCCAAGTTTCTGCTGCAGACAACTCTTCTACATGACGTCCGGTGGTGGCACTCACTATGGGTGTATGCTCATCTAGGATACTCTCCACCAATAGTCCTCTCTCTAGCTCCCTAGCTAGAGTGTGTATGCTGAGCGATACCATAAATGCACTGATATCCTAGTGGAGACCATGCTCAATTTTTTGGGCCTTGAAGAAGGGGACTTGAACCTTGTCAGTGGATTAGCAGGAGAGATCAGTGAACCACATCGTGTATTGGGCCACTGTCATGCTGCCCCGCTGTAAGTGCATCAGTTCTTGTATATGCACATAGCGTAAAGTATTTGGGATAAACTCTGCCATGAAAAGGCCCTCAATGTATTCCTAGATGAGGGTCGCATCATCGTGTATCTGGAGCATCAAGCTCCACCATCACCATGCTGCTTCTTGAAAAAGGATGGATGCTAGGATCTCCATAAAATCAGTTGGTGTCCCAACCAAGGGGAAAACTCTAGCCAATGATTCCAGCTAGTCCTCAGCCGCATGTGGGTCCATCTCTCATTAGAACCTCAGATGCATCTACCACTGGAAATCATGCAATGTGATCAATGGGCATGTATCCTCTATCGGTGGTGCTGGTGGTTAGATCTTCCCAACAGGTAATGGTGTTGTTGGTACACGACCTGAAGGTTCCAATGCCGTAAGTGGGCCTTACACCAATGCCTCATCGATCTGTGGGCCATCATTGCCTACTCTCTCAGGAATCCTGGTTGGTGGTCTCCATGGTAGAATCTTTAAAGAAGAGAGGTGTACTACCGTAAATAAGTTATACCTGGTGAGCTGACTCATGTGATCAAAAAAACTATTCAAAACACATGCAATCTGAGTTTTCATGTGCTGTGTCAGAAAACATAATTTAGGGCCTTGGTTTATGGATATGTCGGCCCCCGAACCAAAACTAGACTCCCCGAACTAAAAACCACACTCATTACACATAACAATATTTCATCCTTGAAATGATCAGAGGCTTTGTTCTTTGGTAGAAACAAGCACCTCAAATTCCACTTTATCACGTCTCGTCCCCTGGGGCCTATGTCATGACTACCCCAAGCCCGCCTTCCATAGTCCATGGGCTAGCGACATTCACCAAATTGAATTTTTCCTAAAACGAGAATGTATTTACATTAAACCTGTTAAAACTCATGGTCTAAGAACACAACAAGAAGCAACTGTGAAGTAAAATACTCTAAATAAAAGATGTGTTTAATGTAAAAGTGGACGGAATACAAGGACAAATGAATATACGAGTACAAATGAAAGTAAAAATAGAACTGAAAGGAACAATAAAACTGAAAAAGGGGAAACAACAACTCATTCATTATTCAAGGATCCTACCTAATGTGTAGGTACAGATAACCTCCCCATAACTCCATGTCTTCTTGTCTCCTCTGTATACCACTTAGTCATGGCTCCCTCAAGCCTCAACCAAGCTGATCGTCGTCTGCACAGGACACAACAAGGTGTGGGTGATGCTCGTCTAGGGGTGAGTATAAAGATACTCATTAGCGACCTCGAGACCCCCGATAGAATATCTTAATTCAACAAGTAAAACCTAAATTCTTGATCACAATCATAAAGATAAAAAGTAATAGACCCAACTCAATTAGTGTCTTATCTCAAAAAAGGTATACAAATCAAGGAAACATGATATGATGCTCACCCACATAAAATTGATATGAATGCTTATAGCCAGCCACATGTTCTATGGGCTTAGGAACAAGTAACATTTCCAGTCACAATGTCGTACACCTCAGATGTTGGTTAACTTTTTTTATATCGAGTACAGTGGGCCTGCCGCATCACACAGAGGTGCTTCCCACTAAACGTGAACTACTGAGGTACTCCACTCCATTATGTTTCTTGGGTATTCCGGGTCACACAGTGCTGCTCCCCCACTGTGGCCTGCTGAGGTACTCCTCCCCATTACATACCATGGTCTCTCCCCACTATGTCCTTGTAAGGTACTCAACTTCATCACGTACCATCGCCATCAAGTCACTCCAAGTCGAAACGTCAACTAGAATGTTGTCTCAAAACGAAGTAACCCAATGATATATCTTGCAATAAGGGTTCCAACACAATAGGCGTCGCGTCGACCAGACGCCTAGTCTATGCATTATTGACATTTCAGTGCCAAGGGCCTAGTTGGATACGAGTGCAATCCAACCCTGTTATACTCCATGTTTCCCTAAAACTCTATTCGAGTCAGTCAAAATCACTATCTCACTCCATGGATCCCAATGCCACAGATGGTTTGTCAAACAAATGTCTGATTCTCGAGTTAAGGTGCTTTCTGTTATTCTGGGCCAAGTGGGCCCAGGTCCGGTCGGACCTAGTCAGACAAACCCGGCCCGACTCCGTCTAGGCTAGGCTAAAATCTGGCCTAGCTCACAAAAAGGGGCTCCCACAAGGAAAGCATGACCCTTGTTTCGTGGGGCCTACAAAGAGGCCGCCGGGTCCACGGTGGTGAGTGACCCGGCCTGCTGGGCAGGAGGCCTGGCCTGAAAGCGGCGGTCCACATGAAGGGAGTCCAGCCATGAGGGGTTCATCCCATAGTGCTTCCACCATGCGGCTCGGTGGTGCCGCTCCCCCGAGATCTATAATAGACAAAGGCCGTTCAACCTTTAATGTGGCGACACCAAGTGGGTGCCACCCAGTCCTAATGAAACCCACCAGATTCGCGGGTTCTTCCTCCTCCATTGCAACTCAAGCTGAGGTCTCCTGCTCACCGGAGACGCTCGATGGTGCACCCCCCTTACCTTCCATGGACGACCCACTAGCCGGCTGCCTTATTCATCGTCTATGGTTGACGAGGTGTGACCCCTTTGCACACCGGCGGTGCGTGATGGCGTGCCACACCTCCTTTGTGGTTTTCCGATGCTGGTCACTCTGATATCCATTATGGATTTGGGTCACATCATTATCTAGTGGTTTGAGTTGGTGTGTCGGCTCCTTCTTAGCTGGTTGGTGTCGTCGTGCTGGCGGTATTCCATGGAAGGTGCAAGGGTGACAAAGTTATAGAGGGTTCGGGATGGGTTCGTCAGGACCGCTCCCTTCGCATTAGCTCATGTTCAAAGGGAGGATAAAATGGGTTTAACAATTTCTTGTATAAATCAAAAAACAAAAACCCACACGGATACCACATTACAACCTCCCACAAAACAAATGATTCGTGGATCAACCTGTGAGTAAGCTGACCTACATTCTTATTACAATTTTCATTAATGAATAAGAGGGAATCTTTTAAAGAAACATAAACAAATAATTACCTAACATGAATCGTCAGAGAAATGTCTGCGCTTGAAGGATGGTCGGTGTTCTTCATTACCACAACAAACTTATAACGACGTTGATCGCATTTCATCCACCGGTTCGGGGTTTGGTGTCACTTGTCACCTCCCACTGGGATCAGATCTGTCTTCTAAGGGTCCAGCATTGTGGTTCTCTTTCAGCCGTTCTTTTCTTGGTGAATTTGTACCGATACCCCTCCCCCAGCACCATATATATAGGACAGATGGTGGGTAAGTAACGACGTTAGAATTCAATGGGGCTTATCTATTAAGAAGCTTCCTAATTTCACAATGACGTCATAACATATGGTTGGCATGTCAAGCCTTTTATTGGATTGACATGTCACTTGCCCCACAATTTATCTTTTCCTTTGGAGGATATGAAATAAAATAATAAAATTATTTCATTTCATTTCTTTCAAAAAGATGAACAACATCACCTCATATCCATACCTTTTATGGTCGATAGAAATCCTCCCTTAAGTGAATCTCAATGCTACGGATTAAACGGTGCCCTCAGATTTTTAATCCATACAACGGTTCATATGTTAGAAAATACCACTCGTGTGTTTAGTGATCATACCCAAATAAAATTCAATAAATTATTAGCGTTCTCCCTAGACCAGTGCGAGTCAAGGTTAGTCTCTGACTACAGAGAAAACATCCCAATGAACCCAATTGTACTCTCATATTTTCAATAAAAGTTACTGTTTAAATGTTATGGATTTTACAATAAAATAATTTCCACTTAATTTTATTATTTACGGCGAAAAACTAACTTTTACTGGTGGCTCACACCGACAAATGTTATTATCAGCCTAAGGAACGCATACACTCATCATTTCATCAGTGGTCTCTGATTTTCAATCCGAGATACTTTTCATGAGTTACAGGCATTTAAAAAATAAAATAATTTTATTTAATAATTTTATTTTCAGTTATTCCATTTCTGAGTTTTCCCAAAGGTGGAATGCACCGACTAAACTTATGTCCCACCTAGTATAAACCCCGCATCCTGAGTACAATGGGGCCCTCAGATTTTTTATGTGTGCAATCATTTTAGAGTTATTATACATATTTAGGAAGACTGCTTATATGTGTTATTTAATGTTTAACAAAACTTCGATTGATGATTCTGGGCATTCTTGGCCATAGAATCACGCACCTTAAGATTTCACGGTCTCAAAAATTCTTTATAATTAAAAATATTACATGAAAAAATACTAGTCTTTACTATCATGACTCAATATAGTTGGTTATAAATAACCAAAAGATTTATCATTGTAGCTCTAAGTTCATTCGGTTTCTCAATCAGAAAATCATCACAGTTTCCTTCAAACCCATTGATACATTTGTTCCCTCTAGTTCCTTATATTTACTCTAAATCGAAAAAATTCAGGGTGATTATATTAGTAAAATCATCATATATTATCTTATGAGGAGGGTAAACAATAAGATAGTATTATTCATTTTATCTTAAACTCTATCAGTTTATCTAAAATAACAATGACTCTTTCTAATATAATAATCACCATGGTTATTTCTCTTATTCTTAAATAACACCCTATCCTATAAGGTTATATAATGAAACCAATGATATGAACTGTAAGGCCCCATCATTAATCATTACATTATCTTGAGATATGTTAATATTTTACATTAATTCCATATGAGATTATTTTTGGGTTTAGAGATTTATGGAATTAGTTCATAATTTATACATAACATGTTTAATATCACAAGTAGACACTTCTACTAACTATCCATTTATTTCATAAAACAAAATATCATTAAAACTAAACCTGACATCGAGGTTATAATGTAACCACCGGTCTTTGGTTTATCACGAAACCACTAGTCATTTGGTTTATCAAGTAACCATCCATCTTGGTTTATCACATAACCACACATTATATTTCCAAGTACCATTGAATAATTATAATATTTAAAATAATCATAATTGAAAAATAAAATTTCCAAACTATAACCACAAGAGATTATTTTTAGATATATAAATATTCAACCCATATCCAAAACCATTTAAAACATTTAATAATGACACTTTTGAATTATTGTGTCCCATAAAAAAAGAAATTTTTTAAAATATTTGACAATTTAAAACATTCATGTCCATATAAATAAATTCATAAAACCATTTTGAAAATATGGACCTGAAATATAAGGGGTTAGAACAATAAATATTTATAACATAAAAATGATTTTTTTAGTAAAAGAGTCGTTTTACACTTGAGAAACCCTTGAATAAAAAAAATTAAGGATAAACATTGTTGAAAACGTAAATGTCAATATAATACACTAATTCAAGATATAAGGAGTCCAACTGTTGTATATACACATTATAGGATGAGAAATGAGCATGACAACAAGACATGGCTAAATGAAAAGGAGATTAAGGCTAAGTGCCTTACCTTCTGTCTAACATGTCTAGGTCATTCTTTATCTCCATGAGTAAGAAATATAAGTTAATTTATATTTTATTTCGAACCATTTTCATTTTTATTTTTCCTTTTATATCCTATAATTATTCATGTTTACATCATTCATTTTGTCGATGTTTGGTACATGAGAGTCAAAAATGAACTTTTTATAATTACAAGTTGTCTATGTGGTCAAATGTCCTTTACCTACTGAATCATATTCATGATTTATATATCATATAAATCCATTATATATGTATTTAGATCCATTTTATATGTATTTGGAATAGTATATAACATTTTGATATAAGAATTGAAATTAACAGTTCTTGGAGACGGTAAGTCATAAAAACACATGAACACTATGTTCACTTTATTTTCATATTTAATGGAATGAAAACTAAATTAAACATAGGTATATTATATTTAAATTATAATATAATATGTTATATGTGTTAAGTATTTTAATTAAAACTATATTTTATATTTTATATGTATGGCAGGAATGAGTCATATCACATTGAAGGGGCAGTACTCCACACTTTCTCAAATGAAATTATCTTATTTAAAAATTATTGAAACCATAATAGTCTGTCGTAAATTAAAATTACAGAATCATTGAGACCATATAAATATAATATATATATCAAATATGAATATTGTTCCATCATAATTTCCACCATGATAGGTGGTAGGGGAAAATCGAACAGTCATCATTTCATGACGCAGTAGATCGTCATACATAAAAACATAATGTTTGTATCCATTGGATAGAGGTGTGTGTAAGTGTAGTTAAAATCCATCTCATAAAATCATCCTAGAATAATTAGAATACTGGTGTTGTTATGTAAAATAATAATAATAATATCATAATTAGTAGAGATGGAAAATAAATTGAAGGAACTTGAGGGAAGGAGTTTCCTCAAAAGTGGGTAACTTCTTTTGATTTGAGAAAAAAAATCATTCTTGAATTGCCTTCATCCCAAGGTAAGGATTCTAGGTGGAAGGGAGGGATGTTGGGTTTATTTTTTTGAAGTTGGCTGAGCCAATGGTCATGAGAGGTTTGATTAAATTGGTAGATGTGATTCCCTTTTATAAAAGGGAGGAGGGTCACATTATGAAGGTATTGAAATATTTTTTATTATAAAATGATTTTGGATTTAAAATGGTCACAAAAGTCAATTTTTTCAAAGATAAAATTATTTTGGGTTGAAAAACTCTCAACAAATAGGTTTTAGACAAGTCTAGTTCAAAAATAAGTCTTCATCTTGTAGTTTTAAACCTTAACAAATGTAAATTTTACCATGTCTAATTGTGTATTCATATTATATGATTAATATAGTTTGTATATAATGCCAATAAAACCTAAATAGGGTTAGTAATGAAATTTTCAACATTATCTGTGACACCCCAATCTTCCACGGTGCATTTCCCTATGAATAATGCAATAACTTTTATTGTACGCAAGTTCGAGGTTCAAACACACCACTACCAATCAAACTTGCCATTAATAATAGTAATACCCACTTTTTGAAATATTATAAATTTTAACATTCAAAATGGACTTCTTTTTTGGATTCAGAATATTGAAATTACCATATGGGGGATTGTTTGTATGTTTCTATAAACATTCAATTATTGATGTATAGTGGAAAACACCGAGTTATTATTAAAAACCGCCTTTTTATTTAAATAAATAATTATTTTATTTGAATTTATTTTAGTTCAAAATTGATACATAATACCTATATAATTTAAATTTAATTTACTGGAGTAATTTTATAATATTTTTATATATATAAAAATTTTATCGAACATTTTACCGCCTTTTCCACACCTGTTAGGAGCATTTGAAAATTTGCATAAAACATAATTTTACCACTTCTGTGAGTTGAATTTATAAAATCCAATAGACACAGTTGACATCATTAAGTAAAATGTGGTTCAATATGGTAAAAATAATTTTTTTATCATAAATTTTTAATTATATTTACCTTTGTTAAAAGTAAATAGGGTAATTAAGGGTAAAAATGATAATATAATTACCCTTAAACATGTCATAATTCTATTGGATAAGTGTAATTCGACCAAAAAATACCTTAGGAATAAAATATGATCCTGTTTGGTCCACTTGGATTAGAATTGAACATTTATTATTATTATATTTAAATAATATTTAAAAGAGTAAAATTCAAAGATTAATAACTATAAAATTTTTATTATAAGGTTACACAAAATAAAAATTCTACTATAAAAATCCATTAAAAATATAAAAACATATCCTACATATTTATATTTTATTTATATTTTTTAGTCATAAAATAATTGAATTTATTTTTGACACAACGATGATGAAGTAATTAACTTATTAAATAAATAATAAAATAATTGATATTATAAATAACCAAATAAACATAAATTGATACTTTTTATGAATTCCAATAATTTTATAGAATAATATAACATGTTAGGGTTCATTAAATAAATTTTATTTGAAGTGATAATTTTTTTATGGCATAAAAATCACATACTAAATACTGTCAAAATTGACATCATTGAGTTTAAAAAAAAAGACTATATTATTAAGTGATATAATATTAATAAAAATCAAAGTGTCGATCAAAGGTATTAGTTAAGATTATATATATTAATAATGACTCACATGTGGTTCTGTTGGCTTGTTATAGTATGTTTATTAACCATATAATATAAAAATACAAAGAGAAATGGTAAATGTCAAAGTATTTAACTATGAGTTAAATCTAAAAGATAAACTTAATATGGTGAACGAAACCTATCTAAAACCTATTGGTTGAGATTTTTTCTACCTATCCCCACCTTAACATCTAAATAAATCATTTTTATCCATTCAAAACCGAAAATGATTTTATTATAAAATAAAATTTCAAGCATTTTCTAAAGTGACCCTTACATATCTTATAAAATGATACTTCCCCTTCTCATAATTTAACAACTGCAAAGCCATTTTGCTTGGAAAAAACCTGAACAAATATCCTCCCAAAGTTCCTCCCTTCTTCTTAGAGGCCTTACTTGGTCATAAATCCATCGAGAGGATCCCTTTTGATCAAATCAACAAGAAGAACATGAAAAAGAGGTAAATATTTCTTCACATCTTCAAGTTTTTTTCTTCTTAAACGTCCTCTTTATTTTTTTGTCACTATTCAAAAATAATAACTCTATTATATTATATATAATGTGATTTTATTAATAAAATTTTAAACCCATATTAATTATTTTATTCATCACATGAATGACATGGTCAACACACGTGTATACGTATAACTTACCGTCTCTACGTCATGGTGTAGTTTGTTATTCAAACACATCATTATTTGTATGGGTATAATAATGAGTATAAATTATATAAATAATAAATAATTTTTTTAATTATTATCTTTATATGATATACCAGCCAATGAAATACAATTTTACCATCAATATAATGATATTTTCGCTCGCGCGTACGTACGAACTACGGTTTACACGAATGCGATGAGATTCATCCCCATCGTAATCATTAAAAGAATAATTTTCATTTTATGATTAAAAAAATTATTATGAACATAATTTAATTTTGTATATTAATAAAATACATCCTATTATTAAAAAACATTGCTTACATGACCAAGCATATAAGGGAAAACGAATCAGTTAACACATGAAACAATGATACTTCTGAAATATTATTAACAAATAAATATTACTGGGTCATATATGATGTCATATTTTTGTATATAGTTATTTTATACTTTAATAAAATTGATTTACCAATTATACATGAGGATAATTTACCCTCAACCATGTAAAGGTACAAGTTAAGGGTTAATTTCACAATCACTTTATTATCCAAGGTTGTTTTTAAATAAGTATATACTGAGACCTCTTTATCATCCACATCTGTTTTTTCTTAAAAAAATTATTTCAATTTTTTTAATATTTACTAAAAAATGGGTTAAAGAAGTTTATACCCTTATTTTACCTTATATGGTTTGAAAGTAATCTTTCTATCATTTTCCAAACAAAGCACCTTATGACATTTTCGACAAAATTAATGTAAGAATGTCTTTTTTAACTTATACATAGGGTGCAACTATTTTCCACCATTATAACATCGTCAAAGATTCCCATACGAGATTATAAAATTATTTTCCAAATAAATTTTTTATTTTATAATTATATTTCATTTAAATGATTTTAATATAGAAAGAGATATTTCTCTAAAAAAGATTTGATTTCATCTATGTCAACATCCTTTGAGGGGGTTTATGCCTGTATTGAGTTGATTTATTATGATACAACAATTCCATATTGTATTGAAGTTTTTGTGATATGTGTGACTATCGATGTGTTATTGTTACACCATTCATGGTTTATGGGTAATGTATTGAAATTTCGTATGCTATTTTTAATACGAATGTTTATATTATGTTTTAACATTTTTTATATGAGGAATGAATTGGACATAGTAAGTGATGGGTGGAGCCTGCTATAGCGCCTCGATGCATCAGTATGTCTCATGAGACAAACTAGTGTCTTGGAAAAAGGCCTTGGAAAAATATTATTTGTAGTCTTGGCACAAGGCCTAGACTATGTGGTTATGAAGTCTGTCATTATGCATTCCATCATTATGAAATTGGATATTGAAATTTCATGTGATTATTCCACTAGTAGAATATCATGGTGGATATGTAAATGGAATTATTTTATTTTATCATTGCCATATTTTATTGATATTTATGTTTAACTATTTTCGTTTTTGTCTTATAAATTTACTTAAATGTTTGTTCTTATTTATAAAAGTTTCTACTATATTGTTATCCTATCAAATCTTTTGAGCTCAACCATTTATATGTTTTATTTTTTCCAAGGGGTGAAAATTATTTAATGGTTGACCTACAGGGATAAGCTAAATAGATAAGTGTGTTCAAAGGGGAAAAAATATTGTTGATGACTTTGTTTCATGTTTTAATGTAAAACTTATGAAAAGATCTCATACTTCTAAGGATACTAAACTAATCAGTCTTTCATGACATGATTCTTTGGATCATGGAAAGTTTATTTAATACTGCACCAACTCTAGGAAACTAGTTTCAAGGTGTTATAGATGGTATCAGAGAATGTTTAGTACAAACATTGGAAACTATATTTAGTAAAACTTTGATTAGAGAACACTACCCTATGATATACTTTGAGGATTTGTATACAAGAAAATACTTTAATTTTTGTACTGTAGTGATTTTGTGAGCTTTCCATGAAAAACATCCATGTCTGTATACAAGCAGTTATAGGCGGCTCTCTAACAGATGTACATAGGGGTAAAACCCAAAAACACCACATTTAGATAGACTCAAACGGGAACTGGTGCATGACAACGAGACTTCCTGCACTCTTGTTTATGACAATCTTGGGGGATATGCTTTTGATAATTCACATTTTCGTTACAAAAAATTATGAAGGATTTATAAATGTATTCTTCCTTAAAGAAATTTTTTTTATGATTATGGATTATATCCATAATCTATTCAATTTATTTTAACTATTTACCTATGTGGAATTATGTATTTTAATTCATAAACTAATCTAGTGTATTCCATTGTTTAGAAATGTCCCATAGAGGAAGGAATGTAAACAGTATCAACACACATAATCTATGTAGGGATTTCCCACCTACTCAAGATAATTATAGTGGAGCTAGTGATGCAACTAGTGGTGATCAGCTTATAACCTTTCCGGGACCACTCAGAGAGGTTATGAATAATAAAAATACCCATATAGAGCACCCTGATCAACAATGTAGAGGTGAATTATTAGACCAATTCACGTGGAAATATCCACCAACATTCAATAGGAATACAAATCCATTTGTAGATGAGCAAAGAAGAAGTTTCTTAGAGAAAATAATTCATGCATTGGAGAGTTGCGAAATGGAAAAAGCTATCATGGCGGCTTATCGCCTAATGTGTGATGAAAATCAATGGTGTTCATTGATTCAAAACACAAATTAAGATGATGATGTATAAAATATGGAATAGAGGGAGTTTAAATAGATTTTCTTAGAAAAAGTATTTTCTTATGACCATCAAGTAGATATGGAAAGACAATTTCTGAGTCTGAGGCAAAAGGGGGATGAGAATGTCACAATGTATGAGAATAAATTTACAAGGTTAGCAAGGCATGCATAAAATTATATATAAAAACTAAGAAGTAAGATTGATCAATTCATTGATGGGTTAAAACCATTTCTCCATCGTGCATTAGTCTCACAATGCTTCTCATTGTACGTAGATATTATCTCATGTGTTATCAAGACAAAAAAGGAAGTCTATATGTATTACAACATTAAAGAAAATAAAGAGGAAAAAAGATCTGATGAAGACTCTAGAAATAGAAATAAGGGGAAGAAGGGAACATTTGAATATCCATCCTATGGTAAATGTGGGAATAAACACCCTGGTACATTCTTGAATAGAATGGGAGTCTATTAAAAGTGTGATGGAAAAAGGCCACAAAAATCATGATTGAAAGTGGAATAAAGATGATGTAAATGTAGAATGTTACAATTGTAGAGAAAAGGGGAATTATGTAAATTACTGTCATAAATTCCTCAGGAACATACTTCAAAAATCACTAGGGAGAATGGACAAGATTATAAAATAACTAATGCTGAGGTAGATACTTATAAGGACATGATGGTAGGTAATTTAATGGTTTCCTCAAGTTTATCCAATGCATTATTTGATTATGTATCATCGCACTATTTCCTATCTTCCCAGTTTGGTATGAAAATTAGATATTTTCAATTTGACATAACAAGGTATTTTTCTATCAAATCACATAAGGGAAGTATCATCACAAAAATGTTTTGTGAATCAATTCCCATTAGAGAATATTACTGTTCTTTATCTACTGATCTCATCATCTTACCCATGATTGAATTTTATATAATCCTCGGAATTTATTGGCATTTAGAACATGAAGTGAAATTTTTTTGTAAGAATAAAGAGGTTTCAATATCCAATGAAGATAATAAGTACCTTATCTTTAGAGTTGAAACATCACCACTTGATTATTATCTAGATCAACCCCTATAGCTCGACTACACTCAATTATTGAGGAGGAAGATAATGAAATAATTATTTGTGAAAAAAATACTGAATGAATATAGGACGTACCTATTGTGCAAGAATATGTTGATGTTTTTCCATAGGATCTTCCTAGAAATACTATAGAATGAGAAATTTAGTTTTGCATTGATTTTATTCCTGGTTCAATGCCCACATTGAAGATCCCTTATAGAGTGACCACTATGAAATTAGTGTAAGTAAATAAAACACTAGAGGAATTGAATACAAAAGGATTTATTCACCCTAATGTTTCTCCCTGGGGAGCCCCTACGCTATTTGTTATGAAGAAAGACATATCTACGAGGTTGTTCATTGATTGTAGAGAGATCAATGCTATAACAATAAATAATAAGTATCCCCTAACTCTTATTGATGATTTATTCGACCAACATCATGGAGTAAAACATTTTTCAATGATTGGCCTTTGATCTAGATATCATCAGTTGTGTGTGAAGAAGGAAGACATTCCGAAAACAGCATTTTGAACCAGGTATGGGCATTACAGTTTTATAGTAATGCCTTTTAGATTGACTAATGCACCCCATGTCTTTATGGATCTAATGAATAAAGATTTCATGAAAATTTTTGATGACTTTGTCGTGATATTTATTGATTATATCTTTTTATACATCGAAAAGTATAAGGAGAATAAAAATTACTTTCACATTATTCTAAAGACTCTTAGAAGAAATGAATTATATGGGATGTTTAGAAAGTGTGAATTCTTTCTTTAGGAGATTTATTTTTTTGACCATATTGTCACTAAGGATGGAATATTTATTGACCATTTTAAGACAAAGTCAATCCAAGAATGGCCATCACTGATGAGTATAACTGAGGTACATAGTTTTATTGGTTAATAGGATATTATCATCATTTTTCCTATAATTTTTCCCGATTAGAAATCCCATTAATCAAGCTCACACATAAAGTGGTTAAATTTTTTTGAAAAAAAGTGTGTTAATAATGTTTCAAATAACAGAAGAGATGGTTAGTCAATTATTCTATACTGACTTTACAATCGGTGAATGATGGGTTTGTATTTATAGTGATGCATCAATGAAAAGACTTTATTGTGTCCTTATGTAGAATGATAGAGTTATTTCCTATGAATCACAACAGAAAAAAATTATTGAGAAAAACTATCCAACTCATGACCTTGAGTTAGTATTTTTATTATTTTCTCTGAAAATATGAAGACACTATATATTTGTTGAAAAATGACAGATTTATACATATCACTAGAGTTTGAAGTATATTTTCTCATAGAAAGAACTCAACATGAGGCTAAGGCAATGGATTGAACTACTCAAGGATTATGACTGCATAATACACTACCACAACGAGAAGGAAATTAAGGTGGATGATGCTTTGATTATAAAGGATGTTGGTGTTTTGAACAAGATGAGAGTTTAAGGGTATCCTATTTTCAAGGATCTAGTAAAGATAAATATAGGAATAATCATGGATGGTGAAACATTGATACTTTTTCAAATGGTTTCCAATCCATCATTACTAGAAATCATAAAAAGTTCTGAAGTTGATGATGAGGAGTTAAAAAAATCAATGTTGCGAATGATGGGAGATTGATCGACTACATATATGAAGATGAGATTTTGAAATAAGGGAAGAGACATTGTGTTCCCGATATACCTGATCTGAAATGGTAATTACTGAATGATGCTTATAACTACAATTTCTTTATTCACCTTATTTCACTAAAATGAATAGAGATTTTAAAGATCATTTTTTGTGGGACAACATGAAGAGAGAGATTGCTGATTTTTTATCGAGCTGTATGGTTTTTCAACAAGTGAAAGCTGGAAGAAAACATCCTAGAGGATTCATGCAACCTCTTACCATACCTAACTTGAAATGGGATGATATTAAAATGTCATTTGTCATGGGACCACCAAAGACTCCTAGAAAGAATGATTCAATACAGGTCATTGATGATCGTCTTACCTTTTTAGAAAATTTTATTTCTATAAGAGAAGATTTACCACTTGAACATTTAGTAAGATTGTATATAAATTAATTTATAAGACTTAATGGAGTACCCCTATAGATTGTTTCTGATCATGATCCCTATTTTATATCCTGATTCTAGAAACGTCTTTAGAATTCCATGTATTATGAACAACATTTTGGCACTGCCTACCATCCTCAAATCGATAGAAAATCATTACAGACTATTAAAACCATAGAAGACATGTTGATATCTTGCTCACATTCTTTTAATGGTATTTTGGATAAATATTTACCTATTGTAGAATTTTCTTATAACATTATCTTCCATTCAAGTATTCAGATGGAACCATATGATGAATTATATGGAAAGTGATGTCACAAACCAACGTGTTGGGATGTTGTTGGTGAAAGAAAACTCATAGTCCCATAACATGTTGTGGAAATGATGGAGAAGGTAATGGTTATCCAAACCCTCGTCAAAGCAGCTTAAAGTAGGAAGAAGAGCTATGCCGATAACCGAAGAACAGATTTGGAATTTCAGGTAGGAGATCATGTTTTCTTTAAGGTATCACCATGGAAGGGAGTTATATGTTTCTCTAAGAATGGTAAATTTTGTCCTAGGTACATAGAACCTTTAAAAATTATATAATTAAATGGGGTTGTAGCTTACTGTATGGAAATACTGCCAATCCTCTCCAATGTTCACGATGTGTTCCACATATCATTGTTGAAAAAATAGATTCCTAATAAAATGAATGTATTCACCGATGAGGAAAATGAATTGAAACTAGATCTATCTTATAGTGAAGATCCTGTAAAGATTCTTGATACAATAGAATAAGGGTAGAGAAATCAGATGACTCATCTAGTAAATTTTCTATAGAGAAACCATAAGATGGAAGAGGAAAAGTGACAACTTGGGGAACTTATGATGAAGAACAACCAAAATCTAATTACGTAGAAGTATTTTAGAAATTTCTAGGACAAAATTATTTTAATAAGGGGGGAATGTAACACCCCATGCTTCCACAATACATATCATTTTCAATAATTCAATATCCTTCATTGTACGCAACTTCGAGGTTCAAACACACCACAACCAATCAAACTAGCCATTGTGAATATTAATACCCACTTTTTAAAGATATATAAGTTTTATCTATCAAAATGGACTTCATTTTGGGATTAAAAATAATAAAATTATCTTAGGATGAATTTTTTCATTTTTTCTAAAAACATTCAATTTTTGTTAATAGTGAAAAAAATGAGTTATTGTTTAAAATAGGCTTTTTATATAAATAATTATATATTTTATTTATATATATTTTAGGCCATCATAGATACATAATACCTCTATATGATCAATTTAATTCATTGGATTCATTTAAAAAATGTTTAGAAATATTAAAATTTTAGAGATCTTTTTACTGTCTTTTACCCACCTCATAGATGCATTTACAAATATTCATTAAATCGAATTTTACTACTTCTATGATTTGAATTTGAAAATCGTAGAGGCACCGTTGACATCAATAAGTATAATGTGTTTCAAAAAGATGAAAATAATTTTTGGTGAATAATAACTTTTTACTTTTATTTACCACAGTTAAAAGAAAATAGGGTAATTAAGGGTAAAATGATATTATAATTACCCTAACACATGTCTTAATTATATTAGATATGTGTAATTCAGCTGAAAACAAAATTATGAATGACATATGATCCTTTTTGGTTCACATGGATTATATTAGGACCTTTATTTTTATTTTATTAAAAGAATAATTAAAAAAGTTAAACTAAATGTTTAATAACTAAACCAATTTTAATATAAGTTAACATAGAATATAAATTAGACTATAAATATTAATTAGAAAGAAAACAAATATTTCACACATAATGGTATTTTATTTATAAATTTTAGACATTATATAATTTAATTTATTTATGACACAATGATGATGCAGTAATTACCTTATTAATGAAATATTAAATATGTGATATAATAAATATCAAAATACATGTAAATTGAGACATCTGATAAATTACACTAATTTTAATGGTTAATATGACATGTTATGGATGGTTAAATAAATTTTATTTGAAGTGAAAAAGTTTTTATTTCTTCCAAAAAAATAAAATACTAAATAGTGTCAAAATTGACTTCATTGAGTTTTTAAAAAAAATACTATATTATTAATTGATATAATATTTCTAAAAATATAAGGATCAGACAAATGACTTATATAAGGTTTTATATATTAATAATAAAATACATTTTGTTCGGTTTTCTTTTTATAGTGTCTTTATTTAAAATATAATATAAAAATACAAAGAGACATAGTAAATGTCTAACTATTTAACTAATAGTTAAATCTAAAAGATAAAGTTAATATTGTGAAATATACATTTATATCAACTAATGGTTGAGTATTTTTTCTCCCATCTTACCTTATAACTTATATAAATCAGTTTTGAGCCATTAGATACCGAAAATTATTTTATTATAAAATAATATTTTAAACTTTTCCTAAAGAGACCCTCACCTCTCTTATAAAAAGGTACTTCCACTTCTCTTAATTTCAAAGCTCCAAAGCCATTTAGATCATCCAACCCCTACCCAAATATCCTTCCAAATTTAATCCCTTCATCTTAGAGGACTTCCTTTTGGAAGTAAGACAACCTAAGATTCCCTTTTGATCAAATCACAAAGAAGAACTTGAAGAAGAGGTAAATATTTTATCACCTCATTCAAGTTTTTTCTTCTTCAACTTCCACTTTATTTGTAGTTTCTATTATAAAATAATAACTTCAGTATCTTCTATATAATTTGATGTTATTATAAAAATGTTACAACCCTATTCATTATTCAATACATCATATGAATGTCAAAGTCACCATATATCCATACGTACGACTTACCATCTCCACATCCGGGTGTAGTTTGTTATTCAAACACATCATTATTTGTATGGGTATAACAATGAGTATAAATATAGTAAATAATAATTATAACATGTTAATTATTCTGTATATATGATATAACATCCAGTTACATACAATTTCACCATTAATATAATGATATTGTCGCTCGTGCGTACATACAGACTATTATTTCCACGAATGCAATGAGATTCATTCCCTGTCGTAATCATATTAGAATAATTTTCAGTTTATGATTAAAAATAATTTTTATGACCATAATATTATTATGTATATGAATTAAATACTTCCTATTCATTAAAAATATGCCTTACGTAACCAATCATATAAAATAAAACCAATTTGTTACACCTGAAACGATGATACTACTGAAATATTATAAATAAGGTAATATTAGAAGGTCATATATGATATAATATTTTTGTATATAGTACTTGTATACTTTAATAACAGTTCATAATCTATTATACATTAGGATAACGTACCCTCAAGCAAGGAAAAGTACAAGGTAAGCGTTAATTTCCCAATCTCTTTATTATCTCGGGTTGTTTTTACTTAAGTATTTACTGCGACCTCTTTATCATCCACATCGATGTTTTCATAAAAATGTATTTTTAAAAAATAATATTTAGTAGACAATGGTTTAAAGTCATTTATACCCTTATTTGACCATATATGTTTTGGAAAGAATCTTTCCATCATTTTCCAAACGAGTTACATTATGAACTTTTTAACAAAATTAAGGTAAGAATGTCTTCTTTTTAACTTATACGGTGGGTGAGGCTATTTTATGCCATTATAATATCATCGAAGCTTCCCATAAAAGATTATAAGAATATTTTGAAAATAATTTTTTTCTTTTATAATTATATAACTTTTAAATGATTTCAAAATTGAATGAAATATTTCTGTAGAAAAGTTTTTATTTCATTTATGTCCACATCCTTTAGGGATTTTATGCTTGGTTGAATTCATTTATTAAGATACAAAACTTCCATATTGTATTGATGGTTCTGTGAAATGTTTGACTATGGTTGTGGTATTTTTACAACATTAATGGTTTATGGATAGATTATTTATATTTCAAATGCTAGTTTTAATACGAATATTTATGTTATGTTTAAACAATTTCATTTGAGGAATGTATTGGACATAGTATGTGATGGCTGGAGACCACTATAGCTTTTCAATGCATTGGTAGGTCTCATGAGAAAAACTAGTGCCTTGGCATAAGGCCTTGGAAAAATCTTATTTGTAGTCATATCACAAGGCCATGACTATGTGGTTATGAAGTCTGGAATAATGCATTCCATCAATTTGAAATTGGATATTGACATTGCATGTGATTATTCAACTAGTAGAAAATCCATGTGAATAATTAAATGAAATTATTTTATTTTATCATTTCCTTATTATTCTGATGTTTATGTTAAAAAATCTATTGTTTTAGTCTTATAAAATTCCATAAATATTTATGCTTATTTATGAATGTTTCTGATATATTGTTATCCTTACTGAGTATCTGAGCTCACCCCTTTCAATGTTTTATTTTTCCCAGGAGGTAAAAAAGTATTTAATGGTTGACATGCTGGGATAGAATAATTATATAAGTTTATTCAAAGGGAATTAAATGCTTTTGATGTATTTATTTCATTATATAATGAAAAACTTATAAATTTATCTAGTATTTCCATGGATACTAAACTAATCGATCATTCGAGACATGATTCCTTGTATCATGAAAATGTTATGTAATAGCGCACTAACTCTAGGAAAATGGGGTCAAGCGTCACATTATCTAAGTCGTTTGGACAAATAATATATTTTTATTCATATTAAATCATTTAATAAAATATTTTTTTAAAAAAAAACTCATTTATGTCAATTTTTATACTATTCATATAATTATTTTTTAAAAATCCATAACAAACTTGTTTATTTTAGAAAATCTTCATTAATTAAAATATATCAAGTCATAAACATCCCTAAAATTAGAGGATAGAGTAAAAAGTTTCAAAATAAATTTTCATAAATATTTATAATCGAATTTATTTAAATCATTTCTCAAAAATGCAATCACTACATCATCATCGTGTCGTAATTAAATTTATTCATATGATATAAAATAATTATAAATAAAATAAAATGATGTAGTAAATCTTTCTATATTTCTATTTACTATTTATATTCAAAAATATCACTTATATTACCCCATTTAAAAATTGTTTTACTAAAAGATACATGTTTATGTTATTTTTCTCTTTAACTTAAATTAATTAATATAACATGTAATTATCAATCCCAAGTGGATCCATGAGATTCCAAAATCGACCCAAGGATTCCCATGGTCGGACATATCTCATCAAATAGGATTAGGACTTGATTTAGTATAGTTTAAAATTATTATAATTTTATTTTATTATCCTTATTTACTAGATTACCCTTCAAAAAATGTAAATAAAAAAATTACTGAAGTTACTATTCATAATGTCTTATAATAAAAGGAACATATTTAAAAAATTTGAAAATTCTAATTACACATATAGAATCCATTTTTCCAAATCCAAAACTCATAATTTGCAGCTATTAATTTCTAATTAATTCCTATTGTGAAAACAATAATGTGTCTTTAAAAAGTAAAAACTACCAAAAGAATGACTTGTGTTTATGTCCAATTTCAATATGAAATTATTTATTTTTATCAATGTTGGATTAAATGATAAAAATATATTTCAATTAAATTTTGAAACCTATTAATGTTAGTATCTACCTATATAAATAAAATAGATGAAAATCAGTTTTGTATTAAAATAAAGTATTTTTCACTATTCATGTAACCTTTAACATGGTTAGAAAAATAAAAAAACATCATCTAATGTAAATTATGATGTCCCAATTCTAATGAAGAATTTTATTTTTTTATATATAATGGATAAGAGTGAAATAACCATATTAAAAAAGTGTTCTCCTTCGAAAGGATGTAAAACGCCCTGTTAAATAATGTTAGAGTTTTCCATTATTATAATCAGATTCTTTCTTATTTTATGCCTCTAATATTTATTAAATAATTGTTAAAACATTTTACAAACATGTATAATCATATTTGAGTTAGTTATATTCCTTCTAGCCAAAACAACATCTAGGTGTTAACTAACATTTAAAATAATAATATTATGATATTATTTTTTGGTATAACTAAATGTTTTTTGTGAAAAAATAATTCAATGAAACACTTTGTTGTGTGTTGTGTACACTATTTGAAAGGGTGTTATCTTTAACATAAAATTAATATCCAATTAGAATTACTATTTGAAATAAAAATTTAATATTCTACAAATTCGTGGGAAGTTACATCCTACCCCCTTTTTGAAATTACGTCCTCTTAATTTTAAAATTGCGATTGTAATCTTCATTAAATGTCCCGTATCGAAAAAAGAGTCAATAAAAATATAACGTAAAAATAAAAAAATATAAGTAAAAATTTCACCTAAGATAATCCATACTAGGATTCCATGTAGGGAAAAAAAATATGATAGAGAAACTAACCATCAAATTCAGACAGAGAGTGATAAAAAACATGATCTTGAAAAAGTTAACTATTATAAAATCGTAAATCTGTAATGGGTCAAATGGTCATGGATTCCCTAGTAGGAAATTTAAATGGAATTTTTTGTTTTAATATCTATATAATAATATTGAGGAATTTATTTAAGATGTTGACAAAGAACATAAGGAAACATACATTCTTTTCTAGTATAATTTCATCCTTTAATAAATATCTACCACAAACACTTCAATTCTCCATACGATGACTATCAAGATGACTTGGTCACACATGAAGAAATAAAACCACCTTAAAAAAATATAATCCTAAAAATATTAACTATCTATTCATCCTTTATTTAATCATTAACCAAAACCAAAATGGATAGTAAATGATTGAATAATTCCCAAAAATGACACACCTTTATAAAAAGAAATACTACTCTTAATCTCTAAAAATAAAATATAAATAACCAATGTTCAACATAGACTAATCAATACCCAATTATACTTAAAATTTATCAAATTAATCTAAAATAAGATTGAATCCCAAAACACAATATAATTTGGTCAGATAGTCTTTCATGATAAATCAAATAATTTACTTCTAAATAACATCGGCTACTCATAAAGTATCATACTAAAATGTAAAAAACCCATTCACATATTATCTAAGATAGGTTAATCATTTTCATAAATAACCTGAATCTGCATAAGTCCACAATAAAAACATAGATTCCTCCAACATAAAATTAACACATTACTCCTCAAATGAAATACCACAGTACCCTATTATCCTTAGGCATATAGTGTTCCTAAAAGAGGGAACGTCTTTGAAGAAAACTATTTTCACTTAATCACCAAATCAATTTCTTATAATAAGGATATCCATTTTATAAAACATAAGTTCCCTAAATCAACTAATTATTTATCCATAAAAATATTTAACAAAACATAATTAATCATACTTACCAAGGAATTCACAGTCTAGTTGTAGACTATAAACCTCATTTTTACTATGGTTATAGCATCGATTACCACAAAATTGTTTGATGCAACGGGTTGTATCACAGTCTGCATGTTGTCCTTTTTTACAGGCTTTGTAATTCTAATAACATTATCAAAATTAGGTAAAATAAAAAAATATATACATAACATGTTTTAACTTCAAAGGTTATTTCACAAATAACATTTTGTATCCCCAAAACTAGTAACCCATAATCCCATCAAATTCAAGAAACATATAAACCCTAATGCTTATTTATATCCATATACACAAAAGAAAATAAAATTTTCCTCAATTAACATTTTTATATAAAAATGTTAAGGGTTAAAAAGAATAAAATTATTCCAAAGTAATCACATCATTAAAACATTTAAACATATCCTCAACCACAGATCTGACATAACTCTTTAATTCCAAAAATGAAGAAATTATAATCATAAAACATTCTTCATGATCCTTTATCCATGTTTTCCATCGTATGATTTTATTCAGCATTCATACAAAAAATCCAAAATAATTTCCTATGATTTAAATAATTTCAAAACATGAGCTAATAAATAATCCATATCTTTTATATGTCATTTTCATTTTCCATATATTAAATTGGAATGGAATTAGGTTTTGGTAAGAAAATATTTGTACAGTCATCCTGGTCCCATTCCTATACCTCTTTCATAGGACAACAATTTTCTTAACCACCCTGAATAACAAATTTAAAACAATCAATTGATCCCATGGAATGTACTTATTTCCCTTTCCTGGAGTCAACATTACTTTTCCTTTTTCCCTAGCTGATTGTTTCTTTATAAACTTCATTACCACATTTATAACATCTTATCTTACCTTTGATGTAGTTTCCTAAGTCGTTCTTTCCAAATCCATGGAAAATTGTTTCTCGCATATATGTTTCCTTAGAACAATCACCAGCGTTCATGTGGTAAATCATGAATCTAGATAGTTGGTTAAGAATGACAACAATAGTTCTCATTGCAAATCCCATTTCATTCGGTTCCTCATTCAGAATACCCTCACTATTTCCTTCAAATCAATTGTTACATTGGTTCCTTCTAGATCCATCCATTTACTCTAAAACCAAAATGTTTAGTGTGAGTATATCAATAACGTCATTATATATTGTCTTATGAGGTGGGTAAACACTTAGATATACTTATTCATGTAATATTAAACTCATTTATTTTATCTAAAATAACTATTACTCATTTTATTGATAACCATAAGGGTTATGTCACTAATTATTAAATAACACCCAAACCTATAAATTTATCTAAACCATCCATTGATACCCACAATAATTCCCCACCCTTAAAAATTTATTAATCTTGAGATAAGTGAACAAATTGACTTTAATTCCCAATGAGGATCTTTTCACGTTTACAACATCAAGTATTTTGGTTATAATTAACACATAAGAAATTAAATATTACAAGTAGTCACATTTACTCAATATCAATTTTTATTACAAAAAAATACTCTTAAAAGAAAAAAATTAAATATTTTCATGTTTAATTGAATATCTTTTTCGTGATCCCATCCTTGGCTATATATTTCTTTATGTCCTATGAAGAAAAATTCAAAAACATGGCATGAGCATAAATAGATAAATAAAGGATATGTATAGATAGACTACTATTAGTCTTCCGATAACTTGAAAATAATGAATAAATTATAATAAATTATTATTTTTCACCTTTTATTAGTAGTAAATATACATCACTAAATATAAGCTCATTGCTTACCCTTTTTGTAAACAAATGATTACCATAAAGCCCATAGAAAGAAACATATAACATATAAAGATATCATGGGACATAAAAATACATAAATGGAATAAATATATGGTTTACATCGACACATATCACTAAATGGAATAACCATATGACCTACTTCTATATCCAATGCATTGGAGGTTATAACGTAACCACCCGTCCTTAGTGTAACATAGGACCACCCTCCATTTGGTTTATCACGTTACCATCCATCTTAGTTTATCATGTAAACACCTGTCAAATATATAAGTACCATTTAAAAAATCATAACACATAAAACAAGAATAAATGAAAAATAGCATTTCCACACTATAGCCACTTGATATTATTTTTTAGATATAAAAATACTCAACCCACCTCCAAAACCATTTAAACATTGAATATAGACACTCTTAAATCAATTTTTACCATTCAACTTTGAAACATTTTAAATATTTTTACATTTTAAACATTAATGTCCAAATAAATTAATTCATAGAAACCGTTTCGAAAACATGGACATGAAATAGAAGGCTTTAGAACAATTAATCCTTAAAATATTAATAATGAATTTTTAGTAAAGGATACATTTTTCACTTGCGAAACACTTCAATAAAAATAATTAAGAAATAAAATGAATCCAAATATAAATATCATGATAATATAATAATTTATAATATAATGATTGAAACAATATTTTATACACATTTTTGGATAACAAAGGTCAATGACTACAAGATATACCTCAAGGAAAGGAGATCGATAGGAAGTCCCTTACCATATGTCTGACTTTTCTTGTTTGCTATTTATCTCCCCCAATAATGAAAATAAGTTAATTTATAATTTCATTAGAACATTTTTCATTTTTATTTTTCTTTTTATATTATATATTTATTCAATTTTATATCAGTTAATTTTTTTATGTTCGGTACTTGAGTCAAAAATTAACTTGTTATAATTAAAAATTGTCTATGTGGTCAAAATTCTATTATCTCGATTATCATATTCATGATTTAAATATCTCTTATATCTATTATATATGATTTCATATCCAATATATATGTATTTATAACAGGCCATAACATTATGATATATGGAATGAAATGCATCGTCCATATTGACGGTAAGTCGAATGGATGCATCGAGACTAATTTCATTTATTTTTCATATTTAATAGAATGAAAACTAAATGACACATAGGTTTATTTTAATTCAATTATAAAATCACATTTTAAATATGTTTCATGTGTCCATTAACACCATCCTATATATGATCTATGTATATCAATAACTCGTCATATCACTTTGAGGTAGAGGTAGTCCGCATTTCATCAAATGAAATAATCGTATTTACACACTATATAATACATAAAGGAATTTCATAAATAAAAATTACAGAATACTAGAGACAATATAAATATAACATATATAATATATAAATATAGCTCCATCCTAATTTTAACACCCCAACCACAGTTATCCAGATTCGGTGCATTATTATATAACATTGTCATGATACAAGGAATCATGTCCCGAAAGACCGATCAATTTATTAGCTTTTGACGTACTAGATACATTCATAAATTTTACATTACATCATGAAATAAAAATATTGACAACATTTTGTTCCATTTTGAACACACTAATATCCTTAGCATATCCCTACAGGTCTACTATAAAATAATTCTACCCATCCAGGAAAAAATAAAACATATAAAGGGGTGAGCTCAGATGCTTAGTAAGGATAAAAATTTAGTGAAAGTTTTCATAAATAAGCATAAAAATTTGAGGAAATGTATAAGTTTAAAAGAAAATCCTTTTAAACATAAACTTTAGAATAATTTAGAAAAGATAAAATCTAAAAATTCTATTTACTTATTCACATGGTTAATCTACTAGTTGAATAATCATATTCAATGTAAATAAAAACTTTCATAATGATGGAATACATAATTCCAGACTTCATAACACATTGTGAAGGCCTTGGGCCAAGACTAAAAATAATATTTTTTCAAGGCCTTGTGCCAAGACACTAGTTTGTCTCATGAGACCTACTGATGCATCGAGGAGCTATAGTGGGCTCCACCCGTCACTTACAATGTCCAATGCATTCCTAGTATGAAAAGGTTTAAACATAAAATAAACATTCATATTTAAATTAGTATTTGAAATTGCAATAATTTATCCATAAACCATGATTGGTATAAGAATTAAATATCGACATTCAAAAATATAAAAAAACCATCGATATAATATGAATTATTTGAATCATAATAAATCAACTACAAACAAGATTAATATCTATCAAAAGGATGTTGAGGAAGTTGAAATTAAAACTTTTTTCAGAGAAATATATATTTTGATTTTGAAATATTTTAAAATTCATATAATTACAAAATAACATATTTATTTTGAAAATTTTCTTATAATCTTGTAAGGGAATCCTCGATGACATTATAATAGCAGAAAATATCCACCCTCACCGTATAAGTTAATAAAAAATTATTACCTTAATTTTTTGAAAAGATCATAAAGTGCTTTTTTTGGAAAATGATAAAAAGATTCATTTCAAAATATATAAAGACAAATAAGGGTAAAAATGAATTTAAACAATTTTCTTGTAAATAGTAAAAAAATTGAAAATCATTGTCAAGAAAGTACAGATGTGGATGATAAAGAGGTCCCATTAGATACATATATAAAAACAACAACGGATAATAAAGAGATTGTGAAATTAACCCTTACACTTTACTTTTACATTGTCAAAAGTATACTATATAATAGTTAAATCATTGTTAATAAATTATACAGGAACTATATTCATAAATATTATATCATATATGACTCTCTAATATTGCATTGTTAAAAATATTTTAGTTGTACCATCATTTCTGGTATTAACTGACTCATTTTTCTTTATAATCTTGGTTACGCAAGACATTTTAGTTATGGATAAAATATATTTTATTCATATACTGAATGATATTATGTTGATAAAAAAATTTAAATCATAAAATAAAAATTATTCTTTAATGATTACGAAGAGGAATTTATCTCATCACGTTTGTGGAGATGGAATTCGTACGTATGCACGAGTGACAATATCTTTACATTGATGGTGAAATCGTAAGTAATTGGATGTAATACCACATATACAGAATAATTAACATGTTATATTTATTATTTACATCAACTATATTCATTATTATACCCATAAAAAATAATGAAGTGTTTCAATAACAAAATGCACCACGACATGGAGACGGTAAGCCGTACGTACGAACGTACAATGACCTTGTCATTTATAGGATGGATAAAAAATCAAATATGGTTTTACCATATTTATAATTACATAATAGTTTATATAAGATAATGGAGTTATTATTTTAGAATGGAAACATCAAATATAGAGGATGTTCAAGAAGAAAAGAACTTGAAATATGTGATTAAATATTTATCTCTTCTTCGGAATCTTTCTTTTGATTTGATAAAAAGGGATCCATATGTTGAAATTATGAGAAAATGAATGCCTTTTTGATGAAGGTAGAAATGTTGGGATGATATTTGGGTAGGGTTTGGCCAAGAAAAATGGCTTTGGAGATGTAAAATTAACAGAAGGGGAAGTAATCTTTTATAAGAGTGGTGAGGGTCACTTTATGAAAAGGTTGAAATATTATTTTATATTAAAATAATTTTTAGGGTATAATGGCTTACAAATGATTTATTTAATTGATAAGGTGGGTATGGGTCGAAACCCTCTCAATTAATAGGTATTAGACATGTTTAGTTTACCATAATAACTTTATCTTTTAGATTTAACTCATAGTTAAATAGTTTGATTATTTCCATGTCTCTTTGTATTTTTAATTTATATGGTAAAAAAACATACAATTAACATTAAATGGAACCCAAAGAACTAATTTTTAATATATATAACATTATATATTTCCTCTGGATGAACCAAATATTTTTTAGAATCTTATATCAATAAGGAATATAGTATTTGTATTAAAAACTCAATTAGGTCAATTGTGGAACTATTTAGTATTTTATTTTTTTGAAAAACATTATAGAATGATTACATTGAAAAAAATTATTTAATAAACCCTAAAATGTCAAATTATGATATAAAATTAGTGGAATTCATCAAAAGTCTCGAATAACATTTATTTGATTGTTTATAATATCAATTATTTTAATATTTCATTAATAATGTAATTACTGCATCATCTTCATTTCCTAAATAATTTAAATTATTTAATGTCCAAAACATATAAATACAATACAATTATGTAGGAAATTTTTTTAGAGTTATAATGAATATTTATAGTTGAATTTATATTTTGTGTAACCTAATATTAAGAATGGTTTAGTTATTAAACATCGAATTTAACTCTTTTTTAAATAAAATAATAAGAAAGGTCATAATCTAATACACGTGGACCAAAGAGAGTAAAATTTTATTCCTATGGTTTTTGGATGAAATACACTTATCCATTATAATTGGAACTTGTGTTAGGGTAATTATAATATCTTGTTTAACATTAATTACCTTATTTTACTTTTAACCTTTTTAAATAAATGTCAAAATTTACTATTCACCGAGAAAATACTATTTCTTATTGAACCAAAATATACTTACTGATATCACATGTGTCAGTACTATTTTTTAAATTCAACTCACAGAAGAAGTAAAATTATATTTCATTTAAATTTTCAAATGCTCTTAGAGGGTGGGTAAAATAGGTTAAAAAGTTCAAAAAAATTAAATAGATTTGATTTTATTATAAAATTACTCCAATGAATTAAATTTAAGATATATTGGTATTATATATCTAATTAATAGAAAATAAATTTATATAAAATAAATAATTACTCAAAAAAAATGTCAGTTTTAAACTACAACAGAGTGTTTTTCACTATTCATCTAAAATGGAAAGTTTTAAGAAAAATACAAATAATTAACCCAAAGATAATTTTGATATTATAAAGTCAAATATGAAGTATATTTTAACAAATTAAAAACATATATGTTTCATTTATTAATTTAAAATTAATTTCCGCTCTTAAAACCAAAAAGCGGGTTTTTAAAAAGTTAAAACTATCAAAATAATAGCATGTATTTATGTCAAATTTAAATGTAAATTACATTTAATGACCTTAATTGCATTAAAAAGTTAAACTAGAATATAATTATAATTTAAAACCATTCAAATTAATAATTTAACACTATAAATGATTTCGATTAAAAACGATGTTTTCATTTAAATATAATTGTTTTCACTATTCGTCAAAATATAATAGTTATCAGAAGTGTATGAATAATTTATCCGATCAAAATTTTCATTTCCCTATTCTAAATATTAATTTAGTTTCATTAAATTTATTATATAAATGTGTCAAATATTGGTTTTAAAAAGGGTTCACCATTAAAAGGCTGTAATATTTTTTTTGAAAAAATACATCTTTTATCTGAAAAAAGGAATGTGTTATTATATTATGTCTATGAAACACATAATATGAATGGTAAATTATATCGAGTATATAAGATTCAAAATGAGGTTAATACTATTCATAATATCTTTATGGATGACTAGTTTGGTAATTTGTGGTATACTCGAACTCGGTGTTGTGTGTAGCACAAGATATTGAATTACATTAATGAGATAACGCACAATGAAATAGTGAGGTGTAACATTATCCCATCATTAAATAAATTTTGTCCTCAAAATTTGGAATTGTTCTCTGAAAATAAAATGTTAAAAATAGAAAAAATACCTTTGTTGAAAACCCACCGTAGAAATTGGGTAAATAAAATTTAGTCTTAATAAGAGGGAAAGGAAATATAAAAGTTACCACCAAATTATGATCTCAATTAGGAGAATATTGTTGGAAATTAGAGACACATAATTAGAGGAAAAACATAAATATCTATAGGGTGTGATTGAGGCCATTAATCACAAACCTGTGTGGAATTGAGGGCCTTAAAGACATCAATCTTTCATGATTTAAAATATCCTTAGTTAAACAAAATATAAGTCATTAGAACAACACATTTTTTGGTTTTAAAATCCATTCCATAAGTTTAAGAATTGCTTTATTCATATAATAAGAGGAAAGAAGATATTCTTGACAAGTTGAGTTTCATCCATTTACTAATTCCTACAACAAAGTCATCTTTCATTCCAAAAGATAATAGAATTCAAAAATATTATATTTATCCTAATCGTATAGGGTTCAAAAAATAATAAATTTATAATTCAATTGTCATAATATTTTAAAAAAACTACATTATACAATCTAGGACATCACGTATGCTAGTGGTTGATGATCAACCCTTTTCGCTCTTCGGTTGCGGGTTCATGTCTCGTGGCTTTTCCAGATGCGACAGGTTGTCACCCGACCTCCGAGTTTTCATTTTTATGACAATCCAAAAATAATATCAAGAAATAAATTAACTTTTACATTAGTATCCAATTTCAAACATAATCGATTTAATCATTTAGTCTTATCGAAAATACATCTATCCAAACTCATAGTCCAAAATTTATATTGAAGGTAAACACAATGAAGATCCCGTTTTCCATGAAGTAACATGTGAATACCTTCATCATGTATTCTTTTAAAACACTATAACACCATGAATTTCCATAAAACCTTATTGATTACTTCGATTCTCCATTATTACTTATAAAATACTAGATATTTTATTAAATTATGAATTTATATTCCAATTTAATTTTAAAACAAATTATTAGTACAATATATCAATATAAATAAATTAGATGAGAAAGAAGTTTTAAATTTAAATACATCATTTTCACTATTTATTAAAAAGCATCTTTAGCAAAAAATACCTAAATTTTATCCAAATAAGTTTTTTATGTCCCACTTCTATAGAAGTATTTTATTTTTTCATATAAAAAATATAAAAGTTAAAAGTCTTGATTTAAAATGGGTTCCCCATCAAAAGGTGGGAAAAAACCTATTTAAATATATTAGAGTATTTAATGCTTAAAATTAGATTCATTATTATTGTAAGATAATAAATTTTGTTTGGATAAGTGTAAAAAAATTTACAAAAATTTACAGTCATATATTAGCTACCTATGTTCATTACATCCAAAACAATTCGTTGGTGTTAATTTCCATTTAAAATAATAATAATATTTTAGATTTCGGTATACACCATTATTGTGTGAAATTTAAAATTTAAATGAAAAATTCTATTTCTTGTTGAGTGTGCTATCATAAAAATTGTTCTCTTTAACATAAAATTAATATCTTATTTAAAAATATTAATATAAATAAAAAATTATTGTTCAAATAATACCAGGTTCATTACAAATTTTTACTTTGTCATTTTTTATATGCATAAACATCCAATATATATCTTTTCCATTGTTGTCGTGATAATGAAACATCATGAAAATATGAAAGATAATAGTTATTAGTATCTTGTTTTCTATAAAAAACATATGTAGAGTTATTGTGGAATTTTCCCTTTTTTCTTGATCTATTTGAGGTCACCATTGAGATGGATTGGATTATGGATCATCATACTAAGGTTAATTTTTACCATATGAATGTCTCATTTGTTGCATTTGATATGAGATCTAAGGTTTTCTAAGTAGAGTGAGATCCACACCCATGTCATAAAAGACCTCCCACCTAGAGATAAGGTGTTTTTTATTATATAAAGTTTTTTGTTGAAAATGTTTCTTCAATTATTGATCTTCCCACAATTGTATTCAATTTTTCATATGTTTTACTAGATTATTTCATTAACATAATACTAGAAAAGAGGTATAGTTCATGTTTTATTTGGAAACATATTCACATCTAATCTCAATAAAAACATATCATATGGCACCCATGGAGTTGATATATCTTGATATTATATTAGATGATCTCACTGTGAAAGGTTTTATTCATCCTAATGTTTCACTTTTGGAAACCCATATTCTATTTATAGTAAAGTAAAATGGTTCACTATGACTTTTTGTTGACTATGAATTGTTGAACTGAGTAATAGTTAATAATATGTATTATATTTCTCAATCTGGTGAATTGTTTTTTTATTTAATGGATTCATAGTGGTTTTTGAATATTAATAATTTTTAGGTTATCAAAAAATCATACTGTGGGAGTATAATATACCTATGGTGGATTAAACATATATGTTTGACCATTATAAATATCTTTTGATTGATTTTGATCAAACAAGCACTAATATAGTTTTCATGCCTCTATTGATTCAAATATTCCATGTGTATCGAGACACCTTTGGGGAATTGTTTTTAGTTGATATTTTAGTTTATTTGATATCCAATCGTGATCATGAGAAGTATTATAGACTTGTTCTAGATTACATGAGGAGTCACCAATTGTAAGAATAGATTTAAAAATGAAATTTTCTCCTCTAAGAAGTTATTTTCATAGTGTAGTTGATTTTTATTACTAAATTATTATGTGATACTGAGAATTTAAAGTCAATATTCTGAAAAAATATCCCAAAAATGTATTTGATAGTTTGAGATTACATGGAATTAAAATATTATATAGATGGTTCTTGAAGGATTTATCAATGATGCAATTAAATTTTACTAATATTGAATGGAAATGGGTCAAAATAATACTGAATTAAATGTTTCAGTCTTCTATCAATGAGATGAAATAACTTATTAAATCAAAACTATTCTGATCATACCTAATATCGATATGGAGAATGGTATTTTCTTTGATTATTTTTGTCCTGGTATGTGTTTCATGCTTATACGGGATGATAATGTCTTGGATTATGGATTTTATGATCATTTACCACATGATAAGATTTTCGAATGTCATTATTTAGAGATTATAGATACTATTTATCCGCTAAATTGTTAGTGGCATTATCTTTTGAGGAGTAGAAAATGGTATTTTCTGATATTAAGAGTATAAGATATATATTTTCTTAGAAATACACAAGTGTTATATAGAGTTAGTGTTCGAAATTCCTTCTTCTATTTGAATTGAAATTTACCCAAACCTTCTAGTAAAAATAATTCGTTGAAGACACCATCTCTAGGAATGCACCATCAAAAAAACTTTTAGAATTGAATGAGGAGTTGAAACTATTATGAATATTTTCTCAGGGTCACCTATATACTAATGACTATTTTTCAAGTATTGTTATGAGTATTTTTCAGTTATGATTACATCTCCATGATTCAATTATGAAGGATTGGAAGTAAGTTGAGGATTTCAGGGATTTTGAGAAATTCTCTATGGTGGGGAAAGAGTATCTGCCTTTTCCTTCCTTTTATATAGATTTAGATATTTTGGAGATTTTGATGATTCCATATATTATATGAGGAGATCAGTTTTGTTTTACTATCATAGTTCTTCAAGGGACAATCATCTAGGAAATATTAATATGTAATATGACATGAGATGAAAATTCCATAGGCCGGTTATGAAGACTTCAATTTCAGTTTGTGTGTCCTATAGTTACACTTACCAATAGATAGAGGCAATACATTTGAGAGCATCTAGGTTAATCCACCATATACTGGTTTTTCACTATAAATTAGAGAAGGCATCTAAGGTCCTTTTTATTCAACAACTGTGGCCTCCCTCAGGGAGAAAAATATTATTGAGGTTATTAGACACCAAAAAAGTCACAAAGCATTATTCTGATCAGGGAAACTTCTAAGGATAATGAATTTGGTAATGCATATGTGATAGAGGTTATGAGGTTTCACGGGGTTCTATATTCCATTATTTTGTGAAAGGATCCTTGGTTTACAATAGGGTTCTGTAAGAGTCTTTAATAGATGATCGAGACCTAGGATAGGTTGTGTAAAACTAACCATCACACAGATTGATTACTTTATGAAGTTTTTTATTTAGACCTTGGTGGTAGTGTTTTGTGCATGCATCTTGGACAATTTTTTATCATGAGATTACCATCGTGGGTTGGTTTCATTTCTTTATAACAACATATGTAAATCATTAATTAGAATTTATCCTTTCCATGAACTATATAGATGAAATTATAGGTCCCAAAATTGCTGGGAAATGGTTGGTGAGGCTACACTTGTATGTCTTGGTCTTCATTAGGAGATGTTGGCATGGATCTAGGATATAAAATAGTGATTGGTCAAATCTAATAGCCATCAAAAATTTTATTCTGATATTTCGGTCCATCATTTATAATTATGATCTTGTGACAATATTTTAATGAATGTTTATCCACAGTTGGTTCATCTTCATAACGGAAAACATGAGATTTGGATTTGAGATATGTTGGACCATTTGAGGCCCTTGAGAAACATTGACTAGTTTACTATCATTTTTTATTTCTATTTCATTTGATTTTTATTCATGATGTTTTCCACATAAAATAACTCAAAAAGTACCATACTATTATATCTCAAATTTTGATTTTTAATGAGATTGAGTTGGACCTAGGTTCTTTTACATTAGAGAAAGATGTTGAGATTATTAAATCTTATGTAAAATTTATTCATTGGAAGTCAATTCCATTGTTCAATGTATTGTGGTGACACAAATTTAATTTTTGTAAGAAATTGGAGAATGAGCCTTTAACGAGGGATTAGTGGAATCACCTATTTATGAACGCCATTCATTCACATAACTTATATTATGGATATTATTATGGTTATGTGTTAGTAACATCACATTATATTATTTCAGTTATTAATAATCTATTTTTTCCTTATTTGTTTAGGTGTATTATGTGGCCTTTTTGGAAGGAGGTCGTTTTTTTGGGAAAATGACATAATGAATAGGTATTTAAGATCGTTTGAATTAATAGGGGAAGAATATAAATGTTATAAAGTATTAAGAGTTGTATTTTGGGTTTTTTGTTTACCAGGGTATTTTATATGTTTTTTAAACAATATTCCTTATAATAAATTTCATGTTGTGAAATGGTTGCATGACATAATCATACTATCGATAAAATGACATGAACTGGTTAAGATTGTCAAATCATCACACTTTGTGCCTAGTTCACATCCTGGAAGGTTTGATTGGCATAGTTTTTAAACATGGCTAACTATATTTTCGTATATATGACATTCATGGATTTCACATCATGAACCCATGATTTACATAATGTAGTTTTCAATGTATGTTGGTTTTTATGCACTGCCCAATTATTTTCATTTTTATTTGACTCCAACCTCATGTCTCGAATCCAAGGATCTCTACAATGAATTTTTTATTATCTACACTCATTAAAAATCATTTATTTCTATGATTGATCTTCGTTTTGATTTTCCTATACCTCTCATGGTGTGTTCTATTTAAGAGATTTTTTTGTTGTTGGTCTTATCGTACCATTGTGATACACCTTAAATTACATTGGCCTTTTCATATTGATTCACTTGATCATCATAGATTTATTTTGTGATATTCCTCTAGAGGCTAATCATTGGGTTGGTTTAGGTCAATAATTATAGTTTATTAAGGTACTTGTTGTGTGGTGTTATCCATAGAATGTATTTATAATTGATCATATTTTTAAATTTTTCGATTGATTCTAATTACTCCATTGTTTTCCTTTAAATACTTTTTGATGATGTATCCCATTGTGGGCTTGTACGACATGAGTTTGAGGTTTGTGGTTTCATATATATACTTGGAAGGATGAACTGTACTGATCGAGTTTTTATAAATTTTTTTATAAATTATTTTCATTCATTATATTGTGTTTAGAAATTGGTTTTTGATAAAATATTGGTATCCCCTTATTCTAGTAAAAGAAATTTTATTATAAATGAGTTTTGAAATGGTTTTAAAATCATAGTTATTTGGAAATGGATTCTGAAATGTATCATAATGGAAGCATTAGGTACTTCAGGGGAAGGTGTTTTAACAGGCCTTATACATTGATGTTGTTGGGGGGGGGGGGGTTTAATAATTGGTTGATCCTCTACTCCATATTCCAATTTTTCAAGGTACAATTTTTCCATATTTTGAGGTTCATATCCTAGGTTGATCCTCTTCTCTTTAGATATCCTGAATATATATAGATACTTGATGCAACATATAGTATATGTGTGGAAAAAAATTTACAAGCCAACATGACCTATTTGCATTATTTTCATGATGTTAACTAATCATTGGAATATAAATATTTAGATGTCATATAATATGTCATAAATACATTGAACTCTATGAGTATGTGATATGGTTTGCAACTATTTTTCCAAGAATATTTTGAAATGTGGTAAATGTTTATTTATTTTTCATGAATGTGATATAAAAAATTGTTAACTTTTTATCACACCTTATTTTATTAATGTTTTTATTGTCCAATTTTTTTTACAGAATCTACATATAGAACTCCTAGGTGGGATCCTAAAATGTATGTTTATATCCAACTATAGGTGCCACTTCAGTAGTGCATAGAAATTTTTATTTATGATGATGAAGGGAAAGGTAGAGAACCATAATAAGGTGGTGATTTTTCTCTCACCTGTTTATAGGGAGATGGCGGTGAGATGATGGGAGTTTCACTATGAAATAATATGGATAAGCAATTCCAATTTTAATTATACTTTTCAATTGGACTTCTACATTGAATATTATTAGCTACTTTTGACTTTTATCACTTAGGATATTTAATTTTTCTAGTGACATATATTTATTGTTTACCCTTCTTCTATTTCAAAATATAATTATTATATTAATAAATTTCATTTTTTGAACTATAGGTTGTAATAAATCCTTCTCATTGGTTTTGATTGAATCTGAGGTTCTAGACACCAGCTTGTGTGGGTCGGGAACACCCTTTGTATATATTACAGTTCAACTCATGTTCTGATTTGAGAGGGTATCCTTTTCGTGATCCTCAGATAATAATTTTACTAAAATGATACATTATTAGAATATATAGGTGTTCCTATTAGACAAATAGAAATGATAATATGAAAAATTACTGATGGATAAAAGTGTATTTTAATTTTTATTGATTCCTTAAATATAAATCGTTTATAATTTGTTTACCTAAAAACATTATAGACATAAATATATATTTTTAAATATATTTATTATTCATTTATTTCTCATATTCAATGATTTTCATGGTCATAAATGATATATTATTATTTATGATATATTTATTATTGTGATGATTTTAATTTCATCATTAAATTAATACACAATATTTATGTTATTAAATTCTAGTTATAAATATTGTTATAGTTTTCATTTTACTCAAATCTATCATATTCTTGAGATGTGTAAAGACAAACCAATCAATATAATTTGATCATATTTGATTGTTGTCATGATTGAGATTCCAAAATAAATCTTTAGTATCATGAATACATGTAAAGGGAATAACATGAAAAATCATGGTGAGATTCAAAACACATTTAAATATGGAGTAATAGATTCTTTCAAAAGAAATCTCTTTTCAATACCTCAGTCATTTAACTGAGTAGTTTCCTGGCCAATTATGGTTCTATTGTATTATACGTTGTATGAAGAGAATGTAATGAGGTGACCAAAAGATATTGTTTCATCATTATCAGAATTTATTTTGGGCCATTGTATGTGGGGAAACCATGAGATATGATACTAGAGTAATAGTATTGACTTTATTAAATTTATGGATTATGAATATCATATCCTCCTTAACCCACCATGAATAATATTTAAAATAATTGGGATGTTGTATAAGCTATATAGTGTAATGATACAATCACTAAAATGGTCTCATTATATATTATAAATTGACCATGATCCACTAATACATATGACTACATTCAAAGGGATCATCATTTTATTTCGAGAATATTTATTATATTTAATAATTAAATTGATATAAACCATGTTACTCATATGATAATAGATTATATTATAGATAAATAGAATCATCATCCTAAAAAATTTCATTGACATAAATCCTATAGAAAAGATAATATTAATGTAGGAAAACTCACATACTGGTTCTAAAGCATAGTAATCGATATTAAGATAGAGTTGTTATAACAATTGCTTCTTGATTATATCACTACTGATGTCCTTAAAAATGACAATACTGGTTCTTATGAGAAACATATAAGGATTTAAATTATAAATGAATTGGATGGGATATGGGTAAATGAAATTTATGCTCCACTAATATATTCCACATAATTGGGTAATTTTATGACGTGGATAGAATAAAGGTAACAATTAAGGCTCGTTTTGGATATTTAATTTATTGTCGATTCATTATTCAAAGTGTTCAAAAATTGTGAATTATTTAAAAAATTAAAATATTGAGTCAATGTGTGAAAGATATATTACTATGAAATGGGATGTCAATAATCATGTGATGCATTTTTAATAAAAAGGTTATGCTTTTAATCTAGAAGTGTAAGATTGGATTATCCAGTAGTAATCCATGGTAATTAAAACCAAAAGTAGTTTTCATGTGGAAATATTTAAATTAAATGGAATCATTCGAGATACATGAAGGGGTTTGTGAAACACCAGTTATTTCCCATGTTTTTATTTAGTGTTTTGAAAATAATTAATATATTTTTATGGGTATATGATACTAAATAATTCTAATATTTTTTTAAATATACAAGTGTTCAAACCCGATTTATTGAATGTTAATGGTAATAGTTTTTACTCAAAAAACTGGTGTAAATTGATTCTAAATTATGTAATAGAATGAAATAGATTATAGTATAATATATCAAAATAGAGGATGTGTATTGTCATCCAACATCTCTTATAGTATATGTGGACTTTTTTATTAATGAATATTTATTGTGAACAGTATGTGATAATGTATTTACACATTCTCTATGATTCTTTACATTCTATGACAATTTTTATAAGAAAACATGGATAAAAACAAATTATATTGGATAAAATAATTTATCCATGATATTTGTAAAATAATGATAGGGTTGATCCCACCATCGATTAAAGTAATATTTTAAATAATAAATTATTCTTTAAAATATTTATTCATACTTATTGAATACTATATGAGACATGTTATTAAAGAAATATTTCTTCAATATTACAAATAATAATAAATAAGTTTTTTTTAGAAAAAAAATATTTAAGGTATCTTAGTATCACATTCTGATGGAATATAGTTTTTTAGGCTAGTGAGAGTAAGTCTAGACATTGATTATTTCAACGTATAATACATAAAAGATTACACCCACCAAAATATGAGGTCTGTTTTAGTTTATAGCAAAATTAAGTATATGATTTATTACTAAATAAATAATATAAATATTTACACTTAGTTTTTGAATGATCTCAAGTAATATTTCTTATAGAATATATTCATGAAAAAATATTATGTAGAATTTGGAATAAATTAACATTAAAAAATATATGTTATCATCATGCTAAAATTATATATTATAAAGTATGAAATCATGAATATTATCATGAAGAATATGAATCCATTGTATGAACATGATTTATAATGGTTTAATTCATAGAAATTATTCTATAAAAGAGTTTATTGCTATGGTTTTATTTTATAGTAGCATAATTTTGTGGTAGAAAATACATATGGATGAAATTATATTATGAAAATCATAAAAATTTCAGTTAATATAATCAATGTTTGGTGGTATAATATATGGGATATGATTACGTGGGATATTATGAGTGAATTTTTAATAATGTTATATGATTTTAGTGATATAATTTTTAAATGTTATAAAAAATCAATTCTCCAATTTCTCATTCTTTTACAATGAAAAAATATATTTCATGAAATGAAAGATTAATAGACATCTTAATGTAAACATTGAGATGTACCTAACCAAAAAACATTATGTTGTGTTATTGGGGGTGATAATATTATATGGTTTATGTGAGTAATATTTTTTATATAGGTGCAAAAAATTCTCATGAGTCATAAAATTAGATTTGTAAATTATATATCCCACCATGTATTCCATGTGGAGTGTCATACACTATCTAATTTGTATACTAGTCATGATATTATCCTATTGAATCCTCATACCCATGTATATAAAGAGACTTATCCTATAAACATGTATACATTGATACCATTCTTATGTTTTACTTTGGGCCTAGATAATTTTGGGTGTTTTGGTATATTATCAATCATGTAATTGGTTGAGTCTTGTCCAATGTATGATTTATCCTCTTGTATAATGAGTATGATATTTGGAACCTTGATTGATATTGACTGAGTAAATGTATTATGATACCATTATAATTTATATGTGATGTGGATATCTATTTATATTAGAATAATGTGATATTCATGATAAAATGAATTTAATATGTTGTTTTAATATACCTAGTATGTTTAAAACAGGAGAATTATGAATATAGGATTTGATTATACATGAAAAATATACATCATACCCCATGGTAAATTGAGGAATCAAGTAAATGGATTATATAAATTTTTATACTGATATATGATATAATTGGTGGAAACAGATATAATGATTCATTTGTTTTATAGTGAATATAGTAGATACCTTTGTAACATGACATGCATTAATACTTTTTTTGAGGATTCAGTTTCCATATATTTTTGAAATCGGTAATTCATATTTTTTTCAAATTATAAAATGACCCATTGGGTAACACTATTATTTTGAGTGAATAATGACTGAGTTTTAAAAAACATAAGGAGCTACTTTAAATATATTTTAAGTTCATCCAATGGGGTATTAGATGGATATTGACGAGGTATTCCACATGATGTAGTATATGGAAAATTTTATTATATAATTTCAATGTTACTTTGCATACATAAATATATATTTGTTAATATGGTTTCACAATTTATTTAATATGATACAATAAAAGGTGAAATGGAAAAAATCTTACAAGGATTTAATGAAACTTTTTGATTATTCAAAATATTCTTTAAATCCTTATTTTTATTTGATACATGTTACCCAATTTTATATCGTAAAATATCTTTTTTATTTTTTTAAATAAAATTAGTGATTCCAGGTAATTAAATATATCATAAATTTGATATCATATCTAATAGATATATAAATAGGTTGATACTAATGATATATATCTAGGAGTATAAGAATGTTTCCCTCTAAATCTCCCAACGATCTCTTTGTTCTTCTTCCTTTTACAATAGTACATACTAATATACATTGGGAGTTGAGGATAATACCACACCATTTATTTTTTATTCATTTCTTCATATGGATTCATCTTAGATTAGTATTCTTTTTTTTTCAGAGTGATATTCATCAAGAACATGAGTAGAAAAAACAGTAATTTCTATTATTAGTTAATGTCGAATGTTCTTTATTAATTTATACTTGGTTTGAGGTTTATATCGCATGTTGGTATTGGATTGATATTTATTATTAATTAAATAAAATAAAATAAGTGTTTCTAAATCCATAAAACCCCATAAAATACATTCATGAATGATTTTCATATTGAAATTGAATTTCTTCAATATCTTAGTGGATAAATGAGTTCCTTTGGTTTTTATTACTAGAAACTAAATTAATATCAAAATAAACAATATGTGAAATTTTTTCGACCATCTTAGGGGATAAATATTTATATTCCTTCATTGTGTGTTAATTGGACAAGTAATTGTTGTGTTCATGAAAACACTATAATTCTACGAACAATGTTAAAATTAGCTAATATGATTAAATTACCATGGATTTTCCATAGAATTAAAATTAGAGGAAAATGTAAGGTGACACAAGGATGATGATTTCTATAGGACACAGAAAGTAAATATTTAACAATTAATATTGGAAAAATGTAGAACTCAAAAGAAATAATGAAAACTTCATTGTAGTCAATTATGTATCCTTAGGGTCTAATGATGTAGAAGGACTATCTACTATTTGATATACTATTTTGATTATGTTTATTCACATTACCACTTTATTTCATATTTGAGGATTTAATTCATTCATACATATGTTTTACATAGAAATTTTAGGATAATAGTTAATGTAAACTTCATAAAATATTAGAATTTAACTTCTTTGATGAAAAAAGGAGTGATGATTCTAAGGATTTTATTGGGCTATTTTGGAAGGTGATATGGTAATATCTTGGGATTCTAATGTTATTGAGATGAAATTTAATGACTTTATGACTAGAATATTCTGTCTTATAATGATAAATGATCAAATAAAATACTATAATTAAATAGTTATCCTCATTTCCCTTCATGGTGTTCATATATTAGGAGGAGAAAATATGTTAATAAAAGCAGAGACTATCTAATTATTCTAGATACTTAATTTATCTATTAATTGTAGATAAATTTATTTATTTAATAACTGTAGATGGAAAAATATATTAGGTTAATTTTTTTATTTTATTGGTAGATTTTTTATTCATTTGGATTTATCTAAATTTCCCCCAAAAAATGAATTGATATTTTCCTTAAATATTTTTTATTGAATAATTGTTATTTTTCAAAATTCATACTACATAGATTAAATGAAGCCGTGTGAATTAATATTTCCTTAAAAAAATTATGTTAAAAAAATTATTTATCATACATTTTTACCTTTTGTAGATAAAATGTTATTTTATATGATGTTCATTGTTGTTTATGATGTTGGTATTCAAAAAATACCCTAAAACTGATGAAAATCCATTGGATGATAAATATAGTGATAATGGATCTTATTGATAGAATCTCTTGACATTATTGTAAACAAATATATGGGGACATTTCACACTACCAATTTTATCCATTTGAGGTTGCATTCACACAATCTACCTGAAACACAACATTCTGGATGAATGGAAATAAACAATGAATGGAACGTTGAACATGTAAGTTTAAATGGATTGGATATTACATCCTATATCAATTGGATAATCACTACTAATTTTCTTTTTAATACTAATATTAACAATTATAATATCATTTTCCAAGTCAATTAATTAGATAACTAATTACATGTAATTTAATAATCACATTCGCCAACATGTACAGGTAGTCTTACATTCTTACAGTATGTTCTACTTGGTCATCAATTTACTACACTATTTAAAATTGATGTACTAACCATCATTTAATTGTGGTGAAAACTAATTACCAAATGTTATCAACACTTGAAAATGATTTCTATTTAATATTCCAAGACACAAAATTGAAATCACCTTCATAACTATATTCTATAAACCTTTCCACACAAGATTATCATAAGGATTAAACCTATAAAATAGAAGACATAATTTATAAGTGTTAAAACATATTTTAAAAAAATTTCATTCCAATGACTAGTGCACATGACCCTAGAATGATATCATTCTATTATAATTCTACCTCTTATAAAGAAACTTTTATTTTTACCTAATAATAAAATATCATCCAAACAACCAGATTACCATATTATCTTATAAATTGTTCACATATTGGAAATTATTTAGATCCAAAAAATATGTCATAAAAAGGATGGTTGAATGAATCTATCAATAGATATAAAAAATTTGGGAGCATTATTGATTCTCCACATAAAAAATATATATTTCTATCAGTTTCATTCCTCTCTAACATTATCAATTAAGGCATAATGTTGCCTCAAACATTTTATGATAATTTCATAGTGAACAAATCTGCTACATTTTTATTCTGAAATTTATTCTCCAACACATGTACTTTTTCCTATATAAAATTATAGATCTATTGGAATTTGTGGTCAATGTTTTTTGTACTTATATAAACTAGATTATATTGATCTAAAATGAATTACATTAAGATTATAATAGAATAACATTCCACCTAAATAATCCTTTGATGATTTATCAAATATAATTATAATCACATAATTTACATACTCAATTCCATTTATACAATATAATATTATCTGTTTTTGGACAATGTATCCACTGATTACTGTCATAACATCCATCAAATTGATGTTCCTATATAGTTGAACACAAAAACAGTTATTAAATTTTGGGCGTATAAATCCAGATAATGTTTAGAGTCAATGTAACATTGAAATATATTATCTTACAAAAATAAAAATAAAATTATCTTATAATCATTTCACGTAAAATATTATATGTTCCATATAATCCTAGTGTTCCATTTCAAAATTCAACATGAAAGAACTCACCCCTCCCACTAAAAATTTAATATCTTATCTAGTATATAGAATGATTAAATCAAGATATCAAGGTTTGATTCAAAAACAAATTAACTTTATATTTTTCCTCATATTCCATTTCATTAATATTTTTTTAAAAACCCTTACTTTTTAGACTATGGTGTTATGAATATCTTACATTCAATCATAAATAACCTTGTCAATACATTATGAATTTTTATCCTTTTAGATAACACAAAATTACCATATTTTCAATATCTATCAATCCTCATTACCCAATAAATTTTTATCCTGTATGAAAATTTAATATTGATCCTTTCAGATAATGAATGATATAGATTTTGAATCACATTAATTTCCTAAACATTCATTTACAATTCATCCACATATAGAAAAAATATGATGAATGTTCCATTATAATATTCCTTCTAGTTGAAACAATAATTACGATTTATATAGAAGAGATGAAAAATTAAAAGATTCAATATATGAATAATAAATCATTATTTCATGATCTATATTCTATGATAAATGAAATACATGAAACAAACAAAAATGAGAATACTTGGAATGTGTACCCTATATTAGTTAATTTTCTACTTAACATTCAAATATGTGTCTTATATTGATATCTCGAGTGGTGTAAAAAATCCCCCCACATATATATGATTTCATAGGAAAACTAAATAATTATAATGCTAAAAATAATGCATCCAATGTCACAATGACGTGATCATATCTATTGATGAAAACTTTGATGTTGATGATTGATGTGTGGTCAAAACGTATTGGTGAGGAACAACAACATCCTACCCCACCTCATGGTGTAAGGGTTTATATAAAACTCTATGATGACCATCATTAATTATGTGTCTTAGCTCAATCTTTTTACAAGGTGAGATAATACCATGGCCAATGAATTCATCATATTCATTAATCTCCCTCAGTGTTACATCTAATGTAATTTTTCGTTTTAATGATTACGTATATGCTAGATAGATTCTAATTTTACTAATTAAATATTCAGCCATCAATGATTAATGAGAATAGTAAAATCACATTAATAATATTTTCATTTCCAAATATTTTATATATAGATTCATGAGACATGCACCATATGCATATAACAATACATTGGTGATAACAAATATATAATTTATTTCCTAAATATACATTCAAATCAATTTATTCATATGCATGGTATTTAGGGTAATCCATATCATTCAGTTTTCCACTTTTACAAAATCCCAAAAGGCATTGATCCAATTCATAATAAATTGTATAATATAAATTAACATGTTAAATAAAATCCAATACCCCATTATAGAACTCTTCAAAAAAAAAATTAAAATTTATCATCAACTATATTATTTATCAAATCGTCTATAATAACTTTTGAATACTCATCCAAAATAAGTTCTGGATTAACTCTAATACATATTTATAGTATATGTCTACAAAAATAATAATATTAATTCATAAATCCAGAAAGTGTGACCCAATGAGCCTTTATAACACAGAATCAAAATATGAATATCTGGATCCATTAATGTAATTATAGAGAAGCCTCTTGAAAATATTCTATTTTACTTAAGGTATAAGGGAATTAGAATGATCATAATCAAAAAAACAAATCATTATATATGTGTCCACCAGTTACTATAATATGAAGGATTTCAATTTCTTATTCTCCATTAGTTCAATAAATTGAAAAATCATGGGTCACATAGAATTTCAATTCCATATATTCAAATCATAATTTAACTATACTTTATTTATAGTTTCCCCAATCCAATGAACACATTACACATCGTTCACCTTTATCAATGAGCACATCACATGCACCTTACATGAATAGATGAGATCATCATATGTACATTTTAGGAACATCTATACACTTATAGTTTATGTTAACAGAGGTTACAACAGATTAAATCATTATAAGAAATGAAATATCACATCCTGGTTTTTCTCGAACTGATGATATGATTATAAATCATCCCAACCTCCCATAACTAGTTCAACGTCATTAGAATGAATAAGAAAGACAATAATATATGATGTTTTTATTGTAATGAATCTATCTAACCATGTGTAATGGGTACCCGATATAATCCATACAACTGTAGTATACCAATGGCATAATATATAAAACTACATGTTGTATGATTTGTGGTTCAATAGTAAACACAATCAATATTTTCGTTTTATTTGTGACTCATAAGAATATTTCAAATAAACATATGAGAATCCAAAATCATTTTAACATTAATAATTAACTATAACCTATAATGATCCAGGATAAAAATCAGGCAGGGAAAAATAAATGTTAGACATTGGGAGGTAAACTATATTAAGACATCATGATATTTATATCTATAAATAAATTTATACCACAAACATGAAACAATGATGAAATAGGAATAGTTTTTTATATAATCAAATTTAAATTCATAAAAATATTTTATGAATACAAAAAAAAACCAAACATAAACATCCTACATTTGGAAAATGAATCTATACCGACTATCTTGGATCAGATATTGGGTTAGGTCAACCTAATTGCCACCATTTTCCAAAACCATTGGTATATGGATTAGTTTAGAACTTATACATATGGTTGTGAATAATAATGGTTATATGGTTCGATCAAAGATGTATTCTGATGATTTTTTAAATAAATGAGGCTATTGGTTTTGATTAATAATCTATAACCACGGATCTAAAAAAACTGGTTTAGGTTCAACCTATACCCAATGTTTTTTGGAACCACGTATATATCATTCCAATGAAATCATGGGAAAAAATTTCTTAGGGAACAAGAAAAAATTCCCTGGGGAAATCATTAACAATAATTTTATACCTATTTCCACAGATTATAATAATATATATGTGTTAATATATATTTCTATACACATTATAGAATGTTTGGTAGTGGTTAGATGAATCGAATGGGAAGAGGCGGTCAAGGGTTTGAATTTGGGGGACTGTTCTTTTAAATAATATAGCCATAATTTGAGAACTGTTGATATAGTGTTGTTGACATGGTGAAAAATTTGCCATAAACATTTCTCCAATGGTTCAAAACCATGGTGATATAATTTTTCAAATCGTATGTGTATCTCAGCACTATACAAATACCTTAAATGAAAATTATTTTAAAAACTATGGGTGTTTCCTATACCCATAGTTTTAGGGGCTATACCAATAGATTTAAAAAGTGGGTATAAGTGAATTTTCTAGTTGCGTTGGTCTATCATATCATATATGATAAACTGCTAGGTCGGCCTTATGTTCATACATTTTATAGTGTAATGTAATCTTATTTCTCATATATTTTATTCCAATAAAATATATATGGGGCCATATAAAATACCCTTGAACTAAAATCGTTATTTAGTATCATTTAAAAATATATAAATTTTTAATAATTGTGGGAATTGGAAACTAATTTGTTAATGGGTAAAGATATTCAAACCCAGTATCATCACAACACAGTAATATTTATTTTAATCTTCTATTGTTTATGTCGATCACTTTCTTATTTTAAAACAATTATCCTTAGAACTCACTATTTTAGTATACATATTTATAAAATTTGTATTTATTTTCTTATATATACAGCTCAATATGATAATTCGATAGAGGATTTGATATCATATTTTTTCAACGAAAAATTGATCCATAGATGGTAGAATAAAATTTCATTATTCCTACTATAATTTTATATAATGGTTGAAAATACATGATGTTTATGAGAACTTGATATTGAAAAAAATTACATCCATATAATTGAGATTGAATTGGGACATGGAACTGTAAATTCTATTAATTATTATGTTAGACCATCATTAGAATGAATAACTTAATTCCTCGATAGTGAAGAATGAAAGTAAAATAAATGTTTAATGATTTTTTGTATATTCTGGATCAAAATAAATAAGAATTTATTATATTAGTGTGGACACTTACTAATAATTAAAAATAAAATTATTATAGAATATAACATTGAAATCCAATTATTTTTATGATATTTTGGTTGATGTAAATCACATGTTTTGTGAGGGATAGATAAAATTTTTAAAACCATCAATTCTCTTGATTTTGAACCATATATAGAGCTTATTTGGAATTATGAATAATGAAGTATTAATGATATTGATGTGGTTGGGTGATGGATTTACAAAATTTAAGATAACTAAATTATTATATGATATGATTAGAGTTGTTAATAATCTCAACCTCAACTTTATAATGATGAATGAGTGTACCATTGACTACATGTTTTATAATGGATAATTTTTAGAATTGTTTATAAAAGGTGTTATACAAACATTTAGAAATCTTAAAATCATGATAAAATTATAAATGAATGTACTATGAAGTATATATTATGTAATTTTTTGAATATTTTATATTAAATTCCTTTAAAACATATTTGAAATAATTGTCAATTTCTTCAAAAACGGAATAGAAAATAAATTTACTATTTATGAGAACAAAAAATGATGAGTTTATATGACGTCCATTAGATTTAAAGACATGATAATAAATTTATTATTTGAATATATATATCACTTTAAAACATATGAATATTAATATTGGGGTATGTAATGATGGATTTAACCCCCCTAGACTAAATTACAACTTCTTTCATGTGAAAAATTATTTTTGATCACATACAATTTACATTTCGAGATGTCTATCCCAAAAAAACAACATTTATTATAATGATGATCATTATAGGAGAGAATATGCTTGTAAATAATGTTAATTTCTACCTTAATCCCTCTATAAATGAATTATAAGAGCTGTGATAAAATGTTCTAGCTATATATGATGCATCACCAACCAAAATATGGAAAAAAATTCTTCTCTAATGTGTTATATTGGTTATTTAAATAAATTGGGGAACATGTATTGTTATAACAATCAAACGAGAATGGATTGTCTATTTTTCAAGTTTGAATTTTGGTCTATAAGATGAAAAAATAATATAATGTGGGGTTTCATGTGTGATCATGGATTCCTAGATGCATCTCAATGATATTGGTTGAATGTGACTTGTTTCAATGGAGTAAGTAAAATATTTCCACAAAATAAATTCTTATGAGGTTCAAAAACATGTCAAAATTTTCAACTGGTAAATAAAAAATTGGGAAAAAGTATAAGTTGAATGTCTATAAGAATGATTTTAAAGATCAGTATATATACATGGTTAACTAAAATGGAAGAAACATAGTAATTTGTCAATCTAAATAACATTATAAGCATCATTTTATAAACCCTAACAATATTATATGATAAAATTTAGTTTTTATAATATTGAACGATCATTGAATGTAAAAATATTATTTTAAAACTAATAAGAACATCAAATATTGAATACAAAGAATTATATTAGTGAAAATAATAATGGAAAGATCTTGATGATATTTTTTATGTTAGAAAAAATAATTAAATTATTGTTTTAAGTTTGAGATTATAATATTTAAAAGTACTTAATGGATGTTCATTTAACATTTAAATTGAATTAAATTAAGATTTCATAAGTTATGTACATTAAAATATTTTAATCGCATATTTTTATGAATATATCACTATATTTTTAATGATTATATTTTTTATCTAAAAACATAATAGTAATAATGATTTAGTATTTATATTCATCAAATAATATGAGGAAAAAATACTAAACACCGTTATTATTGATAAAAATGAAATTTTTTTGAATGAATTTGTGTTATGTTGTGATATTTTTACAATATATTTTTCTCTCAATTGATCCATTTTATGTGCAATTGATAAAGTAAGCTAGTATATGTGGTAACATACATTATTAAAGGATTTATCTCTTGACGATGTGAATTAATCATACTTTTTACTGCCAACAGAATTAAAATTTCATACTCATTCGAAACATGATTTAATATAATATTATTCTTTTTAAATTTTTTGGAGTCGATTTTTTATTTTTTGTAAAAAAAAATTCCCACATGGAAGGCTTTATTTGTGAACATTAAATTGGTGATGATTGTATAAATATTTCTTCAATGTATTATTATAATATTGAAAAATGATTCAATCTCATTTTTTTCATTTATGATGAGAAAAATTTGATATAAACCTTTGGAAAATCAGAAAAATTTCTAATGTTAGCTCATCACGTTGGTAAAATGTTATTAGTTCCATTAAAGAAAATATTGTTTATACAAGCACTTAGATACAAGATACTCAACATAAATATTATAGATCTTGTAATTGTTGAATTAAATATTCCAACAAAGGGAAGAATTTAGAGTAGAATATGATATGAGAAATAGATAATAATGTTTGATAAAAAATATATTAATGATTATATTTCATTTCATTTAGGATCATAATCAATATCATATACATAATGTATTGATAAATGTATCTAATGTAACTAATAATATTTTATATCTATACATGTACTGTTGGAGTGACACCTTAGTGCATTTTTTATACCTATGAATATTTGAAAAATATATTCTTATATATAATTTGGATAAATTTTTGCACACAACACTATTTCAATTATTATTTGTTATTTTGTATATTCTTGAATATTTCATTCGTTAATGAATTTTTGAATTTAATTATTTATAAAAAATAAAGTACATATTTTTCACTGAATTATATAATATTTTTAAATTGTGTTCTATCTTTTTAATTAAATACATGTGTATTCTTTTCAGGTAATATTTTGTAATATTTTTATTTTTATTTAAAGATATCTTTATAATTTCCAATTTTATTATTTCTTAGTATATTAATAACAAATTGTGTTGTGATCATTTGAAATAGATGATTTTTATTGATATTTATAGATAATAGATTTATTTACATTTCATTTTAATATATATAAGGATTAAATAATAGTCTTAATGTTAAAATTTTTGCAACACATTGTGTATTTAATGAATTTTTCATTATAATTCATTTTGGGTTTTCAATGATATCAAAATCTACATATGTTAGATTATGTCCATTTTTTATACATTTAAAATCCAATATATTTATAAAAAAATAAATTCAAAAATATATGGTAAATATATTTTTTAGAATATTTAAAAATTGTGTAAATCATTCCAGATCTTGTTGTTAGAAATTTTACTTTCATTTTTAATAATTTTAATAATATCATTTCCTACTATAAATATTGAAAAGGTATTTAATAATTTTAGGGGATTAATTTTTGAAATTTATATACTTCAACATATTTCATGAAGGTTATATTCATGTAAATTTTAGATTAATATTTGTTTCAGGAATAAAAATCACTAAGGAAAATTTCAAAAAATAGAATTTTAAAATCTCGAAAGTCTTTTACGATGAATATTTTCTCTTATTTATATTATTTTTTAAAATAATATTCTTATTACATATATTATTTTTTTTATTTTTAAATCATAGTATGTTTTTTTCAAAAAAATATTAAATATTCTCTTCATTTTTATGTTAAATTATAACATGTCATTTTTAATTTTTTATATTTTCTTTATTTTCTTTCTAAATTAATTTAAAATATCAAAAAACATATAAAATACTGTTATGTAATAGTAAATGATTATTTGAAGTTACTTTATATGTTATGTTTTTGAATATGGAAACATGTTTTATATTTTTGATATTTATTGAAATTCATTAAAATACATTTTAAATGAAAATTATAATAGAGATATTTGTGTCCCCTATTTTTCTCTACCAAAATTTCTGAATAAATAGTGATGATGATGATGATGAAATTGAATATATTTCTATATATTGATGTGATAATTTCTTAATGATTATTTTTCACTCCCTTATTGATAATTATGAACTATTTAGGATAATATTTTTATTATTTTCAAAATCTCAAACAATTTAAATATGTAATTTTTATTTGTTCTATAATTTATGTTCCTCAAGTAAGGATAGTGAATATATACATAAAAACAATATATATTGTATTTTTATGTACATTATAAATCAATAAATAATATTTAGATACATTACATATACTATACATTCAAATTAGTGGTAAAATAATTGAAGCTTCATCATTCAATAATTTCTTTTGGTAGTATATTTATAAATTTCCTGCCCTGTATCCATGAATCTCCATATTAGTTTTTGAATTAATTTTATACACAAGTAAATCAATATATGAATCTCTAGTTTATTGTTCCTTATTTTATTTATTCAATGGTTTGGATTTTCCAACCCAAGATATAAAACATAAAAAAATTATCTTTTTTTGTATGATGACTAGAAAAAGGTACACATGTTGTGAATTATCCTATCTAAAATTCCAAAAGAATGTGATGTTCATGGTACAAAATATTGCGTCTTTTTCTAGTCTCTCAATAGGTTTAGTGTTTAGGATTGGGGCTATAATTGTAACATATGTTATATGTTGGGACTACAACACTGTAAAAATCTAGTTCAATTATTATAACTATTTTCAATGTGTAAGAAAATATTTTTATATGATATATGGAACCATTCAATTTCTGTTAATTTCAATAAATTTATCCCAATGGGAGTTTTTAGTGGGGTTATAGAGGAATCCTTGGAGTTTTGGGCTAGTAATGGTTCTAGAGACTAGCATTAGACATGGGGAATCTAGGCAGTAAGGATAGACGAAACCATACAGCTCGAGATGCATGGTTTGAGTAAACTATATAGGGGTGGTCTAGTCCACTCTCTTTGGCTACATAGATTGATGAAACCATGAACTGTGGGCCTCACACCAATTAGTTTGCAATAAAATTTTTGAGAGGGATAAAATGCATGGACAACACTTGGATTTCCTAATCGTGTTCCATGACCATGTGAGTTGGTATTATGATAAAGATGAGCAGATATTTGGCACATGTTTTGGAAAATTTTGAAATCGAACCACGAGACCATGGTTTTAAATGTTAAATGACAATTTTCCATAATTTATTTAAATCAGCCACTCATCGATCATTATTATTTCTAGTTGAAAGCTTTCCCTCTTCCTTTTTGATCTCCTCAAGCCTTCAAGAAATTATTTGAACTTTTTTTTTTCAATATTTAGTCCAATTATTCGGATTTTTATCTTATTACATAAAAAATGGTGAGTTATCTATTCCACAAAGGACATTTTTCATTTTTCTAGTCCTCGAAATATTTTTTTTCTTGTATAATCTTATTAACTATTTTTAGTTTGTTTTTCCATTTAATATAATTTATCTAGGATATCATGGATTACAGGCCGATAAAGGATGATTAATCAACAACTAAAATACTATATGTTCAATAGTGTCTCTCTCTATATTTCTTGATGTTTATATATTCTGTCATTATACCATGCATGAAATTTTCTGAGTTATGATTACAAAATAAATTGATACTTAAATTAATTGGGTACATTTTTCCTATAATAACCATTAGACTTGATGAGGAATGATTAATTCTTAAGAATGGTTAATTATAACAACCTTTGGGGGGAATTTTTAAATGATTTTTAGTCACCATGGGTGGCCAATGCAATTGATTCACCTTTTTAAGAGTATCCTTTTTCTCCATTTTTTTACTTTCATATAAACTGATTAAATTGTAAACTGAATTACAGTTGGAGGGGAGAGAAATCCATGTACCATATCCTTTTTCCCATTGTTCTGGACCTCTTATTCTTGAGTTTTCCTTCATAATTGTAATGTAAAATTTAATGTAATAGATGGAATCATATTATTCTAGGACTTTTAATCACATGTTAATATTTAAGACACCTTATGAGGTGAGTTAATTGATTATAATTTAGATAAAAATTAATATTATAATGATTGATTCTATGTTATGGTTGGAATATAAGGACTTGGCCATTCTTATTATCATTCTGACAGTGAAAGGATAGTTGTAATTTAGGATCTCCAGATATAAACTCTTCTATCTTGAATAATTAAATGATTATAATGGATTTTGTTATGCACCATTAGTGATAAATTGGATCATTTTCGAACACCATGGATGAACTAAATTGGAAGCAACATCAAACATGCTTAATTGATACATGGACTCGTTTATATATTTCCAAGTCCAGACTCAGTGGGAAGAATATTATTATGTTATAAGTGAAACATGGACACCCTATGTGGTCTTCTAATGATATATTTAGAAGGAATATTATCATTTATTCCAAAATTTACACCTGGTACACCTTTATGGACCACCATGGAAAAACTCTGTGGGTGTTTACAATATACCTAACCTAGAGAGATATGAATGCATGGATTTGGTTAGAGACTTAAATATTACTAATATCCTTATTATAAACATCCTATTAGATATTATTTACTTGGATTTATGTGGATATGAGCCTGGTCTAAATATTTCATTGTTGTTGAATCCTGATTGATTGATTTCATATAGATAGTTCGTCATAGGATGAAGAAAGTAGCAGAGGGAGGGTGTTCGACAAGATCCCAGACCAATGCAGGTTGTTTATTACCACAATTCAATTCTATATTTCTTTTTACATGCACAATGATTAAAATGGATTCATATACTTGATGGAATTATACACTCTCGATGGTAGCCTACTGAGTTTATCAAACACCAGACTTGAGTAACCTTTATAGTACCCGAATAGACTTCATTGATTATGTTAAAGATAGGGGTAGGTGACCAGATCCAAATGTATACTTTATTATATAATTTTATTGATGGATCACGGTACTGAGTTATGGATTGTGATTTAGTCAAGGGATAGTAGTTTTTAAGGCTATTTTAGAATACTTGTAAATATGTTTACCTAATACTATGTATACCTATATTGGGTTTTGAATAAACTTTGATGGTCATTATTTTGTATATGACATTGGTGGATGTTTTTACATGGTTGTTCACATGATGGATGTTTATTCTTCGTATGGTCTATAATCAGTATATGCTTCCATATTTTTTGGATATTAGAATAAAATTGTGATACTATCTAAACACATAGTTATAATCTCATCACTATTCCACCCTGGACCCTCATTGATAGTCATCCACCTCTGGTATATAGGGAGGCATGCTTGAGATCACGTGGTGTACATGGATTGGTTACTATTGATGGGACTAGGTTCAAGACATTAGAATGTGGTATCTAATATTTTTTTAATTAACATACAATTTATTAAGTACAAATATATTAAATATGAAATTTGAATAATTGTTCATGATCATATTTATAAGGGTAGCTAACCCATGTACAGTGGATATAAAATTACATGTGATTGGGAATGTTGTTCTAGATTATGCTTAATATAATTGTCTAGATTTCATATTTGGGTGATCTAATTGATGTCTGATGTTAAATATGACTATTTATTTTAACTCTTGGCTGATATGGTAGGGAAATATTTCATCATGAATCATTATAGGGAATTCAATATTTTTCATTCATTCTTTATACCAAGGCTTATTTTCAAACTACGTGAATTTTCTATAGCATTTTTTTATTAATTTATAATATATTTCCCTGAAATTGGGAAATAATTTCATGGAGGGACATGGAAAATAGGTGTTTGGGAATAGATTTATGCTACACATCAATTTATATGGTGTATTGGACCCTATAATGATTGATAAGTGATCCATATAGTTCAAGATTTTAAAGATAAATGATAAATAAATGAAGAATAATATATATATAATTTATTTATAAAATTAAATGGTCCCCATTAAATTAAGATTCCAATTGAAATTTAAATGATTTATCTAATATAAATTAAAATTTAAACTCTATATATCGGGACCTTGGACATATAATAGAGAACATGAACTCGATCCAACCTCGTTAGTGGGATGTAGGTAGTGTGTCTTTATTGTCTTCTGAACTTTTCGTCCCCTAGACCTAGCTTTTGGAGCAGGAAGAGGGGTTTTACATTTATATAGAATGACTTCTACCTTTCCAATTCTTATAAAGTTCTTTCAGCAGTTATCAAATACTTTTTGGAGGAATGTTTTCATCTTTTTCATAGGCATTCCACCATGAAATCCTTGAGTAATTCTCCAATATGGTGGTGATGAATATACATTGAAGTGGGTGGGACCTACGTCACAAATAATACCTCTCATAGTGCCTCTTACAGAACTATTAGTTATTTATGATGTGGGAGATTATGCATAGTTTTGAGATGGGATCATATGCTATATGAAGACTATTTAGGGAGCCCTGGGGCCTACCCCAACTAAGGAAGACATGAGGCACAAGTTTCAACAGCATCATCCACACACATTTTTGTGGGATAGTGTACCATAGTCTACAATTTCGTAGTTATTGGGAATGATATTGATCTTTATGAATCCAAATTCAAATCTCAATAAGTGAGTGAATCTTTAATCATATATTCATCATGATTTCACTGAGAGATGGTGAGATGGTATTATTTATAATTATCACAATTGAGATATAGCTTGGTTGGATTTTCATATGTCCATATTTGATTTTTTAATCCTGAAGTGTTGGGGTATGATAATGCCTGAGTGTTTCTCTACATAGAGTTGTGGACCTTATCAGTCATAGACTATTATGTACATTTCATGGAGATCAAAATTAGTTTACCCATTATGTTATGTGATAATTTATCTAATGCAGGTTGATTTGAGGATGTAGTCATGTACGAAATAAGATCAAAGGTGAATGCATTATGCCTTACCACTTTATCTTGAATAGTGAATTAAAAACCTATACTAAAGAGTAACCTAAGAGTGATTGGATGTTCAATCAAAGGTGGATCAAGACCTATATCTGGAACTATATCAGCCAAATGTTGGAAGCATATTCTGAGGAATCCACCTATAAGTGTAGTATCTATGGAATATAGTCATGTGTTTAGGTGAGGTGACATTAGTGTGGTATAACGGGATGTATGAGACCTCAGTGTAAGAGGGGCCCAATTTTGTAATCATATTAATGTAATATAGGAAATATACAATGATTATGTAGTTATTTTACGATAGTATCTTATGAGATAGGGTCTCCACCAACTCCACATTCTTAAATAGGGTTATGAGTTTCTCATCAAGTAGGGAGATGGCCTACAATTTATCAATTATCCTATTGTGGATGTTATGGACACTATTTCAATAAACATGATTTCTAGTGCTTATATGCTAAAGATGATCTTTTTACCTAGGAAATATCATGGGAGCACAAATAATTCCAAATATATGTATTGTAACTAATTATAGATGAGTTGAGTTCGAGACCTTCTACGACGAGAGGCACTGTTCTAGTATCATCTACATTAGTGTCTCTTCTTATCAATACATTTGTATCTCATTAATCTGTATTTGTGCATGCTGTGAATATCCTTGATTAATTTATACTCTATTGGGGATATGATCAGATTGTGTATTTAATTGTATGGAGTTCTCCTTAAGATAATTAAGTGTTTTATAATTTGTGACCTCTTTGTCATTGAGAAGTAAGGTATTTATATCTATTGTGTGCTGGATTTTTTACTTCCATATCTTGATACAAAAGTCTTTTATCATCTAATCTTGACCATAAAATCACTAACGGGTGTATTTTTTATTTACATATATTAATTCATTGTCCATGTGATCCTACCATTACACAATCATTAGGGGATGGGTGGGATGGTATCTAAGATATCTATTTTATATTTGTATGATCAAGGAATGTGTTAGGTATATTTCCATCACCTGGTATATCATTTTTGAATGTTTTTCATGAAATAAAATTAATTAAATCCTCCATAGAGATATGTATATTTTTACATCTAGATAGTTCCTAAAATATCATCGGTATTTGTTCATTCTTGCATGGTGTCTACTATCGAGTTGTAGGAGATAAAGAGTTAGCTAGATGATTTTGATTGTAAGGGGTCTGTAAGACATTTTAATTATCAGGGGGGGTTATAATTATTTTCAAGAATAAGGAATATTAAACCTCTCTTTTAGATATGAATTACTAGAAATTGAACTAGTTTACAATTAATAATTTATATCATTAAACATGTATAGATTATCTCTTCGACCATCTATGAGGAGGAAGGGTTTTCTCCAAGATCTAAATTATATCATGATTTCATCTTGTACATGTAAAACCATTAACAATACCACAAAAATCACATTGTCTTTGATATTGTTGGTATGATTATTTGTTTATGTTGATAGGTCTCATAAAAAAACTAGTAGTTTTCATGTAACTAATGACATGGGTTTTCTATCCATATATATGATTGTTTGTTTTAGTATTCATGGAAAAGATATTTTTGTATTCTAACAGTCATCATGACCATTCCAAACAACAAAAAATCACATTTGATACAAAAGAGAAAATTATTTTATATGCATAGATAATAGGGATCCACTTTTGGATAGGTAAATTTCACCTTTTGAGTTATATTATCTGTTAGACAGGATTATTAGTGGATTGATAAAATGTAATGGCTTTAGATTCCATGGAACACCCCTGACTAAATCAGATAAGAATATTTTTTTTGGTAATACATTTATTACAAAAATAGCATGACATAATTATCACTCATAGAATAAAATATCATTGTCTTGAATAATAAGGGTTAAATGTTTAATTATTTTACTTTTTTTTTGAGTTTTTATTTTAGGAGATGCAATTGAGAGTAAATTATTAAAATACAATAATTATACCAGAGATAAAAATAATATATAAAATATATTGTGGTGTATCTCGTGTCAAGGTAGGAGTATTAATAATTCATGAGTAGTGATTCATGGAAATCGAGTCTTGCCTATTGAGGATAAATGAGATAAATATGAACTGAAAAATCCCGAGTAAGATTATTTTGTGCATACCTGGATGTTTTGGTGTCATTACTGATTAAGAGTTTGTTATTTGTTGTATAAGGGACATATAATCCTCATGTATAAATTTTCATACAATTACTTGAATATGTAGAATTTATTTTGGGTTGTATACCTTCATTCCTTTGATATCGAGCTTGGTTATATGTTCAAAAAGGAAAATGTAGTTTCTGATTGTATGAGCCGAAGGACTCAGACACATTAAATTCATGAGTCAAATAGAAAGTATTATAGCAAAGAAATTTTTTATGAGATACATTATTTAGGTTCAAGATAATCATTGACAATTTTTACTAACATCATTACCATTTTTCACTTCCCTACTAGAAATAGTAATATTGAGGAAAACTATAAGATTTTGAGTGATTGGTCTTAGGTGGGAGTGTTGAAGGAGAAGAACCACCTCCATGTTGGATCATTGATTAGTTTGATATCATTCATATATAAAGATTCATTATGTTTCCTAATGATTTATTGTTAGAGATGATTCCATATTCCAAAGAAACTATAGGGGATATTAATCCCTATCGCAGGATATTGTATCATGACATATTCCATCATTACTAGAAGTTGGGGATGAATCATGGGAAATATGGTTTACTTACTCATTTCTCCATCTATTATCCAGTAATGGAGAAAAATAGGAATCCAACAAGGATTTTATAACTATTACCTATTCTAGAGGAGAAATTGGAGGATGTATCCATTGATTTCATGATATGATTTCAAAGATTAACTACAGGATGTGAGGTCACATGGTTGGACTTGGATATGTTGAAAAATTTCTCCAATTGTCTATTTATTTAAGAGATTATTTCAATTGATGATCTAGGGTGGGACTATATTCTTGTGATAATACATATATATCTGTTTCCTCTCTATATTATATTAGACATAGATGATCATTTCATATCACAAATTAGGAAGGGGTTTACGATGGAACTAGGTTCATTGATACTTATGAGCACAACCTATAACCTATAGACTGAAGTTTAGTCTAAGAATAAGATACAGGTATTATAGGACATACTTCTAGAACAGATCCTTGATTTCAGAGGATATAAGGAGAAAAACATACCACTTTTCAGGTTCATATATAATAAATGATTACAGTCAACCATAAAGATGATTTATTTTTAGGACATATGTGTAGGCCATGCCATTCACCGTAGTGCTGATTAAAGGTTGGAGAAGTAGTACTAATTGGTCTTCATATCATTCATAAAACAATAGATAATGTTAAACTTATTAGGAATATGATGTATATAGCTCATTCAAGATAAAATTCATAAATGGATCATCACCATCGACAATTGGAGCTCAATGTGGGTCATCTAGTTCTATTGTTATTTTTTCATAGAATAGGGAATAGAACAATTTTAAAACAAGGGAATATATAGACTCATTGAGTTGGAAAATTTGATATTTTTGAAGGAGGTGGTTTAGTTTTATATTTTTTATTACCTCAAAGGTACCAGTCCATGCATGAAGTCTTCTACATACCATATCTTCACTGATATCATTTTGATCTATCACATACTCTTAGCTTAAAGAGGATAAGATTGAAGTTGATTCATCCTTTAAGGAGTAACATATCAGTATTTTAAATCAAAGAATTAATTTTATTTGAGGCCTATATATTCCTCTTGTATGAGGGTTATGGTTTTACGATCTTGTAACAGAGAAGATATGGGAGAGGGTGGCCAAAGTATCAACCCAATGGTCAATTTTATTCTCAAACAATGTTTTATCACCCTTGGAAGTGTAATTCAATGGTAAATATCATTATAGAGAGAGGATTGTATATGTAAATTTTTTCTATAAGGTAAAGAACATTTTAATTTCCATTTATTTCATTATATTTATCACAATTTGATTTCTATGTGCAGACATAGGAGAAACAGTGGGGTTCAAGGCCGGTATGGAGCCCTAAAACTACGATTTTGGAAGAATAAGATAAACTGTAAGGTTAGTAGACACTATGAATTCTAGTCCACAATGTTTTAGTAGACCAATCAGGTTGGTCATGTCTACAATCCTTGGCCATAATATTTTATGAAATGATTTAACATGGGTAACACACCATTGTGTTTACTACAATCATTTCAGTATTGGGAAAACTCATGGTTCATTCATGTTTTGTATAACTCTGTTCCATAACCTAGTGAGGCTGTTATTGAGGCATAGTTGGGAATTAAGTTTCCCCACGGTTCTGCTGATTATCTATCCAAACCGTGTGCCACAGTTATGAATGGGAAAATTAAATTTTTTTCCTTCTTTTGTTACATCCATCATCCCTCATTCCATATAATTTTAAAAGGAAGGTTTTTACTCCTCCATTGTAAGATTTTTAAGCCTTCTACCAACTAATTGATCCAATTTCAATAAATAATATCTTATTTAAGAGTCGTTCATCATGTTAGATATCCATAAGTGATTTTTTATTCTTATAGATCTATTCATCATTTGACTTCAAATAAATGGAGTTATTTTGGTTGAGTAATTTATTAACTATTTTTAGGGTGTTTGTAAATTTTATTTTTTTGTCACATTATTTTAAAAAACAATAAATTATTAATGATATTTAATTCCTGAATAAATAATTATTATATATTATAAAATATCCTAAAAACAAAATATAAATATAAATAAACAAAATTCTATCTCATTATCATTTATCATTAAATTTGTATGTTATGAAACCAACTAAAATTCTAAACATTACCACTAGAAAAAAATATCAAAATAAAATAGTTCCATTGGGAATGTACGGATCACCGAAATCGACTAGAATCATATCTACATAGTAAATGATAAAGAACTGAATCATTATATTACTGAACAATGAAGCATCATGTAAAAATAAAAATATAGCCTTATGTGAATTTTTAGTGAATTTCTATTAAAAATGAAGTGGTATTTATAGATTAAAAATTGAAATGTGACCATTAGGAATCAACAGTTATATGAATGTAGGTCAATATGATCATAGGTAAGTATTACCATTGTATAAAATATCATTCATTAATAATTCTATAATTATTATTAGTGTTTATAAGTAGTAATGAGAAATGATAATTGTTAGACAATGGAAAATTGATGGCCTCATCTCAAAGAGTTTGTCCATTTGATGACAATTAGTCAAAACATGGGAGGGAAGTGTCATCACTAGGGTTCTCCTTGAATAATCCTAATATGAGCATCAATAAGTAAATCATGAAAAAATTTCCTTTTGGAAACATTAATGTCATTGGATATTTCCGCTCAATTGATTTCAACATATCCACCCTATAAATCAATGACCATTGAACACCTCACCCTTAGGGAGTATTTAGCTATAATAAGGGGTTTCATGTCTAGTACTTAGTTACTTAATGTGTAATTTCCTTTCTATATGTAATATTTAGTTTCCATTAATTCCATTTAATGAATAATTTTTCTTAATATAATATATTTTTAATTGAGAAGAATTTGATAATAAGATTTTTACACACAAAAATAAAATATTAAATTTTTATAAAAAATATATACAATTTTTATTATAAACTATTGTATCCAGAATACTAGTTTTAAAAAAGAAATAGTGTTCTAATAAAATAATATTTAAATAATAAATGATAAAATAATTTTTTTGTTGTCCAATGAAATTTTAACATGTGTTTGAAATTTTTATATTCCATGAAAGCTTATATTTTTATATAAATAAAGATTTTTTTATTTAAAGTTTAAAATTATAAAACTGAGAGATTTATTTTAGGAAAAATACAAAAAATCATGAAATCAAAACATCTAAATTACATTAGTTTTAAATTATTAGAATTTTAAAAAATACATTATTTTTCATGAATTATAAAAAACATTGTTTTAGCGATTCAATATATTTTACGACATCATATTTTTTTATAATGATGATATAATTAATTAATTATAATCTACATCCTCAAATATTTTATTTTATTAATATTTTTTGTCCTAAATATTTATTCAATTTTTAAAATTATAAGTGACATTAAAAAATAAAAATTACAAAATATGATATTTAAAATCATTTCTATGTTGAATTATTACTTTTCCATACAAAAAATGTATAAATATTAGATTTTCGATTTTGGTGGATTAAAATAAAAAAATATGTGACCTAGATGTCCAAAACCATGAAATACCCCCATGAGTAAAATAACTGATTTTAATCTTCCATACCATACTTTTCCATGACCTTTATTTGGAATTTATTAAATATTTCATCCCCTTTTTCTAATAATACCCTCCTATTTAACCATCATCCTTAACTCATAATCCACCCTATATGAATTTTTGGGGATTTATTCTCCCATGTTGTCCCTCTAAGTTTCTCTCAAGACAAATGTTTTTATTGCTCATGATATTGTAGTTACTCATCTAGGAAATGAACATATCAAATTCTCTTTTCCATTCGTGACTCCTTTTTGTGGTATTTCTTCTGATTTATATGAAAATTACTTCTTACACTTTTTATTATCCTATTTTTGTAATAATTTTCTTTTATCAATAGAATACCCTTTTACACTATCATTTTACCCAATTCTAAATCCATTCCTTTTACCATTGAAGTTTCCAAATTTACTTCTTAAATAATTTATCTTTTTTTAAGAAATTACGCTTTATTTTCTTTTTATGGATTCTTATTCCAGTTTTTTTTCTATTAAAATTAACCTAGATTCAAAAAGGATATTAATTATTTGGATATTCTAACATTAGAAATTGGAATTCCATTGTTGATGGATAAAAGTGACATGTTGATCATGTCATTATGAAATTTTATTATGCCCTTATTTTTATAGGAAACCCACTCTTTATACAAATTGTGTTAAAAATGATATAATTTTTTATAATATATTTTTATGAAATTAATTAATATATATTAATGGTATTCCATGATAACACTCAAACTAATTGGGTAAAGAATTAAATATCTATATATGACTTGATTTATGATACCTTAGTGAATAATTGTTGTAATTTCTATTTATGACACCTCAGTGATAAACCTTGGTCATATACTTATGAATATAAAATATAAATGTTATTGCCAGATTTCCATGTAATGGTTCAATTTTATATTACTGTGATATGACTCTTTATAATTCCTTATCATATTGACTTATTTTCATTGTTGCGTGCCTCAAGATCACATATTATATATGTATATTTCATATTCCATTACTGGACATAATGCTCACCCATTTCATTTGATGTAGGTCCCCATGATATGATATGAAGTAAAAGTAACATAGCGTGAACCCATGGAGATGAATTTCATGTGGGTTTAGAATAATGTTAATGTTTTATTGTATTATAGTTCTTATTTATAATAAACTACTATTGTAAAGATCTTCTATTTTATTCTATATAGTTAAATGTTACGTAAAAAAAGAAGGGATTTCATTTTGGGTGTCATATACATTTTGGTTGACTGAATAGCCTGAAGGCCGAAATTTTTATTACTTTTTGAATAAGCCACCTTTTATGGATAAAGGGGGGAAAACCAAGACATCAAAGACATCAAGACATAAACAAAGATCGAGAAAAAAGAGGGTTGCAAACCAAAAAAACTATAAGGAAGTGCTTCAACCCAGCATCAACAACATTATGGAATGACTCCAGCAATGCACAGCTACTCATAAAATTATCTCATGCCAGAATGCATGAGCCCGATACCGATGAAAATGCCATGCCATCTCAATCAACCATATCTGAGAATTCATGCATGGTGGAGACCTCCAACTCATCATCATCTGATGCAAAACCTTGTAGATTGTGTGAGTTCCCCAAAATCCAATTTCACCTCTAGATAAAATCAACCAGAAACATTTCAAATTACCAGAAGACACAACCATTACCAGAAGATTCAAAGCATCACCAAAATTACATCCAGACAAACAAATTCCCAACTCACCAAATAAAAATAAAATTCAAAACCTGGACTGAACATATAGAAGAACCAATTAGCAAGACCACCCCCTCCAAGATATAGGAACGGAACCCTAGAACAAATGAAATGCTGGAGCCGATGACGAATCAGGATGAAGCTTAGCTGAGATCACAGAGTCGGAAAACACGTGAAATCCGACGATGAGAACACCCGAGATGCTGATGAGGAGAAAAACAGTGCCAAGACGAGACCCCAAAGCTAGAACCAATCCAATCGTCACCGAAATCACAAGATCCGACATCACCAAGCCAAGACCCAATGCCAGACGACCCGAAAACGACACACACTGACGCCGAGATGAAGCAGGAATGCAAAGGCTGCCACTGCCGAAAAGGGGCCGAGGTGAAACCACTGACAGGATGGAAACGAGGCTGGCCAATGCAGATCTGACACCCAACGTCATCGATCCAAGCTGAGGCAGCCATCGCAGAGGCCAGGCCAGACCAGACGGAGGAGGGGAGGAGAAAGCAAGAAGTGAAACCTTAGGCGCGAGAGGGGGAAGAATCCATCGCACACGGGCTGGTGTCGGAAATTCCTCATAGAAAATTTGGTTATTTGTGGAAATAAACACTTGAATAACATAATAAAAATTATAGGAAAAAGTCAATATTTAGGAAAATATCATTGTATTTTGGTATGTAAAAACTATGTTATTTCTTTGAACATGAATCATTGTCTAGATACTAGAAGTGGATGTGGATCTGGAACTGATTTACCAAGGGGTAACACCCAAATAAAACTCATTAAACTAGAATTGAATGAGGATTTGTACATGACAATTGGTTGTGCTTCAAACTTGGTATCACTCTCCCAAGGGATATGTTTCATTAATCATAATATTTCTATGAATCAATTTGAAGGATATATAGAAAATTTAATTGTTATTAGAGGTGACTAAGAAGAAATTTTATAAGGATTTTTTAGATAAAGAATCCTTTTATTATTTTATGATACGTAAATGAAACATTTTTATTACAATGTTTTTCATATTTTTGAATTATTTATGGAAATATGAGGATACAAAAAATGATGAATACAATGTATGTTTACCTACATTGTTCTAATAGAAGTTTTAAATGAAAAAATCATATGGATGATGAATCAAATAACTCTATTTATGAAAAATAACTAGATTCAAGTTGAGATTCAATATTTTCCATGAAGGTAATAAGATTTGGTTGAGATCTACATGCATAAATGGAAACCTTATTTTAGTGGATGTAATGATCAATTTATTGAATAATGGTTGATGATATTTATAGAAACAATTTTTTTATACTCTGCTATTTTGAGAAAGAGAATGTATCCCTGGAATTATACGGTTTAGAATGAGAAGATGATTGGTGGTTGACATTAATTAAAAATATGAATCCTATAAGGGAGATCAATTCTATGTAGTGGAAAGTGTTTAGTGGGATATTTTTAAATATATATTTTTTCCATTCCATGTGAACAAAAATGGAGATGAAATTCATTAAACTAAAATAGATGGAAAATGAATCAGTGGGAAGCTGTGAGATAAACATTAGAATACAATATTGATACCCCACTATCATTATTATAGATAATAATGGAAAGGTTAACAGAACCCTCAGTGTATTGAGACCCCATATTTTGAGGAATATAAAAAAGAGAGACAATGGAAGCTAAAATGAGAAAGTATAGAGTATTGTGTTTGTTTAATCAGAGGTTGGAGTGAAGCAATGGTCACATGGTTCAAATGATAAGAAAAATTAAATAGCATGAAACACACTGTTGAAATTTTATAATTGAAGAGGATGGAATAGAGTGCAACTTCTCACATGAAACAAATGCAGGAAGAAGTAGTTACAGAACTAATAAATTGAGTGTAAAAAATGATTTAATTTTAGAAGAGATGACCCTATAACTTGAAACTACCATTGTGAGGTGAAGCATCAACATTTCAATACAAATGAAAAAAGTGAATATTAGGAACTCTCAACCATAATTTCAATTCTACATGTGTGGATAGATTGGAAACTTCTCCAATCAATGTCAATATCAGAAGATAATCTATGGTTACCACCATAAACATCATCATAGGGTTAGGGTACATGGTTGGAAATTTTATATCACAATGGCTGAAGTAGAGGTTCTAAAGGTTGTGGTGGTAGGTACACTGTTTTCACACTAAAATATATAAATTTATTTTTTTATTCTGGTTCTACACATTCCATTATTTCATAAAATTTTGAAAAGAATATATGAAAAATCCATGAAATTCTCTAAGTATAGTTATCATTCAAGACTCTTAAAAGAATATTATCTCTATAGAAATAGTTCATAGAAACTATAATATTATCCATGGGGTGTACAATCTCATCAATAATTTAGTACTCTTTCTTATGGTGGAATTCCACACTATATTAGAGACATTATGGCTCTCAAAGTATAATTCTATGAATAATTACAACGGTAAATAAATTTAAGTAGTATCGAATAGAATAACATTAGTTATTATAATATGATAGATATCCAATCCTAATAATTTCCTAAAAGAACCTAACATAGACTTATTTATGGTGATGGTCAGTAATGATAGAGAAGGAAATGAATTTATAATGATATATAATTACCCTATCATTCAAGAATACATTGAGGTATTTCATTAAGGGTTACATGGACATATCCTAAAAGAGATATAATGTTTCACATTTAACACATACAAAGATCCAATCTAATATCAAAGACCTCATATAGAAATGAAAATATGGAGTTAGTGGAAATATAAAAACAACTTCATAATCTTAGGGAAATGGATTATTTGACCAAGGGTTCCACTTAAGTGATCATCTATTCTCATTATCATAAATATGTAGGGATCAATTATTTAAAATATTATGTATAGATAAATTAATAGGATCATCCTTAATAAAAAGTACATGCTCCTATGAATTGATGATTTACATGAAATAATTTCTGGGGATTTATTCTTCTCCATGATTGACCTTCGATCAAGTTCCCATTAGTTGAGGGTGAGGTAAGATGATATTCCAAAAAAAATAATTCTAAAAAACATATGTGAATTTTGACATTTTTTCCCTTTTCTTAGCATGACTAATTCTAATGATATATTTATATATTTGACGAATAAAGTCTTTAAAGACTACCTTGATAATATTTGATATTTTTTATTGATTATATAATGATATATTTGAACAGTATCAAGGAGTATAACGATTGTATAAGGGGTATTTTGGAAACATTGAGGAAATATATTTTTTGTAAAACTAAGAGAATGTGAATTATGTCTATAATGAGTTTAATTTTTAGGGAAAATTATAACCTATAAAGAATTCATAGTTATCCATCTAAATACAAAGGATATATATGAGTGGCCTCATCCTACAATAGTTTCTAAGATTCTTAGTTTTTTTATTAATAAAATATTATTGAAGGGTTATGGAAAACATTTCCTAACATTCTAATCCACTGATCATGATAACTTGAAAAGTGGATATGTTCATCGAGAAAAAGGAGTTTATATAATTTTTCCACAAAATATTGATGTTATTGGATACTATAGAAATTATAAATATACATATTATTGGATAAGAAATTGTAATTTATAGTGAAGCCTATATGAATGATATTTGTTGAATCCTCATGAAAAATGATAAGGTGATTTCTTATGCATCTCGACTATTAATTCCTCCTATGAATAATTATCCTACACATGATCTGGATATAGATATGGTAATTTTGGGTTTGAAAAAATGGATGAATTAGTAAGGAAAGAACCTGGTTTGCTAAATGATAACGGACCATGTGTTTTCTAAAATAATGGACCTATTATTGTTAGATATAGAAATCATAAGGGAATGTACATCATCAAACCTACCCTAAATGATTTATCAACCATCATTACTAGAGAATATCAAGATATCTCAAATAGAAAATCCTTTATTACACAACAATATAGATATTTTTATGAATAGAAGGTTTACTACGTTAAATATTTATCAAGAAGGTGTAATGAAATTTCATACAATGTAATGTATTCCATATTTCCTATATATCAATAAGGAGATATTGGATGAAGAGAATAACTATATATTCTCTATATAGAATGGAATCAATAAATGTACATGGAAAATGATGACCATTATTGGTTGGATTATATGAAATAAGATATTTCCAATTTAACTTTAGGGTGATTAGTATTTTAGAAAGTGAAGGTAGATAGACAGGTTTCTTAAGGGGTGTTGTAATGACTACCCATACCAACATGTACATGTTAAAATACCACTATGGACATCTTCACTAGTCTCCTAAGAACATCTAAATGAGTCAAACTGAGATGAGTTATATTGGATCTTCTCACCAAGACTAGTTGTTTCATCACGATTCGAAATGATTTCTCTTTTGACTATCATTCCATGATATATGTAAACGATGCTGTGAATTTGTATGTGGTGGAAGTTTATATTTTATTTGATCATGACCCTATGTTAACAAATATGTTCTAGGTAAGTCTCTAACATGAAATAAATGCTGAATTGAATTCTTGAATGGCCTATCACCCCAAAAAATGTGTAATCTGAAAGGACTATTTAATAACAAGAAGACTTGTTGATTACATGATTAATGAAACATCATGGTAGACATGATCCATGCCTCTGAGTTGTTGAGTTTTTAAGAAAAAATATAGTCCACTTAAGTTTTCAAATTGCACCATATAATGCTCTATATGGGAATTGATTTTGAATTCCTAATTTTCAAGATGATTTTTGTGAGAGGAAATACCTTTTAACTAATCTTGTGAAAGAGATGAAAGAAAAAGTTGAAGTCATCTAACAAAAAATAAAGGCTTCTCAATGTTGGAAGAATATCTATATTGAAATTCATCAAAGGAACATGGACTTTGATGTTGGTGAATATTTTTTCCATATATATCCCCATGGAATCGGTTCATGCGATTTGGAAGGGAAGGGAATAATATATCACTATACATTGTCCCCTTTGAGATCCTTGATTTCATAGGAGTGGTTTCTTATCATCATTCACATCCAACAAATATTGATCAAGTTCACAATGTATGCCAAAATTATTTCTTGGGGATGTACATACTAGAACTATACCATATTATTAATATAGTGGTTGTATAATTGGAACACTACCTCTATTATAAGGAGAAATAGTTAGAGATCTGGGACCATAGAGAAATGGTTTTATGTAACTATAATACCCATCTATTCAATGTCTTTTAGAAGAACCACAAATATGTAGAATCTATGTGGGAACTACTGAAGACAATGAGGTGAATGTACAATCACCTTTTCTCAACCCCGATTAGTAGTTGAAATTTCTTTGAAAAAATTCATATGGGGGGAGAAACAATGTAAAGATTTGGAATTTTTAAATTTTATTTGTTTCCCAAAAATTTTATTTACATATTATAAAATATTATACACTCACAAGATAAATATACACTGAAAAAACGAATTATCTCTTTAAAGATGATCATTTAATTAGTTTTCTATGAAGCCAATTAAAATGTGAATAAATAAAACTAGAAAAATAATTTGAACTTAAATAGAAATAATTGGAATGTGTAGATCACCCCAATATATTAGAATAATACCCCCAACTTCAAATTATATATAAATTAACAAAATATTTTTAATCTAATCAATATCTTTTGAAAATGAAAATATAACCTTTAGTGGATTTTGAGAGAAATTTGATTCGATGAATTAAGTGGAGTTTATAGGGTGTAATGAGAAATGGTAAAATTGATAATCAACCACTATATAATTGTTCATACAATATGAAAATAGGTAAATATTACCATGGAAAATAATACCCTTGGATGATAATTTTATCATTGGATTTTGTGTTTATAAGTAGTTATAAAAAATCATAAATGATACAGAAAAAAGAATTAAAAAACACAACCAGTAGAATCGTTCTGGTTGAAGCCCAATTGTTTAATATTTTGAGGAGAAAAGGTCACAAGGGCTCCCACTTGAACAATAACAATTAGATTTTCAAAAACTGAATCCTGAATGAAATATCCTATATGATATGTTAATGTTACTGGATAATAAAAATGAGTCAATGTCCGTTGATCCACCCCATAAGGATATGACCATCACACTCCTTGACCTTATGGAATATAGTGATATAGAAATAGGTTAGGTGTATAGCCATTAGTTACATAATTTTTAATTTGATTTATATAAAAAAAGTATTAACCAAAAAATTCCTTTTTATGTATAGTTTTTGTTAACGGAATATATATGTAATTGACAAGAATTTTAGAATTTGATTTTTGGTCTTAAATAAAATAAAATATAATATTTTGAAAATATATGAAAATTTTATTATAAAACATGTTATTATGAATACTATTTTTTAAAATGAAATTTTCATCAAAAAATTATTATTTAAATAATAAATATCAAAAATAAATTTTTTAATGTCCTTAGAAAATAAAATTATTATCTGATATTTGATATTGCATTAAAAAATCTTATTTATAGTTAAATATGGATTTTTATGATAGATTATATAATTATAATATTTAGTGAATTATTTATGAAAAATAAAAATTAATTTTGAAATCGGCACATCTAAATTAATTGATGAAGAATTTATTTGAAATTTATTAATTATATTATTTTTTCATGAATAGTAAAAATATTAGTTCAGAGTTTTCATATTTTTAATGAGGTCATATTTATGTAATAATGAAGTAATAATAAATTAAACATAATCCAAGACCTAAAATAAATTATTTTTTTAATATTTTATATTTTAATACATTCTAATCAATATCCAAAGATATATGTTTAAAAATCCTAAAAAAGAAAATTTTATTCACAAAAAAATTATTTTTTGTAATCGTTACTATTCTATTAATAATGGAGAATTTGTTTTTTTATTCTAATTGGTGGAATAAAATAACTTAAATGTCAATTAAAATTTCCAAAATCATGAGAAAAAATCGAAAATCCAATGTTTTTCTATTTTCCATAACCGAAATTTCTAAGATCTATATTTGGAAATTAATAAGAAATCTATCCACTTTTACAAAAATACCCACATATTTCGCTATTATCATTCACATCTAATCTATCATACATGATTTTCTATTTTTTTCCTCCCATGGAGACATTCCATGTTGTCCTTAATCCCCCAAGGTTCCATTCAACAAAATCAAAGAATAACACTTCATGGTGTTGAAAATATCCAGTTCACTTTTCTATTCAAGAGTCCTTTTAATGGTAATTCTAAAAATTGCATTTAAAATTCATGTTTTCCCCCATTTTCTTATCCCAAAACCATAAGAGTTGTGTTTTTTCAAATGGACTCCCTTGTACCCAGAATTTTACCCCTTTCTACTAAAGTGTTTTATACTCATTATGATGCCAAATTGGCTTCTCAAAAAATCACCCTTCTCATTATGGAATTATATTTTATTTTATTTTTGGGGATAAATAAATTTTGACCCTTTAAATTAGTTTTTAATAATATTTAATAATGATTTATTATATTATTTTATATACATATATATGAAACCCACATTCTCTTTTTGTGCACTGAAAGGGACACAATGATCCCGAATTTATGTAATTTTGGTCACCATGATTTTGATAATAAAACCATTATTTATTATTTGTGGGCTTTTATGAAAATTATTTAGCATGATATACTTGTATCACATTAATAAATTTATAAAATGGGACCAAATTAATAGAACTCAATTATTTTAGATTAATAATATAATCTCAAGAGATGACATGTTTTATGATTTATAGGTGATTAACCATTGTAATTTTTTCTACTAGATATTTGGTGCTAAAAATTGGAGACAAGATTATGATTTCCCCATTTAAAGGTTGTAGAAACATTTACATTTTAATGTTCAAGTTCTTATTTTTTTTTTTATTTTTATAGATCGTGACTTTGAATAATGTTCTATTTTCTAATTGATATGTCTCTAGATCACATGTTATATGTCTCTCTTGATTATTCCCTTACATTGATTCAAGATTAATTCATTAGTTTCATTTATGTCATTAGGATATGAGATATTGTAAAATTAACCTAGAGTTAATCCATTAAATTTCCTCCTAGTGATATTATAATAATTATTAGTTCTTATTGCATTATGTTCATTATTAGGAAGAAATTGGAAATGAAAATATCATCAATTTTGTACCATGGAATGAAAATTTATGTAGTAAAAAGTTGAAATGACATTATTATTTAACATATTAGAGGAATACATTGGATGAAGTGTCAAATACCAAGATATGGTAGGAAGTCTCAATAATTTCTGACAAATTTTGGTGTTTATATATTATTTCATTGTGTTGGGTGCTAGATTTTTCGAGAAACTCGTATTAAATGAATTTATCCTTAAATTAATTGGGTATTTCTAACTATTAACAATCAAGAGAACCATTGAGGTCATATTTAATTTTAACACATTGTATTAGAACCTCCTATATTGTTATCATTAAAAAGAGATTAAACCACCATGGGTGGACCACGTATTTGATTCAACTTTTGAGGTGAATCCCTTTTCTAATTACCTTAGGGATGCAATATAAATTGATTTAAATATATATTTAATAAATAATATATGGAATCAAATTCCCTAGGACTTTGACAAATGTTTGATATCACTTATGCCTTAGGTGTGTTATTAATTAAAATGGATAATGAAAATGTGGTGAAGGATTCATGTGATGTTATGCCTTATAAGCATACACAATTATTTAATCCACCTTATTAGGAGAGATAATTAATAATAATCTTGATGAAAAATTGGATTAAAACATGTGACTAAATGGAATGGTTAGAATTTAGGCTCATTACCATTCTTATTGACATGAGGAGAGTTAGAGATATGTTCCAATTTAGGATCACCATAGACATACTATTCAAGATTGATGAATTAGAAAATTATAATGAATGATTATAATGAATGATTATTCTGGAAAATGGGATATAAAACATTCTTTTTAAAATACCATATATAGATTCATCTGGTAGCTAGATTATATATTCCAATGTAAATCATGGAAAATATTTTACAACCTATGACAAACACTGAGTGGATACTCTTATTATTCCACACGTGATTCTTGGAATCATTGTTTAGACTTCCATGGGAGGACATGGAATGATGATTATCCTGCATTCCCTTGGTGTACCATGGGACCCTTTTATAGACATTCAATGACAGACATAGTAGGAAATGACATTATACCACACTTGGAGTGTTTCTAGAATTCAATTTTATAATTTCTAGGATTGGATGTAGGGTTATGCGTTCAGGTTACACCCTGATGAATAATTAGGTTTTAATTTATGAATTCCAAGGTTGGGCTTGGGATTCCTATAAAATATTTAATAATGTGATAATTATTAAAAAAACCTTCCTAGAAAATCTTAATCATTTATTTATTCAATGCCTGACACTTTTTTGATGGCCTTATAGTATAAATTTGGTTGAATATGATAAATCGGTGATGAATGATCTACGATCATGGTAAAAATATTTCATTATATTTAAATCATGAATGATTAATTATTTAGAGATAATTCAGATTAGGATGATTTGAGTTGTAGAATAAGAATGTTCCTTGGGTACAAATACCTAAATGGGTTGTTTGTTGCTAAACCTAATTTCTATCTATATTTTTACTTTCAAACTATTTATGAGGTATTAAAAAACATGATGGCCTTAGAAACCATTTGAGGTGGCCTACTGTGTTTATCTCACAACTTTATAGAGAAACTATTATTGTACTTAGAGAGAATTCATAGATTCAGGTAAGGAAAAGATCAAGTGCCCAGTTATAATGCTAGATTTATTATATAATGGGAGTGAGGGAGAACATGATTATGTTATGAATTCCGATGCAATTAAAAGATAATTAATTGAGTAATTTTTTAGTTCTATTATTATACTTTTATTTATATATATCGACATCTATGTTTCCATTTATTTATTTTGATATTTCATTATCACGGCTCGTCCTTGAGGCCCGTTCCAGGAAAACCCCATGCCCGCCTTCAATATGCGAGGGGCTGGAAACTAGCACCAAAGGCGTAAATCTTGAGAAAAAGGGAAGGAATTGAATTTATAAAGGTAAAAAAACAAAATAGAGTACACACCACAAGTAAGAATTATGTAAACTGAGTACAAAAAGTAAGTTCTAGAAAGTAAATGGGCCAGTATACAAACCCAACTGAATGTACAATACAACTAAAAAATAATGTACAACAACTTTAAATTAAATCAACATCCACCGAGTCGTGCTCCGGGCATCCCACCTAAAGGGTGGGTACATATAGTCTCTCCCATCACCACGAGTCCATCCGTCTAGTTTGGGTATGTCACACCAAGTGCTCCACCTCTGGGTACTGTCCATATCTACAAGACTCCCCCACAATCAGCGTTGTCTGTCATCTACATCCAACACAACGTAGTGCGAGCATTGCCCGTGCATGGGTGCGTATAACGATACTCAGTATGGACCCCAAGACCCCCAAATGTCTCCCAGAATACATGAAGGATAAACCACAAAAGAAAGATACAATCACGAATATAAAACCAACTCTACTTAGGTATATGCCAATACATATACCTAATTCATCAATTCCATTTCAGCTCCTACTCTCAAGCCCAAGAACAATCTAGTCCAAACAGTAATGAATTCAATCAAAATGTTGGTAATTATTGAAATTCAAGACTTAGCTCACACAGGTAATCATCTTTTGTATAGTGATAAAGTTGATCAGATGTTTTCACTGATTCATCAAAGCTATCATACCCACATAGGATACAAGTCATGCTAAGCTGTCGGACCCACACATGATACAAGACCAGCTGCTCTGCCAAACCCACATAGGATACAAGTGCAGAGGTCAATATTTCCAGTCCAAAACAAGATACATGAATATTATTCATCTTCATCGAAACCACAGAGGATTCCAGTATGGTAGTCATCGCTGTCGAACCCACGGAGGATTCCAATATAGTAGTCGATGCAGTCGCATCCAGCTCTTGGGTTCCCGCACACATCATGCTCGATTCCGGGAGGGTCCTCTTCTCGAACATGGGGGTCAATACATCAACTGTCATGAATTCCATTTTTGATGTATCCCAAGGTTCCATCTCATCTATATAAACCCAATGCGATTGACGGTACGTCAAACGGACCCCCAGTCATAGAGTTATTGGCTTTTTCATTCCAGGGGCCCGGTTGGTTTTTAAGCTGAAACCAACTCAACCATAATCCACCTACATTCACACCTCAAGTGAAGTATTCCAAATGAACCTTCTCATCAAAATTAATTTCACATAGTTGACGGCACGTCAATCGGATGTCATGTCCTTAAGTTATAAGCATTTCTGTTCCAAGGGCCATGTTGGATTCAGGTTTGAACCAACCCGGCCAATCCCAAAAATAGCCAAAACCTCAAGTGTAACATATCTAAATGAATTTCTCGATCCAAGGATTCCTACGCAATTGAATGTACATCAATCGGAGGTCCATATCTCATGTTATGGGGAAAAGATTGAAAAACGATCCGAAGTGGGGGGTCTGGGCCCGGTCCGAGCTGACCCAACCCACTATGGGCCGGCCCGGCTGGGCGCGTCTCGGCTCGGCAGGGGGAGGCCCGACCCGGCCGGCATGGTCCCGTTCGCGTGACCCGCCCCGGCCGGGTGGGGGGGTGTGCCAGCTCGGCCTACTGGCCGAGTAGGGGGCGCGGGCCCCGGTTCTGCGAATGCGGCACCAGGCTGGCACCGCTTGTATCTCGGATCCCATGCAGCCGTAGGATCCCCTCCTCGCCACCGCGGCCGGTGCCACGGTGGGCTTATTTCGGAGGCGTGCTGGGGTGTCACCGCCTCCAAGCGTCCGAACGGCGTCGTCCGCCGCCTCTGGTCGACGGCGGTGCTGCACCGGCGACCCACGCCGCAGCTGTCTTCCACAGGCCACCAGAGACATTTCGTTGGTCTGTTTTTCCTTCAATCGGCACCTGCAGTCATCTCGGGATCCAATCATCACTATAAAGGATCCAAATCGCCGTTGTGGTCCCGTTTCATCATAACCAACATCCCACGCATCAAGAACAATACGACGATGGGTCTAGACTTGTTCGTTAGTCTGTACCCACCACATTAGTGGTTCAAAACATCATCTAACAATTAAATTTAATGCTCGTGGGTATAAATCACATAAATGAAATATTAAAATCCCCCTACCTCGTAGTTGATTTCATTCTTCATCGAGTCATGGAAGATGAGCGTCGCGGTCGTCGGGCGTCACGGAAGAACGGTGTTGTCCCGTCAACGATGGAGGATGAGTCATTGTCGTATGCAACATAGACTATTTGACTTCGAGGTGCATCCGAGGAATATTCATCGTTGGAATAATTCCTTCACGTTATTCTACGGGGATGTTCTTCGTTAGATGAATGGTGTTCTTCGTCAGAGAATGATCACCTCTCATTAATTCTCTGGAACCCTTTTTCCCATAAGTGGTTTTCCAACGCAAATAAATAAGTAGGCTCTCCAATTAATATAATTTCTATGAAATTCAAATATTATTTCAAAAGAGGTCTCAATTAATTAACGCAGACATTAATTATAAGATTTGGAACATTTAATGGGAAGAGGGAGGTGGGAAGGATCCACCATTAATGAGGAGTTGTCAAAGGAAACAATAGGGAATTAATGGGGAGTTTGTCAAAGGAAACAACAGGGAATTAATGGGAAGATGAAGGTTGGGTCTTGTGTGGGACTCACATCAAAAACATCCACGCTAGGGAGAAAATAACCAACACACAACAAAAATAAAATTGTGTACCACACAATTTTTATTTAGTTTAATATAATCCCCAAAAATTAACTTTCGACCAGCATAAAACGAAACTGCGGAAATGGTCCCCTTAGGAGAAAACTGGTGTTGTGAGGTCATCGGTGCCCTCAGATTTCAAATCCGAGCACCCGGTCAAATGAAAAAAAATCCATCTTGTAAGTTTACTGAAAGTACCCAAAAATGTCAAAAAATTATTTCGGGAACACTATGCCTCAGAATCAGGTGTCGTCAAGAGACACGAACTCGTAAAATTTCAATGAATTAAAAAAAATCCTTTTAAATTTCTGAGTCTTTACATTACTCCCACCTTAGGGATTTACGTCCCCATAAATCTGCAAAATACACTAGGGAAAAAAAAAGGGGTACTGAGGATGAATCTGAGCCTCCTACTCCCATGTACTCTCTTGAAGGTTCCCATGCTTCCAGTGAACTCGCACCAGTGGAATCGACCATCCATGAGAGACCTGCTCCTTTCAATCCTCGATCTCCACTGGAACCTATAAGAATGTCTCCATGTCGTTGATGTCTAGCTCTCCATGATCGATGATGTGGGTCGGGTCATGCACATATCTTCTCATCCAAAATACGTGGAAGACGTCATGCACCCGGTGCAACTGCGGTGGAAGTGCCAGGTGGTAAGCCACCTCACCTACTCTGCTAAGTACCTGGAAAGGTTAGATGAATCATGGAGATAACTTGTCGCCCCGAACAAATCTCCATAGAACTCATCTAGGTGAGACCCATAGGAAAAACGTGGTCTCCATCCTCGAACTCCATTTGTCTCCGTCTTCGATGAACATAGGATTTTTGTCTGCTCTGTGCTGTCTTCCTTCACTCTTGGATGATCTGCACCTTCTCCGACATAGCATGCACCATCTCTTGTCCAACAAGTGTTGAATCTCCTAGCTCAGTCCCACATAGAGGTGATATGTAAGGTTGGTCATATAGTGTCTCGTATGGTGACATCCCAATGGTGGATTGGTATCTGTTGTTGTATGCAAACTCCACTAAGGGTGTGTGATCCTCCTAGCTGCGACCAAAGTCAGGGACACATTCATGGAGCATGTCCTCGAGCGTCTGAATGGTCCCCTCCATCTGGCCATCCATCCAAGGATGGAAGGCGGTGCTCAGATGTAGCTGCATCCCAAAAGCCTCTTAAAACCCCTTCCAATGCTGGTAAGTAAATTGATATCTTAATCAGAGATAAAAGTCGATGGAAAACCATGAAGCCATACGATCTCATGAAAGTAGAGGCATCACAAGCTGTCTACTGAACCCTTCTCTCTGATCGGTAGGAAGTGGGCCGACATGGTGACTCGGTCTACAATCACCTAGATATAGTCGTGCCCTCTAGATGTAGGAGGAATCCACATCAAGAAATCCATGGAGATATCATCCCACATCCACTCCCAAACCTCTATGGGTTGTACCAAGCCTTCTTATACTTGGTGCTTCGTCTTCACTTGCTGGAAAGTGGGGGATCATGAAACGAACATTCCTACAACCTTCTTTATACCCGACAACCCATTCTGTCAGCTGAGGTACGTGTACATCTTCACCACTCCAGGATGTACCACTAGAGGGGATGTGTGAAACCCCATCATAAATTCCTCCTAGAGTGAAACTGGTACCATGGTACTCCCCCTAAAGAAGATGACATGCTCTCCTCCTTAAAAAAATCCATCAGGTACCTACCCTGTGGAAGTCTGAGAACATCACATCTCACAGTCAACGTCCCCACATTGTGCCTCTCTGACCCTCTGTTGTAGTGGAGGAGTGACTGTGAGGCACTGTAGAAAGGCTTCCCCATCTCTATCCACTAAGGATATCTACAAAGAGGCTAACTGCTCCATCACCTCTCTATGTAGATGAATGCCTGATCTCTTTCTGAGTGCATCAGCGACAGCGTTCCTCTTCCGAGGAGTATAGACTATCTCAAAGTCATAGTACTAGAGGAACTCAAGCCATCGACGTTGTCTCAGGTTGACGTCCTTCTGCGAGAAAATGTACATGAGACTCTGGTGGTCATAGTAGACCGTGAAGTGCTCTCCCATCAAATAGTTCCACCAAATCATCAGGGCGAAGACCACTACTGCTAGCTCTGAGTCATGGGTAGTTTAGTTCTTCTCATGCTGCCTCAAATTCCTGGGACTATAAGCGATCATTTCTCGCTCCTGCATCAGGACACAGCCGAGTCCGGTCCCTGATGTGTCACAGTAAACTACGTACCCTACGCCCTCCTCCATTAGCCTCAAGATAAGCTCACTTGTCAATTTCTATCTTTTCTCATTAAAGATCTGGTGGCATCTATCTGACCACCCGAAGGGTTTCCCCGTCTTTGTCAAAGCTGAAAGCGGTGCTGAAACTATGGAGAAGTCTAGAAAAAATCTCATATAGTACCCAGCCATACCTAGTAAACTCCGTACCTCTGTCACTCTCTTTGGTGTCTTCCACGAAAGTACTGCCTGGTTCTTCGCAGGATCCACTGTAACTCCCACCTCCAAGAGGACGTTCCCTATGAAGTGAAACTCTCGAATCCAGAACATGCACTTCGAGATCTTACCATAATGCTGGTGCTCTCAGATTCTATCTAGTACAACCAGCAAGTGCTAGGCGTGCTCCTCCTCAGTAGTCAAGTAAATCAATATGTTGTCAATGAAGACTACGACAAACCGATCAAAGTAAGGCTGGAATATCCTTTTCATGAGACTCATGAAAACTGCTAGAGAGTTGGTCACACCTAAGGTCATAACCAAGAACTCGTAGTGGCCATACCGACACCGGAAGGCCGTCTTCTGCACATACTCGTCTCGAACTCTAAGTTGTTGATAGCCTGTCCTGAGGTCTATCTTTGAGATCCATCATGCTCCCTTGATCTGATAGAAGAGTTCATCAATCCTCGTAAGTGGGTACCTAGGACTTAAAGTCACCTGATTCAGTCGACGATAGTCAACACACAGTCGCAAGCTCCCATCTTCCTTCTTGGAAAACAAAATCAGAGAAGCCCATGGTGAAACACTGCGTCAGATGAATCCTTTTCCTTTCAAGTCCTCCAGCAGTACCTGCAGCTCACAAAGCTCAGTAGGATCCATATGATATGGTGTAGAAGATATCGTTTATGTCTCAGGGTACATGTATATATAGAAGTCTACCTCTCTTTGAGGAGGTAGTCCTGGAACAACGTCAAGAAAAACGTCTACATGTTGATCCACCACAATAGGAAAACTCAGACTCCGCACATCAAGTACTCTGAGTATAAGACCAGCCAACTGATATGGGATTGGCTTCCCTCTCCTCTTTGTAAGTCCATCCTACACCACAATGTCTCCCTTCTCACCGGTGAAGGTGAACCTGGTCACATTCCTACGGACACACCGCACATTGCGCCTAATACAGTCGATCTGGGCATGGACAGTAGATAACCAGTCCATACACAAGATTACGTTGTAAGGCCTCGACACAGATACAAGAAGATCCCAGTCGAAGATCTTACCTCCTAGAGAAATCCCACACTGTCGACACCAGTATGTAATCATCAATTCTACTCCCATATGAGTCTCTAGTCACAAGGATCGAGCCAACTCCTCCCTTAGAATCTCTATGCTCTGAACAAGGTAAGTGGAAATAAAATAATGACTCGCATATATGTCTATAAGAAATTAAGCAAGGGTGGAGTAGAAACATATAGTATCTCAAATCATCTTAGGTGAGCCGTGGTCGTAAGTCTCCACTTCCTAGAACTGAGCCTACCTCTGTCCGCCAGCTCCCTGTGGTTAGAGTGGGCCTCTTGGTGGTGGTGGTGGTAGAGCCTCAAAACGTCGTCCACCACCCGCTACTCTGCTAGCTCCTCTGCCTTGTCTGCCTGCTCCCTGTGGACCACCACGGTCGAACCTCTTCCAATTCCTGGGAGGTCCCTCCATAGTTTTCTGCTCATATGCATGGTGGGTCAGGAAGTCATGAGCCATGTGGCCATGCCCTCTGCATGAATAGCATTATCTCCACCTTGTAAGGCTGGCTCTATTTCATGTCCCCCGCACAAATGAAGCTGTATCCTGAGGTCACCCACCTAATGGCCTTGTCCGCTTGAACCCCTATGAAATATTTCTACTGTCGGCTGTAGAAGACTCCACTACGTGTCACCCTACAGTGGGTATCGTTGCTGGTGGATGCTCAGTGAGAAATCTCTCCACTAAAATGGCTCGCACCAGCACCCCTAGCTGCGTCAGGATGCTGAGGGGAATCATCGAAGCCCTGATCTCATTACTCAGTCCCAGCTCAAAGGTTTGGTCCCTAAAGAATGGGCCTCGTACCATATCTGTGGAGTAGCATGAGAGGTCACTAAATCTTGCCGAGTACTGAGCTACTGTCATAATTCCCTACCACAGATGAAGTAACTCCTGGATTCACCCCGCACGGAGGGTGGCTGGAACAAACTCCGAGTGGAAGAGACTCTCGAAGTCTATCCAAAGTAGAGATGCCTCATCGTGAACTTGGAGCATCAGGCTCCACCATCTACCTACTACTGCATGTAGGAGACTCGCGGCAAGGATCACCATACGGTCGGCTGGTGTCCCTACAAATCTGAAGACTCTGACGATAGCCTCTAGCCAATCCTCGGCTGACTGAGGGTCCATCTCTCCACGGAACCTAGGAGGCCTATGTTGCTGAAACTCATGCAACACACTCAGGCTGCATTCACTCTCTGCTATTGGGGCTGGTAGCATCAGTGGCTCAGTGGGTAGTGGTACCGCTAGTTCCTCCATTGTAATGGGGCCATGCACCGAGGCCTCGTCGCTCGGTGTGCTGCCATCTCGCACGTAACTCAAAACCCTAGCTGGCTGCCTTCATGGGGCCATCCTGAAAAGAAATAGGTGCGCCATGGGAAAACATTATACCTGGTGAGATGAAACAAAGTAATCACAAGGAAATATTTTGAAAGGAAACAAACCCGCAATGTGTGTTTTTGTGCACTAAGTTAGAAATCATAGGTTAGGGTCCTGGTGTATTGATACGGCGGCCACCACACCAAAAATGGACTCCCTAGACTAAACACCACATTTAATAATCTTAAAACTATTGCTTTTCAGAATGGATAGATCAGAGTCTGGAGATATTATGTAGAACTGACTCCTCTGATACAAAATTTTCACGACCCGTCCTTGGGGCCCATGCTGTGACTACCCCAAGCCGGCCTTCCATAGGCCAGTGGCTGGGGACTAGCACCCAAGGCATAAATCCTGATAAAAAGATAAGGCATTGCCTTTATAAAGGTAAATAAAAAAACAGAGTACATAAAGAAAGTAAGCACTAAGTAAACTGAGTAAAAAAAGTAAGTGATGGAAAGTAAATGACCCAGTATACAAACCCAACTGAAATTAAAGTACAACTAAAAAACATTTAAACATATGTAAAGTAAAGAAGCAACCATCGAGTCATCCTCTAGGCATCCCAATTGAAGGTTGGGTACAAATAGTCTCTCCCAGCACCACAGGTCCGTACGTCTGCTCCGGGTACGTCACACCAAGTGCTCCACCGCCGAGTACCGTCCAGCTCTATAAGCCTCCACCACGATCAGTGTTGTTCGTCGTCTGAATCCAACACAATGTAGTGCAGGCATTGCCTGTGTAGGGGTGAGTATAACGATACTCTATGGAGACACCGAGACCCCCGAAGGTCTCCTAGAATCGACGAAGGATAAACCACAAAGGAAATTTACAATCATGATGTAACAACCAACCCAACTTAGGTATATTCCCACACATATACTTAATTCATCAGTTCCAGTTCGGATCCTACTCTCGAGCCCAAGCACAACACAGTCCACACAAGAAAGAATTCAATCACACCATGGGTAATGATTGAAATTCAAGACTCATCTCACATGGTTAAACATCTTTCATATAGAGATAAATATCAACATATATAGTCACTGATTCATCTAAGCTGTTGGACCCACACAGGATACAAGTCCTGCTAAGCTGTGAATCCCAGAGAGGATACAAGACCTGCTACACTGCTGGACCCACATAGGATACAAGTACAGAGGCCAATAATTTTAGACCCACACATGATAAAAGTACAGTAGTCATTGCCGTAGAACCCACGGATGATTCCAGTATGGTAGTCGTCGCTGTCGAACCCATGAAGGATTTCAGTACAGTAGTCGATGCAGTCGCAGCCAGCTCTAGGGTTCCCGCACACAGCATACTCGATTGTGGGAGGGTCAAATCCTCGAGCAAGGGGGGTCGATACATCAACTGTCACGAAGTCTAGAGTTGATGTATCCCAATGTTTCGCCTTGTCAAAATAAACCCAACTGGGCAGAGGGTGCGTCAAACAGACGCCCAGTCTAAGAGTTATTAGCTTATCTGTTCCAGGGGCCCGTTTGGGATTTAAGCTAAAAACAACCTGACCATACTCTAAGTGAGTCCAAACCTCAATTAAAGTATTCCAAATGTACAGTCTCATCAAAAGGAATTCCACATAGTTTACGCCACATCAATCAGAAGTCTGATCCTTAAGTTATTACCACTTCCACTCTAAGGGCCCTTTTGGTTCAGTTTTGAACCAAGCCTTCCGTGCACAAAATTCTGTGAATCCTTGAGTGTAATATAACAAAATGAGCTTCTCAATACATGTATTCCTACTCAACAGACGGTGTGTCGATCGGAGATCCATAGCTAATGTTATGGGAAAAAGACAAAAACCGGTCTGAAGTGGGGGGTCTGGGACCGGTCCGACCCAGCCCAACCCACCCTGGGCCAGCCCGATCCGGGTCGACCCGACTTGGGTCTGGGTCCGGTGCTGCCCGGTCCACGTGGCCCACCTCGGCCAGGCCGAGGGGGGGTGCTGGCATGGCCAGATGGCCGAGCGGGGGGTGCAGCACCCAGTTCTGCGAATGTGGCGCCAGGCTGGCGCCACTTGTCTCCCGGATCCCGCATGGCCGCGGGGTCCCCTCCTCGCTGCTGTAGCTGATGCGACGGAAGGATTCTGCGGGTTGTGCGTAGGGGCACCGGCTCCTCCAGGGGGTCGGTCGACACCGGTCGTTGCGGTCTTCTACGGGCCACGTAAGTCATTCTGGTGGACCATTTTTGATTCTGTCAGTGCCAGCTGTCATCTTGGGATCCAATATCCACTACAAAGGCTCCAAATCGCCTTTTCAGTCCCATTTTGTCATCACAAACACCCCATGCATCAAGAATAATATGAAGATGGGTCCGAACATGTTTTTTAGTCCGCACCCACCGCGTTAGTGGTTCAAGACATCATCTAACAATAAAACTCCATGCTTGAGGTTATAAATAACATAAATGAGATATAAAAATTACCCTACCACATAGTTGACATCGTTCGTCATCGAGCAGTGGATGACAAGCGTCACTTTAGAAGGGTGTCGCGGAAGAACGGTGTCATCCCGTCAACGATGGAGGATGAGTCGTTGTGGTTGGCGACGTAGGCTCCTTGACGTCGAGGTGTTTCCGAGGAAGATGCATCATTGGAAGAAGTCCTTTGCATTCTATGTTGAGGATGTTATTCCTTTGAGGAACAGTGTTCTTCTTCAGAGAAGGATCGCCTCGCTTTAATTCTCCAAAGCCATTTTTCCCACAAGTGAATTACCAATGAAAATAATTAAGGAGGATCTCCAATTAATAGAATTTCTATGAAATTCATATATTAATTCAAAAGAGCTCTCAATTAATTAATGCTGACATTAATTCTAAGATTTGGCACATTTAATGGGAATAGGGAGGGGGAAGGCTCCACCATTAATGAGGAGTTGTAAAAGGAAACAGTAGGGAATTAATGGGGAGATTGTCAAAGGAAATAGTATGGAATTAATGGGGAGTTGAATGTTGGGGCTCGTGTGGGCCCCAACACACAAACATCCACAGTAGGGAGAAAATAACCAACACACACAAAAATAAAATTGTGTACCACACAATTTTTATTTAGTTTTAGATTAAACCCCAAAAATTAACTTTTGACCCGTATAAAATGAACCTGTGGTAATGGTCTTATTAACAGAAAATAGGTGTTGCGAGTTCATTGGTGCCTTCAGATTATAAATCCAAGCACCGGTTCAAAAGATAGAAAAAACCACTTGTATGTTTACTGAACGTACCCGAACAAAACATCATAAATTGATTCTAGAAACACTAGGCCTCATAATTAGGTGCCGTCAGAAGCCACAGACTCGTGAAATTAAAAGTTATTTTAAAAAAAGTTTCTTGAAATTTATGGATTTTACAAGCATGCCATGATCATAGTATTTTATATGAAATTTTTGGATGTGTTTACTTGGTTATTCATATAACAAGTGTTCATTCATCACTTATTCAGTCATCTTTGTATGCTTCCAGTATTTTTTGATATTATTATACCATTTTTCTACAATGTAACCATGATTCTTTAATCTCCCCACTATTCCACCATGGACCTACACTACTAGTTTAATTTCATTGGTGTAAAGAGAGGCATTATTGAGATCATGTGGCCAAATCAATCTGTTTACTACTGATTAAATTGGGCCTCAAAAGCCACAAAATTTCACTGTAGTAATTTATATACAGTCATCCTACATCAACTAGTCTTATTAAAAAAATTTATTAACCTAGAAATCAAAATTTCTTATTCCTTTTGAAACAAATCATACATGTCTTAGAGGACATAATGTAAAAGGAAATAATTATATGGTTAGGGGGTATAGAGATTGAAAATTTGTACATCTTTACTAGAAAAAAAACAATACTATAACAAACCCACACTTTACCATTTAATTTTTGTTTATTTATACGTACATATCAGTTAACATTACTTCTCTTTCCTTGAGTTTTTCAACATGGTTATTTTGTATTTATTCGATATCCATTCCTTAATCCTATGTGTAGTTTTCACTACCAAGTGACTATTATTATTCTAAATCATCAACCTTGGGTTGATTCAGTATGATGGACCTGATTTACGTTATGGCTTGGATGACCTATGAGTCAAATGTTTATCACTATCTTGAATTCATTATGGACCGATGAGAATTGATTGCCTAGGGACCTATGGAATATAGGCCTAAATATTTTCCCCAAAATCCATACATGGGTGATCATTTATACCAGTATAGTACCAAAAAAATACTACTATATTAACTTAACATTATCTTTTATCAATTTTTTTAAACTTATCATACCACTAAATTCCATTTTTTCATATCTAAAAAATTTAACTGAAAAAAAATCAACCCCATATTTTATATTTCCATCAAAATTATGTGGTCTAGGGATTTGTATTATAGTATGATTTTTTCAGTAAAATTTTGTTTAAGTTTTTTTTTGTTTTGTATTTTGATATTTCCCCAATCCTCTTGATTATAGAAAATAAAATTTTTAGAGACATAAATACAGAAAGATGAGACTTTAAATTATTATAGATAACCTCAGTTTAAAATAAGTGGGTATAGAAATAGAACTGATAGAATGAAATTACATAAAAAAATATTATTTAATATTGAAATATCATATAAAATATATATGAGTTACCTAATGTGGATATTGATACCTTAAGTAATGTTGTTTCTAAATATGTCTCTAATTACATTGTAATGAATTTTCTTTATTGATATGTTAGTTGTAATGTTTATATTATTACAATATCTATATAAAATTATTCTATAAATTAGATGAATATAAAAGTAACTCATCAAGGGACTCATAAATATTACAAAACAATCCATAGAATTCATAGGGATGAATTTCATGAATTTTTTGTGGATGATCATGAAATCATATGTGAGATTTAGAAAATATCATTGAATATTTTGTGTAGAATATTTAATTGAAGAACAAATGCTAATTTTTTTTATTGAAATTATTATTAACACCATAACTACTAAATGTAATTCAATGAATATAGATTTTTAAAAACCATATGATTCTTTAGAGTACACCATTTATTAATTGATTCCACCACATTTATGATATGATCTTTAATTGAATAACTATGATTAAAAAAAAAGAAAATGAGTTCCTTTTAAATATATAATTATATATTTTTAATCATCTAATGATATTATATGATCTACTATCTAGGAGATGGATCATGATCAACATAATGTGGAGCATAGTAATCATGGGCTCATAAAGAAGAACCATGCTACCAAAAAGGTCGAAAAGAAGCTAAAAAAGTGAGATCATTTTAAATGAAATGTTAAGAATGTTAATTATAGTTACAATTGCCTTTTATGGGTATTTTATATGGAATATACAGAGTTATATTTTTAAAAATTAAAGAAACACGGGGCAGAAAATAAATAAAATATGGAACTGAAAAACCATATCATCCATAGTGTATATTCACTAAAGATTCAAACTCAATTGGCCAATCTATATATGAAAATGACACAGGTAATCCTAATCTTGTGAATAAATATAATATTATTACATTCTCACCTCTATATTCATCTTATTCAAGTGATTATTGATTTTTTTTAAAAAAAATTGGATAAATAAAATTAATGATTAATATTGATTATTAATGCATTTATGATTCTTATTAAAAATATGCATCCGATTGTGATTCTAAAATATCTATATTTGGAAAATTATCTGATAACTATGAGGTAAATATTTGAAAATTTTAATAAAGAATAAAAAACAATAAAGTTATCTGAAGAAGGTTTATAATAGAAGGAAAAATCACTTTTGGAAAATGGAATGTTAAATTATATAATATCAAATTATCATTTAGTGAAAGTGAAAATTAATAGTATGTAACATTATACGTTTTTGGAGGAAAACGATAATAAATGATTGAAAAATTGTCCTTCTAGGTCTAATGATAATTTTATGATGATTTTAATTTTATTCAAAAATATGATTGGATGATTAATGGTAAAATTATTCATATCAAGGAAGTATTGTCTGAATTTAGTAGTAGATATTAATATATGGATTGATAAAAGAGATTGAAAATAAATTTAAATTAACTACTCATTGAAATTTTCTTGGATAAGATGGTGGATTAGCTCAAATGTATAAAAATAGATTTTTGAAAGGTAAATATGACTGTTTCCCTTGGGAATTGGGGATGACCTCATTGATTGAAGGTTTGAACATTCCAATCATTTTCATACGTGTTTGTTAGTAGAACCGTAAACATCCAATGATTCTGTATCCATTGGGTACTTCTTTCCAATGGTAGGCGCTCATTAGTTGTGGACTAATGAAGCTTAAAAATTTTCATTGGTCGAGAGGATGGGAGGTCGGACTCATCACACCTTTTTCAGGGGAATTCTTGTCTACTCTGGGACTCTCTTTGTAGATTTAAGTTATGTTTGTGAATCCTCATTACATTACTAGGTATAAAATGTGATTTCCTTTAAATCTTACAATCAATGATTGATATGAAAGAAATTTAGAGAATATTTTATATGTATTAGAGGTTCTTCATCGATAGAGAATCATCTATATTTGTTAGAGATTCTTTGTTGATGTTATCTTTGAATACATAAAAGTCTCTTGGTCATTATGCTGACCATACTGGTTTTAAAGCCACTCAGTGGGGCACTTGAAGTTTATTGTCATTCAAGTGGACATGAATTATTTCAGAGTTGGGATTGTACCCACTAATGGGCTACCTACGTATCCTTTGTTTTGGAAAAGGAATAAGAACCCACATAGTTTGAGTAAGTTAGTATGATGTTTATGCATGATTGATGGCTCAAAGAAATATGTCATGATTACTTTTACACTCTAAGTTTACGTGAGTCATGCTCGGTGTGAGAAACAAGAGGTATTGGTGAAACCAGACAATTGTTCCATGCAATGATGTGGGGCTTATGTATGTATGACTGCCCAAAATTGAAGAGGATTACGATTTACTTCAGGGAAGAAATCCATGACCAAGGTACATAAAGGTATATGTGCTTCATAAAGATTTGGATACTCTAATCTTGGGGCTTAATCCTAAGGGAGAGGCCCAAGTTAGGAGGAGACTTATGATTGGGTTTTACTCCTTAGAAGGAAGCGCATATCAAAAAGGAATTATGACCGTTTAAGAGAAATTAAGACTGGGGATTATTCATAAAGAGGAGGGCCATGTTAAATGGATTTGAAAATTAAGGGGCTTGGGGCATAATCCCAAGGAGGAGGCCCATATTGGAGACTGGGGCTTACTACTGAAAAGGAATCCCAGGTTAAGAGAATTATGTTTGGGCCTTACTCCTGAGGAGGATTCCCATATTAAAGGATTTGAGGCTTAATCCTAAGGAAGATGCCCAGATTAGAGGATTTGGGGCTTAATCCTAAGGAGGATGCCCAGATTAGAGGATTTGGGGCTTACTCCTAAGGAGGATTCCCAGATTAGAGGATTTGGGGCTTAATCTTAAGGAGGATTCCCAAATCAATGAGAACATGGGACTTACTCCTGAAAAGGAGGCCAATATTAATGAGAATTTGGATTGGGGATTACTCCTGAAAAGGAGGCCCTGGTTAAGGATTATCTCATATTAAAGGATGAGGTTTAATGAATAAAATCTCAATCATTAGTGACATAATGATATGTAAATCACTAGATTTGTAGAGATGTTCCATGGATTTCCTTTCAGATAATGAATCCAAATCCATAAATAATTCCATAAATGACTTTGAAGAGTGTCTTGAAGACTGAATCATGAATAGGAGAGGTGTAATGGCTTAAGAGGGGTGAAAGGGGCAGAAAAAGGCACCCAAAAAGACAAGGGCGTGCAAGTCCTAGAAGGGGCGCAGGTACTGCGTGGGCATGCAAGTCTTGGTCGTGCAGGTATACCTGCATGGTACATGGGTACTTGCGCGATTTTCAGCCCTTAGAGTACTATTTGGGTTGTCCTTCATCAAAGCCTTTAGAACTATGCCTACATGCTTTCTAGAAGATGGCGCGCAAGATATGGTTAAGAATTAGGGCGGCGCACAAGTGTTTCCATTTCCCTTAATGTTAAAACACTTAGGTGCGCACGTGTTAGTGAATTCTAACACATATACCTTACTCCTCTTGTTTAATCCTTCTATTCTAGGTATATAATTACCTTAGAAGTGTTCGAATGACCTGAAGAAGGGACTTGGGCATTCATAGCTCTGTATCTGAATTCTAGAAAAAATTCCTCCCGAAATGGGGGGCCCACCGGGTCTATTTATAGGCTTCTAAAGTCCCTAGGCGGTTATCACTTAGGGCACACATGTCACTTTCATGACAATTAGTCGGCGCACAAGTGTACTTGTGCAATAGTAATGGAACTTGGGAGACTATAAGTCCATTGACTCATTTTTCATTCCTTTGTCGATTTTTGATGTTTTCTTCAAAGGATGAATCACTTTGGGTGAAGTCATTTCCCTTTCCATTCTTTCAGAAAATGTGACGAAAACAGAGCATGAACAAAATCCCCCCCGCAGAGTTGGATCCAGAAGAATAAATATGTGACTCTGAGGAAAGGAAGAAAATCAAAGGGAAAGGGTCGTGCAGGTGGTCATCGTGCAACTGTCATCGCGCTGGTGTGAGGTGCGCAAGGCTGGAGCGCACTGACTATAGGTGTGCAGCGGGTAGCCTTGCCTATAAAAATGTGAAAATTTTTCGTGCATTGCACAGAACATCATATTTTTGAGCTCTCGCCATGCAGGTCATCTCCACCGTGCATGTTGCTCACTTTTCCACTTTTCCATTGTTGTCGCGCTACTGTCAAGGTATCTGGACTTGCGCAGTGATACTTGCACAACAAATACTTACGTGACACATGTATACTTGCGAGACAAATCCACACTTGGGAGCCATGCTTAGACTTGCGCGCCTTAAAGCCTTTGCCATTGTTTTTCGAATTCTTTCACAAATTTCATGAAAAATAATCTTCCTTAAGAGTTAATTATTCAACTTCTGTGCATATTCAATGGCTCCAAAATTAATCGGAACAGCTGATGAACTGGCAAGAAAACGTCTTGATGATATGATTAGCATTATTGGCCATGATTATTATGATATCTGCAACAACACTCTTCCATATTTGGCCAAGTATCTAAAGAAATATCATGTTCTATGCCATTTCCTCATAGATATAAAAATGGAAAACCATGGGATGATATGTTTTCCGCTTCTGGTTGATGGAGAGAAGACTATCATGACATTATAAAAAACATATGAAAAGAGTAATCCCTCCAAATTGCTCTTTACTTCAAATTATCCATTCTCAAATCCATGTATCCATCTTCCAAGTCTCTTGGACAAAAACAGAGTCACTGATTGATCAGTAGAAAATTTTCTCAAATCGCACTCAAGAACATTCTTTTACAATTTTTCCAAGAAGACCTGGCATCACTACGTCTCTTATTGTATCCAGTTGAAAAAATGAATTCTAGGTGTCTACTGATGAATCTTTGGATGCCGTAAATCAAATGAAGATTTATGTTGACAACCTTTTGTAATTCTTGAAAAAGAGAAGAGACTCCAGTTTGTGGATGTTCTTCTAATTCTTGTGCATCAAATGGAAATAATTCATTCATCTTCAATCACTTGTGCATCTATCTTCCTGCTACCTTTTTTAAATTTTACATAAGACAACGGGCCTACTAAGCATTGTTTTATTTTTATAAGGATAAATGTAAATAACCCTACACACTTTGAATCTTTTAATTTCTCAATATTACCTAAATCATACAAAATGTATGTTTAGTGAGCTGTAACTTGACTTTTATTCATATTTCCTTTGTATTTTGTGGGCATTTGAAATTCATGCACATCAGACATAAAAAGGATAATGATTAAGGTCGAAATATATTTAACCGGAATGGATTATAATTGACTCAATTCCATGAAAATTTATCTGAAAACACATTACCATACTCATGTATGAGTGAATATATGTAAACTATGACTTAAGAATATTGGAATCTGAGGAATGATATGAAAAAGAACTAAATGCATTAGAAGAAGTAGTTACGAAGAATATAGTTACCATTTATTAACAGTCCCTTTAGGCGGTTGAATTATGCAGATCCACCTATGGGCATTGGCTGCATAGTCAAATAAATAGCATCTTTTGGCTGACAGGTCTGTTATGTAGACTACTTATGCATGGTCGCCTAAGGGCACGTGCTGCATAGTCAGGCAAAAGAACTCTCAGAAATTTACTTTTCTATTGCTAAAAAGCCAGTGAAAGTTTATGGAGATTCAAATTTTCCAAATTATTGAGTTTTTTGTATGGAAAGTGGTAATTGAATATGGAGAAGATATTTCCAAACAAGATTATTGAAGAACTGGATGGATATCACTCCTACGAAGGTCTGGCCAAAACGTAGGGAAAGGAGAATATAAACTATATACCTGAATAATTTCAGATCATGAAAATGGATATGGGTCAAGTATGTTAAGGATGGCTATTTTTGCAGATCCCTACATATTTCCATTAAGAAAAATAAGGAAAAAAGATCCTTTCCTCCCAAGAATGAAGTTAACACTATTTAAAAAACATGTTAGGGGGTTGAATTATACAGGGCCGCCTAAGGGAATTGGCTGCATAGTCAAATAATAGAATCTCTTGGATGACACGTCTGTTATGTAGTCTGTTTATGCAAGGCCATCTAAGGGAACGTACTGTATGGTCAGGCAAAAGAACTCTCTGAATTTCAGGCCATTTTGTGATTGGAAGTCAAGAAAAGGGTTATGAAGATCTAAAAATATTTAAGGTTAGGATTATGACACATAAAGATGGGTATTTTCCAATGTATTCAGAGATACACAGATCAATTCAAACCATAATCATGTTGTCGCTAGGTCCTGAATGGAAATTTTGGACTTCACTATGTATCACATAAAGATGGGAATCAAGCCATACTTAGTTCTTGAACTACAGTTTAATTTCGTGTGGGACAAAAGGATTGGATATCTTAGTTTAGGGTCATAGAACTTGGACCATTATTAGAAATACATAGTGTGTGTTTTAATGTGGACTTTTCAGCCAAGGGACTGAAAGTGGAATTTGGGGTTAGGCCCAAAAGACTTGGGGCGGGATTCAAGGGACACTCGAATATTCCTATATATCCCATAAGGATGGGATTCAAGCCCACGTAGTTCTTGAAATACCCTCTGTACAAATTTGGTTTGAATATGTGAAGGGTGGAAGGGGACTTTAGTGAAATGATGGTTTAAACCAAGATAAAAGGTTTGGGAATTTCCATATATGCACGTTGTATTTGGAATGAAACATGATTGAAAAATCAATATAAATAATGGTTACCTCTTATGTGAGGGTATATAATAATATTATTGTTTTATTGTCAAACATGAACAAAATTGTTATACAGTTTAACGTCATATTGCAAGGATGAAAGTGAACCAATGTAAAGATATTGATTCTAGGGGAGGTTTCACGAATCAACATCGTATGAGATGTAGGTGTGCTAATGTGAAGAGATTGATTTTGGGCTTGAACCTTGGGAGGTTTCCTAAGTACCCAGCCTGGAAAGAAAGGATCAAAGTCTGTGTATTTGAATTAAAGAATGAATTAATGATCATGTTTTTCTTGGGGAAAAAACCTATAAAATGATGACGTTGGGACTTACACATGGTTAGTATCCCAAAGAGAGTGTTATGGTTTGAGTTTGCTCTAATCTCACATGTGTCACACTCGGTGTGAGAAACAAGAGGTAACAACAACCTTAACGATGCACAGTTTAACGTCATGTAGGACATATAAAGGGACTATGCAGTTAAAGGCTTGTAGTTATGACAATAAGTGTTGCACAGTTTAGTGTCATGTAGTAGGGACAATGTATGGTTTAATGTAATGTGGGATGTATCAAAGGACTTTATGTACAGTGTAGCGTCATGTAGTTAGGACGATGGGGACAACACAATTTAATGTAATGTTGGACAAAAAGAGGACTGTGCAGTTTAATGTCATGTAGTAAGGAAAAAAGAGTACACCATTTAACATCATGTTGGACGTATTAGGGACTTTTTGATAGTTTAACGTCATGTTGGATGAAAAAAAGATGATACAGTTTAGTGTCATGTTGGACAGAAGTTCCCATAGTTTAAGATCATATGCTTGGACCATTGGTTTTGTAGTTTAATGTCATGTTGGATGAAAGGGACTTCTATATAGTTTAACGTCATATAGCAAGGACGATGAAGGGGGACAATGTTTAACGTCATGTTAGATGAATTATGGATCTTTTTCACAGTTTAACGTCATGTGGGATGAATGTAACACAAATAGTTTAAGGTTATATGTATAGACCGTGGATGATGTAGTTTAATGTCATGATGGATGTAAGGGACATGAAAATAGTTTAAGGTCATAGACATGGACCATTGGTTATGTAGTTTAACGTCTTTTCCGACGTAAAGTACTTTTATACAGTTTAGAATCATGAAGTTAGGATGTCACAGTTTAGCATCATGTTGGACGAAAGTACAAATAGTTTATGGTCATATGTATGGACCATGGATGTATTTTGTGTTCATACAAAATATTTCTTCAGAAATCTATCATTGGTTGGAGTAGTGATGAGTTGTCCATCCATTGAGATTAAAGAATAAGCTCCATTGGAGTAGACCTTAAGTATTGAGTAAGGTCATTGCCATTTTGTCTCAAGCTTGGGAGGCTTCTTTCCTAGTATCATTGGAGTTCTGAGAACTAATACCGATTCTCCCTATGTTAATGAATGAAGATGAATTTTTTTGTTGAAAGCTCGTGCTATTCGATTTTGATAGACTTTCCAGTGGTGTAAAGTACACAATATTTTCTCATCTAACCGTTCTAATTCATTCAATAGTTTTTGAGATTGGTCATCTATAGATGACTGATCACAAATGGCTACTCTGAGCGAAGGAAATTGAACTTCAATGGGCAAGACTGCTTCCATTCCATATACTAGTGAATATGGAGTTGACCGAGTTGCAGTGCGGGTGGTAGTTTGATATGACCATAAAGCATGAAAGAGTTTATTAGGCCTTGATTTCTTATCTTTATCCACCATCTTTTGAAGTATATTTGAAAGAGTCTTATTGAAGGCTTCGATCTGGCCATTGGTCGCTGCATGATATAGAGATGAATGGTTGGATTTGATGTTGTATTACTGATACAACTTCTTTACCTTGGATGAACAGAAGTTGGTGCCATTGTCCGTCTATATGGTATGAGAGACACCAAATATGGTAATGATGTTAGACTTGATGAATCTAACAATTCATTTACAACTGAATTCCTTAAGAGGTATTGCCTCTGGCCATTTGGAAAAGAAATCAGTAGCAGTAATAATATACTTAAACTACTTGGCCGTAGCTAAAGGTTAAGGTCCCACCACATCCATTCCCCATGTGGAAAATGGCCACGAGTATTTTGCTGTATGATGAAACTCCGGAGGTTTATGAATGATGTTGGAATATACTTGTCATGAATGACACTTCATTGTGAAATCAACACAATCTTGTATCATTGATGTCCAAAAGTATCCCTGACTTTGAATCTGATTAGATAGTCTATGTCGAGACTGGTGGGCACCACAGACTCCTGCATGCACTTCTTTCATGACATCCATTGTCTCTTCACCATCAATTCATCTAAAGAGAACTCCATCAAAACCACATTTCTAGAGAATTTTCTCTAGGTTATCTGGGATATCATAAAGAGTAAAATTGACCACACATCACCAGATATGTTTTTTCCCAGATCTATCAGGTGGAAGTGTTCCATATTGAAGGTATTCCATGATAGGTGACATCCATCCTGTAGTTTGACCATACAGTTTATGAATGGGACTAATTTAATTAATTTCCTCTGTTCTGATTCGAACATAAGGTGAAATTGCATGATGGTGGGCAATACTGATGGTTGTCTCGTCTCGATTTGGATCTGTCAGAGCTGTGGCTATATTAACCAGTGCATCAGCTTGGGCATTCTGTGATCATGGGACATAAGAAAATATCGGTTCCAAAGGGAATTCCACCATTAACTATATTACGTAATCATAAAACGGGATTAGTTCTTCTTTTATGATGGCATAATCCCCATTGAATTGTTTGATTACCAGGTCTAAATCACCTTTCACCTTTAAGTGATTCACTTGTGCTTGAAGTTCCAATTCCAAGCATGCGATTAGAGCATGGTATTCTTCTTCATTATATGTACCACCTTCCCAGAATAAGAAGGAATAAGGTAACACTACCTTTTCTAGAGAAATAATCACCATTCCTAAGCCAAATTTATTGAATTTAGTATTTTCCATTTTTTTCCCTGTTGGACTTCTCGAAGAACCATCAAAATACATTTCCCATGCATGAGGACATTCATGAATAGAGAATACTTCCTCATCAGGGAGTTCAATATCTGAAGATGTGTCTTCTACTAAAGGGTGTTCAGCGAGGAAATCAGCCAGAGCTTGGACCATTATTGCCTTTTGAGATACATACTGAATGTCGAATTACTGCAAAATAACTGCCCATCTTGCCAGACGTCCTGTAAGCATTGAACGAATAAGGATGAATTTGAGCAGGTTATTGCGAGATACCAATTGGACCTCGTGATGTTATAGGTAGTGTCTCAACTTCTGAACTGCAATGATTAATGCCGGGTAGCACTTCTCGATATTTGAATATTGGGTTTCTACTTTAAGAATAGTCCGAATGACATAGTAGAGGCTATTTTCATTCCCAACTTCATTTTTCTAAGCAAGAAAGGCACCCAATGATCACTCTAGAGTTTTCACGTAGAGAATAAGTGGTCTTCCTTCAATAAGTGGCATGAGTACCAGGGAAATCAAGAAGTATTTATTGAGAATATCAAATGCTTCTTGACATTCTACATTCCACTGCTAAGTGACTCTCTTCTTCATTAATTTGGTGAAGGGTAAACTTTTGCCTGCCAAATTGGTGATGAAACACCGAATATAGGCTAAGTGTCCTTGAAGTTATCTTAATTCATTCAAATTTCTAGGAGGTGACATACTATGGATTGACTTTTTTTTCTTAGGATCGACTTCAATACCATGATGGCGTACAACAAAGCTGAGAAATGTTTTTGAGGTTACCCCAAAAGAACATTTTAAGGGGTTCATCTTCAAATTATGTTGTCGAAGCTTGCGAAATATGACTTCCAAATCATCCAAGTGATTAGAACGTTGTTTGGATTTAGCCACCAAATAGTCTACATAGCATTCAAAAAACTTACTTAAAAATGGTTTGAAGATACGATGCATGGCACCCTGATATGTTTCACCTGCATTCATTAAGCCAAAGGGAATTACCTGGTAGAAAAACACATCCTGAGGGGCTCTGAAGGATGTGGATTCCTCATTTTATGGAGCCATTAGGATTTGATTATATCCAGAATATCTATCCATTAAGGAAAGTGCTTTATAGCCAGTTGTTGCATCAATCATAAGATCTATAATCGGAACTGGAAAATCATCCTTAAGATAATGCCAATTAAGATCTCTAAAATCAATGAAAACTCTAATTTGTCCGTTCTTCTTCTTCATAGGGATAATATTAGATAAACACATGGGATATTAAACTTCTCTGACGAAGATATAATTGATAAGCTTATCCACATCAGCATGAATTTTGGAAGCATAAGTTGGGTGTGAACTTCTTACGGCTTGCTTAAATCCTAGATGTTCTTTTGGTAAACCCAAATGATGAGTAGCAACATCAGGATAAATTCCGGTAATCTCTGTATAGTTCCATGAAATTATGTCTATATTTTTCATTATAAAAGAAATATACATCTCTTGTTCTTCAAGAGTCATGGCCGCACTGATTAAATTGGGACTGGATCTTCTTTTCTACCAAGATTTATTTCTCTGAGTTCATCCAATGTGGTAGAGAAACCCACTTCAAATGTTGGAGGATCAACTCTGAGATCTTCCTCTTCTTCTTCAACATGTGTTATTTCTTCCATTTCTACTTGCATATTAGATGATGAAGCATAATTTTTATAATCAGAGGAGGTGTCAAAATTTGCACATCCTGAAGAAGAAGCTTCCATTTCCGACCCGATTGATGATGAAGGGTCTTATTTGGGTAATAAAGAGGAGATGATGGATTGAGAATCGATATCATTGTTCACCTCAGATGTTTCTATAAATTATTCTGTCCTGATTGGCGATGTATAGACTTGTTAGATTTTAGCAGATGAAATGAAGACGTCTCTATTTGTGTTTTCATCATTTCCTGGAGGATCATCAATTTCACCCATGTTGTCTGGCTCAATTACTGTAATTGACATTATGGATCTTTCCATAAGAGTATTTTTATTTGGGTCTATCTTGTCAATTTTACTGATAGGAAACACATAATCTGTACTCACATGTGTAAATCGATTTACTAGAATCTTCTCCAAACCATACGGATCATTAACTTTGGTAATCTCCTTTGCTGTGGATCTCTCCCTTCCCTTCATGTGATAAAATTTCGCCTCAATGTATTGAGACTCACATGTCTTGAATGGGGCCTTATCAACATAAAATGTCCAAAATTTACCATCAATGAAATACTTGAGACATTGATGGTATGATGAAAGGATAACAGCATGTTGATGTAGCCAGGGTCTTCCAAGAAATATGATGAAGGATGATCCTTGATCAACAACCATGAAATATGAATTGGATACAAGATCTCCAAACTAAGTTTTGAGTGTAACATCGCCCACTGGTTCTTGTTCATTTTTGTCATATCCTTGTAACATCATGGTAGATGGAGATAAATCAGATTCCGTGAGGCCCAATCGCCGAAGTGTACGAATGGGAATAACGTTGACTCCTGAACCATTATAAATAAAAGAACATCAGAAGTCTATACAATTGACCTTTCTAGATAAGTATAAAGGTCTAATATGTCCATGCACGAAATCATCTTCATCTTCATCTCTGAAAGATATCACTGCATGGCATTCCACAGGATTATTCTCTATGTGATAGACTTCAGCTGCAGCAATTTTAGTTTCAAATTCTTGAGGACTTGACAAAGCCTCGATGAGTGCCTCCCGAAGATCCTTTGACTGATACAAAGCATCTAAAATTAATAACTTGGATGGTACTTGGGCTAGGTGTTTCAATACATCGTACTTTTGATCCAGAGGTCTGCGTTTACCAACATGAACATGTGGTTTAGCAGGTGCTTTGGAAGTAGATGCTTTGGAAGTTGATGCATCTTGTATTGGGATAGGAGTTGGCAATATTCATGGTTTTGGAAGATTAGACCGATTAGATCAATTTACTTGCTGAGAAGAAGAAGATGGAACCTTCAACCGGTCTTCCAAAATAACTGTGCCAGAACTGAATTTCCTATTGGCAGAAGAACTTTCTTGTTCTTGGAGAGCTCGCTAAAGGGCTCTACCATGAGTTTCTGCTGCGAACACAGTTATAGCAGGGGTAGAATTGGAATAGTGGATTCTGAAAGATCCATGTCTTCCTCTATATCTTGAGCCTCTGAAACTTACTCTGATTTTTCTATTTGATATAGGGAATTCAGGCTCATCTAAATTGAAACTGCGACTAGAATATGGATCTGTGTATTGAATCATATTAACAGAACCGAAAATCAACTCTTCAGCCGATGAAGACTCTTCCTGATTAGCCTGTTTAGGTTGTGCCATTTGGTGGGGCGGTTCCCGTTGCTTTGAATTAGATGGAATGAAATCTTCTAGAGTCAAAGACAACATAGGATTTGACACATACTCATCTTCTTATAATTGTTCCTCCTTGGAATTATACCACCCTTTTGAGGATTTTCCCACCGAAGAAGATTTTGTTGCAGCATTCAAGGAAGATGAGACAATTGGTTTCTTCAATTGTGTTCGCAAAATAGAATGAGTACGGTTGACTGTCTTTCTTACCATCCGATAATCATATTTTTGTCCATTTTTGCTTCTGAATACTTTCCACTCACCTTCCTCCTCTGGAACTGTAGCAGTAACACATGCTACCTGGGCTGAAGAGCCTTTTAGTTTGACCTGTCCCGTGTCGACCAACTTTTGCAGGAGGTCTTTGAAGACAAAACACACCTGGATGGGATGTCCCAACATTTGATGAAATGGGCAAGAATTGGGACAGTCTTCATCTCCTTCCTTGTTTGGCCTCTTGGGCCTTGGCAGCTGAACCAAATTATTCTCCTGGGCCGAAATGAAGTAACCAAGAACTTCTTCTTCTCGGAAAGAATAAACATTACTCTTCAACTCATCAGACTTTTTCTGTCTTTGATCTCATTGATCATCTTGAAGAAACATCCTTTGTTGTTGACATTCAGGAGGTGGATCCCTTCGAGAAGATGATGGTTTTGAGGTAGAAGCAGGTACATGTGCTTGTTTAAGCATAACTAGAGCAGTTTCTTCTTTACCCATTCTCATTCCTAGAGCAGATGAAATTACACGAGATTTATCCTTAGTCTGTATAAGAGAATATTCAATCTGTTGAGTGATTGAGGTAAGGTCTCAAAACCCTATGGTGTATTTCATAGGGATCAGTGGTGTGCATAATTAGCCACGCAGATTTGCTACACATATTGGCAACAGTTCCTCTTGAGGGAGTGCTAATCTCTGGGAATATGTTAATCTCTTCCAGCGAGCAATGAAATAAGATACTCGTTTATTCTCGCTTTGAATATAGTTTTTAAGATGTAAAACTATTGTATTTTTCAAAGTTTACCTGAATTGAAGAAGAAATCGTTGACAGAGATCTTCCCATCCGATAATTGATAGGGATTTCAAGCTTGTATACCAGACAAAAGCTGGTCCTTGCAAGGTTCACATGAAGCATCTATGCTTCACTGCTTCTTGCTGTTCCGGAGTTCCCATAATAAGATCGCAACATGCCACATAATGCATCGAATTCTGTTCAGGATCACCTGATCCATTGAAAATAGGGAATATAGGGTTCCCAAAATTTGATGGAGGAGAGATTGAATCAACCCATTCAGGGTAAGATTTATTTTCCGGTTGAACCTGCGCATGATTTCCCTTCATAGAATCCAACTGAGCTGTTATTGACTCAATAGTAGTTATTAACTTTTGAGAAACATCCGGTTGAGCATGCATCTAAACAGGTGCACAGAGTGGAGCTTGGACAGGTATGGTAGTTGGTACTACAACTGATGTAAGCACTACCAATTGTTGTTGCACTTGACCCGCATGATTAGACCTGTGAGGGTGTATTGATAAAGGAGGATATTCTTGATCAATCTCAGTAGCTGCAACAAACTCCTTTCACTGATTGACTCCAGCATGCTGACTACCTTGAAGTAGTTCTGCGTTCAACCTCCTCAATTCCTTCATTTCATCCTCTTGTTGCACAAATCTTTTCTCTAGTGAGAGAAATTGAACTTCTCCATGGGAAGGATATGTAAACTAATTCATTCCCTTCCCCTTGATTGATCTCTTTCAGATAGGTGGAACTGTGTTATTTAAAGGAACACCCATATTTTGGGTGAATCTTTGATTTCGTGTACGCACACCTTCTTCAATTGTTTCTGTGCGTAAAAATTCTTGAGCAGGAACCTATTCATCTGATCCCTCTGAATGAGGCTCATCTGGTGGATCATCAATAATGGAATTGATGAAATTAATTTATGCATAATGTATTGCATCTCTCTTATTAGAAATCCTGTGATATTGTCTCTTTCCATGCCTTTAATGAGACATTGCCTTTTGTTGATTCGATCCCTCCGGAATTTCTTGGCGAACCGTAATTTGGAGAGAATATCCTAATAATTTTGCTCTTCGTTCCTCTTGGGTCTTCTTCCTTAACCAAGAGAAGACTGAATTTCATTGAGGGAGGGAATGAGGATTTGAAAAAGTCCCCAGTCCGGCGGATGGGGACTATTCCTGCTATTCCGCTCAACTCCTTCAATCCTATTTATTGATTCCTAGGGTTGGTTTAAAAGAGTACCCATCCTAGCAAGCTGGGGTGGCTCTTGACATGCTATGTCTGAGAATTTATTAAAATCTCTCATGATCTTGCGGACCCTGGTCCAGAAATTAGCTGGATGGATCAACCTGTATCAACCTTTATCACCTGGCTTGAAAGACCGTTGGATGATTTCCCACAATTATGTCACTTGATGATGTTCTTGATCCATACAAGAGGCCTGTTTAATATTCTCATTTTCTTGATGCAGGATTAATTCAACAAATTTTTCTCTGTATTATTGATTTTGAGAAGAACTAGTTGAGGCCTATTCTTGGGAAAGATTTTGATTACAAAAAAAAACCCATTTACTTTGGCCGACCATGGGCAATAACATTTCATGAGACCATTTTCATCGGGGTTTACTAACTGGAGAGCACAATGAAATGTAGTGCTCCATTAATACCCCATCCTATGACATGAATACCAGATGGGGAATTGGAAATTAACTAGCACAATCTTCGTAGTGTGCCAAGGAAGGAATGCTGAAGGGCTCTATACTACTTTTTAGCCTTCAGATATTGAGAGACTAATAGAGATGCCAAATCAATCTGATTTGGTAACCCTTCTATTATGATAACATGATTTTCATATTCATAAAAATATAATACTTTCTTTTTAAACTATCAAAGTGTTTTCCATATGTTGAGATGAATATCCGGAATTCCGTCTTCTGTCAACATCTCTGGAATGTTATACTGAGAGTCGGCCAGAGGCCAAAACATGACTGGCACTTCACTTTCCCCAGTTGTTTTCTCATGTTAATTATTTCCTCTATATCATTTAATGACGATTATTCTACCTGATTTGACAAGATCTGGTTCTTCCTTGTTGCTTCATCAGTTTCAACAAGATTGGTAGAGAAATCACTGATCAAACTAGAAGATGCATGACTTAGGGGTGGTTCAGCGAATGACCTACACCCTAGGCTATCTTCCGATTGAGAGAGTATTTCACCTGATAGCGATGAAGCATTAGACATTACTAGTTTCACATTTTCAAGTGCCTCAAGATAAGAGGGATTTCTCGGTACTGCATTGTCCACTAGATAATTTTCCCGGCAATGTGTATCACTACTGTAGAGAGGACTTTCACAGTGAAATTCATCATCAGGGGGAGGACCACCATGGTGGGTTACAACAAAAGATGAGATATATGGATCCTTGGTCTTCGGGCCACATAGAGGGTTATTTTAGCTCTAACCTGAGGATAAAACTTCAAGATCGACCGAATTGTCATGAAGCAAGCCTTCATGAGAATGTTTCTGTTGAAGACCTTCAGAATTAATGTTCCCACTATTGGGAAATGAGGGAGTAGGATATTGAATTCCAACAGATAACTTCCTAAGGGCTTCAAGAACTTGAACATCGAGCACGTCCTTATTACAGATTGGATATTGATCTCTTGACTATGATGGGAAGGTATTCTTCTTAGATGCCTTCTTACTCACCTTGAAAACCACTTGTTAATAAAAGCGGCTGCTTTGAGCATGTGTATGTGCCGGATCAGGGGAGATGGCCAGGTTAGGCTAATGATCTCCACTCAAATCATGTGTATGTGCCTGACTTGGTTGTCTGTATGATATGGGGGAGTATTCCCCACAACCCTCTTGGACTAGAACAGATGTGTGTGTCTGTTCCGGAGTGAACTATTGATGTGTAAATCCACTGGTAGGGATAGATTTATGTGTCTTTTTCTGAGATTCCTATGAAGCTGTTATAATATCTTTGCAAGCATCCAGAATATGAGCCGAGATTTTCTTCTGCTCTTTCACCATTGATAGAATATTCTTGGTGACTTCAGCTTCCAGAAAGGGGATATACGTCCATTCCGTGTTTGGAGTAGGTGTATGTGCCTGCTCCTGTACTCCTTTTCCTGCCAGTGAATCCTGACAGTACTCAAGTGTTGGGGCAGAATGTTGAGTCTACCTTCTGTTTGTCACCAGAGCTTTCCTACTGAATTCTCCATGTGCTACCAAGTGAGACTGTTGGTAGGATTGATCAATAATAGCAAGTGTATGTGTTTGCTGATTTCACTTCGTCGAATATGGTTGACAAGATCCATCATATGTTGTTAGACAAGCATGCTGACTTGCTGATGATCTATAAACAGGTGTATGTTCTTGACTATAGTACTCCATAGGAATTTATTGGTGGGATTGGCATGATGCTGCCAAATGAGTCTGCTGGACAGCTTAATTAAAACGGGTAGGTGTGGGTGGCCACTCGTTTCTTTCCACCAAGATAGGTTGGTGGACTTCTCTGAAAATGTTAGAGATGAGAACCTGCTCATTGTTAACCGGATTTCAACTATGGCGATTCATCTTACCTATTCGAGTTTGAAGAACCTGAGCCGAACACCTAGAGTCGACACCCTCATCATGTTGAGGGCGCACTACCGCATGAGTCTTGCAGTGATGGTTGATGGGAGCCCTCGTGAAGGACTCATGTTCCTTTAATTAAGGCCTTGAGGGACCTTCTCATTATCCTCCCCAGAACATGGGAGTGAATGGTAATTGTGTTCCAGGGATAATGACCTGAAACGGTTGGAGATGGTAGTTACCACCACCTACTTCTTGATCACTGGTCATTGCTATCCGGAAGACCATGGTGAATTATTCACTTGGAGGGATTATCGAGCAGCCTCCAGAGTTGGAATAGTACCGTTTTGACAGTACTCCTTAACCAGCGCATTTGATACCCAGCGTTGAAGACGCTGAGTAGGTGATTTCATCATCAAAGCAGATGATGATCCAGTAGGAGGAGTAGTAGTGGTATTTACAGCAGCGGTATTCACAGCAGTGGTATTCACATGTGTCAACATGAGAGCTGCCTTTTCTTAGAATGCAGAAAATCTTGGAAAAGAGTGTCTGTTTGATATAACAAACGTAATCAAGATAAATTTAGCCACTATATATTTCGGATGAGCACATATGTTATTGATTGTTTTTTTGTCCCTCTCATTGAGTTTTAATAGGGGCCTAAAAATAAGTAGAGCATTATTTTAACATGGTTAAGGATTCACGTAGGGTTCACCATTTTTTATTTCCCTCTATAATTGAGGATGACCTCGTTGATTGAAGGTTCAATCATTCAAATCGGTTTCTAACGGGTTTGTTCATTGAACCAGAAACATCCAATGATTCCATATCAATTTTGACCTACTTTAGAAAGGTAGGCGCTCATTAGTTCTGGACTGATGAGGCATAGGAATTTTCATTGGTTGAGAGGATGGGAGGTCAGACTCCTTACACCTTTTTGTCGGGAATTATTGTCTACTTCGGGACTCTCTTTGTAGATTTATGTTACGTTCGTGAATCCTTATTTTATTACCAGTTATAAAATTCTCTTTCCTTTAAATTTGATAATCAATGATTGATATGAATGAAATTTAGAGAATCTTTAATATGTATTTGAGGTTCTTCATCGATAGAGAATCATATGTATTTTATAGAGATTTTTAGTTTATGGTATCCTTAAATACATAAAAGACTCTTGGTCATTATGATGACCATACAGGTTTTAATGCCACTCAGTGGGGAACTTGAAGTTTATTGTCATTCAGGAGGACATGGATTATTTCAGAGTTGGGATCTTACCAGCTGATGGGATACCTATGAATCCTTTGTTTTGGAAAAGGAATCAGAACCCACGTAGTTTGAGTAAGGGAGTATGATGTTTATGCATGATTAATGGATGAAAGAAAGATATCATGATTAATTTTACACTCTAAGCTCACGTGAGTCATGCTCGGTGTGAGAAACAAGAGGTATTTGTGAAACCAGACAGTTGTGCCATGCAATGATGTGAGGCTTATGTATGTATGACTATCCAAATAGTTGAGGATTAAGATTTACTTCAGGGAAGAAATCCATGAACATGGTCAATAATGGTATATGTGCTTCATGGAGATTTTGATACTCTTATTTTGGGGCTTACTCCTAAAGAAGATTCCCATGATAGGTGGAGACTTATGATTGAGTTTTACTCCTGAGAAGGAAGCCTAGATCAAAAAATAAATATGACCACTTAAGAGAAGTTAAGATTGTGGCCTATTCCTAAGGAGGAGGCCCATGTTAAAGGGATTTGAAAATTAAGGAACTTGGGGCCTACTCCTAAGGAGGAGGCCCATATTTGAGATAGGGGCTTACTCCTGAAAAGGAATCTCAGGTTAAGAGAATTATGGTCGGGTCTTACTCCTGAGGAGGATGCCCAGATTAGAGGATTTGGGGCTTACTCTTAAGGAAGATGCCCATATTAGAGGGTTTGGGGCTTATTCCTAAGGAGGATGCCCAGATTAGAGGATTTGTGGCTTAAGCCTAAAGAGGATACCTAGATTATAGGATTTGGGGCTTACTCCTAAGGAGGATTCCCAAATAAATGAGAACTTGAGACTTACTTCTGAAAATGAGGCCCATATTAATGAGAATTTGGATAGGGGCTTACTCTTGAAAAGGAGGCCCATGTTAAGTATTCTCTCATCGTAAAGGACGAGGTTGAATGAATGAAATCTCAATCGTTAGTGACTTAAAGATGTGTAAATCACTATATTTTGAGAGCTTTTCCACGGAGTTCCTTTTAGATAAGGAAGGAAAATCATGATATTATGCCATAAATGACTTTGAAGAGTGTCTTAAAGACTGAATCTTGAATAGGAGAGGTGGAATGGTATAAGAGGGGTGAAATGTGCAGAAAAAGGTAGCCAAAAAGACAAGGGCACGCAAGTCCTGGTAGGCACGCAGGAATGGCGTGGGCACGCAAGTCCTGGTGCGCAGGTATACATGCGTGGCATATGGGTACTTGTGAAATTTTCAGCCCTTATAGTAATATTTGGGTGATCCTTGATCAAATCCTTTAGAACTATTCCTAGAGGCTTTCCAGAAGATGGTGCTCAAGTTATGGTGAAGAAGTAGGGCATCACACAAGTGTGTCTATTTCCCTTAAGGGTAAAACACTTAGGCGCACAAGTGTTAGTGAATTCTAACACTTATACCTTACTCCTCTTGTTTATACATTCCATTCTAGGTAATGAATTACCTTCGAAGTGTTCGGAAGACCTGAAGTAGAGACTTGAGCGCTTAGAGCTCTGTATATGAATACTGGAAAATATTCTTCCCAAAATGGGGGGCCCACATGGTCTATTTATAGGCTTCTGAAGACCCTGAATGGTTATCACCTAGGGAGCTCAAGTCACTAGCGCGACAATTAGGTGGCGTGCTAGTGTACTTGCGCGACAGTAATGAAACTTCCGCGACCTTAAGTCCTTTGACTCCTTTTTCATTCCTTTGTCGATTTTTGATGTTTTCTTCAAAGGATAAATCACTTTGGGAGAAGTTATTTCCCATTCTATTCCTTTATACAATGTGATGAAAAAGAAGCATCAACAATGACAGTATTTTAACTTTTATAAATTTTATATGTTTTTTGGTTAGACATTTTCTAATTACAGCTATTTAAATAAGTTTAAATCAGCTGTTAAAAAAAATACATACATTTAAATATTTTATTTTGTTGTTTGAGGATGAAGTATTTCACAACATGGGTGCCAAAGAAATATTTTATCCATTCTATTATACAAAAATGGGGTTTCTTTCCAAGGTATGAATATTTATTAATTTATGGCCCACACGTATGCAAACATCAAGGTAAAATTTTGTATATTCTTAAATATTTTAACAATTAAATATAATGGTCGGTGAACACATATTTTATGTTTTATATTTTTGTTTAATTGAATGTTCTATATATATTTTTCAAGTTTAATTCACTATATATGTTTTAACAAATTCATTAAATATAATTTATATGTTTTACAGGCTCAATGAAGAAGTTTTGATATTTATACAAGTTAATTATATCACCGATTGTAATATTAAATGTTTTATTTTAATCATGGAAGAATAAATTAAGAGTTATTTATTTTTTAACATCATTTTAATAAATTTATTTACTTTATCATTATGAATTTATTTAAAAATGTTAGAGCTTTTTAAATTTTGTTCCATAAAAAATGTTTTAAAAAAATTATTTTCGGGGAAATTAAATTAGATAATATGTTGTTATTTACATAATTTATAAACCATATTATTTAGTTTAATATTTTAATAGAAATTTAATATTATTTAATTTTTTTAATTATTCTTATAAAAAAGAAATATTTTTTTTAAGAGTTATTTTTTAGGAAGTATTGTTCTAAATTATTATTATTTTTGAAAATTTCCAAAAAAAGAAATATGATTTTGATTTTTTTCGTCATATAATCTTCACAAAAGGAGATAATGTTTGAGTCACAGCTCAATCCACATTATTTATTTTTTGATTTCAAAATAACAAATATTTTATAGTTTATAATTTTTTATATATTATATATCACATAAATATGTTCCAATTCTTATTTATTGTTTCTTAATTGTTTTAATTGGCATTTTTTAATTAATAAAAAAATTTAATTTTTATCAATTATTAATTATTTAATTTTCATTTTATATATGTTATTAAAAAATTATTTTTACTATTTATTTATTTATTCAATTTTTTTACAAACATATAGTTTTGATTTATGAAATTATTATGTTTTTTTATTATGATGACTATATATCTTAAGAGATTATTATTTTTTGGTTTATGATATTTTAACAAAAAATAGTTTTGTAGATAAAAAATTAATGGTTCTTACTACAATGGATATGTAAGAAAATTATCCATATATTATTTAACTATTAGTAAGTATTAAATGATCAATTTCGTGTTCAATATTTTATCTAAAGAATAATCATGTTTTCATTGAATTTTCTATTTCAATTTTATTATTGTTTTTTATGATATATTAAGCTACAAAAGTAGTATTGAAATAATTTTTAGTAACTTATAAATAAATATGTATTTAAATATAATTAGACTATAAAATTAGGTTAATACATTTTTTCGAAGGTCTACAAATTTATTGTATGTTCTGAAAACTTTCTATAACAAAATTTTTGTTTCTTTTTTTTAATGTTTTACTATACATAAATATATAATTTGAAAATTGATATGTTTTTAAATTTATAAAATTATTAGAGGCCATCAGATTTCTTATAGTTTATATTTATTATTATTTCAGTTAAAGTATAATTGGATGAATGAGATTTTCTAATTTATTTATTACATAAATAAATATTTATTATATGGAAACATATAAAATAATTTAAAGGAATATTTAAAATGTTCATCATTTTTTCGAGAACAATAATTACATGATCAAAAATATTAAAAAAATTATTTATTTATTTTATTTGAATTAGTTATTTACAGATTAATTTTAAATATCGACAAGATATTAAATTTTATAATTGGACTGATTTTTTGATCGAAAGTATTATATACAAAAAGTGAATGATTATAGAAATATTTTCATATTGAATATTATAATAAGTGATACATAATATTCATGGGATTTTCTCGAACAAAATTAAATATTTTTTAAATTTCAATTATATTGGAAATATTTATATCTATTAAAACGAATTTTTTTTATAACTATTATTTTTTTCTCATGAATGATGAATGTGGAGATATGTGAGCTTAAATGATTAGGGATATAATAGGGATCATATATTATTAAATATGGTTATCGGTTCGATAACATCATTAATCGTATTAGTTACAAAATATCGTATAGAGGGAAGTGATCTTCTAGGTTATGTTGTTTCTAATAATTTAGGATATTAATTTTATGTTTGAAATGTTTCACCCAATAGGAGGTTCTAACAAATAATAAGGTCTTATATGTCATTATCTATCAAATTTATGATTCTTGTGTATTTTTTGGTCCCATTAGATAGGTGGTTCCAAAATTATCCTAGGCTATGGTAAATTATTAGGACATTTTATATGATGTTATTGAGAACCTAGATATTATCAATATTATTAACCATAATGCTGAGGTTTCTTGAGATGTGTTCCCTAATAACCAAGTGACCTTGTAAAATGGGGATAATGCTACCAAAAAATTATATATTGATGGATTTTTGTATCAATTTTGATTTAACTTAACACACAGACACACAGATATATATATATATATATATATATAAAGAAGGAGATATTTCCTTCATCAATAAAAGCTAGGTTACCCATACTAATATTTTGATTGATGTTCAGTATTCCGTTATTTTTTAACTATATTTTCATTTCTTGAACATGTTATGTATTTTTTATCTTAGTATTTTTTTTAATTGATTTATGTGGATTTGGTACACGGAGGATTCCCTCTATAGGGAATTATTTTTTACATTGCATTTCCATCATCATATCTGAAATATAATTCATATGATTTTATATTTATGAATGAAAATAATTGACTTTTGAAGATCTATGATTGTGATCCACTATTTAAGCCTTAGTATGTTAGTAATTTTCTACTCAGATATAAATTAAAATTAAAGGCATATGTTTCTTCATTAATCAACCAAACATTATATACAAAATATAATCAGATTTGAGAACCCATTATAGCATGGATAAGGAAAGAGAAATGGAATGATAGATATTATTATCACATCATTTGGGAGTTGTATATCATTTCTCCTCTTATCAAAGTATTTTTTCAAACTATGTATTATTAATGATTTTTTTAATAATTTATAATGAAATGATTACAGATTTCTGTCATGGTTTTAAAAATATTTGGCACATATATCATTTTTAAGGAATATTAAATTTATCCTATTGTGGGTTGTGTATAAATTATATTGTGAAAAAAATGTAACCATAGAATATTCCTAAAGAAATCTATACCAGATGGATTGATTAAAACGAATTTGGGGTTTAAAAATCTTGTAGGGAACTAGCTTCAATTATGTATCTATTAAGAATGATATAATTTTTACTTTCTAATATATGGATATGATGTATACAATTAGGGGGATCATAATTTTAGGTAATATATCTTGTAATGGAACTATATGTGATTACAAGGTGTCTAAAACTATACTGATTAAATATGACATGAATTAGTACTCATTTTATAGTGAATTCGACCGAATATTTCAATAAATTGTTGTGGACTTTAGATAAAAAACCCAATATGAATGTAGATGATATCAAGGAATACCTATTCCAAAACGTTTTTACTATAGGTTGAAAAAAACTGAAATTTTTTTTATCAACTTTTTCATCAAAATAATAAACAAAATGATACATAAAAACCTCACAACTTATTCTATTTTGAGTAGGATGCAGGAGACAAAAAAATAGAAACATATATTTTAATTTTAATATATTCTTATATTGTAAAGAGTCTTTATGTTCAATTATTTTCAATGATAATTGATTTATCCAATATTGATTTTTCTTTTTGATTTTCCACTACACAGGTTGGGGACTTCATGGTTGATCCCCAATAGTCTCATAAATACTCTCTAATTAGTATTGGGGGGATTAAGGATATATTTAATCATAGTTTTTCAAGGAGGACTCATAAAATATAGATAATATTTGGAATGAGGATATTATATGTTACAACATATGAGTTGATACTAGGTGTTGGTCCTTGTATGAGGACTCTAATAGAATAGAGAGTACTTTAAACCAAATAGAAACAATGGTCACCACTATATTAGTTGAGAATAATGATTTTAAAATATTTTACCCGAATCATTTTTCTATGATATTAATGATACTTCTAACTACTTTGGAACAGACACTCCAAGGGAATTTTTCGATTTCATAGTTAAAATCACTAACAATAAATATTCTAAAGAGGAGGATGATCATGATTGGTTTTCATAAGGACATTGTGATTACATTAATATTTTTTTTATTTCAAAGGTTGTGTTTATCAATTTTGAAATAGATCCTAGTAAATTTATATATAAATACTTCCATGTAGTTTTGGAGATTTTAATAACTGTCTTTTTGGATTTAATTAAATCAATCAAATAGATTTAAATTTGAGATAAATAATTGAAACATGTTGTTAAAATACCAAAGGTAATGTGAAAAAACATTTGATAAATAATTTTTGACCAATAAGAAGTATAATTAAGGATCAATTTACATATATTACATAAAAAATCAATAAAATTATACTATACATGTGAAGTGAGGTCAACATCAACGTGGTTTGGGTAGACCATGGAACACTGTTAATTGGTAAACTATTCTATATGTAACAAAAAAAGAACAAAAAATTATCATACATAAAAATTATATCTTAATAGTAAAATATTTGTTAAATTGAATAACAATCCTTGCTAGAATCAATTATGTATAGTGCCTCAAGTAACATTGAAACAAAAAAAATTTGTCCATAAGTAATCACAACCATCTTCCACTATTTTCCTCAAAACTAAAACCCTTATTAGAGAAATCATATATAATACATTTTATCAAAACCTATGGAAGGCACATATTAGGAAGGGGTTATCAAATTATAAATAAGTTAAAATAAGGTATATAACAATATATCATGATAATTAATGAATGGGAAGATGATAAATATATTTTAAAAGGTAACCAGTAAATCATAGAGCATAAACTTGAGTCATGGGATACAAAATTGTTGTCAATAAGGCATGAATGAAAATTGAATGAATGTACATATACCACAAGATCATGAAATTGGTATGATACATAGATTTTGACATACACAAAAGCATAGAAAATAATTTAATAAGTAGTTTAATGCTCATTTTTATTGATATCATAGTGGATTGGGATCATTATCCACCGAATCATAGTAATCATGGTCACTACCAGGAATATAAAATCGGAAATTATCCTTCACTAAATTGGGTTCAGTTCCCCTTCCAGTCCTTTTTAAATCATGAGATATCAATATTTACATAATGGATTGAGGGAGATATAGGTCCCAACCATCACATAATGAGAATAATAAATATTTTTAACAAATTATCATATATCATTCAACAAAAATGTACATATGAAACTAATTGAGTTTCATAAAAATTTAATCACTACAAAACCCATGGGAATGAAACAAGATATATAATAATTTCATCATTTCATCAAAGCATAATCTTTGGAAAAATAATATTTTTTAAAATAATTTTATCAATGTATAACCTATTTATGAAAAAATATTTTCATAACCATTATTTTATTATAAACACAATTTTTCCAAAAGAATAATGAGAATGATATTCTTGAAACATATATACAATAAAGCATAAGTAACCTCAAATTATATAATATTATATTGAAAAATATTTTTAATGATCACTTGGAACATTTCATGTTGAAAATAACTTTTCCACATTGAAATTATTTTTAAAAAATAAATCATTTTAAAAATATTTGTCTTTTAAAATAATATTTTAAAATAATATTTTATTATTTAAAATAATTTAGCACATTTCTTGAACAAAATTAAAAAAATTTGGTTAAATATTATTACAACTAAAAATAAATAAAAATTTTATTAAAAATTTTTATTGAAAAATAACATTTAAACGTTTAATTTATGATTTTAAAATTTTTTGGTCATGATAATAAAAAATTCCACACCTGTTTCACATTTTTGGTAAATTAAAAATGATCAACTTTTTGAAATTCACATAAAAATTATATTTGGAACATTATTTTTTTAATATTAACTTTTATAAAAATTTCATTAATAAAATATTTTCATAATGTTAAAATAAATTTATATAAAACTTTTATGAATGTTTAATTAGTATGAAAAAACAGGAATTCATACAAAGGTATAAATAAAGGTGTTTTTTAGAAAATGTTTATTATAAATATTGTGTACATAATTTGAGTAAAGAGATGGGTAAAAATTTATTCTCATGAAATTAAAATATTTTAAGTAAATTTATAAGTTTATTGCATGATAGATCATAAATATTTTCATTGTAATCATAATCATAATTTTTTTGATAAATGATGATAATGTTAGATAAAACCGTTAACAAATTTGAAAATTTAAATTGTATGGCCCATTAATGGGATATAATAAAATATATATTGATATTAAAATAATATTATGGATAATAATCCAAAAATAAATTCATGGTAATTATATATCGAACAAAAAATAAAAAGGTATTTAAAATGGCACGTGTCATAGAAAATTAAAAAGAGAGACAAAAATCCATTACCATACGTCTCAAACATCCTAATATACATTTAAAAGTCCAATATAATAATTAAAATATAACTATAAATATATTAAATATCAATAATTATATATATATATCACTATATATGGTTATCTTTTCACCATTAGTGATTTTTATTAATAATTAGATGTTTAAATCCTGTTTCAGGAAATAAATTCACGGTTATTAATATATTCGTTGAATTATTATTTTCGGATCTATTGAAATTATCATTGTTACATAATCTCAATAATTTGATGAATTATATAAATATAATATATAAAATAATATATTTATTTAAATTCATCCATAAAATCTATTGATAGAAAATTAAATACACTGTTCATAGAAATGGCACAACATATGTATGCCTCAACGCTATTTCCATGTTCACGTTGAACGAAATTAAAGAATGGTAAACAATATATTAACAGTAAAAATAATTTTTTTGTTGCATATATAACATATATACATCACAATATTACATAATTATTTTCCATGTAATGCTTTAGTGTAAATAGATGACATCATTTCATGGGTTGGTCGTCCGCCATACATCTGAACTTTGTTATTATATCCCCCAAAAAATATAAATTAAGAAGGTATATGTGATATATTAAATAAGTAAATATAAAAATAAATCCATCATAATATATATTCATCTAATATATCGTATTTACCATCTATCTAAATTAAAAATGAACAACCCTTCACATTAATTTGTGAGGAGAAACTTTACCATACACAACAGGGATATTATTGTTTTTAGAAAATGATTAAAGGTAAAAATGTATATGTGGTATTATAATAATTGTTGTATAATAATATCATAAATATAATATATAAATAATAAATATATCATTATATATATCTTTGATAGGTGGTGATAGAAAATGTATAACATCAATTCACAAAGTGGTCATCCGCTATAGGCATGAATAATTATTTTATATCCCATTTGATGCAAGAGGGTAAGGATTTATGTTACTACTTTAACATAACAACACATAAGTATATTTATGAAAATTATTAGGTTATGTCATCATGGATTAAAAACCATTTAAGGAGTTAGAGTAAGAAATTAAAAAGTTCATGGTTAGGGATGTTACTTATACCGCATTAAACATTTTTTGGATTACACCAAAATACATAGTACGATAGATTTATGTGAAAATAATGCTTTTATATTTATGATATTTAGTTAATTAATGGTTTTAGGATGTTATTTTCAAAAAAATATAGATTCAGTGGTGTTGGTGGAGAGTACTATTGGTGGCCTTTTATAACTATGGTGTGCTTCCAAACTGTAATGTTTTAAAATAAAAATGTGTAACATCATTTTTCACATTCATGAAGGATCCAAATTGGGGCATTATGAAACATAGTGGAGATAATTTTAAAATAGACATAAAATTTATTTTTTATGGTTATTGTCAATTTTTTCCCTTACATTTTCATATTAACCCCTTATAAATAGATTTTTACCATAACTGTGAGAAAATAATTTTTTGATTTTTACTATTAATTAGGGTAAAAATTCTTGTTGAAAATAATCAGTAATATAAATTATTCTTCTTCAAAATTTGGAAATAATGTTTTTAAATTTAACTCAAATAATTGGAAGAATTTAATGAAAAATTAAACAATATTATGTAATAATAAATAGGGTTTTCAAAGAAAAAATGGTTACTTTTTGAAAATGGGTTCATATAAATTTTTAGAAGTAAATTGATAAAATTTATATTAATTGTATTAATATATATATATATATAATTGAACCAATTTTACTTTTAAAATTATCATGAACTGGCCTATATACCAATGTATCTTGGTACTCGAGCTGGTCCTAAGATGATTTAAAGGGTTTTCCCAATCCTGAAGGTTCGGTGACTAGCATTTGGAATCTTAAAATATAATGGAAGGAATCATTTTTCACCTAAATTATTGAATGAATAGTTACAAGTCCGTTTTCTAAAAAAACTCCATAAGGATGAAATTAATAGATTTTGAAATTGTATAAACAACAGAATTTACATCATTAAATTAAAAGAAAATAAAAAAAATATAAACTAGAACGTTCAAATAATACATGACACTCAAATTATGAGGGATTAAAAAACAAGCACCACCATGTAATTATTTCACCATTCATGAAACTGGTAAAAGATAATCTACATACACCTATAGTTATAGGTTTAGTGTGATCTAAAAACCTCATAGGGTCTCACCAAAGATTGCATAATAATATTACATATTAATAATCCAAATTATGATTTGTCATTTAAATATATATGTAAGTCAGAATAGACTTAAATTTAAGACAAACTATTCTTTACATTTAAATGGATGGAAATAATTTAGAAAAAGAATTAATTTTTTATATAAAATAGTATATATAAATTCACAAGGAATGTGTAAAATATTTTACAAACACATTCATATATTTCAAAATAATCACAAAGGGGAAACATGGTTATCTTTTTATAGGTATAATAGATCATGTTTATGGGATCCTCACACAATATAATAGTAGATCAGGACAATATGTGTACACGCATCCCTTAGAAACTGGTTAATGATGACTCATCACCATCCTATTATAGATCTAATTGGGTACACATGTTATGTTAGAGTTATAAAGAGATAATAGATTATTATCCCAAATAACTATATAACAACCTAGGATTGTATATACTATAACAAAATTTAATAATGGGAAATTTATTTCCATACATTTCTGTTGGTTTTAGAGGAATCTCAAGAGTCGGTGAATTGAGTTTCTACATAAAATTTCTATTAAAAAACATTATTATAATGATCTGGAAAATTTGAAAACAGACCAGTTAATTAAGTACAGATATTGATGTCTAATTGGTCGACATATTTCTCAAAGGGAGATTATTCTTCATTTGAATTAGATTATAAAACTTCTTCATCTTTTGAAATAGTTTTAATGAATTAAACACATACACACATATACCTAAACTAACTATCTATGTGAATGAAAACTAGTTTTCTGTTGTATCAATAAGAGGTGGAAAAAGGGCAAAACAGAGTGAAAAAAATATAGAACACATAAATGTTGAACAATAGGTTCAGTCTCAATATGAAATGTAATCCTCTCCACTTGGTGATCACCTACCAACAAGTAGTTTATAATAACAATACACATGATACAAAACCTCTACCGGGCTTTAAAACAGTTTTCAGAAACTGTCCAGGGATCACACCCTCTACCACTGTTCTTCAGGGGAATGAAAAAGAATATAGACCACACATGATCTCTTCCCCTATTTTCCATGGGAACAATATTTATGTGAGGTTTGATGTAAGGATATTCAATATCCTCCTATTCAAGCATAGAAGATAGTGTGTGATGTAGATAGACACACTTCTCAGAAATGTAAAAAGAAGAAACAAAATATATTAATTTTGATGGGATAGAGTTTAAAAGGATCCTTTTGTTTGTAGTTCAGCACATGACTCCTTGATGTGATGAATTTGAAGTTTGAGTTTATCTCTAGACGTTTTCTTCAAAACAGAGTGTCGTAACTCCATGTACTAGATTTCATGAATTGAGTGTTCTTCTACTTGAGTTGATTGAAATTTTATGAGACACAGAAGACTACCTCAAGTTGTTTTCACATAATGATCTTCTTGTAGTTCTTGCGGTTCTTAGTGAAGGTGATCGAATGGTTCTTCCTCGTTCGTTAGTAATTTATTCTTCATTAATTTATCTTCTAGACTAGCATTACTCGTATTTATTTGATCATCTATATAACTTTCTTCCTCAGTATTCTCTTTAATATTTTAAGTCCGACAATTGGAGTAAGTACATCACATGAAATCTTTCACATACCTTGTACTATAAATATATGGTCTCCTGATATGTCTAAAATAAGAATTAATTATGTCTGAAGAAATAAAGTTAGAAAATATGACCATTAGAATAATCTAAAGAATATGAAAAGGTATGGAGTTGAAGAGTATGGTAGACTGGTAACAAAAGCCTTCTCAATGGTACGCTTCAACAGTAAGTTCACATTGGTCAGCATTCAGTGGTATCCTTTCCATAGGAAACCTTCCATCAATAACACTCTATCTCTAGCCTTTCATTGGTGACTCTCTATTGATATCCTTTCATCAGTGACTCTCCATTAGTAACCTTTCATCAGTATTCTTGTATTGGTGACCTTGCATCGGTAACCTTTGCATCGATAACCTTTTCATTAGTGACATTTGAATCAGTAACCTTTGCATCGGTAAACTTTGCATCAGTGACCATTGCATCGGTAGCCTTTTCATAAGTATCATTTGGATTGGTAACCTTTGGATCTATATCCTTTGCACCAGTGACATATTCATCGGTTACCTTTGCATTGTAATTTTATCCAAACATGCAGTGTGATTAAATGTATATGAAAGTTAATTTGATATAAACACGTTTTTCACATTAATGATTATCTTGTAAGAGAAACATAATTATCACATAAAGAAAACATTATTTGGAAGTATCATAAAATGATTTGGGATTATCAACACAGGTGATTCCACCACCTACCCCTTTTTTATAATCGCAAATTATGTTAGAATTTTCAAAAATATGGTTAAACACATCTACTAATTTCATAAGTGATGTTAGCCTACACATTCTATTTTATCATTAAAACTAAATTGAATCCAGAAGATACATAAACTGGTGATAGACAACTGAAACACTAAACACTTCTCTCCTATTGGGTAACTAGGAGATTAAAGTTTAAATATTTATCCCCATTTAAGATTAACAAAAATCCTACATAACAAAAATATAGAAAAAAGGGTGTTTGTATTAATATAATAGTAGTAAAATATACCAAAATAGATACACCGATCTCTATCCTCTAAGACATGATACACTCAATCCACATTAGATATGTCCATTGAAGCTTTGTCTTTGGAAGCTGAGGATGCAGGTTCTAGAGGTGGAGGGAGAGGTAGAGGGATGTATGTTAGCTGTGTAAGAGGAGCTAATACAGAAGCATCAGTAGACCTTTAGTGAGTACATATCTGAGTAATGGTGGGGGTCAAGCTTTTAATGACCTTTGCAGGAGTCATCATAGGTGCATCACTGTAAGATCATGAGGTACCTGAGGTAGATGGAATGGAAGGAGGAACAATGATGGGAGTGCAGTACACATGGAAGAAAGGAAAGGGAAGATTCTTAAAGTCTATAATAATATTGCATCCTTTTTAAGAAATATAAATTAAATCATCCTTATTCTGCATAAATTTATCCAAAGTAGAAGTCAGCTCTTGAAGCCTTCTAACCTGATCACATTAAATTCTTGACTAATAGGTGGAATCCTAGAGTTCACCAACAACAACGTGAAGTGGAAATCCATCCTATGCTTAGTGTATACCCATTTGTAATAAAAGTAATCTTAATCCTTCATGGCTTTATGATATTGATAACATTCCCTTAAATAATCTCCCAAATGCATAAGAATTTCCCTAGTAAGGGAAATGACATGAGTTATAGATTGAGGGTCATGGGTACTGGTACTAGAGAATCATTCTTCTTCTCCTGTAACAAAAGATATAGAAGCCTCTATATCAACTAGAGTAGAGGTTGAAGTGGAAGTAGATTCACCTAGAGGTGCCGAAGAGAATGCCACTGTCTCTTTAAAAATTTAGTCTTCCCACTGATAAGTCTCTTTAAATCATCATCTTGGACTTTCACATGTGTTTCCAGGGACTTTTTAAAGTCCCCAATAACATTTATCAACAGCTGGACCACACTCTTGATATATCTGAGATCTCTATCCACTTAAACCCTGGAATCCATATAGGAGCCCAATCATCCAATTGAATGTTTCACACTTTCCATAGACTCTTTCAAGGTTTTCACCTGAATTTGGTATTACTTCACTTAATGAAACAATCTGGAGTGAATGGTGGAGATCAACCTTTCTAAAGAAGATGCTACAACCTCTTGATTGAGAACCATTGATCTCTTTGTGGTAACAGATCTATCATCAATATGTCTCAACAAATCTGACATCAATGATTCTAAATCATTTTTCTTACATAGTATCGAGGTAAAAGAACCATTGGCTGCACAATAGGGGTATCTGAAATAGTAGAAATTGGAGGATTATGATGGGCTTATCATCTTCAGAATGTCCATAATCTATGCAGAAAACTACAAAGCCAAGATATTTTTTCCAGTCCTCTATTTCATGAGCAACAACAACTAATACTATAGCAACTGGTTCTTCCACCTCACTTGGGTAATTATCCTGGTTAACCATATCCATCAATGCCATAACTCCTTGAGCAACTACATCACCAGGAGGGTCCACTACTACTTCTTCTACTGATTCGTCAACTACTTATAAGTAAATTTCAGCTTCAACTGAATCAGAATGTTCGTCATCTAAACCTTCAATCATTTCTGTATGTCCTATTAAGGGACTGAGACATAGTCCTTCCTCTTCACATTCATCCTTATATTTCATAATGTCATTAAAACTTGAATCAGCATTATCATCCTCATCTACGGGTCCTTTAATGTCTCTTAATAATTTTTCTACCACTTATTTCTCATTGGTCTCCTCATCATCATTGTCCCATAAGACATTATCCCTTATAGAAAATCTATTTGGTGGTCTAGGCTCATCAAAGGATACAATATTACTACAAGGATCTGATCAATGTTCTAGATCACTCCTATCATCTATAAGAGAATCCTCTCTTTGTGGCACAACAAAAACTTCTCCATCTTCATCCAAATATGCAGGTTCTACTTCACCAGGATTAAGACTCATGTCTCTCTTATTTTTTGGCGTTGTAGGATGAGCAACATGGTTAAACTCATCATATACCCTAGCCTCATCATTCACCAATCTATTCATCCATAAAATATAGCTAATATTCATTATCCTGCAAATCATGTTGGTGATGCAATGGTTTTCCCTCACAAAAACAGTTTGCTCCATAGCTCCAGCAACACATTTCACTTCCAACATAAGTGATATCAACATAGCATGAAATAGGGGATTGAATTTAGAATTGGGTTTTATCATATATTATAGTAGAATCATAAACTACCAAGATAAATTAATTTTCTATCCATGCTTTAATAGATACAAAAGAAATACATCCTGAAATTTTTAGTGTAGCGAAGTACCCTCTCCTGGGACTTAAAACATGCAGGAAAAACTTGAATAGTGGCTTATTTTCACCTTCCATCATAGCAGAAATGACATTTATAGGGATCCCACTCCCTGTTTGTTCAGCCATGGCTTCTTCATAATAGACGAACATAGTCATTGGAGGTACCACTCTTGACTAGTAATCATAAATCCCTCCATGTGGTACTCACAGACATTTAACCCATTCCATAGTGGAGAAGATCACACTTACTCCATTTACTCTGTAAATCATCTGGTTCTTATTCTCATACTGATCAAATCTTAGATATTTATAAAATTGCTGCACAATATTTGGATAAAAAGGTCTATAATTATTTTCAAAGCACTCGACCCATCCTTGAGCTTCAGGTGCCTTTAGCACTGAAGACCGGCTAGTCAGCAGCCATTCCGAGCTAAGCTCCTTCTCAATCACTATTTACCTCATTGATAAATGAAGTATTTTCGCCTTTACCACTATCCAGATTCCACTACTAGACTCAGCTGTTGGTCTCATTGGATTTTGCGTGTCTCCTTCATCAGCAAGAAATGGCTTTTTCACTCTTTCCATCGATCTGGAGTGGTTCGAGGGTTCTATAAGAGGGTTAGGATTAGGATTTTGGAGCAAAATGTTCGGGACAAGGTTTGATATGGATCAAAATGTGGTCATTGTTTTAATTTTAGCATTTAGGGATGAAGAAAACAAATCAAGTTAAAGAATATATAAAGGAGAAACTACATCAACTTCTTGTATAAAGAAGACACAAAGTCCCAGAAAATATTGACTATTGGTAAGACATCATCAGTAAGGTCCGAAACGATGAGGCCCTATTGGTAATATCCTATCGGTAAGGTCTTATGGGTAAGGTCCTATCAGTAGAGTACAATGGTGAGGACCTATCTGTATGGTCCAATGGTAAGGTCCAATAGGTAAGGTCCAACGGTAATGTCCTATCAGTAAGGTCCTATCGGTATTGTCCAATGGTGAGGTATCTAATGGTAAGGTCCTAGAGGTAAGGTGCTATCCTTAAGGTCTTATCGGTAAGGTCCAACAGTGATGTTTCTAATGGTAATGTACTATCAGTAAGGTCCTATCATTGATTTCTTATCGATAAGGTCCAACAGTGAGGTTTCTTATGGTAATGTCCAACAGTAAGGTTCTATCGGTAAGATTTCTAACAGAGAGGGTTCTAACTCAATATTTTATCATTCCTAACTCATGTTTTATGTAATTTATCCTCTCATAATTCAATGGATATGTGAATATATCATCCAATTTTTGGTTCAGTACAAATGAATTCAAGAGTGAATTCACCTATTTGATAATGATCTATCAAGAAGTGATGTATCACATCAATATGCTTTTTCCTGGCATGAGATATTGGATTTTTTGATATGTTAATAGAAATTTTGTTGTCATAGTTTATAGATTAATGTTTTAATTGATATCAGTAGTCTAGAAAAGTGTGATTCATCCACAGAATATGAGCTCAACAAGTCCCCAAAGCTATATATTCAACTTCAACAGTAGATATCGAAACATGATTTTGTTTCGTACTACACCATGATACTGGTGACTTTCCTAACACATGAAATGTTCTAGAGGTTCTTTTTCTATCTAACTTACAGCCAAAAAAGACCACATCTAAATAACTTATTATATAAAATTGTTGAATTCTTGGATAAGAAAGTTCTTGATTAATTGTAAACTTGAGATATTTAAATATATTTTTAATAGTAGTTAAATGATATTGTTTGTGATTGGCATGAAAATGAGAACATATGAATATATTGAACATAATGTTAGTTCTGCTTGCAGTAAGGTATAGCAGACTACCAATCATACCCTGGTAATCAGTTTGATTCAATGGTTTACCAGTTTCATCAGAATCCAACTTACAAGTGGTTCTCATAGCTGTATAACTATTTTTATTAATATCCAAACCAAAACATTTCAAAAGAATCGGAGTATATTTACATTGATTTAAAATAATACCAATTTTATGATGGAAATTATGAAATCCAAGGAAAAATTTATGTTCCCCCATTAGACTCCTTTTAAATTCATCTTGAATAATTTTTGAACAATCAGTACAAAAAGTGTTTTTAGAGGATCCAAAAATTATATCATGTACATAAATTTGTACTATTAAAACATATTTGTAAAATCTTTTAATAAACAAAGTAGGATTTGTTATTCCATTATTAAAACATTTTGAAATAAGGAAATAACTATGTCTATCATACCAAGCTCTTGGAGCTTATTTTAGACCAAATAGAGCTTTTGACAGTTTAAAAACCGGATTTTCAAAATGGGGATTTGTAAAGCCAGAGGGTTCTTCAACAAATAAATCTTCAACTATGTACCCTTTTAAAAATGCAATTTTGACATCCATTTGATAAAGCTTGAAATATGATAAGCTTCAAAAGAATGTAATATCCTAATGGATTCTAGTCTATCTACAAAAGAAAAGGTTTCCTCATAGTCAATTACTTATTCTTGACTATATCATTGTGCTACTAATATAGCCTTGTTTCTAACTATGTTTCTACATTCCTCAATATTATTTCTAAACACCCATTAAGTGCCTATAGTCATGGTGTCTTTAGTTCTGTCTACCAATTCCCAAACATTGTTTCTTTTAAACTTATTTAGTTCTTCTTTCATATCCATCATTCAAAATAAATCACAGATTGGATCATTAATATTTTAGGGTTCATGTTGTGAAAGAAATTCGTGATGATCAACCATGTTTCCCAGAGATGTCCAAGTTCATGTCCATATATTTAAATAACCTAATACAACATCCAAAGGATTAATTTTGAGAGTTCTAATACCTCTAGAAAAATTTAAATTGGACTCTTCTTGAATGTCTACATGTTTAGATTCACTAGGCTCAGATTCTAGAAAATTTCCAGAACTAGTTGTTTTCACTGGAATATTATTGTCTTTATCATTATGGTCCAGAATTGACATATGTACCTAAAGATGTTGAAGAGAGGTTTTGGGTTCATGTGGATTAGTCTCATCAAATTTGACATGAACAGATTCTTCAACAATTTTTTTTATCATACTAAATACTCTATAGGCTTACTAGAGAGTGAGTAACCGAGGAAAATTCCTTCATCACTTTTTGAAAAAAAAATCAATATTATATTTAGTGTTAACGATAAAGACATTGAAACCTAAAACAATAATGTAATTAATCATAGGATTTCTATTATTCCAAATCTCAAAAGGGACCTTCTTATGAATAGATCTAATCAAGGCTCTATTGATAATGTACCAAGATGTTTTAACATCTCCAACCCAAAAATATATAGGTAGGTTATACACATTACGAAGAGTTCGGAAAATATCTTGATGTCTCGTATTTCTTCATTCTAAAACACCATTTTGTTGAGGTGTTCTAGGAGTAGTGAAATTGTGATTATATCCATTATGTGAGAAAAAGTATTCAAATACCTGATTTTCATACTCACAGCCATGATCACTTCTCATGGCCTTAATTCTATTTCCACTATGATATTCTACAAACATTAAATTTTTAATGAATTAAGAACATGGATCACTTTTGTGAGCTAGAAATTATACACAAGTATTTAAAGAAAAATCATCTACAAGAACAAAAAACATAGTTCTTCACCTTTAAACATGAAACTCTAGATGGTCCAAAAAAATCCATGTGAACCAACTCTAGCAGTTGAGAACTAGAAACATCATTATTTGGTTTGAATGGTGCTTTTTGTTATTTTACCTTTTGATAGAGATTACAAAATTTGTTTAGAGGGAATCCAATTTAGGTATGTATCTAACTAATCCTTTCCTAGTCAGTTTTCTAAGAGAGTGCACATTGCACTGTATGAATATTCTATGGTAGAACCAATATTCCTTATTAAATGCATTTACCCAAGAAACATTTCGATTAGCTAATGAATCTAAATCAACTACATATATATTATCATTTATCAGAGTAGTGAATAATAAATCATTTCTATAATTAAAAACATTTGATGCATCATTTTCAAATTTGACATTGAATCCATCATCACACAACTGAGAGATACTTAGATGGTTGTATTTTTACCCATCAAAAAAAGTGCTTTTGAAATTAATACAACATCAGGGTTGCAAATTTGGACTAAGACAACGATCTTCCCATTTGCATTATTACCAAATGTGACATGTCCACCGTTAAATTTAATTAGGCTTTTGAGAATGAGTAATCTCTTGTCATGGGTCTTGGACATCAACTATCCATATACCATATAGTTTTATAATAGATCTTTAGATAGTTTTCCTCGGTAGCTTCTATCCTGAAACAAAGGTTTCCATGTTTGTTTTTGTCAATATAAGAAGTGTCAGATCCACGTGAGATATCTTCTAAGGCACTCCAGGTGGATTTCACAACCTTTTTATATCCTTTTACCTTTATTCATACTTATTCTTAAATTTCAGATTGGGGAAATAATCTTTCACATGACCTTTTTTTTCACTCAAAATATACTATCTCATTTGTGTTATCATTCCATTTCCATTCCTTTTTCTGTTGTCCTATATTATCATACCATACTTTGTAGTTTGAATTTCTAAAGAACTTTTTATTTCATTAAAACTTCATGAATCTATTAGCAAGATGTGCAATCTCATCCTCACTGTCAGAGTATGAGCCATCACTGGTGGAAGTGTCTATAAGAGCTTGAACATTTTATTTTTCTTTGTTATTTGAGGTAGTAGTATTGAATGCTACAGATTTCTTCCATGGTTCTTCATCTACTTCTTGATTAACCATAATATCTTCTTCATACATCATAGGCTTTCCAATCAGTTATTTCACTGGTAGCATGCCTATTTCACATGATTCTCATATAGGAAAAGAAGTTCCTCTCCATTTGTCAGGTAGACATCAAAGAAAACTAATAATATGTTCATTTCTATCCACTGGTCTCTCAAGCAGACTCATGGTATTCACTATTTCACTGAACCTGAGATGCATTTCAGAAATAAGTTCATTATGCTTCAGTTAAAAATTATCATATTTAATAGTATACGTATTTAATCTCATTTATTTAACATTGGTTCTTCCCTCATGTGAAATAGCTAAAGTATCAAAAATTTCATATGCAGTTTTACAAGAAGATATTATATTGAATTATTCACCACCTAGAGAATAGAACAAAGCATTAATTTATTATAGTTATTATTATATGTTGGTTTAGTCATCTAAGACCATTTGTCCCTAAAAGTACCTGGGAATACATGTTATTCTTTAATTGTGTCCCATATTTTAGGTCCCATGCTCTCTAGATACATTTTCAATTTTTATTTCCACTTTTCACATTTATTACCATTAATGAATGGTGTCCTATAAGTATCGACACACTCAACTCTGTTATCCTATGTTAATTAGAATTTAATGAACTGGAAATTTAGATATGATTGAAATTTTATGTTCATTATGATACAACTAAAATCACAATTAAAGTATTTGATAGGTTTCATAACAGTACATGTAGTATAAAAAAGAGACTAAACTAATCCTCTGATACCAAATATTGGTTGGAGTGGAATCTCAAGAGGGGAGAGAATTGAGTTCCTACATAATGTTTCTGTTAAAAAACATTATTAAAAAGATCCTCCAAATTTTGAAAATGGCATAATTAATTAAGGCGGTAGAGATATCGATGTCTAATTGGTCTACAGGTTTCTCGAATGGTGGTTATTTCTCTATTGTATTAGTGTATAACACTTCTTCATCTTTTGAAATAATGTTTAATGAATTAAACACATACACACACTTACCTGAACAATCTATCAATGTGAATAGAAAACCGATTTATGTTTTAGCAATAAGTAGCAGAAAAAATATAACACATAGTAAAACAAAAAATAGAACACAGAAAAGTTAAATAAGAGGTTTAGTATCAAGAAGAGACGGAATTCTCTCATATTGGTGATCACCTGCCACCAAGCAGTTTATTTTAACAATAAACATGATATACATCCTGTACCGGTATTTACAATAGATTTCACAAATTGTCTTGGGTTATCACCCTCTACCACTATTCTTCTTAGGAAAGAAAAACAATACAGAACACACACAGTCTCTTCCATGGTTTTATGTGGGAAAAAATGTAAGTGAGGTTTGATGTAAGGACACTCTATATTATCCAGTTCAATCCTAGAAGACAGTGTGTGAAGCAGAAAGACCCACATATTAGAAATGTAAAAAGAAGAAACACAATAGAGAAATTATGATGATATAGAGTTTAGAAGGCTCTATGTGTATGAATTTCAGCTATTGACTCCTTGAAGTAAAGAATTTGATGGTTGAGTCTATCACATGATGTTGTGTCCAAAACTGAAGGTCGCAACTCAATGTACTAGCTTTCAGGAATTGTTTGTTCTACCTCTTATGATGGTTGAAATTTTATGAGACACATAAGGAAGCCTAATTAGTTTTCTCAAAATGGTCTTCTCGATGTTCTTGGGTTTCTCATTGAAGGAGATTGAATGGTTCTTCCTTGTTCTTCAGTAATTTTTTCCTCATGCATTTAACTTCTGGACATGCGTTACTCATTATTCATTGTGCCTCTATATATCTTTCTTCCCCAATATTCTATTTCAAATATGAGGTCCCACAGTAAGATTAATTACATCATGTTCAATCTTTCTCATACCTCATAATCTCAAGATATGATCTCCTGATATTTCTACAATAAGCATTAATTAAGTCATAAGAATTAATGTTAGGAAGTATAATGTTATTATAATCATAAGAATTTGACATATTATGGAGTAGAAGAGTGTGGTAGACTAGTAACGGTAGACTTCACAATGGTAGGCTACAACAGTATGTGCACATTGGTTAGCATTCATTGGTAACATTTCCAATGGCAACCTTCTATCAATAAATCTCCATCAGAGCCTTTCATCAATGACTCTTCATCGGTATCCTTTCATTGGAGACTCTCTATCAGAATACATTCATCGAAAAGCTTGCATTGGTGACCATGCATCAGTAACCATTGCATTGGTAAAATTTTCATCAGAAACCATTGCATCAGTGACCTTTGCATCGGTAACCATTGCATCTGTAACCTTTGCATTACTGACCTTGCATCGGTAACCTTTTCATCGGGGACCTTTGCATCGGTATCCTATGGATAAATATCCTTTGAATCAGTGACCTTTGCATTGGTAACCTTCTCATTGGTGACCTTTTAATCGGTATCCTTTGTATTGTAAGCTTTAACTACCAAGAAGTGAGATTAAAAGTATATGAATATTACTTGGATATAAACATGATTTTCACATTAATGATTATATTGTAAGAGAAACATAATTATCACATAAAGAAAACATGATTTGGGATTATCAAAACTTGATTTAGGATTATTAAAACTGGTGAGTCCAATAATTTCAAAATAATTTTATCCAAATTAACCATTTCAAAAAGACAACATTCATTTAAAACCTAAAATAGTATTTTAATCAATTATTTTCATTTTCTAGGATAAGAAAATTAGTTCATATCAAATATTTATCCATTTTTATCATATAAATTTTTTAAATCCATTTAATATTTTAATTCCACAACTTTAAATCGAAATTTTCTTTCAATTTACAGTATGACACACAAATTCCTTGGAATTGGGGGCTTTCACCAAATTTCATGAAAAAGAAAATTTAAATACCTATTTTAATAAAATTAGGTTTTTAAAATAGAACTTAATGATGCTAAATTTAAATCATTAAATATATTATTATATATATTCTCCAATCATATCCAGAATTAAATACCATGGGATCATGGGATGACAAATCACAACACCCGAAATAGGAAACTCCAATGAAGAAAGTGAGAAACAATGATATGTGAACCAAATAAATATTCAATATATAAAACTTATGGGATATAGAATAACATATATCTAAAAATAATAATTACGATAAAGGATGATATTGCAATTGATTTAATGTGAGAATAATTATTATTGGGAAATTATTGAATATTGATCACCTAACGTTGATCCATCATGAAGTGGGTTTGGAGGATCTAAAATGGATTATTAGAGTCCCTATAAACCATGTGAAATTAAATATCTAGATTTAGGGTTGATAAGGTGTAAAAAAATAGGGTTCAATGAATATTTTAACAATCATAGGAATAATTAATTACTTCATGCATTGTTAGCTAGGTCAGGCCACATAGTTTGTAAAACTGAGAACCCTAACCATGTACTTCTTTAAAGGGGTGTGTAGTTTCTATTAGGCGGATTCATGGTTTTTTAAATAGTAATATATCCATGTAAAAAATCTCATTCCAGATTTTTAGGGTTTCCATAAGTTGGGTGAACTATGTGGGAAAAGTATGTGCCAACCAGTCCAAGTAAAAAAGCCCTCTATAAATTTCAATTTCTCACCCCAAAAATCCATATATAGAATCAAATCAAAGAATGATTCAAAGAGGGTTAAGGAGTAACTAAAAATAGAAAAATTATGTTACAACCACCCCACAATTGAAAATATATGTCCCCAAAATGACTATTAAAATGATTCTATTTCAGAAAGATGAGGACACTAAAATCTCATCATTGCATCTTTCTCCTATGTCTCATGAGTATCAATTCCATGCTTCCATAATATTCAAACCAATGTTATCATCTACCCACAATGTAACTTTTTTAAAAAACAATTTTTCTAATAGGAATGTAAAGAACATATAAATCAAGTCCAATGTTAAGACCACCCCACCAAAAATCATACGATGGATCAGAATGATATTGTTCATAGCTAAGATACATAAAAGAGATTTTGTATCAAAATTAATTATGTTGGAAGTGAAAATTGATAATCAAATATCCCTGACTACCCAAATGCCTTAAAAGGGACCTCAAAATGAAGATAAATCATCCCTTTAATCCAAATATATTAATGACAGAAACATTATTATACATTAAAAAAGCCAATCACCAGAAAAATTATGGAATTTTCTACTGAGATGATCTAAATAAAACATATTCTGAATCTATTCCATCAAAATTCTATAATGGATAATATGAATATTTTCATTCATATCAAGATCCAGGATTGATCGATACATGGAACATTCAACATTAATCGACTAACAAAATTGTGATTTAAAATGACATCCATAAAAGGATTCAAAAGGATACATTTTGATCGAGAACTGGTAAATATTTTTATTGGAAAAATATTTATACCTAGATGTTCAACATACGACCCATTGAATCCACAAATTCGTTCACATATCAAATCTTCAATAATATGTATAGCTCTTTCTATATGACATTCTAATTATGTATGGTATACCATCTTCAATTGGACCTCATATCATAGTTCATCTTGAATGACTCTCCAATTGTGAGAAGTAATGATGGGATCTCTATCAGATACCATATCAACATTATTTACAAGAAGATGGATCATATAATTTAAACAATGATTTCCAAACTCCTTGAATATTTTATATCATGAATCAGATTAAGGTGAGCCTATTTGGTAATCCTATTTGTTATAACCCATATGCATCATTCATTTTATATGTATGGGGAAACCCAATTACATGGTACCTAAATATCTCATCCAACTTCTATGAAGGGACTGGATGTGTCTGAGTCATCCCCAAAGGTCTATTGTTCTTTGTTATGACCTATTGAAATATATAATATTGGGAGGGAGAATAAAAAATTCCTTGTCAAATACCTATCTACCAGAGTCATTACCTCATGACATAGAACCTCTTCATGGTTATTAGGTTAACATACAACTGGTAATGAATAAAATCCACTATAACAATGTTTCTCACATGTAAGGGAGAATCATATCAATTCCAGAAATTCAGAAAACCCTCAATGGATAATGAACACTTAGTAATGGTCTCCCCACAAAAAATATAGTATCTAATGATAGAAAATTTATCATGAAGATATTTTACTTGATGAATCACATTGAGTAGTGTATAATTCCTCTAAAAATGTAAAAATATTCGCATACCCAGATTCTTAGATTCCAAAATCAAACTATTCAAAAAAATTCAATCAAGATGCACACTTATAATGATTCTTTAATGGCCTTGGTTGAAATATTTCTACTCAATGCATCTTTAAATTCATTCAATTTCCCTGATATATAGATGTTTAAAAATAAGAATATTGTAGGTATTACACCCAAATCCTCTAGTGGAGAGTAAAATCATTGTGAGAGAATATATAACTTGAGCTTATGGGGTAAAAAGATATTAAAATATTCTACATAGTGGTAATTCCAAAAAATCATAATCACATACATTAAAGCATTGAGTTTATGGTCCTGGGTTGGATAATTCATATCCTGTGGAATATGCTATAAAGATCCACATGTAATGTCAAGATCACCCAGTATATGAACTCAACCAAAATCTAAATCCAATGTATCATAGAAGACCACATAGCCCTTTCTTCCATATGGACCAGTCAACACATGATCTATAGTCAAAAAGTATTTCAACTCAATGATTGAACAATGTAGTCTATCATCCCAAGATATTTCTACTCCATTACGAGATAGAGTAGTATTTTGTGAAGAAAAGTCTAAGAAGTCCTTTATAAATCATATATAATATCCAGGTAAACCCAAGAATATTTGAATCTTGAAAAAAATATTTGTTTCACCTATATCATTATTGATTTTACCTCTTCATAATCAACGGAAATACATTGTTCTGACAACATGTATCTCATTAACATTACATCCCAATTCCATAAACCAGATTTTAAATGCTTTTCATAAATTCATTGATTTATCATTAATTTGAGAACTTCTCTCAGATGATGCAAAAGATCCTCCTTAGACAAGAGTAAAAGAAGATTTCTTCCAAAATGACTACCACATATGTATAAAGATACTGATGTAAGATCTAATTCATCATGGAAGTAAAGACTACATAAACATTGGATATACCAAATGGAAAAAACAATATACTCATAATGGATATACCTTTTCTAGAAGGTAGTTTTGTGAATGTCATATTCATTTATTTTCAATTAGTAATAGCCGGATCAAATATTAATCTTTAAAAAACACTTTTCCACAATAATATAGTCAAAAAAATCATAAATCCATGGTTGATTATGTTTTCTATCTACCATCCCTTAGTTGAATTTTTGGTAATCCCCACATAGGTGGTTTTTTTCCATATGTATTCTTATCAATGATAATATGCACATCCCAAGGAGAAACTTGGGAAAGTAAATACATTAATTAAATGATAATCCAACTGAGTCTTTAACACTTTCATTTATGATGTGTTATACATGAAGAATGCATAGTCAATTTGTTGAGTACTTTGTACTAAATCAATTGAAAAAACTACAACCTTACCAGGTAAAACATAAAAAAGTAAAAAGTATAAATGTAAATAAACATGAATACTACTTGAGGGAGAACATATATAAATTATACATAATGCATATAAAATCAAAACAATTATATTAATTTCATGAAATCGGAAATAGAAAGTGTATATTTATTCAACCTTGAGTCACACTCTCTCTAAAATATACTATCCACCACATCAGGCATTGTAAAGGAGACCCGTCGAAGGTAACAATAAATTCTAAGATTATTAGAAATGATCCTATCCTTTTGTAACATGACATCAAGAGGTTTCATGTTGAGAACCCTAAAATACTAGGTAATCTCGATATTTGATGATGAGAAATAAAAAGATGAAAAATTAAGACCCTTCCATCCTTGATTCTGAGAGGTGCAGTAATATACATAAAATAACATAAAATATATGTACGAATGAATATAATATATAAAATATGGGTTGATATAAATGAATGAGATGCAAGAAAAAAAAATATTCATTATTGATGAATATATAGTGATGGTACCTCTCACAGTCACTAGATTCCTATCTATTTCTTCTATAGAGTCTTCAACTATTTGAAAAATATTCATACTAGATTAATGAGGATGAAACCCATTTGTTCATAAAGAAACAAATTCAATCATAGTTTTTTAGTTGATGTTGATCTCGTTCCACGACGTGGATTAAAAAACATTTGATATTTTTTAAAAATTATCTAAGCATCTGTAAGAACAAAATACATTTGGTGCCTTAGTGGAAACCAGTTTTGAGTGATAAGGATTTCTAAATTGGTATGAAATTAGGCCAGTTTTGTTTCAAGGCCCATTTTCATGTACTAGGTAATTAAAGACCCTATATCAATTCCCCTAATTTAAATTATTACACCTATGTACCTCAATGCTAAATCCACGTCAAAGTATAGTATATATAGAGGGATGCAATATCATAGACACCAATCACTCTATATTTTACCAAAATTTTTATACCTTTTCCAATAATTTGTCTCATCCTTCAAAGTATCCATAGGGATCGTACATATGTTTAATCATCCTTGTTACAAATTATAACTACGCCATATTTTAATAAAAATTACAAATAACACAAACTTCATATACATAAATATGAAATCATAATAGAAAAAAATAATTTTATAATATATCCATACATGATAAAATATTTTAGGTTCAGTGCGTTTCGAAACATGGACCCATAAAAACATGTCGATAAGTGAGGTATGTCATGCCCAATTTTGTTCATGATAACTATAACACTTCTTATAAATATCATTCATAAAATCATTCATCATACAATTATCAATGGAAACATAAGGGAGGGTGTGATTAGATTCCTTGTAAGGGTAAATATGGATGATATCAACATATAATGAGAATGATGGTATGAGAACACCAGAATATATTTTTCAAACAATTCCAATTGAATAGTATATCATAAACATGATTCATGGAATAAATTATTACCATTCATAATACATGAATTGTAATGGAATCAAGGTGAAAAATCCATCTGATAATTATATTTACAGAAGAAATATATTTTTGGGATACACATTATAATGGAAATTCATTTCCTTAATTTCTCAAGGGACATTGTAAAGACTATCATAGTGGAATTGTATCAAGACCCAAACAAATATAGATATCATATTTTACTCCCTGGTATCTCATTGTGGATTATTCCCCTGAATATACATGGCTCACACCCAATTCTATTTTTTTGTACCATGATATATCAATCATTAGATGATACATTGTAGATATATATATGTATCACCATTAAAAAAAACAAAAACTTTTATTAGTGTGCCATAAGACCCTAAAACCTTGTTCATTTCAAAACTCATGAAAATAAATGGGATTCATAACAATTTCCTCATAATACAAGATTCAGAAAACAACTAAGACAATGATAATTTCATCATTTTATGACACTATAACCTATGAAAAAAGGAGTGGGTTTAATAAGAATTTTATCACACTATTTCTTATAGAAGTGAAACTAATTTGAATAAAATACTATCATCATATATATAAAAAATCTAATGAAATCCTAAAAATGGTATAGATGAAATATAAATCATTATAATAATAATCATCCTCAATGGATGTTAGCATAGTTGGAAATTGACTTTATAAGAGCTCATGAAACATTTCTTTAGGAATATACTCTTTCAAAATAGATTTTTTATTATAGCATAATACTTTTTTTTAGAAAAATCCTTTAAAATTACCAATGAAGTATATTAAAGAGTCATTAAAATTCATAATAAATATCTCTTGATGAAAATAATAATTCATTACAAATAAATTTATTAATATAAAATAATATTTTTTGGTGTAAATATTTTAAATTGAAATTAAGTATTAAAACATATATATTTTTCTGTATAATATTGTGTGTTCTTAACAGAAAAAATTCCATACATGTTAAAACATAGATTCCTTTTATATTTTTGGTATAATCGAAACATGAAATTTATTAAAAATGGCATGAAAATTCCATTTAAAAACGTTTTATAAAAGGAAACCAATAATAAAAATTTCATTAATAAGTCATATGGATTATGTTATAAACCTTTTATAATATTTTTTTTGGAAACATAATTAATGAAGAAAACTTTGTTTTTATGGAAGAGATAATTAACTCGATTTTTCGTGTAAAAATTCATTTAAACGATGAAGTGCATAAAAAAATATCAATTGGAAATATTAGTCTCATGAAATAAAAAACAAATTAAAATTAATGGGTTTCATGGGAGATATATTCTAATATTTCATATTTGGAAGAATAATCATAAAAAATATAACAAACTATGAGATTGTATCACAAATGAACAACCAACTTTCTGAAAATTATATCTCCTTCCCATTGAAAGGTAGATACAAAAAAATATATTTAAATAGATATATTTTTCTATAGTAATTATGAAAAATTTTAATGTGAATTATAAACACAAAAAAATGAAATAGGTGATGAATATGGCATGTGTCTTCTAAAAGAAAAAAAAGAGAGAATTTTTTTACCTAAATACCCATCTAACTTCATACACATTTGAAACTACATTAAAATAAATATATGTTTATTATAAATTTATATAGTAACCAAACATATATATATATATCAAACAATATATTATTTATTTATGACATTTTATTTATGATTTATTAAAAATTCATTGTCAAAATCAGGTTTTGGGAAATAACTAATGTTTCTTTCCTGTAATTTTGATTTATTATTTCATGTGTTCTTGATTTTATCATAGATAAACCATCTACATAATTTTAATCATGATAGAAGTATTATTTATATTAATTATATATGTATTTGTAATAATCCATAAAAGTTAGAGTTATAAAATTAAATGCACCAATCATGGAGATGGTATGTTTTATGTACCCATGAATGTTTTTTCATTTTCTCTCTAGGTGAAATGAAAAAATTATATTAAAAATATTACCATTCCAAAATTTTGTATTTATTATATATAAATTATTTTATTTATATTTAAATGAATTACCTTCTATTAATTGTGTTAGTGTAAATGAATCACATCGCTTCGTGAGGTCGATGTTTGCTATTCACATTAATTAAATTATCATATCAACCAAAAAATAGGTATTAAGAAGTTATATTTGATAATAAAATTAATTAATAATAATAATGTTTAAAATAAAATATATATTAATATAATCTATAATTATTACTATATATTTAAACAATAAATGAGAAACACATCATATCATTTTGTGAGATAGTAGTCTGCCATACACATGAGAGACATTTTATTATTTCCAATAGGTTTGGAGGTAAAAAATTTAAATGTTTTATTATATATAAATTGATTTGAAAATATCATTAAGATCATATATATACATTAAATCCATCATTTTAGGCACCTGTGAGAGTTGGTGATGAAAAAATAATATCTATTTGTGATATGGTAGTCCTCCATACAGAAGAATGATGATTTTATATCATATTTAATATAAGTTGAAATAAATTGAGTTTTTTAAATTAAAATAATAGAATAAAATTATCAATATTATAACATGTATCTTACATCATCTTATTTTAACAGTAATTTATTGGGAATATGGAAGAAATAAAATAAATTTATCGATTAGTGGGGTTACTTCTACTTTTGAGGATTTTTTTTGGTTTCCATAAAAAAGCATTCCTAGAATGGGTTTTTTAAAAAAATAAGGCTTTTTTCTGACAATACACTAGATGGACCATAGCCTCTATATAATACTAATAAAATTAGAATAATTACAAAGAATAAAATTTTTATGGACCAATAGTTTAGTAGTCTTGGAAACCAGACACATAAATTTGTCTTATATCATAAATTAATACACTAATTACTACTTAATATAATTTATACTTAATAAAAATCAAATATAACATTATTCTATCTAGTAAATCCCGCCCTATCTATCATAATTTTGATGCTAGATTCCTAGAGAATGAAAAATTAAAAGTGGGAGATAAAATACTTAGTAATTGAAAAATATATGTAAGAAATATGAATCAATGAGAATAATAATTCTTAAATAGTAAATAACTAAACAGACATGCCATAAAATAAATGAATTAAAATTAATGTTCTTAAAAATATTGAAAAAATAACTAGAAACTAATTCAATTAAAATAAATAGATAAAACAGAAATCAATATTCAAAGGAAATAAACCATGAAACATTCTATTTAATCAATGAACTATAAATGAAATGTATACATAGATTTTTAAATTAATGAACTCGTGGATAAATAAGAAATGAATCCAAATAAGGTAATTTTTTAATTATTGGATGTCATGTTTCCTAGGTAAATGGGACTAGTAACATCAAGAGACAATTTACCCATTTCAATTTGTGCACCTAATTCATCCCATGAGATTATCAATGCATCAATGTGTTTTTATTATCCTATCCCCAACCTATATTTATTTCCTTAATTATACCCCAATCTGTGAATTTCAGGTCCATATCATTCATTATATTGAATAAAAAATACTCCTTTTCAGATACAGTTATTGAATAAAGTATACATTTTTTAAATATTTCACCAAATAATAAAATAATTCTCAGAGTAAACACTTTGTGAAAAATTGTATATTCTTTAGGAAATTATCATATCCATTAAAAATTATATGAACATGTAGGGGAAATTAATGTCAAATAAACATTTGTAATTGAATATTTCATGAAGAATAAATGAAATAATGTAAGTGAATGTGAATAAAATCCCTGGAAAAATAAATCATATTCATTTATTATGAAGAAAAATTATGGTATCAATACAACATATCCCAAGTGGTGTGAAATAATGTGTTGTTATCAATATTGAATATAAATAGTATAAAAACATTTAACAACATTCTTGAGGAAAACATTTTTTTTATAATCCTTTAGAAAAAAATTTCTACAGAAAATGATAACAGAAAATATTTTCTTTAAAAATTAACAATTTAATCATCAAAATAAAACATCAATGAAATGGCTATGGGTAAATCTATAAAATGTAAAAGGAACATTCCGTTTTCATAGTTTATGGCATGAAAAAATAATTTTATGGAATGTGACCAGAATATTCCATTCAAAACATTTGTAATGGACAATAATGAAGAACATGAATTTAGTAAATCATTTAAAAAATAATTTTTTAAATAAAACATGGGTTTTAGGATAAAATTGGTTATATGAATATATAGAGAATCAATGTTGGGTTTTTTGAAAACAAACTGAAAACATTTTGAGCGCCAAAGTGTGAAAAATTGGTACTACTATATGAACATTACCATGAGTAACTAGAAGGAAAAAATTTAATGGTTTTATTGAACAATGGTCATATAACATCCTCGAGTTGAAATTCCATTTAGACATCATCATGGTTATTATTGAAGAAAAAATTCTCTAAACATTCCAAAATGTCCCACACGACATTGAAATGTTTTACATCATATTCCTTAGAAAGGAATAATATAATATTATTGTTTAAAATACTATAAAGATAAATGGATTAATGAATTAATATAATATAGGGAAACTATATACATCACAAATGAAATGTAAGAGGTGAACGTGGCATTTATCTCACGAATATAAAAAGGTGATATGAAAATCCCTTACATAGAATATCATTTTAGGTGAATGTCTATTAACATACGGTATAATAAATTTATGTTAATTTTCTACTGTCATGAGAAAATTATTCATGTTTATCATTAATTTTATTTCTCATATTAAATTTTTTTATATAATTACTTTAATTTTTTTTACATCTGATATTTTGAGAAAATTTAGTTTATTTGTCAAAAACATCTTTTCTACGCCAACTATAGTTAAAGGGGACATTATATATCATTTAAATAATAAAAATAATGATATAATTTCTATATTTATATATAAATTATACTTTTAATAAGAATATTTATATATTTTTCTGAAAAATGAATCAATGTTTCCATCATGGAGACGGTAAGCTGTACATATGTATGACTAACTTTCTCATTTTTCAAAGACATATATAGAATGATGTTAAGTAGAACTATATCTATATTTAATTATAATTAAATCATAAATAAAATATTATTTAGTCATAAATAGTTATATATATAATTTTTGTGGTGAAAAGGGAATCACATCATGTCGAAGAGGCGGTAGTCCACCTGTTCATGAATGACATTATCTATTTTTGAGAGTCTGAAAGGGTAATAAAGGAAATAATAAATATTATATTTATATAATGTTAATTAGGTCATGATTATTATATAATTTTTCCAACAAATTTTTATTTAAAACCATCTTGTATACATTCCATGTATAGTGTGAACAAATCACATCATTTTGAAGGGGCGGTTGCCCACAGTTCCTCAAAAAAAAATTATATTAGTGTAAAATAGAGAGTATTAAATTTATGTTTTATAAAATGATTCAAAAAGTATAATTTAATAATAAATATCATATATGAAATATATAACAATATTCTACATCATAATGGACAATCATGATATATTATAAGTGAAAAGTGAAAAATCCTCTTTTTGTGAGGCTGTAGTTCACCTTACACTAAGAGAATTTGTTTGTTACCAATTTAATTAAACTATGTGTTAGTGTAGTTAGATACCTTAGAAAAACAAATTAATTTTATATTTTGGATACTTTTTTTATAATTTTAATATTGAAGTAGTTTTTTAGAGAGTGGAGAGTGTAAATAAAATTATTGTGATCAAGGAAAGTTATTACCTCTTAATCGGGAAACATCTTTTAGTTTGTACAAAAATGATTCCATAGGTATCCTAAATCACAAGATTAGGCTTATATTTACATTTTAGATATATTGGGAGACATCATTAGAAGATATTTTCCGATCCTATGTTTTTTGAGAAGTGTGATAAATGTGAAGAAGTGGTGGCCTTTTTATATTGGAGGAGTGGCACTCTTGTAATATTTTCAGAATGGAATTCCATTCCCATTTTCCACATTGCATGTGGATACCATAATGTACCCAATTCTATATAACTGATTATAGGGTCTAAATATGACCATATAATGGATTTTTTAACATGATTCTAGGTCATTTGGACCCTTAAGATTAATTCTTATTCCCTTATAAAACTTAATTTTTCATTAAAAATTATCATTAATTTTTATTAAATTTACTAATAATTATTGTAAAAAACAAAATTGACCATATTGGACATTATAATTTATTATTATTGAAAATATTGAATCTATTATGAAATATTCCAATGACATAGAGGGGTGTAATAAATTTCAATTTAATGTCATAGAAGAGATGATAATGTGAGTTTTTAAAGTTGAAATGTCTGAATGTTTTCTATGGTTTTATAGAAATTGAAAAGGATTCCCATGAATTATATTTGATTTATTGATGAAAATATTATCTTATAAAATATTAAAAACAATTGAAATAATTTATTCTTTTAAATGAATTAGATGAAATAATAGTTCTGAACATAAATACAATATTATTAACCAGTTATTAAATAATGAAATGTCTTAGAATATTATAAAAAACTCACCATAACATTATAATTCAGATTTTATTTAAAATTAGATGATTATTTTTCCTTATTAAATAAATTAATGTTTCAAAATTCTAGATTAACATGTATTCCACATTAAAATTCAGTAAAAATAATAAATAATTTTATGTATAAGATAAAGTTTTGTCATGTCTTATGCGTATCAAAACAAAAGGATGAATATAAATAATATGTCATTTAATATATAACATATATATTTTTCTAAACTAATTAATTAATAATAATTAATTATGTTTATTATGATAAAACTCTTTAATATGCATTAATAAAATAATATTACATTTTTTATCCAATTGGTTCTTATTTACATTTCTCATTAATAGTTAAACCATGAATCCATTATATATATATAAACCATAACTTTTCATAAGTTATTTAATATTATTGATTATATATAGCATAATGGATAGGATATATTATATTATATTATATAATAATATTTTATTAATACATTATTATGCGGTGAAACTCAGTCTTGTGTGTAACAGAAGTTATCATGGAAGGTCACTCTTATATGTGGTGAAAGCTAACTTAGTGTTGAATTCATTACAATCTATATCAATTAATGAAATTATTTAAAATATTAAATACACAATATATTTTTTGGATATTATCTTCCCTTATGTGCTTGTTGATGTGTTACATTCACTTTTTTGAATACAACAAGGTATTGTAGCATTTCGAGGTGTTACATTCTTCCAATATTAATTAAATTGTGTACTTGAAAATTAAACATGATCTAGGTTATATAATTTTGGATATTTCTTACATTAAAATATGAAATCGTGATAAATTTTCATAAGACATCCTATAAAAAAGGTATAATGGGAAGTAAAATGTCCACATGAACTACTATATAATTTGGTCTATAAGTAGGAGAACATTAGTGGAAAATGAAAATATGAACATTGAGGAAAGTCATAAAAACATATACGTAGTGAATGAGGTCACCAATAAAAAAAAGTTAAGGATCAATTGAAAGTTGAGGGCCTTAAATCCATAACTCTGCAAATATTTAAGAGACTACTACATCAATATAAATTAATGTATTATGACAACATATTATTTCAATGTTGTATTCCAATTTTTTGGTAATTATTTAACCTATAATGATTAAACAGAAGTATTTTTACTCGAATGGTTTCAATTTCCTAAGATAGATATAATAATTTTGTTTTTAAACAATCAAATCATATTTATCGCATTACATAATGAAATTAAATAATAATAATGAACTTCTACATGCTTGATTCACTAAAATATACATTTAATGTATCGTAAGGTATATAAAATAGTAAAAATTCTATCAATTTTTAGGAATCTTCCAAAACTAATATAGTTAATATATTAACTTCAAATACTAAAAAGTTATACTATTGGTTCATCATTAATTTTTATTCACAATATTTATTAAATAAAAACAATGTAAAATTTACCAGGACATTGGGTAGTTCAGTTGTTATTGTTAACCCCTAATTGTCCTTCGATCATGGATTCATGACCAGTGACCATACTATATTTGATTGGATGTCCCCTGGTATATTTTTTTTCTAAAACCATATAAATATAATTTCAGAAATAAATATAATTTAAATCTTTTTAATATGGTTAATCACTAAATAACCATTTAACAATGGTTTTAAATACAATCCAGAAACATATGTACTTTATCCATTTATTTCCACATATGTACTTTCATAGTCTCGTGTATTTTATAATATCATTCAAAGTATTTCTATATCATGACAGCTTATCTTCAATCTGATACACCTTATGTTTATCATATATTATTCATTGAAAAAATAATTCATATTTTCTTGTAAAGAAATTGTAAATTGCTGAACAATATACCTATGGAGTGCCAGACCAAGTGCGTAGTATGGCTCTTTTTCATGTACATGGTTATCCCATATTAGGCTTATAATACATTAGAATAGTTATTACTCCTAGGATGATTTGTGATAGAACTACATGTACTTATAGTATCCAGACATTTATTTAGAGCATCAAATACCTACATAATATCTACATAAAAAAATTATATTATGTTCTTCTATATTGTTCTGAAAATTCTACCACATGGTAACATTACATATCTTATTTTTTTATAAATCTAGTTTCCAAGGTTTCTACTAAATATCATATGATACCAACATTAGCGACATGACCCCATAAGGCCCACATCTTATGTCTACTAGTAATTACATTGGAATGATTACAAGGAATCAAATCTGGAAGTACTGAGAGCTTAGTAGTCTTGGTGAACTATTATGTAAATGAGTCTTATATCTCAGATGAATATAATAATTAAAAAAAAATATTTTTTTAGCTATAAATAAATATTGAATATAACATTATTCCATCTCTTAAATCACATCCAATCTTTTTTAGTATTCTTCTTGGATTTCTAGAGAACAAAACATAAAAAGGGTGAGGTCAGCTACCCAGTAATGGAAAAATTTAGTAGAATAAATAATAAATCAATGATAATAACAATTATGACATGGTACATAACTAAATCACCTACCATATAATCAATACAGAGAGAATAATGTGTATAAAAAATATGGAAATGTAATTTGTGGGAACACATTCTATTCATATATATATATATATATAAGGAAAAGTCAATATGAAAATATTAAAAACTAAAAAAATGAAATTTAATAAATGGACTAAAAATGAAATATATCAGTATAAATGTTAACGCAAGATCTCATGGATGAGTAATAACTTATACTTAAGGAGTTGTATTATTTATTATTGGATTCCATGTTTCCTAGTTACATGGAAGGATTACCTTGAAGAGACTATTCTATTATTCTAATTTGCATAGCTATTTCGTCTAATGATTCTTCTAATGATTTGAGGGGAATTCAGTAATTTTTCTCCAAGCTGAATGGCTATGCCTAAACTGTCCCCAAAATGTGTATGGCATGTCTAACAAATTCTTCATATCTAATAAAATATATTCCTTATAAAATTTCAATATTGAATAATGTATATAGATTTATAAATAGTTCTCAAAATAATCTAATAATGTTCAAAGTAAACAATATGTAATAAATGGTATAAAAATTAAAAAATTATCACATCCATTCAATGAGATGGATAATTTTTGGAAATTTAATGTCAAATGATAATAAGAAACTGAATATTTCAAGGAGACTAAAAGTGATCAATTAAGTGAATATTAATATTATCCTTGGAAAAATCATTGTATTTAATCCCTATGAATAATAAGGATGGTATAAATACAACATATCCCATGTAAATAAAAATAAAGGTTTGTTGTTGATGATGAAATGAAAAAATATAAAAATAAATTTTTCAAACATTCTTGATGAATATAACATTTTTTTTGAATACCGTTCTCAAAAAGTATTTATTTGAAAAAAAATATTTAAAATATTTTCCATAAAAATTTATTATTTAACAATGAAAATAAAACATCAAAAAATTTATTGTCCGTATATTCCTACATTTCGTAGGACGTACAAAGAACATTAAATTTTCATGATTAATTGTTAGGAAAATTAATTGATAATAAAGAAACATAGACATTTGTCTGAAAACATTTGAGAAAGAAAGAAAAAAAGGTAATACATTTCTATAACAAATATTTTTAAAAACATTTCAGATTTTTTTTAACAATTCATTATTTTTAGATGAAAACATGTTCACTGACTAACGAGAGAAACATTGTTAGTTTTTTGGGAAAAACGTTCCTAAAACACTTTGAGTTCCAAAGAGTGGAAAAAGGTAACAATGCTTAAAATGGTCCTGAATAAGTAGTAGAGATAAAATATATGTTTTCATAAAATAATGTGAATATTATTTACTCAAATTGAATGACCATTGAAATACTATTAAATATATTTTTGAGGATAACAATATCTAAACATTATAAAGTGTCTCATACCTTGTTGAATCATTTAAAATCTAAATCCACAATAATGTATAACATGGAATGTATCATTAAATTCCATCAAGACAAATAGATTAATTATATAATATAACACATGGTTAGTTAATACTAAACTCAAATGATGTAAGTTGTGAAAATGACATTTATCTAATATGTGTAAGGAATGAGAGATTAGATTCCATTACTGTGAGATTCCATTCAGGTGAAAACACATTAAATACATGTATAATAAATATATGATAATTATATACTTTATTCGAAACCCTTTTCAGGTTTATCATTTCGTTTATTTCATTTATTACATTGTTTTATACAATAACATAATCAATTATGTTTACATCAAGTGTTTTGACAAAATTCTATTTGTTTGTGAAAAACAACATTGGTAGGACAACAATAGTAAAAGGGGTCATTATATAAAATTTCTAGAATAATATTTATAAAATAATTATCATTTTTTAAAAATTAGATGTACTTTTAAAAACAATTATAGGTCATGGTTATTAAAAATGATTCCACATAACGATCTTAAAGATAGAAGCCTTCACATACACCTGAGTAACGATCTCATTTTTTAGTGATAAATATATAAATAAGTTATGTACAATTATATATGCCTAGGATGATCATAATATCAATAATAACCTTTTATTTAATCATATATATATATATATTGTGATGAAAAAGGAATCACATCATATTAGGGAGGTGGTACTCTATACGTCCATGAATTGCGTTATCTCATTTTAACTTAGTAAAAAGTTAATAAAAAATAATACATATTATATTTTTGTAAAGTTAATTATGTCAGTAATATCAAATTTTTTTTATTTCACATATATTTAATTAAAACCATCTTATATATGGTCCATGTATAGTGTGAACGAATCACAGTTCTTTGAGGGGCCGGTAGTCCAAACTTCCTCAAATGATTTTATCGTATTAACGTAAAATGGAAGGTATAAAATGTATGCCTTAAAAAATAATTAAATAAGTATAAATAAATAATAAATATAATATATAACATATATAAAATCGGTGACCATCATAATGGACAACCCTGAAATTTGGTAAAGGAAAACTTTACAATCATCATTTTGTGAGGCAATAGTTCACCGTATATAGAAAGAATATTATTGGTACCCATTAGATGTAAGAATATATTAATATATTTCAAACCTTTATTATAATAACATATAAGTATATTGAGGATTATAATTTAAATATATAAATATGGACAAATAATTTTTTAGTTTTTGGAGAATGTAGATAAAACTAAAGAGATTAATGAAATATGTTTCCACTTAATCTGGTATCTTTTTTGGAATGTAAAAAAGGATTCCTTAGGTGGATTATTACCCAATTAGAGGATTATTTGTTGAGGGTAAGGATACACGGAGAAGATATAGATTGATCGTGTCAAAACATAAGTTTTCTATGAGGTGTGAGGATTGGGGAGAGGTGGTGCCCTCTTTATAGTAGAGGAGTAGTATTATTCTTGTAATATTTCATAGGAGAATTGAATTCACATTTCTCATATTGGTTGTGTCTCAAATAATGAATCGAATTATTGGAAATGTATTTTATAGTTGAAATATGACCATTAATGGATTTTTTCGTGTTTATAGGTCGTTTTGACTCTTATGATTATTGTTTAGTCCCTTATTAATCATAAATTTTCATTAATAATTGTAATTAATTTTGATTACATTCATTAATCATTTTGGTAAAAAAATGCAGAACATATTAGATATTATAAAATTTTCTGATTTCAAATATGGAATCTAGTCTTCTAAATTCTAATAAAAAATATATAGTAGAAATTAATTTATATGATATCTCGTATATGGGATGCCAATGAAGGTTTTTAACGTAACAATGTCTTAAAGTTGTCTCCTTTTTGCTGTCAATTTCAAATTAAAAATTATTACATGAACTATATTGTTTTAATTGACAAAAAATTACATAATTATATTTCTAAACCAATTAAAAGTATAATTTATCTTTATAAGTATATTTGTTGGAAAATATTTTTTGACCTAATATTCAGTATTTTTAGTTATTCATTAAAAAATGAAATATTTGATAAAAAAATAACCCTATCCTTTTTATTAAGTTTTTAATTCAAATATTTTGCTTATTTTAAAATATTAAATCAATTTAAGGGTCAATATTCATATTTAAAATATGTTTTCCACTAAATGGCATAGAAAATAACACATTTTATGTGTAAAGTAGCGTTTGTTCATCTCTTATTCCTATCAAACCCATAAAATGAATATTAGAAATATTTTATTGAATGTATAAAATTTATATTTAATTAGAATCTTTCAATAAATGTAATTAATCATGGTTATGAACATAAAACTCCTTTGAAATCCTAAAAATAATAATATTTCTTTTTTATTTACTATTGGTTCTTATTTTTGTTTCTCTTTTATTGGTAACTCATGAAATCATTCTGTAATTATATAAACAATACATTTTCTCAATTTAGTTAATAATATTCCTATTCACTAACATAACTTCTCGGGTATATCATATTATATTAAATAATTATATTTTAATTGTATATTGTTATTTGGTGAAACATTGTCTAGCATGTAACACATGCTGTCATGGATGGTCTCTCATTTGTACGATGAAATATACATTAATTTTTCAATAATTATAAGTGTTATAATGTATTTAATTTCTTTAAAATACTAAATATATATTTGGGTATTAGGATATTATTTCCCCTTTTGTGTGTAGCGATTCGTGTCGTACAATTTATCAAATACAATGTTGTTCTCTCACATTTGGTGGTGTGACACTTCTATTATGAGAGGATAGATGTAAATAAAATTTATTTTTATGTGATGAGAAAAGGAGAGTGGGTGAATATTTATAAGAGTGGTTAGTGGAACACTCCTACATTTATTAAGGAAAAATGTTTTCTTCGGTTTATTACACAAAAAATATAAAAAAGTAAATTATTTTTATCCTATATGATATTTTGTCTAAATGTGTCCATAAAATGGGTTTTCAAAAAATTCTTGGATCATCATTAACCATCATATTTTTTGTTTATCCTTTAAAAACCCAATATTTACTTGAACCATAGTTAAGAATTTTTCATATTTTTAAAATTCATTATGGTAAAATACTATGTGGGACTTATTATATAATATAAATTATGTTGATTCTAAATATAGAATTAAATTTTCAAATTCACTTCAAGGAATTGGATTTATTTAATTTAAAATTAATCCCAAATATAATATTAGAAATTGGGTTTTAATGGGAAAATGTTCAAGAGTTTCAATAATTTTTTTTATCAAAATTCATTATGAAATTGATTAAAATGACATAAATTGTATTAATATACATATTATTGACGTAATTTTTCTCTTGAAACCATACTGAAATAAATTTATTTCCTTCCCTTAGATAAAGGAAATAGAAGCTATTAATAAATACATGTATTTTTAAGTATTCATCTAAAAATTTACCTTTTCATTAAATTACAAAATATTTATCATAGGACAATTATTACATTCTGCTTAAAATATTTATTTAAATTTTACCAAATATAGTTTATAAAATTTTTAAACATAATTTCTCCAAATACGATAAAATTATTTTTTGGGAAATAATGTTTTTAATTATAAAATTTGATTTATTCATTTCTCATGACTAGAAAATACAGATTATTAATGTTTAAAATTATTATTAAATAATTAATATATAAATTTTGTTAAAATAATTGGAGAAATGTTATTTATTTATTTTACTAAGATAAAACACGCTTGTACACATAAAAATATTGATTCAAAAAAAATTTCATTTATTTTTATTTTTTTTATTTTCCTTTATAATTAATTTATATCAAAAAAATTAATTTGACATATTATTGTATACCATTATTTATAATGATTTAGTGAATCCTATTCATACCCTCTAATCCAATGGCAAGGTTATAAGTGCCATATTAAATAATAAAATATTAATAATATCTGATATTTAATTTTAACCTAGTATTCAATGTAATTTCAACATAAACTCAATATTTCATGTTATGGAATAGAAATTATATGTTTCATGTCAAAAGAATATTGAAAATTTGAATTTATTTATATAATGTTTTTTAAAAATTCTTGACATTTTAATGTTACATTTTTTCACATGTTTTTCTCTATCTTATAGACATCATTAGATTGTTCCCTATGTTCACGGTAAGTGTTTTTGTTTTTTAGTGAGGGTTTTTTTCATGTATGAATATATCATTCCCATGTTATACTTTTAGTCTAATTTTAAAAATGTGTTAGTGATATTTGGAACTACCGTAGGCCTATTTTGATTATATTTCTCCCTCTTTGATATTTAGGTAATATTAAGTATATTATTATTTGAAAAAAATATCTACCCATATTCATCAGTATTGTTGATGGATTCTATCTAATGTATCTCCACATTATCATATAGTAGAGGTAAATTATAGACCCTAAATACTATCTATTTACATAAAATGTGATTACTCAAAATAGAATAAGTAGATTCATTTTATAAAATTTATGTTCACATTTAGTGATGGAATAAATGAAGATTCATTTTTTAATCATGTATTTCAATAGTATATTTTTTATAACCATGATTTAATTGTTAAAAAACCATTAAAAGGATTATAGTAATAGTATGACAGTAATAAATCAGTCATGAAAACTCTAGTGGGAAATTCATGGTATTATTTAAACAACAATTAGTGTATACTTCCAATAATCATTTCACGTATAATATTACCATATTGAACGTATTATATGGTTTTAATAGATAAATATAACCCAATAATTATTTTATGAGTAATCTTATAAATAATTTATATATATTTTGCCTCCTCTAGGTAGAAAATCCTTGGGTCCATCTATTCCAATAAAAGGATGGGTGTTTAGGTTTGGGGTTTCACCTTTAAAAATAGTTCATGGTTGGGATTCCTCCTATGTAATATTATAGGATTGGATTTTTCAAATTATAAAATTAATATTATTATCAAGTCATAAGTGTACAAAATTAATTAGGGTGTAAATAGTATACATAGGTTGGTTTATATACAAACTTCAATAAAATATTTGTGATTATATCTATAATTTTCCACAAACATTCTTCACACATTCACCACACTTAATATTTTTTGAATGAATATTATAATATTTTTAAACCACTAAAATATACAACTATTATTATAAAATATGATAATTTTATAAAAATATTCTTACCCCACTTGTTATTATATCCTCAATCATGTGGGACATAACCTTTATATCATGAATTTCAATAATTGAGCTACTATGCCAATGAATTGAAATATTTGTGTCAAGGAATTGTGAATTATTTGTTTATATTTGATCCTTATAATATTACTAACATCTTTTTCCTTTAGTTTTTGGTCCTCATCGATTGAAAAAGGATTCATATTTAGAAATATCAAATAGTTAATATAATATGAAATGTTGATCGACATTATTGAATTAAAATATCATCGATAATTTTTAGTTGCTACATTAAATTATAGTGGGTCGAAATTTATAGGAGTGTAAGTAAAAATTCATTAAAATTTAATTAAATTGAAACTGTATTTAATCTAGGAATATCTGGAGGATCATATAGGGAAACCCTAAAATTCTGTTCAACTGGGCATGTGGTGTATCAATTACCCACATTAATGTAATACATCAGCATAATCTGGATTAACGACACCTTATTAGGGGTGCCCCCCCGACCTTAGGCATGAAACACCATATTTTAGAGGCCTTTGATCAACAGAAATGACATGAAACTGAATTTGGGGGACTATTCAGTAAAAAAGAACTCAGATATCCATGCATAAATCAATCAAAAATTTGTAATGATAGGTTCATATAATGGACATCCATCCAACCAGAAGAAAAAATAAGGATCCCCACGGTTCCCTAAGGTCCATAAAATAGAATACTGAAACTATCTATATAATGTGTCAATATAAAATAGTTCACCAGAAGAAGATTATTTAAAAAATCATCATATACATTGAAACTGCACTCTGACTAGAACAATCTAGTAGAAACCAAAAAACATTTATATCACCATTGTACCAACTCACATTTCATCCAGTTATATCCAACACCACCAAAACATGATGTCTTTTACCATGAGTCCCAAACCATTTTGTACCAACTTACTAATATAAAATAAGATTGTATACCCTTATAAACATGACCTCACATCATGTATATAGACAAAGGGTCAGAGGAACGACCCATCATGTTTCCCTAGTGCCTTACTATAATGACTTATGCTGTGATTAAGTGGATCTGCATTAAATATATAAAAGTACGTTTAGTTTTTTCCATGAAACTCACCAACCTATAAATATCACTTGTGATTCGAAAAAATCAAAAAAGTATACCTTTTTAAATAACATATCTTGATCAACCTCATTCAGAATCCTATATAGTACTTGTTTTTCACTGTACATGAATAAAATATATAAGGAATAGAGTAACACACATATCCTAAGGGAAAATTAAAACACTTAGTCGATGAAATCTCATGTACACAAAACTATCACTGTGTTGTCTATGAGGTCCAAAAAGTCACCCAGATTCATTTACGGGGGCCTATTATGTAGAAGAAATTTCATTCTTGTTTTCCAGGAAGTCATTTTTTTAAATACCTATAGCCATTTTCAATAGAGTATTTTCACACATATACATTTATACTTCTTTAATTGTGTACATAAATTTATTTAATACACACAACATTATCATGGGAATAAATTTGATTAAATATATTCACATATTATATAATCTATTTGGATAACATTAAAATGTAGATGTTATTATTATGATGGGTGCATCAAGATAGTGCTCTAATGAATTGGGTAATGGTTTAGTCACCTAAAATACCATGTATAGTGCTTGTGAGTTTTTTCCAAATCATATTTTTTTTGGACGTGTTGCTAGATAAAAATTACTTGGGTTTATGATTTCATTTTTAATGTTGTAACAATTTTCCAAATATTCCATTAGGTTACAATTCTATATCATGCCTCATTGTTTAGGATTATGATTCTATCCGAACTTATAACCCATGGATATTTGTATTTTCATACAAAACATACATTAATCTTTTTGTAATTTAATTATTCCCTTATTAGTATTTTAATCTCACTACTTTCTTATGTATTTCCTCAAGTAACCCCATATAGTTTTATGATTTATGGAATAATATGAGTAGTTTAAGGATGTTTTTGATAAGGATAATGCACTTCCTATTTTATTATTTTATGTAATTTATCTAATTACCCAAATAATACCGATATTGTAGTATACCTTGTTTTTTTACTATAACTATATAATTAATCATCAATTAATTTGTAATTAAACCTAGGGTTTTTGTATGGGGGTTAAAACTAATCCCACTAAATGAGGTAAGAATGTAATTAGTTCCATGATCGAGCCGAATTGAGTCACTTATGAACCAACTCTACAATCTATTTGTTCCCATCAATTTAGAATCATTTACCTACATCCCTTTAGTTATGTAAAGAATACATGTCAATAATATTTGAGAGTGGATGCTGAGACAAAGTCCCTCTTTGAACTAGATGCAATTTTTCCTCACTATCCTCCTCTCCCTTCTTTTTAGTGTTTTTGGAATTTAGAAACACATAAGTGTACAACATTAGGTCAAAGAAATTAACTGTCAATCTAGGATTAGACGAATTCATTATATATTACTGGTGATCCGTTGTTGCCTCTATTATATCCAATAGAGGAAAAAAATAATAAAACTCTATCAAACGATTTTAATATGAGGAGACATTAATATACCCTTACAATAACACCATGAACTACTATTCATGACACAACCTCATCAAATTTGTAAAATTTGTCTTAATAAACTTCACCTTGAAGGCTAACCATCTAACAACCTTTAATATTCCATATCAATTTATGGTATTCTTTCATCTCCTAGGTTGTCATTGGAACATGTAGGTTACCATAATAACTATATTACCTCCTGGAGTATAGAACACCTGAAAATTATCATGAAAATATCTAGATATTACTTTTCACCTAGTTTCCACCACTACACATAAATGATTTAAGATGTTGGAGTTGGATGATTGGAGCATGATCAACCATAGGATTCTATATGATTTCACCTTGAATGAGCACATTGGGATTGATTTATGGAATCGATTTGTCTGAAAACTGAATTATTTGCGCCCATATAAGAATGTGACAGTTTACAACCTATATGAAAATAGTTGGTGGTATAGGGGAATCATGTGAATCTGTAGTTAGAGGACCCACTAGTCTATTTCGATGTAGATTCCTTTTTACATGATGAAAAAAATTTATAACATTTTAAACAGATCATAATAACTCCGTAGGATAACAAAAAGTTATATGTGGCATCTACCTATAATCCAAATGAATATCACACCTTGCACAAACAATGTTCTTAATCTGTATAGATTATTTGAATCCACTTATTTATTTTCAAAGAATAAAATCATGCTCATGTTCAGCTAATTAAGGAAAATTAATATATCAAAATAGAATGGGAAAAAAATATTTCACGCAATCAAGGAAAAAATTACTATCCCAAAAAGTGTGAAAAATTATGTAAATAAATTTAAGAACTACTATTAAGAACACAATATATATATATATATATTTCAAGGGATCATATGTACCTCATCCTGTATCACAAATGCATCTAGAAACTCATAACATAGAAACATTAATCCCATCAATGGTAACTCATAGTTTTGGTACACATTATATGGTCTAGAACATGAAATTACCCCAAATAAAGTCTTTAATAAATATATAATTTATATGATATCCAAGATTAAAAAAATCACAAAGATAACATTTCATTGATATAATTTTAAAATGCCCGAACCTGTAAAACTGCATCTAGACCAAAAAGATTGATCATATCATGAGTTCCTCCCCATACGTAAGATCATATTGACTAGAATTAATGGTTTAATGATCATTATAAGGGAGATTATACCCTCAATATCAGATAATTCAGAAATAATAAACAATCACAACATCTCAGCGTAAAAAATGAAGAAGAATAACTATATCAAATGACACATATGTCTCAAATGAAAAATAATAAATTTAATCTCACAGGAATGAAATCAAAACCATAGTACATAATATATTGAATTATGACAAACATTTAATAAATAGGCCAGAGTGTGGCATGAAATTTCCTCTGACTCAAATCATCCATCTCCCCAATACCATATTATTGGTCCTTTTACCTTTAATGGAACCATGCCATGAAATATGCATGAACAAAAAAAATTTCCAATCTAGGTTTGAGTAAAAAGTATAGTAAAACAACACCAATAATTCATTGTTATATTTGAATCCGATATATAATATTTCATGACATAAAATTAGAAAATTATCAAATAAAAATATAGTTACACATGCACCAAGTCTTCATATACTGATTATGATACCGTGAACCCTTACCCACCAACTTCACCATGGTTCCCATAATGATGTCTGTGTAAGTAAAATTAAGTTAATCTACAAATAAAACGTCACATTACCAGCCCTGATAGTGGAAATTATTAGAAACACAAAAATAAACATTCTAATGATGGTCATTATCATGAATGTAGAATTACCCACCCATGATGTGGTCATTATCCTTCGATTATGGTAAGTCTCAAACAATATATCTAATGAAATTTGAGAAAACATCACCCTAGTATACAATTATTCCACATCAGTCAATTATTGATTATATTTCAGACCATTAATAGTATTATCATGTATAAACAATATCTTCAATGATATTACACATACAATAAAATGATCCATAATTTATAGACATCATTATGTTATTGTGATCCCTTATAAAGGGTAGTCTAACCAATACTTGGCTACATGATCATCAAGATTCAAGGATCATGGTCCCAATGGATTTGAAATACTAAAACAATAATCATATAAAAGAAAAATAATACATATCAATGAAATCATATGAAAAAATATACATAATGGGTCTTAATGGTAACGCACACCCACAATGAAACGATATTAATAAAGGGCACAAAACAGAGACCATTTATCATGGAAACAATATATAAGGGCCATATATGGTAAGGAACATCATACATCATTGTTTCTTACGATAAAATTAATGGTTAATTTAGGATAAAAGTATTAAAAATATAATACACCCTTGTTGAATGATCTCACTTGGTAAGGATTCTTAACTCAGTTTTAAGTTTTTCATAAATTTGATTTAGAATAAAGACAGAATAATATTCTAATTTTATAAGCGTGATTCTATAATTATATATAATAGTGGTCATTCCAATAATACTTATTCTGAGTTATATCTATGGAGATGATTCTAATTCAATAGATCCATTTTTATTCAATAATGGATCATTATTTTCTCATTGATTCTAGAAGTGATCATTCGGTCTAGCCAATAACTATTGTCCCATCATGAATCTATCATTAGAGAAGATGACCAAGATGAGATTCAACAAGGATAAGGTCTCAAGATGATTAATCAAATATTTCATTCCTAGAATAGTATACAATTAATTCAGAATAAATCTCGATCATAGGGGGATTTCATTTGAGGATCATATCCTCAAACAATCATCCATATAATCATTAATGAATTATGTTTCTTTTATCATTAAGCTATCAAGAAGAGGTGTGGGTACATAATTCAAAACTACATAACTGATAAACACCTATGGAATGAAATAGAGCTCTATTTGGTCATGAAATGGTTTCAGTATGAAAAATATTTCATATATGTATTAATAAAGATTGAAAAATTTATTTTATGTTCATTGAATTTGTAGATCATACAAAGAAACTTTCTCATTACTCAAATTAGATGATTGTACATGAAAATATCTTGAGCAAAAACCATCATTCATGTAACTTTATATTGATCAAATCTTTATAAGGTAAAGGGAAAGGAAAGTATGAGTATATATTTAAGGTTACGATTCTAAATGTATTATTTCGACCTCAGTATTCCGAATTGAGAGTTAAATTTGGTGAAAATGTCACATGATTTATGTTTTTAGTTTGTATTAATTACAACAATGAACTTGGAACACTATGAGGCTTTTAGTATCAAGGATGGAATTTTTTTTGGCCTCTAGTTTGCTGGTGTGCAGATAGGAACAAACTTGTTTCTACTAGTACCATTTGTGAGTTAGTGTCATCCCAAAGAATAGCTTGTGGGGTCTGGAATATCCTATAAAATTACTAGAGCACCACTAGCTAGTTGGTGTGTCCCATTAGAAAATCGGTGACAACCATATAGTTGTAACAAAAACAAAGCCTTCATGCACTCCACTACCTTCAAAACCTAGACCCCGAGTCACTTAAAACTATCCTCCAAACATCCGACAACTGAGAGTAATTAAAAAATAATGAGATAATTTATCAATTAAAAATGCCTAATACATCGAAAAATGTTTTGATGTTAATGTTTAAATTTAATATGTCCCCAAAAATCATCAAAAAATTATTAATACTAAAAATTATCTTGAAATAACTATATAATTCAATATTCCATTTATAATGGAGTTGGAATGGAGTAGTATGTAATTTTGTTGTTATGATATTTTTAGAAGTCATTATCCTTGTAATACCCCTTAGGATGACCTAATGATCCTTTTAAAATGAAATATAAATTCACTGTCATAGTAAAACAATGCTACACTTTGGAGTTAATTGAAAGAAATTCTATATCCTATGAGGAGATATCCAAGGGAGAAGCATATCCTTTAATAGTTATATCATTTTTCGTTGACATCCTCCAAGAATCCCATCCATGCACACAAAATACTCACCCATAATGTTTTGAGGATTAATGTTTCTATTTTCATTTATGTTAACATCAAAATTCACATCATATAAACCTAGATTATTTTTAATAAAAATGATTTTATAAGAATAAATTATATTTATAAAACATTATATTAAAACTATTAAAATTTAATATTTCAAAACACAGTTGATCATTTCATTGGAAAAATATAGAAATCATGTTGAAGTAAATTTTTTGACCATTTAAAAATATTTAATTTTGCCCTTGAAAAATGATGATAACGAAAAGGTGTAATTGATAAATATCATCAAAAAAAACCAATACCAACATAATAATGATTAAAATTAATTATAAATTAATCATGAACTAATGGATAAAAATAAAATGTAATTAAAATAGAGACACCTACTATTAGATATTCTTCTATAATTTCATTGGACATTATCCATGTTATTCTCATAATAGGGAACAAATGATCATCAATAATGAATTTTGCATTGCTTTACATGGGTGCTCCATTTAATCTTAATAACACGGTCCAATGTTTAATAGTGTTACATGATTGGATATCAAAGGGAGATTCGTGTTTCATAATAACTAAAAAACACAATTTAACACTTTCCAAAAATTTCTCCGATGAAACCAAAGAAACAACTCATGACATTTTAATGATTTATTCTTATATTTAAAATCATTTAACATAAATAAAAACATCTCCTAAATTGGGGTAGTAATTAGTAAAAAAAATTTGTACACTTATAATATTTGTATTTCACTCTCCATAAAATCAAATATATATTTAAATAATTAAAATTTGTTTTGGCCATTCAGAAAACACATTATTGGAATATAATTGAACTTAAAATATAAAAACCATTAAAACATATATATTTCCAATATTTTAAAAAACCATGTAAAAGGTAAGTGTGTAATTGATAATGATATCTAAATATCACAAATAAAAAATTATAACTGATAAAAATTACTTAAAAACAACTTAGTCATTCATGGATTAAAATATAATGGAATTGAAATTGGTTAACCTATCTTTAGAAATTATTAATTTATTTAATAAAGAATTAGCCATGTAATTTTACTTATATGGCCGTATGGTACCATTAACAATGAATTAAAAAATAAAAACACAATTTCTAGTCATCTTATGACTCCACGTATGTGTAAAAAACTAATAGTAAGTTTATAGATGAAACCAAATCATTTAGTTTCCGATCATGGACATGGAATTTGTCATTATAACACCAAAAAATTTAATCATGATTTTTGGGTTAACACCCATGATATGCTGAATAAAAAAATAAAAAAATACTAAGACATGGGATGGGTTTGAGAAGGAAAATATATGTTTGTAATGTTGTAGATAAATAGGCAAAGGGGAATAAGTGAAGGGTCTATACCATAGAGACGAAGGGGGGAGAAGGCCCTATAAAGAGTGATCGATCACTTCACCAAATATTAGTGGTGGAATTCATGAAGATGTTGATTTAGGTGTTTCCATATTTACATTATATAATATAATTGATGAAAGTAATATCATTATTATAAGAAATATAATTTATTTTAGGGAATCCTCTGATATTGTTTATAACACATTTAAAATTACTAGTAAATAATATTAAAATTATAAATGCAAGATAATGAGAATATATCATAAATAACTTTATAATAATTTCATTAACCTTAAATGAATATTATAAATACGCATAAATATTATAGAAAAACATAATTCAAATATTTATATCAATATATATTAAATAAATAAACACATTAAACATATAAAACTACCATTTGAATAATATAATAATTAAATTTATTATGTCTTCGTAATTCACGATATGAAATTTAAAATTATAGAATTATTCAGTGTATTACATATTTAATAACATATATATTTAATATATTTATGTTAATGGTGTTTCCAATAATTTTTTTAATATAATTAAATTATAATGGATATTGTACCGATGAAAATAAATATGTTAATTTAAAATATCCTTCTAATTTTTTTTATGTTCAATTTATATATGGTGTCAGAAAATTAAAATTCCAATGATATTAAAATTATTACTATATGACCCATGTAAATATCACCTAAAATCAGTGATTAATGTTTGAAAAATCATCTTACATTATCCAAATAGGAAGATAAAGAAGGATTGTGTATGAGGTGAATCCATTATATCAGAGTGAAGACGCATGATTAATACCTAGAATGAAATATGAAAATAGAGAAAAAGATTATATAGGGGAAATAGATAATAATTTATGATGTTCTAACAGGGCTTTTATTTGAAAAACACCATGGGAGAATTAATGAAAGGGAAACAATAATAATAGGAGTCGAGAAAAAATATTTTCCCCATATATTATAATATTTGAGGTTTTGAATATTCGAAGGAACCTGAATGTTTTGTTATGGATATATTATTAAAATTTATATATCATCCCTCTATTTAGAAGAATGTAAGAAACAAGTACTATAATGGGAATTACCGAACTTTAATGTTCATCTGTTACTTGGTGATGGATGCCTAGTATCTAAAAAAATCATATAATTTATCAGAACCTATATTCCACATAACTCTTCTTTATAAGTGTCCAAAAACAATATATATATATATATATACACATTATAACATACACTAATCCAATCCTTCAATTGGGAAGATATTTCAAGGAACGTGTTGAGGTTATAATATTATTTAATAATAATTTCATTCATTAATAGATCATTAAAATTATGCTTTAAATAATTAAATGATGTAAACATTATAAAACATATTAAGTAATTCATTTTTATTTATAATAAAACCCTATATTATTTTTAAGGAATTAATGAAAACGTTAATATGAGAAGATTCATTACTAAAACTCAATATCTTAAATTAGTTCGAAAACAAATTATTTTAAAAATATAATTTAGAAGATATTATTATGTTCACAATTTTTCTTTAAAAAATAAAAATTAATTATAAATTTTGAAATAATTATAAGGATGATCAATTAATATGATAATTTTTTTAAAAGCTTGGGGCCGAAGCCTCATTTTTATTATTGAAACAAAGAAAATACCTCTTTAACTGGGTAGAGGGAGACCCATTACATCGCCTGAAGGCCCAGTGGGCATTTAGGCCATTACATAGCCCGTAGGCCCAATTTTTTTGGCCCAATGCCCATTCTGTGAATAGTACTGCTACAGTACCTGCACTGCTACAGTACCTGCCGCTGCTACAGTGCCCCTGCCGCCGCTACAGTACCCCTGCCGCCGCTATAGTGCCACCGTTCCAATAGTATCTCTGCTGCTACAGTAGCCCTATAGTGCTGCTACAGTAAATTATTTTACATAACATATATATTATTATATTATATGGTATATTACTCTTTCATTCACATTGGGAAAATGAGAAGAAACACGCTAGTTTACCAACTATGTTCTCTTAAATAAAATAATCATCTTGAAAAAAACTATATGAATACATAAAAATTTCACATGTGAAGGAAAACATATTGATTAAATGATTTAGGAGATCACACAATCCACATTTTAGTTTATCTCTCACGATTTAATCTATAACATATAAAGGCGAAACATGATACAATTTCATTATGTGATTATTTAACCTTATTATTTCTTGGTAGAATTAAATTAACACAAAGTTTCATATTATACTCCTCTCCCTTTCATATCATTATTCTAGAAACCAAATTGAATTTAAAATATTTTTAAACATAAAAATTGATTTAGAATCATGTTCAATGATAATTTTTATTATAATGTTTTAGGAATAAATTTTGTCAAAATTTTAATACAACATGATAAAAAATTCTACTATTTGAATTGGACGAAATTAACCCCATAAAATTATTTTGTTAAAAAATCTCTTTTAGAGGTAACATTCCCCAATCCATATAAAAATATGCATTCTTTTACATTTATCTAGTTAATAGTAATATTTTTTTGAAACATATTTTCTATTACACTATAAATTAACCTTCATATGGAAATAATGACAATGAATGTATTTTCCTATTGATTCATACTAACCTGGTCATAAAACCTAAAACACGGGAAAAATAATTATTCATTTTTTATGTTTTAGTTAAAATTAATCTTCTAGGGATATTAATAAAAATATAATAATCATAAATAAGAATAGGCTTTCACATTAAATATCATTTTATCATATCTGTTATAAAAATTGGTTTCTTAAGGTGAATATTCACACATAAATACATTGGACTAACTAAAGTAAAACTGGAAGAATGATTCTAGAACCACAACTGGTTACTCATAAATATTCTATAATTATACTAGATAGATATTTTAACTGGATTCGTCCTAAGTCTAAAAATTATTTTCCCTTTGATATTCATAATGCTATATGTAACATCCCTTCACATGGGATTTGATAATAATATTAATTAGTGTGACATGGATCTCACAATACACCCTTGAATAATGCCATCATGATACATCAGGTGATCCATCTGATTTCCAATGGATGATGTGATCATTAGGGATTAAATGACAAATTTATGTGTGGTTGTATATCACTTTGGAAATGTTATAAATCACTAAATGGAGTTCTGGACTAAAGTGTTCTGACTAGAATAAGAATCAATTGTAACAAATATATAAAAATTTATAATGAAATTTGGGTAATCTAAAAAAATTATATTTTAATACATGATTTGTACATGGATAAACATAACTCTATTTCTTAAAATACTCATAAAATATACAAATGTTGTTTGAATAGGAAAATATGAAATGTTTGTTTGTGGTTCAATTTAATCATACCCTATTGACCAAAATTGGTTCTCATGTGAGTGAAACCTCCCAGATTTTTTTTTGAAATCACATATTCCATCCCCTACTCTATCCATTAAAATATCAAAATGAATCTCCAAAAATTATAGAATATAGTGTGAGCACCTCCCATTATGTTGTTCTTTACATAATCATTTATCAAATAGAATAATGTATTTATGTGTCTCTATGAGGTAAAAGTATGGCATGTGTATTAAAAAACCATGTTAGTAACATCCACCACATCCCTACATGTCTTTCATAAATCAATGTGCATATAAAAAACAATATATAGATATAGTGAAGGTAAAACAACTCAATATTAAGGTAGTCATTACTTTAAACTAGGAATTCAAACATAGAATCAGTTACTCCCCGTCCAACGTCAATCCTCACCTTGAATTCCTATCTTTTAGGCTTATCCACCTATGGTATAGGGGAATGGGTATACTATAGTTAGAGAAATCACTAATCCCATTAAATGTTGTATGGGATGGTGTATAAAATGTTATTTTTCATCATCCTATAATATCATCATTCTCTAGATAATTATAAATCGTATTTATAAGATATATTAGTTCTAGATACCCCATATAAAAAACTCACTAATCCCCACCTAATATATAAGTAATATATAACATCTCATGTAAACAATTTATGTCACCATAATTTTACATATGGAATGATTTTGAAAAATTATGAATAAATATTTATCTAGTTATTACATTCATATTTATGAATGTAAAATTATGATTTTTTTCCAATTTAAAACATTTAATTCAATTATAATTTTTCAGTAAAAAATGCTAACTCATTCCTTAATGAGTATAAGAAAAAAAGTGTAATAATACCATGATAAAATGTATAATCATTATAGAGATCCAAGGGAAAAGAATATAACACCATGGGACCAGTTGTACTACCTAATATAAACTTGAATTAGGGTTGTGTAGAATTTAATAAATGGAAGAAGATCCTACTATGTTAAACTATAACTCCATTTTTATTCTCTCTGAAGGAGCATTTCCAATTCTAGGATTGATAAAATACAAAAAACATGGGTATTGTTTTATCCACAATGAAAAGGAAGAAGAAATATGTATAAATTGAGACCATGTGGCTGGGTAATTCATATCATGTTGACCCCAAGAGGATAAGTGATCATGTGTGAATTGAAATGTCATGCTAATGGATGATACACATTTCATGATTTGTGGATGAATATGTGAATACCCTTTTGTGAGTCCCCTTGGACATACAAATACTTTCATACAATCCCACAAATGTTTGAGATGGAATCTAGATAAGAGATGATGGTTAAGGAAATACTTTTTAAGATATCATGTTATCATTTGATGTATCAGGTGATTGATTCCTACAAATCACTTGATTCCCCTTTTAAAATAATGAAATAAAACGAAAAACAACATTGGATTTATGAATCCAGAGACATACTTGTCTACATGAAAAGGTGTTATATAGATAATTTGGTTATCATTTATTATGTGAGGAAATTTTTACATTCCCCACTAAAATAGAAATGGGCATCATACCAGTCTCTTTTGATCATTTGAAAGCCTTTTCATAACATGACATAATTTCACAAAGACTCCCAAACATGTCAGCCTAATATTTTTGAAGATAATTTATATGAATATTTCATCATCTTCTACCACATATATAATAATAGTGATAATCCATGATGATGTTTGTATTCATTCACTGGATCCTTAACTGCTCATGTGATGCCTTGAAAGACCACCATAAGGAAAATGTCGAAATTCATGTAAAATATAGAATAAATAGATGAATTTTTTGTAGCCTATCATGAGGGGAATAATTAAATATTTTAATTAGAAATGGGTTATACACCTTGTTGATCATAATTTAACATATTTATATACTTTAAAATATCATACTGACGTCATAAATTCCTTCATACATTGAAATATTAGTTTGTGAATGTACTTTGACAAGAGAGCTTCCTCTTGCGAAGGACCCCAGATAAGTCACCCTTGATCATCTAAAAGCCTCATCTACAAGCGTCTTAATCTCATGAAGACAACTTGAGACATTATATTTGTACATAGAAGGCTCTTAAACGTGTCAAAATGGTCACATGAAGGACCTTAAAAATGACATGGTTGTGATAAATATGATGATGACTTCGTTAAAATTATAGATATTATGAAACGATAATGTAAGAAAGGGGACACAAATAAAGAAATAAAACATATAGAAAAAACAAAGCGATTATTCCACAAAACATGACATTAATAGGGAATTGTTAATTCACATGAGCTTCAACGTAGTTGGTGAGGTATCCTTAAGTGTATCCAGAAGACCCAAGTTCAAAACTAGGTAGAGGAATATTTCCTGGTTACAGTAGTAGTACAATAGCCCGCACAAAAGTAGTATTGTAGAAGTATTGTTCACTGTGTGGGTACTATAGAAGAACTATACACTGTACATGTACTATAGCAGAACAGTAAACTATGCGGGTGCTGTAGCAGCTACTGTAGCAGGTAATGTTCGGTACTGTAATTGCTAGAAATATTAACCTTGGGCCACTAGTTTGGGATTGGAGTCCATAATACATTCATACCACCTAGTACATTGGGTTAGTAGGGCATTCGTGCCACCTTTAAGGCCCTTGGGCCACCCCAAGGCCTTCAGGCCACATGCAGTTGCCCTAGACACACTACAAAAAAGGAGAAGCCCCAGAAGAGGATTCAGAGAAGGTGTACATACTAGATCAGAGCCAAATGGATTTGTCAAAATGAGAGTCCATGGCTATCCCATCGATACCAACCTGTGATTTCATATGAATCCTAGCAAGACAGTCATGCAATGGTAGAGAGCCACTATCATGATGTAGATGCTGGGGAGGGGTAGTTCCTTGAAGATAGTCTGGTCAAATTATCTGAGACCTTCAGGTCATTAAATCTCCTAAGCCTACGTGCATTGTACTCTCTGAGCTTATGGGCCTTGTAAGGATTCCCCTTAATCCCTTGAAAGGTGGTTTATCAAGAAATGAATAAAAATGAAGGCCTTCAGGACATTCGGGAGAACATGGAATTGTTAATGAACATGTAATAAATGGTCATAAGTAAATCATATGTAGTTATATATATATATATTGTTATTAAATATATTTATAATAAATATATATTTACTATAAAGGTTTTTTTGAATTTTTACTATAGATGTTAAGACGTAAGGTATGATATTTCTATCATCGTTTTTAAGACATATTCCATATTAAATATCTGTTTTAATTTTGTTGTTTATACACCACTAATGAATGTATTTTCTAATAATTATAAGTCTATGGATGGGTAAGATTTTAGTAAAATATATTCGAAATTTAATAATGTATAGGAAATTTTGATTCCGAAAAATTACATCCCTTTATTGATATAAAATTTTGACATAGATCTGGTATTGGGGTTGTAGGATGTAAATAATATTAAAGGGGATCATTGAGTTGGACTCAATCTTTACATGTTCCATGAAAGTGGTCCATGATCCACACCCAGTTTGAAACTCTGTGGTGATATGATTTAGAAATTACTAAACTTATTATGAACCATATTTAAGGATGTAAATATATGATTATTATGATTATCATAGGAAAAATTTAAGGTGTAATAGATTTAAAAAATGTTTCATGATTTAGAGATCCTTTATGTTGTGTTTTTCAAGATTATGTTTTTTTTCACTATTAGAAATTTTTCTCAGACATTGATTATTGGTTTTAGTCAGTGGAAGTAAGTAGAAGGAACTATTATAACATTTAATGTGATGGAAGGTTTACTGATTAGAAGAAACATTTGAGGATGATTATATTGAAGGATATTATGATTATTCCATATCATTTTACATATAACATGATTAAAAACATTCACCATAAACAACAATTCGACACACCAATGAAAATAATGAGAGAGTTTATTGAGACTTAGGGTAATAGAGAACATGGAAGGAGTTATATTCAATTTCAAATATACATTGAGAATGATTGATGAAAATTTAAAAGGGATGTCTGAATGGAATGATAAGAATAATTTATGTCAATTATAAGGGAATATGGTATGAAATTTTTGAGGAAATATATAATTTCAAGTTAAAAAAATTGCTGGGAATATTTTTCAACATAAATAATTATCAATATATGAATCAATTGAATGTTATATGTATGTGAATTTTTTAAATAAATTTTATAGAGTGAATCTCATGAAGAGAATAATAAATGTGGATTAGGTAATAGTTATCAAACTAATAATAGTGAGATAAAAAAATAAAAAATAATGGTATTTGATATTTTAAAAATATTTTTTATTATAATAATCATATGAAGGAATGAATTGACATTTATGAATATTAAGACATGATTCATATTTCATAGTTTAGAAAATGGGTATCAAGGAATAATAAATTGAATCATAGGTATTTGTTTACGAATAAAGTGGAATTATTTAAGTTTTTATGTATTAGAAATAAATAATTATTTTATATGAATCATGAAATATATAAGAAATGTTCTTCATAAGTTTTTATTTATATATTATGAAAAATATGTTAAATTTTATTGATGGAAAAGAAATCTCATTTAATTTATTGGTGAAAATTTCTATAATAGAATATAACCGATGATATATTCTAGATGATGAGATATTTACTTTTTTATAAATAGATATTGGATATGAATATGTAAATTGAACAGTGCTGATTACTATATTGGTTGGCTAAAATTGTGGTTTTTAATAACATTGATGGAGCCATTTTTTGTACATAATGAATACAACCATGATTTTAGGTTATATAAAAGGGGATGATAAATCATGTTTGTTGTGAATTTGTTTTTATAGTAATTCAGGGTATAGACATGTGTCAAGTGAATACAGAAAAAAGGTATTCACATATTTGGAATATAAAAATCATTATCGACATTATGAAATATGTGGGATTAATGTGATGTTTAAAATCACTTATCTTTTTATCATCTTTATACATTTTAATGCTTTAAAAATTTATCCATTTTTGGACTGATTTAATTTGAAAATTATATTTGGATTTATAGATCAATATATTTCTTCACCATATGATGATTTTTCCCTTTTGGATAACCTATCATAATATTATTTTAACAGATATATAAGTAATGGAAATTCATTCAATTATCGATATTTTCTTTTGTTAGTACTTCTAGAATATAAAAATGCATTTTACATTTGAGGAGTTTGAGATGAAGTGAAAATTGATAACATAGAAACAAAAGTATAAAATTTTACTTATGATAAACATTACAATTGAGCTGTATATATATCAGTCCCTTTGAAATTCGGGATCTTAAAGAGAAAGTAGTCTATTGTTCGGTGCCTCCACCGAACCTCTCTCAAGTACAAGATGTAACACCCAGAAACACTAAAACAATAAATGTTTATAAAATAAAACACCAATCATGTAAGGGAACATAATATCCCATGAATATATTATGTATTTTATGTTTTAAATGGATTCAATTAATACTATATATTGAAACCCATGCAATATTTATTTGTGATCTTTTTGCACACAGTGAGTTTATTTGATGATTTTTATTACACAAAATACTACATCCAAATAAATATTATTAACATTATTATTATTAAAAAATATTATTATCTGCTAGTTATTTGATTAAGCTTAGGAATATGATTAAAGAACTTATGGAAATATATAGTTTATTTCACTGGTTACAAAATAATTTGAAATGATTATAGACACCAAATGAATATAGAGGGAATGATTTAACAAAAAACAATTTTTATCCTCCGAAAGAATTTTATTATAATATATTAATTAATTAAGAATAGTGAATGATATAATTTTTACCAATATTTCATACATAAAAGAAAATATTTTTATAGTCTTACAACAAATTTTACAATTATAAGAAAATAACATAACCAATTTTACATATATAAACCTATATTTTATAAATGAAATTTTTTCACCTTTTAATTGTTCACCAATATTAAATAATTTTTTTGGAATTAGTATAAATTTAAAATAAAAAAACTATTTTGAAATATAATCAAGATAATTATGTTATGGGAATTTATAGTAAATTTTTAGATGTTTTTGTTTTTTGTAATGAATAGGAAAAAATAATATATTTTACATCCAAACTGCTTTTTCATAAAATTTACTTATTTGTGTAAATTATGTTTTTGATTGGTTTTAAAGATCAATAAAAAAACTATATTAAAAATTATAACCCTAATATCATTGATTCGGTGATCATTTTATTACAATGGCATAGATTGGAAAGAACACATCATAAAGGATTGATCTATTTTGATGTCTCAATGAAACGAGATAAATATATGGTTCCACAATTACATTGGTAATTATAAATTTTTCACAAGTAAAATTAAATATTATTCAAGTCACGTATTCAAATATTTCATCTTCAAAACCTGGGGAAGAAAAAATGGGTGATCTAAAAAGCTCTATAAGGGTGAGATGAAAAAATATTATGTGAAGAAAAGTCAATAATGCATAGATATTATAGAAGATAAATAATATGAAAAAATATTTCAATCTATAAAATGATAATGAAAATAAAACCATATATTTCATCATAGAGATATTCCCTTGATATTTACTAATTGGATATTGAATAAATAATATGTGTATTTTTTTGGATGTCACGTATATGGCACTTGAACTATTACACCATCAATATATTTGAAGTCAGTATCTAAACACCAAACTACTTATACATTGTAAAACTAAAGGTTTTATCAGATTTTTTTTTTCTCATGAGACATATTTATGGTTTTAGGGGATATTTAAAGCTCCCCTTACACTTCATGTCCAAATATGTCTTTATTCATAGATCAATATGAAGTATAAAAAATCGGTATTGGGAAGAGGTTATAAATTAATCAATATTTCACTAATGAAAAAATCATTAAAACAACACAATAAAGGTAAAAATTTTACATATATAAGGTAATAATTATATCCTTGATACATTTAATATGGATATTTAATAAAATATTCCATGAATGATGAACCCTGATGAAATAGAAGTATACGTACACCACACATAATAAATAAGGTGTGAATAAGGCATATCTGAAGTTAATATCATAATAGAGTCCATAAAAAAATTTATTTAAATCATATTATGACATTCATAATGTAAAATAGGTATATATAATGAAAAACCAGGTAAAAATAAGTGAAAAAATGTAAAAAGTGTATTTCAGATACATTAGAAATAAAAAATTTTAGTGTAGTTTAAATGAAATTTGCATGATAATTTATGAATGAAAAATAAAAAAAAATATCTATAAAGAAATGATCTGAAATACTTTTTAAGGGTAAAATAATTTACATTCAAAAAATAATGTTTTCTTAAAATATATTATCTAATGCACTTCAAAATGTATATGAAACCTAGATGTTCTCTTTAATTAGCCTTTCTTATAAGGGGTAATTGAGAATAAATATTTTTTAAAACATGTATTTTTTAAAAAAAATATGGACAAAATGATCAAGATACATTATAGTGGAACAAAAAAAAAGAATTCATAAAATTTATATAAAGATAAAGAATAAATAATTTGGGGAAAATATAGAGAATATGTATTGAGAAAGAAAAATGAATGTTCAGAATGAATCCCTAACCTTATGTACGAATGTGCTCTACACATTATCATAATGTTAGGTATATAAAAGTACCCATTTTATAACTCAGGTATTGATCATTTAATTTTCAGTCAAATCATTACTTTGGACTGAATAAGGAATCCTAAGGGGTTAAGAAAGGTTTTAGGGGTGTTTGGGGAATTTTTGGAGCAAGGAACCCATCTTTTTGGGAAAAAAGGTTTGGGAAACAGTTTAGAGAAACCATGTAGGAATTATGAAAGTCTTGTTAAGCCATGTGGATTTTATTTTTTTTAGAAAAATCCACCTCACACGGTTAGTGCACGAACATGAATCCTAACCATGTGAGTGCCCCCTCTTCTCCAAGTACTCGTGTAGGGTTTGTGCATAGTTTTTCAAACTGTGTGGACAATCCATGAACATGCTATTTTAAGGGTAAATTTACATTTTCCCTAATCAATTTAATTAATCCAACTCCATATTATCTAATGTGATATTATATGGGATTAACATATTTTTCACACATTATTGATCATTTTAATGATCTAAATATGGGATCAATTGAACTATTCCATCCGAAAACTGGTCAGGCTTCTGTTCCTCACCTTGGATACACAAAAATATGTACTCAAGTCCACTTGAGTCATTATACTTCTCTTTTTCTATCGACTAAGATATTACGTTATGATCATTTTTCTCTTATTCAATAATCTACTATAATCTGATAAAAATCAAGAGCCAATACTGGAGCAGAATGATCATAGAATGTTAAGGTGGGTGGTTTATAATTTATCACTATGGTTCATAAATTTTGTAATATACGTATGGGGCCCACCAATATCATCAGGTATAGTGTAATAAATTTATATTCCATGATTATACTCATTATAAATGAATGCTTATGCTCATTCAAAATATGTGATTAGTTTTTTGTGGTTACACCCAAAACACAATCCTCACCATGTCGATGGTTATAATATATTTGGGTTTTTAGTGTTTTGAAAAATTTGAGCCATCGTTTGGGTGTTCCTTCACTTCACCTCTCTAAGGGTATGTTTTATATATAAAATGGAAAGTTTTTGTTTTGAATTGTATAATGGAAAGTACCATGTATGCTTACCACATGACCCACTTAAGAAAAGTGATCCAATTAATAATTAAATTTGAAATGGAAATTGGTATATATTTTTAGTGTATGACTTTATCATATTGAATGTTAATAAATAGTTGGTTTCATAGCTATATTACACAATACACCACTGATTGATGGAAGAAGAATGAACCTTGAAAATAGTGTATGACATAAATGGATTTAATTGTTTTACGCTTCTTGTCATTATAAAATTAATGAAATATAATGATTTAACCAATGGAATTATTAAATGACTTCACTATCAAATAATAATTTCTTGACTCAATCCCTCCTTGGAATCTGATTCAAAGATACCACAAGCACTCGAAAAGCCCATTATGAATCAATGATACAGCTTGTATAGGTTATGACCCACTTGGAACCCAATCCTTGTCAACCATTTTATTTATGCTATAATACCATAGGACCACTCATGTAGAACTACATGATTCCATGGATACACTCCATGTATATAGGATGCCTCAGATACACTCATTGGATATAGCATTGAAACGTAGGTTCCATGGTTTAAGCACATTGGGCCCAGTATTTTCCTAGCCCTATTTTACCTTGGATGGACTCCCTGGACTCAGTAGGGATCTCATTATGGAATGCTTTGGACTATTCTCCTTGTATTACACTCATACATGTTAGTTAGACTAAGATACTACTAATTTAGCAACTATTGAGTCTTTTTTTTCATGTGATACTACCATGGAACTTCATTTTTAAATATAATCATAGTTTTTATTATTACATATTCTAACAATTATTATTAATAACATGTGACTTATTGATAAATTGGAAATAATTAAGTAAATAATTGGTTACATTTTTGGATGCCAGCCAAGGGGTCAATCATGTACTTGGGTATTTTGTTACTTTGTACTACTTTACATTATATATACATGATTTCACACATTTATATTCCATTACATTGGCCAGATGTTGTAGACACCATTGGTGGTGGCCCCAAATATTTTTCTTACACCCTCTCTAGGCACTGTTTGGTACCCGGAGTAGATTACATGGTTTTAAGTGTTGACAAATGTAAATATATTGCTTCAAGAACTTGATTGATTGATGTTTGGGATAGATATTTGTAGTGGATGATCGATCTAGAGATCTTCGTACTTTGGATAGTCATTTATTTACAATATAATATTTTGGAAAATATTATTCCTTCATTCTTGTATCAATGTTTTCTAGTATTCTGGTGACATGATTCATCATCATAAGTTGGTGTATTGTTGAATGTTCTTTCAGTTAGAAAGTTACTGTCATCCCTTGTTTATTTATTCCTACCATATGTTTCCACTATTAATAATCTTTCTTCCACAATTTACATATGTTATATGTATCAAATATGCTACACCATGGTAATGAGGGTATAATATCCCCACAGATAGACCATAGGCCCTCACTTCTAGTCGGTATCCTCAAAATTTATAGAGATCCTCTTGAGGCCATCTATACCACTAGGATCCGGGAACCTATTAACTGGCATCCTAGTATAATATTTCCCAAATTAGTATTGAAGGATGTTTCTTTTTATGATTTACTATTTTGAGACAACAGATTGGAGAATTGGTACACCTGGGAATTGGTCGTAAGTCTTTCTTAGGGTTTATAAACTCATGATTTTGGTAAAAAACAAGTTCCCTAAATTATAATTGTTTTTCTTATTTTTCTCATCATAATTTATTTTATTTCACCATTGGGAGAAAGATATGTGGTGTGTTGTTTTTGATTATTACCATGTTTGAGGATTTTTATCATACTTGGACCGATGATAGGAGGGTAATGAGAATTGTTACATGCATCATTAAGGGATCCTAGAATTCACATGTTATACTATTTCCATTCCATATAGGTGAATTACAATAATTTTCATTACATGATATGTCTGTGATTGATGAGTGATGTTGTGATAATTATCTTATGTTTTTGTTACTCTTGGTTGTGAATGAGTGATTCCATGTCTCAATTAATGAGGAGTGCGGGCCCTCATAGGATGGAATGGGTACATTACCGATTTGATAAAATATACTATAAATAAATAGGTGTAATTTATAGTGATATGTGTACGTGAACTGATTAATCATAAATTGATATCCATTATAATGGGAATACTAAAATCTAAAACAAAATGGTTTCATATCATTGTCCTTCCTTATCATGTTAATAAAAGATGAAAAAGTGAACCTAGAAATTAAATTTAAAGTGAAAACAAATTTATTCTTTAGAATATACTGATATTTGGTTGTCTATGTGGTTATTTGGTGTAGTATACCTTGGGTAGTGAGTTTCCCTATATTCTGGTTCTACTAGTGATACAATATATTTTACTTATAAGCATTTTCTAAGGTGTGTTCGTGGATATTGTAGAACAATGCCCCCAAAACGTCCTTATATCATATGCAAGGAGGGTGGTGATGACCATGATCCAAACATGGTGTCCCATGAGTTACCAGTCTTACCTCCAAGAATACCACTTGAGGAACCACCTACTGTACCTGAATTTTCCACTAATCCCCATGTCTAGGATAGATTCTTACATTTGATGTAATCCATGCATGGTTCTCTACATCATGAACTTTTTATGGATGATCTGACTTGTCAGTTCGAGTAGTCGTATCCTCCTTCATTCTTTGGGGAAGGTGGTCTATAGACAGTTAATTCTTGGATAGTGGTCATCCTATAGATCTTCGAGCATTTGAAAATTCCTCGAAATTGGAGAGTCAATATTTCAACATACATACATACAGATTTAGCAATAATTGGTGGGATGTGTTTACCCAGGATGATCACCAACAAGGAATGATATGAGATGACTTCAAGATACTATTCTATTATCAGTTTTTTTTCAAATACTGAGAGCTTGTATAGGAAGAGAGTTTCTTCATCCTGAGTTATGTTCTATGTTAGTTATTGGGTATTTAGTGTGTTTCACAGAGTTGATGCGATTCTTATCACTTCAAGCCGATGATGAGATTCCACATTATAGAAGTTTCGAGGATTATCTCAAGTATTTCATCCGTATGATGGTCAACTTTTTCTCTGAACTGCATTTTATGAGAGAGTTAGTTAGGCTATAATTATTGAGTGAAATATGAGGTACTAAAATTGTACCGAGATTCAAGGAATAGTTTCATGGCATGCTAGAAGTTTTTCGGTGGCATGAAATGTTCTCTTGAGGATTATTGTCCAGGAATGGACAACTAGTGTACCCATTTAAAATGATATTTGATGTTTCATTAGTGTAGATTATGGGGTCATTCGATACCTCAGTGTGATAGACACCCACTGGGGTGTCGGGCTTGTTCCCATATGGGGAATCTTCAGCATCTCTACAGGATACATCCACCAGAATAAAGTGGAAAAGGATTTGTTCCATCTCGACATTCAGGAGTGAGCTCTTTTACACAATGTTCAGAAGGAATTTGGAATATAACTAGCAGTTGTGTAAGAGGAGGAGGTCATGGCTATGATAGTTAGACCCATGATAACCTACAACACTAGTATAGTAGTTTTTATCATGGTAGTCCATCTTCTGCACATGGCTATGGATCATGTTAGTTGCATGAACTACATCCAATACCCATGGATCAGGATGTGGGACCTTCTACTATAGGAGGTACTATTCTACTGGCATCTACTATCGTACCTAGTTTGTTTGATATAGGTTCTTCAAACACTTCTCTCTCTATATCCATTGTGGGAAGTCTCAGGCTCGAGATACAACATAACTATTGTGTAAAGACCCTAGATATGTCATTATTGTTATGAACAGAAAGAATATTCTAGTGTAAGGAATATGACCATGATATAGGGAGTGATCATTTCTTATAGAACATCTTTTAACTCATGATGACATGCTTCTATGTGATTCTCATAATGGAATGGTTGGTTCAGTATCATGTTTTTGTAGACTGTTAGCACCATATATTATATTTTACATCATTGTAGGGGAGAAGTTATGTACATTAATGTGAGTGGGATGTTCAGACTAGTAGAGTTCAACCAGAGCATCATGGGATAAGTGGAGTGACCATCTAGATCTCAATTCTCTACATGGAGGATAAATGTTTATGAAATGATGACTCCCCTCAAGTATTGGATCAATGCATGGAAGTATTTCTTGACGATTTACAGGCATACATCATCAGAGAGAGGTATATTTTTTAATCGATATTATTCATAGTTTAATTCCATTGTCCATTCTTTTTTGCAAGATGACACCTACATAGCTTCAATTTCGCAAAAGGCTGTTAGAGGTCTTATAAGACAACGTTATTATGTGGACCAATGGATCCTATTGGGGTTCACCTATGTATTTTTTGTGAAGAGGGATGAAACCATACAACTATGCGTGTATTATAGAACATTGAACCAGATTACGGTCAAGAACTGGTATTTACATCCTGGAATAGATGATCAATTTTACCATCTATGAGGAGAAAATATATTCTCTAATAATTACATGTGATTGGGTTGTAATCATGTGTGATTTAGACCATCAAACATACCTCGAATGAAAATCTATAACAGGTATAGTCTATTTGAGTACCATGTTAGGCCATTCGATCATACAAATGTGCCTGTCACTTCCATGAGTTTCAAGAAAAGGAGTTTCCACTCATATTTGGAATTTCTTTAATGGTCATTGCAAACGACATCTTTGTTTATTATCGCACTTGTAGTGACCATGATAATCACCTTCTGATCACTCTTAGAACACTAATAGAGCATAATATTTATTCCAAGATTGTTTAGTGCCACATTTGGATCGATAATGTCCACTTCTTAGGTCATATTATATCAGAATCTAATGTATTAGTTGACCCTAAAAATGTTAGTGTTTTAGTTTACTAGGAGAATCCCAAGAATGTATTTGATATACATATTTTCATGGGATGGATATATATTAAAATCATTTCATAGAAGAATTTTATCATCTTTCTTCACATTCTACTTGTCTTACAAAGAATGGTGACATGTTCAAATGGTGATAATCATATAAGATATACTTTCAATAGTTTAAAGGGAGGATTGTATCATTACCTATTCAAATTATTTCTGAGCTGGTTATAGTTTATGCCATCTTCTATGATGCATCAAACATTGGACAAGGGGCAGTACTAATGTTGGAAGACAGATTCATTATATATGGATCTCAGCCATTGAGGCCTCAAGAGAAAAATTACCCAAGGCATGACCTTGAACTAGCGTATATTTTCCATTCCTTACGTTGCTAGAGTCATTATTTGTTTTGTTATAGCATCATGGTGTAAACCAACCACAAGATCCTCATGTATATCGTTTTCCAGCCTGACTTGAACCTTAGACAACAAAGATGGTTTGAATATCTACATTCCTTTAATTTTTATCATACTTATTTTCATGGGAAGGGTAATTTAGATGTAGACGCACTGCGCCATTAAACATAGGTACATTCCCAACTAGATTATAGGGATGAATGGAAGTTAATGACCCTCTTTTTGAGCTACAAATAGTGTTCCATGAAATTAACGAGAAATATTTCATCCCATTATTGATAGTTACCACTTCCCTCCTTGTGAAGGTGAATATTAGAACATTTCCATATTGTCAAGGTTTTCTTCCTTATGAGAGTATATGAAGAGAAAACTTACCTCTAGATTGTTCTGTGGATAGATACAAAGTCCTGCATCTATGTGTATTTATTTGGGTTCCAATGGATATGATAGTGAATTTTGTTGTAAAGACCTGTAAATTTCAAGGAAAATTTCTTCTTAATTTTCCTTGGAATTTTACAAGAACGCAGTTTCTGACGGCGCCTGATTCCGAGGCCCAGTGTGCCCGGAATTATTTTCCGAAGTTTGGCTCGGGTACGTTTAGTGAACGGACGAGCGGGTTTTTTTCTATCTTTTGAACCGGTGCCCGGAATCGAATTGTTAGGGCACAGATGAAATCGAAGCGCCGGTACTTTCATAGAAACGCCTCTTCCGGAGTTGCGTTTGCTCAGGTGTGGTTTTTAATTTTCGGGCTTAAAGGTAAGAAATAAAATAATTGTACGACAAACTTTATTTTATTTCACTTAAGCCACTTGGATGCCACTTGAAGACACATAAAAGTGGATTAAGCTGAGTCAATCCGGATAGGATTCTATCCAATAATACCCTACCCTCTTGGTAGGATATTTGTGAGGTGGGGCCCGCACGAGCCCCGCCGTTTCTTTTCCGCTAAGTAACACACCCACAAAAATCCTTCATTATGAAAGTCAACTGACGCGTTTTCTTAAATTCTTAACGCACAATTTAATTGGGCGGTTTATTTCGTGAATTAAATGGGTAGTTTCATTTGATGAATTAATTCTACGAATTAATGGGTCGTTACTTACCTCTTTTTCGTTTGTTGGCGTAATAATAAAATAAGACCAACACGACATTTGGAGGATGACACGTTGAGAGGTTTGGACAGAAGTTCTTATGCCTTCAACCTCCTTCGCGAAGAACGCGAAGAACGCGAAGAACGCAGTCACCCTCGGAGTTTGACGACGCTTCATCCGAGAAGTTCTTCCCCGCCCCGATATCTGATCTCCAACTACTTGAGGTAAGAGATCTCGGGTTTCTTTTTAAATCATCTTTGTGTTTTTTTTACAAAACACAGATTTAATTATTCATAATTAAATCTATTGTTTCATGGTTCGTTGAGTTCGTCGACGTAATTTCGGATTCCACAACGACGTGACGCCCTTCCGCGATGACACGACGCCCTACCGTGACGACGCGATGATTCCCTCCTTCCGCGACAAACAATTCCGCGAAGAACGCGTGCGACGACTTGGCGAGGTAGGGGTTGTTGTCAATATTTCATAATCCGGTGAACGTTTCTTTAAAGTTAAAGAACCTGGTTTATATGAACAATTTTATTTTATTAAAATTGTTGGTTCATGTGTTGAATAATTTCTCCGGTTGTTTTTATCTAACGCGGAGGGTGTGGGCCAAACGAACACGGCCCGACAACCCTCCGTCGTTCTTCGTTGTTGTGCGAATTTGGCGGGCGACAACAAAACATGGTGCAAGGGCGTTTTGATGATCCCGTAGTGAAGAACGGAACTCGGGAGGAACAACGACGCAGACGGGAAGGAAAACGGACCACCGGAGCTACTCTGATGGCGCGGCGACCAGCGGACCCGTGGCCGCAGGGGTCCAGCTCGCCCGCACGGGTCCAGCTCGCCCGCACAGGACGTGGCTGAAGCCGCGTCCGTTTGTCCAGCGCGGCCCCTTCGAGGGCCGCGCCATCTCCAAGCCGCGGGGGCTGCGCCCCACGGCGTCCAGCTGCTCGGCAGCTCGGCCGAGCCAAGCCAGGCCGGTTCAACCAGCCGGGCCGCGCCCTAGGCGGGCCGGACCGGGTACGGCCGGGTCGGGTCGACCCGGGTCGGCCGACCCAGGGGGGGTCGGGCCGGGCCCGGACCCCCCCTCTTCGGACTGTTTTCGGTCAAATGCCCTTAACATGAGCTACGTGCCTCCAAATGACTCTCTGTCAGTGGAAACACGATCCTTGGATCGAGACGGTCGTTTCGGTATATCACCCTCAAGGTTTCGGAATACTTTGGGTTCGTCCGGGTTGGTTCGTACATGAAACCAACCGGGCCCTCGAAGCGGAAACACTCATATCTTGAGCTACGGACGTCCGATTGACGTGCCGTCAGCTTAGGTGGATTCCTCTAAGTGAGACGGATCTTTTGGCTCACTCCGCCCGAGGATTGGACACAGGTGGAGTACGGTTGGGCTGGTTTTGCCTTAAAAACCAACCGGGCCCCTAGAACGAAAAAGCCAATAACTCTCAGACCGGGCGTCCGATTGATGCGCTGTCTGTGACGTTGAGTTCCTGTTCGCGATACGAAACATTTGGATACATCAACTTCTGACTTTGTGTCAGTTGATGTATCAGCCTCTCGGCTCGTGGAGGGGACCCTCCCGAACAAGCTTGCTGTGTGCGGGAACCCTAGTGCTGGCTGCGACTTCGACGGCGACGACTATACAGAGATCCTCTATGGATTCGACTGCGACAATGATGAGAACAGTACGGGAATCCTCCATGTTTTCGGTAGTGACCACTACAGTACACCTTGGGATACATCAACTCCGGACTGCATGTCAGTTGACACATCGACCTTTTAGCTCGTGGAGTGGACCCTCCCGGAATGAGCATGCTGTGTGCGGAACCCTAGATCCGATTGAGATTTGACGACTACTGATCGAATGACTCGGTGTGTTATGGATAGCCCAGTGGGGAGCGCTTGGTTGTAGCGGCAGACCCACGACAGAGGTGCGCTTGGTTGTAGCGGCACAGGGGAGCGCTTGGTTGTAGCGGCACAAGGGAGCGCTTGGTTGTAGCGGCTGACCCACAACAGAGGTGCGCTTGGTTGTAGCGGCACATGGGAGCGCTTAGTTGTAGCGGCACATGTGAGCGCTTGGTTGTAGCGGCAGACCCACGACAGAGGTGCGCTTGGTTGTAGCGGCACATGGGAGCACTTGGTTGTAGCGGTAGACCCACGACAGAGGTGCACTTGGTTGTAGTGGCACATGGGAGCGCTTGGTTGTAGCGGCAGACCCAGGACGGGGGATCGCATGGTTGTAGCGGCATGACCACTGTACTTGATGGAGAAGGAGTTTCCCAATAGCTTTGTGTCAAACTTCATGATCGATCCTATGTGGGATATTGTGGGGGGTTATTACCTTCTGATCCTTTATGGGTCCGACAGATTAGATGAATCAGTGGCTACATCTGATCATCTCTATCGTCTTTTGAAGAAGTATACCTGTGTGAGCTGAATCTTGTGTTACTCTCCTTTGTGGATTGTGTTGAAATATCCTGTGTGGATTTACTGTTTACTCTCCTTTTTGGATTGTGTTGAGCTATCCTGTGTGGGTATACTTTCCTTTCCTGTGTGGACTGGGTTGTGCTTGAGCTCGGACGTTGGAGCTGAGCAGGAATTGATGACTTAGGTATATGTATGGGCATATACCTAAGCTGTGTTGGTTGTTACTTCGTGATTGTATCTTTCCTATGTGGATTATCCTTTGTGTATTTCGGGAGACCTTTGGGGGTCTCGGGGTCCCTACTGAGTAGCTTATATTCACCGATGCACGGGCTTTACCCGCACTACGTTGTGTTGGTTGCAGATGACGGACAACACTGATCGTGGAGGAGGCATGCAGAGCAAGACAGTACCTGGAGGTGGACCACTGGGCGGGACGTACACAGAGCAGTCAAGTGGACCGAGGAGCAGTGGAGACTATCTGTACCCACCCTTCAGGTGGGACTTCCAGGGGACGGCTCGATGTTGCGACTTTTCCTTTCAGTGGTTGTTTTTCCCTTCCAGTTGTACTTTACAGTTGGGCTTGAATTTCCGGCCCCCTTTACTTTCAACACAGCTTGTTACAGTTTTTACTTAGTGTTTACTTTTCCGCTTTCTTACTCTGTGGTGCTTGTTTACTTTTCAAAGGCAATGCCTTCTCTTTTTCCGGGATTTACGCCTTGGTGCTAGTCGCCAGCCCCTGGCCTATGTAAGGCGGGCTTGGGGTAGTCATGGCACGGGCCCCAAGGACGGGTCGTGACAAATTGGTATCAAAGGTTGTCGGTTCTACCGCAGACTCTGATCTTTCTTCTATGTGAAGCAATAGTGTTTAGCGCATTGAGTGTGATTATCAGTCCAGGGAGTCCAGTGTTGGTGCGGCGGACGACGTATCCATACACCAGGACCCTGACTTCTGATTTCTGACTTAATGCACGAAAACATTGATTGCATGTGTGTTTCATGTTTTCTTTGTGATAACTTTATGTCATCTCACCAGGTATACTGTTCTGACCGTGGAACACCTGTTTCATTTTCTGGATGGCCCCACGATGGCAGCCAGCTAGGGTTCTGAGTGATTTGCGTAGCGAGAGCCCACCGAGCGTCGATGACTCGGTACAGGGCCCTTTGACAGCTGAGGCACCGGCGGTACCTCTACCCGCCAAGCCACCGATGCTACCAGCCCCAGCCGCTGACGATGCACGTCGCCTTAGTGCACTGCATGAGTTCCAGCGCCAGCGACCACCTAGGTTCCGTGGGGAGAAGGACCCTCAGGCTGCCGAGGACTGGCTGGAGGCACTTGTACGGGTTTTCAGATTAGTAAGGACACCAGCAGACCTCATGGTGATCCTCGCAGCGAGCCTCCTGCACGCTGAAACAGGCAGATGTCGGAGCTTGATGCTCCAGGTGCACGACGAGAAATCTCTCCTCTGGACAGACTTTGAGAACATCTTTCGCTTCGAGTTCGTCCCAGCCATCCTCCGGGCGGTGCGCATCCAGGAGCTACTACAACTGCGACAGGGCAGCATGATAGTGGCCTAGTACTCGGCGAGAGTTACCGATCTCTCGTGCTACTCCACAGATATGGTATGGGACCCCTTCTTCTGGGCTCGGACCTTCGAGCAGGGACTGATGCACGAGATCAGGGCTTCGATGATCTCCCTCAACATTCCGACTCAGGTAGGGGTGTTGGAGGAAGCCCTCTTAGTGGAGAGTTTCCTTGCTGAGCAGTCTCCCGCAGCAGGACCCACCACTTGCCGGCATGCGGCAGAGTCATCTACAGTGGGCAGTAGATAGATGAAGTAGGGGTCCAAGAGGACTAGACCTACAGGTGGTCTAAAGCATGACTCTGGATCGTTTGCGCAAGGCACTCGGGGTGGGAAACGACTTGCCATGAGGGGACAGTGTTACTCATGCGGTGGGATTGGTCACATGGCTCGTGACTGTCCGACCTGCCATACAGATGACCAGAAGATGGACGAAGGGCCCCCCAGGCAGATGCAGAGGTTCGATCAGGGCAGGCCGCAAGGAGCAGGCGACCATGGCAGGGGAGCTGGCCGTGCAGCTGGAGGTGGACGACGCTTCGGGGTGTTGCCACCACCACCACCAGGAGGTCCACCCCGACTGCAGGGGACAAGAGGACAAGAGAGAGATCAGCTTCAGGTAGCTGGGGCCTACGATCAAGGAGCTCTGGGAGCATATGGACAGGAGTGGGACTAGCTCCAGACCTGGAGATCTTTGTTCATGTTGCTTCTAGTTTTGTTGATGTATGTTTGTAGATACTTTGTGTGTTTGTACATGAGATGCAGTATTAAAATACATCTTTTCTTGTGGAATTTACTTCCCTGACCTCTCTTCTGTTGTTACTAAGAGGTTCCGGTTTAGACTGTTGACTTGACCCTCACTTGAGAGGTACCTACTGGAGGAGACCCAGTTACCACACACTAATGCCGACAGTGTGACTCAACCTTTTGAGGTGAGAGTAACGGTTGGATCTCTTGGTAGTAGCGTCGAGGCCTTACGACATCATCCCTGGTATGGGTTAGTATCATCCATGTCGGGATTTACTGTATTAGGTAAAGAACGTGGTTCATACAGGGGATGAGACCAGATTTCTCTTGTCGGAAAGGAAGAAATCATAGCAGCTCTTGTGGGACCAGAGGTGGTCGAGGCCATGACATAGAAGGTCCAGGTCATCCAGGAGTGGATGAGGACAGCTCAGAGCCAACATAAGTCTTTTACTGACAAGAGGCGGAGGCCACTAGAGTTAGAGGATGGCGACCACGTCTTCTTGTGGGTCTCACCTAGACGTGGATTACAGAGGTTTAGCCGAAGCGGCGAGTTGTCTACACACTTCATCGGACCCTTCCAGGTCCTCAACATGATTGTCAAGGTGGCTTATCGCCTATCTCCACCACCACAGTTGCGCCGGGTGCACGACATCATCCACGTATCTCAGCAGAGGAGATACATGCACGACCCATCGTCAATATTTGACCATGAAGAGATGGTCTTTGGTGATGGGGTGACTTTTGCGGAGGTCCCAGTAGAGATCGAGGATCGATAGAAGCGGGTCCTACGTGGACATTCGATTCCTCTAGTGCGATTCAGATGGCAGCTCGGGAACCTCCAGGAGAGCACATGGGAGCGGGAGGCTGAAATGTGTGCTCAGTACCGCCTTTGTATCCCTAAGTTTGCGGTGAAGCATTACAGTGACGTAAATCCCTATGGTGAGAGTAATTTAAGGACCCGTAAATTTCAAGGAATTTTTTTTCTTAATTTTCCTTGGAATTTTACAAGAACGCAGTTTCTGACGGCGCCTGATTCCGAGGCCCGGTGTGTCCGGAATTATTTTCCGAAGTTTGGCTCAGGTACGTTTAGTGAACGGACGACTGTGTTTTTTTCTAACTTTTGAACCGTTGCCTAGAATCGAATTCTGAGGGCAGTGATGAAATCACAGCGTCGGTACTTTCTTAGAAACGCCTCTTTCGGAGTTGCATTTGCTCAGGTGTGGTTTTTAATTTTCGGGCTCAAAGTTATGAAATAAAATAATTGTACGACAAAATTTATTTTATTTCACTTCAGCCACATGGAAGCCACTTGAAGCCACTTAAAAGCGGCTTAAGCAGAGTTGATCCAGATAGGATGCTATCCAATAATATCCTACCCTCATGGTAGGATATTTGTGAGGTGGGGCCCGCACGATCCCCTCCGTTTATTTTCCGCTAAGTAACGCACCCGCGAAAATCCATCATTATGAAGGTCAACTGAAGCGTTTTCTTAAATTCTTAATGCACCATTTAATTGTGCAGTTTATTTTATGAATTAAATGTGCAGTTTCTTTCATTGAATTAATTCTACGAATTAATGGGTCGTTACTTACCTCTTTTTCGTTTGTTGGCGTAATAATAAAATAAGACCAACACGACATTTGGAGGATGACACGTTGAGAGGTTTTGACAGAAGTTCTTGTGCCTTCATCCTCCTTCGCGAAGAACGCGAAGAATGCGAAGAACGTGAAGAACACCGTCAACCTCGGAGTTTGACGACGCTTCATCCGAGACGTTCTTTCCCACCCCGATCTCTGATCTCCAACTACTTGAGGTAAGAGATCTCAGGTTTATTTTTAAATCTCCTTTGTGTTTTTTTTACAAAACACGGATTTAATTATTTATAATTAAATCTGTTGTTTCTTGGTCCATTGAGTTCGTCGATGCAACGCCGGATTCCGCGACGACGCGACGCCCATCCGCGACGACACGACGCCCTTCCGCGATGACGCGACGATTCCCTCCTTCCGCGACGAACAATTCCGCGAAGAACGCGTGCGACGGCTTGGTGAGGTAGGGGTTGTTGTGAATATTTCATATTCCGGTGAACTTTTATTTAATGTTAAAGAACCTGGTTTATATGAACTATTTTATTTTATTAAAATTGTTGGTTCATGTGTTGAATAATTTCTACCGTTGTTTTTATCTAACGCGGAGGGTGCGGGCTAAACGAACACAGCCCGACAACCCTCCGTCGTTATTCATTGTTGTGCGAATTTGGCGGGGGACGGAAAAACGTGGCGCAAGGGAGTTTTGATGATCCCGCAGTGAAGAAAGGAACACGGGAGGAACAACGGTGCAGACGGGAAGGAAAACGGACCACCAAAGCAACTCCGGTGGCCCGCGGGAGCGGCCAGCGGCGTGGGTCGCCGGCGCGGCGGCGCCCCGGCGCGCCGCCGGACAAGGCCCCCGCGGCTGAAGCCGTGGTGACGGTGGTCAGTGAACCCACAACCGCGCGGGTCCTGCTCCCCCGCACGGGACGCGGCTGAAGCCTCGTTTGTTTGTCCAACGCGGCCTCTTCGAGGGCTGCGACATCTCCAAGCCGCGGGGGCGGCGCCCCGCGGCGTCCAGCTGCGCGGCCGACCGGCCCAGCCGAGCCAGGACGGTCCGACCGGCTGGGCCGCGCCTTGGCCGGGCCGGACCGGGTCGGGTCGACCCGTTTCGGGTCGACCCTGGGGGGGTTGGGCCGGGTCGGCCCGGGCACAGACCCCCCGTCTTCGGACCGTTTTCGCTCAAATGCCCGTAACAAGAGCTACAGGCTTCCAAACGACTTGCCGTCAGCGGCAAAACGATCCTTGGATCGAGACGGTCGTTTTAGTATATTGCACATAAGGTTTCAGAATACATTGGGTTTGGCCGGGTTGGTTCGTACACGAAACCAACCGGGCCTTCGGAGCAGAAACACTCATATCTTGAGCTACGGACGTCCGATTGACATGCCGTCACCTTTGGTGGATTCCTCTAAGTGAGAAGGATATTTTGGCTCACTCCACCCGAGGTTTGGACGCAGGTGGAGTACGGTTTGAATGGTTTTGTCTTAAAAACCAACCAGGCCCCTGGAACGAAAAAGCCAATAACTCTCAGACCGGGCGTCCGATTGACGCGCCGTCTGCGACGTTGAGTTCCTGTTGTTGATACTGAACTTTTGGATACATCAACATCAGAATTTGTGTCAGTTGATGTATCAGCCTCTCAGCTCGTGGAGCGGACTCTCCCAAACGAGCTTTCTGTGTGCGGGAACCGAAGTGCTGGCTGTGACTTCGATGACGACGACTATACAGAGATCCTCGGTGGATTCGACTGCGACAATGATGAGAACAATATGTGAATCCTCTGTGTTTTTGGCAGTGACCACTACGGTACACCTTGTGATACATCAACTCCGAACTACATGTCAGTTGATGCATCGACCTTTTAGCTCGTGGAGTGGACCCTCCCGGAACGAGCATGCTGTGTGCGGAACCCTAGAGCCGGTTGAGATTTGACGACTGCTGATCGAATGACTTGGTGTGTTACGGATAGCCCAGTGGGGAGCACTTGGTTGTAGTGGAAGACCCACGATAGAGGTGTGCTTTTTTGTAGCGGTACATGGGAGAGCTTGGTTGTAGTGGCACAAGGGAGCGCTTGGTTTTAGCGGCAGACCCACGACAGTGGTGCGCTTGGTTGTAGCGGCATAGGGGAGCGCTTGGTTGTAGCGGCAAAGGGGAGTGCTTGGTTGTAGCGGCAGACCCACGACAAATGTGCGCTTGGTTGTAGCGGTACAGGGGAGATCTTGGTTGTAGCGGCAGACCCACGACAGAGGTGCGTTTTTTTTGTAGCAGCACATGGGAGCGCTTGGTTGTAGCGGCAGACCCACGACGGAGGAGTGCTTGGTTGTAGCGGCATAACCAGTATACTTGATGGATAAGAATTTTCCCAATAGCTTTGGGTCCAACTTCATGATCGATCCTATGTGGGTCATTGCGGGGGGGGGGGGGGGTTAGTACCTTCCGGTCCTTTATAGGTCAGACGGATTAGATGAATCAGTGGCTACATCTGATCATCTATATCGTCTTTTGAAGAAGTATACCTGTGTGAGATGAATCTTGTGTTACTCTCCTTTGTGGATTGTGTTGAACTATCCTGTGTGGATTTACTGTTTACTCTCCTTTGTGGATTGTGTTGAGCTATCCTTTGTGGGTATACGTTGCTTTCCTGTGTGAACTGGGTTGTGCTTGAGCTCGGACGTTGGAGCCGAGAGGGAATTGATGACTTTGGTATATGTATGGGCATATACCTAAGCTGTGTCGGTTGTTACTTCGTGATTGTATCTTTCCTTTGTGGATTATCCTTTGTGGATTTCGGGAGACCTTCGGGGGTCTCGCGGTCCCTACTGAGTATCTTATACTCAACCCTGCACGGGATTTGCCTGCACTACGTTGTGTTGGTTGCAGACGACGGACATCGCTGATCGTGGAGGAGGCTTGCGGAGCAGGACGGTACCTGGAGGTGGACAACTGGGCGGGATGTACACGGAGTAGTCAGGTGGACTGAGGAGTAGTGGAGACTATCTATACCCACCCTTCAGGTGGGACTTCTAGAGGATGGATCGATGTTGCGGCTTTTCCTTTCAGTGGTTTTTTCCCTTCCAGTTGTACTTTACAGTTGGGATTGTATTTCTGGATCCCTTTACTTTCACCACAGCTTGTTACAGTTTTTACTTAGTGTTTCATTTTCCACTTTCTTACTCTGTGGTGCTTGTTTTCTTTTCAAAGGCAATGCCTTCCCTTTTTCCGGGATTTACGCCTTGGTGCTAGTCGCCAGCCCCTGGCCTATGGAAGGCGGGCTTGGGGTAGTCACGGCATGGGCCCCGAGGATGGGTCGTGACATTTATAATTGATTCTAATGATTTTTAGTGATAAATTCATATAGGTATCTCAAAGATGTATCATGATATGCGACTTTAGTATTGGTGGCATAGGATGAAACACCAGCTAAATGGTTTTATCTCTAGGTGTTCCACTTGTCATCAGGTGTAGGCAGTGCCCTGGAGACCTCCAAGCTTGTTACAGCTGCTTCCAGTCCTAAAATGGTAATGGGAAGATGTTACTATTTATTTTTTAGTGATTTTGGCTTCGCCATCGAGGGGTAGGGATGATATCTAGGTAGTCATTGACTAAATATGGTAATAATCCCACTTAATTCTTATTCGGGAGACTTTCATAGTTGTCGGGATGGGATAACTGTATGACCCAAAGTTCATATGACTACATGGGGTTCCACATACTATAATATTATATAGCTATGCTCATTTCACATCATGGTTCTAGAAGGGTTTTCATAAAGCTATGGGAACTCATATTATTATAAGAACAACTTTTTACCCTCCAACCTATAGATAATTAAAACAGACAATACATGTTCTAGAGGATTTTCACACATCCTGTGTCATTGATTTTGACAGTTTTTGGGAGAATCATATCCCTATAATTAAGTTCACCAATAGTTACATATTTTAGGTGACAATTAAAATGGACCCATTTGATTCATTATATGGTAGTCCATGAAGGTCACCCATGGGATGACTATAGGAATGTGAGGAATCCATACTATGTCCTCTCATTCAGGAGACATTATTGAAAGTTCTGCTAATCCGAAAGTGTTTGACTACTTATCAGTCTTGAAAAAATCATATGTCGATCATCATCAATGACCTATTCAATTCTTTTTTGGGGATCATATTTTTCTTAGGGTATCAACCAATCTTGGGCATAGATAGTTGTAGAAGAAAATAATGTTGTCTCTTTTTTATAGTGGGCCTTTAGAGATTCTAGAGAGTGGTAAGACAATAGTATAATGGATGATTTTACATCAAAGGTACCATTCCATGAACAATGACTTTATTGAATTAAACATTCACCAATATCATGCCATCACATCTCATGCTTTTGATCCTAAGGATTGGGAGTTATATGTTGATTCTACCATCGAAGAGAATCCAGTACGTATCATTGACCAGAGCATAAAGGACACTAGAGACCAGCTTGTCCCTATAGTACAGGTGCTATGGTAGCAAGACCTGGTATTAGATGAGGCATGGGAGAGAAAATCCAACATACATGTCCAATGGACTGTTTTTTTTTCTCAGTAAATGTTTCTCTATCATTGGATGGTGAACTCGTAGATGAGTTCTTTTAAGGGGGTGATTATAAGAACCTGGTTTTTTTACTCAGGTATGGATCCATTAATTATCGGTCATATTTGTTATTTGACTTAATATGGATACTTATGCGGTTAAAAAATCTCTCAAGTTTGATTGGGGATAGTGTAGACCCCAAAACCAAAATTTTTTCAATAAAAGGATTTGCGCAATGTTTAGAGAAAATCATGTGGATTGTCTTTTTTCAGGAATATCCACCTTCCACGGTTGGCGCATATCCATGTGGCCTAACTTTGTGAGTTCCCCTTTTTTACATGGTACGCTTTCATGGTTTCTTCATAGGATTTCAAACCATGAGGTCATACAGTGCACATGTGTTTTTTTTTGATAAATTGTATTTTTTCCATTAATGATTTAATTATGACACCGCTATCATCCACAATACAAGAATATGTAGGATTAACCTATTTTCCTCCCATTTTGGAGTATTTTAAAGATATAAAAATTATATCAATAGGTATATTTCATCCAATAACCAATTTTCCTTCTTTTCATCACCTCGGATGCGTAGCAGTATGTACTCGAGTCCTATTAAGTTGTTTTCATTCTCTTTTTCTCTCGATCGAGATATCAGTGCATGAGAATTTATCTCATTTTCTGATATCTACTCCTATATGAGCCAAAAAAGGGACAATATTATAAGAGAATGATTGTACAACCCTAAGGTTGGGGGTATCTAATTTATCTATAAAGATCATAACTTTTAAAATATAGATGTATGGCCCACATATTTCTTCAGGTGACATTTATTTAATTTATATTCCATGATTATACTTGTTAGAATAATATGGTTATGTTAATTACAAATATGTCATTATTTGTTAGCGGTTAAACCCACTACTCTATCTGCCACATGTAGATGGTTTTTCGATATTTGGGTTTATAGTGATTTGATATGTTTGAGCCACTACTCGGGTGTTCTTTCACATGAGCTGTCTAATTTATCCCTAATGATCTTAAATTTTGAAATATACATGTGGGTCCCACAAATTTTGAAGGTATAAAATTGGGATCAATAGATATATGTAATATGAAAACCAATTTTCGATCTGTTCATCACCATGGATGTGATACAGTTTGTACATGAGTCCTTTTAAGCCGTTTTCATTCTATTTTTTCTCTCGACAAAGATATCGGTGTATGAGCATTTTTCTCTTATTTTGAGATCTAATCCAATATGATCCAAATAAAAGGACCATATAGGTGGAGAACTATTGTACAACCCTAAGGTGGGTGTTCTCTAATTTCTCCATAAAGATCATAAATTTTGAAATATAATTGTGGGGCCCACCGATTTCATAATGTTCCATTTATTTAATTTGTAAGCCATGATTATACATGTTTGAGTAGAATGGTTATGTTCATTCCCAATATGTCATTATTTATTAGTGGTTAAACCCACCACTCTATCTTCCACATGTTGAAGGTTATTCCATATTTTTGTTGTTAGCGTTTTGACATGTTTGAGCCGATGTTCGGGTATGACATCGCTTAAACTCTCTAATGGTAAATTTTCTAATTTAAATGAAATTTTTATGTATTAAATTTTATAATATAAAGTTCCATGTATGCTTACCAATTGAAACCCCTAAGGTAAGTGATTCAGTTGATAATTTAATTTCTAATGGAAATTAGAAAGTATATTGAGTATATGACACAACCATATCAATTTTTAACGAATATAAGGTTGCATATCCATAGGTCCACTTAACACCGTAATGGAAGGTAGTGGTATGAACCTTGAAAATAGAATATTCATTAAAAGGATTTACCGATTGCATGGTACTTGTTCTTATCACAGTAATAAAATTCAAGGCCTGAACTAATTGATGTATTATATGACATCACTATAAAATAAGAATGGAATGACTCGAGTTATCCTTAGATTCTGATCGGAGGATACCATGAGCCCTTGGGAACACCATTCAGATTCAAGGATACAACTTTATTAGGTTCAGACCAACATATAAACTGATCCTTTCCTAACTATTGGTTTCCTGGTATGATACTATAGGATCTCTCACGTTTTACTATAGGATTCCTTGGATATAGTCCTTCGATCCAGGATGCCTTAGATAAATTCCTTGGATCCTGTATTAACAAGAATGTTCCAAGGTTATATCCCAATATGCCCAATATTTTATTAGCCCCATATTATATTAGATGTGCTCTGTGGACTCAGTAAGCGCCTCATTGTGGAATGCCTAGGGATATGCTTGTTGGATTACACTCTTACTCATTAGATAGGTATAAATAATACTAAGTTGGTGGCCCTTGAGGAATTGTTTTCCTTGCTTACTACCATGGATCTTTATTGTTAAATATCATCATCAATTTTTTTGTTACATCTTAGAACCTTTACTATTAATAACAAGTGACTAATTCATAAATTGGTAACAATCACATAATTAATTCGAAATATGTTCAGACACTATCCATAGGATAAAGTAGGTACTTGGGTATCTAGATTCATTGTACTACTCCACATTATATATACAAGCCTACAAACTATTATATTCCATTACATGGGCCCGATAATATAGGAACCATTGGTGGTGGCCCACATAGATTAATCTTACATCCTCTCTGGGTGCTGTTTGGTACCAGGAATAGATTACATGGTTGAGGTTATTGAAAAAATGAATTTTACAACTTCACATACAAGATTTCTAGATATTTATGATGGAGATTGATAACAAATGACAGAGCCAGAGATCTGGAATATTAGGATAGTCTTTGATTTACTTTATACAAATGTGGAATTTATTATATCTGATATCTTATAACCATGTTTTCCAATTTTCTAGTGAATTGAATTTCCATCATCAGTTGTTGTATTGTTCAATTTTGTTTCAGAAACACATTTATTGTTTTCACTTTTTTATATATTACTATTATATTTTAATGCTATTAATTATCTTGATTCCACAAATTACCTTTGTTATGTGTTTCTTCTGGTCTATACTCTACTAATGAGGGAATAGTCTCTCCAAAAATAAACCCAAGGCCCTTTCTTTTAGTTAGTAGCCTTTGGTGTTTTGTGAGATGATCTTCAGGCCATGTGGCTCACAGAGATTGAGGAACCTATTAGGTAGAATTTATATATAGGATGTCAATGTATAATTCTATTAAATATATTAATTAATTAATTGAGAGAATTTTCTACATTTATTTCATTTTGTATAATTTTATTATGTTAATTTGTGGACGTTTTAACGTGTTATAAGAGAATGTTTATCTTTCATAAGCATTCTTTTCTTTGGATTCCATTATCGGTTTACTTATATTCGTATGTGGAAAATCATATAAAATGAGAATAGTTGTCTAGAATTGGATGTATATTTTATTTCTGAAATTAAATAACTTTAAATGGTTATATATTTTATTTGGTTATGTATTATGTGGATAGATCATTAGATAAAATGTTTGTGATAATCGTTTATATTATTTGGGCATTTTTTGGAAGATCACGAACTAGTTTAATATTATCATTTAATATTATGAATTTAAATATATACTGGTTTTGAGTACATTTAATAAGAACAAATAAACATTTTCATATTTTTTTAACCATAATTTTGTATGACCATCCATTAATGCCAAATTGAAACATGAAAACACGTCATCTACAAATGTGGTGAATTGTCACATCATGGATGATGTATTCATTTTTAGAATAAATGAAAAATGATATTAGATATGATGGTGGATTTTCTTTGGAGAAAATAATATTCTAGTCTATATATGGTACTAGAGATATCATGAATTTTTTTGAAATAGTAGATGAGTAGAGTATAATAAAAATAGAGTGAAATGAAAATAATGAAATTGAAGGGGGGGTTTTTATATAAAATCCTTTTCATTGAGAACCACCAGAGTGAGATTGTTTTTTGTCATTAGTTGAGAAAGAAACCTCCTAGACATGGGTAATACGTTTTGTAAGTGTATTATGTTGACATTATACAAGAATCATGGATTATGAGGAGTGAGGAGAAGGTGTGGCTAGGGGTTCAATTTATAGTAAAGGAGAGTGGTTCTTTTTTATTATTTTACTCATTAGATTATTAGTTATGAATAAGATAAGTAATAGCGATGATTCTTGTGACTAAATAAACTAAATTATTCATGGTATATTGAATAAATTGTTTATCACCTCATAGATACATCATCCAGGTATCAATTATTCATTTATTTAAAATAAATTATTGTATTTCATGATTTTTTGAAAATGTAACTAGTTAACAAAAATAAAAAATATCCCCACTACTAATTTTTTTATGCATAAAATTAAAATAGGAACTAAATATTTTTAAAATATTATTCTAGAAATAGTAAATTTTATTTTTAATTAAAACCGAAACTGACGTGAAAAATACCAATAATAAAATTATAATTTTTTTATAATACTTTTAAAAATTAATTATGGTATCATAAAATTATCTTATAATATCTAGGAAACATAATATATATTTATAGTTCTTTTTTATTATAGTATTTTTTATTTAATTATATTAATTAAAAAATATTATATAATCATATCGGTTTTTAAAAATATGAACTCTTAATTTGTGGTTTTCAAAATAATTATATACATATACTAGGATATAATTATATTATATTTTCATTTATAAGATTCCTAAAATTTTGTTATAATTTAATTAATTATGATTAAATTCTATTTGATAAATTAATATTTATTGAAGAAGTTACATACCATATAATATTCAGGGTATTACATTCATCACTATATTGAAAAATGAATCATTGAAATTTTGGGGAATATAGCATTCAAGAATAATGAAGTAGGTTCTTCTTCATAACCCCCTCTAGTTCCCACAATACTACTTCCATTTTATTATTTCTCTAAGGAACCTTTACAAATAGAGTCATCCAATTTCATAGTACTTGTTCTCTTATGTCAAGAATCTTCATAGTTTCTTAATAGTAAGACAAATCAGGATGTAGTTTGATTTTTTCAAAGGTTATTACATGTGTTGGGTCTGGGATGTACTTCTTTAATAATGTTATGTGGAACACATCAGGAACATTGGATAGGCATGGGTTAATTTCTAATTGGTACACTATAGTTCCAAATCTATCCGAATTTTGAAATGATCCAATGTTCATGGGGCTGATTTTACCATTTGTTAGAATTTTTTTTTGAATTACATCTATAGGGATTCATTCATAAATAAATGATATTCCAAACTAAATTCCATAAACATTATGTTGACTTTTGTAAAACCATTTTGTCTAACTTTGAACTAATTTAATATGATTCTAAATAGTCAATACTATTATCATTGTCTCAACAATGTGTTATGGGCCTATATTTTTCTTCTTACCATCTTTATCCCTACAGGTTGGAGTTGGACAACATTTTCAATTTCATTCTTCATATGGTACCATTTGAATAACATAATGGAAACTACTGTCGTAGGAATATTAAACTAAGTTTAAATAATGATCCAATATACCTTCATTGTAAGTTGATAATGATCTCAACATGTCTTCCAATGATTGAAAAGTATTTTTAGACTATCCATCAGTTTGTAGTTGATATTAAATTTTAATATCATGCTTGGTATCCAAAGTCTAATAAATAATCTTATAGAATTTTGATTTAAACTAGAGATATTGATCAGATACAATTAATAGTGTGGACCATGATCTCTTAGAACATCATTAATATAGAATCTTGTAAGGAACTCAAGTTGAAAATCTTCTCTTATAGTGAGTAAATGTTCATATTTTATTTTTCGATAAAAACTAACCCATATTTAATTATTCATTATAAGTTTATTTGGTAGTCATATGTTTAATTATGTAGTAATTTTGTCACAATTTCACATATGAATAGCTAGAGGTTTCATGAATCTTATAGGATGTTGAATTTCATCCTTCACTTTTTCAAAAACTATACCCCATGACACATTATAAAAAATTTCCATCATCATGTTATCCCTATAAAAATGTTCCTTCACATCTCCATACAATATAGAATTATTAGGATATATAGATAAGTTTGAGCTATGGTCATCATCTAATAGATAATATTTTTAGTTTTTCTATTGACGGTATATATATCCTCTTTCAAAATTCCTGAATTCCATCCCAACACAAGAAGTCTCAATTCTTTCATCCATAAAGACTATAATTTTCCATTTAAAATTCATATCATCTTATTGAGATCATTTTAAATTATCCAATAAAGATGGTTTAAAATCCATTTTAATAAAGGAGTGATGTTTTACATTCTATAATAATTCACTTATTTATTTTTACAAAATTAATGAATATATGTTCATTCTCAATCATCATTTGGGGTCAAAAGTCCACGATATTTATTTCTCAGTACATCATCTACCTTATTTTACTCACCTAGAAGGAAGTATATTGAGAAATTATAGTATCTTATTAACGTTATTCATTATCTTTGCCTCATGTTGAATTAATTCTATTTAATGATGTAGTTCATACTTATTTAATCCATATATATCTCACATATTTCACCAAAAAATATAGTCTACATATATTTAGAGAAAAAATTATGACTCCTTACTTCAGAATATCAGTTTTATAATTTTGTTCATGATTCAATAACATTCGTGATGTGTATGACATAAATTTATATTTTTCTATAAAGGCACAACCTAGTCAATTCATGGAGGGATAACTATATATTGCAAACCCATTATATCATATAAAAAGAGTAAAAATAAAATCATTAAATATAATATCCTCATTTCATAAAAAAATATATACATTATTTTTTTCTATTTGAACATAATCCATTTAAATGTGATATTTGTTAATGGTATGGAAAATTAAGATAAAATTTGAATGAAATTCCAATAGTAACATATAAATCCTATGAAACTGCATACCTTGGTTATGTTCATCAGAATTGGAATTTCATAGAATGACTATGTAATCATTGGATCAACTAAGAATCCATCATTAGAGATAGTATGGAAACAAAAAATAAGTTGTTTTATGCTATAATTCACACTTTCAAAACTTCTCAACCAAATCATTTCATCAAAGATTATTTAGTACAATCTGAATGAGGTTCACATTGTCATCATAGCTTTTTGTGTACAACAAGATATCATCCATAAATACCATAAAAACTATAAATATAAACTTTTAATGCAATATTCACTAGATCCATTAAAATATAGGATTCATAAGTTAGTCAAAAAAACATTAAATTAAAATCAAAATGTCCTTAACTGGTTCAAAATGATGTCTTTAGAATATATTATTTCTTTATTTCCAATTGATGATACCATGAACGAAGGTCAATATTTGATAAATATTGATATCCCTAATTGTTATCCCATAAATGATTGACTCGAGGATAGATATATTTATATATTTTTTATAATTTCATTGATTTCTCTCTAGTTAATGCACAACCTCAAGGATCCATCTTTCTTCTTAACAAAATAATATGTTATCCCTATAGAGAATCAGTAGGGGAAAATCCCTTCTTACACAAATCATATTATTTTTTCATCATCTATACTAATTGTAAAATGTCCATTCTATAAATAGTCATTGATATTGGTCATTCATTAGGCATTAAATCAATAGGAGACACAATCTTAGACTCATGTGGGTGTCTAGGTAAGACCTTATGATATACAAGAAAATATTACAATACAATTTGTACAATCTCAATTTGAAGATGACTTTCCACATTTAAATATTTTTTATCTTCCTCCCCACCAATTTAAATATATAGAGGTAATGGGGGTAGATCAAAATGAGAATCAGGTAACAATGATTATGTTCTAATGATAAGGGATTCTATATTATACACACAAATCATAATTTCCTACTTCTTGTAACAAATTAAAAAAATAATATTTGGAAATATAGTCTATAATCAGGATTATATAAATGTTAACCATATGCATAATTATATGGTCATCAATATATGCACATTTATGCTTCATAAAGGGATAAATCCAAAAAAAATATTTGAATGAGACTTCGCATAAGAGTTTTGGATGATAAAAACAATGTTAAACAAACATGGAAGTGTCTAATTCTCATACAAAATTTGGTATATATAAAATAGTGTGATGACCCAAAAACAAATAATTGGGTGGAAATATTTGGAGATAGGAATAAAGTACCTTACACCCCGTGATTGGGTAAACCTACATATGTTATGGTGATCACATCTCCGTAGCCATCTCCCCCTGGACACTTATATGGTTGGTTCTCCTGATTCGTGGGACATTGATTTTAGAAAATACACAATTAATTAAAGATAAAATATCGAATTTAATTTATTTATTTCTTCCCCTTTAAATCCTTATCTTGAAAAAACTTTTCTATGTACTTGTTGAAAATTACAACTCCATTCATGAATTTTCCAAGATTATTATTTTCACAATTCTCAATTAATGGAAATTACAAAAATTCATTATTTTATTGATACTTCACTTTTTCATTGGTTCTCTAGTGACCTATACTTCTATTTATTACCCTTAAAAAATAGGATCTAGAAATTCATTTTCTTATTTTAGGTACATAAAACAATTTCATCATTGGATGATGAGTTTTGAGAAGCTAGTTCCCTTGGAAGAATTTGATTAAGACCATAAAATAAATGATCATTCATTTCATCATAATCACATATGTAATCTCTAGTATAGACGACCATTATTGTGAAGGTATTATTATACTATTAAACAATTTCTTCATCCCATTTATTTAGGATAAAGAATTTTCACTTCATTTCTGTTAATTTGAAACGAGGGATGTATTTGTTGAAAAACGTTTCCCTCAAAATTATATATTCCATATCTTATAATTATTTTTTCATTTTTAGTATTCTGGATCACATACCATGATTTATCAGCATCACACATGAGGAAATATACTAATAGTACTACTTTTTTATTTTCATTGTATCCAAATTCTAGAAATACATTTTCAATAGACTCGATTAACTTCTCGTCTACCTATGGATTAGTATTCCCAATAAAATATTGGATTTATTCATTACAAAATGATCAATCATACGTGTTGTACAATAATTTTTTATAAAATGATTATGTTTTCTTATTATGTATATGATCTTATCACCTGCTAGACAAAAATTTCTCACATTCTCAAAAGGGATATTCCAAAATTATCCGTTAGTATTGTTAATTTCCTTCCATTAGTGGTCATTTATAAAAAACTTCATAAACAAAATTATTTTATAAATCATATTTCAAAATATTAGAGAATAAATAATATTAAAATAAATTAAAAAAACTTGTATAGCTATCTCATAATCATTATCATTGTTTCATTGGGGGAATAATTACATTTAAATCATTAATAATGGGTTTTAATGAGAATTTAAATTACCCTAAACATATCCCCAAGAGTATCAAACCAACTGTGCATTAAGTCATATTGTCATGCACCAGGATATGTTGAGTTAGTCCCGATTCACTTTGTCAATGTTGTTACTTCACAGTACATCTGTTCCCACATATATTATCTTAAAATAGATGTATTTATATTGGGACACAAATGATTTCCACCTTACCAAAATTAATTTATGTTCATTAAATCTAATCATCAGTTTCTATCTTAGGGATATATTCCATAATATAGTTTTCATTTATTCAACTGAACATTTTTGATTAAATACTATAAAAACTCCAACCCCAGTTCCCTAGAATCACAAATCATTTTATTATAATTAATTGTATAAAATATATCAAGTCACAAAGTAGTTATTGGTTTAGTAGTCTTTATAGAAATAGATTTATAAATGGTTCCCCTCTTACAATGGTAATTAAACATAGTTCATAGAAACGGAAAATATTCTAATTTTCACTTATTAAATGATTTCAAATTAATAACCTAGGGAAGGAAAAAAATTAAAGAGTGATTTCAAAAACTTTTTAAGTATTATATGAATAATTAATAAGTGATGTAATGTCAATTAGGAATGAAATTATATAAATGTATGTAATTTGAAAAACAAATGCGATCAATAAAAATTTATAATAATGCACAAATATAGTATGCCATAGTGAGAATATCATAGAATGTAATAAATAAATATTTAATAAAGAAAATTATTATTTATTTGACTTAATGTGTCTGGAATATGAACAATTATATCGTCATGATGGTTCAACTTTCTGGACACAAACCCATTGGATTATCCTTGAAAATATACATGAATTTATTTTCACCGAATATTTTTTCCCATGAGGTCCATCTAAACATCAAGGGTAAATAGAGTGTCCCGCCCATTCAAACAATTTCAAATCATTCTTCATATATAGACCAATAATAATTTCCAAAATATCATCAATAAGTAAAGGATACAAAATCTTAATTTTTTCTCCAATTAAAACACCATTCAATGAGATGTCCATATATAAAAATGGAACATGAAAAATGAAATAATTAAATCCATGATAAATTAAATTTGGATATTTATTGGAATCATCAATGAATTGTGATTGAAATGAAAGGTACATATACAAACACCACACACAAGGAATAAGATGAGGATAAGGTAAAAGAAAAGGGAACATCATAATGGATTCCATCAAAAAATGGGTTTATATCATACATGGATATTAATAGGAATATATCATGATAGATCATGTAATATTGATGTTAAAATATTTAAAATATTGTTTATGAAAAATTATAAATAAGACATTTTAGTAATGTTTAATAAAATATTTCATCATTAATTTAAATGTAAAATTCATAATAGATTTTAAAAACCATGAAAGGAACAAGGATATTATTTCATGTTAAAATGAGTGATTTTATAATAATAATGGATTCCTAAATTAGGTTATGTAGTGCACTTTAAATTTTTTAAAAAATTTGGATGTTCCCTTTAATTAACCATTCTTATAATAATGAATTTTCAAAGGATATATTTAAAAACATTAATTTTCCCACAAATAATGATGCACAATTTTAGATTCATGATTATTAACATATTAATGTGATTTATAATAATTATATAAAAATAATGAATAAATAAATTTGGAAAGAGATAGAGAACATGCAACTTGAAGGGAAAATGAATGTTCAGGAATATTCCCTCACCTTTTATCTGAATGAGATATGCACATGAACTTAATAACCTAGACAATCATATTAAATCCATTAATTAATTAATTTGTATATTTTTTTAAATTTATCTAATATATTATAATTTTATTATGTTTTTAATGGCCTTTAATGGGTTATAAGTTATAAAACTTATTGTTCATAGGTGTTCATTTCCTTGGTTTCAATAATAAGACAACATGAATCTAGAAATGGAAAATTAATTAAAATGATGATATTTTACCTAATTATAATTATTTGTTATTAATGAAATAAATGGTTATTAAATGGTAATATATTCCATTTTAATATACCATGTTAGGATGAATCATTTCATAAAACGTTTTTGATAATCGATTAGAAAATTTTGGTGTTTGTTTCGATCATCACAAATTAGTTTGGTTCAATTAATCAATATTTTCTATATATAATGGTTCACGAACATAAAATAAGTTGAAATAAATATATTATACTATTATTGGACCATAGAATTGTTTTTTTAATGTTGTTTATGGTGGAATTATAAAACGGATATATGTTGTCCTAGAAAGGGGTAAATTGTCACTTTAAATATGATGTTTTCATTTTTTTAGAAAAAAGGACGAGGAGAAGAGAAATGATAGTGGATTTTCCAATAACATAATAATTTTACTATATGTATTATGTTGTGGATTTATCAATCATTTCAAGAATGAGGATGTGTGTAGTGTACATAAAAATAGAAATGAATTTGAAAACTAAATAAATAAATCAAAATAGGATTTCACGTCTTGAATTAATCTCCTTGGAAGCCACACTATAATTTTTTTGATCTTTAGTTGAGACCATACCCTTTTTGATGTACATAACAGTCTTGGGAATGTATATTGGTATAAATTATAAAAGAATCAACAGTTACGAGGTATGAGGATAAGAGGTGTTCAGGGGTTTTATTTATAGTAGAGCAGAAGGATGTTTTTTATTATTTTATTCATTAGATGTTTATTTTGGAAAAAACCAGAAAAATAATGAATATTTTAATGACTATATTTCGTAACTAATTTTTGGGAGTTTGAACCAATGAGAGAATATATAAGGACCCACATTTATTTTTTTAATAATTTTTATATTTAGTAATGAATTTAATTTTATTCACATTGATGATGTTTTCAGGTTTAGACTTTTATATATTTAGGCCATTATTCATACATAAAATCCCACTATTATACAAGATGACATTACAAAAAAATTACCCCTTTTTCGAAAATATAAATCATTTAAAATAAAACATGGATTCTTTTTTGTAACATATACTTCATAAAAACAACATTACTTCCTTTTTTATCTTACCTCATCTTATACCAAGGGAATTTTTTTTAAAATTTGAGAAGAGAAAAAAATATCCGTAAGGGACAAAAATTTAGGAGTGAAATTGTTTCTCCATGAATACATTAAACTCATGGAATCATTTCCACAATGTTAAACTTTTCACCTATAAAACATAAATTCTTTAGCTTATGTCATTAAATCATAATATTCTTATAAAACCATATAGTAAAAAAATTAAATGTTTCTTCTGGAATCCATTTAATTTTTACACTTTTTCCTTCATTTCTATATAGGTAGTAACATTTATAGTCACATTGGGAATACCCACTATAGTATATGCCCTTAATAACATAAGAGAAACCCCACCATTTAACTTTATGTCATTACCCAATGGATTGGAGAGATATCACTGGATCACCGGCACATGGGTTATCATGGAACCACCATAATTCATATTATATTTACAAGAAAAATAAAATAATTATAACCCATTAAACAAGAATAAATAAAAATAACATTTCCACATTGAATCCACATTTCATTTTTATAATTTCGTGCACTAATAAATAAAGACCCATTAGTCAAATGAAAAATGATATAATTTTAATGGAAGCCTCAAAACATTAACAAGACATGGAATTGAGTAATTATAATTATGATGTATATGTTATAAAATTTAGTTTTTTATTTTGTATGAATAGTTGAACGGGTAACATTGAAAGTGGTGTTTAAAAGAAAGTCCCTTACCCTGAGTCTGAATCGTCCAGTGCAATCTTTTTATTCATGAATAATATACATTTTATTATTATTTAATTACCTTATAAAATTTTTAATGTTTATTATTTCTTTTATATGAAATATTATCATGTTATACCAATTAAATTATATTTGATGTTCATGACTGGTTATTTTTATATATTTAGTACTTGGGTAAAGAAGAACATTGTATGATGTCACTAGTTAAAGTGGTCATAATTTCATCATATCTATAATAATGTTAATTAAATTATAATAACAATTATACATATATTATAATTTTATATTGAACCACTAATTTATTGTTATGAAAAATTAACAACATTATAATCATGGAGATGGTAGGTTGTACATAGGAATGAGTAACAATTAAATTTTTCATTGGTCATTTATGTAATGGATGTAATTATTGCATTATATATCCATAATTATAAATAAACTAATAAATATCATATTAGTCATTTAAATATACAAACACACACACACACACAGAGAAATATATATATATAATCATTTCATGTCGTGTAGAAAAAATAACCTCATCACTTTGTGTAGTTGATAGTTCACACGTATCCACAAATAATGTTATTTTTTTCATGGAAAGGATATATATTAATTGATATATTGTTATTAAATAATGAAAAATATGTCGTGAATATCTTATATAAAAATTTATATCATCATTATAACCATTCTTATGAGACAGAGATAGAAAATAATTATTTTGGTTTGTGAGGTGGTAGTCCACCATACACATGAATGAATTATTCAATTCCCATTTGAAGAAATTAGAGATAGATTTAGGTGATTATATTGACATAATAACATCTAATCATTTTTCATACATTTAATTTATTATATATTCGTGAATTAATAATATTTTAATGATTTTTGACAAGAAATAATATATGAACATTTAATTAAAAACAATACATCCATTTTGGATGACCTGTTTTGATTTACAACATAACACCATTCATGTAACTATTTTGAATAAAATAATTCCTCTAGAATTTTGGTAGATATTATATTAAGTTATTTAGAAAGCTATAAGATGACCCAAAATAGTTTTTAATTTTATTAAAACTATAATAATTCCTGACATTTTAGAGGAGAGGGGAGGGGTAATCACGAAAATATTCAAATTATTAAACTAATATAAATTTATTTATTCTTTAAAATGGTATAAAACTAATGTATGTAAAATATAATATGACTATGGGTATAAATAAAAACATTAAATAAAAACTATTCAGGTTTCGTTTATTATTTCTTCCTTATCTATGTATTTCAACCCTTATTTAACCCTTTTAAATCATATCATAACATCAGGTAATTTACACATTGAATGTTAATGTATTTGATATCAAATGAAAAAGTCCAATGTATTTGAAACTGATGATATTTTAGTACTTCTCCCAATCTGTGGGTCTAATTTTTTATGGATCATAGATAATTTACTAAATTATTATTTATTCTACAGTATAAATAATGTAAATTCTGACAATATTTATTATCTGACTTTTTAAAACTAGCATAACTATAAGATAAATTGTAAAAATCCACTTTTATACATTTATAACAACTAAAATTATTCCATAAAATATTTTTATGATATATAATAAACGATTTTAAATTTATTATAATATTTTTAATATCATTTATTTGATTCCTTCTATAATTGGGAAATTTCCACATCATTATTTTCCAAGAATGTAATTAATTAATATATTCAAAAAAATTATAAATAAATTAACTTGATGTATTTAATAATTTTATATTTCTTAATAATCTTTATAGTGGATGATATACTATGTATATTCTCATATTAAAAATATTGTTCTTGATAAAAACAAGGTTATGAAAAAATATGTCTTCTATTGAATAAAATATTATTAATGTATTAAGGTCATGTAAGTGGATCCATGTGTCCCTAAAATCTACAAAATGTTTTTATTAACATTAACACAATCATATAATTAAATTATTAATGGGTTTAGGATAGTTTTTTAATATTTATAATATAATTTTTAAAGATAATTACATTATTTACCATTAACAATTATAATAAAAATTATTACTAATGATACAATTCATAATTAAGAAAAAGAGAAGGGACCTATTAACAATATTTTTAACTTATGACTTCAAATATAGAATCCAATTTTTAAAATTCCAAACACACAAATAAACAAAAATATGAGAAAATTAATCTCCTTAACGAAATAATAAAACATGTTTTATATTAATGATTTCAAATGGTTATAATGTTTTTATGTAAAATTTTAATTTGAAATTCATTACAACCACCTAAATTGGGATAAAAGATAAATATTGATATAATTATGCATTAAAACTTTTAAAAATTATTTTTAACATTATAAATAAATTTAATAAAAAATTATTTTACAATTAAAATTTAATATTTTTTCACTATTCATGAAAAAATTAATATTTGTCAAAAAAATAGAAAATATTTTACAAAGTAAATTCTGGTACTATAATTTTTAAATATTTGTTTCTATTTTTATATATAAGTAATAAAAACATCAAAAATTTAATTAAAATAGGTACTCATGCAATGGATGCAAAAATGCCTTTTTAGAAAAATACTCCTTTTATTCAAAATTTTTATATTTGTAATATATCATGCTTGTGAAACATATAAGATGTATTTTAATCAGTGTACATATTTTATTTTTTTTAATTATAATATCAAAATAATTTTTTTACTTATTTTTTTGATATCAAACTTTTTCACACTTAAATATTTAATCAAAATAATCACATCATTTTTATTCAATTTTTTTTTATTCCAAAATATACTTAATTTGGTAAATAATAAAACATTGTAAAAATATATGTCAAGTACATTATAATTATTAAGTAAATACCATTCATTCCTTATATTCGAATATCTATGTAATAATTGTATGTGATAAAAAATTATATTTAGTTGATTATTTATGGTCTATGTGGCATATCATGTATGTTATTAGACAATGAATTTCATTTAAAAACCATGGTAATTTATATTATTCAACTATTTTAGAAATCGAGTCCTCTCAATTTTGATTTTAGACTAAGTTACTATGGTTTTACATTTCGAAATACCTTTATTGAAAACCAACATCAGAATAATGATTAATAAAATTTCCTCTTTCATTATGAAAGAATGAAAGAGAAATATAAAGTTCACTTGAGATATCACAAAAATGGATTCTATGTAAGAATGAATTAACATTGAAGATAAAACATAAAATCATGTTCTGGTGGAGAGTGATAGAAGACATGTCCAGCAGAATGTTAATAATAAAAAAGTATAAATTTGTTATTGGTTAAAAGATCATTGATTTCCATGTAAAAAAATAAATGGTTACCATTTTTTAGGATCCTTTTCGTAATTTTGAGGAATTAATTTATTAATTGGACTATAAAAATAATTAAATGTAGTTATATGACATGTTCAGTTGCATTCATTAATTAAAATCCACCAAAACAAAATATTTTATCAAAACTAAATATAATCAAGAATATTTTTAGGCATGAAGAATGAGAATCAAAATCTAAAGAATCACATAATCAGAATAAAGTAACATTAATTTTCTCTAATATAGAAACTTTATGCAAAACCAAAATGTTTAGTATAAGACATGTTAATTCCTTAAAATAATAAAACTAATATTTTGGAAATAAACTTAAATCATTAAAATTCAAATGTAAATCCATATGTCCAATGTAGAAAATTTAAAAAATATCAATCCTTAAATTCCTTAAATCAATTAAAAATAATATTTAAACCCAAAAATTAAATTACTCGCATAATTACAAGTTTAATTCTCTGAATTATCTCCAAATTAAATCAATTATTCTTGAAGTCTCATACCAAAAATTTCTTTCCCAAGTGATCTTCATAATATTTTATCAATTTATATATTCAACCAAAATCATTATAAGTATGTTATAAAATAAAATATTCTTCTAAATTATAATTCAAATATTATCCCATAAATAATATTGCATAGTATCTTGATAATATAGGATCCTAAAAATAATAAATTTCTTCATAAATGACAGTAATTAGATTATCATGAAATTATTCTATAATCTCACGGATAACTATTCTATAAAATATTTATTCAAAAAATGAACATATTCTTAATATATAATTTAATTTTACTAAAAATAAAAATTCATACTAACTGACATGTAACATAGGCCAGTGGTAAGAGATTCACCCTTGTTATCCTTTGGTTGTGTGTTCAGAACTCTTCATATTTCAAGATGTGGTATTTTTCCATTTATGTTAAATAATAAAATTGTTATAACCTTCAAAAAATTATATAAAACTCTAAAAAATAACCATAACCATTTTTAACCTTTTTTTAATCTTATAGTTTTATGTTTTTATCCAATAATATAATACTTCATAATTACCATAGAAATGAAAATCTCAAAATATATCATTAGTCAACTTAAAATTTCACAAAATAAAGATAAAAAGGTGTCTTGAAGACATTAATCTTATGGTCATCCTGATAATTATAATCACATTATGATATCCATATATGTTAAAAATAATATCCTAATCTCCAATTTTTTTCAAAATCATACTCTGATACCATCTATATGGCACTGACCTTAATCATTACATAATATATTGTTTTATTCAATAATTTATTTTTATTCAATTTGAATATCTTTATATGTTTATATGTTAATAAAACTAGGAAAATATTCATACATATTATACCATAATCATATAAGAGGATACTATAAAAAACATATCACGTTTGTCCAAAATACGAAACATTTAAAATAATACATGGGTTCTTTTTCATAATAGATCTTTTTAACATCCAACGCGACATAATTTTTCTTGTATGCATCCTCATAACAGTTGTAAAAAAATGTAAAACATGGTATGAGAGAAAAAATATAGTTAAGGGATAAAATAGAATGAAATTAAATTTTATTCCCTGGAATCTATAAACCAATGAAAACATTTCCAAAATGTTATACTTGTCACCCATAAAAAATGAACTCTTTATCACACCTTATGAAATAATAATATTCATGTAAAATTTCATTTAAATCATAAATAATAAAGGGAAATTCTAGAATACGTGTCATTCATACATTGTATCATTGATGGATACATATGGAGTAACATTCATCTTTACATTTGGAATACCCTTCGTAGTATTTTATCTTAATATCTTTTGAGAAACCCCACTGATTAACTCCATATCATTACCCACTACATTGGTGATCTATTACTACATCAACCACCATGGTTTTATAATTGATTATAACTTATGCATAATCGATTCCCCTAAACCATAACAGTATCATAAAATATAATACAAGTATGAAATAAAAATAATATTTCAACATTAAAACCAAATTTCATTTTTACAAAGAAGCACACTGATAAATGAGAACACATTACATAAATATAAAATGGTATACATGTAAACGAATAATCTAAACACTAATGTTATATTATATTGATAAATTATGTTCATGAGATATTTCGTTACAAAATTTGATGGTTTGTATTTTGTAAAAATAGTTGAAAGAGTTATTTAAAAGAGGTTTTTAGAAGAAAGTACCCTACCTTGAGTCCGAAATGTCAGGTATATTCAAAAAAGTTATAGAATAATAAACATTAGTTAATTATTTACTATCTTGAGAACTATTTTAAATATTATTTTTCTTTTAATATGAATTATTACCATGTTATAACAATTACAATTTTTTTTTTCATTTGAAACATTTTTTCAATATTTGTTACTTGAGTCAATAATGAAAATTGGATGATGTCAATAGTTAATGTTTTAAAATTTATATTATCCGGAAAATAATTATCATGAAATTATAATCAATTTTATATGTATGTTATAATTCTTAATCAAACCATTTAATTAGGTTTATAAAATATGTAAAATGTTATTATCATGGAGACGATAGATAGTACATATGAATGTAAAATGCTTCAATTATTCATTAATCCTTTATGGAAAGAAGTAATTGTTTTTTAAAGTTTAAAAAATAATAAAAATATTACTAATATCAAATTAATATTTTAAAAATAATTATATATATCATTTTAGTGATGTGGTGAATAAAAAATATTTTTATTGCTTTATGGAGGTGATAGTTTGAATGTACACATGAACAATGTTATCATATTTAGGTTCATAAAAATAAAAAATCAAAATTCACATATTTTTATTTAATAATTATGAATATGTCATGAATAAAATATTTAAATATTACCTTATTCATTACAATGATCTTTCAAAGTCAATTCTTGAAATTTAATTATATTGGTACTCGGGGTGGTAGTCTACCATACACATGAATGAGTAATTAATTTCTCATTTTGAGGTAATTGTAGATGGATTTTGGTGATTATATTACCATAATGACATATATGTGTATTTTTAATGGTATACTTATTATTTCATTATGGATGATGATGATTTTACTATATTTTTAGAAGAATTAAATTTGAAAATATTAAAAAAAATGTTTCCTCTCTTTTGGATGACCTCATTTGTTTAACACATTAACACCAGAGAGGAGAGTGTTATCTATAAAATAAGGCCTCTATGATGTGGTTAGGAATCCTATTAATGTATTTAAGAAAATATTTTTTAAACCAAAATGGTTTTATGTTTAATGAAATAATAATAATGGGTTCAATTTTATTGGAGAGGGGAGGGACACTCATGAAAAAATTTAATATATTAAATAAATATAAATTAATTTACTCTTAAAAATGTTCTAAAACTGATTTATTGATAATATTGGATAACTATGGGTAAAAAATCATTCATAAAATAAAAAATAGGCATGTTTTGATTATTTCTTAATCATTGTAAATTTTTTGAACCCTTATGTAATAATATTAATTCTTACCATGAAATAATGGAATTTATTTATTCAAGGTTAATATAATTATTTTAAAAAAACAAATTATAAATAAATGTGTCATGATTGAAATTTTAAGAATTATCAAAATTTGTTTGTCTAAATTTTTATTTTTATGAATTTTACATCATCTAATAAAATATATTTTATTATAAAAAATAAATATAGTCAATTTTTTCATTATTCATTAATTGAACATTTAAATCTATTATAACAACATGATAAATTAAATACATCCCCTTTAATACATTTATATCCGGTTAATGTAATCCTTAAAAAAACTTGATGACATTGATCATATCAAATTAAATTTTTTTAATGTTTTTATTATAATTTATTTGATTCTTTCATTAAGGAATAAACTAATACATCATAATTGTGAATCATTTAATTAATTATTATATTCTATAAAAATTATAAATAAATTGACATGACGTCGGTAAACATTTTATCATTGTAAATAATACTTATAGTTGATGAGATTCAGAATATGATGTCACATAAAAAACAAATTTCTTGATAAAAACAAGGGTGTGAAAAAACTTATCTTATCATTGAATATAATATTATATATTGGTTATGGTCCTCATTGGGGCTCCAAGTTTTCCAAAAATCAATCTTAAGAGTCTCTCGGTCAGAAAAAATTGATACAATTAAATTAATACAAGTGTTATGATAACTTTATAGTATTTATAATATACTTTTTTCATTTAATTACACAATTTACCCTTTATTTGGATTTTTTGATTCCAAATATGGAATTCATTTTTCCAAATTCAGAACACAAAACTGTAAATAATTTATTTAAATTTAATCCCATTTAGAGAATGAGGAAATTGGTTTTTATGTAAAATCATTCAAAATTTCATAATGTTTTTATATAAACTTTTATATTGAAATTGTTTCTAATGACCATCATTGGATGAAATGATAAAAATTTAAACTTACAACACATTAAATCCATTTAAAAATACCTTTTATCATAATAAATAATTTTAATGGAATGTAATGTTTAGTTAAAATATTATATTTTTTTTCAAAATTCATCAAAAATTAATCCTATTGGATAAAAAATCTAACCGAAGTAAATAATTATATTCTAATATTAAATTTCATGTTTATTTGTCAAGTAGGACTTATAAAAGTGTAAAAATATAGATATATGATAGTTTTTCCATCAAAAGGATGAAAAAATTGATTTCAAGAAAAACAATCATATTACCCATAGAACTGATTAGTTTTTATATCATGATAATAATATATGTAAGATGATTTTTAAACATTGGATATAATTTATATTTCACTAATATAATACGATAATAGTTATTTGTCAATTTTTTGGTATAAAAACATAAATTTTCACATTTAATTAATTATTTAAAAAATCATATCATTTAAATTAAATTCATTTTGATTTATATTTATAATTAATTTAGTGTCCAATTAATCCTTATATTAACATGTTTAATCCCCATTTTTATTATTTAGTTAGTACAATTCATTCCCACTATTCTAATGACTAGGTAATAATGGATAAATTTAAAAAAAAAATTACTTGTTCTCTTATGCTTGATGTGGTGTATCATGTATGCTATGAAACATTTTTCTCTCTTAAATACATGGCATGTTATATCTAACATCATCCATACATCTACTATGACTCATTAATTCATTTATTTTCTGATAAGATAATTTAATATATTTCACCAATAACTAAAAATTATAATATCTTAAAGAGAAACAAAAAATTAACCCCAAGAAAATTAAGATGTTTATATTTTAAAAATAAACTCATTTTTTGAAAAAAAATTAATTTTGAGAAATTTAATTTAAATTTAAAATAACCATTTAGATGATAAATACCAATTTTAATATTATAAAAATTTATATAACACTTGGAAAAATTGATTAATGTCTTAATAAAATATATTATAATTAGAATAAAAAAACTATTAATTTATGATTATTTTTTTAAAAAATAAATATTCATTTAAATAATTATTTTTTAATAAAATTGTAAATTAATATTTTTTTATAAAATTCCAACACATAGTTTATCATTTAAAAAAATTATTTACATATACTATGATATAATTAAATCATATTTATATTATATTGCTCTAGAATGTAATTTACTCATTCACATGTGAGATTACAATTCCATTGGATGAATTATTATTCCTATTGGTCATATTATTATTCTAAATGTCAGGTCACAATTTAATATTATATTATTCTTCAATTAAGATTAGTTTTTTTGAATCATAAGAAATATATTTAAGAAGATACATATAATAAAATATTTATGATCTTATAATTATGCATAAATTCATCTAATTTATGCCATTTTAATTAATTTCACTTTCAAATCGGATATAAAAACTCACCAAATATTTGATGATTTTTACATTAAAACCCTGAATTATCATCCCTTCCATGGAATTAAATTTTAACTAATTTTTTCAACATCATTTACTGAAATTTTTAAATACAGATTACATATTTTAATAATCATTTTTTATAATTTATAATATGTTCAATTTATTTTTTGATGAAAATTACAGTAAAAGTGATTACATATAATTATAATGATTAATAGAAACATTAGTTTATTTAAGGATAACCCTTAAACCTGAGATCCAAAATGACCTAAAACAATGTCCACATGATATTGGATGGAATTATTTTGACCAAATCATCACATGGATAAGATTTTAACCATTAGTGGAATAATTTTTATATGAAAAAGTTCTGAGGAATTCAATTTTCAGAAATTTACAAGCATTCCACTCTTCCACCACTATAAAAAGTCACTCACACTCTCATTAATTTAAACCTATCAAGACACTAATAGTTTCCAAAAATATTCTCCAATATGCTCCCAACACCCATACCATAATCCTACATTCTTTTCTTTGGAATGAAATCTATGCAAGGAACCCCTATCATGCAAACTGATAGAGATACCCAACGAAGTAGTAACAATCTTCCTTAATCTCATTTGTTATATTTTCATTCTCCACTGCATAAAATATCATTATTAATTAATTATAAAATAACCTAACTATACTGAATATAATTTGGTTTTCATTCTTAGGGTTAAACATAGACTTACCCACACATAAATCTAATGGGTAACGAACATACTGTTGAGGAGTAAGGAAGACTAATACCTCTCAAAATTGCGATTTCTCATTGTTTTATTAAAATATAACATGGTGGATATTAGAATGTAAAAACTATTTTAATATTATATATATTAAATTTATAATTTCTTTAATCACAGGTAATTATTTTGTATTAAAAAATTTATGCACCCCATTTTTTGGGAATAACATTACATCAATTGTGGATGTGAAACTACTAAAAAATATGCCTTATCTATGCTAAAAATGAACTTTACCAGTGATGGAAATTAGATGACTACTAGAGAATGATTAAGAGATATAATGTTTTATCATCACTAGAAAAGCGTTTATAATGTGGGACACTGTAGTGTGCAATAAAATCAATACCGCAACACCAAAAATAGCACAAAATCAAAAAAAAAATAAAGTTTGAATATAGAGTTTTAATATACAGAAAAACATATAGGCTTGGTTTATTAGTTTTCGCGATATGATGATCATTTTAAAGAAAAATAAAATATATATATTGAAAAACATCACTTAGATACATATCAGTTACACTATGAATGGGATTAATGTTCAACTGATTCTATTACATATCAAATGACTTATGGATTATTTTACAAAATTATCAAAATAATCAAAAACTGTTGTCCTATTTATGATAATTTCATATGTCTTTTTTTCTAAAATGCCATTTAATACTAGAAACACACATTTCAAATCATAATATTCATATCATGTGTTAGTTTCATATGATACAAATTCTAACACGAAACAAAATTAAGTATAAATTGTTATAAATTATAAATAAAAATTGTCTGTTTTTTCTTAGTTTTGAGTGAGTCATATTTTTTTAACTAAAATGTTTATTTTGAACTGATAATAGATAAACTAAGTCATACCAACCACATCTTGTATTTGATAGAGGTGTGGTTGATTTATAAACTTAAAACATGACTTCTATATTGTAGTCCTAATGTATCAAAATATTGTGTTTTTGTTTTCTCGGTTTTGATTAGGTGACTTGTCCTTTTTACCATAATTAATCTCAATTTAATGAAAAAATTACTTTGAGTCATATCAGGAACACTGAGAATTATACTAAGGTTCAGCTAATTTATACACATCCCAAATGGATTAGGGATCATTTTTATAAATTATAAAAATAATTTGAATGAGTGTACTTAGTTTTGAGTACTTCACATGTCTTTTTTAATAAAATTTCATTTTAATCCAGAAACAAAAAATGTTACTCATACTGATAACATCGTGTATTCGTTTGACATGAGACCGATTCCTATTTGTTTCAAATGACCTATGAATCAATTAAATAAATTATAAAAAAATTCCTTGCATGTCTTCTAAGTTTTTAGTGGATGACATTTTTTGAACTAGGCTATTGATTTTAATTGATAACAAACACATTAAGTAATACTAGGCACACCATTCATTTGAATGAGGAGTAGCTGAATCCTACATATAAAATAAAACAAATGGATCATTTCCTTAATGTATTAAAAAAATATGAATGTGTTTTCTCTATTTTGAGTATTAATGTTGTACTTTTTTTTAAATTGATGTAAATATGAAATAAAAAGATATCATTCGAGTCATACCAGTCACATGGTGATTCAGAGTATGGTATGGCTAATTCCTACACATATAAAATGACTTATGGATCGTTTTACTAAAGTATCAAAACAGTATGAAATCATTTTCATCGTTTTTGAGTATATCACATTTTTTATTACTAAAAGGTCATTTTAAATTGGAAACACACACCATAACCTATACAGAACACATGATGTATGAGTCTGATGTTAGAAATATTCCTACAGAACACAAAGAAATTAGGCTCGATATACTAAATTATCATAAAAATTTGATTGTGTTTAATAGTTATTCAATTGATGACATGTTTTGGACCGAACTATCAATTGTAAAATGATAATGAAATTATTGGGTTATATCAGTCACAATGTGAGTTGAAATAAGCAACAAATTACTCTTACACATATATCATTACTTATGGATCATTTCCCTAAATTTAAATGTATAATGAGCCTCCATATGACACATATTTCATTGATATGAAACCCTACAACTTTTACTAAAATAATACATATTAAAAGTGATGTTTTATTGAAAAAATAATAAAAATTCTTCATCCAAATTATTTATTTATTTGTTATCCTGATCCACGTAGATAATTAAAAGGATAAAAATGATTGTAATTCATCATTAAGTATACCTCCAAAAATAATTAATTCCAATAGAATAAAATCCTCATATAAAATTGAATTATATCATCTGAAGACCCCCATGATGCACAACACAATAGTTTCATAATCTGATTCTTCTCACTCCCACTTCTACATTTATTCCCTTCCCTTCATTCTATCAATTACCTTGTTGTGTGGAGACTTTCTGTAGATTTATTTCATAGCAATGGAGGGGTTGAGTTAATAACTTGTGTAAATGGTGTAATTTTTACAAATAAGAGTCTCTTCCCCATATAGGGAACACAATAAAGTACAATTGTCATCATCATCAGCTTATCTCCCAAACAGTTATCATTGCATTTTGTTTTTTGACACACATTCTCACTCTATTGTTGAAATTAAGATATGATTCTTGAAATACATTATGTATTAGTCATCAAAGGGATTAATTTTTCTTAGGGTACTTCAAGAATAAAAAATTAGAATGGGTATGAGAACAAGGAAAAAAATGAAATAATAACCATTCAAGAGATGAAACTGATGAGGATAATAATTGTACATTATTGTGTTCTCTAAAAGGGAAAATGAAACCCATTAGTGATAATTACACCATTGAAACTAGTTATTAACATGATGCCTCCATTACCCCTTTCTAATTTTAGCAAAAATATCCACAAAACCCATGAAATGGTAGAGTTACGGGATTGAATGAAATGAAGAGGGAGGGGAAGAAAGAATTAGAATATGCAATTGTAGTGTTATGCGACCCAGGGGTCGTGGGATACAATAGTGTAATTCTAGGTGATGAGTTTATGTTACTAATATTAATTTATTTTAATAGTTTTTAGGTATAGTTAATGATCAATTACTTTCATTTTTATAATTGAAATTATCAGCCTAGACCCAAATAGATATTAAATTAAAAAATTTGAAGATGGTTTTTAATAAATTTATTTTGATAAAAGATGGGTTAATAATAGGTTTTATTTTATAATCAAATGACCTGGTTTCATATGATTATAAAATTATATTTATAGATTCATGAAATTCTTTCACACTCTCCTCGATAGGCAATAAACCTAAATATGGTTCTCACCTTCCATCATCAAAAAATATAACATGTAGGCCGCTCTTTATTCGAGACCTAGAAAAATAATGCTAATATACCAAAAAATTAAATATATATTATATATATCTGAGTGTGTGTTATATTAATAATTAATTTGAATAAAATTATAAAGGTATATAAACATTACCTAACATATTTTAATATATTAAAATTTAAATTATATTATTTAATATATATAAATATATATATATATAATATTTTCACTACGGAAACCAAAAATATTATATTAAAAATAATTTTTAAATTATAGTAATTATAAATAAATATAATTTTCTGTAATAATATATAAAATATAATTATTTAAATCTTGGAAGTTTTAATTATTTAAATATATATATATATTGGTAACGAATAATATTATTTTTAATATAACACGAGTTTACAATATTTAATCGTATTTGTAATTAAATAGATATACATACCAAAAATGATTAATACCTAAAAATAGTTTTCAATTTAAAGAATTTGATAACATACATTTTATTTATTAGAAAAAAATTATGTACCAACCTATGGATTCTACGGATACCATTAATATGCATTGAACTATAATTGAGATTATAGGGAGGTCCATAAAAAAGTAGGCATAAATAAATAAAAAACATTAACAAAATACATCCCAAACAAAGTAGAGAAGCACATCAACCCCAAAAACGTATATCCCATACATATCTAAATAAATTTGATCACTAATTTATGGTATTTATATCAAAAACCACTACTATTTATACAGGTGCATAAGTATTTATTTAATTTCTTTTTATATGGAAAAAGTTGACAGGCATAGATTAAAAAAAATCGACAAAAATTGAGAGTACATAGTATGATATTGTGTATATTTATTGAAAATGAAACGAATTGATTCAAAATAAAAATTTAATAAGAAAAAATTGGAATTCCAATATAGTAGTCATAAAGAAAATGGTTCATTAAAAAAATTAAAATAGCGTACAACATCCGAGAGACAAATATAAGATGAGAACTGAAATATATAACTGTAAATATGAAACCCTTTGATATAGATCCCAAAACAATAGAATGGGAACGAAAATCAGAACCTACAAAGTAAAACACATTCCTACCACCACAGGTTGAAAAAATTATGGGACCCTTGATTCCTGATCTCGATGATTCTTTATAAAATTAAACAACGACTATATATCAGATTCCAGAAAATGTTTGGCTATATGGAGGTAGTGAGTTTGTGTTATTCGAGTGGGTTTGTTTGATTTGAGTTCCGATCAACTGAATATATTCAACACCTATAACTCTCATTAAACAATTGTTTCTTTTCATGGGTCACTAGAAACATCCAATTGAAACTCCCCATTATCCCTTTATAATTACATGGCATGTAGCCCTTACCATTATCTCTAGAAAATGCAACAAGTTTTAGTGCGTAGTTATTGGTTTGTAAACTATAGGTTGGTATAGAATGGTCCAATTTCATACAGGAACCACAGAAATTGACCCACTATTTATACCACATATCCTACTTGTATACAATTATTCCCCAACTATAATACTAATATAATCAATAAGAACTCTCGAGCTATCAACTTCGACCCAAATTCAAGGAGAAATAGGGTGATAAACTAATTAGGCTCTACTATCAGAAAATAAATATATACGAATGAGATTTCCTAGAATGTGTATAATAATTGGATTTTGAAAAGGTAAAGCAAGCACAGAGAAACTATCCAAAATCACAACTATTTAAATGTTTTTCTTCTTATAGAATTCATATGACTACATGAAAATATAAAACATGAAGCCTATGTAGCTATGCGATAAATTGGACCTTGATCTGACCAAATCATCCTCTGAAGAAAATTGAATCATGAAAATATTTATTATAGGAGACCAACCAATAGTTGATCTTGTAACCCCCTAGACTCTATGATTAACCTTTTGATGGTTTCTATTAAAGGGAAACTATTCTTAAAACACACAATCGGTGTGATATTAGGAAGAGTCGATGTATCAGTTAACTATGATGTCGAGATCGAAATATTTAGAACACCATTGAAAAGATATATGATCTTATAGATAAGATATCGAGGGAATGGTGGGAGAAAATCGGGGTAGGAGAAAAGGGATAATGAACGAGAAGCTCCCTCTTAGGATTTGTAATAGTTTTTTTAAAATGTTGCAATGGGTTGGTGACAAGTTAGGGTTTAAATTTGATCAGGAGACATTTATCATCACTATTAAAAAAGTGCTGATAAAATGGATATTAATTTTTTTTAATAATGATGAAAGTAGGTCATTATCAGTGCTAAAAAAGAACGGATAAAATCAATATTTATAAGTGCTGATTTTTAACATTGATAATGACTCATCTTTAGCGATGCAAAAAATGTGATCATGATGATTTCTTTTATCAGCACTTGTTACATAAATGATGATAAAAGATATATAATTATAATTATAAATAAATAAAGTTAAATATATAATCACATAAAATATATATATAAATATAAATATACTAAATATAGTTTTTATATAAGTTTATTTATTTTAATTTTATAATTATTTAAATATATAATTTTTTAAATATATAATTATTCGTTAAATGTTTTATATTTATTTTTAAAAAATATTGTATATATTATTATATATATTTATATAATTATATATATATTTTATAACTAAAAATATATATAAAATTATAAAATATATTCATTATTAAAGTAAATTTACTATAAATTTAAATTTTTTTTAATATATATAATTATTTATTTTTAATTATTTAAATACATATAATCAGTTATATGAAATTATATAAATAATTTTAAAAAAAATTATTTATATATAATTATAAGTATATAAATTTATAATTTATTGTTCTATTTTTAATTATATTTATTTATAATTATGTTTTTATTAAAAAAAATTAATATTTTGTTTTGGAATTTTTAATGAATATCTAATTTTAAGTTCATGCAGGTTAAAAATGAGTGAAATTGCAAAAACATAAATGAAGTTTGATTAAATTATATTGAAATAATTTCTTAGATTTCAATGTCTCCATTATATATAAAAATAAGTTTATTAAATATATTTGAAATCAATATAAAACACATTTTATCTCTGTTAAATTGAAAAAACAGATGACATTCAATCCTATGACCATTACTCTATGCAATTAGTCAGTATTTTTAATCCATTATAATTACAAAATATAAACCCTTATTCATTAAATATTAGGCATAAATAATTTTTATTAATTAAATTATATTTATATACATTAATGTACATTAATATGTTTAATATATATATTTTTTAACATTATAAATTATCAACTAATTAATAAAATGATTAATATATTTCTAAAATTAATAATTTTATTTTTTTAATTTGATTAATTTTAATTTTTCATTTTAATGAATTTAATATATAATATATATTAAAATTTATAATTTATATATAGTACAATCAATTTATTCATTTATATTAGTAATTATTTAATTTATAAAATTATTAATTTTTTTTACTATACATGTTTTTTAAATTTTATTTATTTAACTATTTTATTTTATTATTCCAGACCATTATCAACCCTAAAAAAGTGATGATGATGGACTCATTTATGATCATAAAAAATATCGCACTAATAATGTGTACAGTTTATCAGTACTTAAAATAAACCATTGATAAAATTTTCAATTTATCAGCATTTTTTTAGCACTCATAATGAATCCTTATATTGGTGACTTTTTCATGAACTGAAAAATACCAGTGCTGTTAAATGCCAATTTTCTAGTAGTGTGTGAACTACCTTCTCCTAAAACCAATGTGATATGATCAAACATTATATAGAATGTATTAAATATGGTTTTAATTGAAAAACATGTGACATAAATAATATATATCTATCATATCCTTATTTAGACCATATTATCAATTTTATCTTATTTTTCACATTATCAAAACCTTGTTTAATATGATGAATATGGATGGTGTTCCGTTTTTAATAATTTACTGTAATTCTACTCCACCTCTTGTATATAAAGAACACACCCCACCACTTCATTAAATCATATAAATCATTTCTTCTCAACAAAAATCATCTAATATAACCAAATGAAACACCTACACCAATACTAGAATCATCCCTTTTTGAGTAAATCCATCCAATAAATCCTTTTAGTGGAAAACAATAGGAATTTCACATAAAAGATGTAATATATTACCTCAATATCTATTATTTTATTTTTATTCCCCAATTGATAATATATTCTTATTAAATTATTATAAATTGGAATTATTATCCTCATTATACTGAGATTTTTTATTCTATGTTCTTGATATACACGTACAAACACCTTATCTAATGAGTATCAACTATTCCATTTATGTCTATGATAGATTACCACAGAACTAAATAATGATTGTTTGTTCTTCCTTTACTACCGAATGTGGTGGAAGTTATAATGGAAAAATAATTTTTATGTGATATATATAAAATATTTATAAAATATTTATTATTCTTTCATTCTTTTATAACACATGCATTTATGCACTCCATTTTGTGGGAATACGATAACCTTGTTTGTGGAAGTGTTGGCTACCACCTCTTCAAAGCGATGTGATAAGTTCACACATTCCATAAAATGTATTAAGGATTTTTTTAATTAAGAAAACATTGAAAAATGAATCAATATAATATTAATTACATAATTAAATTTTTATAAATAAATATAACATTTTTAACACACTGATCACAAATTAAAAAAATTATAACGTCTTTCGTGGATGTACAGACTACTCCCTCCTCCAAGAAATGTGAAACCTTCTTCATCACATTAATTATATATATATATATATGTATAAATTATTAAATAAAATGGTATTCCTAATATAATTTTGATTTTGGAATGATTTAATGTTTCTTGCCTTTTTTCCATAACAACTATATAAAAATGGGAACATTACGCAAGCATATTTATGATGAACAATCTACATGAATTTAATGTTGGTTAAATTTTCATACCATATATCATAATGGGATTTAAAAATATAATTGATTTATAAATATAATAAATATGTCATTATTATTATTATATATATGTTTATATAGTGCCCACTTTATCCATAGATGTCCAACCAATGTTTCCTTTTTACACATGAAACAAATTTTGAAAAAAACACCAGACAAAAAACCTAATTGTTTAAGTAGTTTGATAAAAGATTGTATTAACTGAAGTTAAATTTTGATTTAAAATGAAAAATATTACCTATAATTTAATTTATTATCACATGTTTAGTAATTATTAATTTAATGAAAATGTTACAATTCATACTCAAGGAATATTATTTCCATAAAATTGAAATTACATTTAAGATTATTTGTTGTTATTCACCAATTAAAATTTATATGGTGTAGTTACTTACAATTTACATGTTATTTCATTAATATTATTATTCTAATGATATCATATTTTTCATTTAATGTTATTCCTCCAAGGGGAATATGATTCAAATGTTTCAACTTCGTATTGGACACAAAGGATTGTTGGGAAAATCTTATTCGAAGAAATGGTTCAATTATCCTTTTATGGTATTTATATTCATCGACACCAATTTTCTATATGGTTAATTGTCCTCAACAAAAAAATATTGATTAAACAATATTTTTCTATGAAATACAAATATTTTTAAGGCATATTTTTTATTAATTGAATAAATTATTCGATATGGCTAATTGTGGGTTTCTACCCATAGGTTTAAACTATCTTTTTCACGACCTTGATTGAATATGTTCTCATGTTCCTTAGACATGTCATCCATTAATTAAGTACTTCCTTCATATATATTTATATTTTTATTTTTATTATCCATGATATTTTCATATGATAAAATATATGGATTATTTTAATTATAATTTTATTTTTTTAAAATATGTTGTCTTTAGATTCCTACCTTTTTATAATTGTTCTGACTTTTCATGTTTTTAAAACAGAGTGTGTTATTAGTTATTTACCACTCCACGTAGTTTAATTCTTATTAATTCAATATTTATTCTTCTTTACATAACATACAGAGCATCTGAGCTCGCCATTATTATGAGTTCATTCACCAAGTCAAGAAGATAAATCATTTGAATGAATTTCATGGATTTTTATCAATTTTTTAATTTATTAGTTCTTTTCCAAATGTTATATGGGTATCATGTATGTTATCTTATTTTCCAAAACTATTAAACTATTAGTCCCCTTTATATTTGATACTTGTATCAATTCCAATGTAATTAAATAATACATTGGCTACAAGATTTTGGTTTGGGGTGTTAAAAAATATATTTTCGACATATCACTTTTGATGAAGTACATATATGATCCAACACATGTACTGAACTCATATGTTACACCAGTGAAGCATTACATTTCTTATAAATAATAAATGTTAGAGATTATGGATTTAATAGGGAAAGTTCTATGAAATAAGGCCACTCACCTGGTAATGTTTATATTGAGAAGACACAAACTAGGGGATGTTATGTGGTAATGATTGTATGTAATGAAGCAAATGAATCCTCATTTGATGGTACCAATGTGAATAATTTCATGGGTGATATTCATTTTGAGTGTTGTAGAATGTAACACCTCAATATTTTGTGTAATATTTTTATCTAATTAATTCAATATTGTATATATTTATTTAACATGAAACACTTGTTATATATTTCATTAAACATTATTTTACACACAACAATGAGTTTCGTCAAAATCATGCATGTCAGGTGACACATAGGTTTTCATGATCTATGGAATAATATTATTTTAATTATATTTGTTATAAACTAGATTTTAAATAGATAGGTTTGAATAGTATTAAAATATTTTTAAAATATACATACATGGGTCTTACTCAATATAAATTTATTTATGTATTCTTAGTAAATAAAAAATATAATTTTAATGATTTAATTATATTAATTAAAAACATGTTTTAATAAAAAATGAATTTAGTTTTTTTCATATAAAATATTTAAATTTATTTTTAAAGAATCTATAATTTTTTTGATAAAATTAAATTCACCTCCAAAATAATATTGTCATAATTTAATTATTGTTAAATATTCAGTTTTATCATAACATAAATTGTTTTCAATGAATAGTGAAATACACTGTTTTTTGTAAAACAATAAATTATATTTTACAAATTTGGTAATCTCAATGAACAATTTAATTTTAATGTAACATATTTATAATTTTTTAAATATTTAATCCACATAGTGGATTTTAATCAAAATCATATTTTATTTTAGTATAAATTAATTTTTGGTTTTATAATGGGTTTTATTTTTTAAAATTGTATTAATGTGTATAATGTTTGTAAATTTAAAATAAATATAATAATACCTAAGGAGAAATTATTAAAATTTATTTTATAGAATATATATAATTAAATTTCAATTACAATTCGTAAAATTGTTATTATAAGACATAATTATAATATAAAATCAGCTTTTTCTTGAAAAAATACACTTCTTGAAAAAAAATTCAACTCATAGGTGCGTTCAGATTTAAATTTATATTTTTATAATTTTATACAATTATATTAAAAAAATAATCAATAATTTGAAAACTATATTATAGTGACTTTTTTAGAATTTTGTAGATGAATTGTTTTTATGAATTGTGAAAAATAAAGAATATTAAATGAATGTATCATTTTGGATAATTTATTTATAAAGATAAATTAATTTATAAATATGTATTAATGTAAATAATTTCCAATTTTAAATCGACATATACTGTTTTGTTTATTGAAATAAGTGTAATATATAATTTCATTATAAAAACATTATAAACATTGTAATGTTTTCTATTTAAAAAACTGCATTTTTGTCGCATCTAGAGGAATAATTTTAAATTTAAATTTTCCACTAATGTGAATAGAATTTATAGAAATTGATTATATATATTAAATATTAATAATATATACTATCAAAAAGGTAATTGTTTTTACAGGAATGAATAGTTGAAATATTAAAAATTGTTTAACGAGGTCAAGGAAAAATGGGTTTAACAAGGGAAAACTAAAATGATAATGGTACAAAATGTACCAAACGCCTTCTAAACACATTTTATGGAAATATAATTTTTTTTACAATGTATAATAAATAGTAATCTATTTTATAGACCCTTTAAATGATAAAAACATGGATACATCCTTTTCATTTCGAAACATTATTTGTGTGCGACTCACGTCACAAATAAAAATCCACCCCTTATCCTCTACAATTAAAAACTTAACCACTTTTGTTTCATCTAATAAATATCAAAATAACTTCATAAATTCCTTATTGTTTTCCTAGAATCCTTATTTTGGAAAAAATGCATCCTTTATAGGATTATAGTGAGAACCTATGGAGGATACCTGGAAAATAAGTAACATTGAACATCACATATATTTTAATTCCTACACCTCATTAAATTATTAATATAACATGATGTTATAATAAAATAATTATATTCTATATAATTACTTATTTTTCTAAATTTTATTACCTCCAAAACTCTCTACTAACGTCAAATGGCTTGCAAAATCATCATTCATGTTTACGACGATCTATCACCCCATGTACCAATATCATTCTATTCTTAATGAACACCTATCATGGTTGGAAATAATGATTGACATAGTTTTTATATCTTATTTTTTATACTTTTATAATTATTATTGAATTATCATATGAAAGATATATCCTTTATTTCCATTTTGTTGGAATGTGATAATGTCCCCCATTGGTACGATAGACTACCCAAATAGGATGCGATGTGATTAATTCATACATTACATTGAAGTTAATAGTTAAGTTTATAATGAAAATATGAGATATATATAACATTAAAATGATATTTTCATTTTTTCATATAATTTGTTTGTTTCATTCGTTTCAAAAATATAATGGGAACACCATGCTTGTGTACACATGTCCTACTATCTCCACGAATGGTGTATTTTATTTTCAATAACTAAATATTATAGATTACTACATGTATATATAAAATGAACATATATTATAGTTATCCTAGTAATAATTATAGAAATGATATAACCATGATCAATGTAATAGGTATTAAAATATGAAATCATATTTAAAAATAAATGATATTGACACCAAAAATATTATATCAACATGAAATTATTAATAAATGGGTAATAAGAGGTCATATGTAAAACATAAACACAATGAAAAATATAATTATATTTCTATAATTGATTAAAAATAAATAAATATTTATTTAACCAAAGGTTTAAATATGTACGATAGATTTCAAGACATTGGGTAATGGATTTCCAACTAACTTTTATTTTTTTATGAGACATATGGCACAATATACAAATGTTTCTTTTATGTGGTTTCTATATTGGAAATGAACATATATTATGACACTTATAGATTAATGTATTTGTATTATGGTTTAAATGTTACTAGTTCAGCAAGGTATTTTTTTCACATTTTTCATTCTTTGAGATATATGATTATTGTATACACCTATGTTTAAGTACATAATGTATATATAAACAATTTTTAATATAATACAATTTAATTATTTATAAAATTCTATTTTCCATTTTTTAATTATATTCACTTCTAGGGATTCTGTTTCAATGATAACAAAGTTGGAATGAACTTATGTTATAATCTCGTAGTTTATCGATATCCTTAATTATTATATTTCTGATGTATGAATCATATGATCCACCTATCTGAGAAAAAAATAATTTTATTATCCTCAATTAATGACACGATAAAACATGTTTTACAATTATTTTCATGTTTTTATGAAATAAATATATCATAATTAATATTTTTAAGAAAAAATTACTTCATTCTGTCGAAAAAATATTTTCTTTTAGAAACATGTTTTATAAAATTTATTTACAAAATGTTTTTCTGTTTTTTAAAATTTATTTATTAAATATGTTTTTAACCATATTATAATTTTTTGAAAATATTTTATAATAAATCATTATTTTATTTTCAAAAATAATTCCAATTTGTATTTTATAAAATATGTTAAAGGGATCTGTTTTATGACATGAAGAGAATTTCCCACTATCATGACCATTAATTTATTTGATGCATAAATTATAATTTTTAAAATTTAGTTTCAAAAGAACTTATTTTTGAAATTTTTTTCTTTAAATGTATTTTCAATGTAGAAGTATTATTTTTATACAATAAATTTTTTTAAATGATTTATAAATTTTACTATAAAAAATTTCATTATTTTTTTCAAAGGAAATTATATTGAAAAAAGTATATATAAAAAACTATTTTCAAATTAAAAATGATAGTTTCCTTATGAAATGACATAAATTATTTTTTAAATCATCATTTATATTATTATAATTTATTTTCAATGAAATTTATTTATAAAATTTTTAATGTTTTAAAAAGTGATTTTCAAAGAAATGTTATATTTTTCCTGAATAGGTACATGTAATTTATCTTCAAAAAAGTTTCCATCTAAGTCAACCTCCTTTGATGTAACGTATTGTTTACTAGGGATAAGTACTGAGGATACCTTAATTTTCTTTATCTAAATTGTTTATAATTATAAGATTGTTATGAAACATTTTTCTCTTCCTAAAGTTATACCATGCCAATGTTTTTAAGAATCTCAATTATTTTTTCTTAATTTATGATTTGATTAGATTTTGAAATTATTATAAATCATGTCTCTTTAACCCATGTCATAGTGTGATGAAATTTTTAGGAAAACCATATCATTTCAATGGGATATGAAATGATGAAATGAAGAAATGATTATTAAAATGGATTCCATTGTAGCAGTTATCCTAAAATGGAATATCTTAATGAAAACTATTTCATTTCATGGGTTATAGAATGACATATTATCTACGATATTGGGACACAAAAAAGTATAGATTATGTGATGTTCGAGACATATATCTTCTTATATTTTTTGGTATATTTATTTATGTCAAATGAGATCCCATATTACACAATAGTTTATCCCCATCTCGAAATAAGGTACATGAGTGGTTATATAAACCCTAAAAGAGGATCATAAGTGGTTATCTCATACATTACATATTTTAAATGTCTTTTTATGTATCAATGAAATAAAATTTTCAATGATAATATGTTTCGGAAAAATATATGACTTATCCCAAGTAAATGTTCCCTTATATCGTGTACATTAATTCACTTATGTTTCAGTTTTTATAAACAAAAAATCATTATTGAATGACTCATGGATATGATATTCGATATTTAATGTATTGTTTTCAAATATTAGGGTCTTGATCTCATACAATTAAGTCCATGTTATGTTTATGTATCTTCTTTTTTACTGTGATTGAGAATCAATGCATACCATTTCATATGTCTCATATGAACAGGTTATGAAAACATTTATTAAGCTGGGTATGTCGTTAAAGAGTAAAAAATCAATGTAACGTTTTTACAATATATATTTTAGATGATTAATTAATTTCGAATATTTTGTTCCATGTTTCTAAATATAGTAAACTATTATGGTCCTAATCAATGTGTTTATGTAATTTATTGAATATTTAGCTTAAAATATTTGTTGTCGATGTATGAGAAGCATGGGTATTTCTTTTTCATAGAAAAATTAAATTATCTTCATTCTAAATATTCACTTCTATATATTAGAAAAAAGCTATAGTTAAAATAATCACATAATAAAGATCACATCACCTATTTCTTTTCCCTAGTAAAACACATTCCATGTCGCTAGAACCCATGGTCTATGAAAATGTTTGAGTAATAAAGTTTCCAATATTCTCAAAGTGATAAAAGTTTCGTAAGGTGGAGAAATAAAATTTTTTCTGTTCAATCCCTTCATGAATATTACATTTTCCATAGAGTTGATTGTTTTATTTGATATCTGAGTATAAAAAAAAGTTCCTCAAGTTGATATCTATCTCATGGAACCCCTTGAACCCTGGTATCCCTTTTCCCTGGTTCTTCCTTATATAAAAACTACAACTAGAAAATCCTTATAGACTATTAAATCATATAACCACCCCCCAATCCATTAGTGGATATCGTAAAGAACGAAAATACTATTATCTTATTCCATTAACAATGGTTAACCTATAACAAAATGTTCCCTAATACATTTTAATTATATACTCCTAGTCCCTGATTTAAAATCCTAATTATCATACTATTGATTGAAATCCAATATCCTTGCAGTTACATTATACAATATTTTACCCTTTCTTAATGTAGTAATATAGAACTCCATTTTTGAACCATAGAATGGCCCACAGAAGATAATACCAAAACATGTGGAACATATCTTGAAACTCCCAAATAAATGATAAATATCCCTAAAATTATAACACTCTCCCTATAATTCATTCATTTTACTTATCACTTTATCTTCTGGATATTTGATTATTTACGAATAATTGATGGCTCATGGTAATGTGTGGGGATCCACTTTACATAACTCATAATGTAAGTCCCATGGGTTGATGCATAAGGTCCCCTAACCCACCAACAAAATCAGTCAACTCATTTCAAGAATGGTTATCCAATCATCACGATCCCCGTTAACACCATAATAGAACAAATCACCATATGATGTTTTGGGCCATCCCTGATATCTCTGCCCTATTCTATAATCATTTGTTCAAGATCATGTACATGTAAATTATCTAACCCATATTCCAAATATCTCTGTGGACAGGGTTCCCTGATATTTTACATTCCAACAATAAAATTCCCAAAATATTTCATGGACATTGGAATAGATAAAGGGTCATATTGTCTGGACTATGCATGCAACCAATATCATCTCATTTATTATTATTGTGAACCATTAATCTTACAGATCTCATCATTGTTATAAATTTCATACATCACTCATGAGAACTGATTACACTACGATGGTACTCATAACGGTATAGTGTCTTGGTCATCCATAATTTGTATTATCCTTTCCAGCTGAATCCTATGAAACACTATAGGGGAACTCTACACCTTATGGTTTTTTGGGTCATCCTTAGAATGTATGAACCATTAAATTATTTTCTATCAAATCCCAGAATAATGACAATAAACTATAATTTTTCTGAATTCATTTATAATGTTTTATAAACTAGTCTATTTCTTATTTCCTAGAGTTTTGACATTAAATTACATTGTATTTCACATCATTATTGCGTGATTTTAAGGAGTATAAGAGATTACTTTACAAAATTACATTAAAGTATAATGATTACTTCCTTATATAATAACATTAAAACTACATGGTGAGCATTAAAACATGAATTGTAACCTACCATGATTATAATAGTTCAAAATGAATGAATTTAATCTATAACACATTAATGGAGTTGATTTAAATAATTTCAAATAACTAATATAAAGATACATAATAATAATGAGGTTGAAATCACAAATTGGTAACCATAAAAATAATGTATATATTTTCTCTCCATAAATGATCTTTGTCTGATCCATGAAATTTTGAGCATTTCTAAAATGGAAAAGGCATAGAAATTATAAGGTTCAAAAAAATAAGTGGTTGGCATAAGAAAAATTAAATACTATGGTTATATGTTTTCCCTTATATGAAATATATGAAAAAGTTTGGGTAATAAAATAAAAAATATAAAAATCATATAGGTATAATTATGTTACCATATAAAAAATCATGTTTCACTCAGTAATTACACTTCATTAGATATAAATCAGACTGTTTTCCCTATAGGAAATATTTCACCCAAATTATAATTTTTAAACTAGGTGGCCCATGAAAATGAATGTTTGATACATCAATGATATATCTCATGATGGTATGCATTCATGATAATTGATCAAGAGAAACATGTTTTGTTTTAAGAAATCGAATTCAGGTGTATGGCTTTTATTTGGATTATATGGATGGGTGTCAATAATGAGACAAAAAATATCAAATCAACATAATGTCAAACACATCGTGAATGTATGAAATTTAATAGATGATATGTTAATTACAAGTGATTTATACATTTATAACATTAAAATGAGGGATTATTCACAATAAATTGGAGTATCTCCATTGGATATAAAATTAAATAATGATCCTGAAACAACAGTCCCATTGATGGAATGTGATTAGAAAAAGTCGGGAGCGGTGTACACATCTACACCTGGTAGGAGAAAAATTTGTGAAATTGAACAATAGATCATTTGATTCCTCTACAATTCAATGCAACACCTCCACCATATTAACAATATCTAGTATTTCATTCAATTCCCAGTTGGGGAGACCTCTTTGGATGAGTATATTTTTATATAATGATTACTATGCATGTGTCAATGGATAATTAATTTCTCAAGTTGAATGAATTTAGAATATAATTGGGAAATTTCAACCTTCCCACCAATGGTATGGTTTATTTAGTTGTCTATTCAACCATATGATGGGAAACCAAATTCATTGACATTTCCCAAAATTATTTTTTAAAGATATAGATTCCCCCTTTACCACCTTTAATTGAAGGACCCTCATTTATTATCTCTAAGAGATCTATTTCATAACCCAAGAATAAATAGTGGTATAATAAAGACCCTCACATTCGGGTTATGAAATAGATCTCTTAGAGATAATAAATGAGGGTCCTTCAATTAAAGGTGGTAAAGGGGGAATCTATATCTTTAAAAAATAATTTTGGGAAATGTCAATGAATTTGGTTTCCCATCATATGGTTGAATAGACAACTAAATAAACCATACCATTGGTGGGAAGGTTGAAATTTCCCAATTATATTCTAAATTCATTCAACTTGAGAAATTTAATTATCCATTGACACATGCATATTAATCATTATATAAAAATATACTCATCCAACATAAAACTAAGATGACATAGTTTCTCCATCAACTCTATCAAAAATAGGTTGTCGAAATTATTATCCAACTGTCCCTACACATTATCCACTATAAAATTTCACAGAGAGATAATGAATTTGAGCCATGGATAAATCCCAATTTATGAAATGAAATATATTTTGGGTCAATGTATTAGAGTTAAGGAGTTTGGTACATGGCCTTCAATGTGGTGGGTACACATTCACCCTTCACCTCTGTTAAGTCTATTTGATAGATTATCGAGAAATAAGTGATTATAAATTCAAATATATTAGGCGAATGTAATATAAAAAGCGAATTATCGGCTGATAAGTTATAAGGTAAATCATATGATACTCTCAGATAACCAATGGATATGATATATGTTGAAACAATAATGTTATCGATTGAATCATATGAAAATTTCATCTCCCCAAACCCTTTTTTCAGGTGAAGAAGAAAAACCTTGTTTTTTGGGTGGAATGGTGGCTCCACTACCATTATATGCATTGGTATACTCAGTTTTCATTATTTAATGTATAAATGATGGCAACCATTTTTAGAAAAAATGACACAAAGTGGATAATCTCTTGAATTTGTGAATATTTGATCACCTTTTCCCAATTATTCATCCTTCAATACTAATTAGTGGGAATGTATATTCCATCATTATACTCATTTAAAAGTGTTTTATTCTTTTTTGGAAAACATTTAATGACCAATGATACTCCATATGTTGGAACTAATCCTAAAAACTATTATTTCATACATGTACAATTAATGATATAGTAGGACATGTAGTGAAGTTTATAATGGGGAAATAGAATTCTCACCCATATACTTAGGAATAAATGTATGTTCTTCTATGAGAGCATAGTGAGGAACATGAAATTTTTGATCAACCATATTTAGTTACACAAATAATCAAATGTAGGTAAAGAAGTAATGTGGAAGGATTACATATAGATTTTTTGTGAGGGGACTCAAAAAGTTAAGATCACATCCTCTACAAGTTCCTATTTGTGTAAGGTCCCACGTAGAGGCCAAATATGATGGTGATGATGATACAACCAATGGAAGTATATACATTGATGCCTTATGGAAGATAATTGATACAATAATTAGTTCTAGTTTACTATAGGAACCCTCATCATTGGTCACCTTGTCACCACTCAAGTCATCTCTGATTGTAGTACCCTCTTAATAATATAATCAATGTAGAGAGATTGTATAGTCTTCTTCAGCTTCCTAAAATGTCAACAGAAATGAAAATGATATCATTACAGTAAATCTAAATTTTTACCAGTTTGAATATAGAAGAAATATTTGTCTTATAACTTCTATGTTAATGGGATGGCCCAGTTTTCTCGTGGCGGCCTCTATTTTTACAATAACTTCCATCCTGATCACTGATGGTGTGTGGTGGATCTAACCATTCATGATTTTCATCATCATATTGAAGTATTTAACGAAATCATTAAGCATGAATGATGGTCTTCAAAAAACACACATATAGGTGAAGTATCACATGAAAACCATTCTATGTGTATCTTCACCTTGATTAGAATTACATTGACCACAATAACTGATTTAACATCCCTCAATATCATTAATCCCTAAAATACAGAATGAAACAATAATATATTGTTGGATTCATTCACATGTGATGCACTAGGTGACACTTCTTCTGGTAATGCAATTGATTATAAATGTCTCAACTCTTTGTGAGGCATCATCGAGGTTTTTAGTTTTATCAATAAATTTTTCATTCCCTACCATTGATCAATATCAACAATTGATGGAAAATTTATATCCTCAAATACTGACATTTATGATATCTAATTCTTTTACTATAATACCAAAATATAAACATAATTTTGAGAAAATATTTTCTCATCATGGTATAAAAGAATGTCTCTCTGAACATGTGTCTCTTCTGTAGTGAACATCAACTAGAACTAGCAATAAACAATAGGATTATTTGAGGACTGAAGGTGAAGAGGGGAAAAGAATTTTGTCATAATGGACAAATCATTTTGACTAAATTTACAAGGAATGTATGATTCATATACAATGCTACTATTGAGTCTGGTAAAATATATTCCTTCATGGACATATATCACAGATGATTGAGATTAATATATTCCCTCACAGTTTCTGTTATAATTCAAGTGGGTGTGTCTTATTATTTAAATAAAAAGAGGACATGAAGGCTCAATCATGACTATATTTCCTTGTCATGTAATTTGAATGGCCTCAACCTACTGATACACTGCAGAAATATTTTATAGACAGTCCCAATCAAACCCCATAGAACCAAATAGTGTCCAGAAAAACTATACGTATCTCTTCCTTTGTAAATATGGAATATGAGATGATATTTTTTTGGAAAATATAGGAAAATATAACACAACATTCCTCCCTCATTCATTATATGTTCCTATTATAATGTGGGAAACACTGACTCCACTCTTTTTCTTTATTGGGAGAATATACACACATTGGTATATATAAAGAACACCATCCCATTGAATAGACCTATCAATATCAAGTATAACCTCCCACCTTTAGTGAGTAAATAATCCACCTTCAACCATGGGTCAATATTCACCCTCAATAATATGAGATGTATTTTTTGATAAATCCATTCTCCTTGTTGATTTCATATTAGAACTGTATTTCTTGATCAAATATCCCACCCATTACATTAATTGTAAGCCTTTCCCAGAAGTGGAGGATTCTATAGGGCCTTCTCATCTATTATGATCAATTATATGAATGGTGAGGGGTCCTCCCAACATCATCCCACATAGAATATGTTTTGAGAATATCATTTTACATGTATCCTAAAATCATATTCCAATAATTATATTCAATTTCCTAGAGAATTATTCCCACCACACCGCATGTCATATTTCGTACATTGGTTTTAGGATTTCGTCATGTATGTATGTCCGCCTTCAAGACATTATTTCAATAGGAAAAGGTTTGGTAGATCTAGATTGCCTCCTGACAAAATATATTTCCGAGGACAATAGAAAAAAGTAGAATTTATATTCCACACCAAGAAAAGATATCCCCAATCTATCACTACGATCCCTCATAATCGATGGTCCCGGATAGAAATCATCTGAATCTCTGTATTGTGATAGATTTATTCATTATTAGATTGTACATGTGCAGGTCTAAATATGGATTATTAAAATATGATATAGTATTGTTTGGCATTAATGTTATCATGTACCCATATAATTATTTCACATCATTAACAATGTTAATGATATTGTAGATAATTTATTTGAAGTTATTGTGGTTTCTTAGGACCCAAGAATGAGGCACAATTGATTATTATGTAGGATGAATAAGATATTCATTTTGTATGACCAAATACTTAAAGAGGTATAAATTATGATATAATATATTTGATACAAATAATCCCCATATTGTCTATAATGTTTTGTTGTGATGGATCGACAACAGTAAAATAGATAAAATCCATACTTGTGATAATGGTGATCTAAAGAACCACTATTATTGTGACATATTTTCTTATAGAATTTCAGGAATTTTAATTTTTCGAAAAAAAACAATAATCATATGTAATGTAAACAATGAATCCAAAAAAGGTGTTTCATAACTCACAAAGAACTATAAAAAGCACATGAACCTTAAACAGTTTCATCATCAAATGACATGATATAGGTCTCACAAATTGTATGACGTATAGAGAATATTTTCATCATGAGAGACACAAAGTTGATAAAAAGTGGATGAACCACATATTACATCTCAACCATAAAAAATGTCATAATATATGAAATTATGTCACCCATATATGGTCATGGTAACCTCACAATGATCAAATGATCACAAAATAATACCAGGAGATCATCTGAATATATCAAGATAGCTATCAAGAAAAGATAATCCATTATGGTTCAAGAAAATTAACATGAAAATGTATATGGTTTGTTTAAAAATTAACTCAGACAAAAGGTTATTCTGTGAGATTATATGATTGAATCTCATGATGCAGTATTGATAATTGTTATTTTGATGTGATTATTGGATAGTGGTAATTCAAAAAATAACGAGTTTTGAAGTCTTGTAATGTTTTAATGTGGTAGAATAAATCCTAAGTGATATATAATCCATTTCACTAGAGTAATGAGTGGATCCTATACTCCCTTATTTATATGTTGAGTCATAGAAAACCAAAGATCACTTTGAATACCATATTCCACAAAGGGATAATAGTCACAAAAATCATGAATGTCTCATTTTGGAATTTAGTCTCTACATAAATGATTCCTTCTCCCTAGGAACCTATATATTTATGGGTGGTGGGAATTTTTTGACACCTTACAAATGATTATCATTAATCCTATGATTGAAGAAATACCAAAAACATTGGTATTATTTTCACAATAAGAAAATGGAAGGTGCAACATCTCTATAAGGACACAATATTGTTGGATCATCTGGATCAGGTGACCCTTGGGAAAATATATGAATGCATAATCTAGGTAAGGTAATGAAAATAATTCATATGTTTCTCAGGATTTGTGGAAGAGCATGCAAGACCCATTTGGAGAGTCTATATGATAATTGGAATACCCTTAGGGAATCACTAATATTCTTGTGAAGGCATCCAAACAAAAGTTTATGATCCTTTGAAATAATCTTGAATAGATCCTCTGATTATGTGATATAAATACAAAAATAAACCAAATACCACTATAAAATAGTTAAATAGTGATTAAAATTTTAGATAAATAATGTGTCCAACATCATATTGTTTTTCAAGTGAAGGGGTTATGTACCTTGTGTTATCACCATTGATTTTTTGAGGTTCTTCTATGAATCCCTATTAATCCTGTAGTGGACAACAAACAAGTCTTATATGGTCATGTGAATTCCATTTCAACTGTGTCATGTTCTCATAAAGACTCCCAAATCTATTATTCTACTCTCTTAAAACCCCTATCATTTTTCAATTTGATTGGGTGATGCATCATTGTCATGTAGAGAGACTATCCATGATGATACATAGATGTCGTCATTATGTTTTCAACTGATCATGTCAAACAATGAAATACAACTATTGGAAAAGGTAAGAAGTGTTATAAAATAAGGAATAAGAACTAGAAAAGGAGGAATCCTCTAAAAAAGAAAATATGCATTAATTTTCACCTGAATGGGATTATAAGAATCATTTCATCACCATTGATTATGTGAAGGCACATGGAAATTCTAGTCTAGTATTGTGGATTCCCCATGAAAATCTAGTATGGTTTCATTAATAGAAGCTGAAAAACTAGCATGGTCTCACGAAGGTCCCTAGACATGTATCCTTTGATCAAGTGATAACCTGTTTGACTGGTTTCCTGATCTCACAAAGACTACTACAAATATGTGCTCAGTCATGTAATGTCTCTTTTTCAGGTCTATATGATCATACAAAGGCCCTTTCACAAGCCAAATGTATGACAAATATAATGATGATAAAGAATTACCATGGTTTCTATTTATCACGAGATAACATGGACAAATAATGACATGATCATGTGAATCACATTGTGAGACATTACATCCTATAAATCAATCCTATGTATTTGATATACACTTCATGAATGGAGTAATAAATATAGGGATGTAATGCCTATAAATTCCTCTCCCTTGATACAAAACATAGAAGGGAACACATATACAATGCACAATTTAAATAGTGAATAAGAGAGTACATCTCAGGGTGCAATGTTACATGATCAAAAGGTTCTTCCTCTAGGATAAACACAGAAAAAGACCTACGGGATTATAGGTCATGAATATTTACATCAATTGATGACCATACTGATCACAAAATGGGAATTCAATGCACTGACCAAATTATGTGATGGAGTTTATGCATGTCGACATGTCCTAAAAGACTAAAAAACTAAGCATTGAAAAATAATAAGGAATATAAGACATATTTACAAAAAGATATTATAGAAATATGAAAATAATGATTCATTGATTTTCATGTGTAGCCATTATGCTATTCGTATGACCTATCCAGTTCATGAGACATGTTCTGTACATGTCAACAATGACATGCCTAGTCCTCTGAAAATGTCATCCAAGCCATATATTTTCCAGGAACTTTATTTGAAACCTATGAAGTCCTCCATAAATTTCAACCAATTCATATACTATCAAATAGAAATATCAGCTATGTCATGTGAATCCCTCTAAAATTTTCATCTAGATAATGTGGTAGGATTCTGACTTGTCATACTTAGTCAGGAAAAACTCGTATACATGATTATATTGGTTGCATGAAGACCCAAATATTTGTTGGAATATTAATGTGATAATATTGTGTACATGTTAGTCAGATCATGCGATAGGCCTCAGAAATATATGCTTCAAAAATAAAAAGAACCTAATGAAATGTCATCCATTACATATAAACACTCATGAAATTTCAAACATAATAGGTTGTAATGTCAGATAGAAACATTGGACATGTTAGAAAAACATTCATCTTTGTCTCAAAGATGTTCTGGACATGTTAGATACCAAATTAGGGCAAATCAAGAATACAGTCAAAATATGTTAGAATGAAAATGATGACATTTTAGGAATAAAATATCATTCATGATAATAATTTTATGCAGACACCATGAGATATGATAGCCATATCTAATAGAAAAATCTATATAAAAAAATAAATGACATGTGATGATTTTATTGCCTTTAAAAATGATATATAGGATGTCTTCATAAGTCCCGATCTCCTGTTGGGAATCATCCATGCTATGTGTTAATAAATATATCATAGACTAAAGCCCATTGGATAGAAACAAATATAATGTTTTTATCATTCCTTCTCATCCATTATCAGATTCATAGGCTAACTAATCTAAAAGGACATTGATACATATCCGAACAAAATACATAAGATGCCTTCATAATCCTTGAGATCAAACTATTATAACTCATAAGGGCTACCATAGTACATAAATAATGTTCCCATATTCAATGAATCTATTATAGTGTTTTCCTTTGTTTCTCAAATCATGTATGGTTTACATGGAATTCGGTAATTTCATTGATCATATAAATATTATAATATATTCCCTTGCTAGGGAAACCTCAGTGCGTACGACCCTCTTAGTGGCTAGATACAACTAACACATACAAGAAAAGTAAACATGGTATATGTCTTAAAGACAGTCCCTTATTGGTGAAGCATAGTTCAATATCCCTCATGTGTAGAAATGATCATTGACCCCCCATCAATATATTGAGAATGAATCAAACTATGATGACTCTAATTCCATATATAAGATGGAAAAAAATTATTCCTTATTAAGGATCAATCTATATTCTAGGTCCCTATGTTCCATCATATATATCATTTACGTGAGATGTTAATGTTCACAGCTCAAATGAAATATGTATGTTTTTTAGTAATATTCATTATATTAAGGATTCCGAATGAAGGGTAAATCCCATCCTCAAAATTTCAGTCAACTCCTCCGAAGGATGTATACACAAGTGTATCTAGTTATATGTAATCAAAATTTAAATAACTACCTATCAGTGAGTGGTAATAAGAAAAAAATGAAAATCCTAATATTCTTATAGATGGTCTCATTAAGATTACACAACTTTAAACATAGAATGATTCGAAACAATATCATTTTTTTCATGTAAGAAATATAATATCAGGATTTGAAAAATATTCATGAACAAAACATTAAATTTTAAGGAGACTCCCATAATAAAAAATGATTCCCACAAAAGTGGTTTGATGTTCCTAAACTTTCATCCTCCCAATAAACATGATTCCAAATGAATTTTTGTATTTTAATCCATAAATTCCAACCTTCCATTGGAGGGTAGTTATATATATAGTTTAGGATGTGGTAACCATTGGGAGTTTCTAAAAAGATGCAGTCAGTAAACCTGATCTAAATGATTATGAACACATTCTGTAAACCTCACAAAAGATCTTAAAATAGGAAATAGAATTGTAGAACCAATGAGAAATCATATAAAGAATGAATAAATGAATCAATATAATCCTTAGGCATTATGACACCTAAACCCCAAGGAACTCTCTATACCCATCATCATTCAAAGAATATATCCTAAAAACATGATAAAACCAAAATTTCAAAATGTATAATAATGATTTCACTTTATTAGATTTCCTTGATATTTTCTATTTTTACTATTATAAAATTATAAAAATCATTACATAAAATGTGGATAATTCTACACAGTGTAGATTTCTTCTTAAAATATGGATTTAACACACACCCCTATCTCCTTCAAGATAATTATTATTCATTTATGATGATTCCAAAGAGGAAATATTGACCATTATATAGTATTAACACATCATTATATCATTTGAAGAATAATTTTAAATTTGGTATAAGAAATGAAATCTTTTAGGGGGATATAAAAATAATGGAAACCATTTATTCTTGTTAAAAGAATAAAAAAACATAAGAATATTTACCTTTATAACAATAAATAATTGAGAAAATGAATAAAATATATCAACATGAAAAAATAAATGTTTCATTATATAATACATTTTAAACACATTGAGTGTATATAAAATCATTTTGGAAATGTGAGGTCTACGAGATCTCAGGAAAACATTCATTGAAAAAAAATATTCTTCTCTAAAAGTGTTTGGTCATTAATTTCTTCTTGAAATCAAGATATTTAAATATATACCTTATAAAGTATGAAATAAATATATTTAAAATCATATTCATAACCCATGATCAATTTTTTTTCCCCTTGTTATAAATAACAACGACCTAATAATTTCAATTTGTTTAACCTTCTAGGTTATGTCCATAATTTTTCACCATTGAAGAATATTCATTACTCAATGTTTTGGTGAGATATATTATGATAAACCATCATAATGAAATATATGAGACACAACCATCATCATATATAATTTTAAATTATCATATAAAAAAACAAAAACATTTGATATGTTACATTTTTATTATTAATCCCTTGAAAAAATCATTAGATACTATAATTAAAAGCACCTTCCATTTTACAATAATATTATAGAGAAATATAATATATTTTAAAAAATATTAAAAATGAAAAACACCAATTAATCTGGAATATGATATTCATTTAAAAAACATTGAATTCTTTTAGAAAAATATTTATAAATAATAGTGGATATAGCAATGAGAAATGGTCGTCAATACATATATATTAGAAAACAATTATTTGTTCAATAATATGAATTAAAATGAAATGTGTGGTACATGTTAAAATGATTATTTATATTAAATTTTTATATAATGTAATATATTATTGAAAATGAAAATGAAAAATATTTCAATTAAAAATAATAACATTCTAGGATCATTTTTAAGAACATTGAAATTAATAATAATGATTTAAATAGAATACATTATAACAAGGTGTTAAAAAATACCATACTTTATGTCTTATCTAGCTATATATTTTATATAACACATAAATATAAAATTTATATTATTTTCATAATTTATTTTTAAAATATTATATATTAATTTATTTATTTTATCTATTTTATTGCATTTAATATCATTAATTATTTATTTTCTATAATTGTTATGTTTATGTTGGTAATTGAATGCTAATTCAGTTTATAACATAAAAATATCATTAGTTAAATTAGGATTGCAAAGAGGGAAATTTCTCATAATATCAGGAGCTATAATAATATTAAAATTATCAATTTCTCACATAAAATATAATTTCCAAATTATCCAAATATGTATGTTATGAAAGATAAGGTATATGCTTTTATTGAGGAGGCAGTTAGTACGTACACATGAATGGAATTTTAATTTTTATAATGGGTGTGAAAAATAAATTAGATAATATTAAATGCTTAAATATTCATGAATACATTATATATAACTTATTTATTTATTTATTTCATCCTTATGAGAATCCATATGGTTCAATAATGATGAATGAATCACATAAACATGTGGAGGTGGTAGTCCACAAATACATAGAGGTTACATTATCATCTTCCCATAAAAAGATTGGTGATAAGGTAGGAAATATATTACCATTAAAAAATCATAATTAGGTCATAAATCCTATATATAATCATTTTATTCAAAACATTATCCATCCATATGGGTCAGTGATGAAACATGATACACATCACTTTGTGGAATTCATAGTCCTCGCTTATACATAAGAGTAGTTTCCATTACCAAATGAAATGAAAATAATATTTAAAAGTGATGTGACCTTAACAAAACAAAATTATTGTATATTGAATATACTAATATTATTATATCAACATGGTGAAAGAATATTTGAGGGAGTCATAACATGAAATAAACATGAAACACTCGGTTATAGTTACACATATTCTTTGAAAACATCATTTCAAGTACAATTTAATACTTATAGGATTGGTCTTTAGATGATAATTGGATATATATCTCTATTGGATGAATTTTTTGATGTTATATGGATATGTATAGAATAATATATTGAGATCAAGTGGTGTAAAAATAGGAAATTGAGGTACTCTTTTATAAATGAGGGGAGTGACATGTTTATAATTATACAATGATTTAAAGTATAATAAATTCAGTCTCGTGGTATAGTGAAACATAAAAAATTAAACTAGAATAAAATGATGTAATTTTACAATAATTATCATCCAATAATAAATAATATAATATTTTCTAACCTTGGGGTCAATTTTCATCTTTTTTGACTCATTTAACCCTTTCACTATGGGGACCAAATTTTCACCAACATTACCATAAATAATGATAGAAATTTTAATTGATCTCATTAGTAAATTTGAACCTCGTGAATATAAATATGAAATCCATTTTTAAAGATTTATTTTCTAAAGGTTGTGGAATTCTTTTTAATTTATATGTTAAAAACATAGTGAAAACAATTTTTTTAGAGAAATTTGTTTAAAGAATAAAGGTGACCTTATTCCAAAATATAATATAATGTTAATTCATCTATTAATAAATGTAATAATAATATTAATAGTGATATTATTTTAAATTTAATAAATCCAATAATGTAACTAGATATTTGTATTAATATATTAAATTAAATTAAATTAATTTTATTCTAAAATTTTCATTTTAAACATTTTACATAAAAATATATGTTATCAAAAAAATAGAAAAAGTAAATCTTTAGTTAAATTTGATATGATGAAATAAAAAATTATATAATTTTAATATAATTTAATCAAAATAATTTTTAAATTAAAATTTATATAAAACCATATAATTCCTGAAAAAGTAATTGGTAAAAAAATATATTTTTTTTTGTAAAAAATGCTCAAATTTTGTATATTTAATTACAGTCCATAAAATATAATAATTTAAATTAATAAAAAATGAAATTATTTTATTTTTAAAAATAAATTGGATTTCAAATTATTATTATACACTTATTAAATTATGTTCTCTTAATTTGATTCAATACATAAACTAGTTATAATATTTTGCCATCATAGCTTCAGATTCGCATGATACTTACAAAATATTATGATTAATGTATTAAAAATTAACTAAATGGGCCTCATTATTTAAAAAATAAATTGTCAATGTTCTAAAATAAGAACCATATTTTCCTCAAAAAAAAATTATTTTATCTAAACTAATTTATGGATCATGATATTCTATTCCACAAGTACATAATTTCATAACAATGAATCATGAATCATATCATGTACCTATGATAAAATCTGAGGTATGTCAACTATGTATGAAACATAATCTTCTATTTCCATAGTTTCATATTGTTCAATAAACCATTGACATAATTATCATTTCTATCTGAAATGCATGAAACTTCTATAATGAGGTACATTAGAAAAACAAATATAACTATCTAAAATGATAGATATTTCCTCCTATAATATTTATTACCTATTATCCCTATATGAGATCCCCTTATATAGTTATGAATCCTCGTTACCTTATAAAACATATATTCAACAAATTTTAGAACCATTATGATCCATCCACTAAATTCATCCACATTTTCTATAATTAAACAACACTTTTTTATAATTATTCGAATGGTTTTACCTAAATTGTTTAATGAAATATTATAATACTAGAAAAATACAATAATTAATGATATTTTTTCTACCTTCCCTGATAATATAAAGAGAAAATATAAATAATATCTTTCATATTATAATTTATTCACTCCAACATTCCAACACATTGATGATGAAACTTTTTCCTAAAATTTAATTTATTGCCCGTTGAATTCTAATGTCCATTTAAAAAAAAGAAAATTTTAGGTCATTATCATATAAAATTGAGAAAGACCATCCATGGTATCTAACTATATCATTATAATAAATTCAATAAATAAAATCTAATACATAATATCTCAAATAAAATGAAAATTCATATATATTGTCAAAAAATCATAAAAACACATTATATCATTATTATCTTGATATTTTATTAGTAATCCAAAACTGAAATCCATGGATATAATCAGTAATTTGAATACATGAATTTGAAATGTTTATATCATAGACTTCACTTGAAGTAAATTCTTCATTAACCAATTAATGTTCAATCATTTTATAGTATAACTAATAATATATTTCAACATTTCACTCTAGCAGTAATACCCCCAATGGTATCTATATATTTAGTGATACAAAGATAACAAAAAATATAAATTTTATAGATCCACATAACAATTAATTATCCTATTGACTATCGATTTTAAAAACCCACACATTTCTAAATATCCAATATCCATCTTTTGTAATATTAAATTTAAGAATCATACCATTATTGACCAATTATACCTTTTGTTTTATATTATTATATTATATTATAGCATGATTAATTATTTTTGAAAAAATGACAATTCTAAAACAAGAACCAAATGTGTGTGAGTTCCTTCATAAAACAGTTGTAGGACAACAATCATTAAAGCATAAAACAAAGTATTATTTTGAAAATTAATTAATTTTAATGTTGCATTTGATTTTTTGACTTATTTCTCACCGTCTTTTCATATCATGATCAACTGTTTTGAGTTAATAGATGATTAAGATATTTACTATAAGTATATATTTCATATTTTACCCCATATAATAGAAACCTCTAATTTATTTATGAAAATAAGCATACTACATTCTCGAGATCATGTGTATGGAAAGTCATCTCATGTAGAATCATTTTCCATTAAATGTGTGAAATTATCTAACCATTATTAATATAGTCTCATTAAATTACCTTCAAATATGAAATATTATGAAAAATATTCCATTTATTGTTTGAAAATATATCACTATAGAATTATCCAATAATTTTTTATATTCCTATAAACATTCATCGAATTCCATTTTTTATATTAATTTAACACATTTGGAGTTTCCCTAGTTTGTAATCTAGATAACATAGAAATGTATTCAGAAAACATTCATTTTTAACCCACAAATCCATGAAAATATCAAATATTACTGACAGTTGTACATTTTATCCATTATTCATCCACATTAAATTTAGTATAATCTAAATTTATTATATATTATTAAACAATATACCCATATAATTGAATATATTGTACCCAAAATTCACATTTTCTATATTTATAAAATGTGCTATTTTATTTCAATGTTTACAGAATAATCCTTACATACAAATCATGTTCATTATAAATTTTAGAATAAAATAAAATAAAATAAATAAAATTTACTAACAATTTATCAAAATACTAATGGAATGATTTAACCAATAGATCCATAAATATAGCTCATGAATTATTCAAATAAAATGTAGTAACTAAATATTCATAATGGTCATACCATGTATAAAACATATCCCCCAGAATTTATTCCTCTGTCAAATTTAACTGGTGTTACTTAGACATGATATAAATAATCAAAAAATACTATACACCCTAGATCTGATCAATCAATTATTTTATATGACTAAATGGATAGTAATTCTTAGTAATTATGTTATTGAATTCTCTATAATCATTTAAATGTCAAATGTAACCATCATTGTGTTTAACAAACAAAATATGATCGTCTCAAGGTGAGGTTCTTGGGTGGATATAAAACCCTTATCAACCAACTCTTGTATCATATTTTATGATTCGAAAAGTTAAAAAGAAGCCACATGATAATATGGTTTTTAATTATCATAATTTAAATAACTAATTGAAAAATAATTTCATACTTCATGTCCTGAATTACTCTAGGAAAATAATAAAGTGATACATCCAAAAATTCATTTTCTACTAAAAATCCAAAAATATAATTTTTTTATGATTTTCAACAATTTCTACAAGATAACATTTCTACTTATAATTAATAATTTGGTATCTTCTTAGTATTTTGTCTACATTATGAGCTATTTTTAAAATAAAAATTGAAACTCAACCCAAAACTTATATATTTTTTTACTTATGCAATATATCATATAATGATAAAAAAAATCCAATCCACACCTATAAAAACATTAAACTCTTCTAACAGCCATAAAACATGGTTTTCATGAGTATCTATTCGTCATTTGTAGACAGGAATACTCATATGAATTCATTTTTATTAAAAAATCCTAATAAGTATTTACAAAAAGTTTAACTCCATTTATTATTATGATATACAGATTATACAAGAAAATTTCAATGTTTTAAAAGTATGTGTGGATCCTAAATCAAATAATACATTTATGTAGTATGAATACGCTAGTAATGTACCAATATGCACATTATTTTTGGGACCCACATTGGTTAGTTGTATCAATTGAATTTTACACATCCATTTGTATCTAATCCTGATGATTCCCACCATGAGTAACTAACATAAAAAATAATTTAGAATAATATTTTTACACACAACAACTAAAATATCTTCATATTGTATGACTATCTATTTAACAAATTCTATTATGATTTAAACTATTTTACAGAAACTCATGAAACAAATTATTTATATTACCATGTCAGTAATATTTTATGAATCATATAAAATATTATCTACATTTTCAATTAAAAAAATAGAACATTTGGCAGGATTACTATTATATGAATTTTTTTACGACATATCTATTGAGATACACCTTTTTTTTCTTATTAATGTTTTCTCTAAGTACATAAGTGATTAAAAACTCATCTCAACTTTATAATAACAATGAGAAACCACCATATAACTTTTAAATTCATGAGAGACCCATAAACATCATTAAATTGGTTTTAGACCTCTGTAATATTTATCAATTATACTCTTAGAGAATGGAATTGAATTTTTTTCATACCTATGGATTATATTAAAATTATCATTATAAGGGGACAGTGAGACTTCAAGAATTTACTAAAACCTATGTAATTTTCGTCCTATTATATATCATTAAAATTTTGAATACTATAACGCAGTTGAAATATGGGTAATAATCACCCACTCCATAACATCATTATCATAATTTTTCCTTAGTATTATTATTTATAGAACACCACTGATCGACTTCACCTTCGAGATGATAAATAAGAATGTTTTATTTTTTAGGATTTGTATATTTTAAAACATCTAATATCTTCTCAAATTGTTTTATCCATGTATATTATTTCATCAATTCTGAAAACAAATAAAAATCTATAGGTGACTATGTCATGATATTTTTCAATATATATATATGAATCTTTTTATATAATTCTATATACCTCTTCCATTCATTACAAATAAATTTTATGTTTAATATCATTTGAATCTTCAAAAAACTAATATTTTTCTAACTATTATATGTATCTTATTTTAAAATTTATTAATCCCATCATTCCTTCCAACATATGCTACCATATTTCCTTAGAGGAAAACCATTCAAAACAGTTAAATATTATAAAATGTGACAATAAAGTATTTAAATTAAATATCATTCTTAAATAAGAATAAAATAAAATCTTTTAACAATTACTTTTATTTCCACTTTAACAACTAAATTTATCTCAACTCTTTTTTATATCCATTATAAGGCCTTCTAATATAAATAACCAATAATTATATGGGTTTTAACATGTTTTCAATTTATAATACTGATGTGATCATTTATGATTATTGTTATCTTTTTTATGAAAAAATATAGACACAATGTTTCTAATTACACACATAATACATTTATTTCACAAAATGTGGTCATTAAGTTTATACCAATGTCTTAACCAAGTCAATTTTCAACAACAATTAAATGTGAAAATAATAAATTTTAACCATTATATAGTGAAACAATTCATTATATTCGGGGAATAAATCCTTGAAAACCTGATATGAGAAAAAAATCTCAACATTGGATAGAAAACTAATAAGAACCCATTAGTCTAGTGAAAATCTTGAAATCTAAAGGGAATAATCAACCATTAAACAATAAATAGTTGATCACATAAATAAAAAACTGAAATCTGAAAATAAATATTTTATTAAAAAATAAGGGAAACCAATTATCAAAATAAAAATTAACTTATAAAACATATGTTATATGAGAACAAATATGGAAAATGCTTAAAATATACTTGATTCACCATTAAATTATTATAATTTTTTTCCTCTCATGAAATCAAATCTTTTCCATTAAAACACTAATAAATCATAAAAAATATGTCTTATAAAAGAATACTGATAACTAATTTTCACTCCTGTAAAACCCATGCTAAAAAACATTGTGTAATTTAATTATATAATAGATTCCAAGTATATTATGTCTCTCATTTTTATCTATAATTTTATTCATCACCCTATGTATTAGACAACTTTATTAGGATCACAAAACATCAAGATCATTATTGAAATCACTCATCATTATCTATAATTCTCACTCACAACATTAGTAGCCAAAAAATCCCACTTTCAGTTTTTCATTATTAATCCCAGGAAAAAGCCATTTGAACCCATTTGAATATAAAAACACTATTTCCACAAACATTTATAGAGAGATATTCCTTTATATTTAAAATTATATTTTTTAGAAGTTCAGAAGTATTATATTACAAGAAGATACAATGTTAAAAAAATATTGAAATCCTAATAATGACTAATTTTGATGATGATAGGAATAGTTGGTTAAGATCTATGTGTTAAGAACATTTTTTAGTAATTGGAAAAGGTAGAAAATGACTCATATTATTTATGTTAAAAGTATACATTTAAAAATATTATTAAATAACATATAAATTAGTTAAAAAGGACCTTTGAAAATAATTTTAAATATGTATTAAAATTATTGGGAGTTTTTGAAGAACATTAACATAGAAAAGAAATATTTTATTGGAATAAGCTAAAACATGGTTTAAAATAAAATTGATTTATCTTTAGTGGTATCTATCTTTATACATTCACTATCATCTTACTAAAAAATTATATTGGATTTATAATTTCATAATAACATGTTTCATAATTATTTCATTATTATTATTCTTATATTTTCATATATTTCCCTATTCTATTTAGTTACTAAAATGGTTATGATTTATTGTTCATTTTGAGTATTATTAGTTTATAACCATAAAAACAAAATTTGTGCATTAATAGTACTGAAAGAGTTTATTTTTAAAACATATAAATAATATCAAATTTTTTATTTTTATAAAATTTTAAGATGAAATATTTTATAAACAATACAATAACATTGTTTATAAGAAATGAAACACATTCTTTTGTATATATAATAGTTTGTATGTACACATACATGATTTTTTCATTTTTATACAAGGCGGAAATAATAATGTAGAAAATAATTAAATTAAACAGATTGAAAACATTTTTTACATGTAAAATTTATTTATTAGTTTTATCCTCAGGAACACTTAAGTTGTGTGATAATGAAAAATGAATCACATCACTTTATAGTGTTTGTTGTCTATAATCACGCATGATCGATAATATTATTTTACAATGTATAGAAGGTTGAGAAGGAAAATAAAACATTATTATTAAATAATCATAATTATATCATGTATTATAAACATATATATTAATTTTTTCATGATTTTGGAAATTTATATGAGACAATGATGAAAAAAATCTAATCGCTTGGTGGATGTGGTAGTGAACACAAACACATCTTCAAAAATTACAATTATCATAGGATGGAAAATAATATAAAAAGTGAAGGTAAAAAAACTAAATAAAATAATATTTTATTTAATATAATTATATTTCATTCATCATGGTTAATTAATAGTTGAATGGGGTAGAAGAAAAAATAAACATGAAAACACTTGGTTTTGAGTTATGTCTATTCTTGGAAAACCACATTTGGATTACCCATTAATCCAATTAGAATTATTAATTTTTTTATACTAGGAACATTTGGATATGGTTAGGAATGTTGGAATGGTATTTGGCTAGGTATTAGTTGAGAAAAATGTCTCTAGATGTGTAAATAATAGAGGATGGGAGGTGACCATTTATATGTGAAGGTAGTGGCGCTCTTGTAATTAATGAATGTTTTAAAACAATATTTTTCCACTTTCAAGGTCATGGGGAAAGAAAATAGTTAAAATTAAAATATTAGGTCAATATTTTATAAATAATATCTTAAAAAAATAATTAAGAATATAATTTTTGACCATATCACTTATTTGTTACCATAATCAACTCATTTTACCCATTTACTATAGATACAAAATATTTACCAATGTTATTTGAAATGAATAAAAACTGAAAAAAATAATAAATTTCTTTTATCCTCTTGATTAAAACTTATAAGTAAATTTTTATTAATAAAATCTATTAATAGGGTAGTAATTTCTTTACATAAGAGTAATAAAAAATGGGGGAAATGATTATTTTTTTGAATAATTGTTATTTAAGAATGAAAATGAACATAAAATAAAATATCTAATATTATAGATTCCAATAAAAAAATTTATATTAGATATAATTAAATATAATTTAATTTATACTAAAAAGAAATATTAAATAAAATGAGACTTTTAAATTATAGTATTTAAAAAATATAATTGCCATTTTTTAAAAAATATGAATTTTACTCTTTTCCTTGAAAAAAATTATTTTCAGAGAAACCCCAAAGATTAATCCAATTTTTTTTTTATTCTTATAAAAAATTATTCTTTTTTAAAATATTAAATTCTTATTATTTTAAATTATCATTTTACATAAAACCATAAATCTCATGAAAAAAAATTGGTTATTAAAAGTTATTTCATTTTCAATTGAAAAATGAATAAAATCTATATAGATTATATGAATCTATAAATCATAATAATGTATATTACTATGTCTTGAAATTAATTTATTTTAAATTTGACATGACCTGTAGGGAAAACAAAAATGTTACCTTGGAATCACTCATGCCAATCCTTCACAACAGCTAGTCCAAAAAAACTATAATATTAGGAATTGCTTACAGAATCTAAATAATTTTAAGAGGGGATTATACATAATTAAATAAAAAATAAAGAGGGTTAAAATTTATAGGATATTAAATTCAAAAAAAAATTAGTATGACCCATAAAATGAAAATAGTTAAAATCAATATAAATATTAAATGTGACTTTATATACGATGGCATGAGAGACATTAAGAGCACATGTGTGGTATGAACTACTACGAATGATATAAATTACAAAAAAATAAATTTTAGGGTTATATTAAAGAGGCTAAATGAAAAAAATATCACCAATTAAATTTTTTTAAAAAATTATTTTACATGGTAGCTGATGTATGTATTTTATAGCCCAATTGATTATTACAAAACAACTTGCAACCCATGACTCGCACTAGGTACAGAATCCAATGTCTCAAGGTACCCAATAAACTATTCCAATTTCCCCTTGTTATCTATCATTTAATTATATATTAAATTTCCCCAACTCTCTCCGTATATCATAGAATTCCATCTAAAAATTATATTTATTAATTAAATGGGGTGTTGGGATAGAAAATTTGATAACAAAAACATCTAAAAATAACACATCACTATAATCTATACAAATTTAAAATTTATATAATTAAAAAAGTAAAAAATTTAAGGAATCTTATTTGAGGGGCATTATAACCAAATTTGGTTTAAAACACCTTTATAGGAGGAATATCCATCACAAATCCCTAGAAATAAGTAACAATCATCAAACAACTCCATATACTCAATAATGAAAATCAATTACAAAACCCAATCCATCACTATTTGTCTTTGTATATAATTAATCAGAATATGATATTATAACACCATTATATGGATTAACTCAATCTAATTTAATATATGTATCCAAATATTAATTGAACTATCCATCTATAAAAGGCAGTACAACCATAAAAATAAAAGCACATATGGTTAGTCAATTTGAGCATGTTACCCAAAAATCAGAATCCATGTGAAATAATTATTGATGTATTTTCCTATATGAAATATGTTATGTTGTTATATTTAATTAATGAATAAAAAGAAATATCCAACCATTATATTTATAAGATAATATAATATAATTGGAAATCAAAACCACTATATTTATTTATGTCACAAATATATATCTCATAAAGCTTGTATTAGACTACCATTAATCAATGAGAGAAATATTATCAAATCCCATAAATTATTTAGAAATTTATAAGATATATTAATCACAATATGCATCTAATATTTCATATTAATATATAATTCTCTCTGACTCATCACTGAGTAGCAAGCCATGATTAAAAAAACCTACACTAACTGATTAAGGAAAAGATTATAGAAATAAAAATCTACACTATCACAAAATTTATTTCCTTACATTACATCCAACCATCACATAATAACATCATACTGCATTATTATACCCACAACATCATTCCCATCAAATTCAAATTCCATCTCATTGTAGAGTACATAATTATGATGGACATTGACATCATTCCCTCCCCCTTCGATGTATAATTCCACAAAAAACCTATATAAATACATAAAATAACTTTTTTACATTAATTTCTGTCAATACCATCCTTCATAATTAGTATCATCACAATACCACACCAACCATTATAATTTCTTATCATATCACTAAACCATACTAAACCAACATTTCATAGGCAATCCCGAAAAATGATAGATCTCATACAATAATCATTACCACATTATTAAATATGATATCTTAATTAACAATAATGTAATCATCATCTTAAAAAATGTGCTCATTAAAATATATGAATCTCATTATTTCCATCTTATAACTATTTTATCAGTGAATTATTTTATTTAGTAATCATTCATTTGACATGTCAGTGAATTATAATGATTTATCTACTTAGTCAATCATTATATAATGATTCCATATTATCCTATTCAATTATTTATTTATATAATTTAACACCATCTCATATATATTAACATTTATTACCGAACCATCCATCCTCTCACACCACATCCCTTAGAAAACTGCAAAGCAAAAGTAGAACACACATGACACCCATGACCTATTCAATCGAAATGATACTAAGGGAAATCAAAAAACATATATCTAAACTCCCTATAATCCTTATCACATAACATTAACATATATACAGAATATCATTACACACTTTATCCATAAATCAAAACCAATAATTATTCCACAAAATAGTTCATGACCTCTACCCTTTCTCCCATTTCATCCTTATTTTAACATCCTCTCAATAACAATGTAAAAACACAAAATATTTGTCATCCATTTGAGAAAATTTATTTTCATTAAAAATTATTGTACCCATGGAGATAAAGATCAATAAATGAAAAACTATGTAACTAAAACATCCACATATATTATAAAATGGTTATTTTAAAAACTAGATGTATTACCTATAAAACACATGAATTGAAATAACTCTATGTACTATATGACTCATACTAATAATCAACCCATAAATCTATCATAGGTCAGTACACCCATATAATAATAGTGATAATCCAAAACCACATCCCTCATGAATCATAGTATATAATTTAATATTTGGTCACTAAAATTAATTTTATAATTCAACTTCCCAGAGATGATACCATGTCTAACTAAAAATCCAATTATACATGTAGTTTTTAATGATAATATTAACACAACTATTGAAAAATAATTTCAAAAAAATGGGTAAATAAGGATACTAGTAAAACATGATCAAATTACTATCTTTAGTTATCAGACAATTTAATATTATTGATGATAAAAGTTTATACAAAAAATAAACCATGACTTGAGAATCCTATAATGATACATAAATTAAATAATTTGAAATGGAAATAATTTCAAATATATTGAACGGTAAATATATAATAATGTATTATTAAATGAAAAAGGATATATAAAAACATCCCTTTCTTGAGAATAAACCGATATCACCAAGACTATTGAAATATATAGAAATATATCTATATAATTAAGAAGAATACAATATTTCCTTCTCTTGGAAAATTCCATTATCACCAAACTCCTAGTATGGGGCCCAAGTATAAAAAATATATGAAATATATTCCCTTAATTTAGACCAAACACGCCTTACCAATCCTAATAAAACTATGTAAGACTCACAATGTCATATGGATATGCCACAAGGTTTGGTAAGTATTTATTTACTATAGGTTGTGGCTGTATAATAAATGATGAAGTATTAATAATAAAATGATTGATCAGTATTTTCTTGGGAGATCCCATAAAATCATAGAGGCCATATCATAGAGTGTTTTCTCGAAAAATAGGATTCCATATTTATAGTGTTCTTCAAATAATTAGTGGTTCTATATCTCACTTATTTCTTTCTTATTTCTAGGTTTAGTTGTTTTCCAGTTGGTTTTATCCTTAATTTTTGGATTTTATAAAAATTTTCGTTTTCTTATTTTATCATACTATTATTTTCATAGGCATGGGTTACATTATCAGTTATGATTTAGTATTTATTTAATCTCCATGAATAATTTGATTTTTTTTTCAGTGGGTGCCCTAGCCCCAATGACCAATTAGCTTATAATTCTTCGTTTTCAACCTAAAATATTCAATTTGACTCCATCATTGTTTACAATAAATTATCTATCTATTGTAATTTGGATGTGGCTATATTGAAATTTAATGCAAAGATTAGTAAATTCAAACATTTCTTCCCCAGGTGTCTTAGTGTTAATTTCAATATCCCCTTTTTACTCTCTTATAATACCCTTTTTTCCTAAATTATCATGTAAAACCTCACCCTTGATCCTCATTATAATGTCCAATTATGGATTATATTGTTCTGGATGTAATGTGTCATGATTATCTATAATATTAGTTTCATATTTGTTCTATAAAGATTTTTTCCTCTATTCAATGACAATACTATATTAAAATGTTGTTTATAAATGAAGTAGTTTCCTCTATCTCACCTTCCTATTTCCTTTTATGATTCCTATTAAATTTATTACATTAAATTTGTATTATTAAAATATTTCTTTTTATGGTGTTGTGTTGGTTTCATTTTTTAGGTAATATGTTTTATTTTTTTCTTTTCACTTTTTGATAAATACATCAAGATAGATTGGTTTTGGGTAGACATTATACAATGTTCCTTTACTGACTATTACTTCATCTTGAGTGGTTTCTATTTAATTTTTGGTTATATATTATAGTGGTGGGGTTTTCTTATCTTTGGTGATTTTTAATGAATAGAATTATAATTTTAGTTTAATGCATGGATATGATTAACATGAGATATCATTGATTAAATTTGTTTTCATTTTTTGATTTATTGTTTTTTTCTTGGTCAGCGGTATTGTTTTGTGCTCATCCTCAATAAAAATAATTAATGTGTTTGTTCTAATGGATGGAGAGGGTTTAGTGAATAAGATTAAATGATGAGGGTTTATAGTGGTCAAACATCAGGTGTTGTAGTACAGATTTTAATATTGGTCAATGGTTTGATGGATTTCTAATATTCCTCATGAACAATATATTGAAGCTTATGAGAAATTTTTATTGTGTTTTTACTATTGTTTTGAGTCTAGTATTTAAATTTTGGTATTTTAAAAAATTATATAGTTTATCTTTCAAAAAGATACCATTTTATATGTTTCCCACTAAACCAAGTATATTTTTGATTCAAAAATAAAATATGGATTAGAGGAAGATAACAAAATATTTAAGTTTACATACTTCACCAGGAATAGTTTTATAATACCTATGTATATGGGAATCAATGAACGTTTTTGAGGAAACACAAAATAATGATTTCCAAGAAAATTATTTTATGATGAAAAATCATTTGAATATCTTTCAAAACATAAAAGGTAACTTAGAAGATATCACAAAATTCCCAAAATACACATAATTTAAGGTGATACAAAATGATTTTTACAAATCTATTACCTCAATGAAGCATGACCAATATAATTACCAAATAATTTAGACGAATTATAAAATTCCATAAGAATCCTTCAGTAACCTACATAACATCACCTATAATTAATCAATATTCCAAAAACATGGAAACTAACAAAAATAATAATAAAAATTCCTGATATGATATGAATAACTGAACAATTGTGAAATAATAATATATATAAAATATGTATAAGACACAAAATAGATCATGGGTGAGAAACATTTGAGTCTAGGAACTGATGTTCAAGAATGTTGGAACCTATGTTCCCATAAAGAACTCCATATGAAATCTATGTATTTAATGAATTTAATGGGGAACAAATGATAAAAATGTAAAAATATAGAATTATATATATATTCAAATATCCCCCACCATGGTGATGGGGGGAGACCACAATGAAAGAGTGAATAGGTTCAATGTTTGATTAGTGAATTATGGGTTAAAAAATTCCACTACCCCCTAAGGACTCAACAATCATCTATATTATTTGGATAATGTTCCACTATATCCTTAATATTGGTCTCTTGAAATGGTAAATTAAGACTATGATACTAGAATAATCATCTAACAACAAATTCATAGTTTTACCCCTAAACATTTTCACCTGAATTGAACAAGATATCAAGAACCTAAATATTTATTAAAACCACATCATGAAAATTGAATAGAAGAAAAAAAGGAAAAAAATGTATATTAAAACACACACCATTTCAAAAACAAAATAAATAATTTTTTCTATAAAACATAATGATTAAAAAGATAATTTATATGCCCCAAACTCCTATTTGATATACCCTAGTATTATAAAAATAATATACCTATTATCATTAACAAACAAATAAAAAACTATATAAATATGGATTTATATATAATAACCCCTACACTATGACATAACCCCCTTCTAAAATGACTAGACTCCCACTAAACTTACCATCCACTCTTGAAACCATTTATCTAAGCTATAGAATAAATCCGAAATTTTAAAATATAATGTCTTTAAAAAAATGTACATTTCAAATAAAATTTTACTCTCTAGGAAAAATGATCCACCACAGTATTATATACAAATAAATTAGTATTTTAATGTTAAAGAGTAAAAACATGTCTTAATTTAATATAAACCTTCTCTATAACTATTCAGACACATCTAAGACTTAAATAATGTAATGCAATGTTTCGATAAATCCTAAAAATAAATTTTTTTGTGGAAGTGGATGGTATTTATAAATTAATACTTGATACTATATGGATATATTATAGACTAATTATATTTCTAATATGTTAATGAATTTAAATTTTCTCATAAAAACACAATGATTCTAGAAAAACATTTGGAATTAGGTGTAAATTATTCAATCTATTTAAGAATATTCTTATGTTTTTGTTGAGTAAATTAATTTTAATGGATTATATAATTTTAATATTGATCTTTTTTATTAGATAATAATTTTATAATTCATAATGACATTGCTAAAAATTTATCTGTAAAATATGGTCAAAAATTTTATATGGGGAATAATGATTTTTTTTAGATTTATAAAAAATGATTCGAAAGATAGATTGAAATGGACATATTTTTGGATATTCCATTCTCTATTATATAAATTATTAAAGATTTCATTCTAGGGAAATTATGTGACACATAAATAATATTTTTAACAGATGTAATCACTCGATTAATTACATACATATCAATATATTTAGAGTCATTTAAATTAATTATTTTATTAAAGAAGAATATTTCCACACCTTTATCACTTATTTTTCACAAAAAATTAATTACTATTTCATTCATTGGAAATATTATGTTATAAATTCCAAATAAATTTTTTATAATGAAGTTGAATTTAAATTGTATGGAATAGTAAGTATTATATGGTTTGGAGGACGTTTTGAATATTATATATGATTTTAGGATTGAAGAAAAAACCATGGTCCATTTAATATTCTTCCAAAATGACATTGAATTTATTCTCAGTACAAGATGAATAGTAAAACAAAATAATTTGGAAAATCTAAAATGAAAAATGATAAATTAATGGATATGGTTATGATTATTTTGAGTAATTTATTATAACCAATTTCATTGTGGGCATATGATTCAAAAATATTCTTTTATCTATTCAATATAATTCCCAGTATATCTACTACAGTGAAACCATTTAATCTATATGATGTTAAGAAATATGGTGGGGATATACAATATATATTTCTGTTTATAAGAATGAAATATGATATTATAATCTAAATGAAATAAAACATGATAAAATTATATTGAAAATTATTTTGTTAGGTATCTAGATAATACCAATGGGATGTATATTTTATTATCTTCCCCAAAGTGTTAGAATTATTAAAACACGATTATTATGATTATTGGAATCCAATTTCTAAATATGGAAAATGTCTAATTTATTTGAAAACATTATAATAAATTTCTATGTGGATTTACTGGATTTATTTTCAACATATATTATTATTGGCATCATGTTGTGAGAGTAAGAAATTATAATAAGTTAATCATGAAGTGATATTATTTGAGATATGAATTTAAATTTTAGATTGAAAAATATTATATATTATGATATTAAATAAGTAATGATGTTGTTGTTTTTTATGTTATATGGATATCATGTAGTGTATCTCTAAGAAATAGATTTCCAAATTTAATTTAGTAAGTAATGAGATATATATTGGAGTTCCCGAAAAGTAACCAATGATGAATGATCGTGGAATAATTTAAAAGGTTGGAAAAAATATATGATTTTTAAAGAATTCAGAAAAAAATTAATGAAGAGTAGGTCGATCGAGAAAATATAAAATGAATAGATTTGATAATGAAATATAAAAGAAATATATTTAAGATGATATATAATTGAAAAATTGTATGTAAATATTCCTAGATACATTATGGTCATCTTTATTTTTTTTATCGGTGGCTATGATATTGGAAATAGAAGAGGAATAACATTCCTCGAATAGGTAAGAGTCATCTTACTGAATGTATAATTGTAATTAGAAATGATGGTGGAAATGGAAAATTACTTTTTTATTTCCATGCATACAAATGAGTTTCCAGAATTCATAGTCATAAAATTGTAAAAGTACTAGAGAATACACACAATGATATGTATGGGAGTTTATCCGAATACATAAAAGTCATACATGCCACAATTCATAAATTTGGAAAATTATGAATATACATTGATATATGTAAGGTTTATCAACCTTATATATAAAAGAAGAATTTGGAATGAGATTTTGAGTTCAACAACACCATGATACATATGAGTAATCTATAAAACACTTGAATATACCCGAGTGACATATGATAGTAATTTTGGAATGAGAAGAGAAAATTTCAAAAGTCCAAAACACACACTAGAATAAAAAGATAATATTAAGAGATTTTCTTAATGTTTTTATTGAAAAGAATATGATATTGAATAATTATTCAGTGATGAGAAGATATAATCTAGAATTTTTTTGATCACACTAGAATAAATAATAGTAGTTTTAGGTTATATATAATTTTTTTCTAGATGAAAAACTGGAAATGTTTTTATATGATCTAAAGAAGATAAGATGATGATTAATGTTGGATCATTCGAGAATTGTAAATTTAATTAAATAAAATAGTTTTTCTAATTTAGGGGATTTAGTGACTGAACAAGAATCATGTTGTGTTTATTTTTCTCATACCATGAATAATATAAGATAAATTTTTTTAATAATTAAAATAATTTATTATTTAAGAATAAAATATGAGAATTAAATTTATGGAATTTAATTAGATTTTTTATAAGATTGATATATTGATTTTCCCATCACACTCATTTGGAATTATTTTTCTTTTCATGTGGTTAATGTGAAAAATATTTATTGAATTAATGTGAAAGAATTTTTGGACTTCAATAATTCATTTGATATCTCTCTATGTAAATAATAGGTTTTGACGTTGTGTAAAAGGGAAGAATAAATATAGATGGGATTAATTGATATAACTACTATGGTGAGTGGGTCATTCATAAAATTTGGAAAGATGATGGATATTTAAGAATGATTCAATACCATTAATCATATGGTAATATATAGTGGTGATCTTTTTTTGGCTTTCATGAAAAGTTATTTTCTGGTTTCGAGCTGTGAAAAATTATAGGAGTGAAGGGATTAGTTTTTAGGAGGTAGTGATCCATATCTATGAATTATATTTTTATTGGACAAGTGTATTGAATTCCATATCCTAAAACCACCCCCAATAAATGAGTTTACTAGATTAAAGAATATGGACACAATTTTAGTAAATTCTAAATTGATTATCTGGATTTGGGATCACCATGTAAAATATTTTTTTCTTTTGTGAATGATTTACTCATATTACTTAATACCTAAAATGTTGTGTTTTAATTATGAAAATATTTATAAAATTAATTATGGTCTATATAGAATATGAATATAAATTGTATCGTTTTTGGAAACAAAGACTTCATTATAACCCTATTAATTATGAGTTTAATATTAGTTAAGGGTGATAGTTTGAGGAAAATTGTTTATGTTTAATTGTGTTTATTATACTAACTTATACATCACCCATCAACATTAGTATATTTCTCACTAATGCATTGTTATGTTTCATTATTGTGGAAACATTTTTATTGTCAATGAATCATAATGTAATATAGGAATATATTCTAGAATATTAATTTGATGAAATCAGATATGGACTGTGGGGAACCAAATATGATGTCATAAATCCCAGACGTCTGTTAACTATTTGATATGAATAAAAAATGTGTGATTAATATTAACACTTTATTTAGAATGAAGGCGATGAGTGGTGGTGAAAATGAAATGCCTATTTTCTTATTTGTTAATAATTAATATTATCTTGAACATACCTAAGGATTTACACATATTAAAATTTTGTAAAAGGGAATACATAATTTTTTTGATGGTTGTTCTGTAATAATAATCTCATGAATGTTGTGGAAGAAGAATCCATTCAATATAAGGGAATTTGGATGTGGTATAAGACGTTGACCATGTGATGGGTTACCCAAAATGATTGGTTCTTTGTGGATGTATTCATTGTGAAGATGGTATGATTTCACTACTAGTTTCACTAGCTGGAAGCTAATTTCAGAATTAGGGTGTGAAAATTTGGTCAATGGAAAATTATTTTGTAGTTAGATTTCAATCCATCAATAAAATAGTTTATAATGTTACCCCATAGATTTTTTCTACCATCTAAACCCTGTTAAATGATTTTATTTTTAATTGGATTTAATTTTTTAATCATTGTCTAATAAAATTTCATTCAAAAAGTTATTTTCAATAGGGGGTGTTGCAGTATTGAAACATAGATGTTGATTTTGTCTATATTTTGGCGTGTTCTCTCTGTATGTCAATTCTAATATTTTTCCCCTTTGTGTGTTCTTGAGATATAACATATGGTCATTAAATTTAAAGATTCATTAAACCTGAAAAGTTATATTAGTGCTTCAGTTCTTGATATTCCTATGGACAACCACTATATAATGTTTTCTATGTATTTGTTTTGTATCATCAGTACAACTTCATCCATTTATGATATTTTCAATTAGTAGACCCTAATATCTCTTAAATTTTAATGATTTTATTTTGTGTTCAATATAAATGAATTTAATGGTATAAAATGAGAGTAAGGTACTTTTTTCAATATTTGATTGGATTAATTTTAGATTCTAGATAATTCAAATAAAAGATATTCTAAAATATAAATATTTTGATCTACTATTCAGGGGTTCTAAAAAGGAAGCGATGAATAAGGAATATTTAGAATGTATAGGTAAGAAATTAGATGGGTTTATTCAAACGATTATATCCCAATATATGTATGAAAACATCTGAGTGGTGAGCTCTTTATCAAATCAAAATAATGTTGTTGGTGATATGATGGATTAGTTGAAAAAATGGAACATGTAATTAATTTTATGATGTTATTGGTTATGATAATTTCAGAAGGACTACAGGTGGACAAGAACATCATTAATTTCCAAATCATAATATTTGTTTTTCAATCGACAATATTGAGCATCATGCTTCTAGATGTTGTGTAATTATTTTTTATATAACATTTAAAATATTATTATGTGACTTATATGATATGTATTAATAAATTTTAAAGATAGTAATTATTGTCATAGATATTAATGTTATTATATTCCATGTATAAATTAATAAGAAATGATATTTGACAAATATAATTGAAAAACATACGATTTGAAAGTTGGATGATTTATGTATAATGTATTGAACAATATAAATGTAAAGGGACATAAATGTTATAGTTAATGCATCTTAGTAGAAGTTGGACCATTTTTTTGACCTATGTAGTGAATTTCCATCCAAATAATAATTGGAATTAATGAATATTGAACATTGTAAGATATAATTAAATAAGATCATTTATAATCCCATATCAAAAAAATATGAGTGTTATACTAGTTTTTGACTATAATCCACTAGTTTCATGGATCATATATGATAGACATGCCCCTAACATAGAAATTTATGGTCGTAGTACATGGATTTATTATTCTTGAAGAAAATTCATTTTTCATCTTACAAAAAGAGGTTATCGTTGATATTAAAGTAATGCATGATGTTTTTATCCAGCTAAGGTAATTAATCATGTTGAAAATTCAATACATGTTGCTTATATTGGAATTATGATATGATTTAATATCCATGAAACAGATAGATTTTATGGGTTCTTATAAAACATGTGTGGATAAAATGTAGAATGATACAAGTGGTTCTATGGTGGATTCTAAAGCAGTGATGAATATAACATTATTACTGGATGTAGTTTTATATGGTATAATGTATTGTATAAATTTTATATCCCCTAAGTAATGTAATGATTTTTTATGTTAAATATGGGAGAATATAATGAAAATACATTATACTAATTGAATGAAACATATTTGAGGAAAGGGGTGTGGAACATTATATTAACACATCCATAGAAGAAAGTGAGTGGTGTCATTTTAATTGAATAAGAAACGCCAATTAAGAATACTTAGTTGGTTCATATTGATATATGGGGGCCAAATTTTGTTTATTCACATGCTAATTTTTAATGATTATATCATTATTTATATGACATGAAATGTGTGGGTGTTATGTATAAAATAAATGTTTCTTTTTTTAGAACAATCATTCAATGAATATATGAGCTATATAAGCTGACTACAATAAATAGGAATTTATTGCGGTTTAATAAAAGTGTGGAGTGAATTAGGAAGGGTTTTTATAGAATCTTCTTGATGATGGATTTTTTTGGGAAGACTCTACTACTAACCCCATAACAAAACAATGTCATGGAGTGGATGAATTTTAAACTACCCACTTTTGGTAACTAACAATTAATTTTTTTATTTTAAGAATATAAAGTAATTTTTTTATGTTTGGGATGGTTTAGAGTAGTTTCCCTAAAATCATGGGCCATTTATTTTGGATCATGGATTGATAATGGTAAGTAGAAATCCGGAAACTTCCCCCATGAAAGCGTGGAAAAGAAATAGTCAGGACTAGGAAGATGTATGTTTAGGCACACAGTTTTTCCATACAATGTTACCGCATAGAAAAAAAAGTGTTATGTTGACATAGGGATTTTTTTCCAATGGTTTTAATAACCATGTATCCAACGATCTAATTGGTGTTTTTCAGTAACAACGATCACATGGTTGGCATAGAGTTCACCAAACTATGTACTGAAATTGTCCGATGCTACAATTTATATATTGGTTTTGTTTGTCAATCATGGTTTACAGCACTAGTGCCTTGTTTTCCCTTAATCTAACTATAAATATAACTTGTATCCCATACAGGGATGTGGAGACCATTCCCCATGATCCATGAGTGGTTAATTGGAAAATATTTGTGTGTTAGAATCCCAGATTCCTTGGTAATATCGCTTTGACTTTGGTTTTTCATTGTATTATTCTTTTTACCTATCTTGTATTTATGAATCTAGATAATTGGTGATAGATTAATGTTCTTTTATGATAATAATAATAATAAATGTTTGTTTGGATGATATGAAACAAGTTTGATGGTAGTTTTTATATTATATAAGTTGTGTTTTATGTGTTTTTTTCCAATAATCCTTTTCTCCAACCATAGCGAGGTAGGTGGCGTCAGTCCTAACTACTGTTATTATAAAAATAACGATTGATTCAAATTTGACTGATTTTTTAGGTTTAAATTGTGAATTTTATGTGAATTGACTTATTTAAACCCTATTTTGTTTTGGTTTTTGGGATTATAGAAATTGGTTGTTTGGTGGATAGAGAAATTGTTAAATTATATTAAAATGATGATCTTAAAATGGTTGATTTGTTTTTTTGCATAGAATGATGGATGAAAATTGTTTTCAATTAAAAATATGGTTTTATATTAACAGTTTTCTATAATTGGGTTGTGTTTGTTTTAGGCATAACTGGGTGGCGTTTGTTCATATGTATTAGAGACTTACAAGGGTATGGAGTTTCCCCATTAAATGTTGAATTAAAAATGCAGTGATCTTTCCAATAACAAATTTTTTCACCACCTTATGTATTGATGAAAGGAAAAAATCCCTAGTCAAGAGTATAGTGAGTTCTATGCAAACATGCATGTATGGTTATGTGTAATGGAATGGGTTATTCCAAAATGGGATTTGAGAAATGGTTTTTAAAAAAATTCCATATTTCCTTACATGTAATTTCGTACGTTTTAATATAAACTATTAGAATGATTTAAAATTGTTTTATATAATTTTTTTTATAGAAATGTGATATCATTTTCTATCATATATGCATGAGATGAAAATTCATTGGTATGAAACTACAAATATTTATTCTCCTCCTTAGCATGAGATATATTGTGTTTTTACAGATGTTGTATTTTGTGATAGAGATAAATGTATGTTATATCATTTCATTGGTGATGCATTGTAAAAAATTATGAATGGATTGTCGAGTTAGATCTTAGAGTTTATATAGATGTTCTATTTGATGTATTAGTTTTCATTGGGGTTTTTTAGTTTCTACATTATACTCTAGTATGGTTCCGGAGTTTTAATTGGTATTTTTGATAGATAGTATTACATTATGATCTATTACAATTTTCTCATGCATCATATCGTGATTTTTTGTAATTTTATCATTGTTTTGGTTGTTTTATATTTAAAAATATAATAGTCCCAAATGACTATTTAGGAATCATTTAGAATTTATTTACATCCTTTGTGTATTTGGGATGTCAACGAAGGCCTAGAAAACTCCCCACCACTTTCCTATGACAATGGGTTAGGGGTAAGAAGATATAAATGGTACTAGTTTGATCAATCATGGAGTTGAAAGTAATTATGTTCCTATCAATGAGATTACATGGAAAGAAAGTAGTGGTATTGTTAGAATGTAATATTAAGGAAAAAAGAGGTATATCTTAACAATTAATTTTGAACTTCAGGTTACTACGGAATTTGTTACATTCATTTTTTGAGAATCCTCGAGGAGTTGGTACTTTATAATCACGGGTTTAGCCAATGAGATGATAATGAAATTTATTTTTAGAAACTAATTCCCACAAGGAATGTCTAATTAGTTTCTGGAGAGGATATATTTATTAGTTGAGAAATTCTTGATTTATAGAAAATGATGAAATTTTTTTTATATTCAAAGAGCATCGTATAATTTCAAAAAATAGTTTCAATGTGAAAAAATGATAAATTTTGGAAATAATTTTTGAGAATTATGTGATGTGTTCAACATTAAATTTCTAATACATTAGTTACTATAATGTGAGACTAAATGGATTTTTTATTGGTTATAACGAATGGAACTAGGTAGAAATAATTGTATCAAACCAGAAGAGGCAGTTGTGAATGTGGTTTCACATTTTCCATATGTGAATAAAATGTATGTTCAAAGTATCATCCCTGCATTTAAATCTATATAGAGAGGGAAAATAAGGATTAATGGAGGAATGTGGGAAATTATTTTCTATTCAATAAGTATAATCCAACCATATTTGGGGTGATTTATAATTAGGAAAAAAGAGGTGTGGCTTAATAGGATGAATCAAATCATAGATTTCATATGCATAATAGATGAGTTCAAAGTCATGTTTGTTACATACAAGCTATAATATCTTACATTCCAGTGTGTAGACACACATTTTTATTTTAAATTAGATTAATTCATTATATAAATTTATTTTGAATACTTTTTTTAGAAAAAAAATTATCTTCAATTGTTCAAAATTTCCATAATTCTAGAAATCATCATATTGAAGTTAGAGAAACTCTTAGGGATGTATAATGTAACTGAATTCATTTATTTATTCTTTATTTCACACAAATTTGATGCAAATCGTTCATTAATGTAACACATTTTTTAATTGAGGATGGGGGAAATAAAGTTATTACTGTTGATCTTAGAATAATGGATTACATATATATTATCAATAGACTAACAATGTATGAAAGAGACATTTCATGAACTATACGTGGAAGAAGCGTGTTGATTCTTTCAGAAAATAGTGGAAATAAAAATGTTTGTTATTAGTGGTTGATAGAAACCAATATCCATGGAAATAGTATGAATAAAAATTATAAGGATTTATTGGTGAATATTCCCCCTAAAAAGTACAACCTGGATGTTTTCAATGTGGATATTTTGATCACATGAAAGAAGATTGAATAACACCACCTATATCATGTCACAATTGCATATAGTTAGGGAATCATCAGTGCACTTTTCATAGTGATCCATGGTTCGGTTCTAAGGAAGTATCTCATAATTCATATACATTGTATTCTATGAGAGGATGAGGGAAGTAGAATCATTCTCACCAGAAGAATCAAGCTATTTATGGTGATTCTAAAAATACCATGACTCCCCAACTAGTGAAATCTCATCAGAAAATAAAAAAAATAGTTATGTAATAAATAATTTAAATGGAGTTGAGATATTTAATGTGGATGATCTCTGTGGACCAACAAATCTAGGAGGTATGATTATTTTGAAATCATACCATTTGATTTTTTTGTATGTGATTAAATCCCATTAATTTATATCCTCTCATGGTTTTTATCTTCCAAGAATCCATGTTGAGATTATGAATTTTTTTGAAACATAAATCTTCAATAAGTAGAAGAGAATATCAATCTTTTTTTGTGAAACCATGTTTCTATAATTGTTGATGTATTTGAGTAAATATGGTATTCTCTATTATTGATATGGATTTCAATGAAATATTATTGTTCTTGTACTAGATTAATTTATCCAATGATCACAATTAATAGTATACTAAAAGGGTTAATTTTATAATTGGTTATGGCATCAATAATATTTTTAGAGGAGAATGAAGTTTAAATGAAGGATAAAATTGACATTTGGAACCAATAGTAGGAACGATATGATACTAGATGGTAGAATTGACAATTGAATTTGTCGATGAGATCCTGAATAAATGGTTTTAATAAATTTTTGATCAATTTCATGATGCTTTTTCCCAAAAACATTTCAATGTTACAACAAAAAATGGAAGTGGAGGTTATAATAAATATCATACCATGGTTCAATCTAATATAAATTATTCCTTAATACATGGAACAAAAAGAATTTTAGGAAATAGAGTACCAGTTGTAACATATATAAAGTAAAGAGGGCATTCATCTTAGTTAATTTACATGGGTAGTGTCATTCTGGATTATGAAAAGATATAATGAAATCTTTAACATTATGTGGATTATTATAAGAATAACCACGTTATGATAATGATTCAGTATCCAATTCCATGCATTGATGATTTGGTTGATCAATATAGGGGTTCCTAGTTATTCTATAAAATTTAATTTGTGTATAAAATTGATAATTATGGATGTGGAAGGAGGATATTCCAATTATATCATTAAAATGTAGATATTGTAATTTTGAGTATGTGGTTATTCTTTTATGTATTTTTAATTCATCGGTAGACATTATGGAATTGATGAATGAGATATTTCAAATATATCTTGAATTCTTGTTGTAGTGTTCGACTATTTTAAAAATGTATTATAGAGAAAAGGATGAGTAAGGTAAACACATGAAGATAGTGATGGGAATCTTTTGGTAACATTATTTGTATACCAATCCCTGAAGGAGTGATTTTTTCATACATGATCCTTGCTTTCTTGGTCATATAATCAAGGAAAAAGTTTTTTTTGGGATCTGGAGGAGACAAAAGTTCGGATATCATGAAAAACACTAAACAACTTCCTTATGATGCATAGTTTCCCAAGTACAAGTAGTTATTATTGATGTTTTTTCATAAATATTTATGATTTAATTTACTGATGCTAATTTTCTAAAGTAATTGTGTTTCATATCGATGGAAGGATGAATTCCATAAGTTTATTTAAGAACTATCTTGTCACTTTACATCATCACCAGTCATGATTATAAGGGAATTCAGAAAAGGTAATGTGGTGGGCGGTGATGCTTTGGTATCTAGGTTGGTGTGTGTTATCATGTAGGGATATCATATTGATTCTTTTGCCTCTTACATGTTAATGTTTTATGATACTATCTACAAACACATGATTTCGTATTAGTTGTCATAGTACATTTTTTGAAAACATGACATCATTACCTCTTTAGTGAGAAATTTATTATTTCTAAATATCATATTTATATAAAACACATTTTATATAAAAATATATTCAAGTAAATGACATAAAATATCAATAGGGTATATTCAAATATATGACGTTGATGTGATATATACAGTGGAAAAAATAATTTCAATTGTATATTTATTAGGTAGAAAATGTTATGGTCACTTGACTAATAATGTTTTAAATCAATTGAAGAAGATAATGAAGATAGATGAAATGCACATAGATTTTAAATAATAAGGTATTGTCCCATCATAACTTTGGTGTTTTTTCATTGATTTTATGAGTAGGATAAAGAGACACAAACAACTGAATAAGAAATTGATTTTATGAGTTCAAAAATCAATGGGGGGACACCATTGAACAATGAAAGCTGGGTTGGTGTTCAATTTAGAGATCTCGAGTGTAGTTGGGGGTACTTATGGATTTTCAAGAATAGCCTCATCTTGATTACCACAATCTGCGATAGTATTTTCATCCTAGAATACCAAATATGCATAATCCCAAAAAGAAAAATATAAGTTTTTTGGAAGTAAAATAAATGTGTCTATGTTTTCTATGATACTCAACACCAATATGTAAGTTAAAATAATGTACATTTTTAATGTTGTTATGTTGAATTCATTACCTTTTCCTCTTCAGATATGGGTTCATATATCAATGGATTTTGAGGTATCTTAGCCAATGAATGTTTGGAACAAGAATTTCATATTAGTAATAGCGGATCATCTTAAAATATTGTTCCATTTCATCAATATTTTTGAAATATCATATTGTGGTGGACGTTTCTAAAATATATATACTAGAATTGTTAAAGAGGCATGTAGTACCATTTTTGATAGTATCAAATTGAGAAATGAGGTTACTGACATATTTTCTTAAAATCCATAAAATAATCCCTTGAGACACTATTGTCTGTGAGAATATTGTATCATCCTCATATAGATATAAAATCTAAAAGGATGAAAATAATTATAAGACATTCTTAGAGACTATTTTATAGATTTTGGTGGCTAATGTGAGGAGGGAAATCAATTGGTGTGATTAACTTATAAAAACAATTATATGGACTAAATAAAAATATTCCCTTTTGAATAATTTGTTGAGATTCTGTATCCTTATAAACATTGTTGGGTGGAATCTAGTGATTCTTCCTTGGATGGACCACTCGTTGAATAAGATACAACAATGAATATTTGATTAATCAGGAAGAGAATGAATATGGATTTTATTCATCCAAAATTATATATATAAATATATATATCCTTGTCAATGTCCATTTTAAATTTAGGTTAGTGATTTTGTGTTCTTGAGAATCTATCCAAGGATTGGGGAATCATCATTTTCTGAAGTAAGGGAAATTAGGTCCTTAATACATATGCACTATTTAGATACATGAATGGGTTGGTGATGTGATATGTAAGTTTTATTTTCCCCTTGGGATCAATTTAGTGCATATTGTGCTGGTTATTTCTTAGATGCAAAAGAATGGAGCAGGTCAAAACCATGTCCTTATATTTGATCACACTGACCTAGAGATGGATTCTATATCAGTTCATGTACCAGTACAAAATGTGGATAGGAATTAAATATTCATGTTTGAAAAGAGCATCGATCTAGATTAGGTTTTATGAAACTGTGGTTGTATTCATGAAGATTCCTAGGATGATGGTATGGAAATTATCAAGAAATAGACCAATCACTTCCATACCAATAGTGGTCTTCAATATTCCAGGTTTGGAAAGACTAATGGTAGGGAGAATGAATCATTCCCATTTTCATTTAATTAACACATTATTTAAATAATTCAATTATATTATGTAATTATGTTTTGATTGTGATTTTTTGGAGGTGTTGTGGAATTTTTTTTATATATTTCATAGATGTTCACAATTTGATAATTGTTTGATGAAATCATGAAGCACCTCCCAGTAAACCATGAAACAAAAAAAGTGGGAACTGGGAATGTGTATTGTCAGACACACATTTTGGCCAAACCGTGCATCCACCTGAAATAAATGATGTGATATGGATCATGCTATTTTGAACAATTGGAATAAAATTCATCAAAATGTGATATCCATGCATGTGAGGAGTGTTTGGAGGTAGTGGAAAATACAAGGTTATTGCACGGTTTTCCTAACATTGCACTCTAATTGCATTGCTATTAAAATTAGATTCATATTTACTAGATCTCACACTTTTAACACATTTAATGTCTTGTTTTTATAATAATCCATTTCTAATTTAAATTAATATCCTTCCTAAGGAGGTAGGGACCTTTCCCATTTGATTTTGAAGCATTCCATTAGAGAATCATGGTGGGTTGGAAGCCTAGTTTTTTTGGTTTGTTCTTGTTATTGGTTTTTATTCTATTGTTTTAATATTAATCAATATCTTGGATAGATGAATATAATTTTTTTGGGGACATATTCTTATTATTTGATGAAAATAATAATGAGATATTGTTTTTTGGATGATATGTAGCATGTTCTAATACAGGTTTTTGTAGATTCATTCTATGTTTTTTTTGAGTTTTGTTTCATTATATGTTTCTCCTACATTTTCAATGTATTTTGATTCACTATTTTCTCCTGATATTAAATCACGAATGATTGATTTTTTGGATGAATTTTCATAGATTAAATTGGGGAATTTATGTTCAATGATCTTTCTAAAACCTCTTTTTTTCTGGTTTATGGAACTGTAAAAATTTGTTGTTTTTTGGAAATATTAATTGTTAAATGATTTCAATATTATGATTTTAAAAGGTTTTTTGGTTTTGATGAATGGAATTTTTGGTCGAAAGTATTTAAAACCAATATTTTTTTATAAAAAAAGTTTTGTTGAATCTGGTTGGATTTGTTTTTTATATAATGTGAAGGCATGTGGTCATGTGAATTTTGAATGGATATTGGTATAGTGTTTCCCCCATGAAAAGTAATACGGATAAGGGTATTGACTATAACGTATCTAAATGGTTCACTATGTGATGTCTTGGTGAACTAATGCCTCACTACTCACATGTGTATAGAGGTCCCTAACAACATGCATATATTGATATGTGTAATTTAAAGGGTTATGCCAATATGTGATTTGAAAATTTGTTTTAAATAATTATTTCCCTTATTTCCTTGGAAAATAATTAATTTTGATATAAATTATTGGAATCATTTTAAATTATCTTATTAAAAATTTCTTATACATATGTTCCAACATGGTCTACCCAAGTTCCATGAGTAAAATAGTCATTAGTGGAACTCTTCTATGTTTTCTACTCACCTCCTACATGATAGTTATTTTTCATTTGATAATGTTGAATATAATTACATTTGAAATGGTAAACTATCTCATTATTTAGTGATACGTACTAATACCTATGTTCTTGAATTTTGAGTTAGATATTATATCTTTTTTAGGGTTACTGATAGATGTTATAGTTTTCATTGGGTAGTTTGTTTTAGTTTCTTCTTTATACTCGAATATGGATCCCATTATTAGATTGGTATTATTTTTAGGTGGTATTACTTTAACATGTTTAACATTGTTCTCATGCATCATATATTTCTAATTTTGCTATTATATAATTGGTTTGGTTTAATTATTTTGGAAGGTAAAATCAACCAATAAATGTTTTTGAATCACATAGAATTTATTTCAAGATTTAAGTGTCTTGATGATATCACCAATGGTCTAGAAATTTCCCACCACCTTCCCAAGACAATATGTGAGTGGAATTCTATTACATTGAATCATAATTTTGTGAGAGGTTTAGAATCATGTTAGTTCATGCTGGATTTCCAAATATATTTTTGAATTTTATAAAAAATGAATTCTATGTATTACTTTTTGAATAGTATTCTATCATCTCTGGTGGGTTAGAAACATACATAATAAAATTGATTATAATGAAATGTAGAACATACACATCTCAAACTATTCATCCCACTCATCTTTTGTAAATTAATTCTAAGTAATTGGACAAGATAGAGGTTATGTCCCATGCTTGATACATTGTATGAAATGAAAAAAACATTGTATTTATTCTCTAGGATAATAACTCTCATAAGGTTGTTTGAAATAAAAATTTTATATACAATGACGACATCATGCAGAAATATAAGACCAAAGAATATAATGATGGTGATGAAAAAGTATAAAAGGAATCTAGAGATCAATTTATTAAAAATCTTTACATTATATATAATCATCAAACTACCCATCAACACCCTATTGGCTAGTGTTATTCGATGTTTGAAACCCCAATCCCACATCCAATAGGCCTTGGGATAGAGGCTATTAGTGTGTAGGCATGCTAATCAAATGAGAATAATTTCCCTAAGGTACATGTAAACATTGAAAGGTGTCCACAAACCAATAAAATTATAAAAAATATAAAATTAAAACCATAAATAATGAAATAAAAATAATACAATGTCATAAAATAAACCAATATTGAGAAGTATTGAAGGCCAAATACAATTCTACGAAAACAGTACATGATTTTGAACTACTTGTAAAAAGGGGAATATTGATAAGATTCAAGTCATGGAACATAATACATTCAATCTAGCATAAATATACTCCATTGTCTCCTCCTCCTATTCCGAAACTATTAAAAGGTCTCTAATCTTCACAAGAAATGAAATGTTTTAGAATATCTTACATAAGGATGGGTTAACATATATCTAGTAGGAACCCTTAAAAAAAGAATCAATTGAATTCATCTCATACTAAATGATAACATCAACCACGTACAATCACGATAGATAGCACATTTCATTGTAATTTCATGAACCCAATACCATTCTAGGAGTACTATTGAGGATTTAAGGTTACAATATTTTCAATATAACTCATTCCATAGGTCATGTTAACACTGATGACACTCATCAAAGAGATTTCCCCTGAGGAAACCAAATTAAGGGGTACACATTTGATCATAGAATATTTTGATAAGTAGATAGGGTTGTACACCCAGGGAATATGAGGGATGTGTATCCCTATATAGAGTAATTCACTAGGTCGGGGATCACATGACATTAAATTCATTACGGGATACCTCACCTAACAAGTAGAATTATGATAAAGGATCACACCTTGTTCCACATGGATGGATACCATACATTGTCTAAAACTATCCTATATAGGGGATCACTCATCCTAGATAAGAATTGGATGCCTCACTATACCATAATAGGAATGAACTTTGAGGTATAACCATAAAAATAAATTTCTGAACTAAACAGAAAATGGACCTCTTAATGAACTTGATGAATTACATGGGGTGTATATGGAATACACATTCTGTCATTTCTATTTTTTTATTGTTATATTTATTCATATTTTCGTATCATACTCCTTGTTCCTTTGTATTATAGGGCTGAAAAAGTACAATGGGTTTCCCCTTGTATAATAATAGAGTAAAATTGATTTGGATAAATTCATTCCCTTATAAACCTATGCTATAAGGTGGGACATTGATTAAATTTTACATGACGTGTGAGATGTGATACAATGTGTGATATTTTATCCTGCTAGTAAAACCAAGTAATCAAGGAAGGGGCTCCACATGTAGTGGGTTCTTTAAAACTAGAGATCATGTTTGTTATTTATTATCATAATGTATAGTATGTTCTATTATTCTACATTATGTTTGAATCACTATATATTTCACAAAAACTCATGTCCACATAACTCATATCATTGGTTGATCATTCCTGATCAATTTCTATTGGATACCTTTTGGCCACAGATATTCTCAAAAACTCCTAAAATAAATAACATAAAAAACCAAACAATGAATCATAAATTCCTCATACAATATATAATATTTGATCATTATCACCATCTAAAAACATTAATTATTTATTAAAGGCCATCAGTATCACATTATTAGAAGGTGTAACTTCTACTTCTTCATCAACTTCAAAGGAAATCCATGATGTAGATAAATATGAAAAGACAAATCCATTGGAGGTAATACTCAATTTATTTTCGATAACATTATATTTATATATATAATTTTATTAAAATAAAATCTCACTAAGTTAATTCTTCTTAAATTTATTCTTGTTTTTTTAATGCCATTATGTGATGGGTTGTAGGATTTATATGTATAAAGTAAATATCATATATATATTCTCAAAATCCCACCACTTCTATGTTGTCTTATTCTAAATTTATGTTGTGGTATAAATGTATCAATTTACATTATCATGATTAGAGAATCACAATGAATTTCACTAATTAAAAAATATCCATAAATTTATCCACAACTTTTTGATCCCCCACCTATACATAAGCTATAATTTTTTCATCAAAAAAACACATATAGTAGTGATTTATAAAATTTCAATGTTAAATCATAATGATTATTCACATTGGAATCCATGAGATCGTCAACTGTAATTATTTGTTGAACATTCTTCACTTCATTTTCAGTAGGATTTCATTGTTTCAAAAAGATAAATAAATTAATATCCTTAAGAGATGTGAGAAGAGTCCTTATTTTTTTTCAAAACTCCTCATTAATTTTAAGAAAATTACATAAAATTATTCATTAAATATTGTGTACTTATATACTCATCCAAATTTTTAACACTGAAAGAATGACAAAAATCACATTAAAAGTATAAATTTTCACGAATAAAAGTGATATATGAATTAAATTTCTTTTATTGTTTTATAATTTTTCTGGAAATAAGTTTTTTGTTTGTTGTTGGGATCTATTAAAATGTTTCCAAAATTTGTTTTGGATTTAATTCATGAAAACCACATCAATAAATTTTAGTTTTCCGAAGACACAAGTATACTGTAAAATATAGGGATATTGTCTATAGGAAGAACTATATAAACATGGAGACTATATTATGAAACATTATATTTAACTAATATATATTACTATAAATGTAATCTAATATTCTAGAGTTTCATAAAATTTATACAATATATTGAAATATGTATATTATATGAATGCATTAAACTAAAAAATATAACGATGAAAATAAAAATGAATTTATCAAAAATTGTATGATTTTAATATTTATCAATTATAATAATGTCATCATCATTATTTATTATAAAATTCATACTATTGGAATTAATATAGTGATAAAAACCTATCACTATGTGTCTCACTATTTGAATGATTATTATATTACTTTTATTTTCCTACATGGAGGATAATAATACTTTTCATATTATCAAAGAGTCTTCTTCGTTGATCAATAAAATCATATAAATAATCCATTATTTGAATTACATAAATAGAAAAGGGACGAAGTGAAAACAAACCATGATAAAGCATATCATTGACAAGAAAAATGGGAATTGGAAATCCTTAATTAGATTAAAATTAACGGAATTCCTAAATCAAAAATGGAAAACATTTATGAAAAATAAACTAAAAGAAAACAGCACATCCTCCCTCAAATAGCATACATAGTTAGTTCAACATCAATAATAGAGAAAAATTTAATAGTGTCAGAAATAAATATATTAATAGAACAGATATAAAGATTGAGAGGAGAAAAATAATATATATTACAATGAAAGAATATTTAATTGAAAGGAGAAACCTATATATAAATTTATTTACACTAAATTATCAATACTATAGTGTGGGTGGGTTTTTTATAATCGGTGTATATTTGGAAATGTAATCATATGTTTTGACAGGATTGGTAGGATATGTTTCACAAAAGGGGAATCTTCATAATGCAGTCAACATTTCATGATGTGAGTTATTATTATGGTTGGACAATCTATAGTTATTTATGGCATTCATTGGATAAGAAAACAAATACTAAATAATTAATATCCAGATTTAATATTTTTTATAATCCATAGAAGATATTTAACTCTCTTGTGCTTGTTTAAATAATATCACATTGATGTAATATTGAAATAGGTGAAATAATATGAGCTATTTCATCATGGAATGACATTCACTATCATGGAATAACCATATATAGATTAGAGGGGTCGTTAAGAGTCAATAATACTTCATTATAGCCATTAATGTTTCCTTTACAGTCATAAGCATATCCCAATATTTTTAAATTTATCTAATTGACGTGGAATTATAAGTGTAAAAATATAAAACTATGGGTGGAAATTTTCTAACAGGTGGATGTAATTTATAATCCTATATAGATGATTATCATTTTATTTCTATTTATTATGATCATGGTAGAAATATTTTTTATATGAATATGAATAAAAATTATATATAATTTTTAATTTTATATATTCATATTATATTATTAATTAGATTTAATATACATATATTTGTTTTTTATTTGATGATTACATAATTTAAAATTGAAAATAGGTGGGATTACATGTTACTATTGGATAATGGGACTAATTGTTAGATTTATAAAATAGAAAATATTTACAATAGTTTGAATTATCTATTAGAAACATTAATTTTATATCATGTAATGAAAATGTGATTAATGGATTTATAATAGAAATCACTTTTATCCTACTATTACAAACAAATATTCATGATTAATTGTATTCAAGTATATATAGAGGAAGTGTACTTTGTCTAAAAAATATAACTCATGGTAGTTATCTAGATACATAAATTGAAGTGGATTATGAATATTATTTAATTAATTCTCCCATATTTGTAAAAAAATCCTAAATACGGAAGGATTTTTAAATCCCATAAATCATATATTATAAAATAATTAAAATTGTTAAATGAGACATAAAATATCAGATGTTATATTATTCAAGGATAGTATATATTTTTTCAAGATCATTACCCTTATCCTTATACCAAGATAATGTTCCATAATATAGAGAATACTCATGGACAATCATTAATCAGAAAAAATTTCTCTCCTTAATTATTATATTTGATTAGATTTTATAAAATGTAATATAATATATAAACACACACTCTAAAAATTAATGATAGTGATTCTATTGTCTTTATAGATAATATGTGGGGATATTTATTGGCATAAAAATCCATCATTATGTGTTTTTGGAATATTTCATTGTTTTATTCATACTTCCACTAGATTGTTACATTAATATTTATTTCCAACTATTATCATTTATTCAAAATATTATTGTAAAATACTAACATTTAGAACTATTTCTACTCATTAACAGTTACTAATTTTTTTTTAAAAACGTGAAATAATGTAATACTATGAAAAAAGATGGATTTTTATATCAAGGAGGTCTTCTATTGAACATTATATTGAACATTAAAAATTTCATAGAGGTATAGGGAAAACAATATTTATAGATTACACATAAAAGTTTTATTTATTTTTATAATATTTAATGTAATATATGAGTACTTTTAGATCCTCAAAAAATTGTAATTTATAGAATTGTTTAATGAGATCATGGGACACATTGTTTTTTTGTTCTAAATGAGAGGTTACCATTAATATTTTGATTTCATAGTTGGTTTTAATGTTTATGGAAAATATTATATGTATCTCTAAACATGGAATGAGTTTTTCTAGGTGATTTGATTATAAAAGTAGGCCAGAAGGATGGCTAACCTAAATATTTTTTTTATATATGGCACAAGGTACCTAGTAAACTGGTCCTTAATGGTGGTAACTTAGGGGTTCCACCCCGTTCATGATGGGTTGTAAATGGATTTTCACTTATATAAGGATATATTAGTAATTCTCACTATTTTATATAACAATATATTGGGTTGCATTGATTTCATTTCTTATTCAACAACCATGAGTCATTAAATTGATCTCTTTTTTCTTTAATATAACTCCACATTATTTTTCCTAATCCAAGGGTTACTCAAGGTGATTCCTCTCCTAAAATAAAATTTCAGTTTTTTTCGATGATCTCATCACTCTTAACTAGTTATTATTCTTTGTTCTTATTTGTTTTTTTCATTTTTGGGGATTTTGATTTGTGAGTTCATCATGATATAGTGAAAATTAAAATAAGGATATATTTCTTATCCCATTATCTAATGGAACCCATAGATAATTTTTTCCATATTTTATCACTATTTTAATTATATGAATCTAAGTGATGAATTATTTAACGTTTTACTTGATTTAAAGTTATAATTTTATTAAAATTATGTGACATTAATAGGATATTTAACCATTCTTGAGATTTTAAGGATATATAGAGTCATCTTAAAATGTTTCTATTTTTCATAGTGGTTATTTAATTTTTTTTATATTTTTTTATTTTTACTCAAGTATATATAATATTTATTAATGATTGACATATTATATTTGGCTGATGATAGATCTTACCTTGACAATCAGATCAATTTTTATGTTCATATTTTGAAAAGAGAAGTATTTTTTTAGCCATGTAGTGTATTTTTAGGATAGGTCTATGATATTACAACAACTATTCTCTAGGTGAATATGTAAAATAAATCAATATTTAAAATTATTAACATATATTTTCATTAACTACTTATATATATAAATAGGAACACACTATTGGAATTTCATTAGATATAATGAGACATTCTTAAAAAAAACAAGACCTGTGGTTTGTATTTTTTATAAATAAATTTTTCTTATAATTTACTTTATTTTATAAATTTTTCTTCATTATATCTATTTTTATACATCTAATCTTTTATAATGTTTTATATGTAACATTTATCACATTATTTAAAATATTTCATATATTGTGGAATATTACATATTTTTATATTGATTATCAGTGTTCTACTAAATATATACCCAAGTAGGTCATGATCCATGTCTGGTCCCCTCACCATGATCCATCCCAATTCAACCATCTAACTCGGGGAATTTTCCCTAAACCTATCTAGAAAAATAGAAAAAATTCTACTCAGGTGCCAATCAAGCAGCCCATGTAGGGTGTGAGTACAACTCCGTAGGCCACCACCATCAATGTCTAAAACAAATCCAGTCAATAATAGTGTATAAAGATAATAAAAAACAAGTAATAAAGTAAACAGTTTACATTTATTCAATTATCCATTATTTAACAGCATAAACCACTGAGTTCCCATGATGACATGTATCTCAATACTTACTTCGGTAATGCCGATGTCTAAACCATTATAAAGAATCAATTAAAATTTCATTTAATCCAATGTAATTTCATTTTCAATTTCAATTCAATAAATTCCGCATCTAATTGGAACCGCAGTCCAATGTTAATTAATGGGTGTAGAATGTCGTGTCTAGCGCCCTCGTGAGTATTTGGAGCATCAAACCCTATCTCACAACCCATGGGTATTTGGAGCACCAGTCAATATCCCATAAAATAATATTTTCATGCATGTTGGGTGTAGAACGTCATGTCAATAACCCGGTGAGTATTTGATGTATCAGTCCATGTCTCAAAACACATGGGTATTTGGAGCATCAGTCCATGTCCCATAAATTAATATTCACATGCATGTTGGGTGTATATCTCCAGGACTATCACCCCATGAGTTTTTAGAGCGTCATTCCCTATATCATAACCTGTTTCTCAATAAAGAACATATATCATAAACATCACATTAATCAATATTAGTCAACATTAATCTTTTACCACAATTTTACATGTCACATGAATCACTACATCACAGTAATTAATTCAACAAATAATTAATCACAACATCACATTAATTAACTCAACAACTAATTAATAACATAGTCTCATTCATTAATTAATCAATTAACATACCATATCACCAAATTAATAAATTCAATAATTAATTAATAATGTAGTCACATTAATTAATTCAACAATTAATTAATCACATATTCCATTAATTAGTTAAACAATTAATTAATAACATTGTCCCATTAACTTATCTATCAATTCATTAGTAATGTCATTGCATTAATTAATTTTTCAATTAATTAATCAATATCCAAAACTCAAAATATCGTAAATAATTCTATTATTAATTATTTCATTCACAATATCAATATATTATAATTAATTATACACTTAATTATCTTGAATCATCTATTTCAATATCACATAACTAATTCATCAATTAATTACTCAATTTACAAATTGCTTTTCTTCAAAATTAATTTAACCATTAATTATTCAATCAAATCAATTCAATATATCAACCATCAATATTAATTAACTTATCAATTAATTAATATAATTAATTCAATTTCATCTCATTACAATATTAACTAATTAATTCACTAATTAATTAATATAACACATTCAAAATTTTCACACAATAATCTCCATTTGTTAATTCTTCAATTAATTAATCTAACTCATCCAACACTATTATCGGAAAAATCCCCATTAATTAATTTTCAAATAAATTAACCTAACTCATTCAATTGTATCATCCCATCTGTTATCAATAATTAATTATCCAATTAATTAATATAAGTTGAAAATAATAACATTACATCATTTAATTAAATTAACTATTAATTAATTAAATCTATTCCAATTAACCAATTCATCGACTAATTAATCTTACTAAATCCTTCAATTAATTCCAGTATTAATTTTCAATGTCATTTAAATAATTCACAGTTAATTACTTCACATTATACATCATAATCAATTAAACCACCAATTAATTGTCTCCATCAATTATATTATATATTTAAATAATAAAATAATTATGTTACATCAATTAATTAATTCATCAATTATTTATTTCAACCAACCAAATTAATTAATCATATCATTATAGTTAATTAATTTAAAAATTAATTAAACAATTCTACCATCACAAAATCCTCATAATTAATATATCAATTAATTATTTAATCCACAAAAATTAATTAATCACATCATGAATGCTAATTAATTCCAAAATTAATTAACCATATCCACCATCACAAAATCCTCATAATTAATCTATCAATTAATTATTAAAACCAACCAAATTTATGAATCAAATCATGATCATTAATTAATTCCAAAATTAAATAATCAAATCCACCACCACAAAATCCTCAATATTAATCTTTCAATTAATTATATAAACCAACCAATTCTATTCCAAATTTAAAAATTACTCCAAATTAATTAATTTACCCAGTCAATTAATATATTAAAAAAATAAATTATTAATTATATCATAAAATTTATAAAATTGCATATAGATAAATGAATCAAGACAATGGGATTGAAATATAGACCACCTACCTCAAATATGATGAACACACGATATGAATCTAACATTGTTGGTGGCATGTTATTCCAAAAACTATCGAATGAGAAATTAAATAAATAAGCATTGTCAGTTTAATAAAAATATGCTCAAATACATCATTTTCTATGAAAAAAATTGATACACACCATTCCTTTATAAATGAAAATCCAATGCAACTAATGGCACATTAATATGATAAATATTAAAAATGATATTGGTTATTGAAGTTTGGTTCGGGAAAAAATTGATAATAAAAGAACTCTCAAAAAGACACATGTTATTCACTGATAAATAATTTATGATAATATCATATTTATTTGTCATGTAATAAAACCATATTATTTATTTATAAATATACTTGATATTATTATGTGAAGACAAAAAATGATAATTGTTGAATGATTATTTTATCAAATCATATATTTATAATTTTTTAAAAAAAATCTAGGAAATCATCATTTGAAAAACAAAATTACTATTTATAAAACAATATTCATTTTCCCCTTTTTTCCATCGATTTTTGTTTAAAAAAATTATTATAAAAGGATATAAATATAAATAGAATATTATAAATTAAAAAATAAAATAAAATCCAAATTGGACTCCCCGGGTAGGTGGACTAGGTTTTGGCGGGCAACAAGGTGGCACTTCAAGGCGTAGAGCACCAGGTTTCCGCAGAGGAATAGAGGGAGTCCCGACTTAACCATGTAAGGCTGCGCGATGATATTTTCAGGTTTAACTGGATTCTAAATGACTAATCCCCCAAGACCAAGTGAATATCATTCCTATTTATAAACCCCACGTGCATGCCTCCACTCATGAATCAAAAGCCTCATTAATCCACTCCATAAACTGAAACAATAAATTAAGAGTGTTTAATTTGTCTCATTAAGTAATTTTCATTTTTAAAACATCTAAAACGGTTATAAATTCATGGTTTAGAATTAAACCAACATTAAAAATGGAAGAAACTAGTTAAATGTAGAAGATGACCAGTTTATGTCGATTTTTAATTAATTAAATAATTTAATAATTTAACATAAAAATCAAATAATCCCAAAAGAACGTCAAACATAAACATTATGCCCCGAATAGAGTGAAAAACTCATATCAGTCCCAGTGGTGGTCTCGAATTTTTCAATCGATGAACTTTTTGGGAGATATTGATGATTTAATACAAAAAAAAGAAATAAATAATTAATAAAAATAAAAATGATATTTTTGTGAGCGAGGCGTCAAAATGCATGTCACATACTATTGTTATACCTTAGAACGGGTAAACCCCCCGTTCTAGACACATCGCTCATCTCATATTTCTCATACGACCTATGGTTTTTGAGATATTAATGATTTATTCTTAAAAAATGTACTAAATAATAAATTAAAAATAAACGATTATTTCATATTAGTGAGACATCCAAACGCTCGATGCGAAAAAATGTTACACCTTATCTAGGGTAAACCCATCATTCCAGAAACATTGGTGGTCTCTTATTTTTCATAGGATGAACAGTTTGTGAGATATTTATTAATTTTATAGAAAAAAATATATTAAATATTATTAAATAACTTTAACTCATAAGCGAGACATCTAAACGTCTGATGCCTACATATGTCAAACCCTACCAAGGGTAAACACCATGTTTTGTATCTAATAGTGGTGATTGTTTTTTCATAGGATTAACTATTTTAGAGTAAATTAAATATTTTGAATAAATTTTCTGTTCTTACTATATAATAATTGATATTTTTATTTCACCTACGTCGTGGATTTAAATGTCTCGAAATCTTGCACTATCCAATGTCTGACTCTGAAAGCGTTCCAATTAAAATTTTTCAGTATCTTAAATGGGAATTATTTTCCATATAAACAATTAAACATACATTATGGTCTTTCAATATAAAATATTTTATCCCACATAATGTATTTATAATCTGTAAAAAGTAATAACTGATAGAAAATTTTTTTTGAAAAAAGGATGAAATTTTACAATATTCCCAAATTATAACAGCTCTTCCTCTAGCTATACAACCAAGCAGCTTTATGAAAAACCATGTTCTTAAAAAATATCCACCATTGAAGTTTTGTTATCCCTTCTTATTATGTAGATTAATACAATAGTTTTTAACTACCTCCAGTCAATCATTAGAATCTCATTTGTAAATGGATGATGATGCAACTCACAATATCAAGCTCCATTTATATATATAATAAAAATTATTACCTCTATGGGGACCAATATTAAACCAAAATAAATTCATTTAGCTAATCATAAAGCTAGAGCTTTCACATTTTACATGGGACGATGTCAATATAGAGGACATGATCATCGTTAATTAAAAAAACACTAAGAATACATCTATAAATACCACCACAAATACTTCATCATCGATGTTACCACCCACTATGGAATCACCTTAACCAGTTCGAATGTCTCGGCTCCCCGACCCGCCAACATCTCACCACACTAATTCAAAACTATACTATTATTTACAAAACTCGTAACTGAGTTTTAAAACTAGGGAATTATCTCAACCCAAACTATCCGCATCTAGTGTCAAACCTAAAAAGTAAGGATTTTTCTTTTCAAAACAATTATCAGAGTAAACAAGATGGATTTACACAAAACCATAGCATTTATTTCCCCAATATCCAGTAATATAGTGAAAACAAAGGCACTATCTCTACCAGTATCCATCATATATCTAGGTTATGGTTAACAAGGGTTTACACATTATCAGTTTTTCAATTTCATCACATAGACATTGATTTAAAAAAATATCACTTCATTTCAAAATATATATCAATTTCACATTTTGCACCATTTTCTTTTTAATTCCACAAGAAAGAAAAAATAGTTTAATTCAACAACTAACCCCAAACCCATTTTCCCGTGCGTTCCAACAATGATGTATGTAAAAAAAATCATGATTTCCTAGAATGTTGCATGAAGACTCAACCATCATGTCATACCGGGCCACGAGTCAATCTCAACAAATTAAAAAAACAATGATCACTTAACATAACAAGCTGGTCACCCAAGGTGAAATAATTTTCAAATGAAATATCAAACAACATTAACAACAATCACACCCTGGGTACTTGGGTTCTCCCCCATAAATAGGGTAGCTACCCCCATGCATGAGCTCAAAACCAATCCCCGAATATTTCCAGTCTCTTTTCTACATTTACCAAATTGTAAGAAAAAATAATAAGAATGAAAACCTCATCTAATACCACATTGAAATGTCCTGACCCAGGTGCCACAAAATAGTTCCCTAAGCTGGTCTGCCACATGACCTCAGGCGCGCCTCCCCGTATGCCAGAGGCTGCCGACTAGCAGCGAGGGTCTAGTAAGATAGTCATTGGGATACTAAACCCTCTTTTATTATAGTATACACCAGCATAAATAATAAACAATAATGAACGAATATATAATTACAAACAAACAAATATCTTAAGATTATGCAGCATGAAAATAAAAAATCAAACTGAAATAGAAAACATGTCTTGTTGAATAATGAGTTTGGTGAAAAAAATGAGAACTGAAAATTAAAGACATTGATGACACCCAAGAAGGTCCTTACCACGTCTAGTCCCCTCAACATGATCCATCCCAATTCAACCATCTTAAATGGGTACTTTTCCCTTAACCTATCCAGAAAAACAAAAATAAGTCTACTCTGGTGCCGATTAGGCAGCCTGAGTAGGGTGTGAGTACAACTCAGTAGGACACCACCAACAGTGTCTAATACAAATATAATCAATAATAGTGTATTCCGATTTACAAAAACAAGTAATAATGTAAATATTTTACATTTATTCAATTATCACGTATTTAACTGTGTAAACCACCGGGTTCCCATGGACACCCCCATCTAAATACCTGCATCGGTCGTGCCAGTGTATAAACAATTTTAATGTATTGATTAAAATTATATTTAAACCAATGTGATTTCATTGTCCATTTTGATTTAATGAATATCACCTCTAGTTGGTAAAATTGTCCAATTTCAACTATTGTGTCTATAACACCACGTATAGAATCCTCGTGAGTTTTTGGAGCATCAGTCCCTGTCTCACAACGCATGGGTATTTAGAGAATCTTTCCCTATCCCATAAAATAATATTTTCATGCTTGTTGGGTGTAGAACATCTTGTCTATCACCCAATGAGTATTTGAATAATTATTCCATGTCTCACAACCCATGGGTATCTGGAGCATCAGTCTATGTTTTATAAAATAATATGTGAATGCTTGTTGGGTGTAGAACGCCATGTGTATCACCACATGAGTATTCAGAGCATCAGATCCTATCTCACAACCGGTTTCTAAATAAGTAAATTATATCACATACATTTCATTAATCAAAATTACTACTTTATCACAATTTTACATGTCACATGTATCAAAACGTCATAGTAATTGATTTAACAAATAATTAATCACAATATCACATTAATTAACTCAACAGTTAAATAATCACATAGTGCCATTAATTAATTCTACAATTAATTCACCATATCACCAAATTAATTAATTCAACAATTAATTAATCACATAGTCCCATTAATTAATTCAAAAATTATTTAATCACATATTCCATTAATTTGTTAAACAATTAATTAATCACATTGTTCCCTTTAAAAATTTAACAACTCATTAGTAATTCCATCACATTAATTAATTTATCAATTAATTAATCAATATCCACAACTCTAAATCTCAAAATTAATTCTACAATTAATTATATCATTCACAATATCAATAGCTTCAATTAATTATACAATTAATTATCTCAAATCATCTATTTCAATACCACATAATTTATTCAAGAATTTATTACTCATCTTACAAATCTCTTGGCCTCCCTATTAATTCAACCAATAATTATTCAATCATATCAATTCAATATCTCAACCATAAATATTAATTAACATATAAATTAATTAATTTAATTCATTCAATTCCATCTCTTAGAAATACCTATTAATTAGTTCACCAATTAATTAATCTAACACATTCAATTTTTTTAACATAATAATCTCCACTAGTTACTTCTATAATAAATAATTCTAAATCATCCAACTCTATAAGGATAAAATCCCGATTAATTGATTTTCTAATAAATTAACTTAACTCATTCAATTGTATCAACCCGAAAATTCTCATTAATTAATAATCCAATTAATAAATGTAACACAAAAATCATAAAATTACATCCATTAATTAATTTACCAATTAGTTAATTCAAAATATTCCCATTAACAAATTCTTCGACTAATTTATCTAACTCAAGTATTAAATTAATTCACATATTAATATTCCATGTCATTTAATAAATTCAAAGTTAATTAATTCATATTCAAACCCCTATTTAATTAATCCATGAGTTAATTGTTTCTATAAATTATATAAGTTTGTTTAAAATTAAATAATTATACTACACCAATTAATTATATCAATACTTAATTATTTCAACCAACCAAACTAATTAATCATATCATGACTGTTAATTAATTCCATAATTAATTAAAAAAATCTACCATTATAAATTCGTCATAATTAATCTTTCTATTAATTATTTAATCCGACTAAATTAATTAATATCATTAATACTATTAATTAATTCCAGAAATAATTAACCAAATCCACCACCATAAAATCCTCATAATTAATCTTTGAATTAAATATTTAAACAAAACAAATTAATTTATCAAATCATTACAGTTAATTAATTCAAAAATTAATTAACCAATCCACCACCAGAAAAATTATTATAATTAATCTATCAATTAATTATATAACCGATCAATTCTATTTCAAAATTCATAATTATTTTGAATTATTTAATTTACCCAATCAATAAAATGATTATAGAAAAAAATTGTTAATTATATCATAAAATTTATACGTTTTCATACACATAAACAAATCAAGACTATGAAATTTAAATTTAGGATACCTCCCTATAATATGATGAACATGTGATATAAATCTAACATCACTGACTGCACGTTATTCAAACTACTATAAAATGTGATATTAAATAAAAAAGCATATTTAGTTTTATAAAAATATACTCAAAATATTTCATTTTATGTGAATGAAATATAGATACACTCCATAATCTTATCAATACGAATCCAATTCAACTGACGGTACATCAATCTGATCAATTTCAAAAAAGATATTAATTATTGAAGTATGGTTCGAGCAGAAACGGAGAATGGATGAACTCTCCAAAAGACACATATGATTCACTGAAATATATTTTATGATAATATCTAATTTATTTATCATGTTCTAATTCCATTTTATTTTTTTTAAATATACTTTATATTATTATGTGAAGGAAAAAACTGATAATTGTCGAAAACTTATTTTATGAAATCATACATTGATAATTTCTTTAAAAAAAATCCATGAAAACATCATGTGAAAAACAAAATTTTTATCTATAAAACAATAATCCTTTTTCTATTTTCCCCATTGATTTTTGATTAAAAAAATTTATAATAAAAGGATTAAAATATGTAGGTAATTAAAGAAATTAAAAAATAAAATACATTCAAAATAAGACACACCTGGTAGGCACACCAGGTTTTGGCGCACAACACGGGGGCGCTTCAAGGGGGTAGTGCACTGGGTTTCCACAGAGGAAGAGGGTGAGTCCCGTCCTACCAAATTATAGTTTTGTGATGATTGTTTCAAATTTATCTATATTCTAAAGGACCAATCCTACAAGAACATATGAAGTTCTTGCCTATTTATAAACCCCATGTGCATGCCTCCACTTAAGAACCGAAAGCCTCATTAATCTGATCCTTAAAATGAAACAAGTAATTATGAGTCTTTAATTTTAACTCATTAAGTCATTTATAGTTTTAAAGCATAAAAAATGGTTGTAATTTTATGGTTTAGAATTCAACCATCATTAAAATTGGTGGAAACTGGTTAATTGTAGAATATGAACTATTTATGTCGATATTTATTTAATTATATAATTTAATTATTTATCATGAAAATCAAATAATCTCAAACATCCATAAAACACAAAAATTATGCCCCAACTTGGGTAAAAATCTCATTCTGGAACCAACGGTGGTCTTGAATTTTTCAACCGATGAACTCTTTCTGAGATATTAATGATTTAATAAATAAATATGCAATAAATAATAAATAATAATATAAATGATACTTTTGAGATCGAGGCGTCAAAACACTCATCGATTAACAATGTTATACCATGGCTAGGGTAAACCCCCATTTCTGAACACATATGTTTTTTCATATTTCTCGTACGATATGTTGTTTGTGAGTTATTAATGATTTACTCTTAAAAAACAGAATAAATAATTACTTTAAAAATAATTTATTATTTCTTTCATGTGATGCATTCTAACACTCTATTCGAACAATTGTTATAACTTTTCTAAGATAAAACCCTCATTCCAGACCCATTTGTTGTCATGGATTTCTCATAGGATGCACCGTTTGAGAGATTTTTAATTATTTTTAACAAAATAATAAATTAAATCTTATTTAATAACTTTAACTCACGAGTGAGATATCAAAAGTTTGATCCCTACATTTTTCAAACCCTATATAGGGTAAACACCATGTTTTACATCTAGAAGTGCACATTGATGTTTCATACAATGAATAATTTTAGAGTTATTTAATTATTTTGAATAAATAGTCCACACTTACAATAATATAGTTAATATTTTTATTTCACCTTCTCCGAGACGTTAAATGTCTCAGAATCTCACACTATCCAATGTCTGATGCCGAAATAATTCCAATAAAATTATTTCAATACCTTAACTGGGAATTATTTCTCATATATTTATTTAATCATTTATTAAGGTCTTTCTCTAAATTTTTTCCCACATAAAGTATTTATAATCAATAAAAAGTAATAACTTAAATGAAACATATTGGGTAAAAAGAAGAAATCTTACAAAAATATAATAATCTACACATATTGAGAGTGGGAATGATATACTTAGATAATATCCTTTATATTGTATTGCAACCATTAAGTGGTATTAAATTATCTGGAAAATTATTTTACTAGACAATTATAAAATTACTTTGAAAAAAATAAAAAAATAATTTTATTTTGATAAAATTTAAAAACAAAAAATTCTTCAAATAATGAGAATATAATATTAATTGTAAAATCATTATTTCTGATAATGTATGATTTATTATGAATAATGGAAATAAAATTGGTAAAATTGTTCACTGTATAAAATGTTAAAAAAATTTCATTTTACTCTTATGTAATGAAAGTAAAAAAATGGCCAAGCAGAAAATCTTATGATTATTCATGTTCAATGTTTTCGAGAAAAATATAATGCCCCAACCTACTATGGTCTACCTGGCTGGAGAAAGGTGATCCCATCAAAACCTTAAGTTCCCCTCTATAGAATATTGGACATTGATAAGAACCAAAAAAGAATCGATAAAATGATAGTTATCTAACTAAGGTATCACTATACACACACCCAACCATCAAAAAAATAGTAGTGTAGTGGAATATAATGCAACAATTGAATCATGTAGTGATAAAAATGATTTCATTGAAAATAATGGAATAAAAAATAATATAATAGAATATATCTGATTTTCAATGTGGAAAATACATTCATAGCTAGAAATGAATCCCCAAACTGAATGTAACAAGAAATAAAGAAATATTAGGGAGCCCAATTCCCGATCTTTATGATTTTCCACTACACATAGTAAACACATCCTTTTTTCACTATGCCCCATCATAGTCTCCACCAATATGTCCACCATCTCCATAATTCCCAACATGTGAGTGAAATTCCTATTAAAAGGTGATTGTATACAGTTCAAGTGGGACATCGTGAATCAAAGAAGGACAGATAAATATATTTATCAATATTTATCTTAACCTAATGAAATGTGATACTGAAACCTATATGATACACATATATATGCTAATAAAAAACCTAAATGAGTTATAATGGGGATACAAATTTCATAATCATGATGAATGGGAAAAGTAATCATCATACTCCTAAATTTTATGATCCATGTAAAACATAAAAAAACCTTAGTAGAATATTAAGGTAGGGTATCACACCTCACATCTATACTATAGTGATGATTGAGTACCCATCAACCATTTAAGACCCAACCCGCACTAAATCATGAATATCCATATGTACTCCTCCATAGGTTGAGAAACTATAACCTATAACAACTGGAGAACAGAACATACCTATAAAATGAAATGGGGAAACCACACCTAGTATGATATGGGCGTACGAAACCTATTATATCTTTGATATCATATGTAACCCAATCCCTGGTGTGATAGGGGTTTTCTTTTTTCTATATCTATAATTTCAAGGGGAACCATAACCGTAGTATGAAAGGGTATTATTGACCATGAACTTTATTTAGAAGAATAGTGAACCCATGACCTAGTGTGATAGAGGAGCAGTTAACCTATCATTTATTTTTTAGAATTGATTAACCTAACCCTATTATATTATGTCATTATTTATACCAACATCTATATCATTATCCCTCCTAATCACTACCACCATCAAGTCTCTCATAAATTATCATCATGAGTGGAACACATCACATAATATCTGAACGTCTTCTATGAATTCCATTATCACATTCTATGGGGAAAAAACTTCAGATAGGCTACAGATGGGCCATAATCTAAGAAAAAATAAGGGTATATAAGAGGTAAAAGATTCCAATATAAGTAAATGATGTGTAGGGGTCACACAAGATGTGTATCCCATACCTAGTACATATCCATGGTCTCCATGTACATGTATTAATAATAAATTTATCCAAACACAGAATTTCCTCTAGTACACATCTTTTGTATGACCACCCATGGTCCTGGTTGTGCATGTCAACTCATGTTCATGTTTCCTTCCAAATATCATGAATCTTTATAAACAAAATTTACATTTTTATAGTGCCCAATGTGTATGTAGTTACAAAATGGATTGGACACCTACATAGGGTCAGAAATTTGAGAGGCCACTAACAATGTGTGGGATATTTTACTCCACCTAAAACCCTAGCACGTATCCAAGGGAAACAAATTGTGTGATATTTTGGGATACATTCCTTGTAGATGATATTTTCATAGATAGTGTATTAAATTTCTAGACCCTCTCTTATCACCACATTTTACACCAATTGTACACATGAAATCAGATTTAATAGCATCCTTCCTTCATTTCCCAGTCCTTGATTGTTTGAAAATCGAATCTGATGATAAGAACAAGGTTTTAATTACCTATACTTCCTAAAGGGCCTCATGTCTCCCCCTTTCAAAATTATGATCCAAAAACCATTAAGAAAAATACATATTCCATCATAAATATTAATCAAATCACCAATATGATTGTTGTGAACATCAAAAATGTAAATATTTTGGTCCAATAGTGCTTGAACCTTCCAGTAAGTGTTGAACCATGGCCCCATAGGCCAATGACAATAAACATGAATAAATTATGGGAAGATGGACAATAAAAATGGAAAAAACACAATTGGGAATGTGATATTAAAATTTTATCATAGCTCATGGATATATGGGGTGATATCGTGTCATAAAAATACATAAACTAAATTAAAAAAATAAAAATCATTAATGGTCTCATGAAAATGTGTGATCTACGATGATTAAAAATTTGTGATACACATAAATGATAAATATATTAATAATGTAAGGAGAAATTTTTTTTTGAGACATTTATATAAAATGGATTGATCATTGGTGTAGAATCCAAGCATCATTAAAGGACCAGACCTACGGAATCCTCTAACTCTCAATCAACCATAATCATATTGTTGTTTTTATTCCGATTTGGATTATCCAATGAGGATTTCTCCAAACCTCCTCCTAGATATGACAGGGTTTTATGTGACTATCCTTTAGAAAGTCATTATAAGAGGGTATTTTGAGATAATAATAATTCGTTCAGTGAATTAAAAAATCAAACAAACTATTTGTTTATTTTATTTAAATGCACCTGTCAATGGATGCCTCAACTCAATATCCAGGGAAAGAAAATCTTATATCCCTCCAAGGGTAAATCAATAATCCATGGAAACATCTGTGTTATATGATTTCAAATACATGTATATGTTCAAATTTTGTTCAATTATATATGTAAAATATCACACTTGTTATATTAAAAAATTTAGTGTTTTTATATTATCAATTCTGGGATCCCAGGGCCTCAAAATCACTGTTGTTTTTAGCATCTGGACAGAAATATATTCCTAATTTTTTGAAAAACATTATAATACAAAACAAGGATTTTATATAAATGTTAAACAAAAACTTTATCATAATATATCATGAATTTACAAATAGTTACCTTTATTAGGAAATATGAATAATATCGACATGGAAGAGAAAAATTACCAACATAAAAGAAGTGGTAACTCCATTTTCTCTTATAGGTATCCTTTCAGTTAAATTTTTAACTTATGGTAATTAAAAAAAAAATTTAACTACATAAATAACCAAAGCTGAAGAAAAAAATATGGGTTTATGAGTTATATGGAAAATAATGTCCTCAAAAAGGCATTGAACAAAAAACTGTCCAATTGAATCTGTGTTTACAAAAGAAACCCTTATGAAAATATTTTCATTTTACCCACATATTCAATGATTAATTTTTAAAATTACTATTTGTGTGAAAATTGTTTTCTATTTCAATATATTTAATATTTTAGCTGTTCTGATCACTATTCCTTGTTCATGGTTTCATTTTCTCCAAAACTTTTATGTGGATATTTTATATTTGTTAATATAATTATTGTTCCATAGTCCTTTTATGAAACAAACAATAATTATTTTTATAAACTATTAAATATATATTTGTATGAATGTTCACAAAATTGAAATCAATTTATTTTGTTAGGGAATATATTTATATATATACATCCATTAAATTATTATAAAAATAAAATAATTAAACCAATATTGAATATAATTAATTGTATTTATGTTTTCTTATACATTCATGTTGTAAACATTATAACATCATTCATGTATATGCAAAAACTGAACCAAAAAGGAACACATTATAATAAATAATGATTATGAAAAAAATATTATATTGTTATAATATAACTTTTTATTAATTGTTATGATTATAAAAGATATAATAAATATTATAATTCAAATTCATTAAATTTTTGACGAAGAATATAGAAAATAATTATTAATTAAATGATTGAACATATGTTGAAGTATAAAATTTTATTTTTAGTGTTCCTCTTTAAAATGATAGGTTTGGTACTCCTTCAGAGGAGAGGTTCCGAAACATGATAAATGATTACAATGGAGACAATTTGGTTTTTAGTAATTAAAATTGTATTGTATGTGTGTGTGTTCATATGGGTTCAGGTGGTCATATTATAGAGTATAATATGTGGTATTTTGTAAATAACCATTTACAATGAAAAAGGGATGTCATAATCAATGAAATTGGATTATGAACTACCAATTAGCGAGGTTAAAATAATGGTATGTCAATAAATCCATCGTACTATAAATTGACGATATGTTTATTACGTATTTTATGTGATATGCCTAATTTTAACTACAATATATTTTCTTTCTATTCATTATGAAGAATAAATATCACCTAGGTTATATAATATTAATGCCAAAAAAGAAATTGACCATATAAAAAAATTAATGATGATTATTTGGACTTTGGAAACAATTTCCCTATATTTATTATTTAAATTTATATAAAAAAATTACATTATGTACAAACAATGTTATAATATATATTTTTTATTAAATATCAATTTATGGTTATAATTATAATTATATGATATAATTTACAAATATTAATCATAAAATATCTAGTAATTATTTTTAATATAATAATTAAAAAATCACACCAAAAAACATCAAAATTAAAATATAAATATTTTTAGATTAAAATAAAATCATATATTATAAGCTAGAAATAATGTTTTAATTTGAATAGTAATTTTTATCCATTACTAATTAATCTATTAGTTCTTTTAGTTACATGATTAATTCTTGGATGTTACTAATTAATTTTAAAAGTCATTCCATTATTTTTATCAATATATTTTATAGATAGAATTAATCATGGAAAAAATATTTAAAATTTTTAAAAACCATTTCATATAAATTAATTGTATCAACCAATGTGATTTAAAACCTTTTTAATTTTATAAAATAAATTAATTTTTTAATTATTTTACATTTATAAATATTTTAATATATTTTATATTATATTTTAATAAGGAATTATTAACATTTTTTTACATTCTGTATTTCAGAAGCAGTCAAACAAAAAAGATTTATTTACAGGTAAATTCATACAGAAATCATAGAATGTTATAATATTTCAACTTTATTATATTTTCCCTATTAAAATTTCATTACACCAGTAAAAAATATATTCTTTTTTACTAGTGACAATTTCATGTAGCCACATCACTACTTATTAATTCTGATTCCATAGGAGAACATTTACCAAGGTTTTAGTCTTATTTAGTTGTACTTTATCTATATGGTACATGATTTTATGTGGTTGTTTCTCATTTGAGAGATCATGCAACATTTGTAAAAACATTGAGTTTAATATATAAGAGGGTAAAACTATTTACTTTTTTAAAAGTGACACGTGGAATAAATAATGAATTAGACAATATTTTAGTTTATAAAAGTAATGATAATATATTGTCCCCATAAGAGCAGGGATTTCACAAGGGACAATATATACAGGGATCAACATTTACTTCATACCAAATATTATATCCCACTTCCTTGGTGAGCTTTAATGGTATAACATTCCATTAAATTTGAACATCTAATGTCTTTTATTATTAATTATGTAGTTATTTTTTCAAAATTATATTGTTTTACTATGTTGCTGAATGGGTTAAATATTATCTATAAATTTATGGGAATTATTCCGTCCAAATATGTTGTACTCTAATTTCATCACTAAATTTAATAAAACTATACATCTTCTAACAAAGAGTCCCTTGTAGTTCCCTATGAATTTTATAATTGAATGTTTTGTTATATGAGAAATATATGAGGGGAATGAGTTGGTCCTAACATCCTTTGAAATATATTTAATAGGACCTCAACATATAATATATTGTTTGAATAGCCCTTATGTATTTACAAACTTTCTATGAAATATAATTCTAATAATAAAATCCTTATTCAATTATTTTTAGAAATATATCTCTTATTTTTATGTACATGTTAGATTTTAAGAAAGTATAATGGAATGTGATACTATATTTAACCTTATATCTTCTACTATATAAATAACCTAGATAGTTGATCATGTGATAGATATTATTGAATAATAATGAAATTATATAAAATTATACTGAATTAAGCTATAACCCAAATGGATATATGGAATTTCAAATTCTTGGGAAGTATTATATTTATTTAATGGTTATTTTTTCACATTGAAAAAATTATATATCTAATGATTTAATAATTCCCTTAAACCTATATTACTCATACTGACATTTTGGCAAACAAACCATCATGATATATATAATAAAATAACATAAAATAATGTGGCCTATAATGAAATTTTTTCTGAGACCCAGATACATCTTTTTTTCCAATGTTTATAGTGAATGACTTTCTATATGCATCAACCAGAAACTCTTTATTTAGTTTAGTTATTGATGGAACACATATTTTTTCATTGATTTTATAATATATTCATTTTTGTAGTTAAACAATGGAATATTGCGTACCTTTTCTGTATATCCATATCCTCTTCCAAAAATTCTTTATCTTCACATGGATGTATGGTTAAATTTTAATTTTGAATATATAGGATTTCTCCCGTTCAATTATTATTTGTAGATTTATCCTCTATAACTCCATTATTATTGTGTATATTTTTATCCTTATCATCTATATATATTTATGATCCTTCATACTCCGAGAATCGACCACCAGATTTTACTTCTCAAGTATTAAATTATAAAGCAGTCATAGTCTAGAATCAACTCCAACAATATCCTATTTAGAAATTTTAAATACATTTACGTGAATATATATTTTTTAAAATTTCTTGTCATTCTATTGATATGATATTTCTTTCATTAATAATACTAATATTTTATCAGGAATAATTGGAGTTCATAACCTAAAAATATTTTTTTTAAAATAAAATATTTAATATAAAATATTATTTGGACTGACGATATTTATTTATAGATTTTTTTTAAAAATTATATATTTTTCTTGATTATTTAATTTTAATTTATATTTTATTCACAAATTTGTGAAATTTATGTATGCACTAAACTAAATTGAATTATCAATGATAATTTTATTGGTTTTTTATTGTGGTTTATTTTATAATTTCAAATTTATTATGATCCATGAATATGTTCTTAAAATATCTTTCAAAAGAATATTTTATTTATTTTTTTGTTCAATCTTTATTAGACTTTTCTAGAAATGTATATTTTAATTCTAAAAATATTTTACTCTATATTATTTAAAATAGATATATTATTTTATTTTGTGTGACAAACATCATCCCTTAATATAATTTATAGGAACATGAGTGAATGTAAATTTATGTAAAAATTTTATAATCTACAACTATAGTTATTTAAATTGATAGTGTGTCTGATAAATTATCATAAAACAATAGATAATAGGTACCACAAAAGTTAAATATCTATGTATGAGATTTTTTTCATCTTCACCACGATAGATTCTTTTTCTCTTCTAGAAAACCATTAGATAATAGGGCTTATGGATTTCACAAAATATAAATCCTATTTATGATACTTTTTTAATCTTGTTCTCTCTTATAGATGAGGTAGGTAAAAAAACTTTTCAATGCCCTTTTTATGTTAATGTTTTATGTCATAAATTTCTATGATGGAACAGAGGTTTAAAAGATGATGTGATATTTTGATATGGTTAAAATAATGATTACACTAATGTTGGATATACCTAGATCAATGATTGAGAATGATCTCTATTCTAGAATACATCAACTCTAATAAAATCGTTGTTCATCCTATGTTTGTTCTTGAATCATTTTGTAATAATTGAAGGAAAGAAATATATTGATTCAAATTTGGGACATGATTAATAAAGGGTAAAATAATGGGAACAAGTTGAAGAATTTTTAGTTTCAGTGACCTAATATAAATAAATTAGGCTGAGTTATTTTCAAGAAGAAAATAGTGGTGCACCATTATTAAAGAAGATGTATTAAGAGTCAACCAATGTTCTTGGAATTTATGGTGATGAAAAAAATATTAATTGATGAAGATGATGATAAGGTGTTATATAATTATTTTTGGTCTTTTGTTTTATTTGTATTGATGATGTGGACCATGGTGTGTTTGAAGCCTATGGATTTTAAGATTGGCTCAGATTAATCCAATGTGATTAAGTAAATTCCATATAGAATTTGTAAACAAAATGATCCTGGTTGATGTTTTCATTGATCCTATAGACGTGACCTTGAGATAAATTTGATGAATTTTGTTTTAAAAATAGTGAAATATACGGTTAAAAACCATATATTTTTAGAAATATTTTTTCAATTAACTTTAATATTTTAGATATTTTGTGATACATACTACACAAAATAGAAAACAAAACATGACAAACTATTAAAATACAGGTATTTAATAAGATATTTCAAACATATCCATTAAAATGATAGGTATGAAGAGGATAAAATAAATGATGAAAATACATGGTTTATATATGTATAAAAAATGATTTTTTTTACGAAATAATTTTGAATCATAATCAAAACCATTTGAAATAAAATGAACTTTTATATCAATAACTATTATTTTGAAAAAAACATGTTTTACATAAATTATTTGAATAAATAATTTTTGTAAAAGGATCATAAATAAATTTTTATATTATATATTCAATAAAATGTGAAATATTTAACTTATGTGTTCTATAGATAAAAGAGAGTATAAAATATATTTTTACAATTAATAAATGTATTTTTCTAAAAATATATCATGTTTCATTTTTTCGCCTATTTAAAAAAATAGTTTTTGAAAATTTTGGATTTTATATATGAAAATATTCATTTTCATATTTCAAATAATTATGTCAAAATTAAATTTGGGATAATTATTGTTAAATTAATGAGAATATAAATGTTCAGACAAATAATGAAAAATAGTGGTTCTAATATGATTTCCCTTTTTTATAAATATATATAAAATTAAACAAAATATGGATTTATAAGTAAAATTAATTGAATTATATATCTATTAATCCTGTTTAAATATTTGTAATCATTTAAATATTGAATTTCTATATGAATACATTTTATGCTTTGGAAAATTTTTTCATTGAAACCCTGATTCCTCATCACATCTATAAGATTAATTTAAAATTAAAATTATCTAATTATTTAAATTGATTTTGGGAAAATGGATAAAAAAATGTGGAGTCAAGATAATTTGAATTATATAATAAGGCCATCATAATTTTTATAGCATAATGTATAATAAAACAAGAAGAACTTATATAATTGGATTAAGGTAAAAGTGGGTATACCAGTTGGTAAAACTAAAAATATAAGGGTTTAAGATGCCTATAACATATCTAAACCCCTTTTCAATTTTTTATGTTGAAACAATTGAAAATTTTTTATCATTTCATTTAAATAATTGGTTACAGATTTTTCGTTTAAAAATATACAAGTGTGCCACTTCTATCACCTATAAAATGAAACCCCTCTCCTATCAAATTCACGCTTCCAAAATTATTTTTCTTATAAAATAAATAAAAAATTTAAATAATTACTTCCCACAAATAATATTATAATAATTATTATGGGCCTAAATACTTCTGGTGAGTTCAATTGGTGGGAACCAAAAGAAGTTTTATGATGAAAGCATAATTTTTCAAATCAATCATTTTGTTTTATTTTTTCATCTACAATCAGAAATTATTTTAAATATTTTCAAATAAATTATATCTAGTACCCCATATATAATTATATTATTATTTTTTAATGGAATAATATATCTCCATCTAATCTTTCATCTAATGTGTTATCAAATCATCATTCGGGTGTACAGTGTACTACTGCCCTGTAAACCTATATTAATAGTTTTCCATCACCACCACCGAAGGATAGATATATTGATAAAGGTAACTGTTATAAATTATATTTATGATATTTTTATTCTTTTCAATCATGATATCAAATTTTCATTATTAATTTCCATTATAAAAGAACACGATGAAGTCACATGTGTGTATAATAGACGATTACCCCATAAAAGGTTTAGTTTCATCTTCTCTTTACAAAGAAGAAAATAAGGATGGGTTTAATGAAATTATGTGATATAATAGAAATTAAAATGATTATATAATTGTAATGTATTATTACGATTTTTACTTTCAATTTTTTAAATAAATTAAATCAATATTCATGTGTATATATGAGCTACGATCTTTTTGATTATTTTATTTCATTTTCCATATCTAACATTTTTATATTTTTATAGATAAATAAATAATTAATATATATGATATTTAAATATATTTAAATATTATATATATTATTTGAAACATGATCAATTTAATAGGGAGAAAATAAAAAATTCAATCCATTTGTAAAAAAATGATATTTCCCAGAATATAATTTTAATAAGTTATTATCAATAAATAGGTAATAAATTTTTATAATTAAATTATATATTAAATGATATATATAATTATGGTTCTATTATATGATGTAATATAAAAATATAATTTTTATACTAGAGGTTCATAGTTGTATGACATACGTTTCGAATTAAGATAAAGGATTTTAGTCTCACTTTTGTTTTCTATACGACAAATGCAATATTCAATACATGTTTTGTTAATATGGTTTATATACATCATATAAATATATTTTATGATTGTTATCCTTATAATACTATAACATAAATATAAATTTGATTATCTATCATTCATTGTGTCTGTAGTTTAATTTTTACCAAAGTGGTAATAATATTTTTGGCATCAAATTGCCTTCCTGGAGACATAAGTTATGTTATGCACCAATCTTCTTTTGTGTGGTGTATGTACTTCCTGTTTGACATGTTATATCATGAATATAGTAATTATAATAATATTATTTGTTTAATTTAATATTATTATTTATGGTTATTTGGATGCAATGTTACCCAAGTGGTATGTGTTTCAGGTAATAATCTCATCATTTATCAGGATTGTTTTTTATTATATATTAAATGATGAAATAAATGATAAATATCTTAGTAAAATGATGTTTTTATTATAATATTGTTTTTATAGATAATACACATTTTCTATTCTATTTCCACCCTTTATTTAATTCATTGTTCAATATTATTTAATTTAAGCCGAACAGACAATGATTTAATCTTCCCTCGAAAACACTTTTTTTCTAAAAACATTTATAAGAGAATTAATTATAAAATATTTTTAACATTAATTTATTTAATTTTCTAAGGTAATTTTACCCATTCTTTAATTTCTATACTTTTAAAATATAAATCATTATTTATTCTTCTATGGAATTATCATTTCTATTTTACTGAACAATAAAATAAATTATTATTTTAAGATGTTATACGTGATAAATATTTCCAACCATCCTGACCATTAATGTAAAGACATAGAATTTCAAGGAAAGTTTTTTTCTTAATTTTCTTTGGAATTTTACAAGAACGCAGTTTCTGATGGCGCTTGATTCCGAGGCCTGGTGTGCCCAGAATCTTTTTCCGATGTTTGGCTCAGGTACGTTCAGTAAACGGACGAGTGGGTTTTTCTAACTTTTGAACCGGTGCTCGGAATCAAATTCCGAGGGCACCGATGGAACCGTAGCATCGGTAATTTCTTAGGAACACCATTTCTGGAGTTGCGTTTTCTCGAGATAAGTTGATAAAAATTATGGAAGTTAAAAAAAAAATTAACAACAATTTTTATTTTACCCTAAGTGTTTAATCCTTTGGAAGGAAGTTGGGTAACTACCCAACCTCCCTTGTGAGGTTATGAGGGTGGTGGGGCCCACATGAACCCCACCAATTCCTATCCTCTAACCCCCTCAACTCACCATTAATATTGTTAACTTAAGTTAATAACTTAAGAAATTAATGTAGTGAGTTTAATGTGAGTTTTTGAAATTCAAACCCTTGAATTTCAAAAGCCATGTTGAGTTAATAAATTAAGTGTGGCTTAATTTATTTTGGGTTAGTTTCTTTGTTGCTTGAGAGGACTTGGGGGAAAAAGAAGGCAAGGAGCTTAGTGATCATCTTCTTCATCTTCGATGAAGAACGCGAAGAACGAACGATTCCCAAACGAAGAACGCGGAGCCCTCGGAGACCGTTTACCGCGACCCCATGCCCGTGATGCGCCACCCGTTGTTCTTCTTCCCGCGTCAAAGGAAGGGAGATGACATTCTATCTTGGACAATCTCCGTCAACGTCTTCATATCCTCTTTCTGCAACTCTTCTCTTGAAACCGGGGTAGGGGTTTACGTGTTTTCTATACGTGACTCTCTTTCGTCTTTCATCCGCGTCTATTTGGACCGCATGATATCAGTTAACGGGAGGAGGCCGGACCACACAAACACGACCGTCCCCCTCCCATATTATTTTTGTTTTTGTTGAGGATCGAGCGGCAAGGATGCGCGACATCGTCACACCGCGCGGGATTGAGCGACAAGCATGCGCGACATCGTCACGCCGCGCGGGATCAAGCGGCAAGAATGCGCGACGTCGTCAGGTCGCGCAATCAATTTTTTTAAACTCTTTTGCATGGGTATTTGATATCTAGGTGTTGTATAATTTATTTTTGATAAATTATACCATCGTCATGATTAAAAACATGTGTTTATTATTTTCTAATTGATAACACCTAACGCGGAGGATGCGGGACAAAGGAACACAGCCTGACAACCCTCCGCAGCTTGTTTACCGATGTGCGGATCAACGAACGACGACGAAGCCTGCTGCTATGGCGTTTGAATCCCTTCGCAGTGAAGTTCGGGTGCCGGGAGGACCATTGGCGAAGACGGCAGGAGGAATAGACCACCGGAGCGCGTCCGGTGGTCCGCGAAAGGCGGTGGCGGCGGCGGTTCGCCGCTGGCTTCAATTAGTGGCGAGGGGGGGGGGGAGCCACGCACCCCGCTCTGTGGCTTCCGCTCGGCCGTGCTGGCCGAGCCGCGGCTGCTCAGTCGGGCCGGGCCAGGCCCATCCGGGTCGGACCCGGGTCGGGTCGACCCAGGGGGGGGTCGGGCCGGGTAGGTCCGGGCCCAGACCCCCCGTTTTCGGACCCTCTTTGGTTTTTTGACTATATCATGAACTGTAGACCTCCGATTGACGCACCGTTAGCGGCGATGCGATCCTTGGATCGAGACGGTCTTTTCGGTATATCGCACTCAAAGTTTCGGAACACTTTGGGTTCGGCCGGGTTGGTTCGTACATGAAACCAACCGGGCCTTCGGAGTGGAAATGCTCATATCTTGAGCTCCGGAAGTCCGATTGATGTGCTGTCAACTTTGATGGATTACTATAAGTGAGACGGATCTTTTGTCTTACTCCACTCGAGGTTTGGATTCTGTCGGAGTGCAGTCGGGTTGGTTTTCTCACGAAACCAACCGGGCCCATGGAACGAAAAAGCCAATAACTCACAGATCGGGCGTCCGATTGACGCGCCGTCTGTCTCGTTGAATGCCTTTTGATGAGACAAAACATTTGGCATACTTCTCCCGAGTTTTGGTTGCTGTTGGATAGTGGCCGAGTTGGATTATACCCGAAATCCAACCGGGCCCTTGGAACGGAATAACTGTTATATTTCAGACTAGATGTCCGTTTGACGAACCGTCAGCGGCGTTGGTGATCACATTGAGAAATGGTCCCTATGAGTATACCATATGAGAGATTGGGGTACAGTTGAGATACGACCGGTTTTGTTCGCTCACAAAACCAACCGGGCCCCTGGGATGAAAAGGCTAATAACTCACAGACCGAGCGTCCGATTGGCGCGCCGTCTGTTGTGTTGAGACCCATATGACGAGGTGGTCCTTTGTGATAATTCTTTGTGGTAAATTGTGATACTTGGAGTATCGACCTGTAGCTCGTGGAGCAGACCCTCCCGGAGATGAGAGTGCGGAGTATGGAGACCATGTAGAAGACTGAGACCTGACGACTGCTTTACCGACTTGACTTGGAGTGAGTCGACTAGCCCAGTGGACGGAGCACCCGATATTTGGAGGCAGACCCACGGCGGGCGGAGCGCCTGGTAGTGGGAAGCAGACCCACGGTACTCGACTGGAGGAGTACCTCTGTAGGCTATTAGGGGGAGCGCCCAGTATTTGGTGACAGATCCAGAGCGGACGGAGCACCCGATAGTTGGCTGCAAACACGCGGTACTCGACAGGAGGAGTACCTCAGCAGTCTTAGGTTAGTGAGCTGTACCACGGAGTCATGACATGACCACTGTACACTCCAGAGATGGGGCTCTTCAGCAGTTACGGTTTCGATAATAAAAATCCTAGTTTGAGCTGAGTCTTTGGACCCTTTTGTTTACCTCATGATTGAGATGGGTCACTTGATAACATAGGTATATGTATGGGCATATAACTGGGTAGTGGTTATCCGTTGATTTCATGATCTTGGTGTTTTCCTCATGATTGAGATGGGTTACTTGATAACTTAGGTATATGCATGGGCATATACCTAAGTAGAGGTTATTTGTTGAGATCTTTTTTGTGGTTATCCATGTTGGTTTTAGTGAGACCTTGAGGGTCTCGGGGTCCCTACTGAGTATCGTTATACTAACCCTTGCACAGGCTCTCCCTGAACCTCATTGTGTTGGTTGTAGACGACGGGCAATGCTGACAGAGGCCGTGTGTTCGAGGACTGGATAGTACCCAGAGGTGGACTACACAACGAGTCAGTACCCGGAGGTGGACTACACAACGAGTCAGTACCCGGAGGTGGACTACACAACGAGTCAGTATCCGGAGGTGGACTTCACAGCGAGACGACACTCAGAGGAGGTTGAAGGACGAGAGCATTGTGGAGGATATCTGTACCTACCCTTCAAGTAGGATCCGTGGGGGACGATCCAGGAGCTGTACCATCTGTACCTACCATTCAGGTAGGATCTGATGAGGATGACCTAGGAGCCTCTTCTATCCTTCCAGTTGTTGTCTTAATCTGTTGTACTTTGTTCAGTTGTAGTTGTAATTTCTTTTGGGTTTGTATTCTGGCCCATTTACTTTTCATCACTTCTCTTTGTACTTAGTGTTTTGCTTCCGCTTGTACTCTATGATGTTTTGTTTACTTTTATAAATGCAATTCCTTCCCATTTATCGAGATTTACACCTTTGGTTCTAGTCGCCTGCCCCTGGCCTATGGAAGGCGGGCTTGGGGTAGTCACGGCACGGGCCCCGAGGACGGGTCGTGATAATTAATTTCATTAGACATTTTTATATATTCATTCATGGATATTTTCAGAGAAATGAATTTTTTAAATTTTTTTAATGTTGAATTGTTACATTCTGTAAAATAAATTTAAAATTATTTATAATCATTCCTTTAAAAATGATAGATCTTTTTTTCAATGAAAATAATTTTTAAATGTTTGATTGTTTGAAAATATTTTTTTTCAAATTGTGAAGGATATTTTCCCTAATTAATTTTTTAAATGATAATTAAAAGTATTTTTTTAACCTAATATCTTCTATATTGAGGTTACCTATTCTTTAGAAGATATTTGGAACATGGATATCATTCATAATATTTATTTTAACTTTTTAAATTTATTTATGGAATGATGTTTATGAAACCAATTTATATTCCATGGGTTATACCAGGTGGAAATGATTGTTAATCCTGATTTTTAAATTTTTGAATCTATGATTAAATTAAAAATTAATTATAAATCTTTTTTATTTTATATAATTTTTGATATATATATATTTTTTATGAATTTTTTTTTTCATTTCATTGGTTATTATATGATGATTTTTCTATGATTATGGAGCACACAATTGTGTGATTTTCCTAATGTGATGTATGTGACAAATATCTTCCTAAGATGAATTTGGTAAATATTTATATATCATGAAATGGATAGTACTAGCATGGTTATTGAACCTATATCAGTAAGGGAATTTTTTAGCAATGTTGGACTTGGGAGTGAACCATGACTTCAATAATGGTTTTGGGAGTGACCTCGTCCCCATATGATAACATTGGAAGTGAATATTGATTAATAGTTGAATAATATATGTTCTTACAATTATTTCACAAGTAAATATATTAATCCACTATTATGATGTTGTGGCTCATGTTAAATGGTTTATTTATGAATATTGTATTACAAGTTACCAATCCCTATTCAATGACTCTTAATTATGATATTTGAATTGTTAGTGATAGCTTTCATATAGTATTCCATTATTCCCATAACCCTATAATCAATTTATTCTTATGTATCTCCCTTTTTTACACTTACTAATGATATGATTTCACTATTATAATGTTTCATTTCCCAATGTTATAAATAAAGGTTTTAATTAGATTATGTATAAAAAGAATACTCTACATGAAGAAAGTTGTAGGATATGTTTATGATATTTCATGAAAACAATTATGTCCAGTCTGCAAAGGGAATATAGATTGATGATACATAGTTGAGTGTTTTTGAAATTTAATTAATATTCATATAAAATGATGTAATTTTATGATTGACAAGTTTGGGTCTTTAATGTTGTTATCGAATGAAGGGATTGGCGAACAATTGGACCATAGCATGAGAAAATATTAGTGATATACCATGTAATATTTATAATGTTTTGTCAATGGAAATTCATAAGGATAATTTAATATATGTTTGAATGTAAATGAATATTTCATGGAATTTTATGGATATATTGAGAATGTGGTTTCCATAAAATTAATTCCCTATACAGATACCACACATGGATGTGGATCTAGCATCGATGATCCTACTGATAATAACTCTGAAAATGGTGCATTGATCTGGACTCAATCATCCCTTCATAAATGATAATTGGACTTGCATCATTCTTAGTTTGACACATCAAGAGGATATGGTACAAAAATTCACAATCACAATATGAACTATAATTATGTATTTATATAATGAATATAAATGACGGAGATTACTCCTATCATGTCATATATTACAGAAAATGGGTCATAATTTATACTTCTTATAGGTTATTGTTCATGATTATGTATATTTTCCACTATAAATATTGTTACTCGCTATTATTTTTGGTTATAGACAATATTAAGAATTAGAAAGAATTTTATCCACATTGAATGTATTAAATAAAGTGTTTCTGTGAAATGAAATGGTATGACAACTCGAGTGATGGATATTATGATTATTACAAATCAATTATCCATATATTTTATTAACAAAATTCATCATAACAAACTCTATATCATAAAAAATGATAAGGGTAGAATTCATTTAGAGTTCAGGTGGTATTGACCACATGGAAAGTAGAGTCAATTTTAAATATGGCGAAAATGTTGGAAGAAGCACCCAGATGGATTATTTTAGTGGGAAAACAAAAGATACAAAATATTAATTGGATTAGAAAAATGAAACATTTCGATTACACAATGGATTAGAATAATAGTTTCCCTAATATATCATAAACGGTTGAATGATTACATTGAGGAATGTGTTGGAATTATAAAAATAGTTATCCTAAAGGGGAATATATTGAAGAGAATCATTATAGTTTTAAATTAAATATATATAAATTTGATGAGGATGGATAAACAAATGTCATAAGAAAGGAATAAGATATATTGTTACTATTTTTATGTTAATCATTAAAATCATGATTAAATTGTGATTGTTTAATGTACAGACATGACTTATATTTTATATTGTATGAATTATTTTTTGTTGAATAAGTTGGGATATCCATTGTTAACATTTTGAAAATGATGTGGGGTGATTGAAGTGATTTTTATTGGAATTCAAAAATTATATTTAATTAATCATGGAATATATATATATTTTTATGTATTAGTTCTTCATTATGAATTAACGAAATTATGTTGATATTTTTTTGACAAATAAAATTGAAATAATAGGAATTAGATATTTTTTTAGGGAATATTACACTTATTTTGGTCTTCATTTTGAGATAATGATTTATATTTTTAATAATGATATAATATATATGAATAAGGTAACCTGGGAAATATTGATGTCCCTGGAACTCGTTAATAATTTTTGGAAAATGAATTTTATGTTAACATTTATGGAGTATTCATAATTAATGTTTTTATTGAATATATTTGAAAATATATTTTTTAATGGATTGAGGATGTATGAATATTTTCAATATCATCCTATGTTAATTCTTGTAATTAAAATTGAAAAACACATGAATATAATATTCATATAATTGTAATGTGGCCCTCAGGTGATAATTTACTATATTTTGGATGATTAATGTTATAATATTTATTTTTGTTATTTATAAATTTTAAATTTTTGATCGTTCATATGTTTAATCATTAAAAAATTGTTTTTGTTGAATTTTGGATGATGTTTTATAGATTGATATATTATTTCCTAAAATATATATTTATTCATAATATATGTTAATTATTTATATTTTAATTATAATGATTAGTATAATTAATGAATTACAAATCCTTCATGGATAATATTTAGGGACTCATTCAGGAAAAATTCCCCTCTTAATGTAAGAAATGTTGCGGAAATTTATCATGAAACAAACAAATTATGAGATTATGGATATGATATAGAATTAAATCAATTCATTATATCCTCTCCTAAAATTCCCCCAAAAATAATAAAAGGATCATAACATATAATTTTTCCATATTTTCACATTTTTTCAAATTTCAATGACCTTTTCACACGTTCTTGGTTTATGGATTTATAGTATTAATATTATCTAATTTGTGTTATATATAACTCTCCATATTTATTTTTCTATTATTTTTTCTTCTATGTCCATTTTCTACTGCACATTAATTTTATCCTACATATATGAATAATATGTATTATTCTATATGAACTTCACACATATGATTTTTCACTTTCCAGAGAATTTTTTGTTAAAACAATTTATATTGTGGGTTTCCCACAATGGTAATTTAAAATTTTAAACCATTTTTTCTCTTTAATATGCTCAAATTGAGTAGATTCAATTTCTTAAAGTGGGTGATAATGTGAAAAAAATTTATTTTGGTAAATATTATTTCAAAATAATTTATTCTTTATGATATTTTTTTTCACACACTTCCTCGAGTTTAAATGAAAAAAGAATAATGGTTAAAATATTATTATTTAGAATGAGAATTTTCACCTGGCCCTTGGATTTTAAGGTATGAATATGCATAAATAAATTATAAAAATATATGGTTTATTCATGTATATAAAATTAAGTCACTTTTGGCCAATTAATTATAAATTATTTTTAAAACTATTTGATAATAAATAAAAAGTTTTTAGGAAAAAATATTTTTTTAAAAACAAATGATTTTTATAATCATAAATTAAAAAAAATCGGAATTATATAATTGACATTTTTATATTATATATTCAATTAGGTGGTGAACATTCATCTTATGTGCTTTTTAGAAAAAAGATATAAATAAGTCTAATTGTATACTTAAGAAAAATGTTTTTTATATGTAATGTGTTTTTCTATGTTTTCAAAGTTATTTTTTATGAAATATTTGGGTTATTTTCTTTTTTTTTAAAAGTAATGTTCAGTTTTTTGAATAATCATTTCAATATTATGTTAGGGTAAAATTTTGATTGTTTTTTAGAGAAGATAAATTTCTTGATGAATAGGGATAACAAATTGTTCTCATTAATAAATATAATTTATCTTGAATATTTTATAATCATAATGATTTTTATGTTGTATTTAAAAGAAAATTGTTCACTTGTATATCAAGTAATCAATTTTGGGTCATTAAAATCATTTTTCAAATACTATTTTGATATATTTTATGTCATTTTATATTTTTCAATTTTAATTTATTTTTTATAAATATGTATGGAAGGTTATTATCTCTAAATTTATTTGTATTTATATATCCACTATAAAATATTTCTTTCATGCATTTTCCAGTTCAAAATTTACCAAACTGGTAATAGAATTTTCCCTCAAATTGACTCTTGGAGACATGAGGTATGTTATGCACTTGTCTTCTCCTATGATATGTATATAACTCCCCACCTCAAATTTATATCATGAATCTTGTTATTATAGTAATATGATATTTTTAATTAAATATAATTCCTTCATGGGGATGGAAATTCAACTTTATCAATTTGGTAAGTTTTTTATGTTAAAATATCATCTTTTATCAGGATAGTATATGATTATTCATACAATCCTGAAAAAATAAGATCTATACCTCATGAAACTCATTATTTTTCTTCACATATGGTTATATCTACAGAATAATTTTTCCATAAAATTTATTCTCTTTAGGTGCGGATGAAAAAAAAATTCAAAATAAGTCCATATTTATCCCATCATCCAAAATAATTTTTTCTTTTATTAATTTTTTTTAAAAAAAATATAATTTTTTTATAAAATTACTAAAAAGAATATTTAAAGACATTTTTACCCATGTTTTATATTTTCAAACATTTAATAAAATTACTCATCATGTCATATAACAAAAAATTAAAGATTTGAATTTAATAATAATGTAAAAATAATTTTATTATGGGTATGGAATAAATAGATATTTCAACTATCATCACCATTGTTTTCAATGATGATTCCCTTTTAGTTTCCAAGGAAAATCTATAATATAAATTTTTAAAACAGATTATGTTTTATAAAATATGTACAATGTTGATAAGATATATTCCTGAAAAACAATTTAATGATAAGTAATTGATTCCATCATATTTTTTCATTTTTATTTTCAATGAAAATGATATTGAAATTGTTTTATGTTTGGAAAAATGGTTTTAAATGTTGAAATGATATTTTAGTCCATCAATATTTAAACTGATCAATAACCCACATTTTGAATCTAAGGTGACATATATTGATTTTACCTTGGACATACTTTGAATATGATCCTAGAATACAATTTTTATTTTCCTTTGAATGGTTTATATTTATGATGGATGATGCTAGTGAAACTAGTTTCTAATCCATGGGTTATAAAATGATGAAATTCATCTAAAACCTACTTCTTTCAATGGGATATGATTTTCTGAAATGATATAATAATTTTGAAATGTGTGTCATTTAGATAGATTATGATATGATGAAATGATTATAGAACCCATTTTATTTCATGTGTAATGATATGATGAATATTTTATCATCATTTAGAAAACATATGTATGACTCACATTATTTGATGTATAGTGAACCAATCCTTTATAAACATTATTATATAATTTTATGTATTATTACCCATTAAATAAAATCCAAGGTTCAGAAGTATAGTTTATTTAGAATACTAGATACCTAATTATAAAACATTAATATAGAATAAAAAATTATTTTAGTAATCTAAATAATGGTCTCTTAACACATATTTTACACCAAAAACTGAATTTTATAACATAGGGAATACATAAGAAAATATATAACATAACAAAACTAGAAAGTATATAATCATAGGAATGAATCATAACACATGTATTAAAACGAATAATAGGATAACATAAAAGAATGTAACATGAATGAACATAGAGAATAATTTCATGTAAAACATGAAATCATATTATCAAGGAAGAATTTAAATATGTGAGAAATATATATCATGAAATTAACATTACTCATTGCTAACTACTAATTTTATATAACATGGTGGACATAGTCACATGATGGACTGATTTTACTTTTTAATCACATACATAAATTTTCATGAGAAAAAAACGTTACTCAATGCATTTGAGTGATATTTGGGGCCCCCATCTTAATATGTTATTCATAGGTGTTCCTCAAAATGAATCAAACATTAGGAGTAAACAGAAGGCTTACTCATGGAATAAAATGTGTATTGTAATCATTTCATAATGAGTAAACAAAGGGTGTACAATATAAATATATAAGAATTAAGGGATTTAAATAATTCTTGGTCATTCAAAAATTGAAAATATGAATATATCAAGATTGATGAAGTCCAACAGAATTGAAAACATGAAAATATTGGTTTGCTGACATTAGAGCTGTGTCACTCAAGTACGTATTTTGGGAATATAATAATGTGTTTTTGAAGTTCATAAATGGATAATTATTTTCATAAAACCATAAATAAACAAAATTAATTTTCCATGATAAATTTATTTATTTGATAAAAATATGAGAGGTTTAATGTATTTTATGTATTTTACATGAAAAGTGGTAACAATGAGAGAAGATCCATTCAATTGGGTATGGTTATAAGGTGTAATTTAGAAGGGAATCATTTAAAATATGTATTTACCCATCAAGATATATATATATTATCAGATGTTATATACATAATATAAAATAATTATATAAGAATATATAAGTGAATATTGCTTAAAATAGAGATAAAGTGATACCCAAATAAATAATGAATGTTTGGTGAGATCCCTTAACTTATGATTGAATGGATTCTGAACAAACACATAATGTTCATAATAATCTAATTATTTTAAATAATTTAAAAATTAGTAAATTATTCCACATTTATTTTCTTTATTATAACTGTATTCAGTTCATTTATAGCCATTTTTACGTGTTATACAGTTTAATTTCATCATCATGGGAATTTTTATTTCATGGTTTTACGGTTGGATTGTTTTTCTAAAATTAAGAATATCATTTTAAAATTAGAATACTATTAAATAAGTGAAATTAAATGGAATTCACTAAAATCCATATTTTTTAATGTTATCATATGTAATTTTAATTATAAGATGATGATTTATTAGATAGAATGTTTATGAAAATCTTTTAGTTTATTTTCATAGTTTCTTTTACCATAACTATATGTATAATTTAAAAAAATATTTATTCTAAATATTTTTTCTATGACATGATATATGCTATAATATAATATCTAATAAATTATTTTACTAATATAATAGTTTTATGACTATATTTGAAGGTGTTAATGGAAAACAAAAACTCAATATCCACAGAGATAGCAGGCCTCTATAATTTGGGTAATGGTGTGCATATATTGAATAAGAGGTGATCAAAAAATTGGATGCATAATAAATATTACATTATAAATATAATATAATATTATATACATGATAATCGATTCATTAATTTTTTATGGATGAATGTTTTGAGGTTATAGTAGATTTCAATAAAAAATTAAATGAGATATATTGAGGATGTTACCTATCAATCATAACATCTTTGAAGGACCCCTTTTGGAACATGAAATTAGCCTTTCAATTATATATATTTCCCATAGACATGGGGATAGTGGGTAAAATTGTTTTATAGATGTTTAGAATGGTTAAAGGCCTTGATGTTGTAGAGTAGGAGTGGTGAGTATTAGTTTTTATAAGGGGATGAGAGATATGTTTTTTGTAAATTTTCATTATATTAAAATATAATAAGACTACTCTAGAAAACAAATTGTCTCATTTTCCCTAATAATTCCTAGGGGATACAATTTTAAACCATTTATTATATCATATGAGTATTTAATACTTTTATGATTATCAAATATTTAAATTGAAAATTCATCACAAAAATTATCATTATTGTCAAATTTGATAATATTTATTACATTGACATAAAAATCATAAATACAATAAAAAATTTAAAACCAAATATTTTATTATATCTTAATATAAGATCCTTATCGGGACCCTATATTTCATATATGATTCTTACATCCTTATAAATATAAACATCAAAAATGTGTTACAAAAATAGAATCTAAAATTTTAATAATCTAGAAAATTTGGACAATACACAACTTTAATAAAATGAAATCATAAAATTTATTTAATTCCTTTTTTATAGATTATTATTGTCCCTCATGTTCTCCATAGAATAAGTATAAACATAAGGATATCAAGAAAAAGAATGGGTGAGAAAAAAATACTATAAGTTTATAAATAAGCGACATGAAACATAGTTGATCATAATCATAATCTTTATAATATAATAAAAAGATCTCCATAAAATTCTTGAAAGGATTCATTAGATTATGGCATGGAATATGGCATTGTAAAAAAATCTTGTCTTAGTGGTGATATTCCACAAGTATTTTACATTATCTCATTAGATATATCACATTAACCAATGCATTATGGTGATATATAATTCCAGGCACACTCATCTAATAAAAAACATTACATGCACAATATAATTCATGGAAAACCCATTAAATTATAACCTTTACATTATTAGGCATACATCATAGAATACTTATCAATAATGGATGTATAATGAACGATTGAATGTAATGGGATTCATTATTGAATTAATAAATTGACGAATAAATATTTTTCATCCCAAAAGAAAGAGAGAATAAAATACTCTTTATAAGAATCATAAATTTTGTTTTAGGAAGAAACATTTTCCTGAAATGTAAATTTTCTGTATTTATAAAGAAGCTTTATTTTGGAAAAAATAATTTCCTTCCCCAAAAAAAAAGATTAAAAATAAATATATCCTTGAGAATAAAATTTAATTAAAAATAAATGGTATTTAAGGAACATTAATGGTTCATCCTTAATGAAAATGGAGAGAAAGTGGGAAACCCAATAGAAGAGAGTGGGGTTCAAGTATCACAATACATTAATTCATGCTTAAGTATGTTGCTTTTACAACACCGCAATGACTAATTTATATTTATTAAAACATTGATAAAAATATAAAATATATTAATTTCAATAAATATGTATAAATTTTTATCATTGGATTATATTTCTAATTTTTCTATGAAAATAGAAGCATTTTGATATCATGTATTACTTAATAAAATTACATTTTTCTATAGTTTCACTAATATATTATATATAAATTATAGAGTAGTATAATAAATTACAGATAAAAATAATACATGAAATAAAATATTTATATGTTATATATAATCCATTCTATCCATCAATTAATTCGGTTATAAGAATAATTTGGGAAATGTCTCTACATGTAGTTAACAGATCTTCAGTGAGACATTGTCGAAAGAGTGGGAATATTGATTTGGAAAATTATATATATGTCATATATATATATATATGATACTTTCAGTAGTTGAAAATCATTATTGAATTTCTAAATTATAGAATAAATAATTTTATAGTATTTTTTTTTTGAAATTCTTAATTGAAGAAAGAGATAGAAATAAGTAATTGTTTAGAGAGACATACACTTTCTTCAGTGTGGCTTCTCTTAAAGGATACTACCACTCTATCAGTGATTGAGTTTTATTTCTATAAAACATTCATATGTATTCTAAGAGGATTGAGAGATAGTGATTGGGTATATCTTTGGATTTTCAATATGTTGGATGAGTGGATTTGTAAGGGTAAATAGAGGGGTTATTTATACATGTGGAGATGGGTATTATTAGAATGAAATATTAAATATCATTATATATCAAAATATAGACCTGTAATAGTTTTTTTTGAAAGTAAAAATCATATCTTAATATAATATAATACATTTTACACTTTAAAACACCTTTATAATTTGAATTTATTAATTTATTAATAAGTGTAGTGGAAATAAAGAAGACATGATAATTTATGGAATCACAATTAACTTTTGGGATTGGAAATTTCTCTTTCAGGATTTGAAATTGTGTTTATTTTATTTTAATGAATAAATATAAAATTATATATAAAATATCCTAATTTTTTGTTCCAAAATAAATATTTCACAGTTTTATCTTAAATTATGTAATTTTTGTCAGAACAATTATTCTAAAACTTATTTTTTACTTTTCATCAGAATATTATTATATTTCAATAAATTATGTAAAAATCACTCTTGGAAAATATTGAAGCATTGGGATTAAAAATTGAGTCACTTTTATGGAAATAATTTTCTAAATATGATAAATTAAATTTTAAATTAAATTAAATATTTATTCTAAAAATACCGATTTAAAAACTATAAATCATTTTTGTCACATTGAAAAATTAATATTGATTTTATAAAATTATATTATAATTGTAATTAAAAAATATTAATTCTTGAATGTGTTTTATGAAACTAATTTTTTTTAAATTTAATAAATAAATTATAAAATGTCAAATTATAATTTATGTTTTATTAAAAAATAGCACATAATTTATCATTATTAAATATGATTATTTAATTATAATATTACATAAGTATGTCAGATTTTAATTTATAAGATGTGTAAATTTTATATATGCTCTTATAAGTGTGATTAACATTCAAGTTTATGAATTATTATTCTTAATGGTCTTGTAACTAATTTATGGATCAAAATACCATTCTGTTGGGATAGGTTCATTAATTTCTATGAATACATTTTATTTCATTAATTAATAATTTATAAACATGTATGGCGTTATAATTGTTATTTTAGGATATTTATACTATATAAAATTATTATTAGAATTGAATTTCATTGATTAGTGTTTGTGTTTTTCATTCTTCCCCCTTTTGAAATTTCCCCCTATAAATTTTATTTTACAATATAAGGGGACAATTTATGAGGGGGCTTCTCTTTCATTGCATACTTATTTTCCTAAGTGTATTCTTCAATCATATTGTTCCTCCAATACACTTTGACAAGGTGTGTTTTCATATTTTTCAGAACCTTGTCTCTCCAGGATAGAATCATTAATAGATTATCCTCATAAATGAGATCAACTTCCATCTGTACCCCCTCTGAGTTTAGTATATGTGAGGGTTCCGATATGTACTTTATCATGAGAGATAAATGGAACACATTATGAGTGTTATGCAAATTTAGTCTAAGTTCAAGATGATATTCACATATTTTATGCAATCAATGATCTCTATGGGGATATTGTACCTTGGGATAATCTCCCATTTGTTTTCAAACTACATGACTCAATTCAAGTATAATATTTTACAGGAGACTCTATCTTCAACATCAATCCCAAATTCCCTTCAACGGTGGTCAATATAGTTCTTTTGGTGACATTGAGATTCTTTGATATGTCCCAGGATGGCATAAAACATTTCTATCATATCTTGAACAAGATCAAGTAAATGTATATTTCATCTGCGAACATCATCCCAATAGGTTGGAGTTCCACATAACCTTCCATATAGAGATTCATATGATCCCATATGAATACTCGAGTAGAATATTTGGTTCTATGAGAACTCATCCAATGGAAAATTCTAATAACACCAACCATTGACCCATGTTGAGCTCCTTTTGATATAATATATACATTAAACTCTTGTGATCAGTATATATCTCAGAATTCTCACCATAAAAGTAGTTTTTTCAAATAATCAATTTTTAGATCATAGATTCTATATCTAGAACATGTGTCAGGTATTTCTGGTCATGAATCGTCTACTATCATGAAGATATGGCTATCACATTATCATTTTTCATGTGTACACATCCCTACAAATTCTTTTAACCATCATTTTATTTCACAAAACATTATCCAAAAGTTGTTAATGTGAGTTCATGTGTAGTGAATTATACCCTCTTTAGCTCATTGATTAAGTCCTCGCATTATTCTGTCAAGATATACATTACCCCTTTTATTTCTATCTTAGTTAGGGAGATATAAAAGTTTGAGAAATTTATCACAGAAGGTCGTTAGTAACCTTTAAATACATTAAGACATCGGATATCCTAGACTCCAAAGGGTTTGTGCCATTCCTCAATTACATTTTTTTACATGACCAGAAAAAATCCAACAACAGTGATCACTTTTCTCAAAAATATGACTTATACATCCAAAATTCACTTGTGCTAAACATGGAATATAATATTTCCTTCATCGATGACACCAAAAAAATCCATATATATTCATTATGTTCTCATTTATATTGGAGTAGAATAAAATATTTTGAAAAAAACTACAAATATAATATCATGTCAATGACATAAAACTCGAATAAAAAATCCCTAAAGATGTTAGGTGAATTTCTATAACTTATGTTCAACACTAGAAAATTATAGTTCTCATAACTTATATAGAACACAACATTATGATAATATTTTATCAACACTGATAGTAGATGTTATCATGAATTAAGATCTACATTTCAGAAGTATTGATCCCATCTTAGTTATTCAAACAAGTCATAAATCCTTGTAATGTGATACATGTTCAATATGGTTATCTTGTTTATATCCACAAAGATAATACAAATCTACATTGATCCTTATTTTTCATTCCAAATAGCACTATAGAGCCATAAATATATTAAGTGTGGTGTATGAACTCTTTTTTCAATTTCTCCTGCAATGACTTCTTTAACTCCTGATGTTCAATAGAGGTAATAATATAGGGACATTTCATGAGTGGGGTCACTCTTCGTATAAGTTTTATTTATAACCTTACCTCATTATATAGGTAAATTCCATGTAACTGTTTATGAAATACATCACTATATTCCCTCATAGGGGGAATTTATACTAGGATTATCCCTTCCCTTGACTCAACCATTTGTAAACGATATTATTCTACATATAGAATAACCAACCACACAGTTTAGAGTTCCTCAAAAGGAGATTGATGGCCTTCCTTGTATTAAGAGCATTGGATGGTTTTGAATATAATGATATATTTTTTGTTTTATGATAGTTGATGTGTTCACTATTTAATGTGAACCAATAAATCTCCAGTATAGCATTGAATTTTAAAAATGGATGTATCATGAGATTTTCTAGATGAATATTCCCATATACATGCACAAAATAATATTCCAACACTTTTGTTTCAATGAATTCACCAATTTATTTCTTCATAGATATATATAATTCAAGTTTATGTGGGTTTTATTAAATTGATATAGAAAACATGAAAGATATACAGGAATGAGTAGAACAATAATAAAATAATACTTTTTCAATTATTGAGTGAATTTGATGTATACCTTGTATGAAATAATTTTGTTTCTCCACTTTAGTAGTAGTGTTTTCATAAGTCTTCCACTTCTCTATTGTTTTTTCTGGCTAATGATGCTGATTACATACAAGCAGTCAAGGATTAGTGCGGTTTCTTTAATAGTGGTCTTGCCCCATATTTTTGAAACCTGTAACCATGGTTGTTGGTCTTTTTTCCTCCATAACATTGTCCATATTCTTTATGGAACTACAACATTCATGATCATGGTGGCATTCTATACCACAATTATATCATTTCCTCAACCCATTTACGTAGTTCTGATGACGATTCTTCCCAAAATTAATACATGTGATTGGATGGTATTTCGTTCAACCATTTTATTATACCCTACAACATTAAACTCCATATTTCATTTCATATCACCACAACTAATGAGTATATTCTCTAATATCCTTATAAAATTTGAGAACACATGACCAAATTCTTCATAAATCCCAATTACTTGGATTACTATATCATTTCCAATGAGTTGTTTTGAACTGCTTCTTAATCTATCAATTTTGATATTAATACTGATAACAAAACGAAAGGTGTAACATGAAAGCTACGTGACATTTTCTTTGTAAACCATGACATACTCACCATCCTTTTTCATCAGCTCAATGAATTCTTACTCCATCATTTTTCTATGATTTTAATGGAAAAACTTATTATGAATCATCATCTAAAAGTATTCCCACTCAATATATTGAATTTAGACATTTGGATTTGTGTTTTTAATCAATTACCATCCATGATAATCCTTTCCATCTAGAAGATAAATTCCTAAAGACACATTCTCTATCTGATAACAAAAAATCCCAAAAAAATATTATCAATTGATTTGAACAATAGTTTCACAACTAGTGGATTGGAAGAAATCTTGAAATTAAGTGGACCTTTCCTCATAAAATGATCGATAATTTTATTTCTTTCTCTAGGAATTGTGTACATTCGATATTGTTTATGATATTATTCATATTCGAAGATGGCTGGGTAAACATCAGCATGAAATTATTAACTCCCCATCTGAAGGCATTGGGGATGCAGTTTAGGAAATCACTACATTGTCCCTTACACAAGATGTTGTCATGTTTTCTCTTAGTTCCCAATATTTTATAAAATTTAAATGTTTTTATAAAATCATTATTCAACCTATCACGCGAAAATAATTTATTCCCATTTTCAATTGATGCTAACGGAATATATTTTTTGATCCATATGACTACAATTTTGATTTAATAAATGATTCATAGGAACTTATGTATATTTATTCACCTAATAATGAGTTTTAATATGGTTCTTTAATCCTAATTCCCATGTTATCTATACCATGCTCTGATACCTACTATAGTGAACCATCTTTCTGACATGATTATTACATCATTTAAAAAAATCATTAGTCAACCAGGATCCAAGGGTTTAGTATCATCATAAAATTTGTTTCACAGGTAAAATTTAAAAAATAAAACAACAAAACATACTTAATTCCTTTTCTCTAGATTCTTATTGAGTATCATGTTCTCTTTAATACATGTATTTTCAAGAGGATATACCAAAAATGATGGTTGAGTTAAAATCCTAGTAAGAGAATGAATTAGGGACATGAATCATGGGTTAGAATAATCGAAATCATAATAATATAGGAAAATGATCATAATCATAAAGATGAATGAAATCATTAGATAAATCCATTGTATGGGGAAATTTGAAAAATGGAAACATCATTTCTTAGTAGCCAAGAACCAAACATATTTAAATTTATATCATGAGATATAACACACTTCCCAAGGAATTGGAGCACTATACAATTCCTATGTCACCTGTCACATAATAATATTTTCAAGGGCTATATAATCATACGATCACCCATCACATCATAATATTTACATTATAATGCAATCCACAAAGAATGTATACCAATTTTGGACACAAAATAACCCATGGAATTCAATGGGTCTCATTTCATAAAGAATATATTCATGAATAAATTTTATTCCCTTAAATAAATAGAGTATAACGAATAAATATATTAATCATAATTCTATTTTGGGGAATAAACAATCTCAAAAAATTTAGAAATTGTGTTATTATAAAAAGTGTATTTTTGAGAAAATATATTCATTTTCCATCAATATATGATTGGATAATTATATATCCCAAACAACAATAGGGAATAAAAAAATTATATCTATTTAACATAAATTAACTATCCAAAATGAAGATGGGGTGAAATATGGATGTCCCAATGGAAGAATATTGGGTTCGAGAATCCCCTTACCATTATTATTACTTAATTACATTTCATTTCAGCCTCCTGTATAACAAAATTATATAATTTAAAACACTGATGTATTATTGAATTATTTTTATTTTACAAATCATTTATTAATTTTAATAATATTATTTTATTTATTAATTATTCTAGATGAAAATAATGCATTTCCAAAACATGTTTTACAAAAAAAATTCAATTATGTCTCGATTTCTCTATTTTGATAAATATAAATTATACTTTATTTTAATTAATTAAAGATGAAAAGAATACATGTAATTAAATATTTATATATTATATATAATCCATCTTATCATTCTATGATGGTTGTTATGTGAATAATTATGGATATGTCTACCTAGGCGGTGGACTATTCTTCAATAGGGCCTCACCAAAAGAGCAGGAAAAAGGAGTAAAAAAAGTATACATCTAGTATATATGATTTCTAAAGTAGTTTAATATTATTAATTTATTAATATATGAACAAAAAATTAGTTTAAATGTATGTGGTTTTGAATGTAATTTTTGAAATAATAGATATAATATGGAAAGAAGGAGTTGTTACCATCGACTTACTCTTTCCTTGTAGTGGATTCTCTTTCCTGATACTTTAACTACCCTCGTAAATGGAGTGAATTTCACCATTACAATGAAATGTTTTCTATGATTCTAGAGATAGATAATTTTGGGATGATTTTAGGATTTTTAATGGGAGGGAGGAGTGGGTTTTCAAGTGGAGGGAGAGGGGTAATTTATACTTCAAGAGAGGGGTATTTGTACAATAAAATAATTAATAAACAAATATATTTGTGGTTAGACATGTAATAGTACGTTTTTTACAATATAAATCCTATAATAATATAATATAATTCTTTTTATATTTTAAAAAACAATTATAATTAGATTTTGTAATTTTATTAAGAATGATATTGGAAGGAATGAGAAATTGATATAATAAGGAATCACATTTTCTGTTAGGTTTTGAATTTTGTTGTTATTGGAAATTCAATTTATTTTATTTTTATGAATTATTTATTGAAATTACATTTATAATATAAGAAAATTATGATCAATAAATCATTATATCAATATTATGTCATCAATGATTTAATTGTAGCTACACCAGTTATGTAAAAAATGTGTTTTTTACTATTAATTAAAAAATTGATGTATTTCAGAAACATACCAAAAAACTCACCCTGGGAAAATTATGATGTTTTGATTTCAAACATGAGATCCATATTATTATAAAAATTTTATAAATAATAGAAATATATTTTTTTAATTCAATTCATCTTTTATTAAAAAAAATAGATTGTAATGTTATAATTCTATAGATCACATTTTGAAAAAATAATTTTGATTTCATAAAATTATCATTTAATGATAAGACAAATAAATATTATTTTATGAATATATTATATGAAATAAAGATTTCATAAAATCATTCTACCATTTATAAAATTTTAAATAATAATATAATTTTTACAAAAATACCAACACATAATTTGTCATTCGTAAAGCATTTATTTGCTTATAATTTTATATAATTATGTCATATTTTAATTTAACATATGAAAAAAATTAATTTATATTTTCATAGTTTATGTTTCTATTCTCTTATAAAAATTAATACTCTTAAAATTCATGTCACTATTTTAAGGGACATTTTACTATTCAATTGGAAAAAAATCATTATTTTCGAGAAATACCTTTTATTTCATTCATTCATTATTAATAATATTTTTATTGTTTTTCAATGTGATTTTATGTTACTTATACATTATGAAATTATTATCAAATGGGAATTAAAATTGATAAAATATTTTTTACTAGAATATCGTAATTTTATAGAGTTATATCAATCTTATTCCCATATAGTCTTTTTTTAGTGATGAGTTATTTTGGTTTGGGTTTTATCTTCAGACGAATTAGGGTGAAATTTGGAAAATTTGGAAGAAGATGTGAAAGTTAATGGACGGTGCATGGTATTCCCTAACCATGAATACTAGACTAGAAAATAATACATCCCTAGATATAGTATATTTTAATAGATTGAACATTTTTTTTGAAAACCGTGTTTATTAAAATGAGAAATTATTCACCCCCAAAAAGGGAACATGGTTTGGTGCACGGTTAGTATAAACTATGGCTCGAGTGGCATACCATGCGTTCAAAATTTTAATCCTCTAAAAATTATTAAAAAAAATTAATGAGTCACTATTTAAGACCATAAATGAACTAGATCAACCCACTATCAGTTTATCTGAATTACAGAGCCACCAATAGAGATTATAATAAGTTTAGAACTTTATTATTCATTATTGAAGGAAAAATAAAAATATTTTCGATCCTCCCAATAAGAGGATCTCATCATGATTTCACTCATGTTCTTCCTCCTTTCATATAAAAATATCTAAATAGATTTACTCTATTTTTTGGATACATATATACCATGTTCTGTGGATCAAGATATAGGATTTTAGATATATATCTTGATTCATTTGATATATAAATTTTTAATCATGATTTTGGTTATACATCCGGATTTCATTCTACACCATTAAGGGTCCAAATTTTTAGGATACCCATTGGCTAATTATTGCTTGAAAAACCGAGGTTGGATTTCTATTATTATAATATTATTGTCTTGATATCAATTACATGTATGTTATCATAGATAATCTGGGGTTTGTTTTTAAATTATAACTCCATAGTTCAATTAATAAATTTTTTTAATTAATTAATATATAAATTTGTAATTTGATTGAATAGTTGAATTCTGGAATTCATTTACTTTGTTGAATAATTATATTTCAATGTATTTGAATTTTGGAATTGAGATAATATGTTGATGAACTAATTATCAATTTATTGAGTTGTGGAATTTGGGATTAATTAATTTTTGATTAATTATTTAAAAGTGAATTCAAAAATGAGAATAAAAAATTAGTAAATTAATTATGGTATATTAACTGTATTGGATTTTATTAATTAATTATTAAATTATATAGGGTTTTCATTGGGTTAATTTTTTTTTAAATATTTATATTATGAGATGTGATCAATTAATATGATAATTAATTTATATGATCGAGAAGATTAAATAATTGTGGAATTAATTTCTGAAAGTAACGAGATTTATTAATATATAGATTAATTAATTGAAATGAGTATAATTAATTAATTTATTTATGTTAATTAATGGAATAATTTGTAAAATGTATATTACTGGTATGTCAATTGGACGTGACTATGTTGTAATAGAGTAGCACATGGGTTAAAAAGGATGTGAGCAAGGGATTACCCAAGGGACTGTGATAGCCTTGGGGGAGAAAGACCAAGAGGGGTTCTATTTTGATTACCTAAAGGACCATGAGAGAATTTAGGGAGAAAGAATGTGGGAGATTCCACTTTTAAATCCAATGGAACATGAGAGATCTAGGACATGGGCGGTGGAAAATACTATAATGGTTGTAACCTTTTATAATAAATATATTATTCTTTATTTAGAATCTCTCAAATTAGATTCTTGAGGATATAGCCCTATGTGAACATTACTCATATTGGGATTATTTAAAAATTTAATTTATTTTATAAAATGTGAATTGTGATAATTAAATTTAATAATGGAATTCATATATATGATATATGTTGGTGATAGAATTTACCCCACCATTTGTCAATGTAAGTATTAATATTCTAGTGTTCGTGGGTATAATGATTAATATAATAATTTGATAACTATTTAAATATTCATTATACTTATTTACTAATAAAGCATCATACATATTATTAACTAGAAATTATTTTATCCACCATTGTTTGTGGAATATTGACTTGTTCAGACACCCTATTTTAGGATTCTTTATTTGTACCCATATTTAATTTTTGTTGTTGATAGGTAACTGGAAAGGGCCCTCACATAGATAGATGATTTTGTATAGTGCATGTACATGTTAATTGGAAAAGATTCATGACCCTCTTAGAAGAGTGTTTGGGGTGTTTATTTTTGGATATAATTTTGACACATGGATCGTATATTGGCATGAAATATGTTACCATTTAGGTGTGATATTATAATTATTATTCTGGTCTTCTTGTGATGCTGGTTCACTCTGGTTATGATTATATGTTATTCTTTTGTTGCTTCTGACATTACATAGGTTTATCACACTATTAAAATTGTGTATAATCTCCCCATGATTGACATGTTAGACCCTCCCAATTAGTCAACATCCTTTGGAATATGTGGACACACTCTTAGGGTTATTTGGTGGAATGGATTTATTCATTGGATCATGGATAATGGAAAAAGACCTTACAATGTGGTATAATAATAGATTTCATTTTTTACGAAATATTTGGGAGTGGAATACATGATAGTTTGAGTATTAGATTCTTGGAAAAAATCTCATTCACGGGAGTTGTAATCCCATTTTTGATAGAAAAACCATGTACCCTAGGTGATAATTTATATCTTTGATGTGTGTAGTTATGGTTTGATATTATTTCACCTATGGTGACACACTTGTTGCCTAATGTGGTTGTTGTTTTAATGATTTGATGATGTTCTTTGAGTTTGGACTCATGGAATACTAAGGCATGATAGTTTAGTATGTATGTATCATTCTATAAATTCAAGATTATGTTATGACATGCATTACTTTAGGAAAAAAATTGATGATCCCGTAAGGGGCGTCGCAGTGCTAGGGTTCCCCTACTGTTGCCACCTCCCTCTCCCACCCCGGCCAGCCTTCGTTCTTCATATTTTTGTCTGCCGTTCGTGACAGGATATTCCTTGGTTTGGTTGCTTCGGCAGTGCACTTGATTTTCTGTCATCCTTGCTCGATTCTACTATATGGATAGGGTTCCACGGCGGCGCGGTTGTTTAGAGATAGAGTCCCATATTCCACGGGTTGAGGGACCTTCTTCACCCTCGAATATGTGAAATGGATGGTTGGGCATGGTCTTTGCTGGCATTTGGGATGGTGGCGAGGGGTTCTGGATCTGGCTTTGAAGTTGGGTTCTTCTTTGGTTTTTTGGGTTGTGTTCTTTTTTTTGGTTTCTTGAAGCTTATTTGCTCCCGGGTTTAGTTTTACAGTTGTCTTTTATTTGGGGAATGTTTCTTTCTTCAGATTGGTGTTTGGGTTTGTTTTGTTTTTTTTTCGACTATGGATCTGGTTTTGGATAGTTGACGGTGAAGGGATTGCAGACAACGGTGAAACTCAATGGCGATCTAGTTGATGCGGATAAGGCCATTCGTTTTAGTTGATGCAGATAATGCCATTCGAATCTTGGATTCGAGGTGATGTCAAAGGGGTTCTCGCTGACGATGAACAATGACGGCTTGTTGGTGATGTTGATGGGTTCGATGGCTGGGTGCGTATCAAGGGCGTTAGAGGCTCGACGGTTCATGGAACAGTGTGCGGATTGATGGCGTGTGGATCGAGGGAAGCAGTCTAGTGTACATGATTTTGAAATTTGAAATGTGAATTTGAACTTGATGTTGCGATGTGGTCTTTGGATGCGGTGATGTTTTGTAATGGTTACCGGAAACCCTTAAACTGGACTTCAGAAAATATAAAAAAATGATTAGTGGTTAACATGAATTATTTTAGGGGCAGAGGAGAAATGGTTTTGGGAATATTTTAGAACATGAACAATATTTCCCTAATTGTGATATTAAATGGAAAATGCTTCCTAATATTAAATTTAATATGGTTAAATGATTCAAAATAAGAATAAATGGGAGTATAATGAAATATGAATAATGTTAATATACTTATTATTGATAATCATATCTTATGCAATGGGTGGTTGATGTTGTGGATATAGTCTCTGTTTTGATCGTGTGATGAGGTATGTGGAAAATAATTATTGTGAATTATTTTAATTTTCATCTTTTGTAAATCTTATAATGTTTGGTTATGATTCCAAAGGATTGTGTTTAGACTTATTTAGAAATTACGACATTACAAAAATAGTTTAGTGGAAGATTAGAGTATACATATTGGGGATGATCCACATGTAGTGGAACCTGAAGAACCAATACTAGTGATTGAAGATGTAGGAGAGATGTTCTTCGAGAACATCACTTGCATCCAGAAACTCATTGAAAGTGAACTGGGTAGGGTAATGAAGAACCTTTTTTATCTAAAATGGGATTCCCAATTGCATCAACCAATGATTTTTAATAGAGAGGGTGGTCCTAAGGGAACAGAGTTTTGGATTCTTTCATTCTAGAATGTACATGAAATCCTGTATTCACCTATTGAGAAGAGAGGTAAATTTCCGGCCTATATGTTACGTGATATGATGAATTGATAATGGGACATCTATATAAGGGATAAACAACTAGAGACTATGTTGTGGATGAAAATTCAATGGGCATTCCTCGATATCATCCATCTAGAATCACATTGATACGATATAGTAGTTGTGTTCATGAGATTTAAATCTAAGAGAATGTTTGTGATATACTTGGTAGGACACCTTAATGAATTGAGGGTCTTTCTTCTGTCATTGGAAAGAGGTGAGATATTACAAAAAACCAGTTTCATGATAAGATTACATGTGATATTAAGTACTATGTTAACATATTCAGTAGGATGATGTTTAATAAAATTAGTGAATCATGATCTCATATATAAGGGGAACCATATTGAGACATCAAGTGGTATACATTTGTTTCTACTACATGATCAGGAAGTGTGACTTCGAAAATCTGAATGCATCATTAAGAAACATTCTCTCATAGTAGTGGAAATAAGTGTAGGTAGGGGGAAGGTTTTTTACCCAACACCTTAACCAAAATCTTTTCCACTAGTGTGGTAGGTCGAGACACATCTGGAAACATTATCCATGATCATTACTTGACTTCAAAGGCTACAGAAAGATGAGAAATCTATAAGAGGTATCTAGGAACCTGTAATAGCAAGTTATTTATTGTGGAGCTAGAGAGAACATGGTTGTGGGGAGGGGACATTTGGCACCATATTAGATATGGAGTGGGATTATGATTTTTTATATGTTATAGGTAGTGTATGTGGTACCTCGGGGAAAGATTGGCCATATCCTTAGTGTTGCGCAACCCAGGGGTGTTAGACTACAATTTGGGTAAGAAGTTCAGGACAGATATATTTATTTATTCCTATATTTATGGATTGCGTGGTTGGAAATCGGAAGTGAAATATAGTACTCACGTAGCTTATATATTCAATACTGACATAGTTGACACTGGTCCCTATCATTCATTTATATCATAAAATCATTATATTTGTTTGAGCCCTACATTTGAGTTTTAGATAGGATTTATAATGATTGATAATCTATTTTGATTACATTCTAGAGAAATCTATTTGTGCAATGTATTTTTCTTGATATCTGGGAGTAGAATTTTCATTGAGATCTCTATATTCATGGAATGTTAGGATTCAAACAAATTATAGTTAGGAATTAGATAGTGTCTCACTGAGACCGTATTGATTGTTATCTAATTTGAGTAACTTTTACATCAATCAAGGGTGAAAACAATATTCATCATGGACTGTGAGAATATATAGGTAGGTCGAGAGGGGCACATTACCAAGAATGAAGTAGAGATCACTACCCTAGATGCATGTATATTTATGGATTCTGGATGTTTAAATCATGATTTCATTCCAACCATAGTGGATTTGTTTCAAGATGTATTTCTCGAAAACATATTAGGGGTTCCACCTGATAGATATGTGGAATTTATTATTGACATCATGCCAAGGGTTGAGACAGTTTCTATTCCACAAAACAAAATAAAACAGATAGAGCTTCACGATCTCATGATTTAGCTGGGGATGTTTCAGGACAAGTGATTTATCAGTCTATGTATGTATTCTTGGGGTTCACTAGTGTTTTTTTCTAAAAAGGGATACATGACTATACACTTATGTTTTGTTTAACAAAAGTTGAACGAGATGAATGTAATGAATCAACATCATATTTTTTGTATCGATAATCTTTTTGAGTAGTTTAGTGGAGTCATTTTCTTAAAAATTATTGACTATATATCGGTGTATCATCATTGAAGTCTTAGATATTTTGGTATACCATGAACTGATATTAAAAGAATGTATAGCCTTTTTGAGTCCTTTGTGATGCCTTTTGGGTTGGAAAATTCACTAGTAGTGTTTATGGATATAATGAAAACAATTTTCAATCAATGCCTATATCATTTTGTGATTGTGTTTGTGGATTAAATATTAGTGTACTCCATGACACATGAACAACATGCCCAAAACCAGGGCATCATTATCAGTAATCTGAGAGAGTATCATTTATAGGGCATGTAATCAAATAGGGAATGTATAGGTTGTAGTCTCTTGGGAGAAACCCACAAAAAATTATGATATATGATGATTTCTATGGTTAATCAGATATTTTATGAGGATAATTTTGTGATCTTCATGATTTTCAGTGTTCAATATATGATTTATGAAAAGGGGAAAAATGTTTAATGGTTACTATAATGTGATAATTATTTCAAGGTGTTCAATAATCCCTTGACATCTGCACCGAACATGATCCTACCTAACCTAGGTGAGTAGTATATAGTTTATTTTGTTTCTTTTAAGAATACACATAGACACATTTTGATGCAGGGAGATCGTGTTATGGTCTATTGTTCATGAATATTGAGACCTCATGGGTGAAACTACCCTATGAAAGACCAAGAGTTTTCTATAATGAATTTGTATTTGATTTGATTGGGGTAATTATTAGGTGGGTGAAATTTGTTATGTAAATAGATATCACAATATCATAAAAATAACTTTTCGCAATGAGAATTGAATCTCTTGCAGTGGAGTTGTGTTGACAATATGTATTAACATTATTTTGAGCGTGAATATTTTCTGAGTGAGAGAAATAATGGGGATGATGATTTTATAAGGAAAACATAGAATAATACTCTTCAAGTGTTTAGTGGTGAGTCAAATATATGACTTTTTTGGATGAAATGAATATCATCTTTCTGGGGAGTCATGAGAATATGACACTCATATTTGTTTTAGTATAGTATAGACATTGGGGATGGATTAAAGACATGTATTAGGAGGATATAGGGTGATTACCTTTAGGGGAGGCATTGGAGATGGGTAGTCTCCATCATATTGGACCATATATGAGTATGAGTTCATTTATGTGAGGAATATGGATGTTGTGCAAAAGATAAAGTGAGAAAAGTGCTGGTGAAAATTTTATTCCTCAAATTGTGTAGTACATATAGGTGTGACCAAAATTTACCATGATCATTGAGGATGTTTTTTGTGGCCATTCATAATAAGGGATATTTTATAGTTTGATACTGATGATACTCTTATGAGTTGGTGTAGGCCAAGCATCAATTACTTGGTAGTTATCTACATCTACTTCCCATTTAGGAATGAATTATTGATGATGTTAATATAGAAATTTTTATGGGTCCTCTGGGAATTCCATATTATAGGTAAAATATATAGTTGATAGTGGATCATTTTAGAAATTCTGCACATCTCATACCTATAAAAGAGATGTTCTCATTGGAGTCTGTGGGGGATTTTTACTTTCTTGAACTAGTCCATATACAAGGGGTGACACAGAAAACTATTATAGACTTTGATTGATACCTTACATTGTACTTCAGATTGGGATTATAAAAGGTTCATGTTACATATGTTTTACTGATTATGAAAATACACATAATGAATGATTTTCATTCCAAGAATAATATATAGGTGATTGAGGATATGAATCAAGGTTATGTCCTTGTCTTTGGAGGATCATGGGAGTTCCACCTTGCTTTGGTAGAGCATGCCTATAAAAATAGTAATCAGGCTACGATACAGATGGAACCATTATATGCTTATTATTGTAGTCCATGATTCTCAAATGTATTTTCGATGGAGGCATGTGATTAAGAATTGTTTGAATTGAGTGTTGTGTAGGAGTGAAACGAGGAGGTTGAGCTGATTTAGAAATGTAGGGCTCTAGATTTAATTAGTTATAATTTATATGCTAATATATTTTTATTCCTTCTATATTCTATAGATGTTGGGAATGCATTAGATGGGGTTCCTCTTTGATTGGGAGACCACAATATATGGGCACAGAGAATTTCGGTTCCCAGGTTTACATGACCACTTTATAGTGTGGAGGGAATTAGGTCGGTGGCGTACAAATTATCCCATCTATATAAATGATGTTCCATGCATGATGTTTTCCATGTGTCACAACATTAGCGGTATCAACCCAATCATTCACATATGATCACAGATGATAATGTTGAGAATGATATAGATGAGTACATTGGGAAGCATCTGATATATGAGTTGGTTTGTAGTGAGAAGCTGCTATAGGGAAATATGATTATTTCTGGTACTATGGAATCGTGTTCATTTCCAATAGGAAACATGGTAAAGGGGAGAAGACATGTGGGCTCAGTGACCTGATAATTGTTTATCAAAATGATATATATTCATTTGAGTAAATAATAAGGGAGATCTATTATAAAGTTGGGATATTGATAGATTATAACCTTTTAAGGTATTTTCATAAGAACATTCAAATTTTCACTTTTGTTAACTGTTGATTATTTTTCATTTTAGTTTTAACATGGGGTGTGTTTGGGTGAAATTTAAATTTTTTTAAATATGGTAGTGATGTTCATGGTTAGCATGTAGTTATCCCAATATCTGATCTCCCAACCAATAAATAGTTCAACCTTGGACACTGGGGATTTTTAGAAAATAGAGCACAATTTTTCAAACCAATCACTATAAGGGAAAAAACAATTCCCCCCAAATAGACACACAATTAGGCAAATGGTTACTATAAATGATGATCCTTCAGAAACAAACCATTCGAATGGGGTTTTCAAACCCCCAAATTCCCTAGATAGACCCATATTTGTTAATTGTAAATTTTAAATCCTTCAGGAGGGATTAAAATCTTTTATGACCTCTATTATTTGGGAGTAAAAATATAATGAAGACATGTACCTCTCATAATAAGAGGATCTCATCCTGGTTTCCTTCCCATTCCTCCTCATTTCATCTCTCTTTCAATACGGGAAGTTATTTTTGTTTTTTTAAATATATATCTTATTTCATGGATCTAGATCTAGGATTGATGATATAAATCCAAATTTATGAGATATTGCTTTATTCAATCATCTATAAAGATATAAATCTAGATCTCTTTCTACTCTATACCTCCGACGAATTTTTGGGATTTTGGTTTTACGATCATTCGCTGTAGAATCATTGTACATTCAATATTATTGTAATCCTATATTCTTGAAATCAATTATTTGAATGTGATTATATAATTCATAGGGCTCATTTATCCATTTTCATTCCCGAACTGAATAAATAATTTTTTCAAATTATTTAATCAAGGATTTCTGTATTTTAGTGAATAATCGAATGGTGGAATAGAGATGAGTAAATAATTAATTAATTATAAAAGTGATTGTATTCTGAAATTATGATATTTAATTGATGAATTATTAATAAAATTCTTTAATTTTTCAATTTGGGATAATTAATTTTTTAATAAATTATCACAATATTTAATTGTAAGTTGTGAATGATTAATTAGTGAAATAATTATTGGATATTGAGTTTGTTTGATTATGTTAATTAGTTGTCGAATTAATTAATGGAATTTATAGGGCTAATTAATATTCAAATTAATTAATGATATATTTGAGTTTAAATAATAAGTTAAATAATTAATGGGATATAGATGATTAATTATTTTTATGAATCAAATTAATAATTTTATGTGATTAATTAATCAATGGATTAATTGAAGGTAACGGGTATGATTAATTTTATGTATCAAAATATTAATGGAATGGTTTGTGAGATGGATATTGATTTATTTCACTTAAATGTGATTATGTTGTATTGGAGTAGACCATGGCCTTACTAGGGTGTGAGTGAGGGATTTCCAAAAGGGAAGTGGGAGCCTTCAAGGGGGAAGACCGTGAGAGATTCTATTTTTACTATCAAAAGGACACTGAGATCCTTCAGGTATGATGACCATGCGAGATTCCATTTTTATTTCCAAGGGACCTTGAAATTAATTAGATTTGGGTTAGGGGAAAGACTATGAGTGCTTACATTTTTTCCAGAAATCTATTTTTTTTGTTTAGTCACACTCACAGTAGCCCATCGATGTTAGAGCCCTAAATGGACATCACTCATGCCTATCTGATTAATAAATTTAATCAATTATAAACGATACAAATTTTGATAATTAATGTTAGAAATGGAATTCAGATATACGATATCCATTGAGGGTAGTTTAGTCTCAAGAATGAGATGAAATAAATTTTGAGGATCAAATGTCCTGAAGAACCCATGGGATTATGTGGAAAAATAGGGAACAAAAAATATTTTGATAATTGTTTACATATTCATTTTACTCATTTCATATACATATTTTTACATTTTTATTGGTTGGATATTATTTTAGACACAATTTTTGGTGGCCTAATAAGTATTACTCAAAGTCAACTTAGGTTTATTTATTGTTAACTGAATAAAAATTGTGTTTTTATTGGAAAGGATAAGGGAAATGAACATATATTAGATAGATGATTTTGGATGGAGAATGGATGATGGATACAGACACATTTCTTATATATACATGTGGAGTCCAATGTGTATTTATTTGGGGTCAAAATTTTGACACATGACATATACATTGGAAAGAAATATTTTATTCTTTATATTTAATATTTTATTTCGAGTTTTTTTCCATCATGTTATACTGATTCATTCAATTTATGATTATATGTTATTTAGTGATTGTTACATACTTTTTAATGGTGTGTTACATTGACAAAAGTGGATTTACTCTCCCTTTGTCGGATATAATAAACCCATGCATATAGTTGTCAGATTCCGGAGTATGGGGGTAGATGCCTAAGATCATATGGGGGTCCGGCTCGGGGCAATAGGGCATGGACCCAGGCAGGGTAGCTACTCGTAAACATGTGTTTTCCATTAACATAATTTATAGATCATCTAAAATAAATTAAGTTTGGTTTATTTAAGTATTATCAATATGAGTTATCTAATTTTTCATTAATTTATTAAATATTACAATCACATTGTTCATGTATTTATGGAAGTTATTTTTTAACTAAAAATTAAAAATGAATTTAAATGATGAAGGTAAATAATGTTTATTTTTAAATACTATCAATATCGATCATATATTCTAGATTACCAAATATTAAAAAATTTATACTTATTAAAAAAAATTGTGTGACATCTTTGAGTTTTCTTTATATAAAATATTATAGTGTTATAATCATTTCAAAATGGACTAAAAGGTTATATATATTATCCATGAATTATTAGAGCCAAAAATTACTCATCATATAAAATTGCAGAAATTGTATGTTTAATTTTATATTCTTTATAATTTTTTTTACATTGAAATACATGATTTTCATTTACCAAGCTAAAAGAATTACTAATGTTTATATTCATATTGTTCAGATATAATGGACCCTTGTTTACTATACATGGACTACCTACTTCCAAATATAGAATAAATTTTCAAAAACTAAAAAACCATATTTTGTAAAATTTAATTTTAATATAAACTAGAAAAATTTATTGATAAATTGTTTTACTAAAACAATACCTATTTATGTATAATGTGTTTATATACTGAATTCATGTATAAAATTTATTTAAAAGGAAAATATTATATAATTTATAAAATATAAAACATTTTTATTATACAATTAGTTAAGAATATAATTTTAAATTTTAAAAATTTTAAAGGAATATACATTTGTAAAATCTAATTAGTATTTTTCACTATAATTTTAATATTAATATTTATTTGAAAATTCACATAAATTAATCCTATGATTTATTTGATAACATGTATTCAGAAACAAATATTATTTTTCAAAAATATATTTATAAATTATCAAAAATTATTTTTTTTCTCATAGAAATCAATAATATTTATTTTCAAGAAAATATATATTTTTGAAGAATAAAATGACTTTACTAAAAAATAATTGTTTTGTACATACCATTAAATAAATAAATAATTTTCATAATATGATTATTAATATTAATACAATCAAATTTAATGGTATTATTATATGGGTAATATAAAAATAATAATATTGTAATAATATATCATAGTTTGTTTAATCTCAGTGTTTCTTGGAATAGAAGCTATTGATGAATATAAATTACAAAAAGGGGAATATTTAATTAAAATATCTAGGTGTTTCATTATTAACCACTTTTTAAATTTTACCAATAAAATTTCACATTACATAATAAAGTGAAAATAGCTGAGGGAACTTCATATTCATCACTTCATCTAGTTCCCACGTCCAGATTTATATATGTGGTTCCACCACTATAAATTAATCAGATGATGGATATTGTTGTATAATAAATTATCCATACAATCCCTGATTTTCACCATATACTCCTAATTTGATATAACATATTCAATAAATAACACATCTAAATTTAGTATATGTGATGTACCTGATAAACACTTCCTTTTTAATGATATGTGGATGCATCATGTACATTAATCTTTTTTATTTTAATTCATTGTGAATATGAAACAACATTTATTGGATTAAGAACCTCTAAAGGGATAATCTACCTTGGAATTGGAATCCCATTATTTCTAATCTCTGGACTATATTATATTGATATATTAATAGTAATGACTAATCCCCAACCTAAAACTCTATATCACATCAATGATTATCTACCATGGTGTTTCATTGACAGTAGAAATCCCTATTATGCTGTTGAATAGTCATTATGTGTTCTTCCATTTCCTCAGCCATTAGAGTTCCAATCATCATATGTTATTCAGAATCATCCTATCATATAGATGTTTTAAATCACTTCAATAAATTATTTCATATAGGGATATTTGGAATCTCAAGTGGATATTACTATTGTAAAATAACTCAACTATTGTACGATTTTGATCCTTTACTCTATTAAAGTCTATTAAGAATTATCTCAACATATATTCCAGTCATTTAAATGTCCACACATTGCGATCATCAGTTTGATGTTGATAGGCTATAATGATGATTAGATTAGTGATGAGATCATGTTGGATAATTTTCTAGAACATGTAGGAAAATATCATATCTCTATCGAATATAATAAAAAATGGACCTCCACATAGCCTCGCCACTTCTTTAATGTATATCTATGCATGATTGTTAGGGTAAAATTCCTCCCAATTTGAAATAATTTTTTTTTCTTATACAATCTAAAACATCCCATATAAAGTTATTTCCATTGGATGGATCTAGAAGTCTAGTGATAAAGTGTATCGTGATGTTTTCACACTTCCATATGGGTATAGGTAAGGGTTACATCATCCCTATAAACTTATAACATTCATTATTCACTTGCACACATATATCGAACAAGTATTTATAATCAATGACCGCCTTCATCATATTATACCGCCCCTAATGATCATAGACATCACAATATATCTTTTTTTATCCCTATAGGGGTAGATAAGGTCCAGCCATGTGAATCAATCTAAATCTCTCTTTTTATATTAGGATTTTATGGTAATCATAGTCCAGACCCAAATATTATGACTCATGCCTTATCAATTTTGAACTCATGGATTTATCATTTCTGATAGATTCCACCATCTTCTGAATTTACCTGTCATTTATTTAAAAATCCATTATCCTCTCTATAAGATATTGTTGAAAAGTCATTTAATATTCTAATGATGATGTTCCTTCTTTTATGCCTCCCATATCCATACAATAAATGTCTAAGAAGGATAGATAATTCGTAGTTCATATCATTTATAACATGGAAGGTTCCTTTCTACTTATAAAATGTTACACTTTATTTACATTACCCTGATGGTAAAAGATTAATAACGCATAAGCCACAATTAGCTATAACCATCTTCACTAGTTTAGATTTTGAAACACCATAGTAAATATACCTTTTAGGATATTTTGATCAGTATATATCTCACACATATCCCCATTGAGATAACACCACCATATTATCAATTTGAGGAAAACCACCACGAACTCAAGATCGTGCAAGGGATAGTATTTTGACTAGGTTTCATCTTCTTTGAGGTGTATGATATTAACATTTCATTTTTCATCATTACACATCCTGAAAAATTATATTATGCACTTTTGTATGTCCTAAAGAGTTCCCCACTTGTGGTCTGTGTATGTACTATGGAGAATATGAGCCTCTTTTTAGAATGGTATAAATTTTTTACTTTTTTGGTGATAACATTAAACAAGAATTTTATATCCACCATATGGAACACAAATTTATTGAACTTTTCATATAGATTTCCTTTTTTCAAATTCCTTATCTCAATAGTCAAATTCCTCATGTGATCATTCTTACTCATGATGTATATTATAATATATTCTTTTATTACAACACAAATTTTGGAAGGTAATCTCTAAAACATAAATTCATTAGGATAATGAATATTTCCATGGAATTATAGAGATCGAAGGGAAACACTATGTACTTGTAGAGCTGATACATTAGTTGAGTTGAATTCCTATGAATATCTTCCTTCTTCAACTAAAATTTTTGTTATCTAGAATTACTTTCCTCCATAGAGAAATACTAGACCCAAAATAGTTGATCAAAAATGCCATATATCCATTATAGGGGATACATGAACTTTATCTAGTTTTTGTCAATCTCATAATATTAAATGAAAAATCATAGGGATCTGTCATTTTTCTTTACATATAAGACCGATACACCCCACACATAGGAGTTTATAATATAAATCCCTTATCAATAATCTCTTTTTAGAACATATTTATTTCGCCAACATAACAGTGTCCATTCGATAAGGATCTATACATTTGGCCAGAGATCTAGGTATAATTTCAATTGTGAAATCAACCTCTTGTTCATGAGTAGGACTATGAAAATCACTAGGGAACACATCTTTATTGTTACTAACAATTGGAATTCCTTAAATAATGATCCTATCAACTAACATAAAAATTTTATGATATATATTTTCACTTTTCTGGAAATAATTTCAACACCTATCATGTAAATTCTGAATTAGAGACATCCCACTCAATACGCATATATTGAATTTGAGGATACCTTGAAATGTAATGAGTGATCAATGTATCCTGTCAGTTGATTTTGGTTGGGAATAATGATTGTCAATCCATACCCAATCTAGAATCAATCACTTCTATCATTTGTAAGAAGTTATTTTCTTGGAGGATCAGGAAATAGAAAGTGATTGTGTCGGCCTTATATTCATTAGATTCATTAATTACACCCTTCTATGTTCTTAATGAAAACAATACAACTATATTTTGATGTGGTTAATTAATAGTTATACTAGACCTGAAAGATATGAAATAATGTATAAAAATAATTAAATACTAAATTCCCTTTTAATGAGTGAAAATACAATCATACCTATCAACATGTTATTATCGTGATCCACCTTAAAAGTAGTGGTTGAATATTCTCATAATTTCTACCTTGGATCTTATTGTTTTTTATTATCTCTGACAACTCTTATATTAGAGCATTGGACACATAATTATCATGTTCCATTATGTTGAAATATTATAATAAAATAATAGTATTTATCTCATCTTTCCATTAATAATTTCATTTAGTATGCTTCTTAAATTTACTTCAATAATTATTATTTTCATTCCCCTCACCTCTACATTCATTCATCTCCTAGTTCCATTGAGATAGATTAGGGTATGATTATCCCCTCTATTTTGAAAAATTGGATATTGTTTTTTATTTCCTCCCTGAGATTTATATGTTGATCCTCCATCATTAAACTCCATATTAAACTTTTTATCTTATGTCCATAAGACCACTAAGAGACACCAAATATTATATAATCATTTAGGAAAAAAAAAGAAATCTCCTTATTATTTTTATATTTAAAAATCCTGGAAAATTTTAATTGGCATGGATTTAAACTAGTTAATATTAAATGTATCCTAAATTTAGTTTTTTGTATAAATATAGTGGAATATCTTCCACTACATATCAATTATTCCTTATATGATCTGATAGAATCGACATACTTTTTTCAGTTTGAGGAACTCCCTCTCCATCATAAAACATTGAAATGAGAGAAAATTTGAATGGAATGTAATTTTATGGAATCCTTATTAATATATAGACTACTTTTATTCTTTATACTGAGTGTTTTTTTAGTTTACACCAATGATCACCATCTCCATCATTATGATAGATCTAAAATAAAACATTCACATAATCTCGTAATTGAATGAAAGGGAATATCTTACCAATGGAGTTAATTTGATGTTTTGTGATGAGAGGATTAGAAGATCCAGTAACGGTGGAAGAAATTTTTCCCATAATGTATTTGACCACTACTTGATCTTTCATTGGACAATGGTTGAATTAAACATGATTCATGTTTTTATTAATAACATGATCCAATTGAGAAAGTCCATGCATAATGTTTTACTATCCCAGTCCAGTCATGTTTGGAAAGAAACTTGGAAAATAATCCCACTTACTATCACATTGGTTATTAGCATGAGTTCTCTAATTTACATCCACAAATAAAAATGTATGGAATAAAATTCAAGGGGAATGAATTATTAGACAATGAGAATAGAAATAGGAACCTATGAACATTAAAGGATAAACATATAATTAAAAACATTATTTTAATTTTTGGTTACATATGATTTAATAAAAGATATCCATGCTGATATAATTTTAATTGGGTCTATCTATAATGTATTATATCCATTATCCATAAATATATCTAGACCATCATTTTATACCAACTATAGAGACCCAACTCTTTTACACACAAAATTTCTTTGATTTTTAGCGTCATTTCTTATTAAAAACAAACCAATAATCTAAAAGGATAGTGTATTTGGATTAATAGATTCATAATAGTAAAACATGAAACTACAATAAAAAAATATTCAATTAATATATATATATAATTATCTATTAACTCCCTTTTAGTTCCTATAATTTCATTGAGTAACATTGGGAATACATAGACAAAACAGACCTGTTGAAAGGCCCCATAAAGAAAAACACATGGGAATGAATAATACCACATGAGTTAGAATGCATAACACAAAAACAAAAAAATTATATATTCTTTATGTTTTTTATGATTTTTAAATAATTTTATAAAACATTAATCCCATAAAAATCATTATTGTAAAATTTTGTATAATTCAATATATGAACATTACAATCATCAAGAAAACAAGTAAAGATTAATTAAAACATTTTATTATATAATAGAAATTTCATGGTCATCAATAAAATTATATAACCACTATAAATATATAAAATTAGATTTATTTTAATTTTATTTTTATCAATTAATTAAAATTTTAATTAGTTTAAAAATTACTAAAAAAAATTTGTACAAGAATTTTAGGTAACAATTTCTTCCCTAAAAAGAAAAAAAATCGATTTTCATTGTAAATATTTTAGATTGTAAATTAATTTTTATATTAGATCAGGTTATATGGATAACAACATATTAAAAATGATATAATTGTAAAAACAATAGTTCTTCACATTTGACATTTCCTTAAATAATATATTAGAATGTCTATAATCATAATCAAAAAACATTAAATATTCATAAAACAAAACCATTAATTATTAGGGAAGAATATTAATAATAAAATTAAATTGGGAATAAGTTTAGGGAAAATATCTGGTCTTTATCATTTAATTTTTTCTCTTAATTACCAAATTTACCTTTATTATAGAAACAAAATTATTAATGAAATTTTTCATACTGTAAATAAATTAAAGGTTTGTATTTTTTTAAATTTGCAACTATTGATTTAAAATATGGAATATATTTTTTACAAAAAAATATATCATATACTTTTAAAAATATAATTTATTTTTATTGTGTAAAAACATTGTGAAAAATATATTCTCAGAATAATAAACAGTTTTTGTATAAAATATTTTTGTACAAATTAATGTATAAAATCATTTAAATGACCAAATTCGATTATTTATAATAATAATAAAGTAAAAATTATAGTTTAAAACATAATACATGAATGATATTATATTCTATAATATTTAAATGAAAATAAATTTCAAATTATAAATCAGTATTTTTTCACTCCTCTCAAAAAAATTTACGGTTATTGGTAAATTTTAAAAAATTCCACAAAAGTTAATTTTGAAATTTTAAATTAAAAAAAGTAAATTTATTTTTTGAATTAATTTTTAGAAAATATTCAAAGATATATATATATTTTTTTCTCATAGAATAAAATATTGTTATTTTTTAATGAATATTTAATTTTGAAGAATAAATTGACATTACAATTAATTAAGTGTTTATTACCTATGTAATATTAAATAAATAAATTTCATAATATGGTTATTCCAATTGATACCTAAAAAATGAATGGATAGATTATATTGGTTTTGTAAAAATAATATTACTTTAATAGTATATCATGGTTCGTTTAAACATTATGTTGTGGGTAACACAAGCCACATATGATGTAAAATTATTTGAGGATAATTATTTAATAAAAATATTATGGTTTAACAGGATGGGTTGGGCCTATATCTCCCTCCATTGCATAGAGTTATGATTTATATCCCAAGATATCAATATCATTGGAACGAGGAGTGAAACTGCTTCAATAAGGTACCTTTTCATCTTGATGGTTTGGGGAGTGAACCCATTCCACTATGATAGTTTCCAGTGATTGTAGACTACTATTTAAATGATTTTATATACTTATGTGAGTACCAAAACACTATTACATTTCCCTCTATCATTATCTCATGTATCATTTTCTATGATAACCTAATGATTTATGTCTTATGACTAACCAATTTGTTTTCCATGACCTGAGATTATGATCTTTCATTTGTATGTTGTGTTTATTTTATGTTATTCTCACATTCTCGTAATCATATTAATGAGTTATTCTTGAGTATCCCTATTGTTTTCCCTTACTAATCTTCTAAACTCACAACACTTATTTTTCCTTTCCACAAGATGTGATGAAAAGTTTTATATATGGTATTTCTATGAAGAGTAAATTCTTTGAAGGTCTTAATGGAATTATTTAAGATCTCCTAAGAAATTAATTGATATTGTGTATAGTTTGTAAATTTTCTATAACTTTATGATCCAAATTAGTGTGTCTTTTTCATGTAATGAATATTCATATAAAAATGTGTAATATCTATTCTTGATAAGTGTTGGTAATTAAATGAATTTAATTGTAAAAAAATTTCCATGAATAATGATAAACCATTAATCATTATGTTGGTGTTTGTTGAATCCCCCTCCACCAGGATAAGGTTAGTGGTATAGCATCCCGTCTTTTTATAACATAACTTTTCATTCCATTACATGGAACTGAGGATCTTTAAGGTTTAGTGTCTTGGAAACAAGGAACATAAAACATGAAACAAAAAAAAATTCTTCTTAAACACTTGAAAGGCTTCTCCTCATGTTCACCCTAGGCTCATTACTGCATCTCATAACCTGGGGACATACATCAAAAGGAAGGGTGAGCATAAGGCCCAGCAAGGGAAACAAGTGAAACATTTTACATATGAACTTGAGATACATCAATAAAGTCATGAAAATAACTTTAATGCATGAAAATGAAATCATGAGGCATATCATAATAAAAATAAAACTTTTACATAACATGAAGATGTGGCTGAAACATTTAATATTGACAATCGTTTCGTTTCACCACGGTCCATCCCCAAGGTGTCGTTAAAAATTACCAAGGTTATTCACCAAGGCGTCGTTAAAATGGTCATCTCTAGAGATTAAGTCTTTACCCAATGCATTGGAGCACTATCAGGGCGCACCCTTAAATTTGCCTTTATTATCATGTGAGCCACATATATCATCATCAAACATTTCATAAATAACCCATATAGCATAAAATAAATGGGTTTCATTTCATAATCATAATGTTTTAAAAACTTCTTTAAAGACATGATCTTTACGTCACTTTAAAACCCACAGAAAAGGAAGGTGGGTCTCATGTATGTAAATCCCAGAATTTAAAATAGAACATTTTGGTATATATGTGAATACCCCTTTAGAAGAAAGAGCTTTGAGTATTCACTTAATAAAATAAAAGGACTTTAGAAAAAGAGATAGACATTTTGAGACAGAAATTCTGCAGCATAACGGCAATGTTCCGAGGTTTTAGAAGACATTAAAAGAGAGGTAAAATGGGTCAAACATTCAGAAATGACCCATAAAATAGTACATGGACAGAATAAGAAGGATACATGATCATGGTAATGAGATTTCAAGGAAATACCATTTGAAATGAAAAACATGGAAGGAAGAAAAAAAAATTAGATTTCTCTTATGAAAGTTCGGCAGCCTAACGGCGTTACTTAAACCTCAACAAACAATGATTTGAAAAGATCAAATAGGATCTCTCATCATGTGAACATAAGAGTTCAGTATGATAGATATAGAGATAATTCCCCAGCATAACAAAAAGGAACTTGAAAGAATTGACATGAAAGTAGAACTTCAAAACGAGAAGGGTGAAGAACCACTTAAAAATTCGGCAGCCTAACGGCGCCACTTAAAACATCAAAATACTGAATTGAAGAGATCAAATGGGGTCTCTCATCATATGAACATAAGAGTCCAGTATGATATATATAGAGATCATACCCCAATATAACAAAAAGGAACTTGAAATAATTGACATGAAAGTAGAACTTCAAAACGAGAAGGGTGAAGAACCACTTAAAAATTCGGCAGCCTAACAGCGCCACTTAAAACATCAAAATACTGAATTGAAGAGATAAAATTGGGTCTCTCATCATATGAACATAAGTGTACAGTATGATATAGATAGAGATCATACCCCAATATAACAAAAAGGAACATTAAAGACTTGAATGAAAATAGAACTTGAAAACGAGGAAGGTGAAAGAATCCCTTAAAAATTCGGCAGCCTAACGACGCCACTTAAACATTCTTAAAACGAATTGATGAGAGAAAGGGGGGGTCTCTCATCATATGAACATGAAATATGCATTAGGATGAATATAAAATAACATCCTACAACATAAGAACATGGAGTATAAAAGAAAAGACATAAAAGATATTACTTGAAAAGAAAGAGAGAGGTCGGATCCCTTACCTTAAAATGTAACTCTTAAACCTCAAAGGGTGGGACCTTGAGGGCTTAGGGGCACCTTGGGAGGACTCCTTGGGAAGTAATGAGACCAGAAATTCGTTGGTAATGAGTGGGGAGTCGAATGGATGAGAGGAGGGCTTGGTATTTATAGGGAAAGTGAGGGGACAAGGCATTAATGGCCAAGGGACACCTCACATGTGCTTTTCTCAAACCCATGTGCTCTCCCTTTTCATTTATCATGGAGTTAGGCCACATGGGGCCCCCAAAACAATAATTCATCACCCATGGCCGGCCAACCCTCAAAAGATCTCATGACATCATCATGACACCGTTATGATGTCATTAAACATACCGAAACCCTAAAACTGTATTTTTACTATTTACTGAAAATTCAACTTTCTCAGAAAAATCCCAAAATTTAACATTAACCAAATATCAATGCTCTGATTTCAAAAATGAAATCCATTTTATAAAAATAATTTTCTAAATATTTTTAATTTAATTTTTAAATAAAAACACTATTCATCGAAAATTCATTTTTTTCAGAAAAAACCCCAAAAATTACCATAACATAATATCGATGCTCTGAGTTCAAAAATAACGTCATTTTGATAAAAAAAAATTTCTAATTATTTTTAATTAAATTTTTAATTAAAAAACACTATTCACCCGAAAAAACTAATACTTGAATAATAATTAATGAAACCGTTATTTAACTATTTTATTGAATCACATTACTTAATCAAGGTGCCTAGATTATTTTAAAACTTTCTTTAAGTGAGATTACTAATCCATTTGGTCATATTACTAATCCTAATCATAAAATCACTATTCATAATTTACTATTCATCAAAAATCAAGTTGATCTTATTAGACTCTAAATTTAGTACTGAACATAATTGCAGAAGACCATTTTTTGAAAATCATTACACATTTTTAATTATTTAGGGTTTACATAAACATATTTAAAATATCCTTTTTCTAAAATTCATCAAAAATATGCATACTATATTTATCCGGTCATTTCAAAATTCATAAACTTCATCATAAGAAGAAATCCCAATTTTTATTTAAAACAAGGATTACACAAGGTAGTTATGGTCTCGTTACATAACCCCTTATAATACCAGCATAGGACCTAAGAGTAAGGTGTGCTAGGGTGATAGAAGCTTGGGGCGGCTCAGTCAACATTGCCCGAGTAGTAATTTCTATCAGTTTGAACTTCTCAGGAAGGCGATTTCGTTCCAGCTTCACATGATGAAGTTCGGCTTGGATTTGATCCAGAGCAAAGCCCAGTGGTGCTACCTCCTTCCCAAGCTCTGTTAGATGGGCTTCGATCGGTCCAAGTCTACTAGGTGAGGCCATCGAATCTTCTTTCTATAATAATTAACCAAGATTACTTATATTTAGAGACAATAATCAAAACATTTTGTTCACAACGGTCATGTTGACCGATGGTTATATAATAGTCAAAACCCACTGATCTCATTTTAATTATAATCATGTTTATCAAATAAAACATTTTTGTTGAGTATAACAATAACACATAAAATTAGGAAACAAAATTTATTTAAAAATTTCGGGTCGTTACAATCTTCACCCCTTAAGAAATTGCGTCCTCGCAATTTTAAAACTGGGTTTTAAAATTTCATTGAAAGTCCCACATCGGAAAAGGAGTCAGTACAACTATTACTTTAAAATAATGAAAGGGAAGTACAATGGTCACCCGAGTTAACCCACACTAGGGTTCCATGTAGGAAAACATGGACATGGAGGAAAAAACAAAGGGTCAAGTTCTGAGGGAGAGTGATAGAGAACATTATTAGGAGAAAGTTAACCATGTGAAAATCCCAAACATATTATGTGTGTAAACGGTCTTTGATTACCTAGTAGGAAACGTAAACCAACAACATTTTTGTTTTACGTTTCTTTTCATAATTTTGAGGATTTCATTTACTACATAGAACAAAAACATAATAAAATATACCTACCTTCAAGTAGATTTTCATCCTTTAACAAGTCCCTACCAACACTAATCTTTTCTCCAAATGATGAGAATTCAAAAACACTTGGTCTCATAAAAGCACAAGAATAATCTTCTATAGAATCACATAATCTACAAAAGATTAACTATCTATTTCTTCTATCTTTAAACATTATCCCAAAAACAGAAAGGTTAAGGTAAAACAACTCTTCAAAAAGAAAGAATCCCATAGGAATGGAAACTACTTTTAAATCATTAAAGTTCCATGGTACTACCCAAAGTTCATCATAGACCATTCCATAAATAACGGTCCTTAAAATTCCTCAAAACAAACCAAACTAAGATTGAAACCCAAATACAATAAGGATTTGATAACATTGTCTTCCAAAACAACTTCATTGTTCATCTCCAGACAACATCAACCACTCCTAACATCTTATAAAAAGTAGCTAACCTAAACATATTTTACCCAAGATAGGTTAGTCATTCCCATAAGTAACCTAAATTACTATAATTTCACCTTAAATACATCGATTCTTCAAAATATAAGTCAACCTTACTCCTCAATGAAAATACCGTAGTAATCTATTTACCTCGATCAAATATGGTTCCCAAAATAATAAACGTCTTCCAAAATAATAATAATATTTTAATCCCCTGATCATCCCTGTCATATTAATACGAAAATCGTCGCATTTCCTATCACATTGGTTTTCGGAACATGTTCTTCAATTTCCCACCATTAACTAAGAAGAGAAAGCATAATTAGGGGCTTAAGTACTTAGCTAATAATCATGAAAAGGAACTGAAAGCATATAAGGATAACTTTTATATGAAAGGTATACCCTAAGTTGTGATCTCCTAGGTTCCCATCTAGGTTATGAATGATCATATATTATTACGTGAACCTTTATTTTATTTTATCTTTGTTCCTTTAACAATGGTTCATACCAAACTTATGAATTTACCAAAGCATATCCCCCGGGAGTGTCGTAACCAAGAGTGCAGCAAGGCCCATTGTCGTGTACCAGTTCCCGTTCGAGTCTAGCTCAAAGCGGTGTTTTCGGGTTTTACCCCTATGTACATCTGTGCCAGAGCCACCTCTACCTGCTCGTATCCAGACAGGGATGTATTTGCTTGGCAACCCCTTACTTAATACTCACCAAAATACCAGGAAGATTTCCTATATTAAACTTTTCTATAGGGTTCCTCCTAGAGTTTTCATATCCTAATTTCCACAAATAACTAAACCATCCTTTGATACCAACTATAGCATCCCGTCTTTTTATAACATAACTTTTCATTCCATTACATGGAACTGAGGATCTTTAAGGTTTAGTGTCTTGGAAACAAGGAACATAAAACATGAAACAAAAAAAAATTCTTCTTAAACACTTGAAAGGCTTCTCCTCATGTTCACCCTAGGCTCATTACTGCATCTCATAACCTGGGGACATACATCAAAAGGAAGGGTGAGCATAAGGCCCAGCAAGGGAAACAAGTGAAACATTTTACATATGAACTTGAGATACATCAATAAAGTCATGAAAATAACTTTAATGCATGAAAATGAAATCATGAGGCATATCATAATAAAAATAAAACATTTACATAACATGAAGATGTGGCTGAAACATTTAATATTGACAATCGTTTCGTTTCACCAAGGTCCATCCCCAAGGTGTCGTTAAAAATTACCAAGGTTATTCACCAAGGCGTCGTTAAAATGGTCATCTCTAGAGATTAAGTCTTTACCCAATGCATTGGAGCGCTATCAGGGCGCACCCTTAAATTTGCCTTTATTATCATGTGAGCCACATATATCATCATCAAACATTTCATAAATAACCCATTTAGCATAAAATAAATGGGTTTCATTTCATAATCATAATGTTTTAAAAACTGCTTTAAAGACATGATCTTTACGTCAATTTAAATCCCACAGAAAAGGAAGGTGGGTCTCATGTATGTAAATCCCAGAATTTAAAATAGAACATTTTGGTATATATGTGAATACCCCTTTAGAAGAAAGAGCTTTGAGTATTCACTTAATAAAATAAAAGGACTTTAGAAAAAGAGATAGACATTTTGAGACAGAAATTCTGCAGCATAACGGCAATGTTCCGAGGTTTTAGAAGACATTAAAAGAGAGGTAAAATGGGTCAAACATTCATAAATGACCCATAAAATAGTACATGGACAGAATAAGAAGGATACATGATCATGGTAATGAGATTTCAAGGACATACCATTTGAAATGAAAAACATGGAAGGAAGAAAAAAAATTAGATTTCTCTTATGAAAGTTCGGCAGCCTAACGACGTTACTTAAACCTCAACAAACAATGATTTGAAAAGATAAAATAGGATCTCTCATCATGTGAACATAAGAGTTAAGTATGATAGATATAGAGATAATTCCCCAACATAACAAAAAGGATCTTGAAAGAATTGACATGAAAGTAGAACTTCAAAACGAGAAGGGTGAAGAACCACTTAAAAATTCGGCAGCCTAACGGCGCCACTTAATACATAAAAATACTGAATAGAAGAGATCAAATGGGGTCTCTCATCATATGAACATAAGAGTCCAGTATGATATATATAGAGATCATACCCCAATATAACAAAAAGAAACTTGAAATAATTGACATGAAAGTAGAACTTCAAAACGAGAAGGGTGAAGAACCACTTAAAAATTCGGCAGCCTAACGGCGCCACTTAAAACATCAAAATACTGAATTGAAGAGATAAAATTGGTTCTCTCATCATATGAACATAAGAGTCCAGTATGATATATATTGAGATCATACCCCAATATAACAAAAAGGAACATTAAAGACTTGAATGAAAATAGAACTTGAAAACGAGGAAGGTGAAAGAATCCATTAAAAATTCGGCAGCCTAACGGCGCCACTTAAACATTCTAAAAACGAATTGATGAGATCAAGGGGGGGGGGTATCTCATCATATGAACATGAAATAGGCAGTAGGATGAATATAAAATAACATCCTCCAACATAAGAACATGGAGTATAAAAGAAAAGACATAAAATATATTACTTGAAAAGAAAGAGAGAGGTCGGATCCCTTACCTTAAAATGTAACTCTTAAACCTCAAAGAGTGGGACCTTGAGGGCTTGGGGGCACCTTGGGAGGACTCCTTGGGAGGTAATGAGACCAGAAATTCGTTGGGAATGAGTGGGGAGTCGAATGGATGAGAGGAGGGCTTGGTATTTATAGGGAAAGTGAGGGGACAAGGCATTAATGGACAAGGGACACCTCACATGTGCTTTTCTCAAACCCATGTGATCTCCCTTGTCATTTATCATGGAGTTAGGCCACATGGGGCCCCCAAAACAATAATTCATCAACCTTGGCCGGCCAACCCTCAAAATATCTCATGACATCATCATGACACCGTTATGATGTCATTAAACATACCGAAACCCTAAAACTGTATTTTTACTATTTACTGAAAATTCAACTTTCTCAGAAAAATCCCAAAATTTAACATTAACCAAATATCAATTCTCTGATTTCAAAAATGAAATCCATTTTATAAAAATAATTTTCTAAATATTTTTAATTTAATTTTTAAATAAAAACACTATTCATCGAAAATTCATTTTTTTCAGAAAAAACCCCAAAAATTACCATAACATAATATCGATGCTCTGAGTTCAAAAATAACGTCATTTTGATAAAAATAATTTTCTAATTATTTTTAATTACATTTTTAATTAAAAAACACTATTCACCCGAAAAAACTAATACTTGAATAATAATTAATGAAACCGTTATTTAACTATTTTATTGAATCACATTACTTAATCAAGGTGCCTAGATTATTTTAAAACTTTCTTTAAGTGAGATTACTAATCCATTTGGTCATATTACTAATCCTAATCATAAAATCACTATTCATAATTTACTATTCATCAAAAATCAAGTTGATCTTATTAGACTCTAAATTTAGTACTGAACATAATTGCAGAAGACCATTTTTTGAAAATCATTACACATTTTTAATTATTTAGGGTTTACATAAACATATTTAAAATATCCTTTTTCTAAAATTCATCAAAAATATGCATACTATATTTATCCGGTCATTTCAAAATTCATAAACTTCATCATAAGATGAAATCCCAATTTTTATTTAAAACAAGGATTACACAAGGTAGTTATGGTCTCGTTACATAACCCCTTATAATAGCAGCATAGGACCTAAGAGTAAGGTGTGCTAGGGTGATAGAAGCTTGGGGCGGCTCAGTCAACATTGCCCGAGTAGTAATTTCTATCAGTTTGAACTTCTCACGAAGGCGATTTCGTTCCAGCTTCACATGATGAAGTTCGGCTTGGATTTGATCCAGAGCAAAGCCCAGTGGTGCTACCTCCTTCCCATGCTCTGTTAGATGGGCTTCGATCGGTCCAAGACTACTAGGTGAGGCCATCAAATCTTCTTTCTATAATAATTAACCAAGATTACTTATATTTAGAGACAATAATCAAAACATTTTGTTCACAGCGGTCATGTTGACCGATGGTTATATAATAGTCAAAACCCACTGATCTCATTTTAATTATAATCATGTTTATCAAATAAAACATTTTCGTTGAGTATAACAATAACACATAAAATTAGGAAACACAATTTATTTAAAAATTTCGGGTCGTTACAAGTGGTCTTTGATGATGAGGGCTCTTGAATCTAATTTCATTGTATTTGATGTAGTGACATGATCAATCTAGTTATATCAAAAGATTTTGAACAATATTTTTAGAGACCAAGTATGGTAATAAATTAAAGATGGAATTTTTATTTGTGATGGTCATGGTAGTGTGGTATTATCAATGAATATGAAAAACATCAATATAATTTTTTGTAGATTATACAGGAAATTTATATGCTGATCTCAAGTTGGTTGACTGAGCATATAATTTAAGTGGTGTCAGATGTTAAATCATACGTCAAAATATTTGAATGCTTTGAAAAATAAGCTAAAACCTAGATAATATTGAGATGAACATATGTCCATTAAGATATTAGAATGTAAACAATTATAAATAAATTTTAACGATAAAATTAGATGCAACTAAAAATATTTACCTTCAAAATTTAATCACCATGTCTATCTGAAAGAATAAGATGTAGTTTTTTTCAATGTGTCTATGATCGTGACTTTAGAAAAGTGAATTAATCATATATGTTCAATTCCATTATATGGAGGTAGATCTATAGTCTATTAGATTACTAAAATATAAAATTATATCAATTTAAATTTATAATAGTGTAATTAATTATATATAGTGATTCCATGATTTAGGAACCCATCATGGAGAGAATAGTTCATAGAATGGATATTGAGACAAGAACAATATCAAATTTATTGTTAATAGAGTTGTAGATAGTGGATGATGGTTATTTAGATAGAGAAGATTAATTTCTCTATATCCCCTCTCTATATTCCAATTTTGGGATGAATATTCATGAATATATTTTTATTTTATTTCTTTAATTGTTAATTTATTTTCATTGTGGATGATAGATTCAAATGTTATGATATCATTAATTTATTATGCAGTCATTTTCATAAATGAATAATTTCGATTTATTGATTAGTGATTTTCATTTCATTTTTTATGAGTATGTTTTTTAGATTTAAATTACTGGGAAGTTATGATATTAGATGTTAACTTTTTTAATATTTTTTAAAAAAATTATAAATAGATAATTATTCACTTATAGACTTTTGAAAATACTTTTTCGTGATTTTTTATTAAATAATTATATAATTGGGATGTTTCACTAAAAAATGAAGATAACATAATGACATTAAGGTGAATTAAAAATCCTTCTTTACAAGAACAAACTACGTTGTTATTAATTTATTTTTAAATAGTAATATAATTTTTAATATTTTAGATAAACTAAAATATCGATAATTTCTTCTACTGCCAGTTTATCTCTCTCTCTCATTTCAATTTTATTACTCTAGACAATCACTATCATATCTTTATGTTAATTTTTATATATTTTTAATAACTTTTAATTAATTATGAATCCCTTTTTGTTTATAAATTTATGTCTTTGATAAAAATGATTAAAAAATAATATTATACTACAGGGTTTATAAATAAATAATTTCAGCCCACATTAATTGAAGCACTTTTATAAAATATTTTTATAATTATGTGGTATGGTACGTGGAAGAAAATAAAAAACACTAAAAAAATTAAAATAAAATATTTTTATAATAAATAAAAATTAAATTAAAAATATTAAATCTAAAATCTATATGTTTTCATTGACTACTGTTCTACTTTGAAATACATAAAACATCCCTATATGCATAAAAGGATTAGATCATTTAAATTTGTTCATAGATTTTTTAATATTAAAAAAGAAGTCATTCTACCTTATGTAAAAAAGAAATATCAAATGAAATACATTTATGTTCTATAAGCTAGATATTTAAAACAAATAATTCATGTAAACTATCCCAGAATTCATTCCCGTGAATGGTCTAAAATTATATGAGTTTCAAATGATTTTAGTTCTTTGTAATTTGTCATTATGTGTCTTACTCAATGATCTAGGAACTATAATAATGTGAAATAATACCTCTCTATGAGTTAATAATTTAGTAGTATATAAATAGGGCACCCCTTATAATTCATTTGTGTCTTTAATAGTTCTATTCAACAACTCTATTTGTGAGGGTTCTTTAAGGAATAGTTGAGATTACGGTTGTTTCCTATTTTTTTCAAAATGTAGTATAGAACATAGATTTAGTGTCTTGATGATTAAATCATAGATATATGGGATGATTTATTAAATATTTTTATCACTATATTCTATCCATGGGATAATACAATTGAGCTATGTCATAAAATTATTATATTTTCCATGATAATGTAGATTTATCGCGGGATACGTGGGGTTGTTTTTTCAGTCATTCTTTTACACTTAATCAACCAAAAATTGGCTAAAGATATTTTAATGGATACATTCTACAATTATCATAACACATACAATCATAATATGGAGCATTAGTCTTGTAGTGAGGATTTTTTAAACTCAAATTCCGATTAACTATTATAATTATTTGATATATTATTATTATGAGATGTACAGTCACACAAAAAATGGTATCCCAATTCTTTTCATCTTACTCAATATGAATAGACTTCTCAATTTTTAGAATATAGAGATTACAAAAGGAAATAATGATCCATTTTAAATCCAGTAAATAAAGTAAAAAATAAATCAATATTTTTATGGAGAGATAAAGGATTGATTAAACAATATGCTACCTTTGGTTACCAGGAATATATTAAAATTATCTTATATCTTAATAATGGTTTGAGTGTTAAAATTATCATGGTGATTAAATGGTATCATCATAATATGTTTTGGGTGATATTGATTCATCAATGAATGATAGATATTCTAAGATCCATTGTTTGGAACGTAAAATAATCCATGTTGATAGAAATCTTAATGTTCTAAAACGTGTATGTTTTATAATTCAAAAAAACCATACCCAAGAGAATATAATATGTATTTAACAACTATATCCAGAAATAAAACTCAATAATAAATAATTAAGTAATCGCTGGATATTAAATTGATGAATAAAATAAATTTGGAAATAAAAAACTCAATAAATGAAAATAATAATATCAGGGTAATATGGCCCATCATTAACCCAATAGTCTATCATCAACTAAAATACTGAATTATTAATTGATAATAAAGAGGTAACTCTTTAAATAAGGTAAGAAGATTCTGTGAATCAAGTATGATGAGGGTAGTCCCCACATATTGTAAAATAAGGAGTATACCCTTGCTTTACACTATGGAGTTAAAAGGTGTGATGAAAATGGTTATTGAAAATTTAATATATGTTTTAGACCTTCAATATTAGGTTATCATTTTTAGTGGCATGTAACAATATTACATTTGATGTAATATTTCATAATGGGTTATTACCTAACCAGATGGATTGAGAAGATTATACAATCACAAATGTCCCTATAGATAATTGTGAAATTTCATAAAATATATTACCTCAAAAATTAGAATATCATAAAAGCGTTTTTATCTCTTATATAATGTAACATCCTTGGTTAATAAAGAACATGGAATTTTTCATATTTGTTAATATTTTTGAAGTAAATATTAATTCTACTTCATACGGGATACTAAGATCGATGGTGTACCTGACACACAATAATGGGTTACTTTGAAATCTTACATTGCACACTAATAATATAATATTATTATTTTAAATGGTAGTGAACACATATATATTGTAATGGAGGGAATGAACATAACTAACTAAAAAATGATTATATATTTTTGTAAAAGTTTTATACATTTATCCAATACATGTTAGAGAATTAAAATGTGAAGGAATCTAATTTAAACATAATTTACTTTAAAAGGTCGATTTACCACCTTTTAATGGAGAACCCTATTTGTATCTAGTTTTGGTCACAATTATATGTTCCATTTGTGAAAATAAAATTATTTTTTAGAATTGGGATACAAATATTTACTTTGGGTATTTTTTTGGTATTTTTATGATATAATTCATTAAATTATTAATATTAAAAAATACTGATTTTTCATTCAATAGTTCCTTTTAATATAGTTCATTTATATGGTTATAATAATTTTCTAATTGTTTTTAATGTTTAATTAGAATATATATATACCATTTCATCCACTATTGGCCATTGGAATTAATTTCACTCTGAAATTTGTCATAAACAAGTGTCAATTTTTTGATAGATATTGTTTCTTAAAAACACGCTCTATGTTTTGATAATGGGAATTAATTTCAAATTAATTAATGTAACTTCTATGTTTGAAATTTTGTAAAATAGACATCATTTTTGTGTTCAGAATATAAAATATATATGAGGATGAATTTTTGGTTGTTTTCTAAAAAACATCAATTTTTCATGAATAGTGAAACCCCTAAGTAGTGGTTGAAAACAAAAATATTATTTTAAATGAAATTTTACCACTTCTGTGGATTGAATTTTGAAAATCCGACATACATTGTTTGTATTAGTATATAAAATGTGGTTCAATGAGGTGAAAATTATTTTTGGTGAATAGTTACTTTTGACTTTTATTTACCGCGGTTAAAGGTAAATAGGGTAATTAAAGGTAAAAAGAATATTATAATAATACAAAATTACATTAAAACTTGTAAAAACCTTATTGGATGAGTCATGGAAGACCATGGGAATCCTTCTGTCGATTTTGGGTCCCCATGGTTCCATATGGGAGTGATAATGACACTTTATTTTAATTAACTTAAAGTAAAGGAAAAAATGACACAAATAAATATATTTTTTAATTTAATTTTGACATTTGGTTATATAAGTTATAATTTTGAAAATAATTATTCATTGGAAAGCTAAATATATTTTCGACATCATGGTGTTTTTTTATAATTTTTCAACATCAAACAAATAAACTTATTTATGACACAAAATTGATACAGTATTTGCCTCATTAATAAATGATTTAAATAAATAATGTTATAAATATTAAAATAACATACAAAACCTCTCAAATTATTATTGAATTATTTTATTCTGACCACGAGTCATCTTATTTTCGACCTTAATGTGTTTTGGACTTTTAGAAACCGAAATTCATTATATAATAAAATAATATTTCCACACTTTACAAAAGAGCCACTCCTCCAACTTATAAAGAGCCCTCACTTCTAACTCATTCCTCACAACTCTCAAGCCACTTGTCTCGTCAAAAACCAGTCCAAATAATCTATAAAGATACCTCTTTTCCACTTAAAATCCTTACCTTAGGCAGTAGTCACTTCAAGAAGTACTTTTTTATTAAACCAAAGGGAGTTTCTCAAATAAAAGGTAACAGTTTCTCTTAATTTCTTTTCTATTATTTTACTACTACATCCCCTAAAATCTTTTTATTCCTTTATAATATTACAACAACAGTATCCTAAATATAGTAGGATGTTTATATGAGAAGTATTCTAAGTACACTTACACACACCTCCGTCTAATGTGTAAAGAACATACTATTTCTGTGGATTACAAACTAACGCCTCACGAAACAATGATTGTTCAATTATACCCACCCCCTAATATTTTGGTAATTATGAATAAAAAATATTTTTATATGATATATATTATTTCTATGATTTTTTATTATTATGTATTTTTAATTTATAGCATACGTTTATGGTTTCCATTATAAGAAAACATGATAATTTCATTTGAAGAAGTGCGAACTACATGCCCCTCAAAGTGATATGACTCATTCATACCATACATGGGACATATAAAGGATTAATTTATTGAAATTATATATGATATTATACTGTAATTATAATATAAATATATATCATTATTTTTTCATTCAATTAAATTATGAAATAGAATGAAATTAGTGTTCATGTGTACGTACGGATTACTGTCTCCATGAACGGTGTATTTATTTTCAAAACTCCAGAATGTTATGTACTATTATAAATACATATATATACTGAATATATATGATATATATGATATCTAATACATTAATATAATTCTGGATATAATTAATTATTAACTATGTGAACAACTTGTAATTATAAGAAGTCCTTTTTTTGACTCAAGTACCATATATCGACAAAACGAATGTTATTAACTTAAATGATTACATAATGATTATAAAATTTTAATTTGTGATAAAAAAGGAATAATAAAAATTTAAAAGGTTCTTAAGAATGTTGAAATTAATTGAAGTTTATTATTCAGGATGATCAAGGAACAAACGAGTCAAGTTGGGCACGAGGTAAGGGGTTTCTTGTCTCAGTTTTAATTTGGTGAGATTTCCATTGAGCGCAACTAATTTATTGCATGTGGTGTATTTTTTAATTACATTTGATATATATAATCATGATTAAAATTATATTCATGTTATTTTGTGATTCATTTGGTGGTTATTAACTTTTGATCATACGACTCGATAGATTACATTAGGGTAAGGGGTTTTCATCTCACTTTTAATTCCCTTGAGATTTAGGTTATATTTGTACTATTTATTTTTGTTTAGTTTATGTACTACCCATGATTTTATTCATTGGGTAATATACATAAATTAATGTGTATTTACATCAACATTGTATGATCTGTGTTTCATTGGATGTATGTGTGGTAAGTTACCAAATCGGTATGGGAACCTTTCACCCTCCTCATTTTAAAAGAATTATTTTTGTTATATAGTTTAATATACATCTTCTTATGTTGGAATATGTTATTATATATCCTTATTGATTTAAATTTATTTACATGTGATGAGATACTCTTTTCTCTCTCTCATTAATTTATTTTCTGAATTTGAAGGTGACATTGTTAGGCTCTCAATTTTCTATAAGGGAACTTCTTTACCCAATTTCAATTCTTTGGGTTAAACTTCTACTTAAGGATTATGTAGTGCTATGAGAATGTGTGAATAACCTATGATTTGTTCACACTTAATATCCACATATATTGAGTATATTATTATTTTTCAAACATTATTATGTCATTTATTTATCCTTAATCTAAGGTTACAACTTTTATAAGGGATTTCGTCTCAACATACATTCCATTTATACATCATTGTTGTTATACACCAATTCACTCTTATGTGATGTATATAATGACTATTTTCATATTATATTATAGATACCTTTATTCTCATGATATTATAATGTTCTGATTAAATGTTATTCCTCAATTATTTGTATTCAACCATCTCTGTTTTGGATAAAAACACATTAACTAAAAAAACATTTTAAATGTTTTAATGATTTATTCCTCTAAATATTTCACATTAATTTCCATGTTTTAAAAATGGGTTTTATGATTTAATAATATGTAGAATAATTTTTTCAATTGATAATACATTTAAAATATTTAATGTGGCATGGGACACATTGATTCAAAAATATCTTTTATAAATGATTTAAATGGTTTTTAAGATGATTTTAAAATGCATTGTTTATTTCAATATCTTGATTTGATATTTTTCTATTGGAATGTGGAAAAGTAATCTTTCCATTATTTTTGTGTAATGTGTTATGATTACGTTATGGTAACTAGGAAATGTTTATGTATATGGGTGGTTCCATGATAAAACTAGGGTGGGTGAGCATGAGATAGCTCTCCAATGCATTGTGTAATGTTACAGAGGTTAATGTTAATGATTCTCCTAAGAGATTTAGGGAATATACTATTATGGGTATTCCAAATGTGACTCCATATGTAGTTGTGGTATCTACAATGTAAATATTTTATGAATTCCATACATTACCCTTATGATCTATGATTTATTTGTGTTATTCCTAAATCTTATGATTTGATATGGTATGTTGTTATTGAAAAGAATGGTTTCATTTATTTGTATTTAATTATGGTCTTATGTTTTCCTTCTTTATTTTATAACCCTTAGTGAGTTTTTTTCTCATCCCATGTTTTTGAAAAATTTTCCACCATATTTGAAGAGGAATAAGGTCAAGGATGGGATCATGGAAAAGTCATGTGGTCTAAATCATGGACGTAGACATGTTTCTTTTAAAGATTTATTATTTTATGAAAAAAATGGATTCTGAGTAGTAGAGTGTACATGTAATTTTCAGGTATTATGTAATTGTTATGGAATAATTCTCAAATACTATAATCATAAAAAGACCCCCACTATGAATCATTCACTTAATTTAGGATTATGTAATGTTTAAGGCCAGCTCCATATACATAATTAGAGAATGTGAGGGAATAAAAACTGTTTGTGACTTCAGTTATTGAATCAAAAATATTCCATATTCATTATATTAAAATTTGGTATTTAGAGAGATACAATGAAATTATATCTCTCTTCAATTGGTTGATAGATCACTTGATTATTTTTATGGAAGATTATATTATCTATTAGTTATTTTTTCAAATCAAATACATCCATGTATTTTATTATTCTTAAAATGGAGTGTGTTAATCATGTAACGGTCATTCTTGGAAGGCTATTCTTATATAATAATTTGGATGTAATTGTTTTTTTGAATGGAAAAAATAACCATTAAAAATATGATAATCAAGAATAGTTCTATCTTAGTAAGTACTCTCCACCTGTTGTGAGTTTCAAATTGATATATTATTTTTAGGATGACATTACAGTTGTGATTGGAATGAAAAACTATAGGATTTTTAATGATTTAATTTTGAATAAGTTGATGTTATTTTTAAATGATATTTTTAATAAATATGAATCCACAATATATAACGATAGGATTTTCATGATTTATCTAAATCTTAAAGATAAATTATTTCTAATAACAAAGACTCAATCACACATGAAAAATCATTTGTCCATTATAGTGTTACTCAAGATGTTACTAAAATTAAAAAAAACTACTATTTTTGTGGAATGTTCTTACCTAATATAAAATATGGATTCATAGTTACATTTTATTCATCCTATGTTGTGTAATATATAATAATATTATTTTACATCAATGTGTGAGGGTTTTTTATTCTCAAATACTTTAAAATTTCTTGGTTAATTCATTTTCAATTCAAGTTAATTTTGAATTTGGATAAATATTTATAAATGTATTTCTTAGAAGTTATTAGTGATATTGTTTTTGATGATTTCACACATATTATTTAGAAAATAACATCATTTTTTTCAATTGGGGACTCTAGAAATTATATTTTTGGGAATAATTTGAAAGTCCATATATAGAGATTTCTAAGATGAATTTTTCAAAATATGTCTTTAAAATTGGTCTTAGTGATTGTGAATCTGTTCCATTAGTTTTTTAAATTAATTTTGTATTTTTTAAACCTATGTAAATGGGAAAAATTAAAAAAAAAATTATTGGTTTTATTGGATAATTTTCTAGGTTGTTGTCTTCAATTTGTGGTACGATTAATGAAAATATTTACATAATAATGACAGTGGAAAAATAAAATTATTGTTTTATTTTTAATTGATCATGAAAATAATTAGATTGATGTAAGTGTGCTCATATTGTTGATAGATAATAATGAACAAATAACATTTAATAATAAATATTGATTTATTCATAAAAAAAATCATCTAATGTATCATGGTTTAGTATTTTAGTGGGGGTCTCTGATAGAAAACATAAAATTTAGTGTTTTATGAGTGGTGAAACATGATTCTTTATTTTTTTTAATTGTATATTATTTATTAAATAATTTTCTCTGACACTATTTCATTACAAAAATGGACCTAACTTGCATCCCTTTCAATTGGTGGAATGAGGGAATTTCTAAAAAAATAAATGTTTACTTCTATTCACTACAATATAAGATAAATATCTTGAACATCTTAGTCTAACTGCCCCTAATAATTATCTCTTACTATATTCTTTCTTGAACATAATCTAATTGTTTCTTATATTATATATTTTCCTCTTATAGTGACATTATTTTGGTGGTTACTGTATGAATCTTGCACTTAATTTATAAAAAAAGTTAATTTTCTTTTCTATTTTGAGATTTTTTTAGCAAATTCTGGAAATTGAACAGTTCTAGAAAATATCTTGGTAACATTCCATGTACTCCATAGTACATGAATTTTTTATGTTAGGAATTTACCGACCTCATGTTGACTTAGTACATGTCGTGTGATGACCATGTAAAAATAACATATTACACGACATGTAGTATTCTTTAACATGTTGGGTAATTTACATTCTACATACCGGATATGTTATATCCATGTGTTGACCAATGAGATGCGTCTAAGCTATGTAATGACCTATAATACCATGTAAGTTGCATCATAGACAAGATACTACAGAGTTTTCATTATTTGTAACATGACAAGTACTTTTATTTTTATTTCTTTAGTGGGGTAGCATCATGTCTCATTTTCTAAAACATCTTCTTCTTCAACATTTTTGGACTATGATGCTCTAGGAGGTCGAGAACGCTTATTCCATTATATTTCCTATCGAACATTTGTTCTTCATTTTGATGGTGGTTTCAAGAACACATATGGACGGCTAAACTTGTACATCCTATTCCATTCTTATTCATTTTCCTCACATGTTGTAGTTTCCATCTGAGTTGAATTGTTTGGATTTGACAGAAATGTAGATCTACAAAGATCACCTTGGAATTGCATATCAATAAAAGACGTGACTACATCTATGATTCTATGTTAGGTGGTGAAAAACATATTTTGTGTCTTTGTAGTCATTTTTTTGGTTGCATGTTTTTAGCACAACACTGGGTATTGATCAGGAGCCATTATTCTATATATTGAATTTACCATATGCCTTGTGGGATGTTGTCAAGAATTTTCTTACCTGTTTTTTTAGCAAGGTCGGGTTATAGGTCATTGCTCATTTGTGGAATATTGGTCGAGGGTCCCAAAATGGATATAATTTAATTGTCTTTATTGATATTATCAGTTTAAAATGGTTATGCATGATTATGTTTATTAGAAGATTTTAGGACCTCTATTCTACTATGGTACTTAACATGTCTTGTGTAATTCATCTGTTTAAATTATTTTTCCTTTTTAAATTGATTATTCTGATTATATATATGTGATGCTAGATATTGGAAATGCTGGAATCTTTGGTTTGTGTTGGACGTGGACCAGATATTTTTCTATGACGTTGATCAAAGGATGTATTTGGCATGGATTATTTATGTGGTTTGAACAAGGTATTGAGCATCGTGGACATCAGAATGAGAAAATGTGACTGTCAGGTTTGGTATGTTCTGTGTTACATGGATGCAAAGGCCATCATATTCTGAGCGACATGGTTTCTAGGTAATGAGTTTTCAGATAGGTTCAGGCTTGGGTTCTATATATTTGGGATTACTGAACACCTTTAATTTTTTTCATCTACACATAGATGACTCTGTAATGAGGTGGTGTTGACCAATTGTGTGGCTAGAGTCCCCACAGAGTTTTGGTTATATGGTTTTTGATTACGGGTGATTTTTTTTGAAGTTGTGTGGAAGGTGTGGAGGATTACTATTGTTTGGGAGTGCCTATGGGATTTCTATCCTTGAGACATGTGGTGTTAGGAGGCACATGTTCCTATGTTACTATAATATTGGAATGCCTATGGGACATCAGTTTTTGAGACATGAGTTGTTAGGAGGCACATGTTTCAGTGTTATGATTTCATGGGAATGCCTTTGGGATGTTGTTCTGTAAGCCACACATTGTTAGGAGGTTCATGGTTCCCCGTTATCTTACTGGGATTCTGGAATTGGCCAAAGTAAGTGATACTCTTTAGAGGATTCTCAACATCAGTGGAGGGTTTTCTTGCATTTTGCGTCTTACTTTTTTACTTTCCTTGTAGATTAATTCCTGTTGAAACACCTATACTAGGTATGCACCATTGGGTGGTATCGTACTGGGATACACCTCACACCCTTCACTGTCCCTTTGGGGTGCGTATAGAATATATGGATTTACATGTAAGAAATAGATTATCATCTGGATGTGGATCATATTTACTATTGCATGGAGATATCGGATGGACCCTTAAGTTAGGCCAATCTATAGTTGACTTGGTTTTTCTTTATTTTTTGTGTCCACATTCTCACATTATTTAGTAGCTATTGTTCGTTATCTGTGGGCACCATTGTTTATTTAAATGTATGACATGTTTTGGATGCGTGTTTGGTTTGATTAGTAGTTACAAGTGATGTTCAACATGTTGTTTTGTTTCACTTCAACTACATATATTTTTCTATTGCTTCTTCTATTTATTTGATATTGTTGTGCTTTTGCTCTATGGGTCTGGTTCTAGTTTTCAAAGTCATTTATATCCTCTACATGTTATATTATTATTCATATACCAGTACCTTTATTTTTCATTTTTCCCAAAGTGTATTGCTTCTCCACTTTACTTGTTTACACACTTACTTCTATTCAGTTTCCGTTGGAATTTGTGGCAGTGCACATAAGGTTAGTAACCCCTGGCCTGTTAGCTGTATTCGGGTGGCTGTTCTTGTTGGGATGTAACAATCATATTAAATAATCAAAAGAAAATAATGTATTTTTATATTAATTATTAATGTAGAAATCATATTCACACTAGGGGCTTAATTGTTTTTTATTTGTTTTCAATTCATCATCATCTATTTAAATGTTGTATCATTTATGTTTTTTTAATTATTAAAAAATATTCTATCTTCATTGCTTCAGGTTGTACTCGTTTGAAATTTTTTATTCATTGAAACTATTAAAAATTTTATTTTCTACAAATATTTATTTTGCCTTATATTTTCTATGATCTTGTGAAAATAATTTATTATCTAAAATTTGAATGAATGCATCATTTTAGAATATCATGTTTTACACTGAGCTATTTTAATATGGCCAATATAATTAAATTCTATGATGAATCTCTTGATTTTATGCTGAAAAATACAATTCAAACATTATTTTGACCCTCTAAAAGAAGTATTAACTACATAAATGAAAATATTTTATAGTTTTAAATATATAAAATTTGTTAATCTATCATAATAATAAGTGTTGAAGACAATATTGAATTTATAAGTTTTGGGGATGTGATTTTTTAGGTATTATTCTAAATTCTAATATTTAACACATCAAAACACTTAAATATTATTTGAATATTCATATTTTCAATGGCAACTTATATATTTTGTATTGTTAAATATATTCCTTACATATAGAAGATGTTTGTGCCACTCCAAGGAGATATATATTAATTACTATTTCTGGTTCGGTCTCGAAACTCCCAATGGTTCCGTATCCGATGACACGTGGACCTACCTTCCAAAGGCAGACATTCGCTGGATGGGCTGACCACTAATTCTTAATAACTCACATTGTTCGAGAGGATGGGAAGTCGGGCTCATCGCACCCTTTAGGGGCGAATTATTGCCTGTTTCAGGAATCTCTTATTGATTTAAGATGTATTCATATGTTTGCGAATCTTTGGTTTATACCCAAGAATAGTATCTTTGGATTTATCCTGGTTGGAAATGGTCATCTGAATGGAGGGGTTCTAAATCATTTATTCCTTATGTTTATCATACCTCGTTGGACTAATGACCCCGAGGAGTCGGGACTCATTGAGGCGGAACTAGGAGTGGTGCGGTGAACCGATGTGATGATAGTCGGATCGACTGCTTGTTGGGATTGAACCTCATAGAGGCTTCCTACGTACTCTTCATAAGAGACAGGGATCAAAGCCCACATAGTTCAAATGGGAGCGTCGGAGAACTGACGTGAAGGTGGAACCTGGGGTCCGCTATTGATCGGGCTTGAACCTCGTAGAGGCTTCATACGTATCCCTGTGGTAGGGAGTCAAAGTCCTCGTAGTTCACATTGGCATGGAAGTAACGCTCTGCGGGATCCCAAAGTGATGGATTGGTGCTTACACTATGAGGAGGCCCATAAGAGGATGTAATGCTCGATGCTTACACTAATCCAACGTGAGTCATGATCGTTATGAGAAACAAGAGGCAACAGGGACCAGAGGATCATGTCGTGAAAGGTGCGTCTGTGAGAAGTGGTGTGGGGCTTACGCTTGAGGGTGGCCCAAAAGGTTGGGGATTACTCTGAGATGGATGCCCATGGTGTATTCCTCGTGTCTGGCCATGAGGGAATCTCAACCCATTGGTGGGTTAAGGAATATAATGGGGGCCAATGCCTATGCGCAAGTGAAAAAGTGGGATGATGCCAAGGGCGTTGGAATCTGTCTGAACAAAGGGAGATGAAAATTATGAATTACATACCCAACATTCGGAATGAAATGTGGGTGGCATCGAGATGGATGATAACTTTTGACCGTTTTCAAAACACATCATCCATATCACGTTAGCCTGAAATGGGGAAAAAATGAGGGTCGACTGCTGACCGTGTTCAAAACACAGAACCTGACTCGAAGTGTTGTCCAAAGTCTTCTGGAGCATTGGCCCAGGATGGTAGGTGAGCTAATGCAGCATGGGGCCAGGCCGTTAGGGGGTCCTTTCAGACATGGAAGTGGATGAAGATCTGAATGAAGGACATACAAAGAGTGAGGTGGAGTGATGGAATGTTTGAATGGATTCCAGCGCTCTTTAAGGTACACCACTGTGATCATGGCATTATGTGTCTTACTCTTGGGGCATAAGACATATTTTTCATGGAGCAAGAGGCATTCGATTACTGAATGATGGGGAATGCTACAGTTTATAGTCATGTAGAGAGGACTATTTCTATACATTTTAACGTCATGTGGTCAGGACGACTAGGTAGAAGAGACCTATAAATAGTTGGTGTGGGGCATAAACATGGGCGGACCTTGGAGGATGAACCTAGAAAAAGGAGTTAGGATATGGGGTTATAGGAGATTAATGAGGAGGATCTTGACTCATGGAATGTATAGGAGAGATGTTGGGGTGGCGCAAGGGTGCAATGTAAAATACTGTTGACCCGGTACGAAATGTTCGCAGTGTGAGTCTCCATTTTTCATGGGGGTTAGTGACAGGCCGCATAAGAGCTTGCCGCGAGGAGCCAGCCGCGAGGGACTTTCCACGGAGGAGCTGTCCATGTAGGACTAGCCACGAGGGACTGAACACATGTGTTTCTCGGTTTCGTTGTCCGTTAAGGGTGTCCGCGGAGGAGCTAACCGCGAGGGAGCAGGCCGCGGAGGACTAAGCCGCGATGGAGGATATCCGTGAAGGATGGCCGTCCATGAAGGGTGATGTCTGTGAAGGACAGTCGTCCACGAAGGGTGTTGTCCATGAAGGATGGCCATCCACAAAGGGTGTCTGCAAAGTGGATAGCACCCATCCTACTTCGCTCCTGCGGAGGGGTTTGCACCTCTATTTCATGAACGACACTGGTCTGCGGAGGGGGTGGCTGCGGGGGGAACTATCCATGGAGGAAATGGCCACTATGGGCCGGCCGCAGAGGAGAAGGCCGCATGTGGTTCACGTACTGGTTTCTCCCCTATGCGGATGAGTTCATCCGTGGACGATATGGGGTCCACGGATGGTCGCAGAACATTACTGCGGGGAGCGATTTCTCCAACGTCTCCTCACAGGTTTTCACCCATCCTTCCTCCCTTATTTTTTATATTTTTTCTCTTTGGTTCCCCACGGTGACTATTTATAGAGTCATGAAATGACTGTATCAAGGGGCCCATGGCACTTTCTATTTAATCCCATGAATGAATCCCAATCTATGAACGACTCCATCAACTGATATTTGATGAGTCACGGCGGGGTTGCATTGTGGTGGTACACCAATCCGCCTCTATTCTACGAACGATGAGGATCGCGGTGGCATGCGCAGGTTGTCGCGGTTCACAGCGGTGGACTGGCCTTGTGTCCATCCTGCTTCACGCCAGTAGAAGAGTTTTGCCTCCGCTTCGCGGAAGACACTGGTCCACAGAATTACGGTTCGCCGAACCGGCCACGTAATGTTGCTGGGAGCCAGTACGCGGACTGGCTTGGTCCTTTCCCAAGTCTTGGGAAAATTGGATTTCCACCTTGCAGAATTTTCAGGACCCTATAATTACCTCGATGGCTTGATAGGGTAAATATTTATATTTTAATCAATAAAAAATATGGTAAACTATTGAGTTTTTTTTACAGGTATATTTTTCATATAACATTATAATTAGAAATAAACAAATCATATATACATCTAATTTTATTATTATACGAAAATCATATTCTTCGTTGAATTCATTATTATATTGTTATTTTATTATTTATTTATTTAATTTTGGAAGAGTTATTTATTCAACCAAAAAATTATAATTACACTTCATCCTATGATTTTTTAATTACTATGACCTTTTAAATTATGTGAGTATATTATCTTATAGTTGAAGATAAATTTTTAATTTTTAATGGATGCAAATTTAATTTTGAATAATTATACTTATAACTATTGGATTCATTCACTTTTATAAAATAGAAACTAATTTTTTAGTGAGACATTTATATAAAGAGGAAAACATTTTTTTAATTCCTAATAGTACATGTGGGATTATCTAATTCAATAATATAACATTATTTGAATCTCAGTTTATATTTTTAATATTGTTTTTATTATAATTATTTTCAATAATGAATTTCTTGAGGATATTAAATATTATTACTTTTCGTTTTTTGGGTGATTTGATGTAGCCTCTATTTAATGCATTTATTAACATAAATTAAGGGAATTTATTGGATTTTTTACATTTATCTTTTTAAATAATGGATTATTGAATTCTAAAAAAAATTATTAGGTGATTTTATCATTATTTACATTTTATGTAAAAAATTATTTTTTTATTTTATTTATTTTCAATGATATTTATATTTATATAATATTAAGAAAAGTTTTTATAGTGAATTTTGTGGCATTTTAATGAATAAATTATTTGTAATGTTTTTTAATCATTTTTTGAAAATAAAATTTTCAATGATTCATGGTTATATTATAAAAATTTCTTTTAGTAATTAATTATTTATGTTTGGGTTTCAATGGAGTTTTCTTATTGTGAAATTTTTAATTAAATATATATGTTAATTAAAATTATTACAATGAATTACTTTTCATTATGTTGAATACATCATTCCATTCTATTAGATAATTTATATAAATAAACATGTTAATAAATTTTCAAAATATATTAAAAATATTTGTGTATGATTTTTTGGAATGGTATCTTATAAGACAAATTATCACAAAATATTTAATGTTGCGATCCTTGTGAGATAATTACATATCAATGAAAATTTTTTCTCATTAAATTAATATACATTTTTAGAATTTTTAATACTCATAATATAATTGGAGTGGGGTCACACACATAATATAATTCATATATTTTTTAACTTATCCTACATACGGATGTCGAGTGAGGTAAAAATTAATGTTTATTATGAACTGATGAGTCAATTATTTTTATTGTTAAAGACTTATTCCTAGAATGAAGGTGAATATAATACTCAAATAATAATGAATTCACTAAGCCTCTACTATTATATATTCTTGTATCTAAGCACAAGAATAATCACTTTTCAAGATGACATAAAGGGTGAAGAATTATTTATTCTACCTATGTTGGTTACTAAAAATTCCTTTAGGTAATTTCATGTGATACCAAGATATTATAGATGTTATTCAGTGATTAATTAATGGTTTGGTTTTGGAAGTAAATCCATGATTCCATATAAATATAAACTATATAAAAAATCTATAACTTTTATACATGAAGAAGATAAAAATGTCATTAAATTTCTGAATATACAAGAATGACATACAACTGAAGGTTAATTAACCATGATCGATGACTATAATTTTAAATGGTGAACATAATGATATTTATATTTAAAAATCAATTTTCATTTAATGGTCACTGGTTGCAGGTCTAGTGCTAATGGGTAACTTAGTGTCTCTGAATTCCACAGGTGAAAATATAGTCTAAAACACATTCAATATTCTTGATGAAAATGATATATGATGTTCATATTTAAAGTATTATTCTTGTTGTTTTCAGTGATCCTGTGTGTGTCATCCAATAATAACGTAAATGACACCAATTTTTAAAATCGGATTGGATTATCTCAGTCGTAGATAAACATACATGGAAGATGCGAAATCAAAATACATCAATTTTATGGTGGAATAATTCAATCAAAATCATCCCAGTGTTAGTGCGGTTTGAATTTGAGGAACATTGATTATTTGTTATTTTATTAAAGTTGAATATCATGCTAAATATTTATTGATCAATGGGATTTGATAGGTTCCTCAAGGATGAATGTTCTTGGTAAATAAATGTAATATATTATGGTGATTTGTGATGATCATAATATTCTGATATTTTTCAAGAAGATTAGAAACATGGGTTTGATATTGAGATCATGATATAGAGTAGGTATTCCATGATCTTGGACTTATTTCATGATGATATTATAACATGTGTTTTAGGTGTTGAAACATATATAAGAACAGTTGACTGCAAAGAAAATTATGTTGACACTTAGAGTAGAATGAGATTGAATGTGGACATTATGGTGTCATAAACAGACATAAAAATAACAAAAAATATATTACAATAAAATAAAAAGAATTCAAATTTATTTGAAGGTGAATATATTACTCGCATAAAAGAAGTTAAAATAATCATAGAGATATTGAACTATTTCTAGGATCACGACTCAAGCTTTGATAGTTAATTCATCCACTTTACTATTATGAATGTGTGGTCATGTTTTAGTTAGTTATCCTAATTAAAAATAAATTTAGATACCTCAATATTTTTAAGAGGATAATATTCTACAGAGAATGATGCCAAGTGTAGGGAAATTATCATAGTGATAATAATGTGTGTAATTTTACTATAGATGTTAAATCTTTTGACTCAATATTTTAAGGAGATTAAACTAAAGGAAAAATACAATTTCTAATGACAAATATAGTTCTTTGTGTTCTATTTTTTTATTATTATTAGTAGATGAGTCTTATTCAATATATTTTTGTTTCGATCTTTGAACATGAATTTGTTATTTTCATTACATGAATAATATTTCCATGGAGTGATTTCTTAATTTTTTTTCAATTCATTTTAGTTACTATGAGATATTATTCACACATATTATCATATATATATTGCATCAATTTATATAATTGAAGCATCAATACAACTAGATCTATATCATTTATAATGAAATTTAACTCATGATCATTTAATTAATGTGAAAAAAATTCTACTACCATTTCATTTTGAATTATATGAAATCTCAATCCCAAATTTAATATATAATTATAAAGAAAAACCCTACTCCACTATAGGGTAGTGTGACTATAGGTTTCCTGGACAATATTATCTAATGATCTCAAAAATTTTATTGACATTCATATTTCAAAATTATCTTCAATCCCTTCCTTGATTACAATAATAATAGATTAGAAAATAATGATATATTCCCCACAAGGCATCAATATTATTATGATAATTCAAGAATTATATTGATGTAAGTTACAGTGGTTTGTTATTTCTATTCTATTAGAAATATTCGGTATCGTTGTAAGGCCATTTTGAACTCCTGAAATAGCTGGGTGTATTTCATGAAAATATGGGTCAAATAAATATATTTAAAATATATATGTTCAATAATAAATTCCAATGTATATTGTTTACATAATGATCAATTTCTATTTTTAGTTTTGAAAATTAATATTGGACAAGGGAAGATGTCAAAAAGCATCTAGAGGCAGAGTTCATAGAGTGTTTGAGAATGTTTTATAATATGGAAAATACATTTCCATGGAGGTAAACATATATATAGAGCTATGATGCAAATATCATGGTCTATACCATATTGAATATTTTGGAGAGTGAAGCCATGAAACATGAGAGACGTTGTATGTCTAATATTTTATAGTCACATGAATACACCACATCCTTCATTCCTATTCCATAAATATAATAAATTCAATCTAAATGAGGATATGATTGATCAACCATATAAATATGAGAGAAATCACGACCCTACAACAGAACTATCCATTTTAGTTAGCCACAATGAAATGAGTGGTCTTGCAAGCATTCACGGGGGTTGGCTTGTGTATATAAACAATCCTGGTATATGATTTAGGGGTAGAGGATAACATTAATTGGTCTATGAGGAATGATTCAAGTATATATGATGTCCGGATTATTAATTTTTACTCACTTTTAGTGAGTCCACGGAATGGAATTTTTTATATTTTTCATGCTTTATACATGTGTGCATGAAGTGGGACTCAGGTTTTTCATGTTTTATACTTGTATTTCAATGGAAGCATTGTTTTTGTGGTTCCATTTTCATAGCGCACTGGCCTATGCCGCAATCCCTTTCGGTAGGTGGTTTTCTACACAATAACTTATAATTACTACAATGAATGTTTGAAACTATATGATTCATGAAATTTGAAATTCAATGGATTACGTGGGACTATTCTATAGAAGTATTGTCTATACCATAGTTCTCATGGATATGAGAAATTTCTTATCAAAACTTTTTCCATGAACTATGCGTAGAACATGCCAAAAATCATGCCAATGTTCATGACAAGTACTTACCCTTAAAGAAGTGGATCTGGTCAGACACAAGTGTTAACATTTTAGTTGGTATAACCAAACCATATTCAATATCATTAATTTTAATGATTCTATATGATGGAGAAGACCACATATCTATGAATTTTGAATAGTTTAATGTTTCATAGTGGGGTATTATACCATAACATAGAAGTAACACAATGTGAGGCGTTATGTTGTATTCCCATTGAATGAAAAATAGTTATGTGTTTTATAGAGTCCATGAGAATTTATTTTTCAATATTTATTTACATAAATTATTTGGGAATGGTGGATGTGTAATGATTTTTTTAAAATATTATAAATCATCTTTCCTTGTATGCGTTTGAGGATAAATAAATCATCGTATTAAGAAATGTATATGACCAATAAATAATAATTATTGGAGGACTATCTATTCATAACTATCAAATTTATAAAATATATAATATATAGAAACGAACATATTATTTAATGGAGATGGAAATTACATGCAATAAAGAATATTGTTTTGTTCTTGTGACTTAGTGGAAGCTTGAAGATCTAGTATCAATTGAATATCCCAGCAAGGTTGAAAAATGATATTTTTTATTCTAAAATAGAAAATTATAATTGCTCTATAATGATTATGGAAATAATTATTTTTTCCTCATGTTATTCACACAATGGTGAAGAAGTGTTTCATAATAACTTCATCATATCATCCAAGTAGTTTGAAATTAAATTCAGAATTTCTGATAAAGGGAAATATGTTTCCGTAAATTTTATGTAAATCCCTCCAATTGAAGTGAGAAATCGAGGAGGTATAATGTGACCCTTTAAAATATATTTGACACAATGAATGAATTTTCAATGGAGTGACCCTTGGGAGTTATTTAGTTTTCACAAAATATTTAAGGTAGTCTGGTTATGCATTGGATTGACCGAGACCGAAACAACATGTAGTGTACATAGTAAATTCTTTCACCAATAAAATGTTTGTAGATTTCTCATTTACTTTCACAATGTGGTAATCAAAGTAAATATTCAAGGCCATATAGAATTTATGGATACATAAAAAAGATCATAAATCCTTATGGATCTCTGGGTATAACGCATTACAATGTGACCCTCAAGGATGATAGAAAAATATCCTATATAGGATGTGAGATATTTATTTTATAATATGTTTTAATATGGGATTTTTTGTTCATTCCCTAATTCTCCCCCACTACTACTATTGAAATCACACTCCAAAGTCCCTTGTATAAGTTATGAAAGATATATAAATGGATAGGTTATTTTTTGATATGGTGTTTCTCTAAAATGATATAAATTATTGTATATGATAACATCAACATTTATAAATCCTCTATTTTATGTGAATTTTTTAAAAATATGGATATACATTTCATATTTGTTTCAATTTTTCTCTTAATGTTTCTCAAGAACCTGTTGACATATAATTGTTTTTTGAAAATATAAAGTGTTTTCATTGAAAAAATTAAATATAAATTGTAATTGAAGATTCAACCAAAAATGTATTAATGGAGTATCATGATGATGGATTTAATTAATAGGATAATCGGTTAATTTTTACCAAATACATGTGGATAGAACATGATTTTATTTGTTAAAGGAGAATATCCAAGTGGGTTTTCATTAATAAAAAAATTATAGAAGAAGAATAGTTAAAAATAAGTCATCTCTTATGTGGTTTTCTAAATTTGAGGCAAAATATGAAGATGATAATTATGATTTTAATAGAAAAATAGAGATTGGAGGTGAGGTTTCAGAAAATCTCTTAGATTATATAAGAGAATGTGATTCTGATGATGAAATCCAAACAACAGTAAGTTTCTATTATAGATAATTATCATTCATTGATAATATCAATTGATAGAGTATCATTTATAGATATTAATACTCAATGATATGGTATATATAATTAGAACCCATTATAATGAAAAAATATGTTCCCTATAAATTTAGTAAGATGAAATTGTGAAAATTGTGAAAATGAAAATTGGTAATATTGAAGAGCCTTTCAAAGAAGTCTGAAACAAAATTCCATGGAGAACCAATTATAGGTATGTGTTTATTCACAAATAAATCATAACAGATAAAGGGAATGTGATCTAATATATTTTAGCTCAAAGAGGAAGCTATTTTCTAAAAACCGAGTAGAAAAATATAGGAAGATGAGAGACCACAAGGATATGATGAACACATAAAAATTAAAGGTCAATAATTCATCAAAATATGTTTTAATTATAGTTGGAATAAAGTGATAGTATTTATCTAATATCATTGAAAATTTTGTTTTTTCAAATTATTGTGGATATATAATAGGAGGAACCGAAAATGTTACTCTACTATGATTAATTATGTCCTTCATGAGATGATTATTTGAATAGAACAAGAATAGCGATATTAGAATAGATTTAATTGTACCAAAATATCATTTAAATATAAAATAAATGAGGTATTATTCTTATGAGAAATGTTTTATTTACACTTTCCCCAGTTACACTGAAATGTATTATAATTACTAGAAAACATGGGAGGATAAATAATCCATATGGTCACAGTTCACTTGCATGATTTACTAATAGAATGATTAACTTGGAAAAAATTCACAATAATATGCAACATAGGTTAATTATTTAGATATTGAGAATGATCATTAATAATTGGTGTATCAAAATAATTTGACTAATCAATATAACTCTCTTGGAAATAATGAAAAGAAATATAAAAGTACAAACTAAAGGATTATATTTCAATGAAGAACATTTAAAAGAATGTGAAGTTTACCCTACTGAGGATTTTATATTCTAATATTTATTTATTTTTCCAATAATGAAAATGATTGAAAAATTTGTCCAACATAAACCAATAAGAGGAAAATGATTAAGATTCAATGTAACAGAATGTTTTATGTGAGATCCACTAGTTATGAAACCCAATAATCTATTAGTTGATTAGTGATAAAGTACAATGTTGTGGAAAATTTCAAGCCATGGATGGATGAAAATGTGAACTTTCATAAAAATATGTTTTCAGTGGTAAGCTTGAATGGATAATCCTTTTGATTTTTTTTGGTTTATTTATCTACAAGGTTTGATAATGAGCATGGAAATATGATTGAATCCCCTTTCGGAAATGTGAATGTTTTAAATATATTGATGATTAATGATGGGTTTGTTCATATTGAACTAATTTGTTTCTAAATATGTGGAACACAAAGGCACCCCTCTCCCTATATGCTTAATTATTTCTAAATACTTTTAATGTTTTGTTGAATTAAGTGGGAGATATGATCCATATGGTTTTATTATGTTTAAAAAGAATGTGGTATAGTATAATAGAAATATATAAGTGGGTTGAGCTAAATGATGATAATCACGAAGTAAATTTTTTTAAAATGTTGATTATAGATTTTTTATATATATTAATTGACATTTTAGAATATAAATTGGTATCAATAATGAAGATGTATTTTCATTGTAATACATCAATGATGATATTACATCAAAATAAGACTAGGATAGTGTTCAATAGTATTTTAATTAGGTTCAATTTTAGAATAAGGAGTAAAATATAAAATAGGTTTTTAGAAAACAGTAGAAACAACAAAAAATTAATGTTGTATTCGAATGTTTTTTTTTTTCAAACTAGTGTTTTGGTGTTGGGAATCATCAAATATTTCAGGGATATCCAATAACTACTAAATTCGAAGATCATTTCCAGTAGTTTTGACCCTATTTTTATTCTCCAACTAGTGATATAAGAAAACCGATTCAACATATAAATACTAGGGGGTTTTGTTAAAAATAATAAATAATAATAATCATTATCTGAAATAATGTAAATTCATGAAGAGATGAAATTTTCAATGAACATATCATTATATTTGTTCAAATAAAATAACTCTTTCAACCTATGGTGTCATGTTTTTTTCATGTTGAATAAACTAATCAATCATATTGTATTTCATTCACTTCCACATTCTCTAATGCTATGTAATAATGGATTTGTGTATAGTAGTGTAGATATCAGATTATCTTTTGAAATTAAAATTTTCAAAGATGTTATGTGTGTTTATTGATATTCATGACATACATGGTTATCCTTTTTTTTCTAAACATAATATTTTTTACTTCACAATGTAATGGATTAGTAGGATAATTGGATTTATTGAAAAATATGGTTCCATGAAGTAAATTATCCTAGTAAATCTATTTTAAAAATATATAGTACGATTGAGAATTGGATTTTCTAATATAAGGTTAAATTTAATTTCACAAATCACTAAGTGGTTAATTCTAATGTAAGAGGTTGTTTTTAAGTATGTGAAGAATAAATAAATAATATAGGAGTTTATAATTTTATATTTTTCTCCAACATTACAGTGGTTAGTGATTTTAAAATTAAAGGGTGGGGGAAGCTATTTTCATTAGGGGAACTCTATATATCCGTGGATTGCTTCCTTTGAAAATAAAATGTATTTGGAAAGTTAAAGAACATAAAGATACCCTTTTAATTTTATCGACTATAAAGGGGAGAAGTGAAATTTTTGTTTCGTTAACATGATCTCAATGTGAAATTTTCAATGAAATACTTTCAAATAAATCCTTGTGGGGATATTTTTTATCTCCTGAGAGTATAGAAGGGATTAATCAAAAATATGTGTGGAATTTAATTTTTGATAGTAAACATGGTCTGGAGGGATATGGAAGGTATGTTATTATAGCAATGAATTGTGGTTATCTAAATTTTGGAAAATTCATTTGTTTGGGAAGTGAATAAATGTATATGAATTCATAAGGGGACTTCATGGATTGTGTTCGAATAGTGGACAATAAGGGAAAAATAATTCCATATTGGTGTTCATATATTTATAAAAATGCGACATAGATAATAATCAATGACCTAATGGATATGATCGAGTGAATAGGTACATTATAGAATATATTTTAAAGGTAAAATATGTTATATTCAAAATAATACACCTCCAAAATCATTCTTGTTCCTCAAAATGAAGTAAAATTACATCATGGCATCAGGTAGGCTCAACCCCACATATGTGGGTTGAATATTGGAAAATTTGTGGAACCATACATTCATGGTATCCATGGGGTAACCATAGGGAAGGAAAATATACACATAGGTCATCGTGAATAATGAAATTTCATTGTTCCACCCCATATGGGGGAAACATAGGGGCAGTAGTCCATGATTCAAAACAACACTATGGAGGATGCTGTGAGTAGGTACCATTACTCACATATATGAATTCAGTAGAACAAATATGTTAATATTCTTATTGTTTTCCACTAGTTTGTTTTATGTGGGACTTGAGGTTTTTAGGCTATTTCACGGAAAATTTCACTATGATATAGAATATGATTCAAATGTTTTCATATCAACTATTGTTTTCTATATTCTCACAGAAAAACACATAGATTTATTCCATATTCCCCTTAGATATTAATGTTTTCATTCCATGTATAAACATTATAAAATGTTTTTTATGAAATTAATAGATTTAATTTAGTCATATTTCACAGTCAAATAGGGTTCCCCATAATAGTATTAAGGGATATTTCATTGTTCTGTTAAATAGGAATGAGACATCATTAATTATTGATTAGTGTGAGATGTGGAAATCATGAGAAAAATTATATTGGTTTTAATGGGTATTTATTATCCATGGATATTCAGATCAATCCAAGCATTAATTTCCACCCTATAGTGCATAAAACCACAATATATTAAATCATTTCGAGTTGATGGTTGTACTATTGTTAAGAATAAAATTTTTAGTGAAGGGCGATGAGTTGATGGATACAAAATTGTATATAACAATGTACTATATTAGTTGCAAAATGGGAGGAGTTATACACTATTCCTTCAGAACAAACAGAATTCATGTGATTTCATGTTTCAATCAGAATTTTTTTCTCAACTCTTATTCGGAATAAAAATGGTGTAATTTTGGAGGAGTATTGAGTAATATTCAAAAATTATAAATTATGTATCTACATATCACGATTAGTAGTGAAAACCCATTATATGTAAACAAAGTTAAAACAATTAGAAATATTATTCAAATGTGAATTTTACGTCCATTTCTATAAAAATGTTAATAATGACAGTAGCTCATATTATTTTATGAAGATTTAAATTCCATAAAGAGAAATTCAACAAGTTTTCTAGTGAGGTGCTAGAATATTTAATATAATGCACATAATAGAATCTACCTTTTTAAAATATATATTGAATTTTGTGAAAAAGGGTCATACAAGTATATTAACATTGGGTATATAATTTCGTGATCAGTTAGAAATGGAGGGGGATGAAGGCGATACATACTACAATAAGTTATCCAAATAAATGTCTGAGAGAGGGACCCATGGAATTTAATGAGCTATCCCTAGAAATGTATTGTTGTGAGACTAGGCATAAGAGTGACCCAACAAAAACAATATGAAATGTTCTTAGAAAATTTGATTCACTATGAAAATATCAGTTGAATGATCATTATATGATCCAGTTATGGTGAACCAGGTAAATACTCATGTCAATATTTTTTTATAAATTACTATCAAAATATATCTACAGTAGAAAAGTATATCCATGTATAGATCATAACAATGTTACCATCATTATTTGATAGATCAACACACAATAGTGAATGTGAGACATCTAACGTAATAAGGATTTTAATTTTAATTTATAGTTCATTCACATATTCACCCCCCCCCCACACAAATATATTTTAATAATATCACTCCAAATCTCTTGTACATGTGTAACAAGCCAATTAGGTTATCATTGGAAAACTCAAACTTATGATATTGGGGAAGATATGTAAACACTTCTGTAATTAAATAAACATATTCTAAATAATTATAAATGATTTCAATATTTTTTTTACCTTAATTTTTATTAATATATGTCCCACATTTCTAGGTAACTAGACTCATACCAGGGATGTAACATACATACAGAGTTCATAATCTTCCACACATATGAAAAGTAAAATGGGTTTATTTTGAATTTTAAATGTTATTTAATGATCCTAATAATTTACATGAGGTATGTAAAGATAAAAAATCCAAACCAAAAAACAATTCAAATTTCATTAATGGTGACAAAAATAATATTATATATAATAAAATTCCCTTAAAACAAAAAAAATAGATGCTTCAATTTCATTGGAGGTAGTCACCATTCCATATGAATTTTTAACTAATAATTAAATATTTATCCATATGGTATAAAAAATAATAGTCTTAGATACATTTTATGATTTGAAATAATTAATATAACAAGGCTCAATTTAGACGCTTTCAGTAATAAGTATGCATCTAAGCACCCTAATTTCATGGTTAATTCTCTACTCCCTTACCAAAATGAAAATTGGTATCTTCAGAATAATTTAATAAATTGAGTATGTAGACATATTATAAGAAAATAAATCATTAAATGTCCAAAATTATGACACCTTAATTTAAAAATATGATATTTTTGGTTTATCCTTTGTCACACATTGATTATTATATGAATTTGTCTATTCCAATATCATTTTATTTATAACATAATAAAAATTTTACTAATCCCACTCTAATACCAATGTAGAAAAATAAGTAAAATCAAAAATATTTATTATATTAATTTAGATTAATAATAATTAAATTTAATAATTAAAGACACCCCAAAAGCAATAGGGTTAGTATATTAGATATTAGATACATAAAAAACATTATTTATTGAATTTTTGACATCTATCCCATATATTATTCGACCATGATACCCTTATAGGAATCTCATACATAATAACATTATTTACAACCATGGGAATAGAAACATAAGGAAGTGTTATATCAAATGCACTGTAAGGTAGTCATGGTAGATATCCATCAAATACAATAATTAACAAAAATACAATAATATAGGTATACAAATGTAACTAAAGATCATGTACATAACAAAAATGAATCATTCCAAATATAAATTGATCATAAACCATGATTCATGGAATAAATCTTTGTCATAATATAATACATGTGTAATAGGGGTGTCAAAATGATATTATATGTCATAAGATATAAAAACATAAAATAAAAATAAGAATAAGGAGAATAATTTTAGTAAAAATATAAGCCCCGAAAACCATTTCCATTCTTGATAATCACTTACTTGACTATCATAATATTAAAAATTAATGGAAAAAGTCCCCTGGTGGAATTGGAACACTCCACATGCCCTTAAATTCTATATCATGAGATAAAAATATTTACCAAGTAAATTAGAGGGATATAATAGACACACCAACCATGTAACAAAAAACAATGAAATATTGTTCCACAAGAACACAAAAACATACATAAACCCCTAATAACACAATTAACCCATGGGAATGAAATGGGTTTCACAAAAACATCTACATTTCTAAGTTATAAGCAATCTACGATGATAATGATTGTTGATATCACTATATGAAATCATAAATGATGTATTTGAATCAATAAAATATATTTATATGAATCAAAATCAATTTTGTAACACAGTTAGAAAATTACATTGATAAATAATAATAAGTTTCATTACATTTTGATAAAATTTGAATATAAAAAAATCGAAGAACAATCGGAATATAATTTACAGAGAAAAACTATGAAAACAAGTAAATAAATATTCAAAAAAAATTACACATTCAAAATTGGGAAAATGTTTTCTAATAGAAAATAATAAATATAATATTCATCTCACATGTTAGTAAAGAATGTATATAACGAAACATGATGAAAATTTTTAGGAAGATTACATTAACTTTTTTAAAAAAGGAATTAAATTCCACATAAATGCCATAAATATATCATTTATGTATATATAATATATTTTATAATGAAATATAAATAATATAGACATGGAAAAAAGTATTATCTACTAAAAGAATATATTATATCAGTTCAACTAACTTGTCACACATCAATTGAATAGTAAACCAGATAGTAATTAAATGGTAAGAAGACATGTAAACCTAAAATAAAAATATATTAAAAAATTAATATAGATTTAGATGTAAATAAAAAACTATAAAATATAAATTTAGATTTTTTTTTAATTTTCAATTAGAGTGGAAGTGAAATCCATTGGGAATTGGTCATTGTCGAAATAAAATCCACTTCAAATTGATAGGCATATATATTTATAAAAAATAATTTCATGAAAATATAAATCAATTAAATTATTGGATAATATATTAAATAAAAATAAAAAATAAGTGTTGAATATGAATCATGTCTCAATAAAATGAAATTTGGATGAAAAAATCATTACCTCATAAATATTCTTCTTCAAATGTGTTATAAATAAATATAATTTTTTTTGTTATTTATTGATGTACATGAGAATTGTATTTATAGAAGTTATACATGATACCATTAATTTATCATTTCTTGTTACCGATATATTAATTTTTTTTTAAATATTATTCAAGTGTTAGTAGAATATTTTTCCTTATTAAGCATAGGTTTAGAAGCTCTGGTCTATGTTTACCTTTTAGGTGTTCTTCACATAAAAAATATACATGTGGATTGTTTTTTAAATTACAGTTATATTTTTCTATTCTAAAATTAATTTATGTTATATCATGCTATATGTTGTTTAGATCACCTAAAATAATAATTTTAAGGAATTCGGATTATATATGATGACTTGAATCTATTAATGAATATACATATATATATTATCAACCAAAATTATAAAATTATTTAAAGTAGTCACTAATACATAATATTACCATTATTTATGATTTCTTCTTCATTCTTGAGGTAAATTTTATAACCTCATTCATTTAAGTGGTAAAGGCTACTCAAATATGAACATGTTATAATTAATGAGTCGGTTAGAACTTGTTACTATATTGTAATAATTATTCTTTAAAAACATTATTAATCAAAAAAATTATTAATTGGTAAATTATATAAAATAGTTTGTATATATATATGATATATAATACTAATTATGTAAAATTTAACACTTACATTAATGACTTGAATATCCTTTTAGAGGGCCTCTTGGGAATGAGGGTTTTTTTGTCTTTATTTGAACTAAGGGATGAAAGTTTTGTGAATGTTTTTTGAGGATGATAATTGGTGTATGGATTAATGTGAATTTATAAAGAAATGTATGATTTTAGGTGGTATGAGGACCTCTTATATATTTGAACAAGATTAAAATTTTAAAATAATCATTTATTAAGATTAAAATAATGACATATCAATGTAAGGTGGAAAAAAATTTATCAATTAGTTATGTTAAGATATGGGAAGGTATATAAATCCCTCAAACACCCATTTATAGATAATTTTTTATGATATTTGTTGAACATCCCTTTTATTTTAACTCATTTACCATATTTTGGATTAACCGTTGTGTATAAAATATACATAGGAAAATTATTTTTATATCCAAAATTAAAAATGAACATAATAAAAAAATGTACATTTTAATTTCATAAATGAAATTTATTTTACGATATATAAATTATAATGGAGTTTAAAATAAATTTAGTACAAGTACACAATGCACACCATTTTTTTTATTTTAATTTATAATCACAATAAGGAATAATATCATATTATTTACCACATATTAATAATTATGTGATTCAAAATTTATCTAAATGTAATTATTAAAAATTCATTTAATTTAAATCCACACATAAAATATGACCATTTCAACATTTATATGAAAATAGAATATATAATCTAAAAAATTAATTAAAATTTTTTTTGTTTATCCATGAATAAATAAAGAACTAATAATTATAGTTAAAACTATTTTTCATGGATGTAACTAATTGATTTTAATTGAAATTATATGAATCTAATAAATATATATTATTTATTTAATTAATTAAAATGATTATATTTAAAATAATTCATTAAAATAGTTTTTTAGAAATGAATGGTAATTTTCTATGTCAATTAAAACATATTTATTTTATAAAATGTTTTAAATTTATACTAATGCATCATTTAAATATCTTTCAATGTATTTTTTCTTCTGTTAAAATAAATAATTTTTATCTTTTTCTATGTTTTATGTATCAAAATGTTTTGGACAAAACCAATTTATTAAATAGAAAAGTCATTCTAAATTAATGTGGTCTTACATGTATAGATTTATATTACCATGATATATTTTTAATTTAATAATAATTATGTTAATGGAGTATAATTAGAGTGGTGAATTAAATTTAGAATGATTATATATTATAATGTTTTTTAAAATAATCTAATGATAAAGATAAAAAATTTGATATATTTGATATATAATGAAATAAGTTCATTCTTAAAATTAGTGAAAATTAAATGTTTAATAACGAATTACGATCATGAATTTCAGTATATATTAAATATAGAAATAAAGTAAATGAGTGGTTTGAGAATTGTAGAGGATACTTCCTTTTACAGGTGAGATTTCTGTGGTGCTTTTGAAAATACTCATTCCAAAAGGTGTAAGGTTGTAATTATACAATGAATAATGATACAAAAAAAAATCTACATAATTATTGAATCACCTAATAAGCATAATGTAGATATTCTTTTATTGATATTTAATTCCATTTCCTTTTAATATGAAACTTTTACCTCATTTAACTTGTACTATGGTACCTGAAAATGCACTTTAGAAAAATATTATTTTTATTAAAAAATGATAACCAAAGTGTTATGTAATTCTTATGTAATTATTGAATTTTTAAAATCTTTGTAATTTAATTTATAATTATGAAAAATATCACTTTAAAATTAATGAAATTATAAAAGTGGATTTTATAAAACATGGTTCATAATTCATTAAGTGTTTCTAGTCTTATAAAATTAAAATCAATAACGAAATCAATATTATTGTATATTAAAATTATATTATATTGTGATCATTATTTAAAAGTTATCAATTAAATTTATTAAAATAATAATAAACAACACTTAAAAATAATATATGAAAAAATATCCTAATTTAGTATTGTATAATTTTAATCACATCCTTTTTGAATTTATTTATTATTCATTTCACCATCCAATTTTATCAAATAATAGATTATATAATATTCATGAAATTTTATAAACATATCAAATAAATATTTTAAAATTATAATACTAAAAATAATATCTATTTTAGTAATATGGTATTGCAAACCACTAATACACATGTATCAAATCTCCCTAGTGGGTCAAGGGTTATCACTCCACATAGGGAATTTAAACCACCAACATGATGTATTTTTACATGGAATGGAATTACGTTCCCTGTTATAGATTCCCAAAATCCCCAACTGATTATGGAAGAAAATCTATAGTATGAGATGAAATGATGTCCCACATGATAACCCTACATCACAATATGTTACTAGTACTTCACCCACATCACCCTGTCAGCTAAATTGAATTGAATTCCCAATATAAATGTTTCATTGGATCCAACTAATAGTTATCATCACTAATTTTTCCCAAATTAAAAATCTATATAATAATTTGTATATATGATTTGTGTAAACACCCACATACCTATTTCTAGCTCCCTAACTTGGGATGCATGTGTGGAACCGTGATACATCACCTACGAAATTGCATTATACATTGTAATTGGTACTAATAAAATTATCATATCATATCTACTCACCCTCAATCCCACACTGGAAATAGAAGTTCATATTTCTCCAATTGAGTAGTTTAAATACATTCATCACTCTTTTAATATTCTCACTCTATGATGACTACATCATTCTACATTTCATCATCAGCATGTCACATCAGATTGTCTATATAGTTTCATTATTAAAATATTTTTATAATAAATTTTTATCAATTTATTTCTTCATGGATAGTCTTATTCCCCTTTTTAAGTTAACAAATGGCCAACAATTATATACCTAACGGTTACCTTACATTCTTAAATATAGTATTCAATACATCTAAAAACCAATTAATTATTTTATCTTATATTATTATCAATATGTTTATCATATGCCAAAAATGTTATAGTATCTCTATTATTATCCAAGAGGACATGATCATCATGAATGATCATGATAATGGGAGTTCATCCATAATGTATTTTTATTTACTTGTGATTTCATTTTTCACTACTTCTACAAATTATGTTTCATTTAATTAAAATTTAATATATTTCAATTCATATTATCATATTCTAATATTATTAAATAATAGATAGTCTATTTTTGTTTTCTTTCTTTTTAATCATAGTATAAATAATATAAAATTTTAATTTAAATATAAATCCATTCTAAAATATAGTGGTATAACATTCTACACCCTTAAAAAATCTCTATATACTAATTTTTTTACGTCACTAGAAAAAATTATATTATAATTTTCTCATTAAATCATTCGGTTTCCAAATTACTTCCTTAAAATTTAATTCCTCTAATGATCATTAACATAGTGACTGGTCATGTTTCATAATACATTATCTATGTTATCCATTATTTCTATCGATTGTTCCTCATACGATATATCATGTTTAAATTGAACTTACTTTGTGTTTAGTATATAGGATTTTTCAGTTCAATAATTACATAATTGTTATATAAGTAAAAAAAAGAAAAATTGGAGGGTTTTTTTAGATATGAAATGATATAATCCATAATACCCACATGATAATGAATTTATGAAGGTAAAATTTATTAGAGGTTTAACTTTAGATAAGTAGTGGAATAACTTGTATCTAACATCATTATGGAAATATAATATAATATTATTATAATATATATTAAATAAAAATTAGATAATTTTAGTTTTTCATTAAATTGTTTTGATCATTTATAAATTATTGCTAAATTTTTAGTCCCAAAATTTCTATCTCTCAAATTTTATTCTCACACATTAGAGTTATTCACCACTTCTCTATTTTTATAATAAAAATCTCTAGAAAATTAAAGTAAAACAAAGGCCTTGGTATGATATAATGAAATTTGGTACTCTATACATACTTACCACCTCCATTAGTTAAATATTTTATATTTAATAAAGAGATAAATCAAATAACAATGCATGTTTTTTGAGTTTATAATGAAATAAAAAACAACCAAAATGTATATATGGACTTTAGATGCTCATGGAAATATATCATTTTTTATATATTTATGGGCAATTATTGCATCAAATACATATAATTATGACATTAAAATATTACATATTTGTATACAATGCATTAATATACATACTTTAAAATTATCATCATCATGTTTTCCCACAAAAATTATTATTTATATATTCATACACATTTTATATTATATGATATATCGAAAATTATTAGCTTTGTTCACCATCCAAATGATCAAACATAAAATCTATTATTAATGGGATTCTTATTAATTTATTTATACTAATAATTCAATCATTATTATAGTTGAACTCATGAATATTCCACTCCTTCAAAGACTAAATAGCTTCTTGTTATGTTTATTTCATGTATAAATAGATGAATGGCTGAGAAATAAATTTAGATTGTACTATTTATCCACTACCAAAAAAAAATTTGGTCAATTAAAAAAATTAAATGATTTTGGGTCTTTTTAATCCCCATTGTATTTATCTTACTATAATTATTCCATATCAATGTTTCATACACTCTTTTTCCTTCCCAAAGTGTTAATCCCTTGAAAAGACATAATCATTGGTCGTGTGAGAACATATCCTCTCATATAAGTAAAACTCATTCTATTTTAATATATAATTTATTCTCTTATGATTGATATATATTTCAAACTAATCACCGTAGTGATGATGTTTTCATATTAATAATCCAAATATCACCTCAAATTTCCAGAAACCTCATATAGACTAAATTGTCAATAGATATTTAAGTTGAACGGATTCACTAGATATCACCAAGTAGATTTACATATGCACATATAAAAATACATTCTTTGATATATCAAACTATATAATAAACCCATATCCTCTAGGTGGTTGTGTTTGTATAGGTTTAATGGGATATACTCTCATAATATTTTTTCAATTTTCTTTATATTCATTTTTCTAGAGGAACTCACATCCTTACATGTTAACAAATTTATTATATTTCATAGCTGTAAGATATATCACTCAATAAACATTTAGTACCGTGACAATTGATGCATACTAAATATATATATATATTATATATTTTTTATTTCCTCCTTGATTAGAACAATATTTTAATGTCAAAGGATATATCGTCACATGTGATTTCATTAACAGATAATGGTGAATTATTTAGCAAAAATCACACTTTCCAAAATTAGAATATAGTTTCCCCTTTGTCAAGGACTTCATTAAAATCGAAAAATAATTTTAATTTTCATCCTTAAACATATTATATATAAGTACAGCATCAATAAATGTTACCATAAATTGGTCATGGTAATATTGAAAGACAATATTCATCATATGCATGAAACTTGTATACTAAATATATATTTCTGAAAGGAATCACTATGACATCATAGTATCCATCACATATAATGAATGACATCTTGTTTATATCCTCCCATTATATCCATAATTAATGATATCAATTAAATGTTTCAATATTTTAAAACTATAGAGTCCCTTTTAGTTAAATGAACTATTTTTTAATAAGTGGTAGGGGATACTTGTTCTTGATCAGAATCATGTTTGGTTTTTTATAGTAAATATAGAGAATCATTGATCTATCATTATTTTTTATAAATATGACTAGTCAATCCAATGGTACAATGATTAAATGTATAAAAATACATATCTAAATACTCTTTGGGTTTCATCTTCAACATCCTTAATTAAAAAGGGGTTATTCTATAAACACCACGTATGATTTCTATAGAAAGAATAACCTCAAAATCATGGAAAATACATTAAAACTCATATTGAAAAGAATATAAATATTCCTAAACAATAAAAGTATATTCAATATTGACTTTTACCCTAATCCATTTCACCTATATATATGCAATTATTAAATAATAAAAACGATTTTAGGAATGTAACTTCAGTATGCAGTCTATATTAATACATGAACTGATTGATGCTAATGGATTTGTTTTGGACTAGATGTTTTATTTTCATATGAAAAAAATAGTATGGGATACATATAGAGTGATCCAATTCATTTCCAACATCTAATCATATTATACTTGTTTGAGAATAATAAGAATTGTTGAAGGATAATTTAAACAAACTTCTATCCAAGATAAGATGTATACTTATTGTGTAATCATCGTACCACTAATAGAATTCATTAATAAATAATAATTTATTCATTGGCATGGTTAATTCATTCTATTATAATATTTTTCTAATAAAAAAGAGCATGTTTAACCAGTATCACATATGAAATGTTCATTTATAGAGTAGGTGATGAGGGTACCATTCCCCAATTCCAATTAATAATGTCACGACACGTCCCATGGGGCTAGAAACGTGAATACCCAAATCGCGCCTTCAATATGCCATGGGTTGGAGACTAGAACCAATGGAAAAATTCCCTAAAAATGGGAAGGTGTTGCCTTTATAAATCATAAACACACACAACTAGAGTACAAGCAGAAGTAAACACTAAGTAAAAGCTGTATAACAAGTGTATTGAAAGTAAATGGGGCCAGAATAAAAGCACAACTATAAATTACAAATACAAATGAAAACAGCTACAACTAAAAAAGTAAAAATAGGTGAATGTGAAAGCCGGTCTTGGAACTTCCTCTGGGGTTCCTACCCGATGGGTAGGTACATATGGCCTCCTCTACACTCCTTGTCTGACAGACTCCAACATGTACCGATACTTCGTATGGCCCTCCTTAGGGAGTTGTCCAGTCCTGGAACTCTCGGCCTCCTTCAGCGCTGTCTGTCATCTGCATCCAACACAATGAGGTGCGGGCATAGCCCATGCAAGGGTGAGTATAACGATACTAATTAGAGACCCCGAGATCCCCAATGTCTCACAAAATCCAACAAGCATAAACCACAAAGAACGAATTCAATGGATAACCATTACATAGGAATATGCCCATACATATACCTATGTTATCATGTAAAACATCTCAATCATTAGGAAAACAAAAATTCATTCACTCAGCTCAAACCAGGATTTACATTATCGAAACCATGGTTATTGGAGAACTCCTCCTCTATTGAGTGCAATGGACCTATCTCGACTCTGAGGTGCTACTCACTAACCTTAGACTGCTGATGTACATCTCCTATCGAGTACCGCAGGTCTATTGTCAAACCGGGCACTCCGTCCGTAGTGGGTCTGCCTCCAAACCTTGCAGTCCCCCTAATAGCCCTCATAGGTACTTCTCCTGTTGAGTATCATGGGACTGCTGCTAAACCAGGTGCTCTATCCTCCATGGGTCTGCCACAAAACCAGGTGCTCTGTCCACTGGGCTAGTCGAATCACTCCTAGTCAAATCAGTAAAGCAGTCATCAGGTCGACAACTACTAGGACTCTGCACTCCGTATGCTCATCTCTGGGAAGATCCATTCCATGAACTACTGGACAATATTTCATGTGTTATGATGTCATGGGTGGAAGTATCATAAAGGACTTCAACATCATTGGGGTCTCAACAGAACGGACGGCGCGTCAATCGGACGCCCGGTCTGTGAGTTATTAGGATTTTAGTCTCGGGGGCCCAGTTGGATTCATGTTCGAACCATCCTAACCATGACTCAACTATACCACAAACTCTAGTGGGGTATAATGAAAGGGACGGTTATGCTGTAAGAAAACTGGCGCTGTAGATTGTTCCTCAAACGGATGTATGGTGCCAAACATGTGGCCCATGAAGACAAAGGGGTCAGTATGGGGCCAGGGTCCCATCTGACCCGGTCTGGGTCGAACATGTTATAATCGTTGGGTTTCACCAATCCCATTGGGAGGGTCATTCCACTATGTTTTGACCCACAATTCCGGGCCCGACCCAGCAGACCGCGAGGGCGGTTCGTCCCGTTAGTCGCCAGGTAGGTGGCTTGGTAACTCGGCATGGGAGACCGGGCCGGTTCAGCCAACAACATCGCAGGGGACGCCGTGGGTCGGCACGAGAGACCGGTGGCCTCCATGCATGCAGGCCAGCCACGTGGGGCGTGGGCCGGCCGGCTGGGCTCCAGCATGCTCCAAGAACACCGGGCAGGCGCGACAGGATCCGGGTAGGTGGGAAGCATGCCGACATTGGGCGCGGGGCACCGGGCAGCGAACAGTTAGTGGCGTGGGGCGCCGGGCAGTGCACCGATATGGGCATGGGCACTGAGAAGCATTCTGGCAGCGGAATGGGGCACCGGGAGCAAGCCGCTCGGGGCGCAGGGCGCCGGGAGAACGTCGCCCGAGGCGCGGGGCGCTGGGAGCGCGCCAACAGTGGCATGGGGTGCCGGCTGTCCACCGGAAGGGGCTCAGGGTGTGGGTAGCGCACCGAGGTTCCACAGGGGTGGCACAGTTCACAGAGGCCGCAGGTATCGTGACCATGGTTCCCCGCCTTCATCGTTGTCACGGCGTGTACCAGCTTCGTCATCACTAAATAAGAAAAAACATGGGGAGGGTCGGACCGTGTTCGTGCGGCCCGAACCCACCTCATTATAGTGACATAAAATGGTGATTCTCATACCATAACATGATTAATGAAGAACAAGGGTTTATTTTCATAATTAAAAAAACCCAAAAATTTCCCTTCTTCACTTGTCATTTGTCATTGACGATGTCGCGGAAAGCAGGAGTCGTTCTGTTGATGTCAGAAAAGTATAATTCGAGGATGACATAAACATTCTTCTTTGATGGCAATTCTTTTTCCTCTTTCTGGTAAGAAGAAGGAAGACGACGCCCGAGGGAGAAGTCAAAGAAGAAATCTGTCGTTCTTTGCATTCTTCGTTGGGAGAGTTTTAATCCTCCCAAGCCCTCATGTTCCACCGAATGAAAAATCCAAAATAATAATAATAGGTTGTCTTATTATTTTATTATTTTCACAGAAATTCAAAAAGGAGAAAGAAAATTCCCTTAATAAATTCACACATTTCGGTGAAATTAATTTGGATGCTCTTGGGTGCAATTAATTGGCACGCGCGTCGGTACAATTAATTGGCACGCGCGTGGGAACAATTAATTGTCCGGAGGAGGTCAAAGACTCCCCCTCATTAATGAGGGAGAGTGGAGAGGATTAATCCTCCACCATTAATAGGGGTCAGGTGGTCCCCACCCCTATCATTTAATTGAGAACTTATACTCCGGTGGTCCCCACGTCGTAACCTCTCACGGGAGGTTATGGTGTGGCGGTGCCACCCCCCAACTTCCAATGGGAGGTTCCAAATAACCTCACACACAACAGATTTCAGCTTAAAAAATAAAATAAATTGTTGAACTTTATATTTTTATTATTTTTTTAAAGACAAAAATTAAAATCCAAACTCTTTAGAACGCAACTGCGGTGAAGGAATTACTAAGAAATTAGTGACGTTGTGAGTTCAACAGTGACCTCAGATTTCAATTCCGAGCACCAGTTCAAATGCTCTAAAAACTCGCTCATTCATTTACAAAATATACTAGAACAAAACTCCAAAATTTGATTCCAGGCACACCAGACCTCGAAATGAAGTGTCGTCAGAAACTGTGTACTCGTAAAATTCCCATATAAAAAAATCACGGGAATTCTGGGTCTTTACATTCACCCCACCTCAGGAATTTACGTCCTTGTAAGCTAAAACTCCCACTAAAGGAACAAAAGGGGGTATTGAGCACATAAGAGATCCTCCTGCTCCCATGTGCTCTCCTAGAGGTTCCCGTGCACCCAGCGAAACTGCACCAAAGGAATTGAACTTCCACGCATGACCCACTCCTATCGATCCTCAATCTCTACTGGAACCTCTATGAAAGTCACCTCATCATCGATGTCTAGCTCCCCGTTATCGATGATGTGGGATGGGTCATGCATGTATCTCCTCCTCTAAGATACGTGGAAGACATCATGCACCCAATGTAGCTGAGATGAAAGAGTCATGCCGTAAGCCAACTCACCTACTCTAATAAGGACCTGAAACTGTCTGATAAGTCTTGGAGAGAGCATTCCGCCTCGGCCGAATCTCCGTAGACCTCATCGATGTTAGACCCATAGGATGATGTGGTTGTCATCCACAAACTCCAGAGGTCTCCATAAACTATCCGCATATGACTTTTGTCTACTCTGTGCAGTCTTCATCCAATCCTGGATTATTTGGAGCATCTCTGGGTCTGTGAAGCATAGTGGTGATCTGCAAGGTCGTCCATACAAGGCCTCAAAATGTTTCATACCTATGGTGGAGTGATTGATGTTGATGTAGGAAAACTCCACCAAGGGAATGTGGTTCCCCCAGCTGTGACCGAAGTGGAGGACACATGCCCAGATCATGTCCTTGCGGGTCTGGATGGTCCTATGACAACCCTGCTTTTTATTACAACTTAAACATGCTTTATTACATAAAACTTCACTTGATACAACAAAGAAGATCGAGAGGTTTAGTGTCTTTGGGGCTTAGGATCATTACATAAAAACATTAAACTTGCAATACAACATCCTTATTGAAAACTTCCTTTACATGACCACTACATTCCTTCGTACTTAGCATTGCATGGGATAACCTGAGGACATGCATAAGAAAAGGGTGAGCTATAAAGCCCAGTAAGGGAGTACACAATGAATAACATGAGGAGTACAAAACATGTTAGGAAATAGGCATATCAATAGAGCATAAGAGAGACATGAACATAAAGGCATGATAAAGCTTGATAATCATAACATGGAAATGTGGCAACAACACTTAACATTGAATTAGCATGAGCCAAGGCTCATTGCACATGGAGCATGAGTAAACCCTCATTGCACTTGAAGCACGAGTAAACCCTCGTTGCACTTGAATTAGCATGAGTCAACACTCATTGCACATGACGTATCATGATACTATACTTTACCCAATGCATTGGAGCGCTATCAGGGCGCACCCTTCTTAAACATTTCATTTCATGCATAAGTGTGCCACATGGATCATAAAACATGGATTCATAAAACATAATCATTTATTCCACGATAAAGGAATGTGGAATTCATACATGAAACATTACAATCAATAAGTAAACGTGCATAAAGGTGAATACCCTTGATGGAGAAATGGGCATGGTATTCACTACACAATGATATTGGCTTAGAAAATCGGTTTGATTTCGGCAGCGTGACGGCGTGACATAAGAATTCATAAAAAAGGCTGATGAGAGAGAAAGGGGTTCCTCATCATATTTACATGTAATGGAAAGTAAGAAGGTCATATAGATACATGTCCCAACAATTGAAAAGGAATTTAGATTCATGATACAAAAGTATTGCTTGAATATAGAAGAGGAGAAAAAGGTTCCTTTCGGAATTCCGACATAGTAACGGGTGTACATGGGAGGCATTTAATGAGAGAGAAAGGGGTCTCCCATCATTCAAACAATAAGAGGGCAGTATGGGAGAGGTGAGAAACCATACCCCAACATTCATAAATGAAATTAAAAGGGAAATACAACTTAAAGCAAATTGACAAAAATGAGAAAGGAAGAAAAACCCTTACTTGGAAGTGTGCTTCAAAAGCCTAGAGAGAGTCTTGTGAGAGGCTTCTTGGGAGCTTGGGGAACCTTGGGAGGATTCTAGAGAGAGTAGGGCAGAGGTTGGACGAACTTCAAGGGCTTTGAGTGAGGAGTAAGTGGGAGCTTGGGTGGGTTTATATAGGAAAGGTGAGAGAATTCTTTATTATTTAGGTTTGGGACCCCTTATATTAAAATAATCCAAACCACAAACCATACCATGGTATTTGGCCATGGATTCTGGAAAAGGAAAGAGGAAAACAATATTTTACAATGCCAAGGTCCGAAATTATTAAAAAATTAGGGTTGCTTATGTGGAGGTGAGTCACACTCCCATGGAAATTAATTTAAAAAGGCAAAGTGTTGAATAAGTCTTTAGGGATCCATTAATGCTTTGAAAAGTGAGTCAAACAAACCCAAAACCTCATTATTTTAATGATAAAACACATATTGGCCGAACATAAGGATTATGGTATTTTATTACATCACCATTGGGTCATTATGATGTCATAAAACACATTATATATTTAAATGGTATTTAATTTTTACCCAAAAATTTGACTGTCTCAGAAAATTATGAAAAATTCACCGTTGGATAATTTCGACGTCCTGATTCCAAAAATAATATTTATTTTATCTAAATAATTTTCTAAATATGTGAATTTTCACTTTTAAAATAAAAACCGACATTTATAAAAAATTCACGGGTTTTGACAGAAATGGCTTTCAAACCTTAATAAAAATTTTAATTGCATTCATAAAATTATAAGATCATATATATTTAATAAAAATTAATTTAATATTAATAATAATATTTTATTAAAAAATTATTTAATTCAAAAATCCTTTAATTTAATAAAATATAATTCTTAATTTAATAATAACTAAAAACATCATTTGTACTTTAAAAACTAATTACAATGCATCAAAAATGACTAGAAATTATATTCATTATTATATACAAAAATAATGTACATGAACATGGTGCTACTTATTTGTTACATAACCCCTTAAAATAGCCGCATAAGACCTAAGGGTAAGGTGTGCGATGGTGACAGACTCTTGGGGTTGCTCGGATAACATCGCTCGAGTGGTGATCTCTATCAACTTCCATTTTTTCCGTAGACGATCACGTTCGAGCTTGACTTGATGAAGCTCAGCTTGGGCTTGGTCAAGGGCAAAGCCCAAAGACGCCACCTCCTTTCCGAGCTCCGACAAATGGGCTTCGTAAGGGGCAATTCTACTGGATGAGGCCATCACTTCCTTTGTCTGAGTGGAAAATTGGTTCGTTAAAGCCTTATATTTAAACTACCCAGATGATCACTGTTCAACGGCTATAAAAGTAATAGTCACAAATCTTAACGTAAAACTTAAAGAAGTTGACATCTTATAAAAACATTTTTCATAAAGAAACATTTAACTGGATCAAGAGGGATTTTCCATTATTGAAGCTTTGGGTCGTTACAGGTCCTCTTTATCTGACCATCACTCTGAGGATGGAAGGCGGTGCTCAAGAAAAGTTGTGTACCAAAAGCTTCCTACAACCCATTTTATAGCCGGGAAGTAAGGCGTGCATCCCAGTTAGAGACAATAGGAGAAGTTACACCATGTAAATGCACTATCTCTTCCACATAGATGCATCCCAAGCTCTCAACTGAGCCCTTCACCATGATCGGTAGGAAGTGGGCCGACTAGGTGAGTCGTTCGATGATCACCCAAATCAAGTTGTGACCCTTGGATGTGTGTGGAAGACCCGTCACGAAGACCATGGATATCTCATCTCACTTCCACTTAGGGACCTCTAAGTGCTGAACCATGCCTGCTGGTACCTGGTGCTCTACCTTCACTTGCTATCAAGTGCGGCACCGTGAGACAAACTCTACCACCACCTTCTTCATACCTGGCCACCAATCCTGTCACCGAAGGTCTTGGTACATCTTCACCACTCATGGATGTACCGTTAGAGGTGAATTGTGTAACTCCATCAACACCTCCTCCTGAAGTGCAACTGGCACCATGGTATATCCTCTAAAGATGATGACGTGCTCCCCACATTCAGAAAATCCATCAGGTGCCTGCCTTGTCGATATCGGAGCACGTCGCGTCTTGCAGTCAGTGTCCCCATGTTGTGCCTCCCTAACTCACTGAATATGTGGGAGAGTGAATATAAGAGACTGTAGATAGGCTGTTCCATCCCTATCCACAATGGATATCTGCAACGCAGCCAGCTGCTCTATCGCCTCACCTAGCAGCTGAATTCCTGATCTCCTGTTGAGCGCTTCTGCTACTACATTCTCTATTCGATGAGTATAGACTATCTCGAAGTCATAGTCATATAGGAACTCATGCCATCATTGTAGTCTTAGGTTCAGGTATTTCTAAGAAATTATATACACGATACTCATGAGATTAGAGTACATGGTAAAACATTCTCCCATAAGATTGTGTCGCCACATCATTAAGGAAAAGACCACTGCTGCTAACTCTAGGTCATGGGTAGCATAATTCTACTCATGCTGTATCAACTGCCAAGAACCATACTCGATCACAGCTCGCTCATGCATCAGGACACACTCGTGTCCAGTCCCCGATGCATCGCAGTAGACTACGTACCCTATGCCTTCCTCTGAAAGCCTCACGATGGGGGAGATATTCTGCCTCTGCCTCAGCTCATGAAACCCTTTCTGGCATCTCTCCGAGAACCCTAAGGGTTGCCCCTTATTTATCAAGGATGAAAGCGGTGCTTCTACTCTGGAGAAGTCTAAAAAAAATTTGGTAGTTTCAAACCAAAACCTGGAAACTCCGTACCTCCGTCACACTTCTGGGTGGATCATATGAAAGTATCTCCTTGATCTTTGCTGGATCCACTGCAACTCCATCCTCAGAGACGACGTGTCCCAAGAAGTGAACCACTCAAATCCAAAATTGGCACATTGAGTGTTCTCCATAAAGCCGGTGCTCTTAGAGTGTATCCAGTACTACCTGAAAATGGTAGGCATTCTCTTCCTTAGTAGTCGAGTAGATCATCATGATGTCAATGAAGACTATGACAAAGCGATCGAGGTATGGATGGATTATCCTATTCATGAGAATCATGAAAACTTATAAAGCAGTGGATAAGCTGAAGGTCATAACCAAGAACTTGTAGGGGCCATAACGACACCTAAAGGCCATCTTCTGCACATCCTCATCACAGACTCTAAGCTGGTGATAGCCTGATTTGATGTCTATCTTCGAGAACCATCGTGCTCCCTTGATCTGATCAAAGAGGTGGTAAATACTCGATAGTGGGTACTTGTTCTTAAAAGTCCCCTAGTTCAGGCAACGGTAGTCAATATAGATCCTGAAGCTCCCATCCGCCTTCTTGGACAATAGAATCGGGGCTACACAGTGAGAAACACTAGGCCGAATGATTTCTTTTCCCTGCAAGTCCACTAGGTGTACCCGCAGATCATGAAGCTCAGTGGGAGCCATCCGATATGTAGGATTAGATATTGGCGATGTATTGGGGTACATGTCAATGTATAAGTCCACCACTCTGGGAGGAGGTAGTCTTGGAACATCGTTAGGGAATACATTCATGTACAGGTCCACCACTAAAGGATAATTCAGAATCTCCACATGTACTGCCCCGAGGGTAAGGCAATCCAACTAGTGAGTGATCAGTTGTGCCCACCTCTAAGTAAGTCTATCATATACTGCAAAGGTTCCCTTCTCACCAGTGAAGGTAAACATGGTCTCATTCGTGTGGACACACTGAAATTTTTTCTTAATACAGTAAATCTGAGCATGGACTGTAGATAACCAGTCCATACCCATGATGACGTCGTAAGGCCGCGACGCCGCTATGAGGAGATCCCAGCCGAAGCAATTGCCTCCTAGATTAATATCAAATGACTGTCAAAAGTTCATAATCATCGAGTCTACTACCGTAGGATTCTATAGCCATAAAGATCGAGCCAACGGCTCCGTCGGAATCTCCAAGTCCCGAACGAGGACAGTGTCTAAAAGACTGACTAGAACCTTTGTATATAAGAACTACAACTAAGGTATAATAGAAACAGTTTTTACCTCGAATATTCTCCGGGGCGCCGTGATCATAGGCATCAGCTACCTGATGTTGTGCACTACCATGTCCACCCACTCCCTATGGTTGGGGTGGATCTCCTAGTGGTGTTGGTGGTAGCACCTCATAACATCTTACACCTCCAGCTGCACGGCCCGCTCCTCTTCCGCGTCCACCTCCGCCCTGAGGACCGCCTCTATCAAACCTCTGCCTCATCTTGGGAGGTCTCTCCACTGACTGTTGATCGTCTGTATGGCATGTCAGATAGTCAAGGTCCATGTGACCATGACCACTATAGGAGTAACATTGTGTGCTCTTAGTATACCTGCCTCTGTCTCCACTCTGGGTGCCCCGTACAACCGACCCTGAGTCATGCGGTCAACCACCTATATGTATAGTTCTATTGGACCTTGGGGTCATCTGTCTACTACCAACAACAAAAGACTCCACTGCATGTTGGCTAGTGGGGGTCTCACTGCTGGAGACTGCTCAGCTAAGAAACTCTCCACTAGAAGGACTCTCTAAAACACCCCCGTCTGCTTCGAGATGCTGTGAAAGATAACTGAAGATTTGATCTCTCGCATGAGTCCCTAGTCAAAGGTCCAGCCATTGAAAATTGGGTAACATACCATATCAGTGGAGTAGCATGAGAGGTCAGTGAACCTCACTGAGTACAATGCCACCGCCATGCTACCCTGTTGTAGATGCAGTCGCTCATGTATCTACACTACTCGAAGGGTGGCTGGTACCAACTCCACCCGAATGAGTTATCTCGATGTCTACAAATAGAAGTGACGCCACATCTTACATATAGAGCATCAGGATCCACCATCTACCTACTACATCCTGAAGGAGGGTTGTAGGAAAGATCACCTTGTAGTCTTCTAGAATCCCTACTATCCTAAAGACACTCACCATAGCCTCCAGCCAATCTTCATATGCATGTGGGTTTGTCTCTCCCTAGAAACTGGGTGGCCTCTAGCACAGAAACTCATGCAACGTGCTCAAGCGATGTGCATCATCTACTATTGGGGATGGTGGCATTGGTGGCCCAATGGGATGTAGTACTTCTAGTGCCTCCGCTGGTGCCTCAAAAGTGAGAGGTCCCTATTCTGAGGCCTCATCGCTCAGTGGGATATCAGTACGTGGAGCTCTCGGGGCTCTAGGTGGTCTTCTGCGGGGTGGCATCATAAAGGAAACAGATGTGACATGGTCAAAAGACTATACATGGTTAGCAGACCTAGTTTTATCTGACATAATGAAAACAATTTAAATCACACACGCAATCAGTGTTTTCGTGAACTTAGTCATAAATCAGATATCAGTGTCCTGGTGTGTGGATACGTCAGTCGCCCGAACCAACACTGGTCTCCCTGAACTGAAAAACACAATTATTACCCTTAACACTATTGCTTCACAGAAAATAAAAATCAGAGTCTTAAGTTCTGTGGTAGAACCGATGTCCTCTAATACCAATTTTTCATGACCCTTCCCCGGGGCCCGCATCTTGAATATCCCATGCCCACCTTCCACATGCCATGGGTTGGCGACTAACACAAAAGGAGTAATTCCCTAAAACTAGGATGTAATTGCCTTTATAAATAGTAATCATAGACAACCAAGGTACAAACAGAAGCAGACACTACGTAAAAGCTATATAAATGGTGTACTAAATGTAAAGGGGGCTAGAATAAAAACCCAACTGTAATGTGAAAATATAACTGAAAGCGAGTAAAAATAAAAAGGGACAAACAACTAAAGGCGAAAACATATCGTGGATCGTCCTTTGGCATTCTTACATTAATGGTAGGTACATATGGACTCCACATAAGTCCTGTTAATTCAGACTCTAATGTGTTATGATATGTCATATAGTCCTCCTCCAGGTACCGTCTAGACCTTGCGCTCTTGGCCTCCGTTAGCGATGTCCGTCTTTTGTATCCAACACAATGAGGTGTGGGTATAGCCCGTGTAGGGGTGAGTATATCAATACTCAGTAGGGACCCCGAGACCCTCAAGGTCTCACAAAATAGAAGAAGGATACACCAAAAAGCATGAATTGAATGTATAACCATTACATAGATATATGCACATACATATACAAAATTTATCATGTAACCCATATCAATCAGGAGGACAACACAAAGGTCATTGACTTATCTCAAACCAAAATTTCCATTATTGAAACCACAGCTGCTTGAGAACTATTCTTATATCGAGTACAGTGGACATGTCATGACTCTGAGGCTCCACACACTATCCTTAGACTACTGAGGTACTCCTCTGGTCGAGTACCGCAGGTCTACTGCCAAACCCGGCACTCCGTCCGCTGTGGGTCTGCCCCCAAACCAGGAACTCCCTCTAATAGCCTCAGAGGTACTCCTCTTATTGAGTACCACATGTCTGCTTCTAAACCTTGCGCTCTATGTGCCATGGGTCTTCTTCCAAACCGGGCGCTTCATCTATCAGGCAACTCGAATCACTCCGAGTCGAATTGGTCAAGCAATCATCAGGTCTACAGTTACTAGGTCTCCGCACAACTTATTCTCTTCTCCGAGAGGAACCATTCCACAAGCTACTGGTTGATACACCAAGTATCACGAAGTCTCGGGTGGAGGTATCTCAAAGGACGGCCACATCATTGTGGTCTCAACGCAATAGACGGAGAGTCAATCGCACACCCTGTCTATGAGTTATTTGCATTTTAGTCCTAGGGGCCCAGTTGGATTCGTGTGCGAACCAACCTGATCATGACTCAACTACACCACGAACTCTAGTGGGGTATTCTCAAAGGGACAGCTATTCTCTGAGAAAAGTGGCTCCACTGACGGTTCATCAAACAAACATCTGGTGCCAATGATATGTCCCAAGAAGGTAAAGTGGTCAATAATGGGCCTGGGTCCGCTCCGACTAGGTCTGGGTTGCCACGGTCAGACTTGCTGGGTTTTCCCTGTCCCATTGGGTAGTTCAGCCCGCTATGTTTTGACACGGTCCCCTGTGCCTAGCCCAGTGGCCCGCCAAGGCGGTTCAGACCGTTAGTAACCACGTAGGTGGCTCTGTAACTCAGCCTGGTAGATGGGGCCGGTTCGGCCAATGACAACGTAGGGGACGCCACGGGTTGGCTAGGGAGGCTGGTGGGTGGATTTCTAGAAGGCGGGCCACACGGGGTACGAGCCGTTCGGCTGGCTCGGGCAGGCTCTGGGCGCACCAGGAAGGTCGCGACTGGAGCCGGGTAGGCAGCCAACACACTGGCAGGGGGCGCGGGGCACAGGGGAGCATGACGGCAGGGGCACGACGTGCCGGGCAGCGTGCCAGTAGGGGCACGGGGCACTCGGAGCGCGTTGGCAGGGTCACGTGGTGCCGGGTGTGCACCGACAGGGGCTCGAGGGTGCTGGTAGCATACCGGGGTGCCATAGGGGCGGTGTAGTTCACGAAGTCCACAGGTAGCACATCCATGGTTCACCACCTTCGTCGTCGTCGCCGTGTGTACATCTTTCATCATCACCTAATAAGAACAAACAAGATGAGGGCCAGACCATGTTCATGTGGCCCAAAACCTCCTCGTTATGGTGACAGAAAATGGTGATTCTTATACCATGACATGAATGATGAAGAACGAGTGTTTATTCTCAGAACTAATATAACACAAAAATTCCTCTACCTCGCTTGTTGTTCATCGTTGACGAAGTCACGAAAATAGGGTGTCGATCCATTGATGTCAGACATTATGAAGCCGATGGTGAAATCGATGTTATTCATTGATGATTCTTCCTTTTCCATGTTATTCAAGAAGAAGGAAGAAGATGTCTGAGGAATAAGTAAAATAAGAAATCTGGCGTCCTTCACTTTCTTTGTTGGGAGTGTTTTAATCCTTTCAAGCCCTCAAGTTCTAGTGAAGGATAAAGCCAACAAAATAATAACAGGGTGTCTTATTATTTAATTGTTGGCATGTAAATTCAAAAAGGAGAAAGGCACTTCTTTTAATTAATTCATGCATGTGGGAGAAATTAATTATGATGCGCTTTGATGCAATTAATTGGCATGCGCATTGGAACAATTAATTGTCTTGGGCGTTGTCACAATTACTTGGCACACGCGTTGGCACAATTAATTGGCACGCACATTGGCACAATTTATTGGCACGTGTGTTGGCACAATTAATTGTGCAGAGGTGGTCAAAGGATCTCCCTCACTAATGAGGGAGAGTGGAGAGGTTTCATCATCCACCATTAATAGGGGTCGGGTGGTCCGCACCCCTATCATTTAATTGAGAAGTTATGCTCGGGTGGTCCCCACATCGTAACCCCTCAGGATAGGATAGGGTGTGGAGGTCCCTCCCCCTACTTCCAATGGGAGGTTCCAACTAACTGTACACATAATGCATGGTAGCTTAAAAAATAAAATAAAGTGTTGTACTTTATATTAATTTTTTAAAAAAATCCATAAACTAACATCCAAACTAATCAGAATGCAACTACGATGAAGGTCTCACTAAGAAATTACCAACCTTGTGAGTTCAATGGTGCCCTCAGAATTTTATTCCGAGCACTGGTTCAAAAGTTATAAAAAACCATATGAAAATTTACTGAACGTACCTGAAAAAAACTTCGAAAATTTATTTCAGGCACATCGGGTCTCAGAATCAAACACCGTCAGAAACTCCAGAGAAGTAAAATTCCCATGTATAAAAAATAAAATTTCCATAGGAATTTCGGTTCTTTAAAAATTACCCACATAAGTAGTTATAATTTCATAGTATTTACCTTCCTGTACTTACAATATTGGTTATTGATCTTTGTAGTTTTATAAAAACATGTAATTGGTGAACTGGATGGTATAATTTTTGTACACATTATAATTTAAAAATTCACATGTATTATGAGTAAAAGGTCAGTAATTCTATTAATACATTTCATTGGTTTTAATTTTCATATCAAAATTCCTTTCATATACATAATGGACTTATCTTCCACATATGAATCATTTTATTATGCCAATGATGATATTCCTTTCCTGCCTCATGAAACATATTTTTAATATAGTAATATAAATCATACTTTATTAGCTGTTTCTATCATTTTATTTTCTGATAAGAGTTATTTTTATCATATTTCCCCCAAAATTATGATAATATTTGTGGACCAAAATTTTCATTTCATCCTTGATACAACATAAAACGTTTTCTTTATAGTTAAAAAATTTATTATTACCAATTTCATTGAGATACATGGTTTTATGTCACAATATAAATTAATGAAATAATCATTATTCATAAATAATAAAACCAGAAGATTACCTTGAATGTCTCATAGTGTTTTATTAATATGTAGTAATGGATTCAACATCCTTTTTCATTCAAATCATGGAATTATATCTACATTTCATGGAATGATTTGAGGGAAAATATTTTATGACAAATATATTCTTTAACAAGTTCAATTTCATGGATCATATTTTTTCATCTTTTTCTCATATTCTTGGTCAAGATTTATCATCGATATTTTTAAACATCCTTAAGATAAATTTCTAAAATAAACATTTGATTCTTTGTGAACTAGGGTATATAAAATATCTACTTTTTGTTGGTCCATAACTCAAAAATTGGTCAATGAAAATACCAGCTAAATGATTGTGTTCATTAACCATAAATGACTAAATGGTTATTTATTCATTCTATGAAATGATTGGGTATTGAAAATGATATTTATATTATTCATATATTGATTGATATGGGTGAGAATATTGATGATATTTTTTATCTAGTTACCATGTTGTCTGTTTTATCATTTGGAAGATCATTTTATTATATATCAGAATTGTCTTTAACTAAATTACACCTAGTTAGTGACATCAAAATAACCAAATGGTTATTGTGGTTGTTAAGAAATAATATCCATATTAAAATTTCAATTGATAATGAAAATAAATCCAAATAAGTCTCAAATTATGAGATATTAATTTTTTATTATAACATATATAGTTCATCCTTTTTCACTCTTGGCTCCTCCTATAGAGAATTGGGTTTAAAAAAGGTTGTTTTAATTATTATCCCCTAATTTTGTTTTACCTATTATTCAATAAAATAAATAAACCACACTTTTAAACCAAATGTGTTAACCCAACTATAATATACCTAATTATTTATTACATCCCATAGTAAATATTAGAATGAAACATAGAGGATTATTTATAATAGATATTGGATACATAACCTACTTATTTTATAAATATTCTTTTATATATTCCACAAATAATTTCTATACATGATAAAATTCTATATATTTCAAAAATAATACTCTTCTCTATTTCTTGGGTAATGGGAAAATATGAAATTTTTATATTATAATATTATTAATGGTCTAATGGAAGGAGTATGAACATTATACCAGCTTAGAATTTTATTTGTAGGTTTTATTTTTCCATGATGAAATTATTAAGAAACCCAATAATTTATCAAAAAGGAATAAATAAATATTATTAATAAATAAAGTGGTCAATTTCATGAAAACATATCACCCAAGTAATCATTATAATCATTAAATTATTTTATGATTAATGAATAACACTATGGATAAATATTAATAAAATACTTAGCAAATAATAAAGAATAAAATTTTATTTTTAATGAAAATTTTAAATAAATTATTTTAAATAAATGGTTTTATAAATATATGAAATTTATTATAAATTTCATTTATGGATCCTCAAAACAATTAATGAAATCGTCATAATGAAAAATTGATAAAAAAAATAGGAGAAATAAGAATTGTGAAAATTTTAAAAAAAATATTCTGTTAACTATTTGGTATAAAATATAACTCCCTAGATAATGACCATAAACAATAATATTATTCTATATAATCGAATATTTAAAATCATATGATTAAATAGATATTGTGGAGAAGTATTTGTTATTAAAAAACATACAATGCTAACTCCACTTATAATCATCATTTGAGTTTAATTTTGAACTGAAAGGGATGTGAAATTGAATGGATGAATGTAAACCTCAAAAAATAACCATAAGGGAATAAAATTTTATTTATTTTTTTGATAAACTATATAATATTTACCAAATGGGATTTGATGTTTTTAAATTCACTTTTTAGAATGTGGTTGTAAAGGAACCCCTTACATTTACTCTTAACATGGTCAAAGATGATTATACAAGGTTTATAGTAATGATAAATTCATTAATAACTGATTTATAAAACACATTACTATCAATTACATATTATACACATTGATTATATTCATTTATTATATATATATATATTTCATATTCTTAGTTTAATTTCATCATCACATTTTAGAAATATTTTTCTACGTGATTCATAATAATAATTTTGATCATAGAAAATTGATAAAAATATAATCATTTCCTCATTAGTAAATTTATTAGTAATAATAATGTAAAATTTAATTATTTAATTGAATTTTCATTTAATTGATGATGTGGTTATGGTTTCTATAATGGATTCCTTGACACACATATTTTAGGTAATTTCCTAATAACAACAAGTTACATTATAATCACCATGAATTTTTTTTCACCCACAAAATACCAGAATCATAAGGTAAATTAATCCTTAATGTCATATATGACTAATATTACATTGTTAGATATTATTCATCTTAAAATTTTGAAGTTATTATTACATCAATCTTCTAGTCAAATAAACCATCCCAAACAACAATATGTTATACTAACGAATGAGTATGAATATGAAGATATATTATAGTAATAACATTTTTATAGATAAATAATGATGATAATATATAATTAATATATAGGGGTGGAATGGTCCTCCAAACTCTATCTGAGGTTAACTATAAATCAATGATATTATCTTTTACCATAACTGATGGTTTAGAATTTGTATAAAAATCACATTAAGACTGAGGGGGATGATTAGTGGATAATGAATGATGATTAAACTACTCAAGAGGCACTATGTTAAAAAAAACATAAATGTTAATGTTTTCTAGTTCTTTTAGGAATCACTAACATATAATTAAGAAAAAAATACTCGTGAAGAAATACATCATAACTAAAGATGAAATTTGGGTCATTTGAATTATTTAACCATAATATATCTCCCTTAAAAACATATTTACTGTTAAACAAGATTCAGTTGATATCCCATTGTTCTATATTAACATTATTATATTGATAATAAGTTCTATATCCAAAAACTCTTTTGTTTATTAAAACATGTGTCTTACTATAAAAAATTCTTTTAGTGATTTAAAATCACTACCAATATAAGGGAAACAATTAATGAGATTCATTATGATAGTAAAATCTTCATAAAAATATCATAGAAAACATGATTTTTATAGAATTCATGCCACTCTATCTCTAATAAGTATATTCAATCACTCAGCTATGATATTATATTAAGGGGTTCCCATAATATACACTTATGACTGAAACCCAAAATAGTTTTTAAATTATATAAAGTTATTTTGAATATATTATAACCCATTTTCATCCTAAAGAGTCTTAATATTTATACTTGATTGATTCTCAATTCTTGTTTCTAGTTCATAAATTTCTTAATGGAATAATAATTTTTTCTCTAAGATATCATATCTTATTTATGTAATAATCAATAAGAAATATAATTTACTAGGCTCCTCTAATGGATGAAAAGCTAAATAGATACATATGTCAGATTGGATATACTTTTGTGGATTTTTGGATTTAAGTGTAGGAATTTTGATACTCACAAATGTAAATTTTATGTACACATAATACTCAAAATAGGGATGATTAGTAGGGGTCATATCAGTTATCATCCCCCATTTTCTCAATGAATATAAGCCCTTAGTAGTCACTTACCAATGTAATATATTCCACATGAATGTTTTATTAGAAACTGGGAGATGAGATGAATTCAATAACATTATATTTTTATAACCATAATATACATATAATCAATTTATATGGGATCACTTTACCAAATTAGGGGAGCGATGGGTGATTCATAATGTACCATTATATGAATAAAAGGGATAACACTTATATTAATGATATTGATGGGAAATGCGTTTTTATTTTATTTTTTGTTCTAATATTACCTTAAACATAGTTTTAACTATATATTTTATAGTTTTAATGAAATATAACATATACCGATCACACGAAAATTGTTTTTGTTCTGTAAGTACACATCACTGAGAATTAAATCATAGAACATAGTTAAGTACTAACACATGGTAAAAAATTGTAGATAATAACATAAATCTTGGGTCCACTCTTAAATAATGGAATAGTGATATACATCATGTACCTTAAATAAATTAAAATCTGGATCAACTAACAAGGGTTGTTCATTACATGTTTATAATCATTTTCTTTTTTATGCGAATTATCATTAATTCTCTCTAATTTCATATATTAATGAAATAAAACCATGATAGTCTTAAATTTCCATCGGATCATCCTATAATGACATTTATCTATGTACCCCATATATTCACTAATACATATAACTATTAATAATTTATCCTCTATATTAATAGATCCTAACATCCAAAATATTTTGACCAAAAATAAGATTCAACATCATGGATCCTAATTATAACTTTATAGTACACTATTGAGTCTTTAACATAATTAAGATACCCATCCTGATATGTAAAAAAGATTAATAGTATATTCCTCATTGTCTGTCGTGAAATGGAAGTTTAAATTATCCTACATTATTCTATTATAATAATCTACATGTCTACTGAGTAAAACTCCTGGATGATTTTTAGAATATATAATCATATATTATTATATAATATTTATAAAAGATATTAATTCATATGCAAGGATTCAAATTTGGACATGTTTTCAATAGTAGCACTCTTATACACAATCTGATAAGGTTCATCATAGCCTAAATATAATAGAATTCAGCCAAGTGATTTATAATGGACATCCGTAAAGACAAATTCATTGGAAAAAATAATATTTACCAACATCTAACATATTTGTGACATTAATTTCTAGAAAACTGTGTGAATCAAGAAGATGATTGTGATCAATAAATATTTATATATTGATTCGGTAGAGATTTAAATCATTTCCCCATCATAATTTTTTGCCTCAATTTTAAGAAATAAAATTATTTTATATTGGAGGGATTAATTCACACTTATTATGGGTATAATAGAGATGTAATACTATATAATTTAAATGAGACCCTAATTAAAATAAATTTTTATGAATTATATAATAAATTTGTTTTATTATAAGGAAATTTTTGAGATAAAAAATTAATAGAACAATATGTGTTAGATTCAAAATTGAAATACAAAGAAGAATGATGAAAAGTATTATTTTGATTATATTCACGTTGAAATTGTGTATATGGAAATAAATAAAACTCCAACTATCCTTATTATGATAAGAAAGAAGTCAAATATAACAGAGTCAAAACCAATATATCGAATACAAATGGAATCCTTGGATGATGTTCCTACTATACATGATGGTGGGGGTATACTTATTCACAAGGATTTATCATTAACCTTCCAAAATTATCAAACACAGCATAACTAAAATCAAAACAGTTGAAATAATAATAACCAAAAACAAATTAAATATTATTATTCACCAATGAAATCTATATAAATGCCAGGTTATGACTAATAAAGATAAAGAACCTTTTTTCTCATTTATAGAATTATTCAAGTTATCAACTGGATACAACTATTTCTAAATCCTTCTATCATTTCTAATTAATGACACTAAAATCCTTGATTTAGCGTTCAAAAATAATGGTAAAAACCATGAAGTGTAGCTCCTCTTCTACATTTCACTCAATTTCACTCTAAAAAGAGTACAGGTTTCACCTCCCAAAAACCCAAACAAGATGATTTTTTATCTAAAAAACAAATGGAATACATAGTTTATATCTAACGTAGGATTGAATATTAAAATAGACTTTTACATAGGATGGTAATTTTATGGATAACCATGATCATCAATTTAATTTAAAAATCCAAAAATGTAACAACTCACCTAACACACACAGATATCAAATATCCCATGAGATAAAATGTGGATAAATCCCAAAATGGACAATGATAGAATCACAATATAGAATAATATAACGATTTGAGGGGAAAATATATGATCACAATGATTAATAATGCACAAATTCGCATCTTATAATCCATCAGATGGGAAAATACCATACAATGAATGGATATAAAATAAAATTTATTATATTATTATAATGAATACATATTGCCTTGTATAATCAGGTCCAAAGTTGGTATAATGTAATATTCCATATCTGTGATGGTTTTTTGTTTTTTGATAAATATTAATGTTTAGTTTAATTTTTTGTTTTTTATTGAATATTTCGTATAGTATCCTAAGAGTTGAACATTAATATGTATTGTTTGTGGACTGTGGGAGGCCTAAATTTTTTCCTTGGTAATAAAATTAGTCAATGGAGTATAATGAATGATGGAGGATTTAGAATTTTAGATTTTGGGGAAACATAATGGGGTGTTTGGTCAACACATTTGTTGTGCTACCCATGCACCCCACCCATGAATTTTGATCGGTATAAGAGAACTATTTTTCAAATTTTTTAAATGTGTTATAAGAGACCATACAAAAAAGAAACTAAATTATTGATATGTATCACATGGTCTGTGCCTTATTTGTCCAACCATGAAAAATGGATCATTTACAGATAGGTAATATAGAATAGTTATTTCCATGGTTGATCTCTTTAATTTAGTGTATGAACCGACTTTATTTCAATTTTTTTAATTAACTACTAATTTATAAGATTCCTCTTTCAATCTTTCTTGGTATATTTCAATGTCAATTGTTTTCACAGTTTTTTATGTGGTTATACTATATTATTATTTTCCATATCTGGTTTATCATTTTATCGTATTTCTTCATGAACAATAGAAATGTATTATTAAAGGGGGTGTTTTGAGGTTAAGATAGGTGGAAAATTTTATTTTTTAAAATACTTGTCATACTGTTGTGTCTTTTTCATGTGTGGTCACAACAAATCAGTATAAACATACCCAAAAACTAATTTAATTTCTCTTGATTCTTTATTATCATCTAAATATTTACAATAGACCATGTAAAGCAAGTCATGTTAGTTTTATTTCCATATAAGTCCATTATTGTGGTTATTTAGATTTGTTCCCTTATTTGGTGAGTTTTGTTGGGGCTAGAAGTGATGCCCTCAAGATTTAATTCCTAAGGGTGGAAGGCTAGTTTCTTGGGAAGAATCCAGTTGAAATCATTAGGTGTATGGCCATGGAATTTTAATTTTAATATTTTATTTAAAACAATAGGGAGATATGGGATTGAATTTAAATATTTTATATTATTTGAATTATAGAATTATGACTGATTTAGAATTATATGAAATGGTTATGAGTATGAGTTTTCTTGGAACACCGCTATGTAGTCCAAAAGATTGATATTTTCGGGGAATACCATGGATTAGTCTAGGATTCCATTAGTATAGACCATTGAATTTTTGGGGTGTATAGAAACATTTATAATAAATTGGTATAATACAATGGAATTCCTTGAGTGAACCAAAGAATTAACTATATATTTATTACTAAGAATTCTATGAGGTGTCACTTCATTAGATTCAATTAATTTTAATATTTTAATATAAAAAATTGTTTAATGTTGTGGAATTTAGAGGGTTCCCTATATTGAATTTCAAGAAAAGTACCCCCCCCCCTTATTTAATCATATTCATGTGGAATACATGAGGTTCGATCCATGGATTATATTATATAGTTTCCCATTTTGATTATAAAGTGATATTACATCCTTTTTATAAGAATTATAAATTCATTACACAAAAACTTACCCATTGTGCCAAATTGTTTAGTGTATTTTAAAAAATGGAACACAATCTTTTTAATTTTTGGAATATATTCAATATCTCCCATAAATATATTCCTCATTAGTACTCTTCACAATCATAACCTACATAACACAATATTCCTAACCCAAATGATATAATCATATGAATGGTTAATCTCAAATCCTTAATAATAGTAAGCATAAGATATATCAATATATGATCATATGAAAGGCTAAGATAAGAATAAGGGCATGCGATCATGAATATAAGATAAAAAATCCTACCAATCCATTTATAGATCATAAACATGATTAATGTCATTGAACATTAACATTTAATAAAACGTGTTCCAATTGAGTGAGAACACTCATAAATTAATCCATAATAACAATGATTTTTCAGAAATGTGTGGAACTATTATAAATATGAAAAAATTTAATTTTTCATGGTTAATAACCAATACCATCAACATAGTGTATAACAAATCATCACATATACCAATAGTTTATTAGGAAAAAACATTATCTAATAGTGGATTTGGATGAACCTATTTCTCATATCTTATTAGGTCACGCTTTTTTCCCTCAATGGTAGAAGACGGACCTAATTCCCATATTAGAACTGGGTTCACCTATTTCACAAGTTCTCTGAAGAATTTTTTTCTTTACAAATTAGAAACAGTCTCCTCCATCATGCATAACACCGTGATATTACTAATGATGACACCCAGGTCAAGAATTTCCCTCATTAAAATGTCGAAAAATAATTCCGACTCATTCTGATGTTCTTCATTTCATGTATGATGGTTATATTAATGTTAAAGTTCATGTCACTTTTCATTTTCATGATATTAATTTTACAGTATTTTCATCCATTGGCCAAATCTTTTGGATGGGGTGAACATTGTTAGATGTGATACTTTTGGACTCCATTATATTCATAACGAGTATTCTCATTTTCTTTATTCCTCGTTAATTATTTATCTCTACGTACTGGTCCCCTCCCAAATTATATTAATAAAAAATTATAATTTATGGTCTTGATATCATAAATAATGTGACGAAATGGGAATCCTAAATATATCATAACATAATAACCTATTTAAAAGAGAAATATTTCATAATATTTTCATCATTTCATTGTTTCCTGAACCGTGGAGAATGATTTGGGTTTTATAAAACATTTATCATGGTAAAAACCATTGAATAAAAACATATCTCATAGGAATCAGGACATCGTAAAAAATCATTTATATAAATAATATTAATGGTTCCTTGCTTTACATATATAAAAAAACATTTTTTACATCAAAGTCTGTAATAATAGATTGATAATGATATTGAATGATTAATCACTTGTGATGTTTCCTGAGGAAGTAATGTTTAATTTTTAAATCATTTTTTAAAAATTCATAAAATATCATTAAAATTAGATTAGTGAAAATAACACTGATAAAATTGACTGGAATCTTTAAAAATCATTTAAATCAATTCATGAGAAAAATTCCCTTTATTATTTGAAAAATAAATTAACATAAAAACAATTATTAAAATAATATTCTTTGAAATAAACTTGAAAAATTATAATGGATGTTTCAATGAAAATTATTTTCATGATAGTGGAAAGTTCATTCAATGTCATACATGTAAAGTAAAACTTTCCTTTAGCAATATCATTAAAATACAAATTGGGGTTTGTTGAAAAAATACATAGAGATTCCTTGAAAAACATTTTTTTAAAAAGGAAATTATGTGTAGAAACAGAATTATTATATAATTATTATATTTTTCAATTTTTTTGAAATAATTTTATTCGAAAACATGGTTTTTATAGAAAAACATTATTCTACCGAAATGAGAAATAATGGAATTTTTTTAAAATAATATTTTTCAAATCCTAGGTATAGTGATAGAGGAAAATAACGGTAAAAATTATATTCTCATATCAGAAATAAAGGATAATCAATTTTTTTAGTTTCATGATATTTGTATCATAATATTTTATCATCCAAAACATAATCACAAACAATCGAGATTTTCCTTGATATTATAACATAAAATCATTTCCGCATTGAAAAATATGGAATGTAATGAAAAAGAATGAATATAATTAAATCCTACTTTAAATATAATGGGTATAAATAATTTAATAATATATAAATTTGATTAGGATTTATATTGACCTATTAAAAAAGATATGTGAAAAACATAACATATGTCTCAAAGAATTCAAAAAGAGAAAAAATACATTAATTATATTGAATCTTCAGAACTACCAACCCAATGAATCATTGGAAAAAAATATTAATTTAAATCTAAATAATATATCTTAGAATAAATTTTAATTATAGAGATGTGTATTATATACATAGTACTATTTAAATAGTTGGTAAATACAGCTTGTGATTCACATATGTAAAGTGTGAGAAAAAAAATCAATTATCATATGACAAGAAAGTATTCATAATAGTTAAAACATAATGTATAATAAATATATGTTTTTTATAAACCTAGTAATTATCAATACATATATATTTTCTAGAATATATGATTTAATTGTGTTTCTTTATTATAAATTTATTAACAAATCAATAATAAAGTCTTGTTTTATGTTATTACATTTCATCAGTCATATATATTTAGAGTTTTTTTGGACTAATAAATTTGATCCTATTTACATAATAACTTGAATAATAAAAATAAAATAATTACCATATTTATTTATCAAAAAAAAATTATGACCAATAATGATTTTTGGTTTTGAGAAACTATGTGCATTACGATAATGGAGACAGCAGGTCACATGTGTGCAAGAGTAAAATTCCCATTTATCAAATATCATTAAGGAAAATAGGGGAGTAATATAGTATAATTTCCTATTACTAATTATAACATATATAAAATATTTTAATTTACATATAATTATAAATACCATCCAAGTGGTGTAGTTATGAATACATAGACACATCAGTTCATGTAGGCGGTGGTTCACACCATCACAAATGACACTCTCATCTTCAAGTGAGTTCAATGGTAATTTGAAATGAAATATTATCTGTTTATAAAATAATTTTTTTCCTAAATATCATAATTATTTAATATATATATATATATTATTTATTTTCTTCAAATCAATGAATCAGTGAAAAACAATCACATCAATATGTGATCCGATAGTCCACTTTGCTACTGAAAGACGCTATTTTATCCCCGACAGATTGGAAGGTAAAAAATATATAAGATAAATTATTATTATATATTTATAATTTTTCTTTATATATATAATATATATATTTTCTATATTTTCCATTATTCAAAACCAAAATAGGTGTTTGTGGAAAATAATTAACATCGATTTTGCAAGGAAATAGTCTTTCATACAAAAGAATGATTATTTTGTAACCCATTATATAAAAGTATATATCGTTTTATTACATTACATTAACATAAAATATATTAGTATTTTAATAATACTGTGGTTTTTATATTATCATGGTGACTAAATAATTGAATGAGTCGGACGATGAAATAAAACAAATACATAAGATGATGAACATTACATAATATTTTCTTGTCCTTCTTATGTTTTACCTTATTATATAATAAAAAAATTCTTATTTAAAATATGGAAACAATTTTTAAAAATTATAATCAGAGAGATGTAAATTTTGATGTAAAATTATTCCCACCGACATGACGAAAAAGAAGGATTTGAAAGAGATAATTTTCAAAAGTTTATAATTTTTTTATATCAAATTTAAATATAAAATGGATTGAAAAAAATAAATTATATTAATATATATAAATGAACAAATTTTAAAATAAAATCATGTGAAATTTAATTTAACATTATGAATAATTTAAATCATAATGTTAATTACAATTATTTTTTTATTTTATATTATTCATCAAAAAATGAAACATTTCTAAAATTACAATTTATTTTTCTGAAATTAATTATTATTATCGCAATTCTAAAAATTAAATTTTTTTTCAATAAATATAAAAATTTCATAAATAAATTTTAAAATATGTGTTCATACTGTAGTAAAATTAGTTTTTAGACATTAAATATTCAAGTATAAAATTAAATTTTTTATTATCTCTTGTCTATAAATCACATAATATGAAGGTTAATAATTTTCTTCAATATATAAAATATATATATCATGAAAATATTTCATTTAAAGTGAATATTTCAACTTATTTAGTTAAAAAAAATAATGTGCCTTAAAATAAATTTTTAGAAAATGATTTTCTATATTTTAAATTGGTTTTTATTTCCATTTTTAATTAATTAGTCAACAAATAATTCATTATATATACATCTGTAAAGAATATATTTTCCTTACTTTTTTAATCCTATTCATACCCGCTATTCCAATATTTAAGTGATACATATCATTTACATATCAATATTTTATATGTATGTCATATTTAGTTTAAAATCATTATTTTTTGTAATTAAAGCTAATCTCAGTGTTACATGTAACACAATTAACATATATTTTTTCAAATAAAGAAATATAAAATCAGTATAACATGTAATTTTATCCATATTCAATGTTACATTTAATGAAATATAAACTCAATGTTAAGCGTAGCACAACACAAAATCAATGTTGTTTCTAGTGAAAAACATCAGAAATATTAAATTATTTTGATAATAAAATATAAAAATCATGGGGTGTTATATTCTATCACCCTAAAAATAAATTTCTCTCTTGAAATTAATCATGGTCATCAATTTTTTATAATTTTAAAATCCCTTTTTATAAATCCACATATTAAAAATGGTTAATAAAACTTCATATTGAGAAATAGAAAGGGATATGTGATTATAACTATCTCACCCCTCTAGACCAGAGCAAGTGTATTAAATGTTATATTGGAACGGTAAGAACGAATGAAAACCCAATGGAATGATCATTTTAGTTGTCTTTAAGAGACTATATACATATATGAAACTAAAATTACATTGGAAATGTTTACAGAATATAATAAATAACAAAAACTAAAAACTACATCCACTAAACCCCATAAATAGTCTCTTCTTCTTAACCCTTTGCTGGTAAAAAAATGTAAGTGGTGAGATCGAATTCTTAGTATTTGTTAAATGTAGAGGATGAATGAATTCAATAAATAGTGTATCATAAACAATTGAACATAATCAATATCACTTAGTGAACAAATGAAAAACTCACGCCATTAATAAACTGATAATGAAAATGCATGCATAGATTTTGTCATTGTGAAAACCTCATAGATAGTAATAACTTATAATGACTAAAAACATTATTTTTAATAGGACTTCATTTATCTAGCATAGATACCTTAATAATATAAAAACAGTTTAGCACTGTGGGTTGAATCCCAACTGATTTTTGGGAAACAAACTCGAAGGGTTAGTCACCAACTAATTATTCTCAGTAGACCTATCTATGCATTGAGGGGATATATAGGTTCCATTATACCACTATAAGTCCAAATAATTTAATATAAATAGATTTAACATAAGTATAATATTCCTTCTTAATATCCGAATAGTGTAGAGGATACAAATTCATCAATATTTCCTTAGTTAAAACAACATTCCAAATAAACACCGTATGTAAATGGTTGTACATATTAAGACATTAATCATATCCATGAAACCATAATATGAATACATTTTATATATACATTTTCAATTGAAAACGTTTTATTAAAAGGTCAGTAGGTATACCACATATGAATTATTAGATGCACAATACAATGAATGTCACAACGAAATGGAAAATTGATATAAATCCCATTACCACATTGTAGTCAATCATTTTGTGTGACCAAGAATTAATAATTATCAAATAAATCATTTAATACTATGAATATAAATAGAATAATTATATTATATTTGAAATGGAATTACTCATTCCCCACTTGAAATAAATAAGTGGAGAATAGTGGAAGCCTTACAAAATTAAAAGTGAGATAAGAAACCCCTATCCTTATGCTCAAGTGCATTGTTCATTTGTATTAATTCCCTGAATAATCAAATTTAGATTCATTAATTAATAACTATAGAACAACATATACATGTAATTGATTTATTATAATATCATTAGGTTCATTCATGGACATTTTTAACGATTTTAGAAGTTCAATTTTTCTTTTTTCAAAGCATTTTCATCCTTGGTTTTAGTGATCAATTTACTTGTATTCATTAATGGAAGTTCATTTGAAATGTGGTTAAACATATTGAATTGTTAATGTATCTAATTAATGACATTACATATATATATATATATATATAACTCCTTATTATGATTTTGAGTTATATACAATGATGAGGATTCAATAGTTAACAGTTAATTACAAATGTTTAGATTAACTTGGCGTTTTTGTTCATAATGAACTTGTTTGGTATTATTATATTATATTATGAGTGTGTAATGATTAAGAAAATCAATTATATTAAAAACATATATTCTGATATTTTTTCGACCATTAAAATGGTTTCATGACTCCAATTGAACATGGTAGTGATAATCGAGATCTCGTTGTCCTTGAATTTGATAAATTAACATATCTCAGACATTGTTTTCATTTTTAGTATAATAGGAGGGGGAAAGAAAGATGATTGATGATATATTCTTTAAGAATAATATAATTACATTTAAATTAAGGTACTATAATTATCATATCATATTTATGAGGGTAGATGAGGAAAGAAGTATAAAATAAAAGAACCCAAATAGAAGAAAATTGAGAAATCTCTCACGAAAATTTTGAAGCCAGACAACATCACATAAAATTTCATAAATTAGTATGACGAAATAAATGGGGTCTCTCATCAATCATACATAAAATTTATTGAATGCGAAAAATTTAATGATATAACCCAACATAATTCGATTGAAAATAAATGTGAGAACAAAAAAATGAATGCTTTATGAAAAGAGAAGGGTGGTTGATTCTCTTACCGTGTAGTGTTACTCTAAAAATATGAACGTTGGGACCTTGGGGGTTTGATGAAACCATTGGAGGACTCCTATAAACGTAAAACTACCATATCATCAAGTATAATGAGTTTGGAATGAATGAAAATGAAGGGGGTGAGTGGGTATTTGTGGTAATTAAAATGGAGACCTCATTAGTTGTTTTTGAAAAACCATGTTATTTTCAATGGTATTGGACAATGGTTTTATCCACATGGGAAACCAAATTTCATATGTTATAGTACACAAGTCAGTATGAATTTTATATTTAATTATTACATCTTTATGATGTCATTATACTACAAAAAACTCAAAACTGTATTTTAACTATTCATAAAAAATTCTAGTATTTTAGAAAAATCAAAAAAATTCATCCTAACCAATTTCTAACGTGTATAATTGAAAACATAAATCCATTTTATGGAAAAAAATTCAATTTATTTTTAATTTAATTTTTAATTAAAATCATAATTTATTTAAAAATAACAAATTTAAAGGTATATTTAGGATTATATCATAGTAAAAATTTAATTAATATCATATTATCTTATTACGTTTAGAAGATAATATATTATCATTATTTAATTTTCATAAGAGTCATATTACTATTCATAAGGGCATGTTAATATTCATCAAAAAATCATGTTTGTTCTATCAGACTCTAAATGACTTACTGATAACAACTCTAGAAGACCGTTTTTAAAAATTATAAAAATTTAAGTGGAACATTTATTTTTAATAGATATGTTATTACCAAGTGTTGTTTCAATGGAACACATTGAATTATGAGATATTGAAAATGAATATAATATATTTAAAAGAATCATACCATAAAATGTTTGGGGTGTTGTATTATTCCCACTTTAAGAAATTTTCTTCTCAAAATTTTATATATAAATCCCACCAAAAATATGTGATTGTTTCTTCATCATAAAATCATATTTTTCCCATGTTGCATCCTCCATATTTGGGTTTCTCCACAGAACCCTTACTAGATGAGTTTTCTGATTTCTCAATACATGCTCTCTTGTGTCATGAATCCCAATATGCTCTTCACAGAATTACAAGTCATTTTATATTTCTAATTCTCCATTAGTGAGTATATGCATTAGGGATAGAATGTATTTCTTCAACAATGATGCATGGAACACAACATGAACATTGGGGAGACATGGTGACATTTATAAATGATAAGATACAGATCTGATTTTTTTTAGAATTTCAAATGGTATGATGTACATGGGGCTCCTTTTCCCTTTCTTAAAAACCATAACACACCCATCCTTTGAGATACTTTCTGAAAGACACGATCTCCTACAAGAAATACCAAATCGTTTCACTGGTTGATAAAATAACTCTTATTCCTACTTCTGGATGCTTTAATATGGGCTTGGATTGTCTTCACCATTGGCATGGTCTCTTCAATATGATCTACACCTATAAGTTTCCTCTCCTATACTTCAACCCAACAAGATGGGGGTTGACATCTCATTCCATATAATTCTTCAAATGGGTCCATTTGAAAACAAGAATAAAAACTATTGTTGTAGGAAATTTAATCCAAAAGAAATTATTGATCCAACATATCTTGAAAGTCAAGAGAGGATTATCGCAGTATGTTTTCCAGAGTATGATAATACCTTTTAGAATGTATTTTGGTTTGGGGGTGATTAACAGTACTAATATGATTCTCAGTATTAAAACCCTTCCGGACACGTTTCCAGAATTTTTATTTATTTCGAGGATCTCGGTCAGACACACTCGATAGATATGCACCATGAATTCTAAAAACATCATTAATATAATTTCCTTCCAGGTGCTCAAGTGGTAAATACACTCTTATAGTAATGAAATGTGTTGATTTTTTGAGATGACCAATAATTACCCATTTTCATCACTCCTTCAGGGATTCCTCGGTAGTAAAGTGGCAAAGTAAAATTTGATGTCATCAAACTGCAACATAGGAATAGGTAGAAGTTTCATTCCCCTACTAGGATGTTGTCTCTCTGACTTCACTTGTGGACAAATTAGGCACCATGACCCATAGTCAGCTATCTTCTACTTCGTATTATACCACCAAAAATGATTCTTCATATTTCTTTTCCTCTTTATGATACTAGGGGGTATAGATTATGTTGAGCTATAAAAATCATCAAATAGTTCGCATTTTAGATCAGGTACCAATGGAACCCATACTCTATTCCCAAAATTCAAAACCCCATCATCATACACTATGTCTTCCGATATCTAATACTCAACAACATTAATTTTTTGTGTAGATTTTCATAGTCATATTGAGAGATTTTTATCTTCTCTAGTAAAAATAGTTTAAAAATCATTTAAAAGTGGATTGATGTTCCCCCTTCCATAATAATTCTCATATCCATATTTATTAGATCCATGAATATAGGATATATCTCAATACTAATTTGAGTCAAAAGACCATTATCTTTTATGCTTAATTCATTATCCACCATATTTTTCTTTGCATGGTGGTATTTTATTGAACAATTGTTTTCTTTGAGTAACTCGATCCATCTCCTTTTCCACATGTTCATTTATTTTTGGGTGAAAATGTATTTCAAACTCTTGTAATCTATGCATATCAAAAAAATATTCACCATAAAGATAATGTCACCATATTTTCATAGAAAATATTTCAGCCTCTATCTCAATATAATGAGTTATATAATTTTTCTAATGATTCATCAATTTCATTGATGTATAAGTAATAACATATCATTTTTCATAAGGACGCAACCCAGCCCATTCAATGATTCATCACTGTATATTACAAATCCATCACATCTAGATGGAAGCGTAAAAATTTGAGCATTTACCAAAAAACTTTTCAATTATTCAATGAATTATATAAATTCTTTCATCCAAAAAAACAAAACTCCTTTACGCATGATCTTGTACAATGGGTTATCCAGTCAGGGGAAATTAAGGACAAAATGTCGATAGTAACCTGCTATGCCAATAGCACTATATACCTTTGTTGTGTTTTTTGGTATAGGAAACACTTTGGATTCTTTTTTCTTCATAGGTTCGACTTGGATTCCATCCATAGAGACAATATGGACTATAAAAGAAACTAAATGAAGCCAGAATTCGCACTTGCTGAATTTCCCATACAATTCATTTCTTCTAGGAGTCTTCAGAATAGCCTGTAGGTGATTCAAATGGAGTTAATATCTTTTTGAGTGTACCATGATATCCTCGATGAATACCACAAAAAAGTTGTCAAGACATTCATTGAAAAATCAATTCTAATACTCCATGAAAATAATGGGTGCATTTGTTCGTCCAAAAGGCATCATTGTAAATGCATAATTCCCATACTTGGTTCAAAATGTTGACTTATGAATATCCTCTTTCATCACACACAGAATATGATATCTAGATTGATGGTCAAACTTAGAAAAGTATTGTACTCTCTAATGTAGATCGAATAATTAATTAATTAATGGTTTAAGATACTTATTTATTATTGTAATAGCATTGATTTCCATTTAATCGATGCATTGCCACATGGATCCATATTTCTTATTGAAAAAGAGGAAATGATTATTTCATGGAGAAACATGACGTTGAATAAATATAGTACCACACAAATCCTATAGTTTTTTATTCAGCTCCACTAATTCCATAGTCTCCATTCTATAGGGGGACTTTGATATAAGTCTCACAGCTGAAATTAAATCATTAGAGAACATAGCTTCTCGCTCTGGAGGATGTCTAGGAAAATCATCTGTAAATACATCTATGTATTCTATCACTATATGTAAATTTTCAATTTGAATATTTATTTCCACCCCAATCGACATTGGGTTATCTTCCTCCCTAATAATTTCATTTAATAGAGCTACAATGAGTGGATCTTTATAAGAATCAATTTGTGAGGATTCTGCACCATTTTCGATGAATGTATCTTTTTTTATCTTTCTTCACATCATAATATGATAGTAAATTAATAACTAGAATTATATTAGTGTTAGTAATTATTATGATGATAAGGTTAACATCTAAAGAACGTTTTTGTGTCATGAGGGGGACACATTGACATACCTTTGTTGCAATGATACATCCCTTAAGAGTTTTTACTAACACACATTTATTAAATAAAATTGGACATGTATAATTTTATTAGAAAACTTATAATATATAAATGAATGTGATGATATAGAATCAAATAATGTGTTGGATATATTTTTGGAAACCATTAAATTACTTTCCAGCACATCATAAGGGATTTCAACCACTGTAGTTCTAATCGTATAATATGTTCCTTGTCTTGAGGCCTTTTATAAGAAATGTTCCCTTGGTTCTTAGGAAACTCATTTTCATATTGTACCATATCTCTAAATTTTTATCATTTAAAATCATGAAATTGATTCTTCCTCTTGCATCCATTAAGTCGATGACCCTTTTCTCCACACTTATAACAGACTCTGGTGCCTTCCAAGAATTTCTTGAGGTGATTATTTCAACAGTTCTCACATAATATTAATTTCATCATTCCCATATTCTTATTTGATGCTTCACCTTTTCTTTTGTTATTAGAGTTCCTTTTCTTATCGTGGTTTCCATTTAATAAATTTGATCTAGTAAATTCTATACCTATTTTGATGGAACTATATACAACATCATCATCTGATTGAAATTTTTGAGAATCTAGTTCCCTTCGAAGATATAGCTTAAGAAATTCATTGAAATGATCAATTTTTTCTTTCGAGTCATGTATTTAATCTATGGTATACTCGGCTATCCTTGTAAAGGTAGCCTCATATTCTGTAACACTTTCTTCTTCCCTTTGCTTTAAACCACGAAATTTCCACTTTATTTTTACTCGTTTCTCATGAGGGAAATATTTTTCAAATAATATTTCCTTAAAATTGATCTGTTACATATCTTCTATTTTTTCTTATGTTGTGGTATTCTAGATAAAGGACCATTGTTGATCAGCATCACACTGGAAACAATATACTACCGTCATTACCTTTTTATTTTCATTGAATCTTAATGAAATGAATATGTTTTCATTGCACATGATCACTACTCTGCAACAAATGTAGTAGTAGTCCAACAAAAAGATGGGGTCTTATGTCATATAAAATGATCCCTCACAGGTGTAGCATGGTTTTTCGTCACAACCTGTGTATGGTGTCCCAATATGGTCATGATATAATCCGCTCCAACAATGAATATGTTGAAAAGATCTGTAAGAAAATCCCTACATTTCCCATGAGTATTGATTCCCCTTCTTCCATTAGGATCTATCTCTAAATAATGGCATATACAATAATAGTTTATGAAACTAAAATAGAAAATAACACAACATAGATTAAAATTCAATGCATAACTAATCTCACAAACATAGTTTCTCTGAGGAAAATCTTATAAAAAATCCATCATAATGGATTGTAATGATAATTTGAATTATCCTAAGAATATCCCTCAAGAGTGTCAATACAAAGCGTGATGCAAGGCCCATTATCGTGTACTGGGATACTCTAAGTCAATCCCAAAACTTATTGCTGGAGTATTCAGTTCTAGTTACATCTATCTTAGAGCCCCCTCTACGTGTTTGTATCCAGACAGGGATGCATTTTCTAAGAAGATAAATATAATATATTCCTTAACAAACATCCAACATTTCTTGTATGTTTATACTCAAATACTAAATTATGTATTTTTTACCTACTGTACATTTTATACTCTAGTTTCCATGTTTTCTAATAATATTTCTTTGATACCAACTTTAACGACCCAACCCCTTAAACTGGTGTAAGTGAATGACATGTTATATTGAAATGGTTAGAAGGAATGAAAACTCAAATTAATGATCAGATTAGTAGTCTTTAAGAAACTAGATACATAGATGTAACCTAAATTACATTGGATAATGTTAAATAAATATACAATACCTAATAAAAAACTAATAACTACATCCACAAAACTCAATAAATAGTCTAATGTTCATAACCTGCTGAAGGTAAAAAATGAAAGGGGTGATCTCAAATTATCAGTAAGGATTACTAATAGAGGAAGCATGAATTTAATAATAATTTAATCATAAAAAACATTACATAATCAATATGTCATGGTGAATAAATGAGAAACTCATGCCATTTACCAACTGAAATTGATATTGCATCCATAGATTTTTTCAAATTGAAAACCTCAAGGATAATAACAACTGATAAGGAGTAAAAAAATTATTATTAACTGGACATCATGTATTTGTCACATGATACCATAATACCATTGAAATGGTTTAGTTCTGTTGGTAGAAACCAGTCTGATTTTTTGGAAACCAACTCGAAGGGTTTGTCGCAAACTGATTTCTATAGTGAGACCTATAGATTCATCAAGGGGATTTAGTTTGCCACACCTACAATTGAATGTCCAAAATATTATTTATAAATAGATTTAATATATGTTCTATCCGCCGTATCAACATCCATATAGAGTAGATGATATATATTCATCAATATTTTCATAGTTAAAACAACATGAAAGAAACAATATATGTTAAAGGGTATAAGGCATAAGAAAATACTCATATCCCTAAAACCAGAATATGTATATATAATATATTTACAATTTCAATTGAAAAATGATTTAAAATGGGTAGTAGGTAGACAACATAATAATTTTTATGTTCAAAATAATATGTAAGTCACAATGAAATGGATAATTGAAATAAATCCCATTACCAAATTGTAGTCAATTTTTTCATGTGATAAAGAATTAATAATTATCAAATGAATCATTGAATACAATGAACATAAATGGAATAATGTTATTATATTTAAAAATTATGTACACATACACCACATTCATAAAATAAGTGGTGAATAATGGAAATCTCACAGAAGTAAAAGTGAGGTAAAACCCCCCTTACCTTATGCTTTAGTGTGTTCTTAGTTCATTTTAATGACATGAATAATAAAATTAACCTTCAATAATTAATAATTCTATAACCTCATATAAATTTAATTTATTAAGTACAACCTTATTTGGTTCATTCATGTCCCTTTTTATGGATTTAAGAGGATCAATTTTATTGTATTAGAAGCATTTTCTTCATTGGTTTTCTTGATCTGTTTACTTGTATTCATGAATGAAAGATTCTATGTAATGTGGATAAAAATAATGAAATCTTAATATATCATATTAATTATATAATAGATATATAAATTATCTTATAATTTTTTTGGTTTATATAATATGATTACGACTCATTAGTTAAATGATAATTACTAGTGTTTGGATTCAATTTTCATTTATTATTAAAATAAAATTGTTTGGATTTTTTTTTTAATAGTATGAGTTTAAAAGGATTCAAAACAATTAATGAGAAAAAATAAATATATTCTGATCTGGTTAAAGAAAAAAATGGTTTCAAGACCATAATTGAACATGGAAATGTGAATCGGGAACCCATCATCCTTTATTGTGATAAATTAACCCATCTCTGATAGTGTATTCATTTTTAGTATAAGATGAAGGTGAAACCGAAAAGATTGATGAAATATTAAATTAGAAAAATATAATTCCATTTCATGAATTTTACAATAATAATCATATGATTTTTATGAGGGGAGATGAGGAATGAAGTATAAAAGACTGGAACTGAAACAGAAGAAAATTGTGAAATTTCTCAAGACAATTCGACAGCTTAACGACATCACATAAAATAAAAAAAAAATAGTTTGATGAAAAAAGGGTGTCTCTCACCACACATACATAAAATTTATATAAATGGTCCTATTTAATGAAATATCACAACATAATCCAATTGAAAATAAAAGAGAAAACATAAAATGAATTCTTTAAGAAAAGAGAGGGGTGGTTGATTCTCTTACATTATAGAGTAACTCCCAATACATGAATGTTGGAACCATGGGGGTTTAAGTAAACCTTGAGAGGACTCCTAGGGAGGTAATAATACTATATAATCAAGGATATATAGTTTCCAATGAATGAAAATGATGTGGGTGAGTGGTTATTTATAGAAATTAAGATGTCGTATTTTATTAGTTAAAAGGGACACCTCATTAGTTGTTTTTGCAAAACAATGGGCTTGCCCATGATATTGACCCATGGTTCTAGACACATGGGACAAATCATGTCATATGTTACTATACAGATGTCCACCAGCATTTTAAATGTAATTATTACATCATTATGATGCCATTATACTACAAAATTCTCAATATAGCATTTTTACTATTCAGAAAAATTCTAGTATTATTGAAAAGTCCAAAAAATTCACCCAAACCATTTTCAATGTGTAGAATTTAAAAATGAACTCTATTTTTTAAATATATATATATATACATATATATTTAATTTGAAATGTAAATAAATTCATAATTTATTCAAAAAATAAAATTGTAAATGTATAATTATTTTTATATAACATTGAAAAATTACATAAGATCTTATTATCATTTTACCTTAAGAAAATAAAATATTATCATTATTTACTATTCAAAGTGGTAATATTTCTATTTATATTACAATTCATAAGGGAATGTTACTATTAATCAAAAAATCATGTTGACTATATCAAACTCTATATGATGTATTGGTCACAACTCTAGATGACCTTTCCTGAAATGGAAAACATAGAAGTAAAAATTTTTGTATAATGGATAGTTTTTAACAAAGTGTTGATTCAATGGAACAAAATGATTTATGAAATATTTTCTAGGAATTAAATATATTTAACTGAATCATACCATAAAATTTTTGGTTCTTTATAGTGACGTTCATTGAAAATATCACAAACATGGATTCAAAATAGATGAACAAAGGTGAGAAGTGATAACATCGTCATAAAAGAAAACACTAACACAGAAATATTCGTGGAGAATGATAAAAGACATGGTTAAGAGATGTCTTGTGTCTAAAACCCCTTGAATAAAATATTAATGAAAAAAATTATTGATACCATAAAAAGGACGATAACCATGAAAAGTTCTATTTCATATTTAGTTTCTATATTTTGGAAAATTTATTTTCATTCATGATTGCAAACATATTAAAATTCACTTTCTTGGTATATATTTATTTGATGAGCATAATTTCATATATATTTTTTTCGTAGATGATTTTCAAATTCTTCTCTAACCCTAAGAGATAAATTGTAAAATTATGGAGATGTAAATAAATTCCATTATAAAATTATAAGTCATTCCATGTATTAATTGTAATAAATAGATAAACACTCATTATCCAATAAGGATTGATCATGATATGGTGAACTGATATGATAATCACTAAAAACTAATCTGATGTTCAAATTATTCAAGTTGATAAATGGTTTACCTTATAACCCTTCCAAATTTATAAATTTATAAATAAGGCCAATAAATTTATAATAATCAATTTAAAGTTATTCCTAAAAAATGTACTTTCTCTAAATTGACCCATAACAAGAATTTAAATAATTTTGGCTTGTATTCTATCAAAAAATGATAATAAACTAAATTACAATAAAAACATAATGGAATCATTTATAAATACACATTTCATGAATAAAACTGTAAATTATTGAACTCATTTAATTTATTTAATAATGTTTTCAACTCTATTAATGATAAAATAAATGACTTGTCAACAAATCCATTATCAGTTCTAAGGTTTTAAATAGTATTAAATATATTTTATTCATATCTACCATCACATCCAAATTAAACACCATATTCTTGACCTATAGAATATATTAAGGGATATCTTCCATTAATGAAGTTTTTTACAAAAAAATTACATTTACATTAAATTTTATTTCTAGATTATGTGAAATATTAATCAAATTATTAGATATTAAAAAAACATATATTGAAAAATCGTTATATATTTCACAATTCATATAATATAATCCATGTATACAAATACATTAAAACATAAAAACTTTTACCTCATCCTTATTCCAATGATAATGATTCATCATCTTATTACATAACACGTATTTTATTTATTGTTTAATTTAAGGCCTCTTTATCATCTACTGGAAGCCCATTACTCAAAGAACCATGCAAATTATCTTCACATCTGTTAGAGTTAAGGGAATTGATATTAATAATTCTCATACTTGTCACATTTATGGAATTAAACAGATGATGTTATCTTAGGTAGAAAATTATTCTCATCTATTGTGTAAATAAACTATTATTTTTTCCAAAATAATTACAACCACATTATAGTTATTTTAAACACATAAAACATCTTCCCACACCATAAATTTATTCCCCGGATTGAATCTACAGAAATTATAGAAAAATAGGACACTTAATATTCTTTCAATAATGTTCTCCATTAACCAAACACAATGAAAGATTTATCCTTTTATTCATTGATTAATCAATGAATTTCTTAAAGATCATATTATTAATGATGTTTTCTGATAAATTATAATGAATAATAGCAACATCCTTCATTATAGTGATCATCCCATTTAGATTATCATGCTAAACATTTGTGTCAAATTTAATGTTTACCCAATCAATCTAGTTCCATCAATTGACTAAAATGAAAAATCATAATTCAAGAAACTCTATTCATTTTTTGAAACCACATAATCATGACAAATCCCTAATATTGTGTCTAAATTGTGACACTTACTTTTTATTCTATGTCAACTATGTCTTAATCTATATTACACATTATAACCATCTATTTAAATTTTTCATAATGGTTCATAAATATTTTGTGAATTTATAAAGAATTTCACATGTGAGTGTCAAACTAGGAGTGCATAAAAACCCCTTTTCACAAACCTAGTGATTATCCAGTCCAAATAAATATGCTATTTTTTCTATATAATATCCTTGAGTACCATTGTTCTAGAAATATACCCTTTGTAGTATCCATATTAGGATTTAATTTCTTGGAAACCTATCACTTTATCATTTACCAAAATTTTAGGGCATTATTCTATACATTGAATTTTACTTATAAATAATAGTTGATAAATATATAGAAATTTCCCAATATATATAACCTTGGTGAACTCAGTATTGTTTTCCCTTCATATTTTTCAATGGTTAAATAATCCTTACATATCATTCCAATTATTTCAACCCATGCTTTTTATCAATAGATACTATGTCTTTCTAGATGAATATTTAATAAAATAAAAAAACAAATGTATGTTGAAAATTAAAGATTTTTTACATCTAAAATTTGGAAAATAGTGATAAAATTTTTCATAAGATCTTCAATATCTCCCATTAACTTATCCTCTTTTAGTTATCTTTTAAAATATATCATACACGAAACTATTATTCAAATCCTAGGTGAGGGAATTAGAAGAAATGGTGACCACATATGCTCAGTAATGGTAATAAAAAGAGACATCGATCAATGATCATATGATATAATAAAATAATAATAATGGATTGGTATCATTACTATAACATACATTGTTCTCACACAACTTGTCATCGAACATAAACCTATTTCATGGTATATAACATATCATTTAAGAAAAAAATTTCTAATTGTGTGAGGATTATCAATAATTAATCATGAATCATATTCTCATGTCATTAATGTGTGGCACTATCCTAAATATTGAAATAAAATTCATATGGAATTTTTAACTATGAATACCATAACCATTGTGGATCAGGACACATCAACCATTTCTTATAGTGAATATGACTAAACCTGTTTCTCATTATGGATTATGGTGCACCTATTTCTCATAGTTAAAACACACAAAATTATTTCCCGTAGTGGACCAAGATGAAACATTTTTCTATAATAGATCATAGAACACATGTATCTTAACATGGATCAATTCCATAAACTTTATTCCAATCATTACCTATGAAATATATATTTACCAGATTAATTTTATGGACATATAGGTCTCACAAATCACATAATGAAAATAATACATAGTTGTAAAAAATATAATAATTCATTAATTATATCATAACACATCCCAAATATATTATAATTATTAAATTTTCATCATATCATGACTTGTGAAAAGGTATAATTTTCTTAATAATATCATCATTTATTCATTGCATGACCCATTGAGAATGAACTTGGTTTCAAATGAATTTTATCCTTGTATAACCCATATAATTGAAATATTTTTCATAATCATTATTCATACATAAACATATACCACTCATAGAATTAAAAATAACATAATCCTTGGTGTATATCTAAAGAAAATAATATGGTATATTAATGGTAAAAATCATGGATGTAGAATGATTGTGAAAGAGACATTCCATGGAACATTTCTTGTGAAAGATAATTTTTTTAAAAAAATAACATTATAAATATTCATAACATATTTTGGAAATCCTTTTAATTGAAAATATCCATTAAAACATAAAATAGAGGCATTAAATATCATTAATAACATTTCTATAGTAAGATATTCATTCCTTATTGAAAAAAAAAGGATAAATCAAAAAATCATTTTGATATTATTTTTCAAATAAAGTAAAATATATTACTTATAAAAGATTATTGAATGACTAATATGGTTTTGACATCCGGAATTTTTTCCATGATGAAAATTTTAAACCAAAAATTTCATACATGTTTTTTGGTAAAATATAAATTGGAATTTTTTTTAAAATTCACGTATATATTTAGTTAAATTTATTTAGAAAATAATAATATAGGTAAAAATATTATAAATGAATATATTTGATGAATTTAAATCAATTTTTTAAATATTTTTCCAGAAAAGTTGGTTTTGTAATAAAAACGGGGTTTCAACCAAAAATTGAAATAATGAAATTTTTTAGAAAACATTATTTTGAACACATAAGTATAAAGAGAGGAGAAAATAAAGGGAAATAATATATTCTATTGAAATAACTAGAGGCGAATAAAAATCATTGGTATATTGAGATATATATCATTATATTCTATTATTAAAAACATGATCACAAACACTCCTGATAATTAATGTTATTGTGACATAATATATTTCCACTTTGGTATCATGGAAGCATTAGTCCCATGATTTAATATAATTAAATTAAACATAAAATATCATTTGTAAAAATAATTTCAGTACAATACATGTCAAAATGACGGTATATGCACCTCGTAAATAAATATAGGTATATAGCGTAACATATGTTACTAGGAAGGAAAATTGAGTACAAATTATTAAAATGCTTTGAAATCATTTGAACTATAAAGCCCCATGATGGAGAGATACTAAAATGGATATATAAGTAAAAATAATTCTAATTAAAATCATCATTAAAAAAATTCATGGAGATTATATACTCTACATTGAATAAATTGTTGGTGAATATGGCATGTGTCTCAATGATGTAATAATTGAGATTGAAATTCATTACCAAAAGTATTAAACTCCATTGTACACAATAAAAACTAATTTTTAATAAATATATTTTTAGTATAAATATATTAAATATACATTAATATATATATCATACTATAAAATATTTAATTTTTCCATTCTATTACAAATTTATTAAAAATTCCATTTTAATGTTACATTTCGAATCATAATACATTTTTTGGTTTATTTTTTTATTTTTTATTTTTAGGAATATTAAATTGACCATATATTTACATGATCTAGAATAATAATAATTATATAATTTAAATATTTATAATTTTTTAAAGATCAATCATAAATGATTGTTTTGGGAATCAAATTATGTTATGATCACAGAGATGGTAGGTAGTACATGCACATGAGTAATATTTAAACATTTAAATAATAATTATTGAAGGGAACTAAGTTATATTTTTTCATTCTAGATTAATAATAATATCCCAAATACACCATTTTTTTTAAATATTCTTAATAATATTAACTATGTGGTTTGGATAAGAAATGGGAGTCACGTCACATTGTGAAGGGAGTAGTACACACACACATGAATGTTGATATAACCTTTCAAGAACTGATAAAGAACAAATGAAGAGGATATTTTATTTTTAAAAAAATATTAAAAAATCATTGATACCATAAATATATACTTTATGTCAAAAATATTTATCTTTATTGTAATTCAAGAAAAGTGTTAGTTAAAACTCATTCGCATCGCATCATGTGGCAGTACATCACTATACACACAGACAACGCTATAATATCCCCTATGGAATATAATTTAAACAATGATATAAGAAACAATGTCTGTAGATGTAAAATAATTTTATAAGTATCATATAAATACATTTTATCAAACATCATACCCAATAGTGAGAGGTGGTAATTATTAAATTAATGATATTGGTCTACGAGATAGTACCATGTTGTATACATAAAAGATGAATACATATCCCATTTTATAGATGAGGAGATGGTTATAGGTTATTACATAAAATAAAAATATCTCAATACATGAATGATACTAAGGTTATTATATCATAATTATATAATAATGATTGAATTATGGATGGTGAAATGAAACAAAAATGCTCCTTGATGCATATAAGATATTCCTTGAAAATAGTCCTTACATTTTCACAATAATATTTATATATATAGATCTTAATAAAAAAAATTGGTATAAGATAATATGAGGTATTTTGGGATATTTTTTGGGATGGTATTGGTGAACCAACAATCCTTCATGGTGTGAAGAAGAGAGGAGATTTAGTAGCCTTTTATAAGTGAGGTTAATATCAAACATATAATTGTATGAAAAGATGAAATACATATATTTTTTCTTATAATTAAAGATAAAAAATGGATTATTATCAATATTAGATTGAATAAAGAAGAAATATTTCCATGAAATTATTAATTTTTAGGTTTTGAATCTCTATTTGTCCTTTTCTTTTTAGTTTAACCACTCGATAGAAATTTTTTTACCATAACAATGGAATTTTTTTTTCTATTTTTACCATTTATATTTGTAATAAATTATATTGAACATATAATATAATATAAATTATTATAATTATAATTATTTAATATATAATTAGAAATATGATTCATGTAGGTGCAAAATTTTGGTTTAAAAAGAAACCTGGAAACACAGAGACGAAGTGGGTTTTCAAAGAGAAAATGATCAAAATTTTAATAAGTTTTTACATAATATTTAAGTAGAATATTCATTCAAATGTCATAAGTTTGATTAGTATAAATATAATTTAACTATTTATACTTTATAAAAAATTTAAAATTTAATTTATCATTTTAAATAATTTAAATGAAAATGAATTTTTCAATTATAAATCATGCATTCACTTTTCATGATCAACTAGTGATTTTTATAAAAATCCCAAAAAACATACATTTAGTGTAAATTTGAGTTTATAATTTAAAAAATTAATTTCATTTTGTTTTCAATTAAATTCCACAAATGTTGTATCATTTATTTTTAATATAAATGCACAAAAGGTGACACAATATATTTTTTAGAAAATATAGTTTCATGTGTAAAATTCGATTTATTCTATATATTTTCTAGAAAACATATAAGATTAATTTTAAGAATTTTATTAAAAAATATTATATATATATTTCATTAGAATAATTCAACAAAACTTATTATTTTAACTTATTACGTTAAAAATTATTTATGCTCTTAATAAATTGTTTTTATAATATGATTTCCATTAATATTAAAAGGGAATTATTTTCATTTTTTATTAATTAGTAGCTAAATAATTAGTTATTTATTCATTTTAGAACCCTGTATTTTCATTATTTATATAATTCATCTAATTTTTGCCATTCCAAAGGCTGCGTGAAAAAAATATCATATCAAATAATAAATATTTAAATTGCTATCACATATTTTTTAAAATCTATGTTGCATGTAACATAATTATATCTCATTTTTATACTTAACAAAAGAAAAAAACAATTTCGTCCCACCCAAGATAATCATATTGTTATATATAATGTAATTCAAAATCATTTTTGGTCATCATAAAGGATAAACTCTTTGTTTTATAAAACACATGTCAATTTCAATGTTTAGGGTAACACAAAATAACAAAAATTATTAAATTTATTTAAAAAAATATTTCACATAATCTGAAGGTGTTGCATATTTGACTTGTTAGTGTGAATTATAAAGGGGGGCCATTGATTTCAACACTAAATTTTAGTTTTCATGGGATTTTCTATGAGGTAATGACCAAATGACCAATGTGGATTCCTCTCAAACTCATAGATCATGCTTTACTTATAGATATTGTATGAAAATTGATTGAGGAATGATTCTTACACCATTTTTAGATATATGTATTAGAAATACTAGGATGTGTCACATTGGGTGGTCTTCTCAATACCCATGAAAAAACTTGATTTCTCTTGATTTTAAAACCTATAATTACTATGTGTGTCTATATATATATATATATATTTTTCACCATTATTATTTAATAATAAGAATAAGTGTTCATTAGTAACCATTTATTGGTTGTATTGAGTTATTATTACACTATTCGTGGGCCTCTTTGAAATATGGGTACCCAAGAATATCCTCATTAACCTTATGTTATTAGTTAAAGTAATGATATAAGTTTGAATCTTGATGATTTTTTAATTAGGTGGGGTTTGATGTTTATAGAAGTGATATATCTCAGAAATCATAAGGGCTTGAAAATGTAATGAACATTTTCCCACATTTTAATTTGGGAAATATTTACTTACTTTTATCATTATGTATAAATTCATATACATGTTAATAACCATTAAGATATTTCATTTGATTTGTTTGGGTACTTCAGTCCCTATAGATTATCAATTAAATATATTTTTATTATATATTAATTTGAAATTGGGTAATGACTAAACCATATTCCTAGGAAAACCTTATAGGACCACATCACTAGTTATGGAATCTGGCATACTATGAGGTGTGCTTGAGGCCATGTGGCACACCAACTTAGGTAACTGATGTCGTGTGATTATATGATGGTTCTTTTCAATATGGTATTAGTGGATTTAATTTTTTTTCATATTTTTTTACTATGGTATATAGAATACTAGAATGATCGTGATTCATGAGAATGATCTTGTACAAGTATGATTCAAACCCATGCATAAAAGTAGATCCATGTTTTTAGAGAGTATAATTATTTTTCGTGTTTTCATTTATAATGTATTCCTTTTCAATATAAGTGGTACTCCTGGTTGTGATCATATTGGTTTTTGGAATATGATATATTATCATTAAAAAGAAAAACTGTATGTGTCCATTCATGCACCATGAGAGAACAAAATAATATTGTTTCATATGAATTCTTCATATAGTAGATAATTTCATAGTAGTCACATGTATTGGGGTTTATTTAATATTTCAGGATTATACCTTCTCCTAATTTATATCATCCGTTGTATTTAAATTACTAATAGGGTTTGGCCTTTTAAGGTGCTAGAATACATTTATATGGTTACATATCAGTTTATGCATCCATTCTACTTGGAAAATTCATATTGTAACCCTTGGAAACCACAGTTATATATATATATTTGTTCTAATGGAAATATTTTGGGTATTAATAAATAGTAAGAATATAATTATTCCCTAATAAATTATGAATTTCATCCATTATAATCAAACCATTGATTGTGATTTTTAAATAAATTATATATGGAAAATGCATGGAATTGTGCTGTGTAGTGAAAATACATCAAATATGAATCCATATAAAAGATTTTTGGTGGTATTTAAAAGTATAAAATATTTTGTTGGTAGTTAAATGGGGATATAAGAACAACATAATGTTGTATTTCTTCAATGAATTCAACTTCACACATCATATTAAAACACAATAGTGATGATCAAGGAAATGAAGATGACTAAAAAGTTGTATTATGTTGATTCTAGGAATAGTTATATTATGGAATTCTCTAAATAATGTTGTAGCAATAATCCTATAAGGGATTTACCCAAATAGATATTGAATATCCATTTATATAACAAATGTTGGTGACGTATGGTTACCTATAATGTGTATCCTTGACCAAGAGTGGACAGATGTAGCTCAAAATAGAATTCTTATATTGGGATGATAAAAGTGATAATAGAACTATTATAGGTGGTTAGGATTTTTATTGTAGACATGATCTAGTGGGTGATTTGAGTTATGTTTTGAGGATATATTGTTGGCCTAGATTGTGAGAACTCGGTGATTCATCTTGTGTTGGATTATGGGATTATTTTTTATAATCTTATGATAATGTGAGTTATGTACCATCATTATGTGTTGAGACATCTATTTCTTTATATGAATCTTGTTTTGGTGGGACACATATTTTTTAATGTATCAGTTGTAGGGGATGGCATGTCCCTTCGATTCACTTAAAATGTAAATCATGGAGATATATTTTATTTATGTTATCGATGATTGGGGTTGTTATCTAGTTTTTTGACATGATTCATTTAGTAACATTTTAATTAATCAGTGAAGTGATTATTTGTGTAGATAACATAGTTTAAATAATAATTTTTATAATTATGGATCATTTATATTCAAATATAGTTATTATTTTATGAAGTTTCAGTGGCATGGTCAGTGATGATCAAATATAGGTTAGTTTTAGAATAGGGAAACATGGTGAAATGTTATAGAGTGGAATGAAATCATTGTATGTTATGATAGGATTAATTTTTATGTATTGGGTTACATTACCATTCATGGGAAGGGTTAAATTATGTATTTTCAATTACCTTGTTTTTTGGGCGATTATGAAACCTTGGATTCTATATTTAAAGGTTTAAAAGATGGACATGGCAGTGGGATCTATGTGTTGTCAATACATATTTATTTTTGAATTTTTTTTATATATGGGGTTGGTGGTTAATGATATATACATGAATGAACTTTGAGATAAGGGTTTTTATGAATTGAGGTGTGTCTTTTATATGGGATTGTCATGATATGTAAGAGTCTATAATTTTTTCAGAACTAAATAAATGTAAGTGGATGGTTAAAAATGTTTAATGATGAAATTAGGAATAACTACACTTGGTTTTTCTGAATGTCATGATATCATATCTATAATGACCGAGACAACCTGATGTATTGGGTTTCTCTAGATTTATCTGTTCTATTTTTACCTAATGGATTTATCATGGATTAGTTATTTGGGGGATAATGTTTTTCATGAATTGGTACATTAATGTTGTGGTAATGTGCAACACCATGATGTTTTGTGATTTTTTACAAACTAATTTAATTTTCTAGATATTTAGAATTTTTAGAATCACTAAAAATTGATTTAGATGCAGTAATTTATACATTTTTCTATGCTACACCAAGGTATGCTTCCCCAAAACAGAACACCGATTTTCCTTGAATTACACAGAACTCTGAGATTATACGAAACAACTCCTTATTATAACACCTATATAAAATTGATTGATATATTATTGATATTAAAATTATCAATATAAAAATGAATAAATAATTTTCTAATTATCTTTATCATGTTACCAATTAAAAAATACATACTGAAAACCTAATATATAATTTTTTTTGTAAATTTATCATATGTTTAAAAATATTATTTTTGTAAAGGTGATTTTTTATTTCTTTCTATAAAAAATAAAAAAAATTAATTTTAATCCTTAATATAAATTTTATTTGATAAAATAAACATCATTTTGGAATTTATAATGTCATGATTAATTGATGGTGAATATTTTTTATTTTTCCATAAGCAGCATTTTTGTGTGAATAATGAAAAATAATAAATTTTAAATCAAATTTTTTTTAGTATATTCTATTTATGTTTTAAATTTATATTTTAATATGGTTATAATATCAAAATTGATCAAATATAAATATATTTATCCAATATTTTTCATTGAAATCATTTTCATATAGAATTTTGATATAATATAATAAAGTGCTTTTGAATATTCTCACATAAAAATTCTATATTCTTGCCACATCAACGGGATAAGCATTAAACATAATTTTTCCACTTCAGTGAATTTAATTTTAAAAAATAGACATAAACGATTGAAATATGTATGAAATATATAGTTTAATAATATAAACACAATTTTTGAAATAAATGACTAGCGAAAGTGATTAATTTTATTTACAACAATAAAGGTCTAATTATGATTAACAATGGAATAAATTATAATCTTAAGGTAGAAAATTACCAATACAAATTTTCATAATGCCTTGGCTGCCAATATTTTGACTATATACCTTCATGGTTTTTATTTTACGAGTTAATGAAATAAAATGAAATAAAATTTTCTTATTTTATATGTTATGTAAGTAAAACCAAAAAATAAAAATTATTTATAATTAACATATATAAAACATAGAGATATGAAAAAAAAAAATTTTAGGTTATGCATATAATTTTTAAATATAAATGCCTTATATTTATAATATTTTTTTATAAATAATTTTGAGAGAGTAATTAGTTACATCAAAAACTTAACAAACACTAATTCATAGATTATGTAGTTAATAATTAAATAATATAAATGATGATCAAAATATTAAATGTAATGTAAATTTAATGAATTATTATGCTCTTTTAATTTTTAAAATGAATATATCATGTTCCACATATGTGAAATTGATAGAATTTAATAAAAAAAATTATATATTTTGAAATTTAAAATAATTAAATAATATCAAAATTGATAATAATTTTATTTTATTATAAATGTGATTTTTAAAAATTAATTAAAAATACTAAAAATAAATTATTCTTGAACGAGATTTTTCATTTAAAATAAATATAAAATATAGTATATTAATGGAAAATTTTATATTTTTTAATTACTATATTGACCCATAGATTGTAAAAACAATGATAGAACTATTCAGGTTAGAGTAGCGTTCCTGCACATTATATGCACTTCTTCTAAAATTAAATTTCCAATATACAAGACGTTACATTTAGATATAATTTATATATTTCAGTGGGTATATACTGTCTAATAATTATAACTTTAATTTATCTTTAATTATTATAATACATATGCTCTAAATATTATAACTTTAATAAAAACCCAAATGATAAAATTGGTGAATCTAACATGTTAAGGAACAAAATTATATAAATACACATTTTTTGAGTTGGATGTTTTTTCAACAATAATTCCCCATTAACCAATTATTTTTAAATTATTAACACACAGTAGGTAGGGTATACCTCCCAATAATCTATACCTTTTTTATTCACAAGAGTTCCACTCACTCACCTTAAAAGGCACTAATTCATCCCCCTTCTTCGCACCTATCAACCCAAATTGGATCGACTAATATTTTCCCAGTTCACATCCAGACATCTCTAAAATCCACCATGAATACAAATTACGGTGAAAAAGAATCCCAAGGATTACCTATGCTTCAATCCAAAAAAAAAGATACCCAAATAAGTGGAAACTTATTTTCTCAAGATCTATTCCTTTATTTTCATTCTACACTACCTCAATACTTATTATTTCATGCTCAAATAACAAAAAATGTATCCTTGATATACTTATATATTGTTATATAAATTTTTAAACCTAATATTACACTCACTTACAAGTAATTGTAAATCAATTTACCATTTTTTATGGAAAAATACTACCTCCTGAAACGATGTTGATCATTTTTCATTTCTAACATCTTAGGGTTTAGAGTTATGATAAAAACTCAGTTTTTATATGATATTTGAAATTCTTATGATGTTTTTATGTTTAAATAAGAATTATATCACACAAAATTTCATGTTTTCCATTTTTTAAATATAATAATTTCATTTGTGGAATTTTAGACTACCTCTTCACCAAAACAATGTGATTTTTTCAATCTCTACAAAAAAGGTATTATGGTTGAGTTTAGTGAAATTATACAATAAATATGATATAAAATTCGTTATTTAAATATTATATATATATATACATATATGCCATTAATATTATTTCCTTCCCTCCAATAATTAAACGGAAATAACGTTCATGTTTACTTACGACCTACCATCTCTATGAACCATGTATTCAATTTCTTCTTTCAATATTTTATAAAGTATTTTATATAAAGATATACTATATATCTATGATATTTATACCATTTTTTAAATTATTAAAACTATTATATAAAATGAGAACCATTAATATAAAAATTAATACACATGTAAGAAAAACAGTACAGATATTACCCAACGCATAACATTAACAATGAATTGTTAACAATTATGTAATAAAAAGTCATAATGAGACCACATATGTTAATATATATAATAATATTGTTATGTACAAAATGTATAATAAACATATTTTTATTATAAATGAGGTTTTATTAAGATTATGAGAGTCAATACATAAGGTAAGGGGATTTCATGTCACTATTTATTTTCATGAGATACATTACATGATCAAAAACTCACTTAATTTTTTAGTGTTTATAATACTAAATTAAATTTTATATAATCAATATAAATTATACAATGATATTAAATTCATTAAATGGTGATATTTTCTCTTTGTAATCATGATTCTAAGGTAATTCAAGTAGTGAGGGGTTTCTCATAAAACTATTTTTTTCTATGAGACAATAGTGATATTAAGAAACTATTCTTTATATGTGGTCTGTTTACATCCCATGGATGATTTATATGAATCTTATAAATAATATTATGTTAGTTACATAAACATTTTATGGTCTCTCTATCATGGTTTTCTAGTTTCAAAAATAATAAATCAGAAAAGTAGTTTGGTCTCATTTTATATTCATTGAGACAAATTACATGATTAAAACAAACCATATTTCAAAAGAAAAATTAAAAATTTGTTTTTAAAGATGCTATTTAAAAAAATTTACAATTAAAATGGATTTTAATTTTTGTGATTTCATAAGATCCTTTATGATTTTAAATTTATTTTCAAAGTCATGGATTTCAAAATGGTTTCATGATTTCTATATATATTTTCAATGTATTTTCCCAAAAATGTGTTTAAAAAAATCATTTCATTATAATTTTTTGAATACTTTTCAAAGAAATTGTTTTAAAGTCAATTTCATACATTCATTATATTATTAAATGTTCACTACAAAGAAATGGGTTTCAAATAAATTTTAAAACATCCCTATAGTTTTTCATAGATTTAACATATAAAATGGAATTTTAAACTAATTATGTTTTAAAAATAATTTTTAAATAATGGAGGATATTTTCTAATGAAATGTTTTAAATTAAAAATTAATTTTTTAAGGAAATTATTTTAAAAATGTTTTTGTGAAATTTATTTTTAAATTGCGGTTATATTCCATATGAAATGATTCAATTAATCTTTCAAAATATTTATCTTTATAAGATGTTAGACTATGTTACAGTTTTACATTTATATGGTTCACGTTTCAGTAATATCATTAATATAAATTCAAAAATGGTTTATGACTCAATCGTATATTGTTTATTACACCATTTTTTCTCTGGTGGGTTGTATCTTTCTAAAAACCGCTTCATTTCACATGTTCAACATTGATCAAATGATTATAAAACTAAAAATATTTTATATAGGATTTTATGTGATGAAATATTTATAATACCCATTTAGTTTTATTTGTTATTATACTATGTTTATGCAACCCAACCCTTTTATGGGTCATGATATGATAAATTCTTTATTGTCTTACCGTACATATATGAATGGTGTTATTATGTGATGGGTGGGACCTATATATCCCTCTAATTTAATGGGTAAATCATTATATTTAATAATATAATGATGGTAATATGTTCTATGTGATTGGTCAACTTTGGGAAGATGGGGAAAACACATCCCTTTCTTGCAAAGGATTGTGACTAGGTATGTGGTGTGTCCCTCCTAATACGTTTAATCACCAATATGTAGGAATAATGGTAAACCCAATCATCTATATTAAGTAATTGAATCCCAATCTACTATGAGAATATGGGGAAACCCTATACCTTACAAATTAATGTAATTTTTATGGTGACTATGGTGAGACGTTCCCAGAAGGATAAGTCCCCATGAAGTGCCCTAATATTTAATAGCAATTATTATTCAATTATAGGTAATTAAATTACATTCCTATGTGTATGAAACAATTCCATGTCTTACTCATATGTTGTGCATTAATTGAGTATGATATTTTCCCCTAACAATTAATTTCATATCAACTGCTAATAATTTTCTTGTTAATATTGTTAATGACCTTTGAAATGAGGTGTATGATCTTATAATGTTATGATGATGTTATCCTACCCTATTGATCATGTTATTTATTACAAATCCCAATTTTTTACCTTTACTGAGCATATTGGGTCACACCTTTATTCTTTTCATCCCCATGTAATAATGATGTATTTTATGTATGATGTTTCTAAGAGAGTGTATAATATTAGAGAACCATGTTATATATTATTTAACATTATAATATTCCATAGATTATGATTATAGTTTTCCAAAGGCATTAATTGTCATGCCCTGTCCCCCAGGGATCGTTCTATGACAACCCCATGCCTGCCTTCTATAGGCCAGCGGTTGGCAACAAGCATTAGAAAGGAATATCCCTGAATTTGGTATGGTATGACCTTTATACCTAAAAATAAACAGACCAAGAACAAGACAAGATGCAAATTGGGTAGTATAACTACAATATTAAATTTTTTTTACTGAATTTAAAGGGGCTTAAATACATGCCCAACTGAAACGATACAAGTACAATAGAAAACAGCTCCTGATATCATCCACCAAGGATCCTAACTGAAGGGTAGGTATATCAAGTGTCTGTAGGTCATCACATATACCTGTAACTACTATGTACTTCCAGGTCCTGGCTCCATAAAACATACCCAAGTTGTTCATGAACTTCATAAGACCCAACAAGATGTGGATGAATCATTTGTAGGGATGAGTATAAAAATAACCATTAGGGACCCTGAGACCCCTGATGGTCTCTTAGAATTCAAAAAAATTAAATTGTAAAGCATGACCTCAAAAACAAATCACAAACAAAAATACATAGATCAAACTATGAATACAACTTAAAGATCAAGTATAAATATGATTAGTCTTAATCTACGTCATTTTATTCTGTTAAGAAGATTCCCCAATGAAACCACGTATAATTTTTCCAATTTTTGATCCACACAGGGTTTTAATTCATTGATCCATGATGGGTCACAATAAGGCTATTCCTCATCAGTTCGGGCACTATCGATCCACACTGGGTTGTTATAATGCTGATCCATAGAAGGTCTCTATGATTCTGATTCACACAGTGTCACTATGAAACTGTTCGGCACATTATCACTACAACGATGATCCACCCACGGTGTCTATGATGTGAATCCAGATAAGTTTGTTATTATATTTATCCACATAGGGACTTTATGATGTTGATCCACATAGGGTTTCTATGATGTTGTTCCACATAGGGTCGCTCGTCAATTGACCACTAGCATCAAGATTCCCCGCATCAGATGTGATTGAGTTCCATAGTATTTAATCCTTAAGATATCAGCCATGACTCAAATACCATAAAGTTCCATAATGTACTAACCCAAATGATCTTTATATCGTAAGGGTCCCAACGCGACAGACAGCGTGTCAATCAGATTTCTAGTCTATGAGTTATAAGCGTTTGACTACTGACGGCCCAGATTGATTCTAGTTTGATCAAACCCAGACATACCCTATCATTCTCCAAAACACAGGTGGACTATATCAAAAGGACCTTCTTATTACAATGATTCAATTGTTGCAGACGTATTGACAAATAGATGTCTGGTTTTTTGAGATATGGCCTTCAGAACAACCCAACCCACCGCATCCTAGAATGACCCGACCTAGTCCAGGTCCGTCCAACCTGGTCTGGATCCAAACCATCCCAACCCAAACTGGATTGGGTGACCTGAGTTGGTTGGGCCATGGGCTTACCTCGCTGGGCCAGGGACTGGCCTGACCTGGTGGCTGGTACGGTCCTCCATCCAAGTGGTCTCCCCCATTCCAGATCATCAAAGATGTTTTGGGTATGAAATCGGTGGTGCCACATGTCACCTTTGACTTTTCAATGAGACACATGGGGTGTGGTTACCATCGATCTTGAATCTTCTCTCTAGCATGAAATGAAGCACCTCCTTATTCAAATGTGGTAGACCGAGTGACTACCACTCATTCTTACCGCTACGGCTCAATGCTATAGATTTCCCCCATAGTTTGTGATGATGCACTACCTACTACCTCCACAGATGGTTGACGTCAGTCTCTAGTTCCACGTCGTCAATAATTCTACGGGCTACCATGAGAGATCTAGTGGTCCATTTACCATTCCTAACAGGCCTACGTGACTCCTGGGATGATTTCATCACTATGTGGCTTCTGTATTCATGTTTCAATCCTGATCAAACTACACCCATGAGGAACAAAAGAGGAACGAAAGTGGTAGAGTGTCTGGGCCTTCTTCATTTGTCTCGTCCCTTCCACGTTAGAATCATATCATGCGGGTAATAATTGTATCATCAAAAATAAACTATGTCCCATTCTACACTTCGTTGATTCTTAATCTTTTTCTGGAATGAAAAAAATAAATTAATTTTTATGAATTTTGACATAAACAACCCCTAACATGTATTCGGAGGAAACTTCACTATTGTGGATGAAGAATACATGCTTCAAGATGCTTCTATTGTTTGTCGATCATGGATCGATTCGTCCAATGATTTTATCCAAGCATCTATTCTTCATTGGGGGAAGATATCACAAAACTTCATCAGAGGATCCTCCCTTCCATGAAAAAACACAAGCTCGAGCCTCATTTAAAAAGAGGTGAAGGGTGATTAACCCAATGAAAGATTAATGAGATTCATTAATGAATGAACGTAATAACTCTCAACAGTGTGGTTACAAAATAGAATAATCAAGCCATTAAATTGATTGAAAACTCATTGGTCTAACAAACACTGCTCAACGGTTTTTAGATAAATAAAATAACAATTATACGTTTTCTTAATATTCATTAAAAAAATACTAAAACTAATATTTTCACTCGACCTTCTATGATCGAAGGAAATGATCCCAAAAAAGAATCCCAATTATGTGGATTCAACTGTTCCGTCAAATTTCAATTCCAAACACCTATTCAAAACATAAAAAATTCCTCCTGCACATTTAGTGATATCACCTTAAAAATGATAAAAATTATATTACGAGCACACTGAGCTTAATAATCAATTGCCTTCAATTTTCATATAATTGTAATTATTCTAAACAAATTATATTGAATTTAGGTGTCATTACATTATCCCCTTCATAGGTATTTTCATCCTAGAATGCTACAAAAAACGAGAGGAACAAATGGTCGTACTGATCATGTATAAGTGCCTCCATCTCCCGTGGGCCCTCTTAGTGATTTCTGTGCTGACAAAAATCTCACACCAGAGGAATCGACCTCCCATGTTGGGACCTCTCTTACCGATCCTCTATATCTACTTGTAACTCCACCAATGTTTCCCCATAATCAATGTCGAGCCCTCCCTAATCGATAACGTGTGGTGGATCATTTACGTACCACCCCAGCTATGACACATGGAAAAAAATTTGAATCTAGTGCATCAGTGGGAGATGGGATAGATGGTACACCACATCTCCTACTCTTATATGGATCAGGAAATGTCTAATGATCCTCCGAGATAGCTTGTCTTCATGACCAAATCATTGTAATCCTCATTGGATTGAGACCAGTAGGTTGACTCGGTCTCCCTCCTTGAACTCAAAGGGTCTCAGTATCCTTCCATTATAAGCCTTTTGTCAGCTCTGTGTAGTCTTCATCCTCTCTCGGATGATATCCACCTTCTCCATGGTAGCCTATACCAACTCTGGACCCATAATTCCTGACATCCCTTGGTATATCCCACATAATGTGGACCTGCATGGACACTCATACATGGCCCCAAACGGAGCCACGCCGATGGTGGAGTGATAGCTGTTTTTGTAAGAAAACTCCACCAGTGGTAGTAGGTCCTCCAAACTGTGGCCAAAATCAAGTTCACAATCACGATGAATGTCCTCGAGTGTCTATATGGTTCTCTCTTTCTGATCATCTATCTAAGGATGGATGGAGTTTCTCAGATGAAGGTAAGTTTAAAATTCCTCATGTAATCTCCTCCACAATAGGGATGTAAAAAGTGAATTTGGATCTGAGATGATCGTCAATGGAACCCCGTGAAGCCGTAAAATCGTATGCATGGAGTGGAATCCCAATATATATACTTATAACTAATATCTAAAGGGTACGTAGTGGGATGGCTTGGTGAGTCGGTCAATGATTACCAAGATGGAATCATGTCCCCTTGACATACATTGTAGACCTATCCTGAAGTCCATAGTAATACAATCCCACATCCACTCTGATTCCTCAAGTGGTTGAGCTATTCCCGCTATTACATAATGCTTAGCAGTTACTTGCTGACAAGTGAGGAATCAGGATATGACATATGCCACTACTTTCTACATCCTTGGCCACCGGTACTGATGCCAGAGGTCTTGTTACATCTTCGCCAGTCCATGATGTTCCACCAATGGGGATGTATGGAGCTCCCTTAACACCACCTCTTGAATCATCAGTAGTACCATAGTGCATCCGCTAGTGAAATTGACATGCTCATCACCATCAAGAAATCCATCAGGAGCCTGCCCAGAGGATATCAGAGCACGTCGGGCCTCTGACTCTACATCCCCAATCTTTGCATCCCTAACTCATTGAAGGAGTGAGGGAGTAACTAACATAGACTGTAGGTAAGCTTCTCCATCAATATCCTTGAAGGATAACTACAACATGGAAAGCTACTCTTTCACCTCACTCAGAATCTATAGACTAGACTGTTTATAGAATGTTTGTGCTGCTACGTTGCAGTTCCCATGAGTGTATATTATCTCAAAGTTGTAGTCCTGGAAGAACTCTATCCATCGTCGTTGTCTCAGGTTCTTGTCCTTCTGTGAGAAGATATACCCAAGACACTAGTAATTATTGTAGACTATAAAACATCCTCCCAATAATTATTTCCTCCACATCTTCTGGGTAAAGACCACTGCATCTAACTCCATGTCCTGGGTAGTGTAGTTCTTCTCGTGCTATCTCAACATCCATGTGTTGTAGGTGAGAAATTCTCTCTCCTACATTAGGACACATCCTAAACAAGCCCCTGATGTGTTGTAGAAAACTAAATACCCAACTCCCTCTTTTGGTAGTCTCAAAATGTGGGCACTCATCAATAACTACCTCAGCACCAGAAAACTATGATGACACTTCTTCGTCCACAAGAATGGTTACCCCTTCTTCATCAAAGAAGACAAGGGTGCCTCTACATCAGAGAATTTTGGTATGATTCTCTAGTATCACCCATCCAATCCAAGGAAACTCCACACCTTGTTCACACTCCTGGGTGGCTCCCAACAAGCATTGCCTCTATGTTCACTTGATACACTACTACTATAGCCATTGAGATAACATGCCTTGGGAAGTGGAGACCCCTTATATAGAACTAGGACATAAAGTTCTTCATAAATCATGTTCTCTCAGATTTTATCTCAAAATATCTGGAGGTTGACGGAGTGCTCCTCCTCTGACACCATGTATATCAAGATGTCGTCAATGAAGACCATCATGAAGAAATTGAGGTAAGTCTATATGATAATGTTCATGAGCCCCAAGAACACACCTGGATCATTGGTCATGAGGAAGGGCATTAAAAAGAACTCATAATGGCCATACCGACATCTAAAGGTCATATTTTTTACATACTCATCTCCGACTCTGAGCAAATAATAACCTGATTTACAGTCTATCTTCGAAAACCATTGAGCTCCCTTTAGCTCGTTGATTAGGTCATCAATCCTCAGGAGGGGATAATTGTTCTTCGTAGTCACCTGGTATAGGCATTGATAGTCCACGCAAAGCCTCAGACACCCGTTTTCTATCTCTACTAACAAAATAGGGGATTCCCATGGAGGAACACTAGTCCTTATGAACCCCTTCATCTATATGTCCTCCAACTGTACCCTCAAATCATGAAGCTCTATGGGATCCATTTGATATTACATTGTAGATATCGATGTCGTTCGGAAGTACATGTTGATTTAGATATCTACATCTCTGTGAGGAGGTAGTCCTGAAACATCATCCAGAAAGACATCAGCATAATGGTCCACCACTATAGGATAACTCAGACTCCTCACATTAACTGCTCTAAGAGTATTTCTACCCATGTGATTAGTGATTAGCTACACCCACCTCTGATAAAATCCATAATATGCTGAAAATGTTCCCTTCTCACCAGTGAAGGAAAATATAATCCCATCCTCATAGACACACCACACTTTTCACTGAAAAGAATCTATCTAATTAGGGATCATGGATAACCAGTCCCTACCCATGGTAACATCGTAAGGCCTCGACGCGGCTACTATGAGATCCCTTCAAAATATCTCACCACCTAATGTAAACACACATTACCAACACCAGTGTGTAATCATTGAATCATCTCCTGTAGGAGTCTCCAATATTAATGATTGAGCCAATAGATCTACCAGATTCTATGAGCATTGAACGAGAGCCATGTAAATGGATGAGTGACTAAAACCTGTGTTTATAAGTACTGAAACTAGTTTAATGTAGACACAGATCATACCTCAAATCAACTTTGGAGCACTATGGTCATTGGCCTTATCTTCCTGAAGTAGATCGTGTCCATGTCTTCCTGCTCTGTATGGTCTGGGGGACCACATAGAGGTTGTTGCAGTAAAACCATAAATTGCAGCCCACCGCCTACTGCACGACCTACTCCTTTTCCACATCTTCGGCCCTACATACCTCCTGACTCGAATCTCTGCCTCTACCTTGGAAGTCCCTCGACCATATAATGATCATCGGTATGGTGGGTCTATATGTTGTGAGTCATGTGACCCTGCCCACCACACGGGAAACACAATCTACTCCTCGCATGGTCAGCTCTCTCAATGATATTCACACATATAACCCTACATCTGGGTGTCGTCCTCCAGATGTTCTAGCCAATTAGGACCATTGTGTCATCTACATACTGCTTGATGCATATAATGTGACTACGTTTCATCCGATGGTGGCTCTCACCGTTGGTGCCTGCTCAGCTAAGAAGCTCTCCACCCATAATTCTCGCTCGAGCACTCCTTCCATCATTGGGATATTGGGTGATATCCTCGACTCTCTGATCTCCTCCCGGAGACCCTAATAAATGGTATGGGCATTGATTAATGGGTACCGTACCATGTCGGTGGAGTAGCCATTGAGGTCATTGAATATCCCCAAGTAATAGGACACTGTCAGGCTGCCCAGTTGTAAGTGCAGTATCTCTTAGATATGAAATGAGCGTAAAGTAACTGGTAAGAACACCTCCTTGAAGATTGTATCTAATTCTAACTAGGAGAGTGTATCCTCCTCATGAGTCTATAGAATAATACTCTACTATCTCCATGTTGTTCCATGGAGAAGTCTAGAAGGTAGGATCACCATCTTCTCTATTGGTGTATCAACCAAGATAAAACACTATCCATAAACTCCATCCAATCCACAGCATCCCATGGTTCTATCTTGCCTTGAATCCTCAGAGGCCTCTACTAGTTGAAGTCATGAAATGTGCTCAGTTGGCGTTCATCATCCACTAGAGGGGTGGGTGACCACTACAACCGAAAAAGTTGGTGGTGCTTCTCATACATCACCCGAAGGTGCTATCTTTCTAAGAGGGCCCAACATTGAAGCATCATCGCTCAGTGGGGAATCATCATGAACTCTCTCTGTAACCCTGAATGGCTATCTACATGGTGAAATCCATGAAAAAATAGGTTCTCCATAGTGAATAAGTTATACATGGTGAGCTGACACAAAACTGATCAAAAGTAAAACATTTTCAATACACATGCAATTAGTGGTTTCATGCACCAAGTCAAAAATCAAAATTTTGGGTCTCGATGTATGGTTACGTTGGCTGGCACACCAAAATTGGACTCAACAAACTGAAAACCAAACTCAAAACACCTAACACTATTTCTCCATTGAATGATAATGACATAGTTCTTTTGTCGAACTGACTCCTCTGATACCACTTTGTCACGACCCATCGCCCGGGGCCCGTGCTGTGACTATGCCAAGCTCTACTTCCATTGGACAAGGGTTGGAGATTATCACTAGAAAGGATTATCCCTGAATGTGGGAAGGAATTTCCTTTAAACCTGTAAATACACAAACAATGAACATGAAAAAAATGTATACTAAGTAGTAAAACTGTAGTTGTAAATGTGTGTACTTAAAGTAAACGGGTCGGAAGACTTGCCCAACTAAGAAGATACATCTAAACTAGAAAAAAACTAATGCGATCATCAAACAATGATGCTACCTGAAGGGTATTTCTAGCTTGTCTCCATATATCTTTAGGTCTACCAGTCACCTCTGTGTACTACCTTGTCCTGGATCTCTAAAGACTATGCCAAGCAGCACATCATCTAAACAAGACACAACAAGGTGGAGGCAAAGCCTGGGCCGGGGTGAGTATAACAATACCTAGTTGGTACCCTGAGACCTCTGAAGGTCTCTCATAATTACAGAAAGGAAAACCACAAAGCATGATCTCAAACACAAAGCATAAAAAATAGACTCAAATCAAACGATTGTATACAAATAATCGTTCAAGAATAAAGATGATTAGACATCACCTACACCATTTTATTCCATTGGAATGATTACAGAACTGAAACATGAAGGGGTTGTTACTTTGTTGACCCACATATGGTTGTATTTCTCTGATCTATGATGGGCCGCTCTATGGATGGTACTCATTAGGTCACGCACTGCCGATCTACATAGGGTATCTACAATGTTGTTCCACACAGGGTCGATATGATGATGATCCACACCATGTTTCTATGATGCTAATCAACATAGGGTCGTTATGATGTTCATCCAGATAGGCTGTCTATGATTCTTATCCACAGAGGGTCTCTATGATGCTGATCCACACTGGGTCTCCACGATGCTGATCCGAACAAGGTTTCTTTTCATTTGGCTTCCAGCCACAAGATTCCCCAAACCAGGTGCCGTTGAGTTCAACAGTAACTGATATCAAAGATAATGGTCATCTCTCAACTACCAAGAAGCACCAAAAGGCAGTATCCCAAAGAAACTCCATGTCATAAGGGTCTCAACTCGACAGACAACGCTTCAATCTGACTCTCGGTCTGTGAGTTATAATCATTTTAATACTAAGGGCCCAGTTCAATTCAGGTTCAATCCAACCCAGATGTACTAAAAATTTATCCAAAACACATTTGGAGTATCTACAAAAGACCATCTCACTCAAAGGATTCAATTTATAAATATGGTTCGTCAAATGGATTTCTGTTTTATAAGATACTGCCTTTTAAGTGTATTTGGGCCGAAAATGATCTGGGTCCGGTCAGACCGGTGTGACCGACTGGACCTGCCCCCTCCGTGGGCAACCCAACCTGGTTTGGGTAATCCCAACACAATTTGGGTCCGACCCAGGTCTGATTTGGCCCTGCTTGAACCCGCTGGGTCGTAGCCACGGCCCGCTGGGTGCCCCAACTCGGTGGCTAGCACAGTCTTCCAGCCAGGTAGCTTCCCTCCTCCCTGAATGGAAAATTTGTTCAGGGAATTAAATTGGTGGCTTCGTGTGGCACCGAACTCTTATCAGCTGAACTTGCAGGGTGCATGTCCCATACATCATGGATCAATGTTAAAGATCTTATTTATGGCATGCGAAAGCACAACACATTCCTCCAACGCTGGCAGTCGAGGTTTGATCACACATGCTGACCACTGCAGCATCTCTCCACGGCGTGCACGGACACCTGTTAATGATTCCGGTGGAACTTCTACAAGCCCCCGGGTGAACTCTGGTGGTCTATTTTCCCATCCAAACATGCCTATTGGGCATCCCAGAATGATTTCGTTACGATATGGCATTCAAATTCAATTTTACATCAAGTTCCAACTTTTCCCATGAAGAACATCACAAAAACCGATCCAGTAGAGGAACTGAGCCTTGTTCGTTTAGCCCGCACCTACCGCGTAATCATCATATCAAGTCGGTAACAATTAAATCATCAAATATAAAATAAAAATCATTTAACACTACCATGATTGGTCATGATTTTCATGAAATCATAAAAGAAACAAATTCTCCTTAATTTAAACATAAACAAAACCTAACTCGGATTTAGGGGAGGCATAACAGTCGTGGAAGAATAATCTACGATTGAAGAAACCACATGCATTTGATGATCCAAGATTGATTCCACCAGCATTGTGGTCCAATCCTCCATTATTCAATGGTGAAAAATGTCATAGAAATTCATTAGAGGTTTCTCTCTCCAATGTGAAAAACCCCATCTCGAGACTCATTTAAAATTAAGGGAATGGTGATTAATGAAACAAAATATTAATGTGGACTGTTAATAAATAAATCTATTAAATCTCAATGGTGTGGTTACAAAGTAGAAGTTACAATCCATTAAATGGATTTAATACACATCATCCTTTCCACCTCCTCTCAATAGTTGGTAGAAAAATAAAATAATTATTTTATTTTATTTTATTATTCTTTAAGAAACCATAAAACTATCATTATCACTCGACCTACAGAGTTCAAAGTTAAGCCTCCCTTAAGATAATCTCGGGGCTATGGATTCAATGGTGCCATAGTTTTTCAATTAAAATGACTGTTTTAAAAGATAGAAAATGTCACCTACACTTTTAATAAACGTATCTTAAATAATGTTCAAAAGTTCATTCTGGGAAAACCTGGCCTTAGAATCAAGCACAATCAATTTTCACAAAATTTTAATAAACTGAAATAAAAAATAAAAAATAAATATTTTATGTAATTTTCGGGTCATTTCACTAATCTAATAAGATATTTGGGTGTCTATTTTTGTAATGTATTGCGTATTTAGGAATAATAATGTAATTTCAAGGTAGATCAAGACTTTGTTGTCATAAATAGAATTTGATTTAAGTTTTGTTCATACATTGAAAATTAGGATTAGAAATATTTTATTTAATCCCTTCAGGTATATTGAAATATTTTTCTAGTGTTGTCTATAAGGATTAATATAAGTATGAGTTAATGTTTAGGAAATTGATTAGGAATTTTAGTAAAGGATGGAGAAAGTGGTTTCCTAGAAATACTTCTATGTCTGGATATTACATGGGGATGTTGTTATATCATAGATGTACCTAAGAGTAAGATATATGAGAGTGTGTTGTGATCTTGACACAACTATATCCTGGTACCCATTAATAGGCCTTATTGTGCATCTGTTTTCACACTCTCAAGGTTATTCTAAAGGAATTAACATAACCATTTAAAAAAAATCAAGGGCGATTTATGTTGATTATGACTATGGATATCCCGATAAAAAACTTATGTATCATAGATTAATGAATTATGATCCTTGAAATAGTTATATGACATGTTTTTCTCAGTATTTTGTTGTTTTTTATTGTGATAAATGTATCTCACACTAGGATTTTTTTATTTTAGTCAATTGATGAATCTAAAAGAAAAATATTTGACATTAAATGTTTTAGGCATGCAATGTATGGGAATTATGAAAATAGATTTCCTAAATATGAATCTCATGAAGAGAATATAGAAAGAACTATGAGTACTGATTATACTACTAATGAAAATGAGACTACGAATTAAATGTTTATGACGTGGGGTCTTCAACCATTATTGAATACACTAAAAATATTGCACATGATTTGACTCAGGATAAGGAACCATAAGACAAGATTGAAATTTCATTTTCTAGAAAATGGGTATAATAGAGTAATTTCATAAATCCCAATTAATTGTTTAAAAATACTATTTGATGAATGAAGTATTTATGTTTTGGAATTCAAGGATTATTTTATATTAGTCATGGTATTGATATATATTTTTAATATTATTTTTCATGAACTATTAAATAGAGTATAGGGAGATAAAAAAGTGATTTGATGAGAATGTAATATATTTAATAAGGGAATTACTCAATTAATGTTTTCAAAATAGAGTGAAAATTGTGTATATTTTTTAAAAAGGGATGATTTTTTTGGATGTAGATATTGGATTGTATCATTGACCGTAGAAACAGATATGGTTTTTTTAAAAAGTAATCAATTTCTTTATTGATGAATATTAAAAATTTCTAGATTTATGTAATATATATAGTAATATTTGGAATAAAGAAGCACATGTCTTCCAAAATTAATTATGGTACTATAGGTTATTACCATGCTTCAGTAAAACATATGGTGAGTGTATTCAAAAGATAAGAATTTGACAACCCAGAGCTAGTTTGTGATTTGTTGGGCATCAATGTTAATATAATTTCATGATCATAATAAAAATATATTTTTTTTCTAGTTTTATATCAGTAATAAGGTTGACCATATATGTAATTTTTATTTAAAACATCATCTGATGTTTGTGATATTAAAGTATTATCTCACCATACGAAGATTTATACATATAGGATAATCTATACACATAACATTATGTTGATGATAAATGATAATAGATGGAATAATATCAGGGTTATTATGACCTATTCAACATTGTTTTGGAGAATGAGGTTTAGTGGATCAAGGAATAAAAAAGGATGAGGTTATCTTGAAATCATCATATTATATCATATCATTAATATTATTCATCATTAGAAAAACAAAAATAGAAATTAAATTCAGTCATAATAACGTAAATCATGATGAACAGATGTATTTTTAAATCATCATAGATGTATGAATTTTTTTCCTTTTATATCACATTGATCATTACTTTTTTTTTGACTGATTAACTCAACCACTCTATATAAATACATGTGTTTTCTCTATAAGTCCATTTTTTACATTCAACGTATGTTGTAACCTAGTTATGATTAACATCGTGTAACAATTATTTTTCACACATTACGATTTTTAAATGTTTTTTAATATTTGTTTTTATGATGTTATATTCTATGAAAGAAACTTTTATTTATTAATCATTGGATAAACTAGACGAATTTTTAGTTAAAAATTCATTTTAAGGGGTGTATAATGTAACACCATGATATTTTGTATATTAATATTTTTGAATTATTTTAATCTTGTTTAAATTTATCCTTTCATGAATCACTTAAAATATTTGTTAAGGAACTAAGTCATGATTTTTTTATATGCTACACCAAGGTAATCTTGCTCTACATGCTACAACGAATTGGTTTGCGTTACAAGAAACTCTATGTTTTTATAAATCCACACATAATTATAAGAAGTAATTAAATGCGATAGTCATAACCTATCCCCAAAACACAGTTATATAAATAGAAATAAATTTTTTTAAAATTATATTTATAATATATTTTTTTGGATAAAAAATATGTATAATGACATATATTTTTTTGGTAATGTATTTATATGTTTAAAAATATAATTTTCTTAATGTAACTGCTATTTATGTAATTCTATAAACAATAAAAAAATTAATTTTAGACACTATTAGAAATATAATTTTGGTAATATTACATTAATTTTTAAATTCAAAATGTAAAAATTTTCATAAGGTGATTTTATGGGGTTTTTTGAGAAACATCATTTTTTGGATGAATAATGAAAATACAGATTTTTAATTAAAAACTAATTCTCATAATAATTTTTTTATATAGTAAATGATATTTTCTGATGTTTTGAAGTAATATTAGATCTATTATACATATATTAATCCAATTTAGTGCATTTTTAGCATTTTTTGGTTGATTTTGGGTATAAAATCATAATGAACTGGTGAACATTCTCACAATAAAAAACCCTTCTTTCTTCACACGTCTACAAGATTAGCACAAACTACAATTTATCTTCTCATGAGAATTATATTCAAAAAAATTTCCAAATATTCTTTGTAATTAGTATATATTTATTTTTTAAAATATAGACACAATTTTTGACCCAAAAATATTAGTGGAAGTGATTAAAATTAATTATAGAAATTAGTGTAATATTTAGATTAATAAGAGACCAAACTTTAATATTAATTTCCAAAAACACTATAAAATGTTCAAAATCACATATATTTCCATATATTGGATATATACATTCATATGTATAATTTTTTGGGTTAGTGGGATAATATTCAATAAATAAATAAAAAATAATGTATTCTGAAAATTTATTTCTAAGTGTCAATAAATTTCAAACATGTTCTATTATTAGTAAAATTTGATACGTTATAATAAATATATTGAATCCTGTATAGAATAATAATTTTTTGAATGGTTGGGGTTAATGTAGTATTTTTGGAATTACATGCACTTGTTTTAAAATTAAATTTTTTAAACACATGAGATTTATATAATATATAATATTTAAATATAAGTGGTTCTATATTTTCAATAAAAAAACATTAATTTTATCATAATGTTTAAATAACATATGGTTTAAATAATGTTTCTTTTATAAAAACCAAAATGATTAAATTGGGGAAACCTAGAAGTTACAAAAAAAATTATAAAAATACTAAAAAAATTACAGTAGAGGTTTTTATTATCTAAAAACATCCACTAATACATTAATTATTAATTTTTGATTCATATTTTGTATGGTAGACCTCCTAATAAATTATACCTCTTGGTATTTACACGAGTTACAGTCATCATCTATTATTGAATGAAACTGATTCCTCACCTTTCTTCACACATATCTAACAACATAATAAAATAGATGATATGCTCAATTGAATTCACAAAATACTTTCATTTCTCTTATAATATTACATTTTGGTTGAAATACAATAAATGAATCCATTTTGTATAAATAAAATGAAGTATCCCGTAGAAGAGGTGACATAATTCCTCAAGCTTCAGTCTATTATTTTGATTCTCCACCAAAATAATTATTCTTATTTCCTGATTGAATAATATCCTCAGTATCCTAAATATAATTAATTTTTTTATTTTTATGTTTATACCTACACATACACACACATAAATGTAATGGGAAACAATCTTATTATTATTATGTACGGTGATCTACCACCTCATGAAACGATGTTGTTCGTTTTTCTTTTCTCACCCCTCACGGTTGGACTTTATAATGTATTAAATATTTATATATGATTAATGTGATATTTATGATTAATTTATGCTTATGATATTATTATATAACTTATTCCTTCATTATATCTACGTTTTAAAATATAAGAATTTCATTCGGGGAAGTGTAGAATACAGCCTCTGCAAAGCGATGTGATTCATTCACACTCTACATGGAATGTTTTAAGAATGAGTTTAGTGAATATATATGATATATATTTTAAAATAATGATACTTTAATTATGATATATATAAATATAAGTATATTTAATTTACTTTCAATCATTCAATACAACAATAAAAGTGAACTAATGTTTATTCATACATAGAACCTCCCATCTCTAGGGATGGTGTATTTAATTTCATATTTCAATATATTTTATATTTTAATAAATATATATATAATGAATATATATGTTGTTTATATCATATTTTTCATTCTTGAAATTTTTATATAATTATGAGGACCAAAAGACACATGTATAAAAATCAAAGGTGATATTACCCAATGCATAACCTTGTCATGGTATTGTTAAACATAAGGTAATATAAAGACATCATCAAAAAATATATTTTATGATATATAAAAATATTTTTATATAAATTATTTATAATAGTATTATAATTTTTATGTATGATGTTTGTATGACTACTTAGAGTGTCAATACATAAGGTAAGTGTATTTCATCTCATGTTTCGTTTCCATGAGATACATGCCATAATCACCACTCTCTTATTTTCTGTGGTGTATATACTACTCTATAAAAGCTAATGTCATTAATTTCCTTTATTTAGTGAAATCAATGTCTTTAAATGTGTTTATTTACTCATGGTTATCATGATTATAAGTTTACTCAGGTAGTATGGTTTTCTAGTCTCACTCATATTATTTGTGAGTCAAAAGTTATGTTCACCACCTATTTCTTATATGTGATGTGTTTTCTAAAAATATATTTATTATATAATTATAATAACTAATATTATGGGTATTAAAATATCCATTTTATGTTTTCTATATCATGGTATATATTTTTCAAAAGATACAAAATCGGTGAATTAATTTTGTTTCGACATTCCTTATTTTAGACACATACCATGAATTTCAAAAACAATGTGTTCAAAAAAATAAAAAATGTTTTAAAAGAATATATTTTAACTAAATTTTCAATTACAATACATTTTAAATATTTTTATGGTTTTAAAATAGTCCTTTATATGTTTTAAATATTTAATCACATATATTTTTTTCAAATCATTTTCAAATATTTTATATAAGTTTTCAAGGTATTTTAAAAGAACATAATTTAAAATAATTTTAATGAATTCATTATTAGTTTAAAAGTCATATTCAATGATTTTTTTTCAAAATATAAAAAATATTAATTTATATGTTTTTAATGTTTTTTTGTGTAAATGGTTTCAAAAACATTTCCATTCATTCATTAAAAATATTAAGGTTTTATCAATGAAAATGGCTCTCAAATGATCTTATGTTGTAAAAATAGTTTTTCAATGATGAAATATTATTTTAATCAATAATTTATTTGAAATAAACATGAAATATTTCATTAAAATAAATGTATTTTTAATATGTGGTTATTATTATTTTTAAATAAATTATATTTCCCTTAATAAATGTTTCCTGTTATCTTTATCAATCCTTTCCCATCTAAGATGTCTCCATTTTTTATAGTTTTAGAATTATCAGGAACATGATATTAGAATACCAGTCATATTATTTGTTGATTTTCTTATCTGTTAATATCATTATTTTTAACAAGGGTATCAATCCCACATGTTATATGCTTTTGAAACCTTCTTCTTTTCATGGGATATGCATTGATGAAAATATTATAATACATATATCTTTTCTATAGGTTATAATGTGATGATATGATAATTATTAGAACATAATATCATGGGTCATGAAATGATGTTTATGAATCCCATCTATTTTATGGGTAATGGTATAATAAATGTGTTACAATCTTGTGGAACATTTATGAATGCTTTTATTATGTGGAGGGTGGGACCTATATGTCCCTCTAATGTATTTGGTAAATATTTATATCTCACAATATAAATATCGTAATCTAGTTGATGATCAGGATCCACTATGGGATGATAGGATGACAGGATCCCTTATAATGAATGGACTACAACTAAGGATGGTTGTGTGTCCAGTGCAGTAGGTGTAGTCACCATGAAGGGGGAATATGGGTAAATCTGATCTTCTATGTGAAGATGTGGAAACCCAATCCACTATGGGAAGATGGGTAAATATAATAACTTACAAAGATTGACAAAAATTAGAGTGTCTTTTAGTCCCACCGAGTAGTAATAGTCCACATGAAGTACCTTAATATGTTATAGCAGCATGTCTTGAATTATAGGGAATGATATAACATTTTTATGTGTAAGCCACAATACCATGTCTTACTCATATGTTATTATTTCATTGATTATTCTATTGTTTCATATATGATTAATGTCTTATGAACTTCTAATCATTTTTAGATGATTCAGGAAAACTATATTTGATATAAAATGAATGGTCTTTTAATTTCATGATAATGTTCTCATACCCATATTATCTGTGTATTTTCTTATATATATAATTTTTTTCCCTTTAAAAAAATATGATCTCACACCATTTTAGTATTACATGCCTATATTATCAATATATTTTATTTATGATATGTCTAAGATTAATTGTAGTCACTGAGTTCATATTCGGAGATTATGTTTCCCAATCATGTATTGGGATTTGTGTATCAATGATTCCACTAAAAAAAACTAGTACGGTCTTTTGGAGTCCAGTTCGTAATGTATTATGTGTTAAAAACTCGTGTGATTTTTATGTACATTATGATTAGGATGTTATATTAACATTTCATGGTTTATATTGAGGCAATAATATGTAATATTGTGTAGTGGGAAATAAACTAACTACTTCATTGAGCTGTGAACTTCATTCATAACGAAGTTTAAAAGGATTCCATAGTTCAAATTCTTATAGGTTAAAGACAAGTATTGATTTTTTGTTTATTACTGGTGATTAAATTTATATCATTTGTGCATGTCTGACAATTGGGTTCGATAATGGATTTGACATTGGCCATGGAGGTTGAGCATTTTTCTCTTAGGGACAAAAAATATACTATAGTATTGGGATCATAATATCAGTAAATATTGATTTTACCCTTATATTGATGATTCGTCTGTGTAGAGAAACTACTTATTGAAATAGTCTTTTTGAAATAACTAGATTCGATAAATAATTCTAGTTGTAAATTCTGATGTGGTGTTGGTTATAGTTTTATACTTCACAACATCATTAGAAGTTCTAAAAGTGATCTGAGGGTGACTTCGATCAATGGTGTTTTAGTACTCATTGTATATCACAATGATGTTCTCAATCAATAGATGATTCAAATGTGGAGTTTTACTAAATGTTGGTATGGATGTCAATAGTATTATTTTTCATGGTCATGTAATGTATCTATTGTAATGTACATCATGATCAGCTTCATGCGTGATGCACCATGGAGTGTAGTTGAGCATTTAAAATGTTATTCTAGTAAATTACCAAGAATTTTGTCCCATGTAAATGTACATTGTGGGTTGGAAAAAATTTAAGGTGGATTGTATTCAATGTTCTGGGAATGGATGGATTTTGAAATGGGATTCTATAAAATGATAGAGTGTTTTACCCCATGAATGAGGATTAGTGAAACACATGTGGTTAGTTTCTTGATTCATAATGATGAGATGTGTGTGTTTTAGAAGGAACTATTTCATAAAGATTGTTTTTATATTTCTGGAATGGGTCATGAGCATGGTGTAGGTTTTTCAGGCACAGTTTCCAATTAAATATTCCCTTGGCTTTGATATATGTTTAGTAATACAATTTTTTGTTAATAAAACCTTTATTAAGGATCAGTTTGACAACTTAATCATGTAACATGACATAGGCTCGGGAATGATTTTGTTGGATTATAATGGATTTCATTCATCTCTATTCTCAAATAAAGGATATTTTGTGGTCATATAGTGTGGATCAAACCATTGAATGTATGAGATTTATGTAATAGTTTCGTGGTGTTTTAAGACAAATAATGAAAGGACGTGTCAACAAACAAAATGGGAGAGGGTTTAGTTCGAGAAGAACACATTAGCAATGGTTTTGTTTTTATGTATTTTATTGAATTGGGTTATTTTATGTTTGTTAATAGTACTATGGAATAAATTTCATGTGTTTAGACATAATTCATATATCAAGGGGAATTATGGATGGAAATCGTAGGATATGAGATATTAGTGTTTTGAGGTGACATGTTGACGACAATGTGGATGGGAGAGGGTCCTTGAGCTGTAGATAGTCACATAAGAATGAGTATTCAATTGTATGTGTTTTTGGGTTATAGTTGAATATTATATTCTATTTTCATAAACTGTTAGGTGTGGTGTTGGTAAAAATTTAGTTGATCTCTAGATTAATAACATGGTGTATAAGTCAATAGAGTGATAAATAGTGAAACTTGATCATGTGATTTTAATATTACTGTCACTGAGGGGTGTCCTAGTTTCATTCAGGGTTCAAGACTCAAATTTAATGAAGCAAAGAACTCAGGGATGGGTATTCATGTGTTTTTGGTATTGTAAAACCTTATTCTCATATGATTATTTAATTTTTCATAAATTTAAATGTTTTTTAATAGCAATGTAATTTTTTTTCCAGATATTATTAATGATTTATCAAGAGTTTGGATGTTTCTATGTAAGGTTTTTATTAAGGATATACTGTTTATATAGTGTTCTAAGAGTTTTCTTACGATTTTTTATAGGGTCCCAAATTTTTAGTTTCTTATTTGTGGTGAATTGGAATTGTTCATACATTTAGTGCATGGATTGTTTTAACCATGGACCATATCCTTGTTGTATTATCAATGGTTGGTCATGGTTTTGTCTAATAATGATAATAAAGTCTATTAAATGATGAAAACCATAAAATAAATATAAATTAATGGAATTTACTTGCATCCCCTTCCCTTTGGAAATTTATGAAGATTTGTTTTGTCGTAGTGGATTTTGGGGGTGTTCGTGTAGCTAGAAGAGGGTTTAGGTCCATGATTGGGGGTCACCAGGCCATTGTTGATGGAATGGGGAAGACAAAGCTAGAGATTATGAAATGGTTAACTTATTTTAGGATGATCTTTGTGGTTACCTATCTATATTGATATGGTCATGTAATTATTGGTGCACTATGGCCAGTGACACGACTTTTCTATATGTGATTAAGGTCGCGTGGGCTAGGATACCACAACATGTAAAATAGGAAAATCAGAAATAACCAATTCTCGGTGAAACACTGGGAATGATACCTTGATATTCCACATCTATAAAACATGTATCTATATCTCACAAGTCCCTAACATTTGGGGTGGTGATTGAAATACAACCAAGAATTTGGCATCATTCAATATTTGCTTCTTGTGGAATATGTTGGATAAACATCTATAGATTGGACTATTTAATGGAAATTGATGTGGTGCATGTCCATCTTTGTCACACCCCGACATGTGTGTTTATTTTATTTTATGATTTCTTTGGCTTGAAATTATTTTGCTGTGGTTTGTGTTCAGTATCGGACTAGGTTCTGGAGTTTTTGTTTAAAAGTGCGCTTCTTGACACGACGTTGTTGGGCGCGTGAGTGGAGCATGTTCTGGAAGCCCCGCGCGTCCCTGCCCGATGTGTTTGCGCATCCCGTTGTCTTTGAAAAATTTTAAATAGATAGTCTTTATATTTAATGAGCATATCTATAGGTATCAATTAATAATTATTTTTATTATTTAAGATGAAATGAATATTTTTATCATTTGTGTTTTTATCATTATGATTATTATTATCATTATTATTTTTATCATTATGTTATTTTGTTTTTTCTTTCTTTCTTTTCATTTATTTTAATTTATTTTTCTCCCTTTATATTTAATTTTATTTTATATTACTATTCTTTATTTTCTATCCTATTTTTATTTTACCTTCTTTTCTTTTTTTATTTATTTATTTTATCTCCGTTCTTTTTTTCCCTCTCCCTTCTACTCTCTACCCTAGCCGCTGCCACCCCCTCCTCTCTTCTCTCTTCTCTCCCTTCTCTCTTTTCTTTTCCTTTTCTCTCCTTATTCTTCTTCTCTCCCTCCCGCGGGCTCCCTTCTTCTCCGTCTCCCCGCGTCTGCCTCCCTCTCCCCACGTCCTCCTCCCTCTCCCCGCGTCCGCCCGTGCTGCCTTTTTCCCCCCAACACCCTCTGCCTCCTTCCTATCCTCCAGCCCCTTGAAGCACGCGACCCAGCCGACCCATCCCTCCTCTATCCGTCGTCGCACCCAGCCGACTCCCTATTTCAGCCCTGGCCAGCCCCCCGGCTATCCGCATGCCTCCTACACCACTCCCTGGGTCACCTTCCTTGCTCCCGCCGCATAGTAGCTCCTTTTCCCTCCTCCAGCGCATCATATCCCTAACCTACAGCGTGCCCAGCCCAGCGCCCGACCCTCCTCCCTGTCCGCAGCAACCCCCTGTCAAACCCCTGCGGCTCTTTTCAGTTTGTCGCTGCTCCCCGTCCATCTTGCGCACCAGATCTCCTCTCTTTCTCCAGCCCACACACCCTTCCCCGACCAGGTTTCTTTCTTTCTTTCTTTTTATTTTATTTTTACTTTTATTATCATTATTGATGCTTTTATTATTGTTATTAGTACCATTATTATTAATATTATTATTACCCTTATTTATTATTATTATTATTATTATTATTATCATCTTTGTTTTTATTATTATCATCGTACTCTTGTTGGATTTTGGGTTCTAATTGATGATGAGTTTTTATTTGTTGGTTTAGGATTTTTAGGACCCTCGCAGGGCGTTTCCAAGCGAGCCCCATCGTCGCGCCTTGTTTCCAAGGTTCCGTCGTCGTCGCGCTTCAGTTTCGAGGTAAGCGTTTCTCCCCGACGCTTGGTTTCACATGCTCTAGTGAATTTTTGTATGTGTCTGAGTCCTTGGTGTTGACTATGTAGTGTGTCAGACTTTATCACGTGGCTTCGGACACACGTTGTGTCATCACACCTTGGTTCCAAAGTTGTTTTGTCGTTGCGCTTTGATCTTGAGGTAGTTTTCCTTTGCACAGCTTTTAAAATTTAAGTTATATTATTTCATGCTGCTTGCGCACTCTAATTGTTCAAAATAAATATTTTATTAATTTCAATAAATAAGATATAATATACGATAATTAATTTTTAATATAAGATAGTTAATTTTTAAATGGTTATTTAGTGTAAAAAGGAGCCGTTTCTTTTATACACGACACATGAAACATCCTTTTGACGAGCGGACACCCAATCTTGAATGAATTCCCGTTTGGCTCATAAACTTAATTTACGGAATATAAAATAGAGTTCTGGTATAATGAGAAATGATTTCTTTTGAAGTGTGAACAAGTACTTTGGTTCTTTTAAGAAGTTGTCTGGCTGGCTCTTAAAGGTTATTTGGAAAAATAAAATGTTTTGTTCTGGTCTGGTTTATAAAAATATTGTCAGCCTGTGACATAGTGTTTTTGGGATTCTTTAAACGGTTTTAAACTGGGTTTTTTCTCAGAAAGAAGTTTTACCTTTCTTTGAGTAGTATTTGTGAAATGTATTAAATTCCCATTTGACACTTTATGGAAAGCGATGAAAATGTTTTCATAAAAACCCTCTTAGGACGACTCTCACGCCTTGGTGGAAATTGATTGTTTGGGAGCCCGTGCTTAGAGGCTCTCGGGTACTTGAGTAGTTAAAGTCAAGTGGTTGTCCCATGGAGTGGCTCGGGGGATGCCTGTTGTGCTTCAAATATTGATATATCTAATTGGATGCTCGGTTGGCGTCTGTTGGCTCACCCCCCTTTTTAAACACTTGAGACATGGGAATCTGGAATATTGAGAGAATATTCTATGAATTATTTCTGCACTAGTAGGTTATGGTACTGACCAGTGGCCCATAGTAGGTGGATATATTGTCTTTATTACTATGGGATTTTCCCTCAACCTGCCTGAGAGAGGATGGTTGAGTGTATTGTGCGTTTTTGATTTCATCGTGACATGTCAATAAGGATAATTTCTCATGTATTGTTGTCTTCTGGTTTATTCTCGATCTCCTAGGTTCACCCATGTCTATTCAGCTTTTGTTGCTTGCAGTACTGATTATGATGCTCACATGTATACCTACATTTCCCTTGCTATGTGTTTTACTTTGTGCATTCTGGTGTATTGTTTTCCTTGGAAAGTGATAAATTGTTTTTGATTAGGTTTGTAAAAATTGTTTTCAAATGAAAGTGTTTAATCCCCTTTGTACAAATTTGAAAAAAATGTAAACATCACTTTCCCTTTTCCTGAAATTTCATTGACACTAATGAAATAAACCCAAATTTGGAAATGGTAAAGGGAAATGGTTCATACTTTGTTTTTAAGTAAAATTCTTAGAAAAACATACTTTTATAAATTGTAGTTCAAAATTGAAATGATGTTTCTTTTATTTTAAAGGTAGTGCATTGGGAATGGATATCGGGCTAGCCTACTGAGTTTTAATACTCACGCCTATAGTTCTTTTCTGTTTTTAGTGTTTGTGAAGGCTATAGCTTGAGTGCGCTCGCCTTGTGTGACGCTTGATCGTTGAGTCAGAGAGCGACCCGCGAGGTCGCATAGAGTTTGTTCAGACGTCGTGTTTGGTTAGTTTGATTCCTGTTTGTTCCTGCTTAGTCACTTTGTTTGGTTTGCCTTTTTCTGCACTGCTCTATTTTATCTTTTCATTCTTATTTATTTATATTGGGAGAAATCGTTCCCACAGCCTCTAATGATGCCCTGGCGCTTGTCGCCAGCCCTGGAGGATCGGGAACGCCTCTCGGGCCATGTCGCGGACCGAATCGGGTGACCGGTTCAGGGTCGACCCAGGTTGGTTCGTGACAAAATGGTATCAAAGGAGGTCAGCTCTTAGCGACCTCACTTTTCAGAGCGCCCTTTGTTATTTGGGATGTAAAGGTAGATGGAGTAGGATTTTCGGGACTTTAGGGGTAGGTGCGAGAAGAGCGTCGCGACCTCTTGCCCGTACCGATCCTCAGGATTCCATGGGAAGTCCGGTTTAATTCGTTTATTTGGATTTTTATGGAAATGTTTTGCGATTGGGATACGACAAAGGGAGTTTGGCCATTAGTCCTCCTAACCCGCATGGCCTGGAAAGCCATGCAAAGCTAGGGACATGGTCAGAGAAGGATTCCTGTGTCAGTGACGTGTTTGGCATATGGCTGCCAACCATATGGTCAAGTCACCCACTAACACTAGTCCCCTGTTTGATTTGTTTTGGGTTTCCCTTCATTTTTGAAAGTGGGTTGAAAAAAAAAGTTGGTTTTGAAAAAAAAATGGTTGTTTGAAATAACATGTTTGATTTGTAGATTGTTTTAAAAGAAGTGGTATGAATAAATTGTTTTTGGAAAATGAAGTTGCTTTGTTTTGGCCTTGGTGTTCCGATGAGTACTCACATGCATTTTTATATGTTGGAAATGTGGATGGATCTCTGGTATGGTGGATGGATGCCCTGGGTGGTACGGATACATGCATGTGAGTGAGGCACTAAAGAATACCAATGGCGAAAGTTTAACCCACTATGATTTTTCTAAATTAAATATGTTTTCAAAGAGAAAAGTTTTGATTTTATGATAACTTGTTTTCTCGGATTTTGAGCTTGTCACCTAGGCAGTGTTTGATTTTGAGGTTTTTATTCATTTGTTGAGTTGGCCTTGATTGGGTTTTCGACTTTTCCTTGTCCAACAGTTATCCCTTTGAAGATTTGATGGGTGATCATAGTGCGGTTGATCAACCTAAGGATTTTATGCTTGAGTTTCGGTTGTTGGATCCACCTCTCCTCTATGGTCAAGAAGAAACTTCTCTCGAAGAGGAGTGGATGTGGAAGATTGAAAGGGACATTAACCTCATTGAGTTGCCCGAGTCGTTGATGGTCAAGTTTGCGACCTTCATGCTTGAAGGTTCACCGTGGATGTGGTGGAAGTCAGTGTCTCGAAAGAAGCCCCGTCAAGAGATTACATGGGAGTTCTTCAAGGCTTTGTTCATTCGTCAGTACTTCTCTGAGGAAGAAAGGGTGAGAAAGGGGATGGAAATGTGTTGTCTGCAGCAGGGTGACAGATCTGTGTTGGAATATTTCCAGCGCTTTGTAGATCTAGTACCATATGATTCAGAGTATGCCACAAATGACCCCATGAAGGCTCGATGCTTCGAGGCGGGTCTCCACCCTGATCTGCAGTCGAAGGTGTCAGAGTCCAACCTAACTTATTTTGTCGATGTGGCAAGACAAGCTTTTCATGTTGAAGCTGCGATGGCAGGAGTGCTCAAAGTAGTTCCCCCTCCTTCGATCCCTATGAGCAGTGGTGAAGATTCTGTAAAGGAAATGAGTAAGCAAATGGATGTGGATGGATTAGTTCGTGGAATCAAGAGGCCTCAGGATATTTTATCAACCTCTTCAGAGCGAGAGATTATTGTGTGTTATCAGTGTGGCAAGCAGGGTCACAAGAAGTCGTCATTCCCAAGCGCTCCGAAGCCCGGCCAGGAGTGTGGACGTCTGGGTCACTTGTGACGATTTTTTCGGGGCGTTGCAAGGAAGCGTCACAGAGGAAGTTCTCAGATGTAATGTGATGTAGGGTCTTTGTTCAATGTTTCCAGTGTAAGATTCCTTTCAGTGTAAGTGATCTATTATCGTGGCTTATGTATGGGTGTTGTTTTGGGTTTGAAATGTATGGGAACTTCATGAGTCTTTTGAAGAACCTCGGCTTTCAATGATGGTATGTTTTTTCTAAAAAATTTCAAAATATTGTCCTTTATTTTTGTTAAATCAAAGGATGTATGTATCTCATTGGGATCATCGGAACCTAACTACGAGGCAGAAGATGCTTCATCCATCAGAGCTCCAGCCAAAAGGTCTCGGAGTGAAGCCAGCGCGTAGTCAGAAACCCCCAGGAAATTATAAGGAGTCTGGGTAATGTTGTGCCCCTACCGTGTGGTGAGATAATTCTGGTGTTGCTGCTCTGATTTCTCTATCATTGTAGTTTTCCTCTTATCGCAAAGCGTGCGATGGACTTATCCCTCGCGTAATGTCGGGAATCGTGCCTCTTAGATGTAAGTTGCTGATCAGTGACATTGCATGGGCCACTGGTGTAAATCAGTTACGACCCTGGTTTGTGTCCATCCCGGAGTGATGGGTCATGAGTAGTCGTACGTCGTAGTTTCAGTGATCCAGTCCTTGGGCCCTCCCTCCCCACCCATGTGGTAAGGGTTTTTGGTTTGCGCAAACTTTTCAGATCAACTCTGATCCCCCTTTCGGATGAGAGTAAGTGTTCAAAATGTTCTTGTTGTGCTCTTTCTAGCTGGGGTTAGGCCTGATGCAGGTCCAAGTTGGTTTTCTGGTTGGGCGCTAGTGGGTTTGTTCTTTATGGTGGGGAGACCCACCATGAGTCTCTTTGGGTTTTCTCTTAAGTCGTCATCGGGGGCTAGTGGAGTCCTTATAGTGGGGAGTCCATTCAAGCCTCCCCTCTACTGTTGGTCTATTTCGGAAAATGAGGTGAAGTCCCGTAGATGGTAGACAAAATGTCCTTTGGTTAAGAGGTTGGATCTTGATAATGTATAATCCTTAGGCGTTGATCGATTGGCTGGGTAATGTTGTGGCTTTCTGGGGGCGGAAAGCGTTATGGTGGGGAGAATTGCCACACCCCGACCTGTGTGTTTATATTATTTTATGATTTCTTTGGCTTTAAATTATTTTGATGCGGTTCGTGTTCAGTATCGGACTAGGTTCTGGTGTTTTTGTTTAAAAGTGTGTTTCTTGACGCGACGTCATTGGGCGCGTGAGCGGAGCCTGTTCTGGAAGCCCCGCGCATCCTGGTCTGGTGTGTTTGCGCATCCCGTTGTCTTTGAAAAATTTTATATAAAGAGTCTTTATATTTAATGAGCACATCTATAGGTATAAATTAATAATTATTTTTATTATTTAAGATGAAATGAATATTTTTATCATTTGTGTTTTTATCATTATGATTATTATTATCATTATTATTATTATCATTATGTTATTTTGTTTTTTCGTTTTTCTTTTCATTTATTTTATTTTATTTTTCTCCCTTTATATTTAATTTTATTTGATTTTACATTTCTTTATTTTCTATCCTTTTTTTATTTTATATTCTTTTCTTTTTTTATTTATTTATTTTATCTCCTTTCTTTTTTTCCCTCTCCCTCCTACTCTCTACCCTAGCCGCCGCCACCCCCTCCTCTCTTCTCTCTTCTCTCCCTTCTCTATTTTCTTTTCCTTTTCTCTCCTCCTTCATCTTCTCTCCCTCCTGCAGGCTCCCTTCTTCTCCCTCTCCCCGTGTCCGCCTCCCTCTCCCCGCGTCCTCCTCCCTCTCCCTGCGTCCGCCCATGATGCCTTTTTTTTCCCAGTATCCTCCGCCTCCTTCCTCTCCTCCACCCCTTGCAGCGCGCGACCCACCCACCCCAGCCCTCCTCTATCTGTCGTCGCACCTAGCCGGCTCCCTATTTCAGCCCTGGCTAGCCCCACTGGCCATCCGCAGGCCTCCTGCACCACTCCCTGGGTCACCTTCCTTGCTCCCGCCGCACAGTATCTCCTTCGCCCTCCTCCAGCGCATCATATCCCTAAGATGCAGCGCGCCCAGCCTGGCGCCCGACCCTCCTCCATGTCCGCAGTAACCCCCTGTCGAACCCCTGCGGATCCTTTCAGTTTGCCGCTGCTCCCCGTCGTCGTCGCGCTTCAGTTTCGAGGTAAGCGTTTCTCCCCGACGCTTGGTTTCACATGATCTAGTGAGTTTTTGTATGTGTCTAAGTCCTTGGTGTTGACTATGTAGTGTGTCAGACTTTATCACGTGGCTTCGGACACACGTTGTGTCATCGCACCTTGGTTCCAAAGTTGTTTTGTCGTCGCACTTTGATCTTGAGGTAGGTTCCCTTTGCACTGCTTTTAAAATTTATGATATATTATTTCATGCTTCTTGCGCACTCTAATTTTTCAAAATTAATATTTTATTAACTTCAATAAATAATATATAATATACGATAATTAATTTTTAATATAAGATAGTTAATTTTTAAATGGTTATTTAGTGTAAAAAGGAGCCGTTTATTTTATACACGGCACATGAAACATCTTTTTGGAAAGAGGACACCCAATCTTGAATGAATGCCCATTTGGCTTATAAACATAATTTACGGAATATAAAATAGAGTTCTGGTTTAATGAGAAATGGTTTCTTTTGAAGCGTGAGCAAGTACATTGGTTCTTTGAAGAAGTTGTCTAGTCGGCTCTTAAAGGTTATTTGGAAAAATAAAATGTTTTGTTTTGGTTTGGTTTATAAAAATATTGTCAGCCTCTGACATAGTGTTTTTGGGATTCTTTAAACGGTTTTAAACTGGGTTTTGTCTCATAAAGAAGTTGTACCTTTCTTTGAGTAGTATTTGTGAAATGTATTAAATTCCCGTTTGACACTTTATGGAAAGCGATGAAAATGTTTTGATAAAAACCCTCTTAGGATGACTCTCATGCCTTGGTTGCAATTGATTGTTTGGGAGGCCGCGCTTAGAGGCTCCCGGGTACTTGAGTAGTTAAAGGCAAGTGGTTGTCCCATGGAGTGGCTCGGGGGATGCCTGTTGTGCTTCATATATAGATATATCCGATTGGATGCTCGGTTGGCGTCGGTTGGCTCACCCCCCTTTTTAAACACTTGAGACATGGGAATCTGGCATATTGAGAGAATATTCTAAGAATTATTGATGCACTGGTAGGTTATGGTACTGACCAGTGGCCCATAGTAGGTGGATATATTGGGTTTATTACTATGAGATTTTCCCTCGACCTGCCTGAGAGAGGATGGTTGAGTGTATTGTGCGTTTTTTATTTCATCGTGACATGTCAATAAGGATGATTTCTCATGTATTTGTGTCTTCTGGTTTATTCTAGATCTCCTAGGTTCACCCATGTCTATTCAGCATTTGTTTCTTGTAGTACTGATTATGATGCTCATAGGTATACCTACATTTCCCTTGCTGTGTGTTTTACTTTGTGCATTCTGGTGTATTGGTTTCTTTGGAAAGTGATAAATTGTTTTTGATTAGATTTCTAAAAATTGTTTTCAAATGAAAGTGTTTAATCCCCTTTGTACAAATTTGAAAAAAATGTAAACCTCACTTTCCCTTTTCCTGAAATTTCATTGAAACTAATGAAATAAACCCGAATTTGGAAATGGTAAAGGGCAATGGTTCGTAATTTGTTTTTAAGTAAAATTCTTAGAAAAACATACTTTTATAAATTGTAGTTCAAACTTGAAATGACGTTTCTTTTATTTTAAAGGTAGTGCATTGGGAATAGATATCGTTCTAGCCTACTGATTTTTAATACCCACGCCTATAGTTCTTTTTTATTTTTAGTGTTTGTGCAGGCTATAGCTTGAGTGCGCTCGCCTAGGGCGACACTTGATCGTTGAGTCGGAGAGCGACCCGCGAGGTCGAACAGAGTTTGTTCAGACGTCGTGTTTGGTTAGTTTGATTCATGTTTGTTCCTGTTTAGTCACTTTGTTTGGTTTACCTTTTTCTGCACTGCTCTGTTTTATCTTTGCATTCTTATTTATTTATATTGGGCGAAATCGTTCCCATAGTCTCTAACGATGCCCTGGAGCTTGTCGCCAGCCTGGGAGGATCGGGAACGCCTCTCGGGCCATGTCGTGGACCGACTCGGGTGACCGGTTCAGGGTCGACCCAGGTTGGTTCGTGATAATCTTATTCATTGAAACACATTGGATAGTGTGAAATTTTCGCTTGATATTAATATCTCCATTTGACTTGATCCAGTATCAGAGAATGGGAGTCTAGTACATAATGGTGAGGTCATTCATGTTTTCTCTAATAAATAGTGGTATTAGCCTCCATTGTTTCAATTCATTTTATTCTCCTCCAAGTTTTATCTATATCTATACCCATTGGGTACCCATCGATCATCATATATGAATATATTAACATCATTGATGTCTGGGCCATGTCCTGTGGTCAAGGTATGAAATCCCCCTTCTCAATTTTATGTACATCATATATTCTTCTTTCTTGGGAGGATCACTATATCTGGAGGCACTATTTTGGGAAAAATTAACATTTAGTTTGACTATGTTTTGTTTTATATAATTATTTATGAGTTCTATATAATTTTTTTTAGGGATGATAATTTCATTTTGTGGAGTGGATTCCATTAAAACATCAATCGAGATATGGTACCCTAGTTTTCTCAATAATAGATTTACATACTTAAATATCATGATTTGTATTCCTTTGTCTATATAATGCTTTTCATCATAACAATCCAAATAACTTTCTTAATTAAAATTTAATGTGTGGTGAGAAATCACAGGATTATTACTTCTCTTTGTGTGGACATCCAAATGGTTGATCATGATTACATTTTTTAATGAATTTTAATTATAATGAGATTGGTTTAGGGTCGTATATATTGAAAATATTGAACATTGTTGTCCATGTCGAATTAATCCCCTCAAAATTAAAAAAGGATAAAAAATTCTATACATGTACTAATTTTTTCATTGCAATAACACATGATATTGTGTGAGAACACCCTTTAGAATAATGAATTAATTAGGATTAAATCAATTAAGAAAAATATAATGGATGTTTGGTCAAATTGATGTGGGATAGATGTGAAGTGATTTTTTTGGGTATAATATGGTATTGATGTTATGTGTTGTGTTATTTTGGCATCTCTTAATTGATAGAACGGATTTCTATTTCGAATCATAACTATCATGGTTTAGAATATGTAATGAACTAGTAAAATTATTGTGGGAAAGTGGTACGATGGACCATTTCCTAATATTCCTCTTATTATATGATTGGACATGGTTATGTTATTTATTTAGTGATATATTATGAGGATTATATTGGTTAGTTGACTTTTCTTTCTAAAAGTTGGTTATGTTTTATTTTCAATTAGGAAATAGTATGAATGTTTTACATGTACAAAAGGGACCTCATGAATGATCTTACTGAGTATACATGTTACACTTACCATATATATATAAATATAAATAATTGTAGAAGAATCAAATTGTAAATTTTGTGCTGATATGAAAATGAGAGGTAAAGACATCATATTTTAAGTTGAGTCAATTTCTTTTAATTAATTTGTTTTATTCATTCAGAGACAATATTTTTCGGTTTTTACTTTGAATATTCAATATCAAATTGCCATGGTTTTCAATTTTCACTTTTGAGATATCATATCTCAATTTTTTATTATATATAATTATCATTATTTTATAATTGAGGGTAATTCCATATATATTTGTGATATGTTTTATACCCTTGGATATTGTTTTATAACATGGGAAATAGAATATAGGAATCAGGGGTCATTATCCCCTTTCCTTCATATATTTCTTAGGAGGGGTACCTATTTGTGGGAAGGCGTCATGAATGTTTGTTATCAATTTTATTATGAGATATAAAATGGATTTTAGTGTTTGAAAATATGATGATTTTATGGGTTCATACTATAATGGTGCCAGTTGATCTTTGTTTATGACATAGTCTTTCTAAAATAGCATAGACATGCGATTTTAGAGCCACATTATAGAATGAAAATAAATTGATTCTATCAAATAGAATGTGATGTCGTGTATCTTAAATGTTATTGACCTAGGCAATAAACATGTACCATTATTGATTGTTTTCATATTTTAATTGGGTGATCAAGGATAAATTTAAATGAACTGATTAAACAAACCTTAATCAAATTCCATAACTTGTGCATTACTGTTTCTTCCTAATTTTTTATTAATTTATCTTTGACATTGTTTGTAATAGTGTATAAATAAGGATATAGTAATTGGATCCAATTGATCATTAAATGATCAACCAAATAGTTTTGTATTAGGTATAGAAAAAAATATCTATCATTTTCAATATAATATCAGGGTGGTGAATGAGGGGAGTGTATTTGAACCATAGATGAATCACTAGTTATAGGATATTGAGATCATTTTTTGGTCTAATTCATTATAGATATGTGTTTGGGGTTTCATTTTTCTTTAGTCAGATGTGGGGTGTTGCACTTGAATAGTGGACAATGTATATTGCTAATCAATAGGTGGTAAATGATTGATTGGAATATTTCCTGAAGGAGTTTACAGTGATGTACCTATCATTGAACATGAAGGTATTAAGGAGGAAAGAGATTCATTCTATTCAGTGTGTGATTATATCAATGTGGGATCATTTGATTAAGTTTATATTTTTTTGTATCACCTTAAAAGTTATTTCTTATGTGTTATCATCCTAACTAAATATTGAGGTGTAATATCACCTATATATCTACTATGTTCTTACTCCATTAATTCTTTTAATGTGTATATTGGAATGAAAATTGGTGAATTTGACCAGGTCTCTGTACTCATGATCAAGGATAATGTGAGAGGTGTTCTAGAGGGTTTCCTCTTGGAGAACTATTTTAGTGGATGATCTCAATTTTGAGGGAGAATTGATGTTTTTAAGAGAAGTTATTTGTCCCTAATAACTTGTTATCAATTATTTTTGGGACATTATCTCATGTGATTCTTCTGGGGGTTTCAGACTAGTGGGATATGTCTATGGGTTCCTTGTTCATTGTCAGAATTAGATCCATGTGGTGTATGGAATACGTCATTCTATTCTTTCCTTTTTCAACATTATCCTTAGTATTTTATACTAGATACTCTATATCATTAAAAGAAGAGTTATACATATACTTAACCAAGAGAATATGGGATTTCAATGGACAATTATAGGTCCTTTTCCATATTTAACGATCTAACCTGAGTGTGTTCATAGAGGTATTCATCAGCTACAATGTAGATGATCCACACATAGATAATTTCTTGCTATTTAATTATCAATACCAAATGGGATATAGATTTTCATATGTGTTATTACAATATATTTGAACCTTCTATCTTTATTTTTGATTTAGGTGCCTCACCCTGTTCTATTTTTATTCCATCTCCAATATACATGGACTAGTGGTGGAGAGTATTCATGTACCCCTAGTGATTACTATGCTAGTCAGGACATACCTTCTTTACTGATTTTTTCCATGGGTTTATTCGGATTATGGGGTTGTATCAATCATTTTGGGGTTTCTTGTTATTAATTATATAGTTATATGATTTCATTTTTCCCATTTATGTTTTGTATTATGTACGTATGTTTATCAATTTTTATCGAAATGGTGGAATTCCTATGGATAGAAGGAAAGATTATAATTTTTTTAGTAGAAAGGTTATCTAATGGATGATGTTATGTAGATCCCCTAAATTAGATGATGGAAGAACCATCCATAATATTTTTTGGGATATTAGAGAGTGTAAACTCAAAAGGATATTGAGGATGTCCTGCATGTCTTCCGGGGAAAGGCTGTTATATTTCCCCATTGATGTGATGTTGATTTTTAGATTACATTATAGTCATGTTCATATCCAATATTAATAGAGACATATGAGATATCACCATGTGATTTCAATGGGATGAGTATTTAGAAAACATCACTCATTCATAAGTGTTTCATCTTGGATACTATTTCTTCATGGAGTGATCCATTGTTATTATTTATTAATATTGGTAGTACTCTGAGGCTGTGTAGACTACAAAATGATAAATTAGTAGATAATCATTAATTCTTAAAATCATTTGATGTTTTATGATATTTTATTAATTTTTAATATATTCCCTAAGGTTTTATATGATTGAAAAATGGTTTTTATTCCTCATATAGGGTGAAATTGTTATAAATCATTAAGACAATATTATGATATAGGCATAGGTTATTTGAGTTCATGGTCATGTTAGTTGGTATCACAAACACAAGAGATGTTTCTATAAGGCTCATAAACATTATGTTCCATGAGTTAATGAACATTTTTTTTAGTCATTTTCATAGATAAAATTTTTATCCACATAATGTTAAATGAGTGGACACTTATATTTCATGATCTTGACCACATATTGTAAAATATTTCATTTCATTTGGGGTAGCCGATTTTTGGAAGCAAGACAAGGATTTCTATGAATTTTTTCAGTTTATAAGAAGAATTGTAGCATGTTAACAAAGTGTAATATTGGTTAACACTACCATTATTTATGTACATGTTCCTTGATCTCTTTGTCATATTCCACCACACTCAATTCCTTTTGATGAATCACAATTCATTTACTGTGTATAAATTTATATCATAGATGATTCAGTGTTTGTGGAGAAATTTATTGATAGAAATAATATTCAAGAGAAGTTATTGTATGAATTAACGATTCCTTCAGATCATTTGTTTCGTAACCCTGATTATATAAGGGAGATTTATTGGTTCCATGATATTCAGATTCATTCCCAATACCATAAGTCAGTTTGAGTTTATGTTTTCTTGTTTTTCATCGATGATATGATCCCTAAATCATTTCAAATTAATGAGATTATCCTTTTTAACATGATAATGGTTTATTTTATAGATTCCCATATATAAATTGGTAACCACATATGATGTAAGATTTTTTATATTTATGTGTTGTATTAAAATAGCAGTTTTTAGAAAATGTTTCCCAAAATAAGAAATATTAGGATATAGAGGGTGGGGTTTCGTGATTGTTTGCATGGGTCCTATTAGTATTTATGGTTCAGGTAATAACTGGAAGGGTCTATATTGGGATCTAAATAGATGTGTGAATTTTTTTGTGGATGGATGTGTCTTAAGGCCGGTGAAAGATGGTGGATGTGTTTTATTTTTAATGAGATACCCAAGAGGTGTATCATATATTAGTTGTACAGACCCCCATATTTTTATGTATCCCAAGATCATTTTTTACTCTCATGGATGATAATTTTCTAATATGTATCTTATATAATACTATAAAATTTTCTAGGCATTTAATGGTATATTGTTAATTATCTATGGTGTTGAGGAAGAGGTTATGATTATTTTTTAGGATAGATGATGATTTTAGTCCATTATATGGGTCCCCATGCCACAATGGTTGGAGAGTTGAAAAAAATGTTGGATATAATGGTGTTGTTAATAAAAATTATGTTTTATGTGGTCAACCAAACAGTGTCTTGATCTGGTCATGAAGTGTTGTGTGCACCAGGACCAATTACATTATATTTCTACCTACGTTGGTTTTTTATTTTTAAATAGTGTATGCTATGTGAAACGAGCTTATTAGAAACTCAATGATAAGGGTGTAGAACTAGAAATTGTTCCTTCATTGGCCTAATATAATAAATAGGGAGTAATATCTCACCACATAATATCTTTGGGCAAGGTGATGTGAAAATTTCAAGTCATTTGATTCCAGTGCATATTGGTAGGTTATTCTAAACCATAGAGTAACCACCACATCTTGGACTATGTCATGGTCCAGAAAATGGTGGTGGTGAAACTACGTTATTACACTCAAAAATAAGTAAAAATGTAATCGAAGAATATGATCACCCGTTAACTGGGTCCGCCACAGACAATCGGTCATCTTTTATGATGGGGTCTGACCATTTAGTTCATTAATAATAAATAGAATTATCAAACACCCTTTTTATAATTTCTTCAATTCCCTTTATAATTTATCCAAATCAAGACCCCTTGGTAACCTTATGATCATCATATTCAAATATTTTAACCATTACATATGTTGGAAGAGGTCTTGTGATAGATGTAAAATATCCCTACTTCATTCTTTCTAATTATTATTAGATTCAAATTTTCCTAGAGGATCGCAATAAAATTATTCCCTATTTTTTGTTTATTTTTAGAAAGATATGATAGTAGTTTTCAGTGAATAAGTATGTGTGATTTTTCCTTTGTGATTAGCGGGGCCTGATCAGTTGTTTCTTGCTTTGTAATTGGTGGTTTAATTTATAAATTTAATTGAGATATGTAACCACCACTCACCCCATCTTAGATCCGTATAGAAAAATATCACACCTTTATTACATTGTATAAATAGTTAATAATGGCTTAAAATATAATTAATTATCTTAATAAAATTATAATTTTTGTTGAGATATCCCATTTGATTAAATTGTACTTCTAATATTCCTTTTAGTTTGAAATTTTTTAATAATTTTTTTCTATTGAATTTCAGTTATGTTTGGATTGATATTTGTTTTCAATTTTTGAAAATTGGTTAACCTTGTTCTTATTGTATAAAAAAATCACTATTAATGAAGAATATCATGTTAATAAATTTGGTTACCCATGTGATCTTACAATTATGTGAGAATACCCTTTAACATAATGAAGTAATTGTGTTGAGGTCCCTTTTTAATAATGACATGAGATGTGCAATGTTTTTTATGTGGGGATATTGAGAAATAGTGTTCAATTGAGTGAGATGTGTTGGTTGTTATATGCTATGTTGGGTTAGTTTCCTAATAGTGTTGGAATGGAATTTCAATGTTGAAACTGTAATGGAATGAATTTAAATGATTAATGAACTTCTGTAAATAATTTGGTAAAGATGTTCACTGAAACCATTAGTCATATTACCCTTATTATATTGTGAAACAATCTTTTATTATTTATTTATTGTTATATGTTAAGGATATTATTTTTTAGTTTACATTTCTTGGTTTAATTTGGTTATTTTGTATGTACGTTGGTGCATTAGTATGCTCTCTTCACATGTCCATGAGGGGACTTAGGTACGATCCAACTGGGTATACCTTTAATGCTCACTATACATCTATGAGATCATTTTTTCAGGTTTCAAGGACCTAGATAGAAATAACATGTTTAGACATTGGAGTTGTAATTGATTTTAAAACATAATATTACTTTTAGGAACATATTTGGATAATATATTTTTACTTATTTACATTATACATTAATTATGTGATGGTTTAAGATTCCACTTTTTAATTATGAGATGGGTTTTTCTAGTACTTTTCATTCGATCTCACATTACATATTGAATAGTTTAGTGAAATATCTTCAAAATCGGATGTTTTTAAACCCTATATGGTAGAAAACAACCTAGGGACAACTAAATACAAGACTCAATGAATTTTTATATTTCAACCAACAATACCAGCCTAAGAGGGGAATCTTTGGAAGGTGGAGGTTAGAACATGCAATGTTATATTTTCATGATTGGAACAGTCTTTATAAAACCATGAACCTAACCATGTAAAATTTTACATTTTGTGAATATAGGTGATCCCAAAGTGGAAAAATATTTGGACCAACTAGGTCAACAACCCATTAACCCTTTTTAATGGTGAAAAATAATTTTTTCATATAAGATTTTAAAGGCTTCTAAAAGACATTCATCTTCCATTTTCATAACATATCAGCACAATTTCCTCTAGTTTACTTTGACCATATTTCATGGTTTATATTATATATATAATTTTTATCAAAACATCCAAATAATTCAGTTTAAATCCATATATATTTAAAAGAGTCATGTTACTAATTTTGTTTCTTTTTTTGTCTACTATTCTCACATAGTTTATGTGGGTCTGGAAATTTTTCAAAATTTTCTATTTGGATCATATTTTTGTATCACTGTAGTTGGAAACACATTTATAAATCTAGTGAGCAGGTCATTATATAGATAATTTACAATTTCTATTTACATTCCCTAATGTATCTTTATTTTTTTATCTTTTACTTGTGCGGTCACACCGACTCATCAAATTATTTATTTAAAATTCATCTTATTATATGACTTATTTACACATATAATAAACCATGGACATAGAAAATATTTTTATATTACGTTTAATACATTTTATAGAACATATATTGGGGAGTAAGATTATTCTTTTATTTGGAGAGAGTTAATTGAGAAATGATGGGTTACACTTTTCATCCAATTCTTAAGGGTGGAATGTAAATTTCCTTGGATGACTCACCTAGAATACAATACTATTATGGAAATGGATCACTAAAATAGAAATGTTATTTGAACCTAACTGGAGACCTTCGTTTCAATAATTTTACTATTTAATTCTTGAATTATAGAATGATGAACTCATATAAATTCTTTTCATGATGATGATTTTGGAATGTCTTAGAAGAACACCTTACATTCCTCATGATTAATATTTTTTTGGAATGTGATAGACTACCTTAAAACTATAGTAGGGAAACAAATATGAAAATTGGGGTGTGGAGAAATAATTTTATTCAATGGGGTCCAATGATATATTAATTTTTCTGAGAGAACCATTGTATTTTTCAACAAATCATTTCCATAAATTCCATAGGGAGGGACCCAAAAAGTTTATGGTAATATAAAGATTTATTAGATTATAAGGTTTAATGTCATGGAATCATGATGTAATCTCTTATAAGAAATAATGAAATGTTCTCCTTAGATTATTCTTGATCATATTAGTATTGAATATCTCTGGTCTGAGCCATGTCATGTAGTCTATAATTTCATTTAAATGTTATTGTTGTTCACATGAGTTTTGAACTGAAATGTTTTTTTCCTTGGATGTGATGGGAGTAAATTCTTATAAAATACATCCGAGTTCCTCTTAGTGTAGTTTATTTGGTTTGAATCAACAATTTCCCTTTCAAGAGGAATAAGAGATTATGCTAACACAATGTTCAATGTCTAATGATTTTCATAGTAGGTCATGTCATATTGGTTTATCCTCATCATTCCCATGGATTGACATGGTTACATTTATTTTTGAAAACTATAATTAATACTCTTATTACATTATTTATATTTATTTTCCAAACATTTAGGAATTATTCATTAGAACTTTTTTAATTAGACTTCATTTTTGGTGGTTCACAGAGTTATAGTTACACCCAGATCAGGCCCCCATGAATTTTGAGTACCTTAGTAGATGCTATGTGATATCAAGTAATAAGAATATGTCATGGTCAAAAGATAATGTGTTATCAGTGTATAGGTGGGAATGTGTTTTGGTATAGGATTAGGAATAGAGCTCAAGACTCCCATGGGTTGGGATATTAATAGTCTATTGTCCATTTTTTACATAGGGATACTTTACATGTAATTATTTTTATATATTTCTCCATGAATTTTTGGAGCATGATTAGGTTATTTAGTGAGATGATTATATTAATTTAACAGCATAATGTTTTATATATATATTATATTTTAATTATATTATGTTCCACACATTTAAAATGAATGTAAAATCTTTTCATGATGACCATAGAGACTCTCGACAATTGTCTCTAGCCTATAATGTACATGGAGGCACACAAAAGATTGTGTGTCACACCAGTCGTAGTCACTTGTGTAGTGTATTTAAGGAATTAACATTAATGTTATGTTGAGAGATATTCTTGTGTAGTGTAAAAAATTAGTTGTGAGTAGAATGGTGATACATTGTATCACCATGTGAGGAGGTTCCTGGTTTGACCTGGGAGCATAGAAGAAGGTTTCATATAAATAGTTGTTCATGTTTGGGAACTATTACTATAAAGGTGGGATGCCACAAAATATGAAACATGTGTGAACTATTCTATTAAGGGGAATTCATTCACACAATTTATCTAGTCCAACTTCACCTTTTAATCATATAAAAATATTGTCATTAAAAATAAATATTTGAAAATATTTTAATATTGATTGAAAAAATTATTTTTAGTGTTACACTATTATTATATAATTTAGATAGGTTATACTAATATTTATTTTATTTATGGGGAACAGATTAGAGGTTATTCATTTGTAGTACCCATGGGGGGGGGTCTTCTATTAGATTCTCCAATGACTCATGGGTTAGTGGATTTACATAAAAATTTATTTTTTCCCTAAAAAATAATAATTAAAAACAATGATTTATTGGAAGTGAAATAATAAGTTAAAAATATTTTGCATTTACCCAACCCAAATACTTGATTTTTCTTTTTAATCAAGGAATATCCTAGTACAAATATTCATAATGAATACATATCATCTGATGTTTAACCATGATTAATTGAATGGTACTTATTAAATATTTAATTGGATCAAAATGATAATATGGTGATATTTTATAAATTCATCTCATTTGAGATCCTAATCTAAATACTTAATTTCTCAAATAATGATTCATTGTGATGAAACTATTATGATACAAATATTTCCCCCTATTTATTCAATATTATTGTTCACTTTTTCTCACATCCCTCTGAAAAATTTGGATCACATTCCCCTACCATCAATCTCATATATTTACATAGAATATATTTATTTTTTCAGTGTAACTAACCAAGAAATAAATTATTCCAAAAGGTGAAAAAACACACAATGTTATATTCACTAAAAGACGCATGTAATAAATGTTTGGTGAACTGGATCTTGGGATGTTATTTAATATTATTCATGTCATTGATTTTTCATTAACATATTCAGTCAATTTCATCAGTTATCATCAATGACCACTTTGAATCTATATAATTCAAATTACTCTAATTCAACTGAATTAGTCAAAAAAAATTCATCATTATTCCATGAATTTTAATAATTTTTTCCAAATTGAAAATTTATAAAATTAATGCTCACTATATGAAATATATATTATTTATGTTATAGTTCATTTTAATCCTTTTGGATTAAAATCATTGAAAATAATTTTTTAAAATTAATTTAATATTTTGGAAGTGATATTGTCATCTAGGGAATTAGAAAATCAGATTAATTCTAGTGGGGGTAAACTTGTAATCCTTAATTTCATTATTTTAAATCATTAAAAGAAAAAAAATAAAACAAATCACTGAAAATATTTGGAAAAAAGAGTTATAACCTAATAAAGTGTCTCCAAATAGAGAATTATTTCTTCAATTATATATATGGAAAATAAAGTTCAAATCAATCAATGAAATTAATAAAATAAAAGGACACACATAAATGAGTGTAAGGAAGAGAGATGAAATGTGACCTTTATTAATATATAGACTATAAAGGATTGAGATCTTCCAAAAGTTGCCTATATTATTCCTAATGAAAAAAAACAATATTTAAATATTCATTATAAATTCTCTTTAGGTATTTTCCCACATGATCTACACTACAATATAAGCGTGTATTTTATCACAATATATTGACTAGTCCATTTTTTCTGTAATTTACATAGAAAGAAAACTATGATCATGGTGAACAGAATTAGTTGTCTCCTTACAATGATGTCTCATTTCAAGATGCTATTTCCATGTTCATCCAAAGTCGTCTCCTTTCTATGTTGTGAATTATCAAAGGCATCTCTCCTCAAATTATCTAATTATATTTTTCATACCTTATTTTATCCCCTACTTTTTTATATCCATTATCACTTTATTTATGATAAAAAATGATTTATCCTCAATCTCAATGGGTATGTGGAACGTTTTTCCAAAAAAAATCACATATGGGGATAAACCTAAATGTATTTTTAATATAGTCGTATATGACTATAATTCTTCTTCCAACATAATACCCTAATCCTTAAAATTTGATTGATCATTTTTCTCTAATATAATAGTTGTGTCCGAAAATGATATACCCTCTCTGGGAACCCCTCTTAGGACTAAAATGAAGTTTATGGATACCTCCAAGGAGCACCTCTAATAGGCCATATGTTGGAGACTAGCACCAAGGTTATACAACAAACAAATGGGGTTTACTACCCACAAAATCCCATAAACATGTAAGGAAAAAAATTAATCAAATCAATTATATAAAATAAAATACAACACCCTTAAATATTAGAAAATTTTATAGAGAGGTAAGTTACACAAAAATAAAATGGTAAATGAAATTTCATAAGATATTGACATTAACAACATCTTCATGCTTCGATCTAGAAATTTCATCTAGGAAGGAAAATCCATCATAAAAATTGAAAAGAATGTTTTAAATATATATATATTTGTGTGTGTGTGAGAGATAGGGCTATATATATATATATATATATTGATAGAGATATAGAGAATATAACGATAATTTTTTGGATCCTCCTCAATATATCACATGAAATTATGAAGAATCATATTAATGTCTTATTGAATAAATTAAAGAAAAAACATTCACATATATCATATCAAGAATCCCACATTCTCTACATGACCCACTAAACAAAAAAAACATCCAACTATATACCATAATAGAATAGTAATATATATAATGAAATTACCACACAACCACTTCAACAAAATTTATTTTCATTGATGCCACCGATGACATTTGACACATACATCTGTACCATCAATATAACCACATAAACTCTCCTTAAATCACTACTATAACCAAATAAAACTCATCAAAACCTTACAAAAAATACCACATATCACAAAAAACTAATACAACATATCACTATAAAAAAACCAGAGTCATATCTTTGTCACTTAATTATACCATGTAAAATAAGAAAATCATCCACATTTGATATTTTAACTATACACAACCCTCTCAATGCATAACATCCTCTATCACATCCTCATATCTTCAAATAAGTCTAAATATAATATATGGACATTATTACACATGAATGATAACCTTATTTTAGCACATCATTTCCTTGTCTTGATAATAGCTAGAATAAGTGGGTGTAATTTGCAATCCATTTCCTTGCTGACCCATATTTTTGAAAAATTATCTATAACCCAAAATATTTTGATGTTAAAAAGGATACCTGAATATGTTGGGATACATAATAAAACACAGGAAGAGAAAATATATATAATCACCCCGTAGAATAAAAAAACCCAATTCTCATACAATGATTATTCTTAAAATATACACTATAATCACCACAATACTACTACCATTCATTAAGAAGATTCATCACAACACTATAAAAACCCCACATATATGCACAAAATAATATAATCGTTTTTTACACCCCCATTTGTTATGACATCGTATTTTTTTTCCAAAATTTAATTTCAATGAATCTATAAATTTATTATGTCAATAATATATTCATATTAAATTTCAAACAATTATTTTTCTATTAACAACATATATCACATCAAGAAGCCACTCATATCAATTATTAATATTTCATTGATAGTTCACAGCCTATAAAATTATATCCCACTATTAACATATATATAATTAATAACCAAATTATATTTTTCTAAAAATGTTCTATGGAACTAGGACGATATTGAAAATATCCACATCAACCAAAATTTTTTCCACAACAACAACCACATAATCCATACCTAGATTCACAATACCTTACATGAAAACCACATATTTTTCCAAAAAAAATGTCATTACAAGAAAATAAAAAACATACAATAGTCTATCAATCACCAGTGTAACTAACCAATGATTCATTTTCCAAACCAATCAAAAGAACAATATATTGACATTCCATATACAGTATGAAAAAAATCGAAAGGCATAAAATAATAAATGAAAACATAGACTTAATTCAGTTAAAATCAACAAAAAAATGAATACAATATACTCTTAATTATTCATAATTTTTTATATAGAATTGAATATTTTTATGAATGTAGTTCATTATAATCATTAAATGACCATCCTTTTGATTGGGGTGGTTGAAACACATTTTTAGTATTAAACTAGGTATTGGTATAATATGCCAATAACTCAAGATTCATCACCATATACAAATAACGGTAATTAAAATAATGCTCATTCAAACGAACACAACCGATGCCAATTTCCTTTGTTTGGTTAATACATTTCTTAATTCAATTAAATCAATCCAAAAAATTGTTATATGAGAATTATATATCCACAATATAACATATATTATTGATGTTAAACTCTAAAATCCTATATATCAATAGAATAGTTAACAAATGATTCAAAAAAATATTCTGTAATGTATCATAATTAGAACATATGTAGAAAAATAATCAATAATGATTACTAATAGTTTAACCCATATAAATTATCTCATAACAATTATGTATGTTATTTATAGCCTCTATTATACAACCAAAACTAATCACATCATAATTGAGATTCGAAATCAACACAATGTTAGCTAAAAATATCAAGTCATGCACCAATATTTGTGACACTACATCCCTACCAATGACTCACAAAAAATATATACAATCAAAATGCAATGAACCTATTCCATATGAAATCTAATATTTAGTAACACCTCTCGTACTATAGACGTCCATTGTAATCTCTAATACCTAAAATGAACAATGTAATCATTCAAGAAGTTTGGGTGTATTACAATATATGCCTATCAAAATATTATTATTCATATGATTCAAAACATAAACCAAATGGTAAACATAAAATAACAAACCATAACACCCGAGGAGATACCTCTCTAACTGAAAAACATTTTTTCTTATGAAAAAATTGATTAATGAACTAAATAATATGAATTAAAAAACACAAAAATATCATATCGATGTTACGAAAAATTAGTGGAAGGACTCTTGGTACTAAGAAGACATTTTTAGCTCATGATCAAATGTAAATTCCACCACATAAAATACACCTATATAAATTGTGATCAAAGGGAATCATTATCCTAGTCCTAAAATTATCTATATGAGCTTCAATCTCAACCAATCACTCAATTAATATCATGTCATCTTTGACATAAAAATATAACAAATTAGTGATATGGTATTTAATGTAAAAATGTCATTGATGTTTTGATAGATGTGAAAAATATGGATTATTTCAAACATTAAATGTATAATGAAATTATACAACACTTTTTTGAAAAGCTGTTACATCTAAAATGGAATAATAAATTGCAGAGAATGATGTATCCAGTCGACAAAACCCTACATCCTGTCATGAGAGGAAACCCTCAAGAACAAATGACCTTATATCACTAATTCTGTAGGTCACATAATCTGATAACCGTAAGAAAATGAAAGGTCCTACTCCACCATCATCTACTGTTATATAAAATATAACATTGTAGTCATTCTATTCAAAACATATTCTCAATGTAATATTGATTCCACAAACAATATCCATAAAAATAGATATCTGTAGGGTCACCTATTGGATGCCTCAAATATATGCAATCCAATAGAAGTGTTATGACTATATTTATAGTTGAACATAACCAAAAAATGTTTCTTCTCCCATGATACACAAAAATAAAAAATTTAATCATGAAACATATCATATATTCCCAACTCCTTTATCTCATTGGCCTTGATAATGACCACATCCATGACTGTGATCAACTCAATTCCCCCGATATTGGTAAACATCATGAATATTTACTCTACCTAATATTTTATCCATGAACTAACCAATACCATGTCAATCCAATTACTAATAATCAATCTATAATAATTAATATTGAGGTGATACTATGAAATATCCACCTATGCTGAACATACTATAGAGAATGGTCGGGATCTTGAAATAAGGATTTCTAAAAAAATCTGTAAGAATATAACATTGGAATGGATCCCTATATTGATTCATTATTTAGAGTCTATCGTTGTAAATTATAATGAAATATAATGTTTGGATGTTTACAAGTCAAAAACTTGCCTTCCCAAACATCTCAGGTACTCAAAATGTAGATATAACTATGAAAGTGTTCTGATGAATCCCACATCAAGGAAATAAATAATATTCATGAATAATCTTGACCAAATCTACAGTCATTAGTACATCTATATATGTTAAGAACATAAATAGTTTATCTTCATAGAAAATAGTTGGATAGAGTGTATCTTCAAACCCTACTTTTCTACATCCTCATTTATAAAATGTTCAGGGGAACTCATAATGTATCCTTAAATCAAATCATTAGATCCATAACTCATAGGCTAAATTATAGAGAGATTAAACCTTTCTTATTCATCAACATTAATATTGACTAATGAAATTATGTATGAATAAAATTCTCATAATCATCCAATGAAATAATGGACTCTGTATGATCTCAAAGAAATGGAATATACATTTCTTGTACAAATCCTATCTATTTTTTAACTATAATTGATAACCAATTCCATAACCTATCTAGGTTCCAACTAATAACATTGTCTAACACCTCCAACAAGATCATTGTTTATGAATTATAGACACTCCCCTCATGTTCCCCCAATCCTTGATTCATTAACTCATGAATATCACACCAGTAAGACATATCCCCCCTAAAAAGGTTAAATTCTTATGCTCAATTGGACTATCTTGTGTCACCACACTAATATGGGGTACACATTGACAATGACCACTAACCATCGTCTTCATTAATAATTTAAATTTCAATGTCTTTTAGAATAGATGTTATTAATGGTCAATAAATTAGATTCATTTTAATTATTTCACTATAATAATATCAATTAGACCACAATAAAAACAAATAATGATACATGGTTTTCTCATGGTTCACTACACTAAAACCACCATTATCTAAAATAAAGTATCCAGTATGCATAGGGTTCATATAAAAGATCCTAGGTAGCCATAATATCCAATTCCGTCACCAGTATCTCTTGAAAAATCACACACCAAGAATAAATAATATTGCTTCCCTCATAGTACCAGGAAACCCTTATGAGTCCCAAAATCCATTCAAAATCTTACCTATCATCCATATATTTGATAATAATCTCTCTTATACCTTGACCACAAGAAACCCCTACTCAACCAAAATGTAAGATGGGGGTGACCTCCGATTCCCACCACCAATATGTTGTGGTTGGATAATATTACTGATTTGATAAAACACATAAATTGATGGAATTACATACATAATCCAAAGAAAATTTAAGAAAAAATACCAATCAAATTGATTATTTAAAAAAATATACCAATATTAATGTAAATTTAATACAAAAGAAATTTATTAACCATAAAATAAGAAAAAGAAAATCACATGGTTGTGACTCTAATAATAACTCCATGTATCAAACTAATAATTTCAAACTCTATCACCAAATCCCAATTATAAACATGAAATATATTTTAATATATTGGATTGATAATATAAGTATAATTAGTTAGATACTCCTCAAGAATTCTGATGAAATGTCAAACATTTATATTGTGAATATATTAATTAAAAATAACCAACATGAATTGATTCAATGAGAATTATAATCGTGAATCACTAATTCATAATGATCCAACGACACATCCATGTGTATAAATATAATATAAAAAATATCAAGAACATACCGCACAACCACTTACCCACAGCATTTTCACACTCCCAACCAAATGATATACATTCTGTGTTTATTATATATCTAGAAAACCCCATACCAACACACTTCATAAAAGCCATAAATAAATCATAATCATGTACTATATGGAATATTATACCATATATCATTACCATAGATCAGTAAAAAATAACCACACATCACATAATCCACACTGTATGGTTTCAATAACTCAAATCAAAACATTCGTGTTCCCTCATCCTCTCATTCATGAACACTATATTGTTTCATAAAATCTATCACATAATCATCAATTAACATAAATTTCGCTCTAACTATGTAGCATATTATTTAGTGAATCCTAGACTTAGCCCATCATAACATTATTATGTCTTCAAGAGAGAGTTCATAAGTGGGATTTGATAGAAATCTTATCCATTACCAACCTAGTTGTTAGTGAAAACACCAAAACCAACAATAACATGAGCATTTGTAGTCTTATCTAACATGGTTTGGGAGTATAAGAAATTGAATAAAAATACATTATATTTAATATCCCAACAATATACCTAATTAAGGTTGTATCGTAAACATATTCTCTTAATACACATACCATTCATCAAATCACCCCTACTATGTATTATGAAATTCAACCATCAGTACGCTAAAATCAAACCCCACCCATCCATAAACATTGAAATAATAATTAATACATTATCCCTTAATCATTTCATAATTTTATAATTATAGAATTCTAATTTTAAATCCCCATTAAATTAAATATTCTATTTGATTACATAGATTCAATAGCAAACAATTCATTCTATATCATCAATGACTATATATATAAAAAAATAATCATTAAATTAATTCATTAATATTTAATATCCAATATATTACTAAATTCTATCACAATACCGATTATCACAATAATTACTGTCAAATATATTCTATATATTTAAACTATGTTCAATGACTCTATGGAATAATGGGATAACCTGACATTAACAAAAATAATTTCCATAATAGACTTTAGACATATCTTGCACTGAAACTCATAATATCCATACAACACTTCTTTCCCTGTGAAACTAGACATTCCACTATAATAAAAGTCATACATTAACCAATCCATCACCAAAGTAAAAAAATTCATCATTCCCATAATCAACCATAAAAATAGAAATAATATTTTTTATCACATTAAATAAATAAAAACATGAAAAAAACATAATATTAATATATATTTAACTAGAAATATTTTCTCTAATTTATTCATTCTTTTCATAATAATTTTTTATGTAGAAATATAGTTATTAAAAAAATTTATATATCATGAATAAAATATCACTACAAACATTAAATAAGTATACTTTGAAAAGTGATGAATTAAACATGATAGAAAAAAATCTCTAAAAACCATCCTTCTAAATCTAGATGATTATAAAGAAACCAATAACATAAATAAAACTAAAGAATTTGTGATCCACATATTCACACAAAAAATTCATTGGTTTCATTATTTTCATTCTTATCATAATTCACATTAATTTATACAATGAAAATGGGATCATGATAGATCTCCAATTTCATATATCTAAAAGTGAGAGAGGTCTCAGACACCCTACATCACTCGATGATTCTACTATAATTTAATAAGAATAAATTGTATGAGTTTATATTTTATAAACGAACATGTGAGGAAAACCTCAAAAATATATATATTAATAAAAACTATAAAACACTAATAAAAAAAATTATTTAACCTGATCTTATTTTTATTACACTCCTAGTAGAAGGATACAAAGAGAATGGGGAAGAATAATAGATACTCAACATTAATCAAAGTGTGGGTTCTCTATTATAGTTGAGGTCTAATTCCAATATTCAAGTGAACACATGAATATAATTATGTACCACTACAACCATGGTACATAAGATTAAATTAATTAATCATAATTAATTTAATGATGTTACAAATATATATTCAGACAATATTTTTAATGAATCACTATGTGATAAGACACACTAATATTACAATTATAATAAGTCAATAACGTTTATAATTCAAAAAAATCATCATTTTCGACACTAAAATATATTGGTCTAAATTATTATGGTACTTCCATTCTAAATACCTCGACATTTTTACATCTCATGTTATATATGTGTTTAAACTGAAAAAGTTACTAAAAATGTACATTTTACATGGTTTTGATGTTTTCATGGAATGTGGAGGTTATAAAAGATACCAAGGATCTATTTAAATAAAAATTTAAAAGTAAACATTATCTACTATTATAATTCACATAATTTATTATTGAACAATTCTTGTTATAAATTCTAGGAATTATATGGATAGATTCTTCTCAAATTGTATATTTTATATCAAAATGTGTAGGTTCCTTATATGCATCTTTTTTGAGTGGTTGGTGGATTAAATGAAAACTTAATTCCATATTATTGATAACGTATATGTTTTGTACCCTATAAATAGATATTATACAAATTCAAACTAACCGAGTTATGAATTGTTTTGGCATGTGTGTAGAAAAAATTACAAAAAACACTCATTTACAGGGGAACCGAATGGTATTAGATATATTCTATGTAACTAAAAATATCAATAAATTAGTTTTTCGAGCCTTGGAACATGGTGATGGATTAGAGGGAGTTGCTGATACCCATTTTGAGTTATTTTATGTAATTTTTATCTTTTTCTATCCCATTTATTGGGTTGATATTTTTATGTTTATTTAGTTATTAATTCCATTTCGTTGTAACCAAAGTTTTATTTAATTATTTCAATTTAAAATTTATATCACTATAATCTATAATTATCAATTCATTTCATCTATTACACTATTTTTTTTTAATTTTATTTCATTAATCACCTAATACTTATTACCCATCATTAAGATGAATGAGAAAATCAACTGCTCAATGTGGTGTTGAGATTAGGGATCAGTAAATAATAGAGAGTGTTAAATCATAATTATTTTTGAATCATATCTTTGATTTATCCATCATATATTTTAGGGATTATTCAAATAGTAAATGAAATTCAAGGAATACATGGATAGTTGTATCACTTGGATAGTTTGATTTTAATGTGTTATTTATCATTTAGATTAATGTATATGACCGTGGATGGAAGCATAGTTCAAGGATTGTATTATTATCCATCCCTAGTATGTATCATGACCAACTTATATAGTATAATGAATATATATTTATAATGATAATTCATTTTTTTCAATGTAATCTAAGCATGATATAGTTTTTTAAACATCTCCTAGATCCAAAAACAATGATTCATTTTTTTATATTATTTTCATGACACATATTAAATTGGAATCATTTTCAACCCCCACCTTCCCCTAAAATATTGATTTTTCCCCATTATTCATGTTTTCAAATAAATATTTTCCACCTAAAGTATAATGATCCTTTAGAAAATACCATGTGTTCTTAATTTACTGTTGTTAATTATAATTTCAAATAAATAATAAATTGGGTGCTTGAAACCTCCACATACCAGTTTTGGAATCATTTTCAATATATGTTCAAAGGGGTATAGTTTTCATCCCTTAAGATGATGGTATATTGTGTAAATAATTGTTTTATTTTCAATTTTTTTAATAAATATTATTATGTGTTACGTATAATTTTAGAAAAGTTCCATTATTGGATGAAGATGGATATACAATTTATGTAGACTTAGTTGCGCCATTTTTATCCTAACATCCCTCTCAATAAACCCTAAACAATATTTCTTTCTTTTTCATCATCTTCATCACTTATAATATCTATTTTTCCAGTAATTATCAAAAAATACACAAACTATAAAACATTGTAAGAGTTTCATTAAATTAAAAAAATGGGAATCCTCTTAATTAATTTATAATTTATTAAATTCATAGGACTAATGGACTATAAATTAGTCTTCTGGACTTATAAAAGAAAAATCATCAATTTTTAGAATAATTTTTGGTATATTTGTGAGTTCATAGACATCCCTACACCTTTTTTCATTTTATCTTTATATAATAAATAAATACCTTCTTTTGGAAGTAAATGAGTTTCCACTCATTTTTTATATTACACCCTTATTAAAGATAGAATTATGAAAGCTTGACCTTGGATTGGAATGTGAAAACCCATTGAGATGATAGTTTATTTAAATTCATTGTATTATTATAACTATACATAATCCATTTTAATTATTTGTAAGAGATAAACCAAATAGGTTAGTAACCCTATTAAAAAAATTATTGTAAATAATAGTATATAATTATTAAAATAGTAAAATAATTCCCGAACATGTATTGGGATTTCATTGAATTATATAATAAAAAATTCATGTCAATGTAATATATATATATATATATAAATTATTTTAAATTTACTGGGTCGCATATAATCATATAAATAATTTTATGAAAAAATAAGATAAAAGGTAAGAAAAAAATAATTTAATATATATATCTACATTATCAAAACATAAATTAAGGTAGTCATGATATTATGATCACTAATGGATAATTTATCCTTCACCAGTTTTAATCCCTTGATGATAATAATATAGGTTGTTTATTGATTTTTCGTTCATATTTTAGGTAACATAGTTCTATATTGTAAAAAAAATCTAATATAAGATAATATAAAAATGATGTTTTTTTGGATAGGTAGGTAGATTATCTACCTATAGTTCAAAATATATAGGATCATTTCCTTATATTTAACCCAATTTAAGAATTTTTCAATAAAAAATTTACATTTTGTGTGTATTATAAAGTCTAAAAAATTTTAGATACCCCAAAAAATAAAATCGAAGGGGAATTAATGGGGATCCAACAGTTTTAGAGAATCAATGGAATTGATTACTGACAGATTCAAATTTCACCCAATCTAGAAAAGTCACATCCATTCCACTTAATTTTATTTAAATAAATAAATTCAGTTTATGATATTATACACTACATACTATGTGTTTTCGTGTAAAAACCGAATAATAATAATTTTCATTAGAATGCTAATTCTAAAGGTTATGGGTGATAAATGATATTAAATGTGTCATTAGTATAGGCACCAAAATAAGAATAAACTATTGTATTGTTCCCCATCATTTCATATTAAAAATTACACAATTTTTACTTCAGTACAAGTTGTGTATATTTTTCTTCCTAATATGAACTTATATTTTTATTTATTTACTGTAAAAAAATAAATTAAATTAAATTCTCAAATAATGTTTTTTCATTTAATTGTATTTGGGGGTGTATTACAAGATTTTTTGAAAAATAAATAAATAAATAAATCCCATGATATATTTTAATCACCACCTTAGACAATATATAAATTAATGTGGAATTTACTCATTTCTAGTTGTTTTAATTATTTAGGAATATTTATTTAATTTTTGACATCAAAGTTTTATTTTGAATTTATCATTGATGGGTGATTAAATTAAAATTATTTGTTTCCCCAAATACTTTTTTTTAAACCTTAAAAAATCATGTATTTGTCGATATTTTCTATGAATGTTGTTTAATAAATTGTATCTCATTTAATAATGCAAAATTCATAACATAGAATGAAGGAATGTAATTTTTATACTAAATTAAATGTTTATACTTGTTAAGTTAATGTTACTAGGATTCATGAAATTATTTTCTATATATTATTTTATTAGGTAATTAGTTTCATTATTTTAACAGATTGTCCAATGGTAGACACCTATTGTTTAAAAAAACAAAAAAATAATTATAAAAATAATTAAACAAAAGAAATATGTTGAAAAAGGTCATCTTTTAATAATTATTATGTTATATGTTTTTATAGTATTATTATAAAGGTTGTAGGTTAGGTTTTGTTGAAATTATTAGTTATGGTAAAATAAATTTAAAAATAACCTATATTAATGGAATAAATAGTGTAGAGGTAGTAGTGAAATAATTTCCCCACACACCTATACAGATTTAATTACAATGTTTAATTATGAAATTCATTCTCATATTAGTATCATATTTTTCCATTCATTATTGTCTAGTAACGATTGTGGGATAATTATATTCATGTTTGCTGAGGTTAAAAGATGTTTTGGTTCAAAATTGTTCAAATTTCGACCATGAATTGAATTTTCATTAGATGCTAAACATTTATGAATACTGTAAAATATTCATTTTATTATCATTTTACAGAATTTTTCAATTGTTACTTTTCCTATATGTGAAACTGTTTCAGCTTGGGGGTGTGTTAATTAAATTATTTTTCATATCTTTCTGCCCTAAAAACTATTTTATGAAGTGATTATGAATCATAAAATCCATATATTAACAACATTTTCACATATATAGAGTTAAATTTTCATAATTTAAAACATTTTATATAATGAAAAATTTGTCATATTTATACATTTTCAGTGATGATTTATGTGATGATGGAATACCATGATATGTTTGTGATGAAATTAAGAAGTGTATAACATTTTTATTTAGACCACATGTCATGTAATTTCAATGAACACAAATATCACCTATATAGAGTTACACTACCTTTTTCTAACATAAAAGTACACAATATATCATTTTCAGTAGACATTGTGTAATCCATGATTCTATATTGTTTGATTTTATAAAACACATTTTATTATATGTTATTGATAGAATATATGTCTGGTACTAGATTATCTAGTAGTTGAGGACCAATAATTAATATTGTAGTTGAATTTTGTTGTAAGTGTGTGGATGTTTTTTAAAAATATAGTTTTGGGGTACACATTGTATACTATTATACACATCTGGTAATAATAAGATTTTTTAATTAACAGGATTGGGAATTTGTATAAAAAAATTCAATATGGGGAATGTTTTGCCTATTTTGAGATTTCTTCCCACTTGTCTCCCATTTATATTCCCTTATCCTTTTTTGTTTATTTAAATTTTTTTATAGGTGTTTAGTTTTATAAATAAAAATTAAATTTTATTTATAATTATTATTTCATCAGTTAATTACCAATTTCTAATATTTCATTTATTTTATTTTATTTGAAAATTAATTTATCGCTATTATACATATCAATGTGGGCTAGGTAAATCTACCAGTTTGGGTGGTGTTGATATTTGCGATGGATAAATGATAAAAAAAATAATAATAATGATTCTTAAATCATTATTGTCCCATTTTTTGTATGTGATTGATTATTAAAATATTCAGTGTGATTTTAGGGGTTTATAGACTTTTAATGAACATAGACATATTGACCATAATGGATTATAAAACCATTAATTTTGTATATATTTTCGTAGATTTAATATTTTTATGAGTCTTGGGGTATATCTAATTTCTAGTAGAAGTATGAGCCAATAAGTATAGTATAGCGAAAACCAATTTATGAAGCTAAACTTCATTTACCTATGATATTAATGAATCATTTATTTTTGTTAAACATCACCTTGAACCAAAACATCATTTTCATTTCATTTCATTCTTAACATTCTACTTTTTAAATAGAATCATATTCATAACCCACTAAATTTTATTAAACATTTATTAAACATGTATTATATACAATTTTTACCAAAATTTGTGTTCTCCTTGATAGAATACAAATGATTGTTTTTTTATAATATATAATTCTAGTTACAAATAAATAATTCACAAGGTGAAAGATTAGATCTTGTGGAACTCTTTTTTGAAATCCCATGATGATCAGAATTTTCTTCAGAAAATATCCTTATTAATATATCCTTAACATCATGCAGCTAATTAAAGCCATTAAAAGACTGCGGAGATCATTCCATAGTATAAGATATTTATAAAACACAATGTAACCCTAAAATAATCCATTATGCATTGATAACTATAATGTCTGTAACACCAAATCTGATACTCTAGGTTTCTTGATACAAATTTTGTGACCATACTATAATGGACACTTTTAGAAGTATAAATAAAATACATTATACAATTCATGTTTTGAATTTATCTCCTCACACAAAAACGTAATAATATATTATAATAAAACAAAATCCTCACATACCCTTATATTTCATTATTGTTAATTCCATGGTAATGGAATAAATAATTTTAACCAATTATATAACCCTTATGTGTCTGTGCATAACCAATATGTATGAAATAGGGAGCAACCAAATTGTTATTCGGCTTTTGACTCAAGATAAAATGAAATTGGAATGTATTTAATGACACTCTACGACTAGATATAACATTCCAAAAAAAATTCATTGAAAAAAAGAATTATAATTGTAATGAATACGACAGCTTCCAGTTGTAATTTCAATATTTGCAACACATGTCTCCCTCTGTCCTTATTTTCAAACCTCAAACACTCAAAAGACACTGATGGACATCTTGATAAGGGCTAAATAATTACATTATATACCTCTCATGTTATTCTTGTAATCATGAATAAAAATCAAAATGTGATGGGAACCAATAACTACAAACCATTATGTACCGCTTATGATATACCTCTCAAATATAACATCACTGTCTATAAATCACAATATAGAAGATGAAATGAATAATCTCAGTAAAAAAATTCAATAATATTAATAATAAGTTAAAATATGATTCAAAATATATTAGGGTATAAATAATTTATCTCATACTCACATTCCCATTAAAATTATTGTAAGCCACCATGAATCCATAAAAATAACTGAAGGTTATTAATCAGCATAACAACAACATATCTCGATAATTCTAAATCTCAACTATGCTCTCTACAAACAATGTGTTTACCAAAAAATTAAATTTTCCATAATAAATGACAAAGAATTCATAATTAACATATTAGTGTAGCTGAAAAATGTAGAAAAAATCATGGATCCAATCTAGTTAAGAAGAGATAGATAACAAATACATAATTGTTCCATTGTGATCTCACTCCTCAAATCGGCTAATAAAAAAAAGGAGAAATGATAATCTCCTGAAAAAATATATACGTTAAAAAATGTGGGTAATCAATTTTGAACACATTACTATTGACCTAAAATTTGTTATTTATCCTCATTCAATTAATATAAGACATCATATTATCCCATATAAACATTTTCTAGTCACAAAATTTCACGAATATTTTTACTCTTCTCTACACCGCATCTAGTCCATTGACCACTCCCTCCCAAATTATGGTATATTACAATAGATATTTGTATGTCCTCAAATAAAATGGCATTAATGGAGGAATTCTATTTTATGAGGGATTACAATTTTAAATAGAAAACTCAACCAAGGGTAAGTTGGTTAGCCACAATATATGGAAATATTAAATGTAGGATTGAAAAATATCCACAAAAATTTTAATAGATCACTTTAACTAACTATTTATCTTAAGAGGGAGGACAGATTAAAAGAAATTAATGATAGTTAAGCCTATGTTGAATTCCAATTTATCTTAATGATTACTTTGATTTTCCAATTTTTCTAATAATTTTAATTGATTTTGTAGAAGTTGTCTCTATAGCTCAATCATGAACAAAATTGATTCATCCACCATCAAATATATGAACCAATTCGATACATATGCTAGCAAAGTTCCCAATCTCCATGGGATGGAAAATATTTATATTATATAATAAGATGATCAAGAGGAATGGATTTTCCCACGGTAAAATATATAGATAAATAATAAAACATCGACCTCATAGAAAAACACATACAAAGGAAGATAATTAAAAGACTAATAATAAATATGGTAATACAATAAAACATATCATGTGATAGCGACATTTTCCGGTGGAATTTTAAATCCCCATTAATATTTTTGACATAGTATTTGTAAAATAACCCTCATTTTGTCACCAGAAAATATCTCACATTATTTTAACCCTCTTCCAAATATCTTGAATTGAATTATTTTGTGTTTTTACAGTTTTTATCATCAATTTTAGGCTTCTAAATACTTTTAATGAGATACATATTGTTTAAAATTTCCCTATATAAAATTTTATATAGTGGTTGTATATATTACTACTATATATATATATATTACTATATAATTCTAGGTTAAAATATCTCAATATATTTTTACATATATAAAGATTTTGTTTAACCACCAATATTTATAGATGTTGAGAAAATAAAAATGACATAATCATTTATCCTTGTGAAAAAACCAAATAGAGTAAAAAAAGTGACCGAAATAGAAACATAAACAGAAATAAATAGAGTATACATTTAAAATTAAAATTATAAAAAAATTAATTATGGAACATATATATGTTACTAAATATAATAATTCATATAAAATTACTTTTGTTATAAAACATAATATAATCTAATGTCTATCCCCATCAGTACCTTACAAACTATGCAAATATATGTCACCATCAATGTATCTTCTTCTGTATACACTTCCTTCTCCCAACACCTGTATGGAAATTTCATCAAAATTAAATGGTAATTTATATATGTATTTCAACATTAAAGAAATAAATATTTACATTATAGATGATAATAATATTTTTTGATTGACCATTATAATAAAAATATACATCAATGAAAAGTCACATAGGAGACATTTAGTCATCTTCTAATATAATTTTACAAATGAGTTTGGTATAGAAATGAAATTCACATATTTTAGGTGTATATGAGTCACATGTGGCTATATTTTTTACCCAATTGTTTAATAAATTTCATTTAAAGAAACCACTTCAATAAATTTTGACATAAGAAGTAACTAATACCCAATTTAGATGATTCTTCGATCCCTGATGACATTGTCAAGACCAAAATTTCTAATGGTCTAGAACCCATTGTAACACCTCAACCCCTGAAGCATGGAATCAATGAATTTCCTATTACATTAGAATGATTAAATTTAATGAATTCCTAATGGAATGACCAGATTAGTTGTCTCAAAGAAACTAGATATATACATATGACTCATATTGTATTGGGAAAGTAAACAAAATACAACACATAACAAAAACTAATAAACTACAACCACAAGAACTCAATAAAGGGTTTCATCTTCATGTCCTATTTAAGGTAAACCAATGAAATGAATGATCTAAAAATCATAGTAAGATTTTAAAATATAGTAATAATTAATTAATAATAATTGAATCATAATAAAATAAGCATAGTCAATATGGTATGATGAATAAATGAAAAACACTCATCGTTAAGAAACTGAGAAAAAACAACATCTATAGATTCATTCATAGTGAAAGCATCAAGGATAGTAATAAATAAAAATAAGTAAAGAGAATGATTACTAATTTGACTTCATTTATATGTAACATTATAAAACTAAACCATCAAAATCGTTTGTGTCTATGGGTAGACACTCATCTGATTCTATTTTTGAAAAAAACTCAAAGGGATTTCCCCAAACTGATTTGTCTAATTAGACATGTCGATGAATCGAGGGGATATACCGAGCCCTACCTATCACTGAAAGCCCAAATAATTATTTATACAATTATTTAATACTATTACAATATACCATCTCAATACCCATATAGTTTAGAGGATAAAAATTCATCAATATTTTAATAGTTAATTCATCCTTCTAAAAGAACACTGTTTGTAAAATGGTATACTACATAAGACAATTATCATATCCATGAAACCAGAATATGGATATATAATATATTTAAAATTTTAAATTGAAAATGATCCCAATTGGGTAGTAGTTACATCCCAGATTAATGATTTGGTGCACAATACCATGTAAATCATAATGTAATGGAAATAGAAACAAAGTCCCAAACACCATTGTAATCAATCGAGTTAATTATCATAAAGTGAAACAATAAATACCATGAATATAAGTAGAATCATTATAATTTATATCAAATGGTAGTAAACATACACTCCATACATGAAATAAGTGGTGAATAATGGAAATCTCATGGAAATTAATGTGAGATGAGAAACTCCTTTTCTTATGCTCGAATGTGTTCTTCGTTTGATCATAGTGGACTAAATTATCAAATTTAGTGACATTATATAATTATCATAGAACCTACTCTACATAACTGATATAGTTTAACCTTTTTATGTACATTTCTTTCAGTAATTAGGGTTTTAAGAGGTTCAATTTTATTGTTTTGGAATCATTTTATTCTTTGGTTTTCATGATCTGTTTATATGTATTCTTGAATAGAAGTTCATATGAAATGTGGTTAAAAATGTAGATTTATTAGCATATATTTTCAGTGAATTTAAAAATATACAAATTACCTTATAATGATTTTGGTTCTATACCCTTAGGATGACTCATTATATTATAGTTCTTAATAAATACTTGGACCAACATGGTAGTTTTGTGCATAATGAACTTGTTTAGTATTATTATTTTATATAATTAGTGTGTAAATATTATGGAACATTTCATAAGTTAAAATAAATATATTATGATCTGGTTAATCCATTTGAATGGTTTCATGTCTAGATATTATTAAAGTAATAGAAATTAAAATCTCATCATCCTTGAATATTATAATTTAATGCCTCTCAGCTGGTGCTTTCAATTATAGTGTAAGAGGTTGGAGAAAATAGAGATGATGATGAAATGTTCTATTAGCATATCAGAATTACATTCCTTGTAATGTACTAAAAATATCATATCATTTTTATTTGGGGAGGTGAGAAGTGATTAATATGAGAATTTAACTTGTAGAATATGTTGAAAGGAAAAGGAAGAGAGGTTCACCTCTTTAGTACTCCTCGTTATGTCTCTCCTTAAGGCCATTTTTGGACTTTTGGAGAGACTATAAGGTCATGGATGGGGGGTATTGCGAATTTTATATGTTATAAAATTGGAAATGCTCAATGCATGAGTGGTGTGAGTGGAATAGGGGTGAGGGATGGTTTATATAGCAGAGGGGAGGTGGGTTTTCTAAATATTTGAATCATTATTTTATTATTTTACTCGAAGAAAAGAAATGATGGGGATTTCATGAATAAAACAGTAATAAGATCACGTGTGTTATAGATATGGGTTCTTACATCACTCATGTTTTGAGGAATAATGGATTTAAATTATAATTCATTTATACGGTTAATTAATGTATTTTCATATTCACTAAAAATTCCCGTTTTTCAAAAAAATGGTAAAAAATAACCCTTACCATTTTTTGACATGTAGAATCCAAAAATTGACACAATTTGTATTATATAATTTTCAAAATATATGAAATTTAATTTTTAATTAAAATCATTTCCTCTCAAAAAATACCAACACATAAAACATCTATCTTCATTTTTAAGGTGTTGAAGCAATATTTACACTTTCATGGGTAAGGTTAACATTCATAAGGGTAATATTACTATTAATAAAATTATGTTACTATTCAAAAGGGCAGGTTACTATTCATAAGGGTATGTTACTATTCCCCAAAAGTTTACATGATTCTATAAGTCTCCAAATATCACCCTGATCGCAAATGTGTATGTCTGTTTTCCACAATAAAAACATAGAATTGGAAAATTTATGTTTTATGGATAGTTTATGACTATCTCTCATAATAACCAAATGATGGATCACATAGACTCAGTTCTTCATGAAACATAGGTTATCAAATGTATTGATAGAATTTTAGAGAATCATACCATAAAATTTTTGGGGTATTATATCCATCCCACCTTTAGAAATTCCGACCTTAATATGAAAGCCCTATAGAAATATGAGGGTGGTTATTTTTCATAACATACATAGGAACCTATGTTTGTTCCACCATTTTATAGTTTTTCCAAACAACCTTTACCAGTATAGTAATCCAATTTCTTAATAATTTCTCTCTGGTGATAATAATCTCGATAGGCTATTCACAATATGAAAAATCATGTTCCATCTATATTTATTCATAGGTGAGTACACGTATTCGGTCTAACTTGTATTTAATTAACAAGGAAACATGGATCACATTATGATCATTGGATATATTTGGTGTTATTTCTAAATGTTAAGCTACAGATATAATTCATTCCAAAATTTTAAACATTCCAATGTACATGGGGCTCAGTTTTCATTTCTTAACGAACCATTAGAAACCCTTACACAAGATTCTTTTAATTAGACATGATCTCCTACATGAAATTATAGATCCTTTCTCTGGTTGTCAGTATATCTCTTTTGCATTTTCTAGCTGCATTAATATGATCATGATTCTTATTTACATTTACAGATGACTCCTCTATATGTTTTTAGTCTATAAATTTTATCTCTCCAACCCCATCCCAAAAAGATGGAGTTCTCCACCTTATTATCATATTATGCTTCATATGGTGACATTTGAATGTTATAATGAAAACTATTTTTGAACTAAAATTACACCAAAGGAAAGAATTTATCCCACATACCTTAAAAGTTAAAAGAGAAAGATCTCAACATGTCTAATAGTGTTTGAATATTTGTTTCTAAATATCCATCAGTTTGGGGTTGATAGGCAGTAATCAAATGATGTTCAGTATCTAAAGACTTATGGGGACTCTTCAAGTATTTTTATGTAAATTGGGGATCTCTATCAAACACAGTCGATGGTGGTGAACAATGAATTATTAAACCGTCATTAAAAAAAATCATTCCAGGCGATCAAGAGGTAAATCATCTCTTATAGCAATGAAATGTTCCGATTTTTTAAGACGATCAACAATTACCCTTATTGCATCACTCTTTATAGGTGTCTTTCATAGTCCTTTGACACTGTCAATCCTAATTTCATACCACACCCACATTGGAATATGTATAGGTCACGAGAACCCTATAGGATGTTGTCTCTCAACCTTCACTTGTTGAAAAACTAAATACCTTGACATATAGTCTGAAATTTCTAACTTCATGTTAACATACCAAAAATGTTACTTCAAATATCTGTACATCTTGCTGCTACCAAGTTGTATAGATAAATTTGGAATATGAGCATCACATAATCCTTCCCTTATTATCATAGGTTCTGATGGAATACATAACCTCTTCCCAAATTTCAGAACTCCATCCTCATTCAAATTTTTTTACAATCTTACATCACTAAGATCTTTAATTTAATTTTGTAGATTCCTATCATCAGTTTTAGAGATATTAATATTCTATAGTAAATATTTGTTTAAAAATCATTAGAATGTAGAATGTTATTTCCCCTTACATAAGAATTCTCATATCCCTCATTATATAGGATCTCTCTCAATCTTCATTTGAGTAATTTTTCCAAGATCGTTCATGATAAATTATTTTACAACCTTATTATCCTTTCATGGGTTTTAGTGTATTGAAAATTGATAATCTTATAGAAAATAGAATGATCTCTATTTCCTCATGTAGATTTATCTCTATGTGAAAATGCATTTCAAACTCCTGTGATCGATATATATCTCACATTGTTTTTCATAGAGATAATTTCACCATTTTTAGTGCAATGAATACAATAATTAACTCATGATCACGAGATGGGTAATTTTTCTCACAAGTCTTCAATTTCCTTTAAGAATAAGAAATAACATTATCATTTTCTATAAGGACGCAACCTAGCCCATTATTTGATGCATCAATGTATATCATAAATTTATCATTTCCAGATGGATGTCTAAATTGAAGCATTGACCCATTATATTTTCAATTCTTAAAATCAATATATAAAATCAGTTATACATAATAACATGTCCCCTTTACATGTGGGATTTTATAGAATTTTATCTAATAGATTGAAATTATAATTTTAAGTGGAATAGTAACCTACTAAAACAATAAAACTACCTACATCAGTTAGGTTAGTTGTTCGTGAGGGAAATTGTTTTTTGAATAATATTTCCTTAAATATTCATCCATATATTCTTTTTCTTCATCCCCTGTTGTATTCTAGATGAAGGAACACTATTTATGAGCATCACCTTTGAGGAAATATACTAATAGTACTACCTTTTTGTTTTCATTACATATTAATTACAAAAATATCTTTTTAAGGGACTTGATCCACTGCTCAAGTACTACTAGATTAGTAGTCCCAATAAAGGATGGGGTCTTCTATTACATCGAACAATCTAGGAGAGGTAGCATGGTTATTGGTCATAACATGATTATGTTCTCCCAATATGGTTATCATCTAATCTATTTCAACATTTACTTTTTTTACATTCTAAGTGGGAAAATCACTAAATTGTCTGTGGGTATTTAAACTCATTCTTCCATTAGGATCCGTCACTAAACAATGGAATACAGTAAATTAAGCAATTATTCATAATTTTTATCTAGTAAAAATTTAACATAATAGGAAATTTTATTCATGAATAATATTCTAATCTTAAACATTGTTCTCTTTTACTTTTAAATCCTTCAAAATGGTTTGTAAAGAAAATGTGAATTATACAAAGAATATCTCCTATGAGCGTCAAACCAGGTCTGAAGTAAGGTCTGTTGTTGTGTAATAAGATACCCTAGGAGAACCCCAAAACACCTTGTCAATGTTGTTACTCCTTGGAATATCTTTTCTAGAACAATGTCTACCAGTAGCATCTAGACATGGATGCATTTTCTTGGAATACCCACATAATATATACCTTTAAAAAATTCTAAAAAATTATTCTATTATTATCCTCAATGTATTACTTAGGGTTATGCCTAATAAACTATGTTTAACAAATTTTGTATCAAGGGTCACCACTAAACTTCCTCTAATTCTAACTGTAACACCCCAAACCCAGAATCCATAAGCTGGTGAATAACTTATTACATTGGCATGATTAAAAGGATTGAATTATATAAGGAATTATTAGTTTTGTAGTTTTGAGGATACATGATGCATACATGTAACTCATATCACACTGAGAAATGGAAAAAAATACATCACATAACAAAAACTAATTACATGCATCCACATGAACGTAATAAACGGTATTATATTCATAAATTTTTGACCTTAAACAAATTAAAGGGGTGAGCTCAAATTATTACTAGGGTTTAAAAATAGAGGAATAAAGAATTAACAATAATTGAATCATAATCATATTAGTAATGTCAATATGGAATGGTGAATAAATGAAAAACACGCCGCATTAATAAACTGGGAATGAAACTATATCCACAGTTTCTGTTTTGGTGAAAATATCATGGATAGTAACAACTAAAAATGAATAATTAGAATGCTTTTAAATTGTAATAAAAGTTTCTAGAACATGATATAACTATACTAATGAATCAATTTATCTATGTGGGTAGATACCCATATGATAATCTTTTGAAACAAACATGAATTGTTTGCCACTAACAGATTTGTCCAATGAGACCTTTCGATGCATTGAGGGGTGTAACAGGCCTCTCACATCATAGTAACTCCAAATAATTATTAATACATACATATATTTCTGGTAAAATATTTATTCTGAATATCTATATATAATAGAGGATGCATATTTTTCAATATTTCCATAGATAAAACAACATTCCAAATAAGCACCACATGTAAAAGGTTATACATCTTAGGATAATAATCATATAAATGATAATAGAATATGAATATACAGTATATTTACTATTTCAAATTTAAAATTATCCCAACTAGGTAGTAGTTAGACACCATAATAATTATTTGGTGAACTATAAAATGTAAATTACAATAAAATGGAAACTGAAACAGTGTCCCTTACAACACTGTACTCAATCATGTTAAAAATCAACATGTGAATCCCCGAATTCCATGAAAATAATTAGAATCATGATATCATATATCAAATGGTATTAAACATACAATACATACCAAAAATAAGTGGAAAATAATGTAAAACACGTGGAAATAAAAGTGAGATGACAATCCCCATACCTTATGCCCGAATGTGTTATTTTTTTATCTTAATAACGTGAATAAAATAATTTTTCATTACATAATTATTAGAGAACCTACTATACATCAATCATTTATTTTATCCTTTTAAGGTCATTTATTTCTTTTTTATGTGTTTTATTGGGTCATTTTTATTTTTTGGAATCCTTTTCTTCCTTGGTTTTCATGATTAGTTTATTTTATTCATAAATTTAAGTTCATTTAAAATGTGATTAAACATAACAAATTGTTAATATATATTATATGTGAAATTAATTAGATATAAATTACCTTATAATGATTTTGGTTATATACCATGAGGAAGACTCATTAGATATAAGATTATGATATATAATTGGATTAAGTTGGTGGTTCTGTGCATAGTGAACTTTTATTATTATTTTATATACTGATTGTGTTGGAATTCTAGAACATTATATAAGAAAAAATTAATATATTATTTTATAGTTTAACCATTATAAAAGTTTTGGGACCTATCTTTAATATAGTAACAGAAATATAAATCTCATAATCCTTGAATGTGATAAATTAACACATCACATATTGTGCATTCATATATAGAGTTTGAGGAGGGGGAAAAGAGACATGATGATAAAATATTCCATTACCATAAAATAATTATATTCCATGTAATGTAATGGAATTATCATATCATTTTGATGTGGGGAGTTGAGGAGAGAGAAAAAAATTGTACTTGTATAAGAAGTGAAAATAAAAAGGAAGAGAGTTTCCCCTGTTGAGCACTCCTCCTTGAGAATATCATTAAGGCCTTTGTTTTTGGCCTTTTGATGGGAAAGAAGGTCATAGACATTGGGGGAGGGATTGGGAAGCGTATTTGATTAAAAATAATAATGGATCAAATCATGAGTGGTGTAAGAGGAAGAGGAGGAGAGGGGGGTTTATATAGTGGAGGGGAGGACGAGTTTCTTTATATTTTAATCTTTAGATTATTATTTTTCCCAGAGAAAACAAATAATGGGAGTCTGATGAACAATAATAGTAAAAATGTTTATATGAGTTTGAGATATAGGATCTTACATCACTCAATATGTTAAGAATATTGGATTTAAATTATAATGTTTTTATACGGTAATTTAATGTATTTTACTATTCTCTAAAAATTCAAATTTCATCGAAAAATATCAAAAATTTACCATAACAATTTTTTGATGTGTAGAATCTATGATTGAACAAAAAATTTCGAAAACAATTTTTTAATGAGTAATAATTTTATATTTAAATAATATCATCATTTAATCTATGAATACTCACACTTAAAATATTCATAACCATTTTTATGGTGACTAAATTTTATTTACACCACAATTAGTAAAGATACCATTCATAAGGGTAATACTAATATTCATAAGAGTATGTTACTATTAATAAGGATATGTTAATTTCATATGGGTATGTTTCTATTCACCATAAAAATTATTTTCATTTTATGAGACTCCAAATATTACAATGATAGAAACAGTGTAATTCTATTTATTGAAATTAAAAACACAGAAGAGGCAAATTTAAGTTTAATGGCTATGTTATAAATAACTCCTAATATAACCAAGTGTTATATCACAAAGAATTAGTGCTTTAATAAATATAGGATATCTAATTACCCATAAGTATTTATGAGAAACATACCAATAACTTATTGGGGTGTTATACCTATCATGTATACATGACATAGATGATACTTCACATGGACCTGACCAACTAGATCATATTAGGAGACTAGGAAGGAAAATTTGGGATTGAAATCATATAGTTCATTTATTTATATATATAAATCAATTATCAATGAATTTTAATGTAAAACATATTAAAAAATTGACATAAAACAATAAATTATGAGCCTAAGTTAGTGGAATATGTTATTTATAACACATGTCATTAAATAAAGATTACATTGGAATTGGTATATAAATTTTTAACAACTAGTTTTTTTTATAAAATATAAAATATATTTTTTAATAACATCATTATGATGAGTTTAAATGAAAATTTTCATTGATATCATTGTCCATAGAAGTTTTTTTAGTATTGAATAATTCTTTGTGATCCATTACAATTAAAATGTAATTATCTCCCCAATTAAATTGTCTATATTATTCACATAACTCTCATTGAATTTCATATAAACATTCCAATAAAGATCCTTCCATGAAACATGGTTACCTAAATTATTATGTTTACATTAATTAATGATAAATTAAAATTTAAATATATAAACTTAAAAATATTATCATATAAATATTTGACATAATGAAAATATAACCATAGTTGACATATTTCGTGAAAACCTATTTGCACATTTCATTTGGGGGATGATTTGTCTTACTCAGCCTAATACATTTTTCCCTGAAACAACCGAGAACTAATCAAATATAAATTAATAATAATTTTTGGATTTTTATATCATTTTAATAAGAATATATATAATAACATTTATATAAAAATATATTCTTCAATAACATGTTCTTCTACTAGAGATGCATATCAACAAACACTATTTATTTCCCTTAAGACAGCCTTCGATCTACATCCTCAAGCATATAACGAGTGGGCAATGATGAATAATTTAATTCATTATAAATTAATATTTTAATATCATTCTATTTTCTACAAAAAAAATATTTAATGTACACTTTTATATGATAATATTGATGATGGTTACATGAAATAACATTAGTAAACAAACATTCGTATGAAAATTATTAGAATTTAAATAAATAAGTACATTAAATTGTTGAATAATTCATTAAAATTTCATTTATCTATGATTGAAATAACTAATTCATTATATATTTATTGATATAACTCCAACCATATTATGTAATCATAAGGGTAACTGGCTTAGTAGCCAACTAGCCTAGAATCTGGACAAATATTCAAATAACATTATATGTGGGGAACCTATAACATTCAGAGAGGAAATCTATCATAATTGCATTGAAATTTCTTACATATAATATATTAATGTTTGTATTAGTAGTAATATTAGGTCCATATATTATGATAAAACTAGTTATTAGATTTAATTAGTTTAAAAAATTTATTAATATAAAACTTTTATCCAATAACCAAGAACCTCCAATATCATTTTGAACAAATATGAGAAACCCCATGTTCCCTCAATATAGGGCCAGGACGTGATGAAAATTGGAAATCGAGAAGAAATGATAATAACAAATATTAGAGGGATATGAAGTAAATTACATATGATAATGGAGGGAAATATAACATACTAGATGATATATGGAATGATCCAGATAGATCATTATAAAATACTATTGACTTATTCTTGATGAGGGGGAATTCATAATGATGTTAAGTAGAAGTAGTGAATCACTTATTCCATGAAATTCCTATCTTTTAAAAAATTTAAAAACAACTAAATATATATATTTTAAAATATTTATTTTGAAAAAAAACTATAAATGATAAAATATTCAAAATACTAACAATAAAAATATACATACATATTATAATCAGTCCCAACAAATAAAGACAGATTTAATTTTTTTTCTCAAATTTAAACAAATCAGGAATAAAAACAAATTTAAATACTAAAAATAGCTTTAAATAAAAATCCCAATAAATATTTAGATGATATATTAATTGATGAATACCCATACAATTTTTATTTCCTTTAATAATATCATTATGCTACTCTACGACTACTTCTACTTTATCAACCTTTGTAAGACTAATATTTATAATATTTTGAAGGATAAATTGTTAAATTTTTTTATATATGTAATTAAATTTCATATATTATATCTATGCCTTCACCACCCATATCATAAGCTTATTTTTTTTGAGAACCACTATACTCTACCCATTATCAACAACATCTTCCACATTATGAAAAATATTATCTTATGATGTGAAGATATGATGATAAAGTACTTAATAGTACATGGAATCCATCAATGTGAGGATTTCACAGACATAAATTTCAAGGAATGAATTTTAATAGTCATGGTAGTATTAACCAACATAAATTTAAAAATAATAAATAAAATTGAAAATTTTAGTTTAGATAGATAATATCCTGAAAATATATATAGTATTCAATTTTGGAAAATATGAATATACCTCTATAATATGTTTTATATTATCTTCATAATAAAATATATAAAATTTTACTTAATTAACTTATAAGAAATGATCTTCCTCATGTGTCTTATTCTATGTATCCTTCACTCATAAATTAATGAATATTAAATTTAACTATCCATTATCATAACGTGTTTCAATAATTATATTTTAACTTGTTTAATATTTATGATCTCTATAACTATTGGGCCAAAAGTAGGGATGATTATTTATTTTCATTTTATTTGAGATTGATCCAATATGTTTTCAATTCCTTAAACATAATTTTAGATGATAACAATATCATACCAGTATATATATATATATATATATATAGGTATGCCACAAGAATTCTATTTAACCATCAAAAAATGGATCCTTGAGGTTGAGAATTTTTTTCAGATATGATTTCATATGAACATGGTATTAGTAAAATAAAATGAATAATGCATTGTTATGTATTTAATGAAGTGTCAATAATGGTTTAAAAAATGTAAAATAAATATATAAAGTACATAATTATGGACCCACTTTATTTTCCCTTTTCCAACCAAAATCTTTGAGATAAATTAAGAAAAACATGATAACAACAAGAGAATAAATCTTTATATTAAGGTGAATTATTTTCACAATCTGACTGTTATAAATATTAAAAGCCACACTCGTGTAAATATCCCAATAAGAATAGTTTTTCGGTTCATGTATGTCACTAATGGTAAACTTTAGAGTGATGTTAATTTTGAATATTATTCAAGATAAGTAATATACATTTCATCATTTCTGCACAGTAACTTATTCAACAATTAAATTTGAGGATACAAGTATACATTGATATCGAATTTAGGAAGTTTTATTCATTGAAAAATAACTAAATTCACAATGAATGTTTATGGGATAAAATTATACTAAGGTATAAAATATTGGATAAAAACAACAATCATTTTTCTATAATTGGTATTTAATGTCTCAAATGGGAAAAAGTCATCATCATATATTCCCATTCATACATTTAAAGATTAAACAAAAATATGTTCGTAATTTATATAATTTAATCCATGGAAAAATTTCAATTGAAAATAAAATTATTTCAATTGAAAATAAAATTATTTCTAAAATAAGAACATCAAAGGAAAACATGACTGAAAATATGACTAGGTGAAATAAATAATATTAAAGGTTACATGTTATGAGATTAAGTGAAAATAACACATCAATTGTGATCATCTTAAGCTAAAATACACGAAAATGTTTGTGGATAAAAGTAATAAATATAGAATTATTTTAAAGAAACCTTTCGTGCTACTAAAGATAGCATTAATAAATATTATTAAATTAAATATTATAATAATTAAAGGGAAAATATATGTTTTATGGAATATAAATACGAGTTATCAAATATTGTCACTAAAACATTTTCTCGTATTTACGATATTAATCAAAATGAAAACAATAAAAAAAATTATGACCTGTGAATATTTATTATAATATTATAATTTAATGGGATAATCATTTAATGAGAATAATGATAAGTTGAAAAGTTTTAAGAAACAAAAAGAATTATCTATTTATATTAAATATGGTCTATTTTTTTCAAATAGAGATAAATTAATTTATTCTTATAGAAAAGAACAATAAAAATTTGGAATATGAAAATTAAATGTTTTCTTAAAAGTTTTAATGAATGAATATAAACTCATAATTTTTTTTTGAAATTTCTCTCTTTCCTAAAAAAATATTTAGTTTTGGTTATCAACCTAGTCCGATGAATAAAATCTATAAAAACTATTTCTTTCAATAATTAAATAGAATGTTTCTGTGAATAATTTAGTTTGAACTTACAAATAATAATTACTTCAATATATACCTAATAAAACATAATTTACTAATTATTTATATATTTTCAAATATATGGGAGTACATTTGTTAGGCGGATTTATATTCTGGTAGAATTAATTAATAACCTGTTGAACACAAACAGGTCTGGGTAACAAAATCGATAATCATTACATTGATCATAGGAAAAATGATTTAAATGAATTGGTAGAAACATACCGTATCTAGATAGAGGGTTCTATAGAAAATTGATCGAAGACTTATCAATCATTAGAAATTTAACCAATGAGTACAGTGGTCATGTCCATTTTAGTGATAATTAAATAGGGAAAAATATTGGACTTCATTAAGTTGATAACACTAAAACGTGTTTAATTTTTAATTCTTTATTTCATTATGGATTATGTGAAAATATTTATATCATTTATAAATTTTATTGATAGTGCATTCCATTTCAAATTTGAAAATAATGAATGTATTATGTATTATTTTGAATAAGACATAGTATTTACTACTTTGATACATAAAAATGGAAATTTTGTTGATTTAAATATTTTAATTTCCAAGTTTTTTTATTTTATTAAAATTATTTCATTATTAATTATGGTTATTAATTATATTTCAATATGAGTTTTTATATTTCCTTTTTTGTTAAAGTGAAAATTATTTTTAAAGATATGCACTGTGGAGTTTTAACATTATTAATTAAAAATATTTCCCTAAAAAATGATTTTATTTACCCAAGAATATTTAATCTTAAAGGCCATTGAACACTTTTTCATGAATATGATTTAAAGAATGGTTGTGTTTTTTAAGAGTAGATAATGACTTGGAATTATAATTAATATGGATTGAAATTTGATTTATATATTACATATATTTTTTCTATATATTATTTTAAATAGTCCTTATATTGAAAAATATGATCCAAATAATAAGAGCCAGAAAGGTTATCCCTTAACCACATATAGGGGATGAAATGGGTCAACCACAATAAAGGGTATACCATATCTATCCCACATGTTAGAAATGGGGTGTTCTACCTTGTATAAGTCACCTTGGGATGATCAAAATCTTGTTGAATATGGGTTTATGGTGTATTCCTAGATTGAATGTTCCTTGAATCATGTGATGATGTGTAGTGCATGTATGACCAGAGATGATCCCTATTATCTATATCGTGTTGTTTTATCATAAATAGATTAACAAAACAACACCATGTTGCATGTGAGAACTGACGTGGGATGTGTGATGACCTAATAGTGTTCATCCATATTAAAAATATAAGGATAGATCATTTGTCTCCATATGAGGTTTAACTCATTAATTCATTCTCTATATTCAAAACCCACTAAAACTTCATCATTTGTTGGTCTGTCAAGCTCTGGTAAATTGGGATACAATACCATTCACGATTCTGGCCATCTTCTATGACGATTGAAGTAGTATGTGGTATCTGAATCAAACTGAAATCATGCATGAAATATAACATATTTCATAGGTGGGAGTAATTTAATTATTATTCCATGGAAAACTACAATCATAGTTTCTGGATATGGTCCAAACAACCTCTCAACAATGATGATTTCTAACCTTGATAATATATTGAGAATGATAATAAATTAGCATGCACATGTGAAAATATTCTGTAATATAAGGTGAATAAAATTTTAGATTCTTCAAAAATGATCACATGAAATCGGAAATATGATTACCAATATCATCAATATTTCAAGTGGTTTGAATAATTCTTTTAAACATCAAAAAATGTGGGGAGGAAATAAGTACACAGAATCGAGTAAGTAACTTAAAAAATTATAATATCTTGATAGAGACTAATGTGGAATAATGTTTAAAAACATTTTTTTCTAGAGAAACAAAAGATCATAATTTACAATAAAATGAAGAGATAATCCCTCCCACATAGCTTCACATTCATGAGGGAGAAAATGATCTGGTTTTTGTTCAACTAGTGAAAATAAATATTGAATTAATTTATAAAGAACCTTTTTTCTAAGAAGAAATAGGTAATACACAATAATCTATCTACCATGTTTTCATGAATCACCTTGAACGTGCACCTTCCTTCCTTTCTTGAAGAAGGTTGAGGCACCAATACAGTGTACACAAAACTTCTCTCTCAAATATGATATTTCATGCTGAAAACGTTTAGACCCATTTGGGTTAGGGTAAAATAAGGAATAAAAATAGTTCATTCATCCTACGAAAATTCATTTTCTTAAATAAGTGTTTTTTTCATATTATTTAATTCTAGAAAGATGGTAGGAAGTTTATGTGTTCATAAAATGAATTCACTAAAAACACAATGTGGAGAATGTGTATGCCTATTGTGTGAAGGACATTCATGGTTCATGGAATACACAAGAAATTTATGCCATTCATGCATGATAAGTAAGTGAGGTGTGTTATGCTTGACTAGAGAAGTGGAAAATTGTGAATTTATTCCCTCATGAATAAATGAAATCATTTTTTATAAACCAATACATGATTTAATGATAAAATAAAAGTATAAAAAAAATCAATTTGTGTAGTGCTATTTAATTATTTTGATACCCAATATCTAATTTTTTGGATAACATGAAATACATGCCTGAACTTTTATTGATTTTATATTTTTGAGTGTCTGATCATCAATAAAATATTGAAGAATATTTCAACTCTCACATTAGGCTCATCTAGTGAGGTTGATACAATGTATGAAGGTTCAATTCCTCGATAATTTGTTACACTAAGGAAATGAATAAGATACTAATAATTAAAACTAATTTGGAAATACCAATACATTTAAATGGTAGTTGAATATGTAAAAATGATAGTGTTATTTAGTGAGATTTGGGAGGAAAATCAATAGACCATCCTTTAGTGAATCTACCTTGTAGAAATATATAAGCCATGATTTGGAGCCTGAGGAAGAAATATCTTTTGTGATTCAAGAGAATAAGTCCCTAGTGTAGGTTATGTGGAAGGGAACTGTGGATTTTGGAAACAATGTGGGATGAAGTATAAATAACCTCATCTTTGAATTCAATATAGATATAGTTTCATCCTCTATCGACCATAATAATTGACAATAATGATTATTTTTAACAATATTTGATGGTGGGAATATTCAATATGTAATGGAGTAGTTCAATATAAAAAAACATTTAATTCCTTGTGTTAGGTTCTATTTTATTTGATACATTATTTGAGGTAAGGTTGTAATAAATAAATATTGGATTGATTCTTTAACCAACCAAACAGGTTTAATTTAAAATAATTTTTTTTAAAAATGAAATGAAAACACAGATTCACCCTCCCCACATAGTTGAAAATCCATCCTAGGGATATACAATTATTATCCGAGAATAGGTATCCTTTGAAGGATCCACAAAAATTATGAGGATGACCAACATGAATTCTATAAACATCATGGGTGTTTTCATTTTCAATGGTTAGAAATGCCATGGATGGTAAAATAGGTTTATATCGTACCACTTATCAAATGGGGTACAACTAAGAGAAACATAAACAGTTGGATATACACCATACAGTGAGAGTGAACCTATGAATTTTGAATATAAGAATGACATAAAAAAGGATTTTATGGGGAATGATTAAATCTATATGTCTAATCTGAAAGTGAAAATACTAATGTGATGGTTATAAAAATGACAAAACTAATCTAATGTAAGTTGATAAGTAGTTATGAAGTATATATTAATACGAAATTAGTTAAGCTAAAAATATTTATTAGTAGATTTTAATGTGTTAAAATTTTGGCCGAAGAATATTTTTGCGACTAAATTAAAAAAAATGAAAATTTCAATAATTTCAGAGGTTATTTCTAGAATATAGATGATTAAAAAATTGTAATTAAATTGATGATAAACATTATCAATAGATTTTGATAAAATTTTTCCTCACTAGAGGAAAAAAAGATCTATCAATAGACGTGATTCATAATATATGATATGAGGAATATTATTTATTTTAAGAATAAATAAAAGGATGATATGGAATTTATATCCAAAATAAATTGTAAAACTATAAATGAAGAAGAATTGATATTAATTGGTTACAAGGATGAAAAAATCTAAAGAGTACTACAATCAAATTGGGGACAATGATTATAATGAGTTATAAAAGACAAACAAGAGGGAAACTAATTAATCCACTGATCTTTCTCAAAATTGAATAGAATTAAAAAATGTATATAGATATATAAAAAATATTATGATTTTTACCTATTCTGATGAATATGTATACTACAATAAAAAAATAGTAAAATAAATATTTTATATTTGAATATGAGGGGGAAAAGAAGATGAAATCAATGAAAAATATAATAATTATATTCATAAGGGAAACTGATGCGTTTCCATCATCAAGAAATTATAGAAAAGATGAATGATCATTCAGAATACATGAGTTCCTTTATTAAATATCCAAAATAGGTAAAAACACATTTGAGGTTGTATAGAGTCAAGATATATCTATTCTATAATTTTTCATGAAGATAATCTATAACACACACTTTATAATTACATTAATATCAAGAAAGAGAAAATAAATCTAATAAAGGACAACGGAGAACACATCTTGATCGAATAGATACAACTAAATGAGATAATTTAATATCTAAAGAATTTAGCTCATTTGGAAAGGTAAAAAATAATCTGATGAAAATTAACCTATATAAGAAGATTTCAAATATGATTGAACAACTTTTTTTGAAGTGAATGAATAGGATTAAGATATCTATACATGAATTTTGCATGAATGATATTTAATGAAAAACATTGAAAAAATACCGAAATATATAAGACACATTTTATATAAATTTCATCTCAAAAATTAATAGAATAATATGAAAGGAGATTACAATATTTTTTTTGAGAATAAGAGTAATTATTATAAATCTACTGATAAGATTGGTCTATGGAAAAGAGTATATTTTTTACCTAATAAATCTGAATGTACAATTGTTACTTAAAAAGGTATAGGTGTGAGATACATGAATAATTTAACCAGAATGTTTTTTCCTAAACTAAAAAACTTTTTTCCTAAACTAAAAAACCAAGAATCTATTGAATGATAGAACAATAATAATTAGTGAATTACTAATATTTGTCTTGAAGATCGTTGTTTAGAGGCTATTACATGTGATGTGATTTGATTGATCATAAATATTATTCACGCTTGTACAATATGAAACTACCATAATTGAGGTATCAATCAAGGGGGAAATACTAAAAAATGATAATACATTATAAGAACTATATTCTGTTTTCCAATAAATAAACTCTATAGTTAAAGATGGAATAACTTTTAGATATTCCAAGTAGAAAAAAATGTCATGAAATAATTCTTACATGTATGGATACATCAACAAAAATTGGATAAATTATTATAGGAAGCAAAAAAACATGCTAAACTTAAAGGAAAACATGTTTATATAGAATATAATGGAGATTTTTTTATTCCAAATGAAGTTGAAGATAATTAATCAACCTGTGATAACATGAAAATTAGTATGTTTGACATTTTTGAGTAAAGGAAATCACTAAATATATTTTATGAAAATTATATCATCCATAAAAAAGAATTCAGAATATAGGTAATTTAAAATCAATGAATATAATATTTAACGGAAATTTACATCTACATCAGAAGTGTATCCTAATGAGGAAAGGTAAATCACAAAATCTAAAGTATTATTAAAAGAAGAAGACGTCTAGATTAAGTGGATTCTTTTTGTGTGAATGTAATTTCCAAAAAAAACAAGAGGTTCCCCCTTATCCACTATTATTTTTTGAGTTATAATATATCATTCATGGAATTAATTTGATTTGTTTGTGTTTACACTATGGGACAACTTGAAATGATTTTCCATCATGGAGTTTACCGATTTCTAGGAACATAATTTGTGAATATCTTATGTTGGGAAAATATAGGGAAGAATATATAAATAGAATATATACCATTTAAATTGAATAGTAACATTTTTTAAGTAAGTTATAAATTATGAATTTTATTAATAAAAATGATTATTTACAACCCCATGGATGATAATTGAGACATTATGGGATTTATCCATCATATACTGATTCTTATAGACAATATTCAAATTCCTGGTCATATATCACATATTTTCTACACTGATTAAGCCTATGTAGAATTTGAGTTGATTCCAAAAGGTAATTTTCGTATGATAACCCATTTTATATCATCCCATTGTTAAAAACATACATGACGTAATATTAAAATAGAGGAGAATAGTTTTTTGAGATGTCCACACATAACCATTAAATTTGTATTCCAATAAGTGGGAGGATAGTGATGAGAACACTTATTGACTATTAAAATGTTTTCTTAGATGGTTTTGACAAGAAAATATTTTGGGGGAGATTATTGGTCCCATTGTTTCATTTGTTGAAAACTAGGTATCAATAGCTGTTCTGATATTTTTGGATTTATGATGTGATCTTTATTGTTGAATACATGTGCTAATGATTTTTATTATTGTTACTAAAAAGATATCCCCAAATAATGAATTTATTTATTCAGAAATATTTCAATCGAGTCATTGAAATATATTTTTTAATTATGATTATTTAAATGGTCTTAGGGTATTTGAGGAGTTAATAACGGATTGGCATTGTAATAGAGAAGGTTTGGAATTTCATTTTTATGATACATATACTATTTATATGTATTCATTCAAATGGGCCTTATTTTTTAAAAAAATATTATCAGAAACATGCAATAAACTATGCTTAGTCCTCAATCGAACCTAGGGGACCCATGAGTTCAAACACATGGGAAGGCCTACCATTGGCTACACACATAAATCCAACAAACCATGCACCTTTCTAAAAGTGTTATGGGCCATGTGTTAGGCCACAAGAAGAGTGGATGAGATTATAGTGATTTCTTAGAGTATTGATGGGCCAATGCCTATGGTTTCTTGCAGTGCATGTGTTACCGGCGTTGATCCCCAGAATCCATCCCATGGGGTTGCAACATTATTTTACTATTAAACAGGTGCCTTAATGCATTTCATAACCGAAGTGGGATGTGGTATGACATAATATTTTTCATTAATATTAAAAGTATTGAAATAAATCATGGGACATCAGAAGAGTTTCATATCATCTATTCATTATTCATCATTGACCATCACTGATTCATTGACCATCGTTGGAACATAGTACACAAGGTAGCTGGAATACAAAATCATTCATAATTCAAACCATCTTATAAGATGATTCTAATGGTATGAGGTATACAGATCAAACAAAAATCACGTGTAAAATCATAGGTCATGCATGCATGTGAATAATTCATAGAAATTTCCTTTACTAAAAATCAAACACAGTTTTTGGATGCTGTTACGGAATCTTATCACCATGGATGATTTGGAAGAATAAAATAATATGGAGCATGGAATTAAAATGGAAATCATGTGAGGAGTTCTGATGTAACATGAGTTGCCAAGATATTTTTTATCTTCTAAAATGACCAGACTCATTAAAAAATGTAAATTCCAACAAATTTTATCATTTAAAATATTTTACAAACTCGATGATATTGAATAAATTGTGGAAAGAAATTAATTGTGAATAATGGTGGTACTCTTCTATAAAATAATAATCTCTTGACCAAGAGACGTTCTGTGAAAAATTGGAAAGATCTTATTTCTAAGAAAATATAGTATCGTGGTAAATTGGTTAACAAAGATTAAACCCCTCATATACATATGAAAATGTGTAGGGGATAAGAGCATCCCTTGAGTGTTCAACTATAGTGAATAAAAATATTCCCATTAATCAATCGGGACAACACAATAATGTTTCTCCTTGGTTTTCAGGAATCATCCTAAACTGAAAAATTACTATCTTATGAAAAGAGGGTTTAGACAATTATATAATGTAAACATACAAAGATTCAGATGAATAATAAATTATATTAGTCAATATATTTTACCCAATCAGGTTTTCATCCAATAAGGAATAATTATAGGGTTCGCAACCCACACACTAGATTTTCATAATGAATTGACTATGCAACTCATTTTCTACATGAAATAAGGTAGATAATGGGTGAGTTAATAACTCTTCTTCATGAATAACCATTATGTGGTCTGTGTGCACACCAATTTCGTGATGTATATGCACATTTACTAGAGTGTACATTCATGTGAGGACATGAAATCATGTGAAGTATGTGAGGTGTATGAAGCATGAAAAGAGACATAGAATGTGGTGAATTAATTCTCATATGAACATGTGAAATAAACTGAGATGAATCAAAAATGTTATGGTTTAATTCATATTAAATAAAAATACCTTCATTTAATGTATGTTCCATGGTTTTTAGCTTGAGATACCCAATACAAGGTGCTAAGATGCCATGAAATCCATGCATTATGTGATATTAAGTTGTGATATGGGAATATCGAATATTTCATAATATATTGAATAATATTTTCCTATATGTATTCTAAAAACATTTGTGGGTAGGAATTCTATTATAATTATAATTTTTCGTGAAATTCATTAACTAGGTAAAGTGATCAGATATCGGTGGATATGATTAATTGATCAAGACTAGAAGCTTGTAAAATAACATGAATATGTGTAAAATCTACTGTGATTCAATGTTCCTGTGGAGAAAGATAAGCAGCTCAATATATATTTAATCAACCTTCATGAAAGAAGGTTGTTTTTTGTTTACATTATAGAATAAATTCTATTATGTCGTTAAGGAGATGAAGTCTCTGATACAGAATTGAGAGTAGGCTAGTGTGGATTATAGTAACACTATAAGACTTAATTTAAACATATTCATGTGTAGAATCATGAGAGACATAGTGTTACAAATTACCAACCAACTAAATTTGAAAATAATTATTATAGTTTATATTATATATTTAGAGAATAAAAAAATTTCATGAAGTGGTTCTTTTTACTAATTCTTGTAAATCCATCATTTTTGAACCGTTGTATTTACATCATTATTCAATCTTTGAATGAAGCACACAAATAGAGTGGATTATTTCATAACTACACATAGTGTTCTTATTGATATAAAATCATTTATAAAGTGTATATTAAACCACAGATTGACCCCTCCCCTCTTAGGGGTTAATCCCTAAATAGTCTTAATTGATTATGATATATCTAATTTAGATATGAACAAACCGTATAGGGGTAATAAAAAAGAAAATTATTTTGAAAATATTTCCATAATTTTCAACATATGATCAACAAAAACATTAAGGAAATCCTAGAGGAATATATTGTATCTAGAACCATTAAAACTGATAACGACCGGTCGGTAGCTATTATAGTTAGAAATATCAAAATAGTAAATTTAACTTAAGCATCACATAGGAAATATGATGAACACCAAGATTTCTTGTCACCTTATGAACATAGAATTATTAATGGTACAATTTGAGATGAACATTGATTAAAGGAAATTCAAGAATACATGAATTAGTTTGAACAATCTTAAATTAAGAAACTAGTCGAAATACGAATGTGCTATTTAACCACTGATACTAAATGGGTATAAAGAAAAAATATTGATGAATGATGAAAAATTTTTAGAAAACAAATATTTGTATCTCTATTATTTAATCATATAGAAGGAAATGATAATTAAAAATCCTTTTCATAATTTTACTTACATGAATCTATTAGGATAAATATTTCATTTGAATCCCAAATAAATTTAATATTATATCATATGGATTAAAATATTTCTTTCTACAACGACTATATTTTATAGGATATTTTTTAAAAATTCCTACCTTTTAAAATCCATAGTTTCAAAATCATGCTTTCAAATTCACTATGTCAATTTATGGTTTAAAATAATAACATAAATCTATGTATGATAAGATCAATATATTTATTATTTTCAATGGTTTTCAAAATAGTTTCGATGAACCTATTTTTTTTATTAAAATAACATATAAATATTTTTTTTTGCAAAAATTTATGATGATGATATAAATTTGAGATCATAAATGAAAATATTTATATACTAAATTGTAAACATATATTTTTAAAGAGTTTTTTGGGTAAAAAAATCTCTTAACTAGATTTTGAATCATTTAAATTAAATAACGAATTATTTATACTATGGAAATTTAATATACTTTTTTTATAAAAAACTTTTATTAGACAACATAAAATGATGTATTCTCTAATGAGTACAACCTATAAATAATATTTTGATGAAACTTTTAAAAAATATATAAATCCACTTATAGAATTATGGCTGGCCATTACATTACATTATATCTAATCATTCTGATATTAGTTTTATTATGTGTATATGTGAAAATTTTAATGAAAACCCTAGAAAATAACATTTAACCCCTATCAAAATAATTTTAAAATACCTAAATTATACTACCAATTTATGTTTATTTTATTCCAAAGGACCTTCATTTGGTCTAATGTTCTCGTTTGACACCTACCTTTGTTGTTTAATGTTAGATATCAAAATAACCTATGAAACATGTATCTTATTAGGAAAGTATCATGTTTTAAACTTTATTTAGAAAAAGAACATTCATTTATTTATTTTACTAATAATGGTTAATATTTATCTACAAGAAGTTGTTTTTCCCATATTTTCTTGATGAAACACGTTTTAGCAAGATTATAGATATCAATTCAGGCATTCCCCAATAGACTACGACCACACATGTTCTATTAGCATTTCCAAAATACTTATTTCTCATTCTCGGAAAAAAATTATAATAAAACATATTAATTTTTAAGAGATAATTTTCAAATTGGATATATCACTCTTGAATTAATTGGTACATGACATAATATTGAAGATGTTTTAATAAAGCCTATCGATTATGAGAGATTAAATTATATCAAATAGTATTGTTAATTATTTTTAAAATAACTCATGATATAATTGTAAATATTTTTGTTATTCTCTTGGTATATAAATATAAGTTATACTTCATTTATTTCCATCGATATAAAAATATACCATATTTTTTAAATTCGAAAAGAAATCAATTTTTACATGCATTTTATTGTTTTAGAAAACACTAAACGATCAAAATATCTCAAATTAGACTGTGAATCACCACACTCCCTTATATAACTTCAATCAAGCCATCTTCCACTGAAACATTATACATTAAATTTATTAATCTATACTTTTTTGGTTAAGATAAATATATCATTTGAATAATATGTTATGAAATCATCTAATTCCCGCAAAAGAGAAAACTCGGGTTCAATTGAATTCTGAAAACATAAAAATTACAATATACATTATCATGAAGCCATTAAATTAAAAAATGGATAAAAAATGGTTCAATATGACCCCATCCTTATTTTAGAGACTCATTCATTTTAAAGGATTCATGAGATGGTTTATATATGATATTCACCTGACTTATTCATGATTATTTGAAAAATCACAAACATTGTTTCTAACACTGAATATCAAGAATAGGTTATTAAGAAATATGGTTAATTTTCACTAATGGGATTATTACCATCATTATGGGGTGAATATTTTTGGAAAATTCATCATAGAGAAAATATATATTATTAGAATTTCTATTTTTGGAATCATTCCCACTTAAATATTGAGAATGCACTAAAATGACTAAAGATGAAACCAATCGAAATCCATGTTCATTATGTATGATGTCATTGAATTTTATTCATCACATGATAAACCCATAAAAAGTATAATTTACCTTAATTGTTAATAAATATATCATTATTTTTTATTTAGTGGTTCACAATATCCAATTCAATATTTATATATTCTTGATGATACATATGAAAGAAAAATGTATCCATATTCATTTTTCAATATAGTCCCATAATTGATGTTCATCAATATTTTTATAGAATGGAAAAGGTTAATTAAAATGTAATTAGATATTTTATGATATTTTGACGGTATCAATTTAAATCGGAAAACAATCATGAATATAATGATATGATGGATTCCATTGAAGGGGTGGCACATAGCTAAAAAGATAAGGTATTTGAGAAGATTGGTAACTCCCTTTAATGATAAAGGTTATATATAATAATTGATGTGACTAATGTTAAAAATTTACACCATTATTTTCTGAATCATTCCATTTTAAAATAAATTTATTTTGAAGAGTTCATGGGCTAGAGTAGTGATCCACATGGGTGACCTCATGAGACATTTTACAGGATGTTTTAATGTAAGGAAAATGCACAAGAAAAGAAAAATTGTTGGCTTGTGGGGACAATAATTATTACAATGGATTGATAGGGAATGATGGAGGGCTCGAGGGAGGGGACCACATAACTATAATGAAATGGGTGGTACATGGATGGCTAGGACCTGGAAGCAATGTTAATATGGTATTTATTTAATGTTATAAGGTCCTTATTGTTACATTGGTATCAGTTAATGGGCCCATCCTTATGTAATATAAACATTCATATTTGAGATGTAGGTCACATAATGATGATGTTGTGATCTAATGGGGGATAATTTAACACCTTATACAGATTACTTGGTAAAAGACTAAATGATATGAATCATATCAACAAGGTGAACCTTTCTTTGAAGACACTACCTGGTTAGAAATCCATAGTTAAACATATTTTTCTTGGAGTAGTAATCAGGATGGGTGAAAAAAAGGTAGTTCTATAAGGTATGTCTGAGGGAGGACAAGGAACTCTAAAATAACAATTGTGGGAATGTGGGGATATTCATCAGTTATATAACTTCTTTAAGAACATGGGTGGGCACCATTGAAGGGACCCTATGTCTATGGGGTAACTACCCATAAATGGAGGCCCTGGACCTGATGACAAAATTAAGGTGGGGGTGAATACTAATAGAGGGCCCCAATTGTATTATTGGTATTAATTTAGTAAGCAAGATAATAGTGTTGTTCTCTTACTAGGATGGGATGTAGGTTTTACAATGGGGAAATTGTTCTCTATGGGGTAAATATGACACCCTAGAACAATAAAAGAATTAAAATAAAAAAAGGTATAACACATTTATTAAAGGTGAACCACTATTGTTTTAATCCTACCTGATTAGAACTCTATATATAATAATTCATGGCCTATAGTGGTGGTTAGGATAGGTGACCAACTAAGATGTTTCTCAAGGTGTGTTTTAGTGAGGAAAATTGAAACTTAAAGAAAATGTGAGGGCCTATGGGGATAATCATTAGTTAGAATACCTATTAGGGAATGTGGGGGGACCTAGTGATGGGTCCACATGTCTCTGGGGAAACTAGTGGTGTCTAATTGTCCTGTACCTATTGATCATGTTAAAGCGTGGTCTTTGTGGTTTCAACATGGCCTAGTTTTGACATATTAAATATTCTAAAATACCATACTAGACCAAGATATACTATTGATCCAAGCATGGATCCATGTCAACTATTTGTGAATTTTTTTTCTTATGATGAATAATGAGATAAATCTATTATTTATAATGATGAAGAAGATCAATGTTAATATGATGAAATCATGGGTAGCTCTCCTACACAATATGGATAGGAATAATTGAATATTACCATTAGAATTGTTTCCATCAGGTATGGATCAGTAAATTCCTAGTGGGAGATAAATGATAGGTCCTCTATGTTTGGAATTGATTTTACTAAATTATTGAGTGACAAATAAGCTAATCCATATGGTGAGCCCAAAAATGTTTGAGAATATGGGTGATCCAATATTTGATTCCAAACATCTAAGAGAATATTGATCGCTAGAAAATACCTTTGATGATATTTATTTATATAATTATATAAATGACAGTGATAATGATGGAAAATATTAAGATGATTACAATCCAGAAATTTGATAAGGAAATACCATTATAGTTTAGTTGAGTTACATGGAGCCTATTGGTTTAAGGGGGTTTTCTCTAGTTTTAGAGCTTATTGATCTATCTTATGATCAAATTAAACACATGTATACACCCTCCTATATTGGAGATGTATAAAATACTATAATTAAGGAAAAAAATTATATGATTCTTGATAGAGGATAAAAATTTTGTTCATGGTGGAATTAAAATTTCAAATAGATAATTCTCATTGATTTGTTGAGAGACCCCCTTGATTTTCATCTATAATAAAATATCAGAGTATTTTGTTAGTCATTTTTTTCAGTGGGTCTAACTACATATCCAATTATTATATTTCTTTTGAACCCCTAGAATCAATTTTTTATCCTACTCATTCTGATGGATCATCATTTACACATTTAGTGATCACTTGTTCAACTGATTTTCTATTTACAAAATGATATTTAGAGTTATTCGAGGATTTATATCTCATTATTAGATTCATAAATGAACAAGTCTAATTGAAAAAAAATCCACCAATGATGAGGGTATATTTTCACTTATCCATATGAATATTTTTCTCTAAATAGATCCTATGAAACATGATAATATGATTATTATAAATTTGATGGAGTATTTTGTAAGTGATATTTGATCTTTACAAGATGTTTTGATAGACATGTTATCTAAAATATATATAATATAACTTTTGTTCAATACCATACCTTATAGTCCCCCTAATTTAGCTTTATAACCTCTATTATTTGTATCTGTTGTTGAATATCTTATTATAATATTAGTCATTGTGGAAATGAAGAATATTATTGTATATTTCAAGAACATTCAAAACTAAGTTCAACTATATGTTTCATCAAAAGGGGATTATTTTTTGACATGGCTATAAAATAATTATTCAATGTTATTAAAGATATACATGTAATCAAGGATGATATAAATAACTATCTCAGATAAAATTACACCATAGCAGATTTCAGGAGTCATTTTATTTCATCAGAATAGTTCCTAGAAATGCTTCCTCTAAGTGTGTATTATAATATTATTGTGGATAACATGATAATAATGACTCTTTTACTGTTTATATTCATATTAGAAAATGGTTAATTCATTCATGTGATAAAAATTTGATAGTGTTGTGTAACTGATATAACTAGTTTTTTTAGCAATACAGGTATGTTCAAAATTCACATGTTCTGGTACATCAATTTATACATATTCCTACAATATCATGGTCTATTTCAAATGATTGTATAATTGATTTTATTCTATTTAATACATATTTATCTACTTCAGCATATACCACACATGATGAACCTCTGATATTCCCATTATCCCTCACCCATTCCCAATCCATTCATTAGATAAGACCAATATCCCAGAGTATTATAAATCCAAGACATACTTTAATTTATCACACTATAACTACAAACTCTATAATTGTAAAAGTGAATATAACTATTTTTCCTTCAACCCTTATAAGCCCTACGGTTTAATAATCATAATTGGGATATTAATAGAACCCATTGTAATCTTTTAGAACACTAATTAAATATATTTTAATTATACATTATATTTATTTATTTTTATTCATTATTTTCTTTACCTTATTTTTTATTAATTTATCATGATTTGAGATAATTTTTAATCCCAAATGGTGGATAAAAATATTTCATATCAGTGAACTAGCATTATTATATATTTTATAAATTTTTATTACAATGGAATAAATTTTTTTCATTAGTTTCTTAATAAAGTATATATTAATTTAAAACATGATTTTTATTATAAAATAAAATTAGATTTTTGTCTTAGTCAATCAAATAATTATTTTAATAATTAAAAATCATTTTTAGGTTAATAATTATCAATTCATTATTCCATGAGAGACTAATATTTTTTTTAGAAAATAGTGATCTTTTCCAATTATTTGAATAGACCATGAATTGAATGAGATAAATATTAAAAAAATATTGGATCGGTTTTATGGAATCTGTTTCAACAACACAGATGGTGCACGAAATTGCTAGATATCACAAAAGACTAAAGTGATTGTATGAAATATTATGCTGCCACAGTGATCAATATTTTTTCAAAGCCATGGGTTGACTGTAAAATCAGTGGATCGATTATATGAGGAACAAAATTATAAAAAATTCAAATGGAAGTGAATATTCTTGTAAAATATATCACTAATTATTTGATCATCCACATGATAATATAAGATCATATTTGATATTTCTAATAACCACATGTTGAATAGAAGAGATCATATTTGAATGTTTTACATCTGCAAGTGATTAATAGACAGTTTAACATGTTGAAACAATCATATGAGGATGTTAGAATTTGAAACATTGTGTGGTTTTCCATATGTTTATGTTATCAACCATAATTTTATGTGATCATATATATATTGTAGTGATTGAACATATGATGAAAGTGCTGAAATAGATGAATTTTTCCAAAATTTTGAACTGCATTTTCACAATAAGCTTAATCTAATATAGATACTGATATGGAACACATAATGTGACTATATCTAAAAGTCAGTAATATAATGTTAAATATAATTTTCTAACCACTTTTTTGAACAAATCAAAATATTTTTCTTAAATATTTAATGAGATTATAATTTATGTCATGTAAGGGGATTTCCATGGATGTGTTTTTCAATATTTATATTCCTATAAATAATTAAATGGTATATAATAAAAAAGTAAAAAATATATAGATTCAATATAAATGATTCATACATTGTAATTATTAACAAGTGTAAAATATGAATCAATTATTTATTTGTTGATGACTATAGGTGTCTATTTTCTACTAAAAATAAAATAAATAATTGAAGTACCTCCATTATTCCCACATCATATCCATATAAAATTTAACATTTAGAAGCAAATATTTATCAACAGAACATCAAAATTGAAATATTTGTTTACCACAAATTATTTTAATTTACAGTCATTCTTATTATTACATTTTTTGATTTCATTGAAGTAACAATTTTATATTATAAGAATAATATATTATAAATTATTAGATTGTGTGATAAAACTCACCTAAAATTTCCCTAATAATTTTTCCCCATAAGAAATTTGATTGAGGTTTTGTGTATCTTGGACGACCTATGTGTAGTTAATATTTAATTATATTTGATATATATTTTGGATCATTCATATTGTTTGATAAATAGTTATCACCAATGGGTTATTTCAAAATGGATATGTGGAGGCCTCATCTTGTGAACAAACCTCATGTATTTTTACACTTCTATGATTTAGTGATTTTACGCTATTTTGTAAATCATTTTAAAAGTCAATTAAATGAAATTATACTTTAAAGGTAAGAAATTAACTGTTGTAATTATAATATTAAATAAGATTATAGTAGCATAAATATATTATCCTGATTTTTATATTATTCTACAAATGTTTTGATAATACTTTTCAAAAATTATTCAAAGCCATTGAATATTTTCTCCATAAAGTATATGTTAATAATATCTTTTTTCTATCTGGAGATTTTCCTTTTTAAAGTTTATTATAAGAAATTTTATATGGAACAAAAATTCATAACCACATGAGTATCAACATAAGAAAACTTATTTTAATTTCATACTCTAAATGTTCCATCATAGAGAAATGGAATTTTTTTCATTGATAAAATGATTTCATTCCATCTATTGAATCCAAAGTCACAAAAGATTGTTTAGAGTCATGAGATTTTATTTTTTCAATAAAAAATAGAAATGTTTAAGGACTATGTAAAAATGGGTTGATGAATTAAATACTATTACATTTAAAGTTCAAAAAAATCCAAAAATAAATAATCAGGTTTCATTAGAAGAAATATGGAGTTATTATACTAATGTCATTACTAAATAAGAAGTTTCGTTACTGGTGAATAATCAATCTCACGATAATTTATCCATTGGAAGATCATGAAAAACCATATGAATACATTCCAGGAATAAGAATACTATTTTTTAACCAATAAGAGATTATTTTTTCTGAAATGTAACAAGTTATTTTAGATATAAATTTTATGGTCCAGTGGAGTTCTGTTATAAAAGTATAATAAATGAGTTTAATGTTTCAAAATCAGACATAGGATCTTGATCCACCTCTAATGAACAAAAAGGCGGTTAGATACCAATGGTTTTTTTAAGATGGAATATGGTTATACATAAATTTTTATAAAATAAAAGGTTAGATTTTTTGTTATGTGATGTTCAATGAATGAATGGATAGACTACAATTTTTTAGTTACTACTTTTGGTAAGAATTAATCTATCAGAATTTTTTGGCATTGGTTGTGTAGTTTGATCTATAATTATTTCAAAAATTACAACATGTCAAAATATCATTAGGGATCACTACAAGAATAGAATTATATGATATAAATTTATGGTTTTATAGATTAAAAATTACAATTTATGAAAAAAAATAACACCAAAACAGTTGTTATTTTATTTTAAAAATTTTATGTTAAAGAAAAAATATATTCATTGTTAGTTGTACAAATAAATGTATTTCACAAAAAAATTAGATCAAAATATTATCTAACTTCATTTATATAATGATGATATATAGATTACATAAATAATTGTGGTGTTTTTTGATACATTGAAAGAATATCAAAAAGTATAGTTTGAGATAATTAATCATGAAGAGGAAATAAGATTAAAGGAATATATTTCATAAATGGAAATGTTAATGGTGATTTGACCATTATCCACATATAATAATTGATGAAATTGACCTAGAAATGTTACATTAATAATAAAACCAAACCATTAATTACCCCATTAGTCACTAATATTAAACATAGAGAATAATTATATACAATGACAGATAAACAGGGGAAACATATGGATCATTTTCCATACGCATGTGCAGTTAGTTCCTTGATATATTCAATGGTGTGTAGAAGGCCTGGTATTTCACATGTATTGAGAATAATAAGATGATATATATATGACCCATGTAATTTTCATTGGTACATAGTTATATGGATTATAAGACATATATTAGGGTACTTTATATGTATGTTTTAAATTAACAAGGTATTTAAATTTTAGAATATTTCATGTCAGATACATTGATTTTGAATATACAGGATACTTTTGAATACAGAAATCCTCTAATCGATAGGTTTTCACTTTGGATGGATGAAAATTGGGAAAGAGGGTAACTATATTTTAAAAAATTAATTTATTAACTAAAATACAAAATATTTGGTTGTGATGGAAACATTCAAGGAATCTACATGGATACATGGACTGATCATATTTTTATGTATCATCAAAGAGAACATAAATTGTTTCCTTGTGATAATTAGAGTGTTATTTTCCATTATATGATTTAGATTCATTTTAGAGAAACATACTATATTGATGTTTGGTTCTATTTCATCCATGTCACTATAAATGAAAATGGTATCTCACTTTAGAAAATCATGTTAACTAACAACCCATAAGACATTCTAAAAAAGATGGTTACAATGATCAAATTTCATGATTTTTTAGGACATGACCAACACATGGGCTACTTAATATCCCCACGAGAATCAATACGAAAAAATATAAACTATTGGATATATATAAATTGGTGTTCTTTATCAAAAAACGTGGTTATTCTTGAAAATTGATGAACCCCCCCATGTGGATGGTGATCGTTCACATACCTCAAGTAGTGGATTGTCTTTCCAAAGAAATTATACATCAGCCTTATTGTTTTAACTATCTTCTTTTACACAAAAAAAATTTACTTCATATTAAAAAAACATATAATCGGTTGTATCCTAGTTTTCTAATAGGGAAATATTTTTCCTTCCCCATTAATATTGATCATTTGACCAAACCAAGAAAAAAGTTTCGGTTTCTTATTCTTTTATGCTTGTGTGTGTGAGTTATATTGAGAAATAAGGCACATGGATATTTTGATTCACAACCCAAGGTGGTCAAATTTATGTTTTGAAATTTTAGATTGAATATGAAGGCTATAGTGTAATGTGGAATAATAGAATGTCCTATGGGTTGTTAGAAATGTATAATCATTTACATGTGAGGATACACATGATCCTTGGTTATTTCAAAAAATATGTGATATAAAGAAAATCTATATGGGGGAACTTTGATATTGAGTGCAAAATATGGGATCTAGTCTACCTACATATGGGGGTAGGTATCTTCATTGTTTATATTATGGGTGGAAAGGTGACTCAATATATCAATTTTCATAGAGGATCCCACTTTGAGATGGTTTGTTGTATGAGAGTTGGATACGAGTTTTACATTATGTATCCAAACTCTTGATTTATAGGTGGTGAACCAAAAAAAATTTATGTACATATAGGTAGCATTATAATCTTGAGGAAATTTTAATATTAACACAATAAAATGATGTTTTATTTATAGTTCCTTATACCCAATTAGACACAAACTCACATGGATAATTGGAACATGAAGGATAAAAAATTAAAAAATGAATGATTTTGTTCAGTTGGAAAACATGATACTTTTATACTGATGCTTCATTATGTACATGTAAAAAATATAACACAGGTATGATCCATGTAGGCCAATGAAACTAAATTATGTGAACTATTGGAAAATTGAGCGGGGAAATCAATTTCAAACCACATTAAAAAAATATTAATTATAATGATGGATATAACTGGGTGACATGATTGTTTAATTATTCACATCACTGAAATTTGTCAATAATATCCCCACCCATATTTTTTCTTTTTTACTAGATCATGATGATTAAAATATTTTCTTTCATTTAATGGAACACGAGATTCCCTTGTGACATCAATACAACGTTATTGACCTTCTTCTTAGTGAAAATATGATTAAGGATGAACAGTCCTCTGTCATTGCAATCCCCAATGTAATGTAGTTGGGTGTAAATGTGAATTTTTTGTTTAGAGAAGATAGTTTCTCTCTTAAGGAAAGGGGGTAATTTATTTCCATATTCAAAATTGTCATGATAAGGTCATAGAAGTGAAATTTTCATAGCAATATAACCATAATAATATTGTGTCACACTGTAGTCATTATTACGTCTAACAATATTACACAAACATCTTCCATGGTGTGGTGATGTATGAGGAATCACATGTCAACATAATTTGTAATGACACCCACTATCTACCCATACACACAATATGAGGGAATGAATTCATCACCGTTATATTAGGGGGGAAAGATACACTGACTAGGATTTTATCACGTGTAAATCAATGTCTGTAGTCACACCATATTGCCCCCTCTTCCACCCGATCCAAGGATCTCTTTCTCCAGTGTTTATATTTATCATCGAAGAAGGTTGAATCATCATCCATAGTGATTTTCATATCCAAATATTCTATCATTCATGGAGAAAATTATTCATGGTGTTTTTTAGATGGAGATATTGTAGATGGTGTATGACCAAAGTGGGGTATTAATATGATTTGTGTGAGTGATTTTTCAAAATTTATGGAGGTGGGTTAAACCCCACTTCAGCTGATTGAACATCAATCCCCTCATTTATTAATTTTGTTTTAGTGTTTCTAGAGCACATACTAGTGGGTGTGAATGATGATCCATAGTCTCTAAAAAACCTACAACATATACCATTGTCAAGTCGATGGTGAATGGATCCTTACTACTCGGTATTCCTTGTTCATAATGAGAAATATAATCCCTAAAAATGCCCCCATTAATGATGATATCACTTGTTATTTACACGAGATTGATGATGAGGTTATAAAAATAGAATGCCTTGGATCCATACTCCTATCGATAATTGATCATTGGTGACATAAGTGATTAAACATCTCTACGTGAGGATTTATATTCTTGTCATGGAAATTCAGATGAAGTTGTAGTTAAGGTAAACCACTGTACACTATTAATGCCTATATTTGTATGGATTTATCCCATTAATTCTTCGTGACGACATGTGGTTAAGCATAAAAATGATGTTGTATAGGTACATAGTACAAAATATCTTATCTAGACCATTTTCCTTCAAAATTATTTGATCCACATAGAATATAATCTAGTTTCATTATTCAATAAACACAATTTGTTATAGTGAATAGAGATTTGTAATATATTGTGTATATTATTCATGACATGGTATTAACTGAATTCAACAATAGTTAACTCACCCCCACATGTATAGTGAAACTTTTCCATCTTGTAATATGTCTCCACATATACCATATAATAATTATTTTATTACTACCATAGTATTGTCCTTGATTTAAAGTGTATTTATCAAAATATAGTTGCTCAAGTAATCCATTAGTAACCAAATGTTATTTTTTCCTCCGGATAGTGTTCGTATTATCAAACCTTAGCTGTCATAATGGAAAAGTTAGAGGATGTTCTCTCAATGATTCTTCTCATTCTTGAGGAGTGAAACCCATCATTTTCTCCATGTGCATAAGATGTAATAGAATTTATCCACCCAATCAAACTTTTCTAACTATGGAACCATATTATGTTGAGGATGCTTAAAAATAAACATAAAATTCAGGTTGGCATACCACACAATCCACTGTCACACCTCTTGTGAGACCCTTAAAGACATGAATAATAGGTATAAAATATTGAGATTGATCTTGTTTAGATGACTATGAAAGCACACCACCTTGTCCAGTAGGATCTATTGGTGGTTGAATATCATTAGTATACCTCCAATGATTTGTTCATTTCAATTATTCATGTTAGATTATTCAAAATTGATGATGTTTTTAGAGACCCCTTAGATTAAGCGAATCCAATTGAGAAATTGTATCATTATATTTTTATAGTAATATTGAATTATCCCACACCCCTCGATTTTGATGAAAAAACCATCAAAATGATTTGTAGTCTCTCAGATCCTGGTTCAAATCTGAATGAAGATAGTGTGTGATCCATTAATCTAGATTGTGGAATTTATTTATTTGTTGAAATATTAATTATTTCATTCCACCTATAGATCTAGTTGTGTGTAGGATTTCACATGGAGAAACTAGATATGTGTATATTATAAAGGTGGATAATTAGGATTAGTATATTAGAACATGACAGATTTGGAACCATGGTGCACACCCATAACATTAGAAATGTGGGACCATCATCAGGTCAATTAAATAGATGTTCCTCGACCTATTTTATCATTCAATATTAATATTTGGTCCAATTGATGAATTTTACTAAAGTAGTGATATTTTTTCATTGATAAATCATGTTATTTAAAATATCTTCAGCTTCCTATTCTATTCAAATAACCGCCACAACCCTTATTATTATATCATGGTTGTATGCCACAAAATTTTCCATAATTCATGTTATTATAGATTCCTTCCCATATATGATACTTTATATTCAATGTATCCCACCCCTCCTCAATGAGAATTATCTACCCTATTGAATTAATAGTGGGAATTAGAAGTAAATATTATTGTTCCACTTTGTGTATCATTGTTACCCAATCTATTGAGGGAATTAAGAGTTCATGAATATTCTTAATCGAAATAGATATTTTGGAGAACCTGGGGGAATTCAACATAATTCCATTTCATATAAATTTTCTGATATATATAGACAAACACGGGTTGTGGGTTATCATACTTGACTAGTTTTTGATATAGGGAAGTCTTATATGGATACATAATTATTGTAGGAAATACCTTTTTACTCCTTGTAGATATTCTATGAATTTACCATACCTAGTAAATAAATGTTAATGTTTATAGTCATTAAATTGTCACATAAATTCTCTAAGATTTCCTTGACGATGATTACTAAGATCATATATGGGGGGACAATATATAAGATTGGTTACAACAATATCTTATCTTCAAAACTATTTTCAATGTTTATGTTAATAGTGTCCTAATGATAACAAAGAAACAAATTAAACATTATTGTCAAGTAAAAGACATCATTGTTTGTCTTTGTGACCATTGAATACTATTGTGTCCCTTAATCTCCCCCACCATCTAAATTACACCTATAGAGATGATACTAATATAAATGTGTGTTTTGTTACATGGAGATGATGTCTGAGAGTATCATTTCAATGTGGGATTAGATTTCAAAATTTGGATCAATAATAACATTCTATGAGACCAATGTTTTATATTATATGTTGATATGAAACACATGATCATAAAATAACCCCTAAAACATGGTGGACATAGCAAGATCACATTATTGAATTTGTAATATAAAATTTGGGTTCTTTTATGCTAGAGTTTAAATTTATTTTATAGAGAAAAAAACAAAAAAAAACACTATATCCTTGTCTCCTATTCAAACCACATTAAGCTAACTAATTAGAAAATAATGGAGGAAATGGTATCAAACCACAATGAGAATATAACGATTTTATTAATTGAAATAATTATGGGTGAATAAATAGTTATTATGAAATTATTCCCTAAACTAAAATTACTCAACCCATGTTTTATATTTCAGTCCCCACATGGATTAAAACATTTTAAATGGTAGTTACTGAGTCCCACAATTGGGTTCTGAGGGATAATGACAAATTATTTATAAAAAAATTATTTGACTTGAATATTTTTCAATGCATTTCTGATAAAAAACATTTTTACATGTGGGTTATAATGTACAACTTCAATAATATATGATTTAAGTCACATTACTCGTCGCACGATACAATGCTCTTTATATCCCTTATTTTTACCAAATTACATACCTTAAAATAATCATACCAAATTTCGACTAAAAATTTAATATTTAAATTTATTAATAATTATTTACATTAAAATCCCTTAATTCAATATCTTTTTAACATTACACTCTATGTTTCTTTACTAAAATACTATTAGTTTTAATAGATATCATAAAAATTTATTTTTCTAAAGTGATATTAAAAACAAAAAAGGTTGATAATTTCCCATTTACACACCCCATACATGGTATTTTATATACCCTTATGTAGTAACTCCAGAATATTACTCATAATGAATCCATCGCATCCCATGTTCAATATATGAATCATTGAATATTATTTGATAAATATTTAATTATTTATCATGTTATCATGATTCCATATTTTTATATTTTTTACTTTTGAGCCTGTAATTTTAATACACAATTTCAAAATAATGATTCATCACCATACAATTTATTTGATAGAAAATCTAATATTAAATTTAAAATTTATTATTTATAAGTATATAAAAATATTGTAATATTAAATCCATGTTATTATGGAAAATTAATATTATGTTCTAAAACTATAATGACACCAAAAATATTATTATTTGAAATATATAGAATAATATGTCATTTATTTAAAGAGATATCAAAACTAATAATAAAGTGAGAAATATGAATCTATAACAACCCAACACATGAAAACTTATATTTATTCAAAAAACCACTCAATAAAAAATCTCACAAATGCTCCAACCCATGTGATGTTCAATAATTAATAAATTTAATAGTATTTGATAAGGATTTTAATATATCTAAATTTTAACATGAAATATTTCTTTATTCAATTCATTTGGGATTAAAATATTAAAGAACAATTTCACAAATATTTATACAATACTATGGAATTGATTTATTAAAAAAATCCACTTTTTATTTAGTCCTAGTATTCACCTTCCCTTATATTATACTCAATATCCAAAAACATTAACATACTTTCTAAAATAAATTTATGTAGGTTTCAATTATATATAATATAATTATTACTAATATCAAACTGAGAAATTACAATATAACAATCATCCATTAATTTTATTAATAACAGAGGCATGGAATCAATTTTTTCATAATTAGATCTCATTTTGTTACTTACTGTTATTTATGGATTATTTTTTTCACATATAAATTCAATGTTATTTAGTTATCTTGAGAAACATTTGTTAAATCTAAAATTATAAAATTTCTCAAACAAAAATGAATTTATCATACTTTTTATTTAGTGATGATTCTTTGAATTATTTATTCTGTTCAATAAAAAATTTATTCAGATTCATATTAATCTATCAAAAACATAGATATTATGTTGTGATCCATTTAAATATTTTACAATTAAAATTAGATGCCCCAATTTCAAAATAATGAATTTAGTTTTTTAATTTGATATTTCATCCAAGATAAATTCAAATTCGATTAACTAAAATAGAAATAATCATATAAATAAATTGTTTAATATTTATCATTCTAACAACTAATAAAAAATAAAAAACCCACAAAATGGGAGAAACATATTTATTACCATAAAAATATTTCAAACCACGTATTTATGAATTTTTACCCGATATAATTTATGTTTAAATTAAACATTTAAATATATAAAATAAAATAAAACCTATAAATGGTTGTGGTAGAGAGAGATAAGTTGGTCGTTCAATATAAATTAATCATTATGGTTAGTGAGACCGTTGAATGGTTCCTTTTGAAAATTACCATGAAAAAAAACCATTAATTTCCTACTCAATATGAAATAACATTGTTAATTTTATACTATGATCTCTGATGCCAAATAATTTAATATTTTATTATTAATAATTAGACAAACAATAAGAAAAAAATACATTTATAACTAGAGATTTATATTTGAGGTGAATGATTGAAACTAAAATTCGTTTTTGAACTCTTCTTTGAGGATGATCATTCATTGTGCCTCTTTTTCCTCTCCATTTATTGTTTTGAACTCTCATATTTGACTCTACTCAACACATCATATTGTTTAATTTTAAAAAACATTTCCCCTTATGCCTTGTATGTGTAGAGGTTCATTTTTTCTTCAACCCAACATATTTTTTTCATAGGATCCATAGGGAGGTGGGACAATTTTTAAATATAATACAATATTTGGACAAATAAAATTGTGTCTATGAAATGTGTCTGTATTCTAGAAATGCAACCACAAAATCCATTATTCAATCCATAATATTTGGTAAATCCAATTTCTATAATGTCATATTTACCTCTATTTTTGGAACATCTACTTTCCCATATAATTGTTCATTATATAGTTTCTATGAAAATTAATTTAGACAAAATATTCTCATTAATTTTCCTATACCCTAATTAAAAAATTAAATTTGATCACTTATAATATCCTTCATAATACCAATCCTACTAATAATTATTACCTAAAATCAATAACAATTGATTCATCAGTTCTAGAGAACATATATTTTCTCCACTCAAAAAACTAATCAATCATAAATAATGTATCAACAATACTAAAGTACAAGAAAATACATAGATAAAATATATTCCCTAAAAAATAAATTCTCTCACAAAATTTATATAATTATTAAATAACTTCGTGTATCTTGGAAATACTTTTAGTGAATATGAATTTCTATAAATTTTTAAAAGAACTCATATTAATATATAAAAATATTAATCCAATAAATTTTAGAATCAATATATTTTCTAACCATACTTCTAGGAAAAAATAACCCCTATTAAAGAGTGTGCGGAATAAATATAGTTCTAATGACACTAACTCTCAAAAAACCCCTATAAACAACTTGATCATTATAAATATTACAATATCTAAGATCAATCAATATTGAATATATTTATTCCTATTTATGAATTGAAATTTTATCTTATTGAGAAAGGGAGATAGATCAAAACAGACCAATATGTTGATAATTTTTCTGTTCCAAAGGGTCTTACCTAACACAAAATAGAGTTTCTCAGCAAGAAGGAAATTATAAAATGTCACCTTATGTTATGTTTCATTCGTCGATGTATGTGGAAGATAGATAATATGGTCATCAAAATTATTATTATCATCATTTTTTTCTTTTATCTTTATATCTAATTCATAGATTTAGATCATCCATCTTGATAATATTGGTTTTTTTTCATTTGTCAATAATTATTGTAATGTTTCATAATCAAAATAAACAATCACAATAGTTCCAATTATATATTAAAAAACCCTATCATGGTTATACTGTATTGAAAGAAACACCTTCTATATTGATATTTTGTTCACTTGAGTTGAATCAGAATTATGTGAGTAATATGAAATTACATGTTATCTTTCCAACATAATTTATATGAAAAAAAACTTCAAAATTATGTTTCATAGAATAAAACAATACCTAAAATGTTATATTCTAATATGGTTATCAAATAATTGGTTTTATAGTGAGTATTCACTTAAAATCATTAAATTCAAACTATTATTGATCATCCAAAATATTCTAACTCTATTTTTAAGAATACAAGGAAAAGGAAAAATAAATCAGACTAAAATCTTGAATGATATTCTCATAGAAATCTTGATAACCAAATAACGATCACACATGATCAATAGAAGTGTTTTATGAAAAATAGTTTATTTTTAAAAATTTATTTCTTCCAACATTGGTCCTTCCTTTTGAAATCATATAGCCCAAATCAATCTCTTTTCCACATTACATTAATGTTTTTGAAAATATAGATCAAAACTATTTTCAATGAACTATTAAAAAAATATAGTTCATTAAACTACTAAAATGAAATATTTAAAGAGGTGAACATTACATTTAGTCAAGTGTATATCATTTTATATTCATCATATCACGTAATGGGTAACTAAATCTGACCAAAAATAGTTTAAGAAACAATAATATGTTTTCTCTTCCAATCGTTTGAGTATATTATCAATGAAGAGAATGGGTAAACTAAATTTTGAAATAACATGGATTATTTTAAAATTACTAATTAATATCCTCCGAATATTTTGAAATATTATTGAAATAATATTAATTTTAAAATTATCAAAGAGTGTAAGAGGAGATTTTATAAGAATTTATGGGATAGAACTCACCAGTTAATGGTTGGAAAATGTAATATGATTCTAGAAAATAATTTTCAAATTCATTTTTTATCACATAATGTAATGTGTGATTAATTAATTAATGGGGTTTTCTCACTCTAATAAATCATTTTTCAAGAATTTTTTTGGCATGAAAAGTACTAGATTTATTTCACGTAGGTCTATAAGCGTCCATCCAATTGGATAACGATTTCTATAAAACATTTTCAAATGTTTTATTTCACAATTAAGGATGATATATATCACTATTATCACTAGTAACCAATAACCCTCAATTAGACAACAATATTTTATGTTTGTTATTTAATGTTTCAATTCCAATTTAAATGACTATAAATATTGTTTATACTACTTTATATAAATATATATATGTAAGGAATAAAAAATAGATTTCCTACTAATCAATAAAAAAATATTAAAACTATCATATGTATCCTCAAAAAATTTATGATAACATAAATCCAATTTTTTACCAAATGTTTTTTATAAAAACATTTTGATTTCAATTTATTGAATCTAAAAACATGATTTTAGTTTTAATTTTCCATATATGATTAAAAAAACTTTTAAACTATTTCTATATTGTTTTTTGAAATGATATATTTCTCTAAGATAGTGTTATTCAACGAAGAATTTCATATATTAGTAAATATTCAAAATAATTTAATCCTTCAAAACATCCTTGAAATAATTATTTATTTCACAATGATTATGGAATTTCATTTTAAAGAAATTTTCTTCACTGAATGATTCGTGCATGTTATTTTACATGATATTTCTCTTTGTGTATGATATAAAATCCATCTTGGAAATTAATTTCATCTAAAATAACTAAATTTTCCTCAATAATAATTGGGATTTTTCAATTGGATATCAAAATTATCCACAAATATTTTAATATCCTCATATCTGGTTGAAAAATATGTATAGATAATATAAGGATTGTGATTCATTTATGATCTAAGAATGCAACAAGAAATGGTTAATATTGAATTCCATATAGTTAATGATATTGAAAAATAACTTTGGTGTTGAAAATTTATTAAAACATGTGTAGAGATTATGAATGATTCATTTTTTTATCAACACGCAGTTTCATTCTCATATAATCCTATCTCCTTGGTGAAACGTTCTTTTAGAAATGTTGTGTATCTTTCTATTTTATCAGTGATATCAAAAGTTAATTGTTGATTTCTACCATCTAGAATGGTTCGAGATCATATTTTTTCAAATACAATACAAATACCTAAATGGGTTGGATAATCCTCAATGAGATTAGGGTTTTTTGGATGGTGGGTCTTCAATCATTTTTATAACATTATCCCAATGATTAGATTAATATTTTAATTATAATAATCATCAGTATGATTTGGATAATAAGTGTTTCTCTAATGAAATTAATGATTAATTTCTATTCCAGTTTTTTAATAAAAGGATGTCATATTTTGTAATGTTTTCTATAAATTAAAAAGGATGGTTACCAAACCATATTCCCATGACAACATTGATATTCGAGTGAATTATCAAAACATGATTCATCATCACTATAAAGATGGTTACCGAGATTTTAAAAATAATATTTTTTAGTGAAATGAATATCCAAAAGTTTTCTCAAAAGTTTTTCCTTTCTATTTTCTAATTTATAAGTTCTTTCCCTTCAGTATTCTTTCATGTTTATAGAAGTATGTTTCCCTCAATTGTTGGAATATGGTGCTTGCAAATTAATTATTCCACAGATGAGAAATCCATGTATCCTTAGTTATCCTTTAGTTGATTTAATTGATTATTTTGGAAAATTATTAGAAAATATATTGGATGTGAAGCCTATTTTTCATTAATAGACATTGTATAGATAAATAAAAAATTCCATAAAATTTGTATCCTCATGATTTGATAGTAGAAGTATGATACATAGTGGTTAGAATGGATTTTTGGATAGGTATTCCATAAGATAGATTTTTACTAGTTAGATATTTATAATGCCAGTAAAGATGTCATATATTTTACTATTTCATTGAATGTTCACTACATTTTGTATTCATGAGCTAAACTCTATAGTATATATAAGTCACTAGGTTAAAATAAAATAAAATTAATGAATCTGGGATTGTGACAAAATAATACGACTGGATATGACAAATAATAATGATTTGAATGAGAACACTAATACACATTATATTATTTTTAGTGATGATTATGATAATGACTTGGAGGAAAATTAAATCAGACATCATTTTTATTTACATATATTGTTTCATATTCATTATATTGTATGATATTAAATGAAATAAAATAACTGTTTTCATATGGATATAAGATCTATTTATCTGAACCACATGAAAATAATGGGTATCAATAATTTTATAACATCATTCAATTATCTGAATTCTTATGATTAGTTTCATTTGTATGTTATTATTGGGTGTAAAATGGTGCAAATTATTAGGTATATTGATTTATTTTATTTATTTACATTATGTTTTTTGGGGTAATGTACATTTTATTTCGAATCTAAAGCACGATTTAACACCATACATAGAATATGATGTTGTAAATTTGGATTATCAGTGTTTTTATTTGAATCTTACTAAGTGGAATTAGATATTGTTTAGGATATCGTTAGTTGACACATGGTAATAGCTAATGTAACAATAAATTCCCATTTAATGTTTTTGTTAATTTAGTGGGTTTTTTTGTATTAGAAATATATCATCAGAATATGTTAATATCCATATTAGTAACAATATGTGAATCACATCAGATTTTAGACATTGTTGATAAAATTTAATCTCATCTTAACAGACATAGATTTTTTATTAACAAGATTCAAGTTGTATAAGATGGAAAACATAAAATGATATAGGAATGATAGAAATATGATCAGACTTTTATGATGTACTTTTCCTAGAATGTGGCCCATAACTTCTATGATTTAAAGACATTGTTTTATTAAATTATTACTATTATGGATATGTATGAAACACCTTCCATAATGAAAATTTTCTTTATATGTTGATCCCATTTTGGATTATTTTTTCTTCTTATATGTCTTTGATAGATCATATAAATGTTTTAACATGGTTTTGTGTCAGTTTAAATATATTAATATGAAGTTCATATTATAATTATGGCCACTATTATTATTTAATTTTATTTTGATAGATGGAGTGTTATGGTGAATACTCTAAGTAATCCTTGTGGGAAATATTACTAGGTCATTAGGGATATTTAGGGCATAATTGTAAATGTATATATTACGTAAAGGGAGGTTAAATAAAAAACAAATAACGATAACAATATTTATGGAATAAGATGATCACCGCATTCTAAGACACTTCTTAGAAAATTATATGATAAGGAAAGAAGAATAAGACATTGTAAATCAGATGGTACATGCCTAGTTTGTTTGAACTATGTTAAGAGAGGGTATCAGATATATCACATTAACGAAGTAAGGATAAACATGGGATGGCCCGTTTCCAAAAATACAAGTTATATGAACAATAAATAAAATTAATGGAGTATTGGTATACTAATGAGTGTTTTTGTTTAGTTATATTAATGGATCATTGATTTTATAGAAACATTACACTTCACAGTAGTTAATTCATGTATAAAAAATAATGTGTTCTAAAGGTATAGAAAGGTGATCTTGGAGGATAATCAGGCCATAGAAAATATTGATAAATTTAATCTAAAGAACCAAATAAAAAATGAATGTTATTGTGATATCGAGGAAGTTCAAAAAATATTATATTTTTTGATATTTGTAACATATATGGGTTATCTATTTTAAGAATTGTTTAATATGAAATCCACTTTGTGATTGTGGAAGATAACTCAAGGATAAATTGTTGTGTCTAGAATGAAAAAAAATTACACAATATTTGACTGATTAGTTAGTAAACATAACCATTATTTATAATATAATATCCAATACATCAGATATATATCATTCGTGACTCTAGAATATTACTGAGAATATATTAACAGTACTACTAGATAATGTTAATTCAATGTTTTTTCACTTTGAATTTAGAAATTTTCAGATTTTCAAACACATTAAATAATGACAGATGATGTCCAATCCGATTGTATGGAAGCCCATGACCAAAATGTGGAATTAATGTACACATAAATTTATAGACCCTCTACAATCAGATCTCTATTTGGATCATAATAATTTTAAAAATCAATTAATGATACCATATGGAATGTATGATTTTACATCCTAAAATAAAAATATGATGAATTTGAAGATTTTTTTTCTGTGGAATAGAATTTTGTAATGTCCTACAAGAAATAAAATTATTAAGGTCCTTAAATGGTGGTGTAAAAATCATAAGTACATTATCGAACATCTATAAGAATATTGGGATAAGAGTTGACAAGATTATACATAGGATGTATGACTAGAATGGCGCGAATTCAATAATAAATCAAACATCAATAGATAAGGTGTAAAGCATGGTTATTCACATAAGAATGTCCAGGGATATTTGGGTGGTTTTGAAAAACTATGTTTCCTATTTTTTTAATAGAATTATGTCAGCACTAATGAGGAATGATATTCCAGAACAACAACTATCAATAAACAAAATGAAATCAAAACCATAATTTTTCTGAAAGTACTTTACATGTCCCTTTTGAAGCTTTGTAGAGATATAAATATAAATAAATATTAAATTCATTATTATTTATTGGATATGGATATAAATGTTTTGGTATTATACTTTTTGTTATTGGTGTGAAATAATTCCTCAAACCGCATAATTTTATATTGATTTAGCGAGTCATAAACAAAGACTGGAGCTTGAATAAAAAAACATGATGAAACATATTCAAATAAACATATTCAATTTTATCTAAATTGTAATAATGGATGGACAAAAGATTTTGATGATAATGATTAAAATAATAATTTTTTGGAAAATAGTCATGTGGATGTTTCCCTAGATAAATCAAGGTCTTCTGATACTCTGTAGGGGGTACAAAAAGATAAGTATCCATGAATCAAAAAAATCAGATTAAGCAATAAAGAATAGTGAAAGGATTTAGGGTGATTAATTTTGGTCTTCATTAGTCAAAATAACGACTTTTATGCATAGTTAGGACATATATTATATACTTATAATGGATAGATATGATCTAATGTTTCTGAAAAATGTTTTAGGGCTCTGTGATTTTGATAATTTAGATTTATTAATTAAATAATTATTGGATTTTATATATGTGACTTAGCCATGGTTGATAATGATATTTCAACATAGAATAAATTATGTTCAAGAAAAATAGATTTTTTATTTAAAGGGAAAAGTATATGAAATGAACAGTTACAAAAAAGACTTTTGGTGTTTTGGTTTTAGAAGAAATAATGGATTGACATCTCAAATATATTAAAACATGTAGTAAAACACACTACAATACAAATAGTACATAATAAAGTATCATTAGTTGATATTCATTTAGAGAAAATAGAATTAAAGAAAACATTTTTCAACGTATATTTATAGTAATAAATTTACATGTGTAAGCAAGCTAGTTTTTTATCAATGTAATACAAAATTAGTGTATAGGATGAATAAAAGTATCTATGGATTAAAAGAAACACCAATACATTCAAAAAAATATAAAACAATTATGTTGGTAAAAAACTTATTCATAGAATCGTGGACCATTGATTCTATCATGAGTAGTTTAATTATTCTCATTATTTATTGTTTCTATTATATATGTATGACATGTTTTTTAATATGTACAAACATTAAAGGTATTCATTATTTGAATGAGTTGTTTTCTAGAATCATAAAAGGTATGTATTTTAGTGGATAAAGGAATATTTCGGTGATGATGTATTTGGGTGATTGGGAGGACAATGTTATACTGATGTCATAGAGGGATTAACATAGCAATATTATTGAACGTTTATGTATTTCATGGTTTATTTAAATTTAAATATTGTTTTTTGAAAACCTAAAAAATATTAGAATCATGTACCAAACATGGAGGATGATGTGAATAACATGGTAACAATTTCAATATCTTCCATGGTATGACTGATAATGTACTCCATGGTGTTCACTTATTTGGACATTGCATATGAAATTGTATATATTAGATGTTTTTGGTGAAATCAAGGGAAATAAAATTATAAAACCCTGAAATAGGCCATCTTATATATCAATGGAATAAAATATAAAACCTTAATATTTGTGATAAATGATAATTTTTATATGTATTTTTTCTACACTTTTGGGTAAATTTAGATACTCAACAGAGTAAAACCAATTTTGTGTTTAAATTTGGAATAACAATAGTGAAATGGATGTCAATATTAAAATTTTTATAACCAGTTTCCATAACAAAAAGAATGTTACATGGATGTAAAATAAGGGAATGTGATGATATGGTCTGGGAATCAGTTTGAAGAACTCAATAGTATCTAGGGGTAGATTTATTTTCTATAATTGTCAAAGAATGATAGATTTATTAATTTCCATGATAAAAACACAATGAATATTTTTTGGAAGTAATATATAGTGTATAAGCACACCCAGACATTAGTGAGTGAAATCTTGAGGCAATATTTTCCTTTAGTGAGAAATGGTTGAATGGATGGAGGTGGAGACACTTGTGTTAATGGATGTTTTGTTTTTTTTATAATATGTCTTTCTGTTTCAAGTTCTTTGTATTTATTTTACATTAATTTTGAATATTTTTGGATTTAGAGTGTATTTTAGTCTTCTAAAACAATTCTATAAGGATAAAATTGGATGACATTTTATCTTGAGGCTCAGAAAATTCCTATGATTTCTTCTATGTTTTGGAGGGTTATTCAAAGAGAAATTCTATATGTTTTATGTGTATTATTTATTTAAATGTAACTTCAGAGAATAATTGATAGATTTCAACATAAAATTGATTGTTCCATAGATTCATTGGTCTAAATCCAAATGCTACAAGCATTTAGAGTTTAACTGGTTCAAATGGATGATCATAAGTAATGACTTCATTTAAATGAAACTGAATATACTATAAAGACCCACAATAAATATTGGGGTGGAAAAAATTATATTCTTCTATTCAAAAAATTCATGATTATGACTTTTATATAGAAACCATTAAACAATTATTAGTTTCATTTATAGATTTGGGTTTTTAATATTTGTATCATCTAATATTAATGTTAATGGAATAGTATTCTCATATAAACATTGGACATTAAAATACAAACCACATAAAACTAATGTATTCCATTATGTACATAATGTATATCAATTTTTTTTTTCTAGTTGTATGAAATTTTGATTTTCTAATGCAACATGGCATAATGAGAAAGGTGTGTGAACTGTTGAGAAAATATAGGAACAAAAGATAAATTACCCAAACCAATCCTATTAATCAATAAAATATTTTGATCCCTCAAATAATCATGTGTAATTGCCTAAGACACCTCACTATATATGTTCTTCAAGAAAAGGAATATTTAATGAGCCATAAATTAAAATGAACCAATTCTTTTAAAAAAAAAAACTAGTTTAAAAAATAACAAAAAATAAAAAAATTTGCAAAGTTAAAATACCACTTACATGTTTTCAGTTTCATCCTTTGTCCATAGATATTTGTGAATGAAATTTTTATATCTATGTAAAACTATTATAAATTATTACCCATTTACCAGGTGGATTACATAGAGAATGTAATCACACTATATAAGAATATGTAGTCCCCCCTCCCATATATAATATATGGTCAAACTGGTCGTCTAATTGCAATATCCTCTTAAATTTTTTGGAATCCAACTTTTTGAAATAGTATACCTAAATCTCCAATAGAAATACCCAATTGAGTAACTATATTTGGAAAAATAAGACAGTAACCAATCCCCCATGACACGAGACCTCATTGTATATAAGGCCCCAGACTTAAACCTTACTTAATATTGAATGAAATGGATAATTCACATTGAGGATCTTTTCAGGTTTAGAGTTTTAGAGAATTAGGACATAACTATTACATATCAAAAGATTACAAAGTAGTCACTTATACTAAATTTCCATAAAATAAAAACTCTTAAAAATAATCATGTCTAGTTCCATGTATTAGATAACATGACTTTCCCTTGATCCCATCCTTGACCCTATTCTACATTAAGTCATGTGAAAAACATTTCAAAAAAACTTGGGGTGAGCATAAAAAGCTCAGCAAGGGATACATAAAGAATGAAAACTGTTAGTTTTTCAAAACATCAAGTAAACCATGTATACTTTATCAAATTAATACCTTTCACCTTTAAGAAGTAGTAAAAACTCTTCACTGAATAAAATATCATTACTTACCCTTTTGTAACCAAAAGATTACCATAAAAACCTTATAAAGAACACATAAAATATAAAGGTAACATGGGACATAAAAATACTTAAATGAAATAACCATACAGTCGAATTCCACACATACTTAATGGAATATCCATATGGCCGACTTCCATACATAATTAATGGAATAGCCATACAGCCGACTTCCATACCCAATGCATTGGAGGTTATAACGTAACCAACCGTCCTGGTATTTACAGAACCACCCGTCATATGGTTTATAACGTAACCACCTGTAAAATGTCCAAGTACAATAATTAGACATAAAATAATTAAAATATAAACATTTCAGTAACAACATTTCTTTTTAAATCAAAATAAGTAATTCCAAGATATTGAATTAATCAATCCATTTTAAAAAATCATTTAAAAGGGATTTTTGAATCATTGTGTCCCATACCACTTTGAAGATTTTATTGGAATTATTATTTTTAAAACATTAATTTCCATATTAATAAAAACTGAAAACCACTTTGAAAACATGGACAATATATATAAGGGTTTAGAATAATAAATCTTTTAAACATTTAAAAAGATATTTTTGTTTAAGAATTTTTAACAAAATTAGAGACTCTTGAATACAAATAATTGCGGAATAACATATAATCCGAATGTTATAAAATCATGAGAATAAATGGATTCATGATATAATATGTCAAAGGACAGTATAAACACCATTTAAGAGTGATTTGGTGCATAACAACAATGAAGTCTCAATGGAAATGTAAATTGAGATGAAATCCAATATAAAGATAGTATCTTTAAATTAAGGATAAATCTATCAAATAATTATGTGTGAGAAATATAAATACACCCAATATAAGTTGATATAAAGTGTGAAACAATCAGAGGTCATTCACACATATTAATAGGATGACAATTTCAAGAAGTACAAGTTGAACCCAAAGAAATCGAAATTGGGTTAAGACGTTCCCTTGTAAAAGTTCGACAGACTAACAGTGTCACTTCAAAATTCATAAAATTAGTCGATGAGAGAGTGAATGGTATCTCATCACATAGACATAAACTTTATATAAATAAGGATATAGTAGAACATATCCCAACATAATAATATGTAAATTAAAAGACATAACAAAAGAAGTCTTTTAAAAAGAGGAGGGTGAAAGGTCCCCTTACCGAGTAGGGTAACTTTCAATACATACACCCCATGGAAGAAGGGTCATAAAATGAAGATGTAAATACCCATAAATGATATTATAATACACAAAGTGTATAATAATGTGAATTGCATACACCACTCAATGGAAATAGTGGAAAACGTAGCATAAATGTCATGGGAATAAAAGTGAAATGAAAATTCCATTACAAAAAATCGGTAGCCTAACGGCACCACTAAAAACTTCCAAAAATGGATTTATGAGATAAAATAGGGTAACTCATAATATTACCATAAAATTACAGTATGAGTAATATAAAATAACATCCCCAAACATAATAACTACGAGCTTAAAAGAAATGACATAAAAGAGAGTACTTAAAAAGAAAGAGAGAGGTTGGATCCCTTACGAAAATTCGGTAGCCTAACGGCGCCACTCAAAACTTCCAAAATGGATTGATGAGAGAAAATAGGGTCTCTAACCATAGGAACATAATATTTACAGTAGGAGTAATATAAAAGAACATCCCAATCATTAGAAATATGATCTTAAAAGGAATGACATAAAAGAGTGTACTTAAAAAGAAAGAGAGGGGTAGGATCCCTTACCTCAAGTCCGACTTGACTTTTTCGTTTCTTTCTATTCCGGAGTAATAAAAATTGGTCAATTTATAATTTCCTAAGGACCTCCTTTAAATATTATTATTCCGTTCAGATCACATATTATAATGTTATTATAATTTCTTAATAATGTTAGTTCATATCAGACGTTTTTACCAATGTTTGGTACATGAGTCAAAAATGAACTTGTATGAAAAATAATTGCCCATGTAGTTATAAGTATATAATTTAGAGAATATTATTAATGATTAAAATATCATATATATCCATTAAATATTCATTTTTTACTATTCCATATCATTTGGAGATAAAAATGAAAAGCACCGTTCATGGAGACGGTAGGCCGTACGTACGCATGCACGCTACTTTCATTTTTTCTTTGTCATATTAATGGAAATAAAAAAAATAAATGATATATGTATTTATATATTATAATTCCAGTATAATATATATGTTATATAGGTCAAATATGTTTATTAATTTCATTCTTTATACATTCCGTGTATTGCATGTACGAGTCACATCACTTGAGGGGGCGGTAATCCACACTTCCTTATATGAAATTATCGCATTTTCACAACATGAAAAGAATAAAGGTATAGTTTAAATATAAAATATATAAGCATATAAATACCATATATATATTATATAATATAAATTTACATCATAATGGCCACCTTTAAAGGTGTTAAAAGAATATTGGACCATCATCGTTTCGTGAGGTAGAAAATCGCCAACCACAGAAATGGTATGTTCTTTAACCATTAGACGATGGTGTGTGTAAATGTAGATCAAATAATTCTTATAAAAACATCCTAGTATATTGATGATATTGGATTTGTTACAAAAAAAATTAATAAAAAGAGTTTAGGATGTTGGAGAAGAAAAATAAAACAAAAGGACACAAGTGAAGACATTACCTTAAAATCAGGTAACTCCCATTGGTTTGAGCTCAAAGGATTCCTTGGGAAGACTTCTGCCCAAAGTGAGGCTTCAAGGAGTTAGAGATGGATTTGGAGAGACAAAACGGGCATGGTTTGGCCGAGCCAAAGGCTTTGGAAGTGTGGGTAAAGAGTTAGAGGTGGGGGCCTTTTATAAGAGGAGAGGAGGGGCACTCTTGGAAAGTAATGAAATATTACTTTATTTTAGAATGAGTTTCAGATTGTAGTGGTCCCACATTGATGTTTCCCGAGGCTAAGGTGATAAGGGTTCGGAATCCACCCATCCAATAGGTTTTGGACAAGTGTAGGTCTTATATTTTACATTATCTTTCCATTTTATTTAAATCGTTAAATAATTAGGTCATCACTGCATCATCATGATGTCATAAATAATTTAATTTATTTAATTTATAAACAATACTATGATGTAGGAAATATTTTTAGCTTTCAAATGAATATTTATAGTCCAAAATATCGTTTATGTAGACAAAATTAAAAATATTTTACTTAGATGAGACATTCTTTGTTACATTTAGCATTCTTTAAAAATAAAAAAATAAAAAGTCACTTTCTCACAAAAGTGATTCCATGGGGCCTCCATGTTTGGCAAAAGACATCCCATGGTCAGCCATGAGACAAACCGTATCCTTAGGAAACATGTTGTGATCATTTTTTTATAATTATGAAATTATTTTATTATCCTTAACTACCTGATTACTCATTAATCAAGATAATTAAAGATAATAACCGTCGTTACTATTCATAATGTCCAAAAATAAAAGAGTCTTAATTACATAATTTGGACCTTATGATTCCAAATATGTAATCCATTTTACCAAATTCCAAACACATAAATTGAAATAATTAATTTAAAAAATAATTCTCGTTGTCAAAACAAATAGCGGGTTTTTTAGAAACAATATTTATGAAAAGTTTGGCACTTGTTTATGGCCAATTCAAAAGTGAAATTAATCCCAATGACCATAATTAAATTACATGGTAAAAATATATTCTAATTAAACTTTAAAACAAATTATGAAGATAATATAACCATATAATTAAATTATATTAAAAAGCAATTTTGATGTAAAATGCAGTATTTTTCACTATTCATTGAAAAATGAACATTGTCGGAAAAATACCAAAAATTAACCCATGGTAAATTTAAATGTCCCAATCATAAATAATATGTTTATTTTGATAAATATATCTTATAAAATTGTCAAAAGTTTGATTTAATAAATGGTTTTCCATCAAAAGGTAGTAAACCAATCTTTTAAAAATAATAGTGTATTCAATGCTTAAGATTGGAATCGTTTGTATTTTAAGCCTCTAAAATTTATTGGATAAAAGTAAAAAACATTTAACAAACATATATAATCGTATTTTAGTTATTTATATTCATTCCTATCAATAGAACAACTATGTGTTAACTACCATTTAAAATAATATTATTTTATTATTAGAGTGCAACGTATTATTTCAAAGGACCACGGTGTTGCGTATTGGGTAAGCCATCGAGCATGGCGTTCCCTTTAAATTAATATTGAAATTTTATTCACAAATAGGGATAACTATAAAAATGTCATATTCTTTATTAACCTAGGGTGTTAGATCCTTCCCCCCTTTTGGGAATTTTTTCCTCGCAATTTTGAAATTGGGCTCGGAAACATCCTTGAAAGTCCCACAACGGAACAAGAGTCGGTAAAACAATTACATTAAAATAGAGAAAGATAAGTACAAAGGTCACCCAAGTTAACCCATACTAATATTTCAAGTAGGAAAACATGGACATGGAGGAGAAAACATAGGGTCATGTTCTGATGGAGAGTGATAGAAAACATGTTTTAGAGAAATTTAACCACAAGAAAATCACAAACATGTGATGGGTTCAACGGTATTCGATTCCCCAGTAGGAAAAGTTAATAGACAATATTTTTGTTTTAAGTTACTTTTTATTGAGGAATTTATTCATAAGGAAACATAATCACTTATCATGTTGACTTTCAACTGTTATTAGATTCCTTACACAAACTCATATTTTCTCCAAAAGACGAGTATTTAGGAAGACTTGTTCTCATTAAGAGTACAATAATAAACTTATAGAGAATCACTTAATACATAAAAGAGAACTATATACTTCCCATGTATTTAGACATTATCCAAAACCAAAACCCAAAAGGTTAGTACAAGATCAGATAATCCAGAAAAGGTTAACACTTTATAAAAAGAAAATCTATTCATAATCTACAAAATTTGTCCAACAAAACCCAAAGTTCAACGAGGACCATTTGATAAACAATTTTACCATAAAATTCTTCAAAGTAAACCAAACTAATATTGAAACCCAAATATTTGAAGGATTTAATGACATAGTCTTCCAAGTTAAATCATTACATTTATCTCCAAACAACATCAGTTGCTCTTAATTTCTCGTATTGAAAAGTAATTAACCTAATCACATATCCTCCATGATAGGTTAATAAATTTACATAGATAACCCAAAATCAACTTACTATTAATTCATAAAATAATATAAATAAAAAGAACCAGTCAAACTAACCAGGGACTTCACGTAGTCCAGTGGTAGGCGATAAATACCAGTTGCACTTTGGTTGTGGGTTCGATTCATGCAGCTTTGTCTAACGCGACGAGTTGTCACACGGTCTGTGTGTTATCCTTTTTCCAAAACTATATAATTCTTAAAACATTCCCAAAAATGAGATAAAATATTCAAAAATAATCATAACATATTTTAACCTTAATTTTATCTCATTCCTTTCACTTTCCATCAATACATATAGTAACCCATAATTACATCAAAAGTAAGGATCATATAAACCAAATGGTTCATTATAACTATGTCCACAAAAGAACCGATAACTATTCCATGAATAAAATTTTCATATACCAAACATAAGGGTTACACATACTATAAAAAGTCTTCTAATGTAACCTCATCATCAAAAGAGACATAATACTCTTAATAATTTCACCATAACTCTTGAAGCCTTTATATGTTGACTTCTTACTCATTCAACATTATTCATGATCCATTAACCATTCCTTTCCAACCTATTCTGAAATACTTATTTCCTACAAACAAAATCATGAATCATATCCTAATATTCCAAAATAGGGAAAAAAAGTTATGAAATAATCTATACCTTTGATTGGTCATTGTCAGTTTATTCATCCTCAATCGGAATGGAATTAGGTATTGGTAAAAGAATATTTGTACGATCTTGGTGATCCCATTCCCAAAACATCTTCATAGGACATGTGTTTTCATAATTACCATGCACACCACATTTAAAACATTCAATTGATCCCTCAGAAAGAACTTCTTTCCCTTTCCTCGAGTCAACTAGATGCTTCCTTTTTCCATGGAAGGTTCTTGCTTTATGACCTTAATTTCCACATCTGTAGCATATTTCTGTCCCTTTGAAACATTTTCCTAGGTGTTTCTTTCCACATCTTTGACACGTAGGTTTTTGAACACACTTACCTTTATGATTATTACATGTAGTTCCGTAGAGATTTTTTTCACGCATATTTAATGCCTTATAGTAATCACCAAGGTTAAGGTGGTCAATAATGACTCCAGATAGTTGGTTGAGGATAAACACAAGAGTTCTCATTGTAGCTCCCATATCATTCATTTTCTCGCTCAGAAAACTGTCACAGTTTCCTTCACATCCACTGTTAGTTTGGTGCCTGCTAGATCTAGCAATTTACTAAATCCAACAAGGCCAGTGTGAGCATATCAACAAAACCATCATGTACTAAAGAGGAAGATAAACACTAAGATATACTTACTCATTCAATTTATCTAAAACTATGACACTTTCTAAAATCCTAACCATTATGTTAATGTCACTTATTCTTAGAGAATACGCTAACCTCTAAAGTTGTCTAAACCGACCTTTGATACCAACTATAAGGCCCCGACCTTAAACCTTACTTAATATTGAATTAAATGGATAATTCACATTGAGGATCTTTTTTGGTTTAGAGTTTTAGAGAATTAGGACATAACTTTTACATCTCAAAAGATTACAATGTAGTCACTTCTACTAAATTTCCATAAAATGAAAACTGTTAAAAAGAAACATATCTAGTTCCATGTATTAGATAGCATGACTTTCCCTTGATCCCATCCTTGAACCTATTCCACATTACGTTCTATGAAAAACATTTCAAAAAAACTTGGGTTGAGCATAAAAAGCTCAGAAAGGGATACATAAAGAATGAAAACTGTTAGTTTTTCAAATCAACAAGTAAACCATGTATACTTTATCAACGTAATACCTTTCAGATTTCAGAAGTAGTAAAAACTCTTCACTGAATACAATATCATTACTTACGTTTTTGTAACCAAAAGATTACTATAAAACCCATATAAAGAACACATTAAATATAAAGGTAACATGGGACATAAATATACTTAAATGGAATAACTATACGGTCAACTTCCACACATAATTAATGGAATAGCCATACGGCTGACTTCCATACATACTTAATGGAATAGACATACGACCGACTTCCTTACCCAATGCATTGGAGGTTATAACGTAACCACCTGTCCTGGTATTCACGACACCACCGTCATATGGTTTATCACGTAACCACCCGTAAAATGTTCAAGTACCATCATTACATATAAAATATTTAAAATATAAACATTTCAATAACAAAATTTCATTTTCAATAAAAATAAGTAATTCCAAGATATTGAATTAATCAATCCATTTTCAAAAATCATTTAAAATAGATTTTTGAATCAATGTGTCCCATACCACTTTAAATCTTTTATTGGAATTATAATTTTTAAAACCTTAATTTCCATATAAATAAATACTGAAAACCACTCTGATAACATGGACACTAAAGATAAGGGTTTAGAATAATAAATCTTCAAAACATTTAAATTGATATTTTTGTTAAAGAGTTTTTAACAAAATGAGAGACTCTTGAATACAAATAATTGCGGAATAAAATTTAATTAGAACTTTATAATATCATGAGGATAAAGGGATTAATGATATAATATTTCAATGGATAGTATACATACCATATAAGAGTGAATTGGTGCATAACAACAATGAAGTCTCAATGGAAATGTAAATTGAGATGAAATCCATTATAAAGATGGTATCCTTAAATTAAGGATAAGTCTATCAAATAATTATGTGTGAGAAATATAAATACACCCAATATAAGTGGATAATAAGTGTGAAACAATCAGTGGTAATTAACACATATTCATAGGATTACATGTTCAAGAAGTACAAGTTGAACCCAGGGAAATCGAAATTGGGTTAAGACGTTCCCTTGTAAAAGTTCGACAGCCTAACAGCGTCACATCAAAATTCATAAAATTAGTCGATGAGAGAGTGAATGGTATATCATCACATGGAAATAAACTTTACATCAATATGGATATATAATAACATATCCCAACATAATAATATTTAAATTAAAAGACATAAAAAAAGATGTCTTTTAAAAAGAGGAGGGTGAAAGGTCCCCTTACTGAGTTAGGTAACTTTCGAAACGTACACCCCATGGAAGAAGGGTCATACAATGATGATGTAAATAGCAATAAATGATATTATACTACAAAAAGTGTATAATAATGGGAAGTACATACACCACTAAAAGGAAATAGTGGCAAACATAGCATAAATTTCACGGGAATAAAAGTGAGATGAAAAATCCCTTACAAAAACTCGGCAGCCTAACGACGCCACTTAAAACTTCCAAAAATGGATTTATGAGATCAAATAGGGTCTCTCATAATATGACCATAAAATTAAAGTATTAGTAATATAAAAGAACATCCCCAAAAATAAGAAAGATTATCTTAAAAGAAATGACATAAAATAGAGTATTTAAAAAGATAGAGAGAAGTTGGATCCCTTACAAAAATTCGGCAGCCTAACGACACCACTCAAAACTTCCAAAATGAATTGATGTGAGAAACTAGGGTCTCTAACTATAGGAACATAATATTTACAGTATTAGTAATATAAAATAACATCCCAATCATAAGAAATATGATCTTAAAAAGAATGACATAAAAGAGTATACTTAAAAAGAATGAGAGGGGTAGGATCCCTTACCTCAAGTCCGACTTGTCTTGTTCGTTTCTTTATATTTCTGAGTAATAAACATTGGTCAATTTATAATTGCCTAAGGAACTCCTTTAAATATTATTATTCAGTTCATATCACATATTATAATGTTATTATAATTGTTTAATAATTTTAGTTCATATCAGACGTTTTTGCCGATGTTTGGTACATGAGTCAAAAATGAAATTGTTTGAAAAATGATTGCCCATGTAGTTATAAGTAAATAATTTCCAGAATATTATTAATGATTAAAATATCATATATATCCATTACATATTAATTTTATACTATTCAATATCATTTGTAGATAAAAACGAAAAGCACCGTTCATGGAGACGGTTGGTCGTACATACGCATGAACGCTACTTTCATTTTTTCTTCGTCATATTAATGGAATTAAACAAAAAATGATATATATATTTATATATTATATATCCATTATCATATATATGTTATATAGGTCACACATGTTTATTAATTTCATTCTTTATACATTCCATGTATTGCATGTACGAGTCACATCACTTGAGGGGGTAGTAGTCCACACTTCCTCATATAAAATTATCGCATTTACACAACATGAAAAGAATAAAGGTATGGTTTAAATATAAAATAAATAATAATTTAAATATCATATATATCATATATAAAATACAGTGACATCATAATGTCCACCTTTAATGGTGTTAAATGAATATTGAACAATCATCGTTTCTTGAGGCAGAAAATCGTCAACCACAGAAACAGTATGTTCTTTAACCATTAGACAAAGGTGTGTGTAAGTGTAACACAAATAATTATTATAAAAAAATACTAGTATATTTTAGATACTGGATTTTCTATGAAAGAAATGAATAAAAAGAGTTTAGGGGGTTTGAGAGCAAAATAAAACAAAAGGACCCAAGTGAAGACATTACCTTAAAATCGGGTAACTCCCTTTTGTTTGAGCTCAAAGGCTTACTTTGGAAAACTTCTGACCAAAGTGAGGCTTCAAAGAGTTAGAGAGGGATGTGGAGAGAGAAAATGGATAGAGGGTGGCAGAGCCAATGGCTTTGAAAGTGTGAGTAAGGAGGTAGAGGTGGGGGCCTTTTATAAGAGGAGAGGAGGGGCACTCTTGGAAAGTAAAGAAATATTACTTTATTTTAGAATGAGTTTCGGATTTTAGTGGTCCCACATTGATGTTTCTCGATGATAAGGTGACACGAGTTCGAAATACATCCATAAAATAGGTTTTGGACAAGTTTAGGTCTTATATTTTACATTATCATTCAATTTTATTTAAATCGTTAAATAATGAGGTCATCGCTGCATCATCATGATGTGATAAATAATATAATTTATTTAATGTATAAAAAATAATATGATGTAGGAAATATTTTTAGATTTAAAATGAATATTTATAGTCCAAAAGATCGTTTATGTAGACAAAATTAAAAATATTTTACTTAGGTGATACATTCTTTGTTACATTTAGCATTCTTTAAAAATAAAAATATAAAAAGTCACTTTCTCAAAAAGGTGATTCCATGGGGCCCCCATGTTTGGCACAAGACATCCCATGGTCGGCCATGAGACAACCAGTATCCTTGGGACACATGTTGTGGTCATTTTTTTTTATTATTATGATATTATTTTATTATCTTTAACTACCTGATTACTCATTAATCAAGACAATTAAAGATAATAATCGTCGTTACTATTCATAATGTACAAAAATAAAAGAGTCATAATTACATAATTCGGGACTTATAATTCCAAATATGTAATCCATTTTACCAAATTTTTAAAAACATAAATTGAAATAATTAATTTAAAAAATAATTCCCATTGTCAAAACATATAGCGGGTTTTTTAGAAACAATATTTATGAAAAGTTTGGCACTTGTTTATGGCCAATTCAAAAGTGAAATTAATCCCAATGACCATAATTGTATTACATGGTAAAAATATATTCTAATTACACTTAAAAAAAATAAATAGATAATATATCTATATAATTAAATTATATGAAAAAGCAATTTTGATGTAAAATGCAGTATTTTTCACTATTCATTGAAAAATGAACATTGTCGGAAAAATACAAAAAATTAACCCAAGGTAAATATAAATGTCCCAATCATAAATAATATGTTTATTTTGAAAAATAGAGCTTATAAAATTGTCAAAATTTTGATTTAAAAACTGTTTTTCTATCAAAAGGTATTAAAACAATATTTTAAAAATACTAGTGTATTCAGTGATTAAGATTGGATTCATTTGTATTTGAAGCCTCTAAAATTTATTGGATAAAAGTAAAAACATTTAAAAAACATTTATAATCGTATATTAGTTATTTATATTCATTCCTGTCAATACAATGACTATGTGTTAACTACCATTTAAAATAATATTATTTGATTATTAGAGTGCAACGTATGATTTCAATGGAAGTCGTTGTTGTGTATTGGGTAAGCCATCGAGCATAGCATTCCCTTTAAATTAATATTGACATTTTATTCACAAATAGGGATAAATATAAAAATGTCATATTCTTTATTTACTTGTGGTGTTACATTGTATCTCTAACAAAATCTAAAAACACTATATTAGTAGTTACACATAGTCAACATAACATATATTAAATTTTATATTACACCTCCCTATTTTAATTGAATTTGATATGAATCCTACAGGGAACTTAATCCCCCTGCATTGAAGAGGAATTATAATTTTAATAATATCCACCTTAATTATCTAGGCATGGAACCCTTGGAATCCCCTAACACTAATAGAGATCTAAAAATTGCATCCCCAATACATATATATAAATTTTTCTCCATCAATTTTTTGGTAATCCCAATCCTATAAAGTCACAGTAATGACTCGTACATTTATGGCTCCAAACATTACCACACAAGTTAGTCATATTTTCTCTCTTCGAATCATTCTATAGATATAACTATCCATCATATGGTAACATAACAAATATAATGGTGTTTCAGGTTAATATGTTTTTTTAGGGATGGAAAATCAATTTTTTGAACTGGGGAATTAATGTTTCACTATCATTGTAAAGAAAACTGATTTCATAAATCGAAAAGTGTTACACTGCTAAATATTTCCTCCAATCCATCTCTTTTGATATTACTAATAAAATTATGTATTTTACCATTGTAGTGGATATTGAAAATATGTGATACAAAATATATATTAAGGTAATTTTTGATCCACCAAATGAAAAAATATACCATTTTACATTATTTGAGTATTAGAATCACCCTCAAAATATTTTCTTGAATACACTTATGATTATATAGATATCACAATATATATGTTATTCATTAATATATTTTTTATATCCAGTGATCCAATTAATGGATTGCCATAATTCATTCCCTATATTCACCATCTACCTTCTAATTACTCACACTACAATTTAAATGTATGTGCATGTTCAAACCAACACATAGATTAAAATTTTAATAGAATATGTAAATGAAATTCTTCCCATGTATCACAAATCATCTATTATTTTTTGTGCATAACAATATGAAAAATTAATGTCCATGACTAGAAGGATGGACTTTAAATTACCTTTGTTCATCAAAAACAACTCAAAGAACTTGTGTATTTCATTCCATTTAGTTGTAGATAAACTCCATGTGCATCAATATCATTGAATCCTCATTACATGGATTTTCTATTCCACTCTGAGATCTTCATTTCTGTAGATTACAACAACAAAAACAAATATTAGTTACGTTGAATGCATTGAACAACAATATACATGTCCTAAATATAATTGAGAGGCATCAAAAATAATACATCATTAATAAAATTTCAATCGGAATAGTGATATAATTTTTTTCACCTTAACGTTTTTAACCATGAATGGATGAGATTTATTATTTCAATTTTTTAAAATCTCATCAGGGGAAGTCAAGTATTAGGTTTCAAAAAAATTCGTCTTTATGAGTAGTCTCAAAATTTGGCATTTAATTTCTATAGTCTTCTAATACATAAATATATGTTTATAGTATTTATATAAATTTTTTAATATAAATAGTTTTAAAAACCATACTCATGTATATAAAAATGGTGTGATGTTTTATTATCAATGAAAATTAATTGAATATATTCACTACCATTTTCTATTGAAATAATTTTTCAATTATCCTATATTTATACTTGATTCTTCAATTAACTGATTATTTCTTTAAAAACCATACATTATATAATTATTTCCTTTATTTTTTAAAATTAGTTATATCTATTTTCACATTATAATTTAATGAATACATTTACTCCACCATATATAACTTCCACTTTTCAAAATCCTCGAGTGATGTATATACATATAGGACATCATGTTTTCTCCATTATAATATAATTATACATTGTAGGCTATGAACACATGTTTTTAATGGTGATATAACTTTGTAAGAACATTATAATACAATATTTTTTTCTTATCCTTCTGAAACTTCACCTTCTGGTGCTCTAACCTCTGGTGTATAAACATTAAATGTCATAGTTAATTCCTCTGAAAATTCTAATAATATTTACATATATTATTTTTTCCAATCATATAGAAAAATAAAACCTCGTATAGACTCACAAAAACTATAAAATATCATGTTTTAACATCTTAAACAATATATATATATATTATATAATTATTCTCCAAAAAAAATTTCAAATTCAACCAACTAAAATTATCAATAAAATAAAAACTCAATAGATAAAAAAATTGATGCTATGATAATATTTTAAATACTCTCATCCTAGAGTTGAAACAAAAAATTATCTGCCATATATCCCAAAAATAAAATAAATTTTAATTTCTCATCTTTCTTAACTATATTACTTGCATTAAATTAAATTTTTTTTAAAAAGACATCATGAAAAATTTAGTTTTGTTGTTTTATTAGACAAAAACTAGTCAAGGATAACTTTCCACGTTTTTTCAAAAAGACAACAGCTGGCTAATTAAAAAATTCAATTCATTATTTCGACTGAAATCAATTTAGATTATCAAGATTGAAACCTTATGTTATGTTTCTTCTCATTCAATATCTTGTTCATATATTCATCGACATTTTCATATTTGATGTATAAGGAAAACTTTTCTCATCCAATAATCACATAGTCTAATATTAATTCTTAATCTTCTATATATTTTGTTTTCCATCATTATCCATCCTATGTAGTTTGAGTTTCCATTCATTCTCACTATCAACAATGGATTTCCATATAGTGAAAGAAATGAACACTTATAACTTATGCTTCATGAATTATACCCTCACTTTTGTTATCACATCATCCAGAATCACTATGAAGTATAAGGAACATCCATAACATCAATCATGATATGGAAAAATATTAATAGTAAGAAACCATCCAATAATTAAAATATTAGGACTATTTTGTTTAAAATTAAACAAATAAATCTTCTCCTTCCTATGTATACAACTCCCACATAATTCAATATTTATGTAGTTGATATTTAGTAAACCATTTTTCGAGTAATGTTTTCATGTTATTATCAATGATTTGACCCAAATGATTGTGTTGTAACTCCATATTTCAATAATTCATTATTGTTTCAATAGAAAATCCATCTAAACATATAGCCTAATAGAATTTATCATCTATATATTCTTTTTCCATAACTTTATTGTTTTTTTCCTCTATATTAATAAGTATTCCTTCTACATCTTGAAATTCACATAACCCTTTATGAAAACTTCAAGATCCACATTATCTATTTAGTTTTCCATATTGAATATTTATGACACATAATAATTCATTCACCCATTCTCTAATGTGGAATATAATAGGACACCGAAATAAATAGCCCATGACTCTACAATATATTTGATAGTTAACATCAAGGCACTACAATAATCATATAAATTTAATGAACTAGATCTTCATGTATATAATCTTCCAAAAATAATTTTTTAGAGTTCTTAATCATTCATGGGATAACCCAATTTAAATGATTAAGCAGGTATGTCTTTATCTTCATTAATTTCCTATACTCTAATTTTTATATTACAATTTTATCTCATTGATCTTCTAATTGACAGAATTCCGCCTACCATTTTATTCAATTTATTTTTTCATGGTCCCTGAACTTCCCTCTTATTTAGATCATCATTCAATATTATTATTATAAAATACTTAAATATTATATCATATTTAATGTTATAATGACATAAATTAGGGACCATCAACTCTAAATTCATTGGTAGGGATTATAACATAAGAAATTCCAAAACATTATCTTGGGAAGATACATTAAATTACATGGAATAACTCTTGATATTATTAAAATAATTAAACATATTGTCACTTGAGATTATTTTTGTCAATCTCAAGAAAAAAACCATTTTAACACTATTATATTTTTATAAAACTATATCAGAGAAACCATCAATTTTGATAAAATATTCTTCTCGTGAATGTTGAAATTAATACTCTTTTACAATAAGATGTAAATCAAACCTGGTGAATTATTATTTATCTACTACCATTAATCCATACCAATATTTGATTAATTTGTTTTGGTTATTTTAAATACAAGCTCGTTTTATATGAGATTATATTGAATCTATATCCTCCATAATCCATAATACTTTATGTAAATCATGTCAAAAATAATCCTTATATAATCCAAATCCATTATTTTGATACAATAACTCCCACTTTATCAAATAATGTCAGGGATTTAATTTAAAAAATGATACCTATATATGATTATTTTTTAGTAAAACAACAGATAATAACACTTTATGGTAGAATAGAAACACAAAAGCGAATCCAAAAAAATATAAACCGGTAGAAATAAGATAGTAAATCTACTCGATTTTTGAATCCCTCCAGACACCAGACATAAAATCACACCACACACCCCGAACTAATTTCACCAGAAAATAGAAATATCGAATTAAACCTAAATCAAAATTTATAGAGTATATCATAAAACAAACATAATAAAAAAAGTAATGTTTTAAATATAACAAAGTAAAATGGCATGTTTTTAATATAGTTATTATTTTTATCCTATATCCATAAGAGAACATTAAAAGATATATTTCTAGAAAAGTCAAAGTTTTACAACATGTGACCTATAATCCTCATCAATATCATAAATAAATAAATTAAATTACAAATCCATTTGGGGTCCACACCATATATAAATTATCGTTTAATATTTAATTCAGGTTCACTAACGTCCTATAATTTCTAGCCTCCAAGATCCTTCAATAGTAATAATTGATCTTATGACAAAAAAATTCTTTTGATTGGTTACATATAGTAAATATAGCACATCAGGATTATAAAATATACTCTAAATCATTTCACATTTGATCTTCCAATGAACAAACACTTCCCTCGAAATTTAATCTGAATCAACATATCTTTTATTGGAGTCCTTCCTTCGATAACCCCTTCTAGTGAATTAAATCTAGAAAATACATTGAACTAAATATAGATTTTTTAAGAGGATTCAAAATCCTAAATTTCAATACCTGTATTTTTGTATTTTATGTTCATATTGTAACATCTTGACAAAGTAGTATATAAGTATTGGTTATTAACTGCACATAGTTGATTGTAATACACATTTGGTGGATTAATGGTGTAGTTCTGAACCCCACAAAAACACTATTTACCTCCAAATTTTTAATGGAAATATGTATATTTTTACACCAAATAAATGTTTATAAATCATAGAAGTATTGTGTTTAAAATTTTATTCATAAGATTTATTTTCCTTATAAAATAAGATATTTATTCATATTTACATTCATGTAAATGATATTCAAATGACTTTACCTCATGTAATATTTGCAGTGTGATCCTTATGCCAAACTATTGTGAAATTTGTGAGATAACCTCAATGATTATATTGGATTCATAGTGGGATATTAATGGATTACTTCTTCAAGAAGATACTTCCAATAAATTTTGATCAAAATTTATAAAATTATTGCAGATGAATACTATGATATTTTTTTAGGATTACCTTATGTGGAAAAATTATGAAAATATATTTGTACCTTTTTAAATACTCATAAAATTATCTATTGGTGTGTTCCTTATGATGTTAGTATCCTTACAAAATGTAGTACTATGTGAGGTTTGAATCTTTTTTTTAATGAAATTAACATTCAGTTTTCTTCAAATATATGACTTCACTAGGTTTTTGGTTTTATATCATTTCATATATGTCTTCATTAAAGGTAAAATGAAGCACACTATATTATACAATATATATCACAAATCCTTTTGGTTTTAAATTATCACACATGATTATAAAATATATTATGTAATTTTTGTGATCCACCCTAAAAAAATCATGGGAATTGGGTAATAATTAAATCATTCCATGTTTAATATCAAAATTAACATTAATTTCTTGTATATAATATAAGTTTTTTTATATATGAAATAAGATTAATAAATAAAATTATTTTTTATCAATAATTTCATTATCTTCAGATATAGCTTTATGTACTAAATAACAATATGATAAATCACTAAATTGAGATTAAAATAGCTTTTAATAGGTTCTGACACAAATTTGTCTACTCATCATTTGAATATTGATCCTTACCACAAATTTTATTTGACATATGGATAAATTTTTAAGGGGATATCAATACCAGTAAGGTAAATGAATTTGAATCATTTTAAGTAAATATTAAAAATAAAAAATGAATATTTAGTGTTAGTATAATTTTATCCCCAGCAATTGTTCAAAATTTCGATAAAACTTCTTAAAGGATTGAAATAAAACCTAAAATTTATATATTAATCTCAAAGAATTCTGCAATGGGGGTTAACATATATTATACAATTACGATGCTCATTATTATTTAATTTTCACTGTAATTTTATTTAAATTTTATATCAATATTTTCTCCATTTTTATAAATTTAAAAAGAATTATTTTTGTTATTTTGATCTAAAGAAAATTACCAAAAAAAGTTTATTATATCAAAAGAATTATTTCTGTTCATCATAATAACCTATGAACCACTCAATCATGATTCCTTTTGAGAATTGACACCTCTTTACTCTCAAAAAAAAATTTATAGTGCGTTAAACAAATCAGTGTTCAAATTATATTTTCTAGTAGGGTAATATTTGTTTATAAAAGTAATTTTTTTTGGTAATTAATATTATCAACAAATATTAACACGTAACTAGATTATCGAAAAAAAAATATTTTTATATGTTTGAAAAAAAAATTAATATGATAGATTTTTCTTTTGATAATTTTATTTCAAAACATTTATCTTTCAATCATAAATATTATTTAGAATATTATTTTATATATTATGTAAAAAAACCAATAATTAATATCAATTTTATAATTCATTTTTAATAAAATATTATGTGCAGATATTAAAACATTTATTTCTAAAATTATATTCCATACTTATTATATTATAACTAAAAAATATGTTTATATGATAATCCAATAAACCATGGATTTATCTAAAAAAACGTGTTCAAAAAATAAGAAGTATAGAAAATTCGGTTCCCATTCATGAACATGTAAAATTTAGTAGTTCATAAAAATATCACAATAAAAGTATTAAAAATTTGGAAATATTATATAAAATTTTGTGAGTAAAATTAACTAATGGAAATTAAGTAAAATAAGAAAATTATACCTTTTAATAAGTATAACAACTTAGAGGAATTTTTATTTTTAAACAAAATAAAATATAAAATAAATTCAAAAAAAATTTACTATGTGAATCATACCTTATGAATAAGTGTATAATTACTAATATGAAAACATCTTCCTTCTACGTAACCACACTGAAAGAATATACCACCTTATAAAAGATTTATATTGATTTTCTTGATGTCTATTTTTGAAAAATCCAGATATATGTTGGATCATTCTATTAAATTCATAAAAATATCATATTACACCATAATAAAAAAATTATTCAATGAGGATATTTTCTTAACCTTCCACCATTGAAAAATGAATATAAACCCCAGTATTTGTAGTTGTCCATCAATATTGATAAATACACTAAATTATTATTTAACAACACTACCATATTAGATTTTAGTACCCACACATTAGTTTTTTCTATATCAATAATTAATTCACATTTATGTTTTTATGGAAACAATCATACATGGAAACATATTCTATGAATTTTAGCTATATATATCACTACATTTTTTTCACAGTTGGTTGTATCATCAAGAATATGGAGAGTATTATCCATGTAAAAAACAATTTCTCCTCAAAAAAGAAGAAAAACATCCTCAAAACTATTTTTTTACATCATATAATGAATATTAACAATAATTCATTCCACTTATAGGAATTTATTTTCATATTACAAACATAAAATGTTTCCCCCACCCACTAAAAAGACTATTGGGGTTACTTCGACAAGCTGAGTATCCACCTGTATCCCATTTAATGATATTAGATTAATAAAGATGGAACCCAAGATAAATGTTTTATTCTCTATGATGATATTAACTCTTTTATCCATATCATATACATTGGAATGTATTTTGTCTGATCTCATCTCTAGAATCGTCACCAACTCATCCATGCATATCAAAAATGTTGATATGTGGTTGATTACTATTTTGCAAAAAATATTCACTATGAGGATATTTTAGTGGATAATATTTCGGTTATGGAAATAAAAAATTCATTAAAATGTCATATAAAATTATTATTCTATTCAATATATTGTGTTTTCTCAATAAATCATGATAGGGAATATTAATATAGCAGTTCTTGTGAAATTTTACCCCATGTACTTTTAATTATTAGTTTTCCTGAAAATTAAAACCATAAAATGTGATGGATTTTTTCATTTTAATGTTGGAGGAATTTCTTAATGGAACATTTATAATGAATAAATTTGTATCACAACATGTGTTGTCAAAATAATAAATTTTCTACATGCAGTAACATCTAATAATTCATGTGAATATACTATTTCTGGAAAGTGATCTATTGGTAATTTTTATTTGAATCATGAAATCCTAATAGATCTTCCAAAAATGATACTAAATATGCATAAAAATATAATGGAAAATTTAAGGGAAATTGAAAATATATGACATTAAAATTATTCAAAATAATAAGAAAAATCAAATAAATTTAGTACATCTATGTTGCTTATTAAAGAATAAAAAGATTGAAAACTACAGATAATGTATATGAATATAAATTATAATATAAATTAATTAAATAATATTGATATCCACATATTTTATGGTAAAATTTCATGTGTTCAAAAATATAATATATGTATTTGTAGGTAAAAATATTTCACATTATTTTTAACAATATCAAACAAATTCTTGAAAAAATACATATTTAATGAACATAAAACATATAAAAAATAAAAATTTCTATATATAAAATAGCTATTTCAATAAATTTTTGTAAAATGTAAAACTATAAGAATTTTTACTATTAAATAAAACCATTTTTCAATCCATGATAAATTGTAACTGCTTCTATGCATGAAATATTTAACACTAATGCTTTGACTTGAGAATTTTTCTCATGTACTGTATAAATTTCATCATATCACACATCAATATATGTACCCAAGATACCCAAAATTTAAAAAAACCATTAAATTTAACTCAAATAATCCCCCTATTCTAAAGATAAATTTTTTTGGCTGGGTACAAAACAATAAACAATAATAGTGTTTTCCCCACTATAAGGTCAACAACAAAAAAAGTGAGTCTCATAACATGCCAAATATTTTTTTTATTTGTGATCTGTTTATAATGAAAATATATTTTTTAAATGATAAATCAAAATGATTCAAATTAGATATTTTATAATGGACACTAAGAGTGTATGAAATTTTGTGAACATTCACAATCGATACATGTAAAGAAGTTATAAATATAACCATTTTGATAATAATAAATATTACATGTCAAGGAAGGTATAAATTATATTTTCAATTATATGATTTCCACGTGATAATAAACATCTAATACACATAATATATTACATTATATTTCCTTCCATTAATTACATTTCATAATAATTACACAATTGAAATAAAAAACAAAACAATCTAACTCAAGGTGATTTTTTAAAAATATTAATGGAATGTGGCCTCAAGACTATTTATATATGATCAACCAAATATGATCAATTAAATAAATCATTTTTTATGGATGAAATTTTTATTAACTAATATGACCAAGAAGATGAAAAAAGAGAATAAATATGTAAAATTATTGATAAATAAAAAATAGTTGAGAAATGAAAAATAATCATACGAAATGAGCAGTGAACTATTAAAATTTTTATTTATTCCAATATATAGACCAAATTAAATATCATAAAGGGGATGTCAATTATAGGTGTAAAAAACAAATGAAAATTTCATAATTCACCTAAATGGATTGGAAATTTTTAAATAATAGGAAAAAATTATCTTTATAAATAAATAATAATGAAAAAACATAATTGAAATGGAAAATATAAATAATAACATCAAACATGTAAACATTTTTTCAATATTTAAGACATTTTCATATGTATAAGAGTGAAATCTATCAGAATTGATTTTAAATTTTTCATTAATTAAGTCATATTTATACCCACATTCAAATATGAATGAATACAAGATTTTTCTAATGAACATTATATAATATAAATCATTTAAAACCACTAAATTTTGGAAATCAATACTTAATAAATGTAAATAAATTGATATACTACATGTCACATAAAATTGTAAGAAATAACTTTTCAGTAATAAATTATTATCAATGCTCTTCTAAAAAATAATATAAAACTATTAAAAGAAAAATAAAAAATAAAATTGAATAACAACAAATATGTTTCCTATTTAACTAGTTCAATTTAACTATTCTATGTTTTCATGTATGTTAACATATTTTTAAGGTTATAGGCAATGTTAAATCATGTCGACCATTTTCCTAATGATATTTTTTTATTGAATCCGAATAAAAAATCAAAAGAACATAATGTAAATTGAAATGTACTAGGATTATATTTGATAACCCGTAATGAAAAAAAATTTCATTCATGAACGAGGATATTTCAAATTAAATCAAAAAATATTTTTTCATTCAAAAAAATTCCTTGATTTTAAGATATTCCATAAATCTAAAAATTTATCATTATACAACCATTAAGGTTTTACTATCAATGGGTTGATAGGATCGAATGTAGAATCTCTTAGGAGGTAATCCAAATGAAATCATTTGATCTCAAATAATCACTGATGTTACTCCTCATGCTAGAATGGTGGTGCAGATTTTAATTCATTTCTTACCATTGATCACAAACCATTCATTCATATTTGATGATTTATTTTATGTTCCCTTTCTCTTAGGAGAGAAGAGGGAGCTAGAATAGATTCATTCATTATTGAGAGAAAAAACTAAATAAGATCTTCATTGATAGAATTATTTGGAAGAAATCATTATTCACAACTTAATAATTTCTACCCTTTCACCTAAATTACATAATTTTTAATATATAATGATCTTGTTGGAGAAATGTAATTGAAAAAATTACCATAACATATATCTTATTAATTGAAAAAACAAACCTCAATTAATTTTAATATTATTTTTATTTCATTGATATTCACATGTTTGATGAATAATATAAATATCCAAAAATAATATAAATTTTAATAAATGATATTTAGTATATAATTCCCATTATGGGTTCCAAAACACATCCCATATAACATATTCAACATTTATAAATTATTTAATTAGAAATAATATTTACTTGAAAATTAATATAATATAATATACTTAGAATAGAAAATAAAAACTTATTTTAATATCTAACTCGCAGAAAATATTGATTGAATATATGTGATAAATAAATTGTAAATAAATATTATTCCCTATATTAGGGAATAATAATTATTGTAATTATTTATTTAAAATTTAATTTAAATGAGATCAATAGAATCTCTTAGTGATTAAATATGTAATATAATCTCTTTTTCTTAATATATCATCAAGTAGGTTCCACATTTGTGTTATTGACCAATTGTTTTATAAGGACTTCTTTAACTTCTTAATTAAAACCTATTAATACAGCATGGAAACAATATTTAGGTTGATAGTTTCATTTCAATATAAGGGATAAGATATAAACTTTTATTGATATGGAAGATAAAAAGCTTTAATAAATTTTTTTCTCTATTTAGAAACCATTATTGTTGTTGCCAACACCATTATGAACATATGTCATCACAGTATTCAATAATACCATTAAGAATGCATATCATGATATGTATTAATAATAATATTATTAATTTCTAAGGATGATTACACACCCTAATATATTGAAGGATCCAATTAAATGTAGTCATGAGGATTTCCTATTAGTGGGCTTCTCCACATACATTTCAATATTAGGTATTTCTAGGTATAAATTTAATGAGATGAAGTCTCTTATAATTATGAGTACTCACACCTAATATATGAGAACATATGTGTCCCATTGGATGATTTCATGATACTAGAAGACAAGTATTTCAAGAATTTCATCATATTAGATTAATGATATCATTATATATTCAAATTTCGATGACCTTTTAAATGATATATATTCTAATTTAAATTCATACATTAATTTCATATATAATAACTATTTATATGTAATATAAAAATTGATAATATTGATGTCAATTAATATATATGCAGTCTTAAGTAAAACATAGTTGGTTTTATGGAACCATAATCATTAAAATCTTTCATGCACAAGAAGAAACAACTTAATGATAGGTTATTTATCAATTGTAAAACATGCTTCCACTCTATATAGTTATACATAATTTTCCAACCACATATCGATGGTTAGGCTTGGATCCACATCATATCTTTTTTCTAAGTGTTCTATTTGTTAGTATACAAATTATCAGAGTTTTCCTTCTTCAAGATGTGGTATGGGACTGAAATGTTCCATTCCCGTCCTTCCTCAAGATTAAGGAGGGATAATGACCCCTGAGACCCGCCTTCAATAGGCCTCAGAGTGGAATCTAGCACCAAGGGTATAGAATCTCACATTACTTATAGGGATTTTTCTTTTTATTGAATATGAATAGGATATAATTTGATAAATTATAGAAACACCAAATAATAAATGTAAAATTATATCCATGAATCCATTCATACATTAATGTTAAAATTTAAAGTTGATAAAATGTATGAAAAAATACCCACGTAGCGTACCAGAAAAAATTAAACAAAGAAGTGAAATCAATTATCCCAACTCCTGAGCTAGTAGAGTCTATCACGGTGATCAAAGTCCTCCAGGAAACATGAAAACAAATTTATTTACATTGGGTCAGAATTCAAGTATACACATTTGAGAAACTAAATATACTCATGAACAAGTGGGGGAGCGTAAAAATGACCATGTGAGAATATAAAAGAACCTCAAGTGCCTACCAAGTAATATTTACAAGAGAAACATCAATGAGGAACACTCACCAAAGTAACGCTATTCAAGTAAATATATTATATAATGACATCAACTTTTGGTTAACCCAATCAACTTTTACACATGTTAAATTATCATTCCAAATGATCTAACCTCTGGACTCTCCCACTCTTCCCACATGTAGTCCCACTTCCCCAACCTTGCCGCACACACCTGGGCCTCATTCCGCACATAACCATGTTCATAGACATCTTGGACACAAAGACCACACACAACACCTGAAGACACCTGGGCCCCGACAACCACACATCATGCCTATGGACACTTGGGCCTCATAACCACACAACGTGGCTGAATTCACATGGGCCTCAACAATCACACACCATACCTGAAGACACCTTGGCATCATCTCGATGATACATGGGAAAATATAACTTGACCGCAAACACTTGATCCCCTCATCCATAATAAACAACTCCCTGATGAATCTAGGACAATGGTAAGCCTCAAGCCATTACATACTACCTTGGTATGCCTGATCTACATGATGACAGTTGATGGTGCGAGGAAGAATTTTAGTAACCAGCCATTCGTCCTCCCACTGGGTTGTTGGGAATGACACCCCCCACGATATTGGGGTGTTCATAAAATGGTTCTCAATAAGGGTGGGGTGTGAATAAGAATCCAATGGAACTAAATATATATATATGGAATAAAATAATCAACCCCAACCTATTGGTTTCACACAAACTAACAACAAGCCTATACCATCACCACTATTGCTCTTATCCCTATATGAACCACCATACAACAAACACTTCCCTGCATAAACCCAACTCCCTTTTTGTTCAATGGCCATTTATTTATTGTAAGGTATATACATTAAATTATTGTAATAATATCTGGAAAATAACCACCATAATCATACTAGGAAATGAATAAAACCAACCTACAGTCCCGCTACACAACAACACAAAACTAGACATGCTGTCCCCCTGCACATCCCCACTCAACTACTGCCAACTATCATTCTTAAATACGATACCACCCATTCCTTCTCTCACAACCTAACCCTACATACCTACTACCAAAATGAATCCCAAATGCATTCCCACTACCCAATGTCTCCCCATGGTCCCAAAACAAAAAAAGAAGTCTTATATCCTACAAGTTCATCTATTCCATAATCAATCAGTCTCTTGTACTGAGACACCCCCCCCCCCGTACCACCCCACATACAAGCCCACATAACCCATTCGAGGATACATAAATCATAACCCCAACCATCAAACCAAGTGGTTTAAAATTTAATCAAAATCAGTTCTCTAATTTCTACTTAAATTTAATCGTGTTGATCACAGAACAAGAGTGATCTAGGTTCATCCCTTTTTTATCCAAGTGTACGTGATTAATCAGGTTTCATGTGACATTTATACATGAAAAAACCACAATTAAATATAACACCACCGGTGCACAAGAAAATAAAAACTAATACCATGATTTTCATAAGTGATATAACTGCAACATCCATAAAAGAATCAACAATAAAAAAACTAGGACACCATCATCAAACCAAACCCAACCCATTATTTTATTTACATGTGTATTCTCATGATCAAATAAAATTCGTGTTTAATTCTTGTATTAAGAAGTGTATCTGGCTGTTACATACAAGGAACATTAATATAACCATCCACATGATGAACAATTAAATGAACGAAAAGGAAATATCTATAAGGATGATAAAAGGATCAATTTTCCTCCTTGTGCTAAGAATCGGGGATCGTGCGAGTCCCATGAAGGATCGTTGAGAAGGACTGAGTAGTGGGTGTTCTAGCATAGGCACTTGACTCGTATGTAGAGGAAGGATCTAGATGCACCATGAGAAATAAAAAAGATGAAGGAATAAATAGATATCAGTTTTTGAAAGGGAGAGATCCTCCAAATCATGGAGACGATTTCAAAGTACTTGAAAATAATATCTAGAATTGACAGTGTAGTTAGCGGTTACATGCCTGGTGGGATGTCACTATATATGGGGAATTTAATAATACCCTTAAAATGTGGTGGATACAGACTAGCACATGGATGTGAGTTGATAAGTTACTATTTCACTAAGGTAAACACGCAATCAAGGAGAAATTGTAAAAATTGGGAAAAACATAAATGGGCCACTGATGTTTGAGTCACTGTCACTATGAAAATGAAGAGTGAGATATCGACATGATCTACCGAACATGAGATACCAATGCCCTAACCTACCGTCACCATCACCTACCAAAATCATTTCCTACAGACGGCCTCACCTATTGACTCTATGTCCTACTAAATCCATGACCTATGCATGCCACGACCTGCTGACACCACGACCCACTGATGTCATGACCTGCTGAAACAACAACCTACCAATGCCACAACCTACCGACACTGATGCCTTGGCTCACCGACATTGATGTCGTTGATCTACCGATCTTGATGCCCCTTGACACACGGATGTACTATCATGACGACGAACTAACAAGACGATGGAAAAACTAGATGTTCGGAAAACTCTTTAAATAATCCATTAACAGCACTTAGAACACCAAAATGTTACATTTTTTAAAAGTAAGTGCCTAGGTGAAATTTCGGTTATAATATTAGATACATACCAATTTATTATCATCCTCAAAAATTTATAACAGAACCATGAGAATACTGGACCCAAAAACTATACCTTAACATACCTCTCAAGAGTAAACCACCACGAGTCATTCTAAATCTGGATCCAAAAACATTACATCTCACGATAACTCCTTGACATATATCTCATGAACAACATTAACACACTAATTCCACACACTTACCTAAACAATCAGACATACACCAAGGTCACATTGTCCAGACATACAGATTTTATACCTACTGTTTCCATGTCAAGATACTATCCACTTTGTGCTGCACTTACTCCCCCAAATGGGTTTAATTGCATCCACCATAATTGTATTGTGAATAGGGATTAGGTTCTCCCATTCCCATATTCATAAATGTTCACACAAAATATTTTAATAGGGAATCAAATTATCATATAGCGTACATCATAACAAAGGAATAGAGAAACCACAAGGGAAAAATTCAGAACTGAACTGGGTACAAAGAACGCGTCTTCTCTTTTTGACCCTAAGTAATATCTTAATGGCCACCATGCCTATAGGGCACACAATCCAAAGGAATGGTCCATCCATGATGCACCTTCTCCTCACAATCCTCGATTCTCACAGGTCATTCCTTGGACATCATGTTATCCTTGACATGTAACTGTCCGATATCCAATATGTGGAATTCATCATGTAGATACTGATAGAGATTATATACATGGAAGACATCATGGGTCCTCCACAATCACGGCATAAACACCAACTTGTGTGCCACCTCTCTAACTCAACCCAACACCTTGAAGGGTGTGATGATCTTAGGAGAAATTTTTCTCCCCCTAAAAAACCTCCCAGAATGTGCATTCTCTCCACTTCTTCGGCCTTCTTCGAAACATATATGTATTTTGGTAAATTGAATGAGTAATAGCATACTTAAATGAAAGTTGGGGTGCCTCCTCTAAGTGTCTTTCTCGGGACTCCTCATCTGGGAAGATTCCTGGTAAAATGTGTAAGAGATCCTCGAAATATATCCCCAATTTCCCTACTGAAATACTCCCCTACTTGAGAGAGAGTAGTTTTAGCCTCTTCTTAGTATTCATTTTGGAATAGAGGAATTCCGCACAGAACTCCCTCTCAATGTCAGCCCATGAAACCTTGGTTTCCTTACTCTCCCCGAGTTAAGGTGTCCACTACTAACGCACTGATTCTCACTTCTGAATCACAACTAGAGGAACTCCTTACACTTTTTGATCTCAAATGAAGCTAAAAGCGATCACCAACTCCTTTACCCAACTCTTCCTCCTTATTTCTGCGATGTTAACCTCATACTTTCCATGTGTATGCCGCTGGATGGCATGAAGCATCTTCTGCCACTAGTCATCCTCTTACTCTGCATTTTCCCTCTATTAATCAACCATATGAACATATTTGGACACAATTACACATAAAAAACATGGAAATTTTCTAGGTTCCATAGATGGAAAATGAAACATGAATCTATTTAGACCGGGTACTGTGAAAATTTACTTTAACTCCAAATTTTTAACACATTATTTAAAATTTAATTTCCAAAAAACCCAAAACACATTATAAGACATGTCATTATGATGCATGTTCATTTTCTACGGTCTCTACCATGTAATCATTATAGCCTCACATAGTAATTAAGATGTCCAAAACACAGGGGGCACTAAAACCCATGTCCCAGTTGGTCTTCTCTGGCCTATTTCTTAAAAAATGATTTCTTAATAATATTTCCCTACTGTCCAATGAAATCCTCATAGTTCCAACCCCATAACTCAATATTATCTCTCTACCAACACCTCTAATACCATTTTCACTTGATCCGTCTTCTTGAAGATGTGGGAATGAATGAATATGTTCCTCGCACTTCATTCATCATGATGAAGAAGAGATAATGACCCACGATTCCCGCCTGTAGAAGTCCCCAGAGTGGAAACTAGATCCAATCATATTTAATGTCACTTAATTGAAGACATTACAATTTATTATTGATCAATAATGTGAGATAAGATGGTAAATAACAGCAACACCAAAGAATAAAGGTAAAAGTAAATCCTAGAATACATTCCCGCAAGCATGATCGAAAGTAAAGCTGATATAAATTATGATAAAACTCCCATGTATTATACAAAAAGTGAATAAACTAAGAAGTTAAAAAAACTATCTAGATGCCCGATCTAGTAGAGTTCGGCACAATCCACAATGTCCTCTTGGAAGCCTAAAAATAGTTTTATATATGTAGGGTGATAATACAAGTACACTCAGCATGGAATCTACATCTACTCGTTCCCATGTTCTAAAATATACAAATATCGTTGTGAGAATAAAATAGAACTTTATGCTCTTACCAATGTATACTAACTAATCCAAACTCACCACGTCCCACTCGTCAATGTAACATATTTAATTTAATGTAATAATATAAGAAAATTTACATTTTGGAACCTCGCACAACATTCCCATAGGTTAACTTCTCATTCTTAATGATCTAACATCTTGACACTGCCACTCTTCCCACACGCAGTCCCACTGCGGTAGCCTGCCTACACGAAATGGGGCCTCAAACCACATACAACCACCCCTGTAGACACCTCAGCCACAAAAACCACACACCAGAACCAATGACACATGGGACTAATGAACTACTCACCACGCCAGAAGACACATGGGCCCGAAAAACTACATACCACATCCGAAGACACGTGGGATTGTCCCGAAGATACCAAGGAAAACATACATGTCCCATAAAAACCTGAGCCCGTTCTCCAAAAAAATCTCTACCCAAATAATATGGTAATGTGGTAAGACTCGAGCCATTATAGCATAACCATGTATGCTTGGAAATCATGATCCTGGAAGAGGGTGTGAGGAAGAATGGCAGAAACCAGTCATCCATCCTACCATCCAGATGTTGGGAAATACAGCCTCTCACATGATATTGGGGTTTTCATCATATGATTCTTAAAAAGGGAGGGTGAGTATAGAAATCAACAAGAACTACAATATATATATAAATATATAGGTAATCTAATAGGCATCCCCATTCTATGGGTTTCACACAAATATACAACATGACACACTGGCATCGCTATTGCTGCTCCCCCTATATGCACAACCATACAACAACCACTACCAAGGAAAAACCCAAATCCATTTGTTTCAATTAATTTTTTTTAATTAAAGGGATTCACTTTAAATTACTCGATCAATATTGAGAAACAAACAACTCTAACCATACTATGCAATGAAGAAAACCAAACTACAGTCCCACTACACAACAACAAAAAAATAGACTTGAAGTCCCACTGCACATCCCCTCCTCAACTATATCTAACTATCAATCTTCTATGGCGTGCTGCTAATTCGTTATCTCACAACCAATCATTGCATCCCTAGTACACAAAAGTTTTTCGGATGTATTCCCATTACCCAATGTTTCCCCACGATCACAACACAACGAAGAATGTTCTTCTATCTAGAGGTCCATCCAATCCTCAATCAATCGGTCTCTTTCTTGGATACACCAATACCCCCCCCAATACCACCCCACATACCAAGCCCACAGAACCTAGACCTTGATAAAAAACACATAACCAAAACCATAAAACAATGTGTATTCTAATTAAATAGGCAGGGGTTATTTAAATACCACTTTTATTTAACTGGAGTGATCACGGAATAAGTTTGATCCTGGGGAATCAATTTATTTAACTGAGTGTATTTGATTAATCTGGTTTGACGTAACAACTATACATCAAAAAATCACAACAAAATTGAATACCACAATTTCACAAAAAAACACCATCAACAACCATGTTTTTTAAAATTCATACAACCACAAAATCCAGAAATGAATAAAAGACAAAAAAAATATGCTACCAACCTCAAACCACACCCAACCCAATATTTTGTTTATGTGTGTTATCTTTTGACCATATTAAATTCTTGATTAATTGTTTTTTTATGAATGGTATACATTCTTTCTTTACATAGAACTATTAATATACCCACCCATCATGATGCACAATTAAATGGAAGAAAAAAAATCCTTTCATGGATTATTCAAGGATCTAAGTTTTTCCTTTGCTAAGAACAAGGGATCATATGAGTATCAAGGGAAATCATCGAGAAGGAAAATGCAAGTGGGTTTCTAGAACAGTAACATGACTTGTCACTGGAGGAAGGCTCTAGAAGAACCATGGGAAATGAAAAAGTAGAATGAAGGAAGGGATCTCAGTTTATGATAGAGTGGGATCCTCAAAATCAAGGAGAAAATTTCAATGTACTTAGAAATAAGATCGTGGTTTAACAACATGGATGGTGGTTATAAGGATAGTGGGATATTACAAGATACATGGAATTTAATAAATCCCATCCGAAATGGTGGTTACAGACAAGAGAAAAAATGTGAGTTGATAAGTTACCTTTTCACAAAGGTAAAAACATAATGTAGGTGAAAATGAAAAACTAGAAATGGTTTACTAATGGTCAAGTCACCGATGTTGATCCACACACATGTGATCTACTGACGCGACATGCCGATGTTGAGCTACTTATGCCTTAACCTACCATCTCTAGGACCAACGGACATCCTGGAATATATAAATTACCTAACATAGAAATTCCACAACCTACATAATCGATGACCTACCGATTCCATGACCTTCCAATGCCACGGCCTACCAACACCACGACCTACCAACAACACGATCGACCGACACCACGACCTACTGACGTTGACGCCTCCAACTAATCAACACTGACTCCCTTGATCTATTGATAATGTAGCTCATTTACTCAATGATGTACTGTCATGCTGAGTCACTATAAAGCTGTTGGAAAAAATGGAAATTTGTAAAAATCATGAAGTAAGATATTGACAGCTAATAGAACACCTCAACACTAGATTTTCACAGTGTAATGGCTTATAGAAAATACCATTTATTACACTAACATAAGAAAATACCACATATTTTAAAATAAAAAATTTTCTACCTTATATTTACCTTTTTAGAAACTTTATATCATGGGTACTACCATCGTAAAATATAATATTAATAATGATAACATTGTAACTATTATTGTAATTAAAATTTCCAAATAGTTTATTAATTTAATTATTTTTAAGACGCTTCAGAATCAATAGAAAATAGATTTATTATATATATAGTAAAAATTGGTTGCAATAATATTCTTGGCCATATAACCTTATCATAAATCCAATAAAAATATTCTTAATTAGGTATAGTGTTACATTCACCTAAGAACTAGTATTAATATTTATTCAACAATCAATAACAGGTGTAGTTATTGTTAGATAAATTTGACAATAAAATTGTGAATTTAATATATTTTTATTTTCTCATTATGATTTACATATAACAAAGAACAAAGAAACATGCATAATATTTCTTATGATATAGATCCATAGAACATAATATTGTGAAATCAGATTCATAATCTTTTTTAGAACCATATTTTTTATTTTGGATAGATTAAAAAACATGTCACCTATGAAACCATTTTTTTCAATAATTTTTCAATATGAAATTATATTAATAACATTCCAAAAAATGTATTATGACTTCACAGAAAAACTCATAACCAATATTGATATTGGGTCTTCTACAAAAATTTGGATGAAAATTTATGTCATAAATAGAGAAATACACTCCTTGATCATATGAATATGTAATTATAAGTAACCATTTTATTTATGTTTTAAACATATCTATGATGGAAAAATATTTTGATCCATATAACTCCATATAGATACATGACACTTTTTTATTCAAAAAAACATTATATGAACTATTTTCCTACTAAAAACCAAAATTGGAATTTTTTTAATTTAAATTTATTATTATTATTCATTGGTGTGAAAAACATATAGTGGTTTATATTATAGATTTATCATAGGTCAAAAATTAATTAATCTATCATTTTCATCCAATTAGCTTTGATAATTATCTTAGTAAGGCTATGAAAAGTATAATACAATAGGATTTATTACGATGATTAGAATAAATGTTTTTATTGATCATCAATAGACATTGGCTAACCATTTGAATAAAAAAAATATTTATTTCTATGGTTTTCATCATCCATTACTTTTTTTCATCCAAAAAATAAAAAAAAATTATAAAACCACAAAAAAAAAAAAACGTGAAACCCTAAATTTTGGTGATTATAAGAACCCAGACATAAAAATTTCATAAAATTTTGTGATTAAATAAAAATACACATTATTTTATTCTCAAATACAATTTTATAATATATATTTTGTGAATTTTACCATAAATATTACATAAATGACTAATATATTATAATTTGGGGCATCTACTATGACTCAATATTTACAAAAAATAATCCAATTAAAATAATACATGTTTTCTTTTCGTAGAAAATATTCTTGACCTTCAAATTGACTTCATCTTTATCATTACCCATCCGTAAACATAGGTAAAAAAATAATTTACCAAGTGGGATGAGACAAAAAAATACCATTAAGTGTCATTAGAAGTAATAAACCCATTGGTATATGAATTCTTATAAATATATATCATTTTAAAATAAACATTGAACTAAAAAAATAAATACATTCTTTTATAATATATAAGTATCTCAGGTCAAAAAATTCATAATTAAGTTATTAATTAATAATAAATTAAAAAATAAAAAACATAAAGGTTTTTTATAATTATTTAATAAATATTCAAAAAAATTCAATAATTGTTATGAATTTTAACCTTATGATGTATAATATAGATCCCATCGCGAATAAACTCACGAGTAATCACATTGTAGTATGACTTAAAGAACATGGAATCATAATATCAGGTAAAAATTGCAAATGCAATAATAATAAAATCTATGACATAATAATATTTCATGTTTAACTACTAATACAACCTCACGTGGTGGAAATAGTCTAATAGTGTTCTATGTTTACTCTTCAATCCAGTATGCGACATCAAATGAGAAAAAATGGTTACCAATGCATTTGAGTTATATTTGGGTGAAGCCATTATAATATGTTCAGTGTTGTGTGTGACAAAAAAAATTAAATCATAAGATATATGCCTAATAATTACTGATGGAATTAAAATGGCTTTATAATCTTTCTTTTTATTCTAATTAAAATGTCTTTATTAATGATGAAAGTTGAAAAATTATCATAACAAATGTAATACCAAATAAAGCTAATATATAATAATGTTGTTATATATGTGAGGCATATATATATATCAAATTTAGAATAATTAAATAACATTAGGGAGAGATATATAGAATTTTATTTAGGTAGTTAAATTTCATAACCTGAAGAACAAATTTTCTTAGTGGAATCCCTTATATCCATTAGATAATCATATCCAGAAATCAACATATCATTTAAATTTCAAAATCATTTTAAATATAAATATATCCATGATAGAGATAGAGAGAGGTTTTTTATTTTAATAAATATTTGATTATTATGAATAAATCCAAATGATAAATAATGGTTGTGTGAATGGTAAAATCTATTGAGGTATATATGTTAAAATTTACCGGTCCTTATATATTTTCTAAATAAAGTCAAAATGTTTTATATAAAATATGTAAAATGATACATTTTTAAAACAATTGATTGAAATTAAAATGATACATAAAATTTACTTAATAAATCATTATATTCCATATAAACACATTATTAAATTAATTTTATAAATATGGGAATGGAAGATAAAAATTTATAAAAAATAAATCATTAAAACATCTAAAACAAGGTTTTTAATTTAATTTATCATTTATAAAAAACAAAAACATATTTAATTCAAAACTCCATCAGTAATAAGTTTAAATATGGTCAAAAAATCATTATTATTAATTTAATCATAAATAATAATTTTCTTTAATCATTTATAAAAATAATATAATGAAAAAAAGGATTAAGAAGTTAAATTTTAAAAGATGATTCTCAAAAGGAAGTCTCTCGCATGAAGATTGAATCATCACAACTATTAATTATATTTTTTCATAATAAATATTTTCTAGTTATTTAATATCATAAGAATAGTTTTTTATTATTATTTATTTTTCCATGATATAATCAATTACTCAATTGAGTTCACAATAGACATTTTGAGTCATTCAACTCATGTGTCCAAAATGATTTTTGTAGGTGATTTTTTTTAAATTGGAAATTATTAAATCATATATAAAATAATAAAATTGAAATAAATATAATTTTCACAAAAAAATATATAAAAAAACCAATATTTAAATTTGATTATGAAAAAAATGAACTATATTATATGCCTGGAAATGGTTTTCATATGTACACCAGGGTGGCATTTCATTTTTTAATGATCATTATAAAAATATGGTAAGTATTATTTTATCCTTATAGAATGATAATAAAGTCATAAAAAATTATTAATTCAATGTAATTTGTATATACCATCCTTGTGATGTGGTGAGGAAAAATGAATCCCATCGCTTTTTGGAGATATTCCTCCACAAGTACGCATGAAACGACGTTATCATCTTTCACTAGTTGGAAGGGTGAAAAAATAAATTATATTTTTAGTTAATAGAAGGTTAAATATGTCACGAATATCAAAAATTTTATATAATCAATTTCAATTATATTAAATATACTTTATAATAGATGATAGAAAACAAATAACCTCAATTCATGAGGCAGTTGTCCATTATAAACATGAATGATGCATTGACCACTCACTTGATAGAGGATAATATAGATGTATCTTATAAAATTAAAATAATAAAATCTAATTATATGAAATATATTTTGATTATTAATTATTAATTTTTGAGAAAGATTCTAAATTCATAGAATAAGAAATAAAATTAAAATTATCAGTTATGAACATTATATCTTCTTACGACAATCATTTTTGGTTTACAACGAGAGTTATACTTTGTTAGTTTTGAAATAAAACTAAGGTATTATAGATGTTTAGAGTAATTTATATATTTTAATTGGATATATCATTCCTAAAAAAATTGTGTGTTATGAAAATATGAGAGCAGTGCCCTTTTATAAAATAGGGGACATGCCCTCTTGAGATTTCGTAATTTTTAAAATAATTTTAATTAATTTAATTATTCATATGGATAAAAATTGATAAGTGTAAATGATATTATGAGGATGGATCTAAATATTTAAATATATTAAAATGGACATGTTTACTATGTTTTTTACCCTTTTCATTTTTCAACACTAGTTAATACTTTTGAAAACCAAAATGTGGTAAAAACATTTAAATTATTTTGGGGTGAATATTGTAACTATAAAGTCATAATTAGACAATAATTATACCAATACTGATATTATAATCTAAATATAAATCATTGGTAATAATATTAATTTTTTAATAAATTATTCATTTTATGAAACAATATTTATTATAAGATATCGTTAATGTAAAATATATTTCTATTCATTTACATTGATTTTAATGAAATAAAAAAATAAAGGAATTATAATATAATCAATTATAACATCTTGTACATTATATATATGTGTGTGTGTAAATAATTAATGAAATTGGTTTTTATTCAAATTTTATTAATTTTCTCATTTATAATATCATTTCTTTTATTTTACTTTTAATTAAATAAATACTTTGTCAATATTGCAAAAATATTTAATGTAATTTTTGCATTAATAAAAAAACTAAATTACACAATAATATTTTTAATATTATTTTTATTAATCATTTTCAAATTAATATAATTCATTTCTATCACATTAAAAAAATTCAAATACAATAATACAAAGAAACAAACAGTTTTGACTTTTAATTGCATATTGTATTCTAATAGTCACATTCATGGAGAAATGGAAATAATATCATATATTAAAATTTCGATGATTTGTGATTAAATATTTTCTTATAATAAAATTATGTCAAGTTTTAGTGTTACAATTTTTTATTAAATTATTTCTACCACTATTTGACTCATTTTACCTTCTCCATGGTAAAAAAATTATTGTTGTTTCTTTTAATAATAATAAAAAAGTAATTTAACCTTATTAAATAATATCAATAATGTATAAAAATTATTATTAAATTCATTTTATTAAATTAAATTCATATTTGTGGTAGAATTTAATTTGAAATTAAACACTCATATGTTATGAAAATATTTTTTACAAAGATATTTTTTTCATAAGTATAAATAGTTTTTAAATAAAATTTAATTAAGACATTGATTATAATTGAAAAAATTATTTTATTAATAATATTATAGAACCAATGGTAATTTTGAGACGATTTTAATTTATATTTTATCCTTTCGGATTCTTTCAATGAAAAGAAATTTTTCATTGAAAATCTGTATTTTACAGGATTCAAGAAAAACAATTAACATTTCATAAAATTCGCAAAACCTCACTGTACATTAATTTTTAAATTATGTGTTATAAAATGAACCTTTATTAATAAAATATATTTTATAGAGTATTAATATATAAAATATAATATTTTCTAACAATAAATAATAAAATCCTTTTTCGACAAATACCATTTTTTAAGATAAAAAATACATTATTAAAAATTGAGTGTTTATTTACAAAGAATTAATTGATAACATTTTATTTATTTTGATATATATATAATTCATAATATAGTTAATAATCATCCTTTAGGAAAATTTAATGGATATTTTAGAACAAACTTGTATATATATAAGGATTTAGTTCTTCATTCAATTTTGCTGGGAATATTTTCACACTCTCAATTAGTGTATTTATTTTAAAAAATATTGATTCTACACTCTACCCCATTAATAAATATTTCCAATGAAATTTTATCCTGAACCTAGAAATCAATGGATTGATATTTGAAAATATTTATTTTTCAAATATAAGATCATAAGACAAATAATAAAACATCCTCTCTAAAATAGGGAAAAGGAAATTTGAAGGTCATCATGAATAAAAAAGAACTTGTCTCCCATATAAGATATAATTATGGAAGTGAATGTATGCATGTAGAGGGGAAAAATATCCTAATAATGATGGATATAGATATACATAATTGATCACAACAAATTAAATTATCATGAGAATGTTAATAACCACAAAACTATAAATGAATAAGATGTGAAAAGGGTCACCTATTCATTAGACACGAAGGGAAAAAGAAAATTTTATTCAATCCCATTTTCCTTATATTAATGGATTCCTATACAATATAGAATAATATCAATATGTACCATAACAACATAATAAGAATGATTTCATTTGATTATCAATTTCCACCATAATATCATCATTCCAACAAAGGATTTCTATCCAATATGAAATTTTCATGAATGAAGAACTAAAATTAACATATAAAATAACACATATACATAAAAGGGATAAAAATTTATGTCTTATATCTTTATAAATTAATCAAAAATATATATTACCTTATGGTAAAATAATACTCAAAATAAATAATCCTTCGTATGAAGAAATAATACACTAATTTCTAGAATTTTATATTAATAGTTAATGTTCAAAATAAATCATTCCTTAAAATACAATATTTATAATTCTTCAAAATATTCCTCCCTATTGTTGATTCTCATATATTTGAGTGATTTTATTTCATAATATTCCAAGATAAACATTACATTTATATCCATGTAATATCCAACGTAGATAATAACATAAATAAATAAGAATATATACCAAAAACATAAATATACTAAAACAATAAATATTATTTTAACATAAAATTTTATCTCATACCATTCAAATTACATGCCAAAAAATATAGTGATCTTCTTGAGAAAAGAAGTAATCACCTAGTCACTATAAATTTTTTCAATCCTATTATTATCTATATGATAAAACTTCTGTTCCCATAACACCATAAATATTCATGATCATATAATCCATAAAGGTTATCAGTAAATTAATACATAGGCACATAAAATCTAAATTCATTATTTCTCATATAAAAAATTATATTAACGCTCAAACCAATAAAACATCTCCCAAAATGTAATTAATAACATAAAAATAACATCACAAAAACCTCATAAATATTGTATGATTAATTGACCATATGATCAAATATAAAACTATAAACCCATCGTGGTATTGATAACAATTATTTTAACCTCACATAAAAACAACCAAATTTCAATAGTTAACAAAACCCTACTATAATTCAATTTATAAGAACCCAACCGTAAAAATTACAATTTGTAGTATCTTTATACTAGAATTAACATTATTTATTCCAAAAGCTCATTTAGGGTTTAGTAATTTATATAATTATTTAATAACTCTTGAATTAAAACTCAAATATTATAATGTGGAAACATCAAATTAGTATCCATTTTTTACAATAGTTTTTTGATAAAAAATGAATCATGTTTTCCTTTCATGAAAATGTTTCACATATATTAATTTGATATATTATTTATTAATATACATTATTAAATAAAAATTGAATATTTTTTAAAGTGGTATAGGACAACATATTTGAAAGGGACAAATAATGAATAAAATCCATTATTAAATCAATAAATTAAAAATATTCCTTTTCAAAATAATAATTGAGATATAAATAAATATTTTCTTCCCCATTAAATGGATTCCTCTTCGCATAGAATTTTATGAATATTATCATAATAAATATTAATATATCAATGTGAAATTTATAAAGGATTATTTTTCATTATGAAATACACTTTAATACTTTTTACAAATATTATCACATTTCACTCTTATGATGTAAAATATACATTACATAAACATAATCTTGTGAGTAATGAAATGGGAGTAAAATGTAAAGAACATTGAAGTATAATTTCATATAAATATTATAAATGTAGGGTAAACACAAATCATAAAAAAATAATAACTAAATTATAACTTCTAATGCAACATCACATTTTGGAAATAGTTTCATAGTGGATTAGGTGTACTCCCTAATCCTACACAAAATTCTCATTCAAAAAAACATTAACCAATGAATTGGAAGGATACCTAGACATTCCTATTATAAAATGTTCAATATTTTTTGAAAAAAAATGCAATGACTCATAAGAAATGAATATAATAATTAAAACTGAATGAAAATGTGGTCCATAATTTTTCGCCAAATAATTCTCAAAATATATATGTTACAGAATTCATTTAAAAAATTTCATAAGGAATATACAATCTACTCGAATGAAGAGAGAACAATCTCGGTATATAAGTGACATAAAGATAATTATAAATTATAATATATTCTTCACATTAATGGTATAATGAAATTGGATTACAGTTAAAATGGTCATGACCAAAAAAATTGTTGTTTGTAGTGGTCCATTACACCTATAGGAAAAACATTTCTAGATAGAAAAATATCAATTACATGTATAACATTTAATTACAATACACTCAACAATGATAACAAGATTTTTTATTTGAATAAAAAAATAATAAATATAAATAAAAAAAGTATAAAATAATGGTTTTAGTATTAGGAAATTTATTTGACATCGTATACATAAAAATACAAAATTTATATTCTCGTTTGTAAATTAAGAAAAAAAAATTAATTATAAAATACATAAAAATATTCCATTCGAAACCGATTGAATGAAAGTAACTTTTTACATAAATTTTAATTAATAATTCAATTACATTCATATAAATATATTAAAAAATTATATTTATGAATATATTAATGGGATAGAATGATTTAGGAAAAATAAATATTGAAAACATTTATAATGATATTTTTAATGTAATGTGGCCCTTATAGAAAACCCATAAAAAGATTGATTTTTAAATCAAATTTTAATGATGGTAAATAATGTCTAAAAATAAATTTGTTATCAGTTAAATAAAAATATTAACTTTCATTAAAAATTTATACGTTTATTGAAAAGGAATAAAAATATCTACATCGGAAACTATTAAAGAGGAATTTTAAATAAAAAACACTTTCCTCAAGTTTGACTGATCACTTCTGTTATTTATAATCATAGATTATAAAATTATCAAAAGTATTTACATTATTTAGAAAAATTTCCATGTTTGTTATTATTTTTCCATTTTATAATTTATTATTTAATCAATTAAGTACACGTCAAATGTTTTGAAGTTATTTGTATCAAATTTACAAAATGCCATCATTATGTTTACTATTTTCAAAGAGTTCGTACAATAATATATCCAGAATAATATTCCTAGAATAATTATCAGTATTAGATATAATTTATACTTTTAAAAGAATTCAACTTATATGGTTATATAAAATGAGCTATGTTACTATCCAAGATATGGTGAGTTGTGCCTACAGGTGAGAAATGATTCTAGTATTCAATGGTCATGGGGGAAAGTGGATAAGAATTATTTAATATATAAAAAATTATCCTCATATCATAAATTGAATTGTATTTATTTGAATATACTTATATAAATTATCCACATGATATGGGGATGATAAACAAATCACATCCCTTCAGGGACGAGGTAGTCCACACTTACTCGGGAATAATGTTATCATCTTTCAGTGAATGTAATTTAAAATAAAATTGGATATATATTAATGTTAAATAATGATAAATATTTCATTAATATCATATATTTAAATTTAATCTATAATCATAAATAGTCATTAGAGGTGATGATGTAAAACAAATTATGTTAGTTTATGAGGGGGTAGTATGTTATACAAATGAATGTTGGTTCTATTTCCCATTTGATAAAAGAGGATATATATTTGGGTTATGAGATTAACATAATAACACCATAATATATTGAATAGAAATTTGTTAATATTTTATAATGTCTAATGTCTATTTTAATGTGAAATAAGAATAGATAAATTAAAATTCCTAGTTAATAAATGTACACTTTCTTCATCAAATCTATTAATTATTGCAAAAAAAACAGTTCATAGGGTTTTTTCAACAATATAAAAAGTAATATATGATATGGGGAAGCATATAAGAAAGTTGTATAGATTTTTATTTTTCAAAATAATAGAATTTTGGAGTATAAATAGAAGAGGAGATGATGTGGCATTTTAAAAGAGAGATGTGGGAAATTATAAGAATTTCCAAATCTATTAAATCAAAATTAATTATTTCTTAAAAATTAAAATGGATCCAAATCGATTATATTAGATGTTATGATTATTTTTATTGTATATAAATTATATACAATAAATTGGAAATGTTTATTTGGTTTTTTCACCCTTATATATTTTGTTTTGACCCAACATTCACCCTTTTTATAATTACTATGGAAACACATTTTTTTACACATTAAGGGTCAAGCACGTTACAATAAATATTAAATTTTGTAATAAATAGAACATGGTTTATCTTTTTAAATATATTACAACAAATTTTATGAATATAATTTTTTATGAATTTTAAATCTTTTGATAAAATATTATTTAATTATAAAATATCATTAATTAAAATTTTAGAAAATTTCACTTACTTTGAAATTTATAAAATAATTCAATAGGAATATAATTAATACAAATTTTCCTTAAATGTTATAATTGTATAACAAATTAATGAAACATAATAATTCATTAAAATGATTTAAAATTTAACAATTTTATAATAATGTATTTTATATTTCTATTTAAATAAACAAATAGTGTATTTGCATTGGATAATCATTTTACATATTTTTTTTCTTAAAAAAATAAAAAATAAAGGAACATGATGATAAATTTGAATTTTATATTTATTAACCACATTTAACTTAACAAAAGTTCTTTCTATCCCTATCTAGAAAATTTAATCATAATAAAATAATCAAAATAACACTTTTGACATTACATTCAATAATGTATTATAATTCTATTGATAATATAAAAAAGTAACAAGGGTAATATATTTTAATTTTGGAATATTTTGGATGAAACATAATCAAAAAATTAAATTAATGTAAATTTTATATATTCTTTTTAGATTGTATTATATAATTCATAAAGTTAATTAACCCACTTTTCCTTTATCGTAGTAAAAAATAAAAACTACCATTAGTATTCATAATATGTATAAATTATGATGATCGTATGACATAATATAATTTATTATTATTAAAAATATGGATTTTAATTTATTTAATTAAATTAATATAAGTGTGGGAATTTAATTTAATTGTATACTTGAAAACAATATGACAACGGTTTTCCAATGAAAATGTGTTCAAAATTATAATCATATTTTAAATCAAACATCATTGTGAAATTGTTTAAAATAGACAATATTAGATTATTAATAATATTATTTTTCAAATTATAATTATGAAATAATTTTATAAAAATGTTATTTTTTTGAATTGTTTTAGTGAAATGGTAGTTTTCCACAAAAATAAATATTTTTCACTAGTTATCAATGAAATAATATTTTTATATTTATGTTAAAATTTTAATCTAAGATAATTTTGACATGCTGAATTTAAAAATTATATTTATTTTGTTAAATATATTGTTTAATAGTGTCTTATGTTATTTATAATATTAACATACCAAAGGAAATAAGACATAATATTAAATAATTAGTATTTTATGAAAATGAAATTATTTTACTATGAAAATTTTTTTCCCTTTAAATTAATATTTATATTAAATATATTTAATCTATAATATAGTCAGTAATATTAATTTATAAAAATTAAATCGATGGGTTATGACGATAATATTAAAATAATAATTTCTAATCCTTCAGTTAAACTAGAATTTTAATATCTTATACATGATAAGACATAATTATTCATTAAAAATAAGAACGTTGCATTCAATAGAATAAATAATTGAATTATATTAAAAAAATATATAATTTTAATTTTTATCCAATTAATTCTTCCTTATTATCTTCATTAAAGGTAATGAATAATATATCTCCCACCACTTGGAATATCAAAACAACATTATTTTAATAACTCACCCACAAAGTATTTGTATTTGGAACTAATTCTCACATTAAGATAAACGTTTTTAGAGTTATTATTCCAAATCTAGTACATCAAATTCTTCAGCCAGATTGAATTCATTATTTCTCCCACTATCTATTTTGGTTATATTCCATCTCTCATGAAAATTGGTTCATCTATTAACAATGTTATTTTTATTAGAGGAGATATGAAGTTTATAACTATTTAGTTTTTAATGGTATATTATAAAGAACAATTTATTAACATTTGGTGAAGTTTTATTAAAAAATGTAGCTATAAAATTGATTTATTGTCTTAGACATCTATATATTATTGCATGGACTAATTTCAATACAAAATTTAATGTGAAATATCTTTTACCACTTTACTTAGATCACGGTTAGATGTCACACATATAATTTGTGAAGATATTTCTTGAAATAATCAGGGAATATATAAATATTTTAAAAATATGTTATTGATCTATTTACTACCCTATCTAAATATTTGTATAAGGTATATTGATTTTGGGAATGCCTCAATGTCATAAATACATGAACATTGAATACATTATTAATGTATTCCCAAACAAACCCAACCATTTGAACTAGTATCCATTAATAATTATATTCAATATATAACTATGTAGTCCCAAATTTTGATAAAGGGGTATCATATGTGAAATTAACATAGCCCTAGCTTCAGTTTTGAATAATTCGTATAGAATTATTGAAAAAACTATATATCTTTTTGGTTAACCATTATTTAAAAAGTATTATTTTTCTAAAACTAGGAACTGAATTTGTCAGTATGCCTAGTGTTTTACTAAAATGAAACCAAAACACCCTTCATGATATAAACATGTCAACTACTATTTGTTTAACTTGATATATAATTACATTTTAACAATTTAGTAATATTTGAATTATTTCTCTTCATAATTAATTACCATCATATGATGTGTTTGATTTATGAATTACTGGACTATTCATAAATAAAAAATATCAATTTAACATATTAAACAATACCTTATCATATATATGTATTGTTTATATAATGATTTTGATAATAATTATTAAAATAAATTGTCCTACATGAATACGGATGGTTATCCTGGATTCATGATATTTCCCACACTGATCTATGAATAGACCTTATTCAATTGATAGAGATTACTCCCATGTTTTGTACATTAAAGATTCCTATAATAAAATATAAATATATAGATAGACATATTTTATTTTCAGAACATGATATGTATATTATAATTTTAATGAAGAATATAATTGATGTAGATGATACTATTTGAAATCATTTATTCTTCATAAATATTTATATTGTCACCCTTCTTATGAAATTATCTAAGCATAATATCATTTTTTTACTCTCACCTTGAATCATTATAATAATTGAAGTAAATTGTAAAGATAATATTTACCTTGGTTTAGTCATGGGATTTTTATCCAAATCATTCATTTTTTATTCCATATATGATAATGAACCTATCTCATTGAAATTATATCTTTATGGAAAATTAATGTCAATATATTCATGAAAATATCATCTATGAAGATATTCTTATAATTCTTAAGGAATATGGTGAACTATTAATGTGAGGTTTATAATGTGAGATTAATGGATAGTTTATGGAATATAAAAAATAATTGATAAATGATGAAATTAATCTAGTATATTAATGTCACGGTCACTTTCTTTGGTCGATTCATTCAATATATATGGGTATAATTAATTTTCATTCTTATTTATCATAACACAATCAATCTATTTTTAAGTTCAATTAGATGGTTTTTTAGGTAGTAAGAATTCATTTCCTTATGTTTCACCATTTTCTCTCCAGATATATATGATAGTGTGATGCATTAAACATTAGAATCTTACTCAATATATATATAATAGAATTATTTTTTCTATTCTATAACATTTTGGGAGGGCTTATATATAATAGGGAATAACATCACATAAAAAATTATAATGTGGAAATGAAAAGTTTAAAAAACTATACTACTCTGGGAAATATATCTAATTGGGTTCATGTCCTTTGTCAAGGAATGATCCCAATGTTTTCATTATTCCGAGATCTATTTTTTATACAATAGTTAAAATATATTATTAGAATATTATTATGATTATATAAATATGTTAGAAAAATTAATTTTAATTTATTATTATTTTAACTGAATTTTTTCAACTTCAAATATCCCCCATAATTAGACATAGAATATCCTATCATGTGGAAATGAAAGTATAAATGATCCATATTTACCTTATAAAAATATAGTTTATTTTCATGAAAATTATAAAAATGTATTTTGGTATTCGGTGTTGTTAGATACTTGTTTATAGGTCCATGATCTGGTGTGTGTGGACATAAAAATCCTGAAATCCAAATTTAGATTTCCAAAACTCATTTTAAAATTTATTTATCGAAATGTCTATTGTTGTTTAGTAAAATAGATTTATTTATGATTACCCAAATTCATTTTTAGACTACTATGTAATTAAAATATTTTATGACTATATTCTGAATGAAAGGTATAACTATGGTATTATGATAGATAATCTAATTAATTTCATTACTAACATTATGTGGTATTTATGGTTTTTTTTATATTGAATAAACATTTTGTGTTAATATTATTTTGATTTTAAATAATCAAATAACTCTATCTGATAAAATCAATTTACAAAAAACAATTTATTTTAATTCCATTTTTAGTGATTCTTAATTCATTAATATATGTGATCATGGTCATGCGTCCATAAAAATGACCATGTACTTTTAAGAAAATTATAAAAGATTAAATATAAATTGATCATGATAAATTGAATGATTATTTTTACTAAGCATATAAAAATCAACCTATTACACAATGGTATTATGTTTTATCAGAATGGCTTTACACTATTTGTAACATTCCATGATCAACAATTATATATTCATAGTTTATTTTACATCAACATGGGTGCTAAACTATAATATCTACATAACGAAAAATACATTATATATACTTACACCCACATTCACCTGAGGTAGAACAATGGAAATGTTTCAGAGTTTACATAATGTAAACCCCTGACAGAAAGGTCATACATAATAATGGTTGGAGGGATACAACATGGTCCACCTATTTTATTTAATTAGTATTATAAAACCCATTAATGTAAATTAATATAAGTACAACAAATACATTTGTAGATCAATCTTATAACTACTCATGTACATCAAATGAATATGAATTTATAAAAGTAACTAGTTTTAATTTCGATCAAAATTTATTATGTCAAATTACCCAAAGAAAAAAAATATTATATTATTAATTAATTAACATATTCTACTAAATATTTATAAAATGAATTCTTTGGATACCAAAGATTCCATCCCCTATATTGTTCTATAAACATTATATAAACATGATAAATTAATTTTATTTAAATTTCATAATTACCAGGAATCTACAGAGAGGTAGCATGATATCTACTCTTCTAAAATAGGTTTTCTCTATTCATCATCCTATATTTTGAATTCTAAAGGCATATTGAACACTCAATAAATACCAAAAGTTAAATGGTGTGTACTTTCAATTAAGGAAACATAGACACATATTAATTTACTATATTTTTGATACATTTAATGTGAAAGTATTACATGGTGTAATAATAATGATCTTTCATGGAGGTTCATTCTGAAAGCAACATGACGATTAGTTATGTATTTAAATTATATAAAACATATCACATGACAAGTAATATTAAATATTAACCCAAAATACATTAATGTTAATGTTGATTAATAGTGTAATTACTTTTCTTTTTATGTATATAAATTTACACAGTTTATGAGCAATCATTATGTGTACTCCATATAAATGAGAAAGATGTTGTGAAAATATTAATTACACAATATTTTTATATTAATAAATTATACACCGTAAGTGTATTAATTATATACAATATTGGTTTTAATTAACTACACAAAACATGTGTTTTAATTAAATATGACATGTGTTCAAATTATAAACAACATTTATATCAATTAATTATGTACAACATATCAATTAATTATACATAGAGTGTTTGTTAAATAATTTAATACAGTGTGTATAATAATTACAATATTTGCCTATGTTAATTATACACCATGTCTCTTGACAATAAGTCCACTGTTCCATGTGGTGTTATATAGTGTACAGCCATGCAAACCATGTCTCACCATTAGATGGTATGTCTGCATGTTATTCATTTTATCATCGTTATAGGAAGGTGAATGAATAATAAAATAAAAATTTCATAAAAAAATTAATTAGAAATTAATATTAAATAACATACAAATATTGTTAAATTATTAAAAAAATTAAATAAATATAAATTTAAATTTGACAGTTCAAATACCACTTGAATATTTTTTCTATAGAAAAAGTTGGTCAATCCTCTTCCCAGTGATGGGTTTTAAAAGAATCTAATTAATAAACCATAAGAACATAATGAATAATGACATGTATCATAGTTATATTTAGTATACCATAATGAATGAATCTTGGAACTACTAGAGAGAATCATTCATATTCAATTTATAATTTATTTAATAAATAATAATATACATAAATGTTAATATCATTTATCATTTTAGATAATGGTCATTAAAATATAGTTCGATTTATTAAATTAGTGAACTAATAGGATCCAATGAATAATCGATGGAGTGGTCATCCACACATTCTCTGTTGATCTTGAATCATCACCACTGATTCTACAAGTATTGCTCGACTGATACAGATTATCTAGTGTAGCTCAGCAATAACCACAAGTAAATTCTATAGGTTTGTATTGTTGATTATTATTTTCTCATTCTTAATAGAGAGGAGTTATATAGAATAGATTCTCTCAATTCTGAGTGAAACCATTAGAGATGTTACTTATATATAGATAACTTTTTCACAGGTAGAATTATCTTGAGTGGAAATAATTTTGAATAACCAAAATTATTTCCACTTCTTCAATGATATTATAAAATTATGAATATACAGAGTTAGTGTAATAGAATAAGTATTTGTAAAAATTCACTTACAAAAATCTGAATCCATAGAGAGGGTAACGTTTATTGTTATTAATTATATTAATATAACTATTTATTTATTGTGAACATGTCTCGTGAATAATAAAAATATCAATAATTTAATTAATATTTATTTAAATGAAATATAGTATATCATTATCATTACAAAAACCATAAATAGTATGAAAATAATAAATAAATATAATATAATATTCATTATCATGTAAATAATTATTTATTTTATTATTAATCCTAGATAAAATAGTGAGATAATATATGAAATCAATATTTTAGAGAAAAATAATTATTCAAACATTTGGAATATTTAATGTATTCTATTATAAATATAGTTTAGTATTTTGTTGATATCAATAGAAACACTAATTCTGTGACCCTCTAGGATTCTCCCTCATTATAATTTGAATGGTTTTTATGAAGTACAATAATTATGTGTTGTGACATGTAGTCACACTCATAGTGGAACATGTTAATTAGGAAATGTTAAAAACCATATATGAATGCATTCATTTTAATATAATATTAATATCTCAATATCCCATAAAAATGGTTTCATAATCTTTTCATCAACCAATATTCTGGATTCAAATTTCTTCAAATTCATTGAATAAACCCTTAAATAGACCATGTATGTATGATATTGTTTGAGAGTTATATTTCAATAAAATAGATGACATGTTATATTCCATAAATATGGAATCAAAATATTTTTCATGATTTTATTTTTTAATAACATATCATTCATGATGTATAAAACATATCCTTGTTCATGATGAACATATTTTATCATGGTGTATGGAAATAGATCTTTATACAAAACTCATTATCTGTATTAAAAAAATATTACAATTTAATGATACTTTCACATGTCTTCATATAAGAATATGAAATCAAATGTAAAAATATCAATTTCATAGTAGTGGGAATGTCATTATAAACATCTATCATAGATATTACCATGTTTTAAATTAATGATATGATGTCTCATTTATGTTTTTGTACTCACACGAAAAGTCACCATCGTATTTTTCCTATATGATGATGTCATGTGACCATGGGCCATGTATTTTAAGAGTATCGTCATAATACATAATGGATCTCATCATAGTTGGAAATTAAAATGAATGATTTAATGTGTCGATATACTTTGGGAAGTTGTCAAAATAATGTCACATAGAAGAACGATCAATATGGGTGAATTCATTTATTAATATTAATGGATTTTTTTGTAAATTAATCTAATGTAAAATGTTTTTGGTTCTTAGGAACCTATTAAAAATGAGTAACCATGATCATGTTTTTTTAATAATTCTTATGTACCTAGTCTTGGTTAAAATCACTTTATTCGATTTTGATAATTCTGGGATAATTTTTTTAATCTAAGATAATGATAAAATGACATTTTATTGGACTTTATAGTATACATAAATATTATTCAATTGGAAAAGGGGATACCTATGTCTTAATGTTATTTTTGTTTGATGGAAAAGGCTAAATATAAAAGAAGAGTCTCAAACATGGACCAGTTGCGAGGGAATCATATGGATGTCCATGATCGTCCAAACATATCATCATTATTGAATTTGAAAATGATGATGTCACCACCTTAGATATGGGATGTATGAATTGATTTTGTATTTTGTTTGTGGGTATGGGATATGTGATTTTATTGGATGGTAGTTGTTTGATAATTTCAAGGTTTACATGGTGGAGATACATAGAAGAATGTGTTATAGGGATAAGCTAAAATTTGGGAGGGATTATAGGTGGTGATGCAAGTTCAACAATGTTGGTGTGTGAGACGATGATAACTATAGTAATGAACTAGGAATGTAGATATAGATATCATATCATTGATTCTAAGATGTTTTGTGAGTTTATGTGGATGAGGGATAAACAAAGTATAGAAAAACATAAACATAATATGAAAAAGGTTGGTATAGAAGAATTGAATATGTTGGTGGAAAAAAATACATATTGTTTCATAAAATAGAAGGTTCTGAATTAGTGGGTGAAGAATCGATGTAGATGAGAAAAGTTTTCCATTAAGTATTTTCTAGTTACCATTTACTACATTGGAAATGATAGTAATTGGGGGTATGTGGTTTTCAGAGCTTGGTGAAATTGATTTATCGAATTGTGGTTCGTCTTGTTGTTGGCGGTAATTTGTTAATTAAACATAGAAAAAACAAGGTTTGCATGTAAAATATATAATATTTTACTTTCATAAACATGTGAATGTCTATTTGTAAAGGTTGATTTTATATTCTGACTGAATTTTACAACTACATCACCCAATTTCAAAAAATTATTGGTAAACATGATATCACTAAATATTAATATGATTGATAAAGTAGTTCTGTTTCAATGTATATAATACCATTATATAATAATTTCTTTATATATAATGGTTGAAAACACGTTTTTATCATGATATTATTATTACAACATTGATATTTCCATCATTAAAATAATAAAAAAATATTATTTTATCAATTTTTATTTTATTTTCAAAAAAATAATATATATTGAAAAAAATAAATAAAATTTTATTAGAGGGTATGGCAGGGGCCCATCCATCTAATTATTCCCCTCTAGGGATGGTATTGACGAAATGAAGATAATGAACCTAGCATCCAGCCTCTAGTAGGCCTAGGTTTGTGACTAGCACCAAGGGTATACAAACTCACAAAATGGGAGCCATTTTCCTTTTTAAAAAACAAGTTCAAGATATAATATTGGTCATCCCAAAAACAAATCCAAGATTACTATATATGAATGAAATCTAAAAACCCTCCCACATGCATGTGTAATGTATAACTATTACAAGTATGAAATTATCCAAAGAAAGTACCAAATGTAAAGGTTATTAGCGACATAGAAAATATCAATATCTAAGCTAGTAGGGTCAAGCATGGTCCGAGAAATCCTATTGGAAACCTGAAAATAAATTTCTATATGTAGGGTGTGCATAGATATATACTAATTAGGAAAACCAATGTCCCTCGTGTGCATCTAAATGAAGCATACTAATACCCATGTGAGAAAACAACAAACCCAAAAAACACCAAATCGGTATAATAACCATCCCTTCCTCACCAAATAATGCTTACCAAAAATCACAAGTCACATAAAATAATATAATTCACATCGATGATAGGGTACCCTTCCTCACTTCCCACTGATTACCAACTCATTCCTTAGGAAATAATTCAGTGCATTCCCAGTAATTATGATTCTACCAAATCCAAACACACCTACACAGACCTGGTCCTCAGAAACCACAAAGCATCTCACCCATAGGCACGTATGCCACAAACCACATCACATACCACTGGCAGACACCTTGGCCACAAGTCACATAACTACCCACCCAATGAATCCTCTTCCACAAACCGCATCACATCCCGCACATAGAAACATGGTCTATAAACCACATCACAACCCACCCATAGATAGTTGGGCCACTATTGACATATCTTCCTGAAGACACCTAAAAAGGAACACCACATCTCATTCTGAAGTCCCCTATGAGGTAACTACACATCTCATCCCATAGACACCTGAAAAATCACAAATTAAACTCCCACACCATTGCCTCAAAAACCACAAACTTCAAAAAGAATCATGGGATATCTCCTCCTAGATGAGGTAGAGCGGAAAATAATGTGGCTAGACATCCACCAAACCATAAGGATGATTGGGAAATACATCATCCCTCCTCGATTATTGGGGTGTTCAATAAATATTTCTTAACTAGGGTGGGGATACATATAGAAATCAAATGGAAATACAAGTATATAAATATACGATAAGAAAACTAAATCCGAACATATGTGTTCTCAGGCACACCCCCAACTCACTATGGTTTTAAAATTGATTCTTCCACAAAATGTACAATACCACACAATAATCCATGAAAAATGATTCAAATTCCCATCCAATTTAATTAACCATTTTCATCCAGTAAAAAAAATCAAACCAATCCATTTCAGGATTTATTAATCAATTTTTTATATATTCCATCACTACATCGGAAACAACTAAGGACAAAAATAATAAGAAACATATAAATGGTAAATTTATAAGGAGAATAGCCGGATAAAATAAGTAAACCCTACATTAAACATACAATGTTCAAACTTATACAAGTTTAATAACCATTCATGGAATATCATATATTGATCGCTTATATACTATGTGAATAATTCTTCATGTTACTCATAGGGAAAATCCATGAGAATAACCAATACCAATGACTACTATTCTCCTTCAATCATATCCCACTCATGCCATATACCAATAGAACCAACCCCAACTCACAACTCTAACCATTACCACATTACCACACAACCATTCTTACAACCCATTGGCACAACACTTCTCATCCATTCAGAAATAAATCAATCTCTCATTCATAAATTCAATTACATTCCGTGGTTGACATATCATCAAAAATATCATCCAAAACACAACCCAATATGACTTGCAACACACAACTATGCTCAAAGCCATACCACAAAAAACCAGGGAAAACTGACACATCACAACATAGCCATTTCAAATGACACTAGAATCTCACATGAAGCCACAACCATTCCACATATCAAATCACAGATCACGCTGTATAAAATTTTTTGATTTAGAAAAGGGGATACATATCCAGTTCCACATCATTATTAATGGGTGTTATCACACAAACCCAATATTAGAGAATCCATTCCTTATCTTAATTTACGTGACAAACCAATTTCCATATGTAAGTGTTCAAATGGAAAGAAGTTGTATTAAAACCATTTTCTGCGCTAATAAGGGCCCCCACCATACATGAATTTTATTGGGGCATCAAGATTGTAAAATTTTCAATATCAAAATCCTAATAACAAAATTAAAAATCCATGAAAATAGAATCTCCACACCCTTTTAAATTCCATTAAATAGATTCTTATCATTGATTATCCTTGCACAACCATGATCCATAAATGAAAAAAGTAGATCGCTCCTACATGATTCAAAAATAATGAGAAATAATGGAAATACACCTCAAAAGGGTGTCATCGATCCTCTTATAACAATAGTATAGACAACATATCTTTGATTACCTCCCCCCACAAGATCATCCTCCATTCAAGGATGTCAAAACACTACCCTACCAAAAAAAACAAAAGGGAATCCTATTTTGGACCATTTGATATCATCATCCATCACATGGAACTAATAAAATGGATTTCAATGATACTAAACTTGAATAAACTATACAAATGGAGGAATAACACACCTTAGATTGAAGAAGGATCAGTACGGATTGAAGGTGGGAAGCTAGAAGTTATTCCTTGTTGTTGGAATACTCAATACAATTTAGAGGGGTCACCAAGTCACATGTCGTTATGGAAGGGTTTCTACAAACCTAGTGTTTTACAAGCCAAGAAGCTGAAAAAACACATAAAAGTAATAGTAATGGGGTATTACATGATGTGTAATACTATTTTACTCCATGTAATTCATCTTGGTTAACATCAGTAGAAAACCCCCTTCAATTTGGATTTATTTTATTTTGTAGACTATAAAATATTTTATTTCGTAACCCAGCAATGGAGAATTTGTGAAATAAAATTTCATAGCATTTAATAAAGGTTCATGATTAGTAACACATGAAACAACTTTTCTACACAGACATCTCCTACAAAAACTCTCACAACCTCCCTCAAACATCTCCAATAAAAAACCATAAAAATGTACTAGAGGGACACTAAACATAACATCAAATGCCTTTAAAAATTATCATATTTAAGAATCTTAATCCAATCCGAAAAAGAAAAAAGGAATTTTTACATCAACCATGTGAATGACCTATAGAGAGTCTTTCCACTCCTCATGCACCACCATCATCCAAACACGTCAATATAAAAGTCAGCAACCACACTACATATATCCATTAAACATCCATATCACGCTATAAAAATCCCAAACTAATGACTGTTATAGTCAACGAATGAAACCTTCTTGAAAACAAGAATACTAGAATTATTGACTCCATGTCAATATTCTATCTTCACTGGGTGGCATTAACTCATCCAAAGCAGTTAAATCGAATCATACATAAGGAATATGACTTAACAATATGGGCCTGCATTCTATTTAGGTTTGTAATTTATCAAATACCACACCACATACATCTCAAACCAAGGGAAAACATATCATCTTATAAAATAGGATACAAACAATAAATTTAAAAAAAATTAAAACAAGGCTGAACCAGAATAAATCCATGTACTAGGAACCCGTCTTAATTTCTTTCTCCCATGTACACTAATATTATCCACCATACCTCCACAACACAAAAACCAATAGAATGGTCCACCCAGGCATGATCTTATCCAAATGATCCTTGGTATCTACTAACCACACCATAAATGTTAGATCATACCTAATGTCTAACTCTCCCAACTCAAGGACATATGAGTCCACGTGATGACACTGAGGAATATTTATGATGTGGAAGACATTATGGATTATCTCCAACTGCGGTGGAAAAACCAACTAGTATGGCACCTCACCTACTAGCCCTAACACCTCAACATGTCTAAAAAATATAGTTGATGATTACTCCCTCTTTCAAATATCTATTACCCCATATTTTGTGGAAACCTTACAAAACATTGTTCCCTTACCTTGAAGTCCATGGACCTCCTCCTATAAATGACATAATATAATTTATGTTCCTATGATACTTTAATCATATCATGAACAAGATGAATCTTCTCCCTCATGATCTTCATTGCCTTAGGACAATGAAAAGATATCTATTTGTCCTCTATTTACAACAATACAAAATGACATGATATTCTCTACAAAGATTCCAAAATATACATGCCAATGGAAGAGTGATAGATATTATTATAATAAAACTCTCCCAAGGATATGTGTCATAACCAATAGCTAGCTATGACCTTTATGAATATTCATGACATGTAACCCAACATCTTGATATTATGCTATATCTTCCCATCTATCTAATGGTAGAAAGATGTGATAAGTCATAACTAGGTTCCAAGCAATTTTGTAATCCCCTATATACATGCGATGTATAACATGTGTCCCAATACAAGAATATGGATCTTAGAACTCAATGTACCCTCACCACCACATCCACAATCATTTTTTACATGTCTCTCAATGTGCTCGAATCTTTGATCTCTAAGAAGTGATATGAATTTTTTAGTCGATACACTTACACACAGATAGTATCATAGCCCCCAAGTGCTCTACGTAATACTATAAGGAAATCCATCAAGATTTCATTCCACCTCCACTTGAGAAAATCCATGGACTATAATAAACCACTAGGAATAGGATGGTCATCCATTACGGACTGGTAGAACATGCATCATTCCACAAAAATTACATTTACCCCTTGTTCTGGGGCCACCAAAATGATATTCTCTAGCCATGGTAAATCTTATAAACTCTTGGATGTACCATAAAATGTGATCTTTGAAACTAAAAATCGACTCCAATGTGTATTTCCATCATAAAAAACAACATTATATGGAAAAACATCCATTTATGACCATTTTCTAACCATACCTCTAGAGAATCACCATGACCAGAATGATCATGCAACAACTATGCCCCTATGTCTCCCCCTGATTCTATTTCACCTCCTACATCAGGGAAGACTACAATACCATCGAGGATAATAATCCTCTACCATCATTAATTCATGGACCTAATTTCATGTCTTGTAACTCTTCCATCACTCTGCAAGAATCCATATCTTCATGAACAACCTATTTCTGCAACTTTATGCTCAATTTATCAACTTAGAAATTCCCCCCTCTAGAGGTGTAGAATATCTCAAAATCACTGCTCGAATGAACTCTATCCACATCCAATATCACATTTTTCGATCAGGATATTAAAAGATATACCTAAAACATTTTTTTATTTATGAAGATGATAATGTGCTCCCCAATGTGACAATTCTTCCACAAAAGCATCACAAAAACCACCGCTACCAACTTTAGATCGTGATTGGTATAGTTTCACTCAAAAATATGTAACTTCGAACACCCATACAATATGAAAACTCACTTCTTTATCAATATTATTGCCATTCCTAGATGGGAAGCATCGTAGAACACCTCAAACAATAGCCCCACCTCTAGAAACTAGAGCACTAGAAGACTAAACAATATCTTCTTCTGATAATCAAATTTTACATGAAACTACTAACTCCATAACAAATATATCAATGGGGGTACAATTAGTGGTAAATCATGTACACAAATATGCGAATAGCTTGTGAGAATGAGAAAACTAGGAACTTAAACTACATTCTTGGGTGCTTCTCAAGAAATAATTGATTAAAACTTCAAATGGTCTACTGCCGCACCCTGATAAGATTCCAATTTCCTAAGGAAAATAACCTCTTAGTTTTACAACATAGGATTCATAAACTTCCCATAGAGTTAGTGCAATTGAAGAACATTCCAGATAGTTTGTCAATGATCAACATGCTCCTCATTGAAGATCAAGTATATTAAGATATCATCAATGAACACATCAATGAACTAGTCTAGGAACTCAAAAAGCATATATTTCATAATACAAATAAATACAACTACTGTGTTTGTAGCACTTAATGTGCTGACCAAAAACTAGAAGTTACCATACCCACATATGAATGTAGTCTTCAGGATATAACTCTTATTTACCCTTAACTAGTGATATTTAGACAACATATCAATCTTAAAACACCACATTCCCCTCACATATGGTCAAAAATATTTTATATCCTAAATAGAGGGTAATGGTTCTTGACTATTACCTAATTCAACATCCAGTATTCTCTAAAAACCCCCAGTATAGCATCCAACTTCTTGGTGAAAAACAACAGAGCACCCCACGACAACACACTGGGCTGGATTAAACCTTTTCTTCCTCAGATTATCTATCTATATCCTAATATCCCGCGGCTCGGAAATTTCCATATGATAATGGGACATTGAAATTGAATAACCATAAGTATTTGTGTTATATATCAAACTCAATATCACCTTGGGGTGGTGGTAGCATCCCAAATTTATTGAGGAAAAAAAATCAGAAACTACCCCAAACCATTTAGAACCTCCAACATCTCAATATATATTGATTCAAATTATATCTCATCCAAAAATGCGATCAAACAAATGGACACATGAGGTGGTCTACTATGATAGGGGATCAACTATTGTCCTCAAATACCACACTATCATTACCCTATCTCTCCAAAGATGACACACCATGATCACTTAACACTTTTTTCCTACCAAACCATGTAATACACTATATTACTAACTACAAAATCTATTATATCTCTCAACTATTGTCCTCAAATACCACACTATCATTACCCTATCTCTCCAAAGATGACCCTCTTATGATGTATTTGAACAAATGGAGATGATGACCACCGAGTCCTACCTCGAGTAGGCTCTGGGCTGGAGACTAGCATCAAGGGTGAAAAATCTCACAAAATGGGAGGAATTTAACAATATATGAAATATGATCGATAGATAAGATGGTTATCCCCAAAACATATACATGATATATATAATAAATAAATTTAATAACCATCACACTTTCATGAATAATGTACTATTAAAAGTAGAATAGTCACATGAGAAAACAAATTAAATTTATGATGCGGCACAACATTTGTCAATATTTGTGTTAGTAGGGTGCAACACAAGTAGTGAAATCCTTTTAGAAACATGAAAATAGTTTTATATAATTATGGTGAGAAATATGTAACTTAGTACAAAAATAAATGTCTCTCATGCACAAGATCAAGATGAATACTGATGCCCCTACGAGAAAACAATAGAACCAAATTGAACCTAAAAAGTATACTAACCATCCCAACCACACTAAGTCACACTCACAAAATAATTCAAGTCATGTAATGTAATATAATTCCCATAATTTTATGTTACCCAGCACCACATCCCATTTATTAACTACTCTTACCCAATGGAGAACATCCTCACTCTCCCACCACATCCGAAAGTACCACATCAGAACTCGCCCGCAGAAACCTAGGATCACAAACCCCAACACATCCCACCCATAGAAACATAGGCCAGAAACCACATCACATTCCACCTGAAGATACCTAGGCCCGAAACCACATCACAGCCCGCCCACAAAAACATGGTCCACAAACCAAATATCATCCCAAAGACACATGATAAATAAAAACATATCTCATCTTGAAAACAGTGGGGAAATGACCATGTATCTCAACCCAAAGACACATGGGAATGAACAACTCGCATGTACCCACCAAGGCATTACAAACCACAACATGCATGATGTATATTGGGCTATAATTTCCTGGAAGAGGGATCAGGGAGGAGTGGGTGGCCCCCCATCCATTAACCTACCTTGATGTTTGGGGAACACCCCCCCCCATGATGATGGGGGTATTCGACACATAGTTTCGAACTAGGGTGGGGTTCATAAACAAATGTCATGGGAAAAATAATATTAATACATGATAATAAATAATAAATCCAACCTATAGGTTCTTAAAAAAATCACCAACTCAAAATACTAGAAAATGTTTCACTAACTTTAAATGCACAATACCAGACAACAATCCGTGAAATTTGATTCTCATTCCTTAACCGATTTAATTAACCATTACCATCATGTTATCTAAACCATCCTATTCCATTACTTGATTTATTAATCAATTATTTATTTATTCTAACACTACATAGTCAACCAATAATGACATCACACCATAGGAAACAAGAAAACTATCATTTTAGAACAGGAAGAGCCTGATTGATTAAAGCGACACCACATTAAAGACACATCATTCCATGTATTCCACATTTAATGCCCATTCATGATATATCATATATTTAACTCATATATATTGGGTGAAGCATTCCACAAGTTTCACATGGATAAACATTGGTGGAATTACCCAAAAAAATAACTATTTTCATCCTTCAAACTAATCTCGCTCAAGAAACATACCTACAGGACCATTACCCACCTCACATCCCCAATTGATTACATATTACTGCACCACCACTCTAATTTCCATGCTACACAAAACATATCATCCATTCCCCAATAAATCAATCTCTCAATGTAAGATTCCATTACATATCCAGGTTCATGTATCATCGAAAAATTAATCTATAACACCATGTAGACAATTCCACATCACAAAAATGTTCTCATAGACATACCACAAAACAAACCATAGAAAACTCACACATCACAACATATACACATCACATTAAATCAGTCTCATGCACACAATAACAACCATTCCACACATCACTTCATATAACATGACGTAACACATTTTTGGATTTACTAAAGGGGAACTTATCCAATTACACATCATTATTTAAGGTCATTATCAGCAAAAAAATATCCTAGAGAATTCATTCATTAATAATATTGACATGATTAAACAATTTCTATTTGTAAGAGTTCAATATGAAAAAAAGCATGGAACACATTTGATTGAAAAATGTTCACAATTTATTATGGAATCAAACCCATATATTTCAAAATATAAAAATAATAATATCAAAAGTGCAATGGAATGAAAATTGAATCAACCTGCCCCTTTCAATTTCAATTAACCAATCATTATCATTTATTATCCTATCAAAACCATGATCCATTTGATGAAAATGTATATCCCTCCCATATTTTGAAAATATAAAGAAAAACAAGGAAAATCTTATCTCAAAAGGTAGTAAAAAACAATAGCACATTAATTGGACAAACAATGGATCTCAGATCACTTATCCTGCAAAATCTACATCTATATGAGAACTTACAGGAACAACCACACCAACAAAACTTAGAGGAATACTATTTAAAACTATGGTAGATCATCCACCATCTCCTGGAAAGAAGAAATGGGAGGGGAATGAGACCAACCATGAGGAAACCGCCAGAATAGAGGTAGAACACAACATAGATAAAAAATATATTGCTACAGATCCATTGAGGGGAGATACGAATATATAGTTGGTGTTTGAATCCTCAAAACACAAAACAGGGGTCATTAGTTCACATCGGGTTGAAGAGGGGTTGTTTTATCCAATGGTTTTGATAACCCATGTGGCTCGAAAAACACACAACTATTACAGCAGCAGGTTATTATAAAATGTGTAATACACTTTCACACCGTGTAATTCTTCTTAGTCTACATCCGGTGAAAAACCTACTCCCTTTCGATTTATTTTATTATTTACACCCTGAAACATTTAATTTTGTGAACAAGCCATAGAGATGTTGTGAAACTATACTCAATGTCTTTTAGTATAAATACATGACTTCTAACTACTTCAGTAGTTTTTGTGCACCCCCAGATCCTATAAAAACTCTCAGAACCTCCTCTGAACATGTCCAAAAACCAACACACGAAGTAGTAATGGTCTGAGAGTGCACATACCACTATACTGTATTATAATATATTTTAATTAAATATTTTATTCATTTACATACTAATAATTAATATATTTGTTGTATAAATGTTTTTAAATTACTGTATCTAAACCATTAAAAAAATACACTTTATTTGAAAAAACATGTTCAAAGAATTTATTAAACAATTTTTAAAAACATGTTGACTCTATGAAAAAACATAAAATTCCAAGAAAAAAGTTATTATAATGTTCAAACTATAAGAGACACTTCAAAAATTTCCATCATACTTCATATGATTTTTTCTATTTACCCAACATTTCCATTTATCTTTTATTTCTTGTGTTTTAGATTCATTTTCATGAAAATATAGAGCACATTCATAATTTTGAAACTCTAAAATAAGTTCATGTTTTTTCAATTATTATGAGTTATACCAAGACAGATTTATGGTTTTACCTTTGTCTTTATCATAGACCGCCATTTATGAAGATGGATGATAATAGTTCATTCAAAAACTATCATTTTATGGACAAAAATTATAGATTCAAAATAGATCTTGAATATTTGGTTATTTTATCTCCTAATGAATCTAAAATATTAACATCCCTTCAAACAAAAGAATATATGAAATCAGCTAATTATAAATGGATTATAATGTTAAACAATAGGTGTTCAATAGGACAAATTTCATAAGGATGAATTTATGGTCATGTCTAGAAAGCTCAACACAAGTATGGTTTAGCATAATCTATATAATGCTTGGCTTAAAATATTATCTGTAAGATTAAGGTCCCCAACATATGAATTTATCTTAACAGGGATATCCAATGAAATAATAGTATTTTTACTCCAATAAAGGACATATAAAACAATTATTATAAAAGTTATTGAATCATGTATGATCATTCCTTGAAATAATTATTTTTAATTGTATTTCATCATTAATCCAATTAGAATGGTTTACAAGAATCAGAATGTTTGAGATAAAATTTCTCTCAACCTAACACAAGTGAATGCATTTTCTCACGACATCACATATATAAAACCATAGTATTTTTCTCAAACTCATAAACAAACAAAAAGTTTTTTTGTAATACCAAAAACATTATCTCATCACACTCAAAATATTTTTATCTAACATCAAAATGATTGTTCCTTTAATGAGAAAACATAAAAATGAAAACACCAACCATTCATCGATAAGTGCCACACTACATTTACTAGACATTAAATGGAAATTAAAATTTGAATTATAAATATAAATAATTAATTTTTTAAAATTAATTTCTAAAAATAAATCATTTTTTGACAGTGATATGGAAAAGAGTTTCTTAAACATTTTTTAGTAATGATGGTCCTATTTTTAACCATCCAATATTTGTATTTTCATAATCTAGGACATCCACTTTATATTTCAAGGATCCATAGAACATCAGATAAAAATGTTTCCACTAGTTTACTAATTTCCATATGTTTGGATGAATCCATGTTGAATTAATAAAAATATACATCCATTGAATCCGTTTTTATATGAAAACATTGAATTAATAATATTCATATTTAACTAAAGGTAATCTATATCTAAGGAATTAAAAAAATGATTCGTTTGAACATCATAATTTAATAAAAAAAGTATTATTCAACCATAATCCATGAATTTTTTTCCATGATATTTATGAATGAACAACTCATTAAATGATCAATATTTTGATTAATTAATAACATGACTCAATACAGTTAAGATGGATAAGATAAAGAACATCATGCCTCACGATTTATATCCATTATTAAAAAATATTACAATGGGTTCCAATATTGTATCAGCATTAATTAATTAAATACTAAATTTATTTTTTATATAAAACATTAACAGTTGTACTCCAAGTAAGAAATAGAAGAGTATTTTGAGATTTTTCACCATATTTTCTAGTTATGAGTCCAACCATACTGACCATTTATCGAAAAGAGAAAAATAGAAAAATCTATTAGAAAAAATAATGAAAAATGCATGGAAGGGTACATAATATAGTTAATAAATAGTGAAATTGGTTTAAAAAACTAACAACATAGTTTATTAACATAATGTGGTGCCCTATTAGGGTTTAGTAAATCCCATACCCAAATTTTAATTTTATAATTTTTTTTCTTTTTTTGAAATTCATATCTCATCTAGATAAAAGGTTGAGAAATACTGTCGGTATATTATAGGTAGAAAACATTATCAAGAATCCTTCTACAATGAAGAAAATATGAAACAAACCAATACTCTACAAAAAATGACCATAGATAAGATTCATAATGAACCATAACAGAAATAAATTAATAAACATGAACAAATCCTCAATACCAATAAAACTGGAATGAAACAGAAAAATTAATGACATATAAATGTAATTAATTATTTTGATACCAATGTTATAAAATATATATAGAAGATAAACATATTTTCATATCTACAGAAGGATTAATATGTGTTTATCACCTTATGCAAATCTTAATTATCCATAATCATAGTAATCAATACTAAATTGTAAACTCGAGTAAGGAAATATATAAATAAGTAATTATTTATATTAATGAAGGAATCTAAAATTAATTGGTATCATATCATAGGTTCGTTTTACCATTAAAACGTAAAACATGAGCAGATATTCATATATATAAAAAATCAATACCACTTATTCCCATTAAAAAAATTTCAACCTAGGAAACTCAAGAAAACATTGGTGATGGTTATTTAAATTTAAATAAGGATTATAAAATGTGTTATCATGTGGGCCTTATCTTCTTGTACATGTTTGGGCCACTGAAAACAATATTTTACTCCACCTTAAACCCTCTAAATGTGGTGTTAATTCCTCAATCATTGGAGAACATATTAATTATAAGATATATATTAAAAATCATTGAATTTGGACTATAAAAATAATAATAAATAATCACATACTTTTTTTTATTTTCTGCATAATTATTTTCAATATTCTAAAAGAGGAAAAGTAAAATATCAAATAAATACAATTCCAAAAATAGAATCCAATGAATGATGATTCACTTAGTTGATGTCACTTCATGTTCAGAAACTTCCAGGTCATTTTATGTTTCTGATGCCCAATTTTTACACATGTATTTTTGGTGAGGGAAAACTTGTTTCCACATACATTAATAATCACTTTCTACCAGTGTATCCATTTAAGATATTATAACTGAAGACTAGGCTTTAAATTTTTTATTTTTCTTTCATCCATGTGTAGGTTAACCTTCAACATCACAAAGAAAAAACAAAAGGCAAATAGGTGGAACTATTTGAATATTAATAAGAAATTATATATAATTTTCAGTAAAATTTATTATAGATATGAATAATTATTTTTAATCCAAAAGTGTGATAACATATAAAATTATAATGATTAATTCAAGGAAAAAAATTAAAGAATTTCAAATGTTTAATGGATCATGTAGATAAACCTGAGAGGTGGATGTGGGGTAAATTAGTTGTTGCCAGATTTTACCAATTCCAATAAATCATTTTATACTTATCAACCCAGTTGAAATAAACCACCATGTATATATAAGAATTATGCATCTATTTTTATTAATCTTATAAAAATATACAACCTGAAATAATAAAAATAAATCAATGATATAATACAATATTTATAACAAGTATCCATCCCAAAAAATCTAACTCCCTTCCATACATAGAATGTTCCAGGAATTTATTCACCACAATATTATTAACCTCAATAAAAGTTAATTTGGAAAGGTATTATCCTAATACTAAGGAACACCCTATGACATAGGCAATAAATAACAATATTAAAAAAACTATCCTTGCAATATCTAATTTCTTCTATTTATACTAGAATCCCTACATGTCATATCAATCGCTTACTTACCATTTTGAAATAGTTCATAGTATTTCCATGGATTTCACTACACACAAAATGAATAATACTCTTCTTCATCCTATATTCCTTCACTTCCAAAAATACATTATGAAATACACAAGCAACTCGGTCTCTAGAATTTATTTAAGTTCTCAATTCTTCCAAATACATTCACTAGCTCCTCTTAAACTCACTTCTCAAGAACTAAACCTATATTATATTTTATATGTCATTTAAAAAATTGATCATAAATGTAGAATCATTATAATGGGATGTATACTAGAAAACATGGGTCTTTTCTTTCTATCCCACTTATTAGCATTTTTTATCTTTATTACATAGTTTTTTATACAACTCAATATATTTTTTTTCTATTTCCTTTTATTTTCATCCACATTGAATACCAAATGATATTTCCATGTTAAAATTAATTTTTTTATCAACATTCTCTTTATTCTATCATATGGTGGGATCATCTTATTCTCTTTATTTATGATCTCTATTTATTCTTTGTTTGTTGTTCAGAAACCCTTTTTCTCTCACCTCATTTTGTCTCAAAATTTCCCAATCATGAATTTTATTGGTTCATATTTATTTCATCTCTCCTCACATTGAGATCCAAACTTTTCATGGGAATTTATAGTTACAGAAACTGTATTATTTCTATTTCAATGATCTCTAAATAAAATATGTTAAATAGTTTTCTATTGCAGGTAAGAATCACTACAACAAAATACATTGTTTGGATTCCCATGATTTATCTTTATTAATTTTATCATATCATGTTATATTCCAAGTGTACCCCTAACATGAACCTCATTTCAAAAACCAACCATACATAATTATTCACTTATTATTCTGTAGGATTTTCTTAATCTTCCTCTAGTATATAACTATAATATCTAAACATTAAATCAATAATTCTATTTGATAATATATCAAAGAACTTCATATCATTGGTCTCAAACTCTATTTATGAAAAAACGCTTCTAAAAACTCTTATTCTAATTGAATTAATCTTCTAAAAATATATCACATCATCAAGGATATATTACCTGATGAAAAATTTGATATTAAATGTAAATAAAAATTGTTTATTCTTGAATATAAACAAAACTTATTCTTGAAAAATTTTATGTTTGTTGAAATTCATCACACAATGACATTCTTCTCCTTAAAAATGAATATTATCAACTCACCATTATTTTTATTGTATCACATTTATTTATGATATTATTAACATAAAATTTCGTCTCATGAATCAAATAAAATTAATTATTTAGAATCTCACTATTCTGTAAAGCCATATTTTTAATTCCACTATCTTCTTTCAAATATTATTTGTCATTTATCTTATAAGAATAGTTATTCAAGACATATCGATAACTGATTTATCTAACAATAATATTCATGTCTTACTTTACTTTTGGGTAGACCGTGTAGAATAATTCAATATCTTATATTCTTCACACATTATCATTATAGATGAATTATCTTCTCTGTTTTATACTTCTCATATATATAACATAATTTATTTAATGTTGTAATGCCATGAACCTAGACGCTCGGAGCTAGTGTATTATTTTAATTCATTGTCCTAATTATAGGGAATAATTTCCCAAATGACTTATTAGTTTAGTTGTCATGGAAATTTGATTATATACATGATCATTACATTACACTTTCTATCATAAAACACAACATAGATTATCCTTTGAAAACACAATTATTCACCACTCTAAACCCATTATATCAATTATAAAACACTCATTGGTGTCCATGGAAAATAAATGATAAGAAAGGGGTGAACTCATATGCTCATTAAGGATAATCAAAATAGCACAAGCTATCAAAAATAACCATAAACCATTTAAGAAAGGTACAGAAATAAATCACAGGCCATTAAAATATTATCTTAGCATAATATGGAATTAATGAATCAAATAATTACATTTAATCATTCAAATGGATATTCTACTAGTCCAATATTAAAATGTAAAATCAATAACTGATCACATAATAGCGGAATAAGTAATGTCGGACATCTTAACCACTACATCAAGGCCTCGTTCCATGACCATACAGAAATATTATTTCAAGGCCTTGTCCCAAGAAAATAGTTTTCCTAATGAGACCTATTGATGAATGAATGGTCTATAGCAGGCCCCAACCATAACATACTAGTTTGAACGTATTCCTCATTAAAATTATTGAAACATAACATATACATTTGTATTAAAACTAGAATAAAAAATGAAAATACTTTAACCATAAACCATGAATGATATTAAAATAGTACATCCAAAGTCACACATATCATAAATCATTCAAAACAGTATGTAATATTTTATTATAATATATAAAAATCAATCTGGAATAATATCCAATAAATGATGTTGATATAGTTGAAAATAATCTATAACCCTCTTTGAGGGAAATATAAAATTTTCATGAAATCATTTAAAAGTCACTAAATTTAAAAATAGAGTCATTTAAAACAAATTTTTTAATCAAGGTTCAATATACCTCTTTGATTTTTTCTAATTTAATTAACATTTTAAAACCATCATGTCCATATAATTAAATCGTAATATCCTTTTGAAAACAGGAACGTTAATTATATAGATTTAAAAAAATAAATCATTAAGACTTTAAAAATGATGATCTAGCTAAATAGAACCATTCAAAAAACCATATGAGATTCTTTTTTATAACATTTTTATGATACGTGGACTTTATTGATAAATATTTCCCAATAAATACATACACATAAACAATCTCGAATAATAATTAGTTTGATGGATTAACCCTTATCAAATACATTCCTTTAGTTCAAAGTGAGTTATCATTTTGTATAATGGTAAAAAATATATTCTTGAATTATAAAAGGATCATATCCATTTTTATGATATCATATATGATTCATTATTTACTTTATTCTACATATTTGTTAAAATATTCTATGTTAATGCAATATTTTGGGTACTAATCGCTTTCCTTATCATAAATGTTTTGAATTGCTATTTTTAGATCATATTACATATATAATAATTTACATACTTCAATAATGTAAAATTTTATTTTTATATCACACGTATTATATATAAAAATTTATATAATAGATAGTTAAATAAAATTGAAGTCATTGTTCATGGAGATAGTAGGTCATATGTACGCATGAATGTTGTTTCTATTTTCTTGTTGTATTGAATGGAAGTAAGTGAATGAAATTAATTTATATATATAAATATCATCCAAATATCATTATTATACAATAAAAATTCATACATATTAATATCATTTGTTCTTATAATCATTCTTGGATGGTGAATGTCCAAAATGAGTCTCATCACATCATGGAGACAGTAATTCATACATACGCATGAGCGACAATATCATTTCCTTAATGGTTAAATGGTATGTAATATGATGGATTAGTAATTGTAAAGAAATAATATCATGTTATATTTATTATTTACATCCATTATATTTTACTTTATACACATGGAAATAATGTTTACATGAAAAAAAAAATTTACTCCTTCGCGTGGCAATGGTAAGACACACGTACATAGACATGGTCATATTATTTTTCATATGATGGGTAAATAGAATAATATGGTATTAACATAATTATAATTAAATCTTAGAATGTTTGAGGTTCGTTATTTTTTAGTTTAGAATGGAATCAATTGAGAAAAATGAAATAGAAGAAGAAAATAACATTGAAATCAGTGATAAACCAATTACCTCTTTTTGGGTGTCTCCATCTGATTTTTACAAAATAACTCCATATAATTTCTTTATTTAAAATGAGTATCCTATATAATTATTTTATTGATGTTTTAAGAATAAATGGGTGGGGTTTGTCTAAAATAAATGGCATTATTGGTGTGATTAAAATATAAAGGTAGGTTCCCTTTTATAAGAGGGGTGATGACACTTTTGGAAAAATCATGAAATATTAATATATTATATAATTATATTCAGTTTCTAATAGATCCAAATTTATTTATTTACTGTATAATATTAAGATGTGTCTATATTCTCTAATTATTTAAGGTTATCTTTTATATTTAACCCTTAGTTAAATAGATTAACTCTTACCATTTCATCATATAATTTGAATATATAGGGTCAATAAAGTTTATATAAAATTCCATAAAAACCAAAAAAATTTCATTACTGAAATTTTTATCATTATATATGTTATTTTTCCTATTATTAGATTTTTAGTACTATTAAATGATTTAATAAAACATTATTTTTTTAAATCATTTATGTCATTTTTTACCCTATTTAGTAAATAATTATTGTTATTATAATAACAAATGTATTCCTTGTAAACAAAGTCAATAAAGTATCCCTAAAATGTCAATTTCACCCATAATGTTTTTTTACAGCATAAAAATGTTAAAAATAAATTTATTTTAATATTTATAGAAAATTTATTTGAATCATTCATTAATAAGGTAATCCCAACATCATCATTATGTCATACATAAATATTTTTATATAATGTATAAAAATTATAAATAAAATACCATGATTTAGGAAAAAATTTTATATTTAATATGATAATTTATATTCAAATATTTCATTTATATAAACCAATATGAAGATTTAGTTATTAAAACATCCATGTTTATGTTATATTTCTATTTTCATTATATTAAATATTTTAAATTTTCTTTTTCACACCCAAGTGGCTCCCAAATACCATAGATTATGCCTAAGGATTATCAATGTCGAATATAACTCATCTAACATGATTAAAACACATTTTAGGGTCGTTTTATGTTATTATAAAATTATTTTTTACCCTTATTTATGGGATTTACCATTCCACCATGGTAAATAAAAATAATAACTGAAGTTATCGTTCACAATGCCCCAAAATAAAAGAAACATATTCAAATAATATAGACCTTCTAATTCAAAATCTAGAATCCATTTTCGCAAATTCCAAATATATAATTTTCATAATTCAATTTATAATTAATTCACATTTTCAAATCAAGAATACAGGTCTTTAAGAAGATAAAACTATCCAAAGATTGACATGTTTTTATTATTCAATTTAAATGTAAAATTACCTCTAATGAGATAAATTAAAATAAAAGATAAAACTATAATATAATTATAATTTACAACCACTCAATGTTATATTTAATATAATAAATTATTTTGATTAAAAAAGTTGATTTCATTTAAAATTTATTATTTTTCACTATTCGTCAAAATATGAAAGGTATCTGAAATGTAAAAATATTTATCCAAACTAAATTTTTATGTTCCTTTTCTAAAGAATAATTTTATTTCATAATATTTAATATATTAAAGTTTAAAATATTTTATCTGAAATGGATTATTCGTTAAAAGGTGGAAAATAATTTATTTAAACATACTTCTTTTATCGGAAATGTTGAATTGTCATTATATTAGTCTAAGAAAAAACATAAGATGAATGTTAGAATTTTATGGGATATATAAAGTTCAAAATAACATTAATAATATTATTAAATTATTTTTAAATGGCTACATTGATAGGACATGGTGTGCTTGATATTGGTTTTTTATACATCATCTGCTACTGAATTATTTAAAATGGAGACGTACCGTGGAAACATGGGGTGTTACATTATCCCCTCCTCCAAAAATTGTTTCCTCAAAATTTAAACATGTGATTTTAAACTGCGGTTTGACATTTCGAAATATCATAGTGGAAATCCCACTTCGATAAATGGATTAGTGAGGCCTCTATTTTAAAATAGTAAAAGCTATGTATGAAGTTTACTGGGAAAACAACATAATATGGTTCCATGTAAAAAAATATGGACTTAAAAGAAAATTTTAACCATCAAATTTTGATGTAACGTGATATAGAATATTATTAGGAGATATTTAACAATATAATAGCCACAAATCTATGATGATCCAAGGGACCATTTGATTCATCGCAAAAAAGTATTATGAGAATATTTTTTCTCGATATCCTTTCCTAGAAGATGAAGAAAATGAAAATAAATTATTACTTTATTTCAATAAAATATTATCATTAGTAATTCCATCAAAAATTTCACTTCATCTATAATTCATGGAAATGAAGTTGAATTTTTCACTTTTGATCTTTTGGAAGAGTATGCAATCCATAGGGATGTTCTTGGTTACAACATTCCCAACTGTTGAAAACATTCATTGTATATTCACGTGAGTCATGTTTTCAACTAGAATTATCATATATCCTTATTGAATGCATGAATTTTTACGTATTCCAAAACATAGTGGATTATTCCTTAAGTCCCAAAAAGTAGTACACTTCATCTATGATAGCATAACCCTCTTGTCGATATATTCAATATTAGTTTTCAATAAACTTGAATCATCCAATTTACTTCTTCAAATCCAATATATCATTATCCAAACATTATTATCATAACATAAAAAACATATTAAGGTTTATATTTACCATAATAATATGTTCTATAAATATAAAGATACCCTTAAAACAATATTCTTTCCATTATAACTATTAAACATATTCATAAAAATCCTTTGTGGAAATCATAAATGGAATATTCTATATATAATTCACTTATTCATAATTCATATTTCTAAATACATAAATACATCAACACATCCAATTTATAGGTTAAAATGGAATAATTACATCCTAGGTTTAGATGAATATTCTTATGTTTGATTTCGATGTTGGGTACTGCCCATGATTTCCACAGATGAGACATTGAACACCATAATAATTGGTAAATATATGACCCTTTTTCCACTTAGAAAATATCTTCTCCTCTATTTGATCTATTCTTATGGTTCTTCTTCCCTTCCTCTTGACTTTTATGAACATAAATATTCTTTCATATTTGATTCTTAAAATTATTAACATTTATCTTCTTCTTATGCATCATGTTAGAAAATTAATCATCAATCACATGGTCAATCATATATAATGATAACAAATTCAACACAATTGCATTATATTTCCCTCTAGAAATTATCCATTTTTTTCAAAATCACCAAATTTTTCCTCATACACAATGTTAATCCATTTCATTCTAGTTGCCTCTATTGACTAGGAATAGATAGTACAGGGTGAGAAACACATTTAATTGAATAAACCACGTAATCAAGGGGAGGTAATTTCAATCTTTAACATATTTGGATTAATACAAGGTTATCAATGATTATTATTTAAAAGTTGGGGGGTCTATAATTATCCTCAATGTCAATCTTATTGTTATGATCCCTAATCCATGTTTTCTAAATCTCTTTCCAAGGACTCTTCTAAAATTCTTCTAATACCAACTGTACTGCCCTAAGCCCAGAAGCTCAGAGCAAGTGCATTATTTTAATACATTGGAATGATTACAGGGAACCATGTCTCGAAGGACCAATCAGTTTAGAAGTATTGGAAAATATATTACATACATGATATTTATATTACAATTTCTAAAAAAACACAACACAGATAATCCTATGATATTTTCGTTATTCACCGAATTTAACCCTACATATCAATCATAAAATACATCTTAGATTTTTTGGAAAATAAAAAATAAGAAATTTGGGAGCTCAAATGATCAGTATGGATAAACAATATAGCTGAATCTATCAAAAATAACTACACAATTTTATAGAAAGGTACAAAGTAGAACACTAGACTTCTAAAACAATATATTTATAATAATAGAGAAATAATAAATCAAATAATTACATTTTAAAATTCTAATGGATATTCTACTTGTTAAATATTCACATGTATCATCAATAACTAATCTCATAAAAAAGGAATGCATAATACTGGACATCTTAACCATTACGTCAAAGACTCGTTCCAAGACCATAAACAAATATTCTTTTAAGGCCTTGTTCTAAGACCCCAGTTTTACTCATGATACCTATGAATGCATTAATGGGTCTATCGAAGGACACACCTGTCAGAAACAATATCCAATAGATTCCTCATATGAAAATGTTGAACAATAACATATACATTTATAATAAAACTAGAATATGAAATATTAATAATATAATAGTAAATCATGAATGGAATAAAACTAGAACATACATAGTAAAACATGTAAGAAATTATTTATTACGTTATGGAATATTGTATTATAATAAATCAAGCTCAATGAAGAATAATATCCAATAAATGATTTAGCAATAGTTGAAAATAATCAGAAAAACGATTCAAGGGAAATATCCCTTTTAAATGAAATCTTTTAAAATTATTGAAATTTATAAAGTTAGAAATATAAAATATATTTTTTAATCAAATATTCTCATACCACATTGAATCTTTTTAAAGAAATTAACATTTTAAAACAATCATTTCATTGTAAATAAAACCGTAAAATCATTTTGATAACATTGACAATAACTAAATAGATTTAGAAAAATAAATCTCTAAAACATATAAAATGATGATTTAATTAAAGATTACCTTCAAATTTTTTTTAAATATGTCTAAATAAAACATTTTTATAAATTATGTAAATTATGTATAAATATGTCCCAATAAATACTTACACAAAAACAATATCAGATTATAATAAGATTGAGGAATTAACCCATACCTTATAATTGTTTTAGTAAAGAGTTATTTATCAACATATATAATGGTTAAAAAATATTATTAAACTATACATGGAACATATCCACATTTATGATATCATATATGATTCATTATGTCTTTATATTGCATTTTTATTAATAACTTCCTAGTTAAAACAATGTTTCAGGAAATAATCGCTTTTTATATCGTACCTATTTGGACATGTTATTTTTTATCGTTTTACTGGTATAATAATTTACATACTTAAAAAATGTAAAATATTATTTATATATTATAAATATTATATATATAAATATATATAATAGATAGATAAATAAAATGGAACACATTGTTCATGGAGATGGTTGGTGATACACACTCATCAATGCTATTTCCATTTTCATATCATATTGAATGGAAGGAAGTGACTGAAATATATGTATACATATATATCATCCCAGTAGAATTATTATGTCATATATTTCATACTTACTAGTAATATTTATTCATTTAATCATTCTTGGATGGAGAACTTGGAAGATGAGTCTAATGACGTCGTGGAGACGGTAAGCCGTACTTAGGCATGAGAAATGATATAACGTCCTTAATGGTTAAATGGTATGGAATTAGATGGAATATTTATATTACTGAAACAATATAATGTTAAATTTATTATTCATATCCATTATATTCAGTATTATTACCATAAAAATAAAGTGTACATGAGAAGCAATTTACACCACAATGTGGATATGTTAAGTCATACGTATGCACACATGGTGATATTGTTATTAATGGTATGGGTAAAAGGATAAATATGGTGGTCACAAAATTATAATAATTTACACAAAACTGTAAGGTATTTATTTAATTATTTTATTATGGAAACAACAATGAAAGTGTAATTAGAAAAAGAAATGACCATTAAAAGTGTTGATAAAATAATTACCTCTTTTCAGCTGTCTTCATTTGATTTGCCCAAAAGGACTCCTTTGGATTGCTTTTTCCGAAAGTTTATCCTCTATAATGATATTATAGATGTTGGGAGAGTAGATGATATAGGTTTGGCCAAACCAAAAGGCTTTAGATATGTGATTTAGTGGGAAAGGGATGAGCCCTTTTATAATTGAAATTAGGGGAACATTAGGAAAAATCATAAAATATTAATTTATTATATAATTATTTTCGTTTGTTAGTAGCTATAAATTGATTTATTTATAAGATATGGTTATAATGGGTCTAAACCCACTCAAAAAATTGGTTTTAGACAAGTTTATGTCATAAAATTAACCTTATCATTTCGATTTAACACTTTTTTTAATTGTTTAAATCTTACTGTGTCTTAATATAGTTTGAAACGTTAGGGATATTATAGATACTATAAAATGACAAAAGAACACTAATTGTATAATTAATGGCATTTTTAAAATTATATAATTCATTTTTCTGAGTTTTATTTTTAAAAAATATTATATCAATTTAATAAAAGTGTAATTTTTTTAAAATAATTTTGCTCAATTCTTTTGTTTTTTACTAATTGATTTTTGTTTAAGCCATATTAACATTATTTATTAAAAAAAGAATTAAATTATCCCTAAAATATCAATATCACCCATAAAATTCATATACAGAATCAAAAAATTTATATTAAATATATTTTAATATTTATATATTCTTTAATTTGGGACATTCAATAATAAAGTAATCACTACATCATCAAAATGTCATAAATAAATAAATTTATCTAATGAAAAAAAATTATAAATAAAATACCATGATGTATAAAATAATTTTACATTTAACATTACTATTTATAGTCGTAGATATGAGATATATAACCCAATATGACGATTTATTTAGTAGAAGATAGATGTTTATGTTATCATTCCCTTTTCATTAAATTAAATATTTTAAAATGTCATTTTCATAGCCAAGTGGAACCAAAATGGGAAAAATTTATCCTAAGGATTCTCATGGTAGAATATATATCATGAATTAGTATTAAGAGACATGTTTGGGTAGTTTTATATTATTATTAATATATTATTTACCATATTTACTTTATATACCCTTTAAACTTGGTAAATAAAAATTATTTCTGAAATTAAAATTCATAATGTAAAAAAATAAAGTGTTTCTGTTTACACAATTTTGAACATATGATTACAAATATGGAATCCATTTTTCCAAATTCAAAATAATTAATTGGTATAAATTAATTTAAAATTAATTCAACTTGTCAAAACCAGAATGCATGTTTTTAAGAAATAAAAACTATCAAAAGATTGACATATGTATTTTTAAATTGTAAGTGTAAAATTACATCCAATGACTTATATAATTTAAAATTACAACAAAACAATCTAATTATAATTTAATAGCACTCAAAAATATAATTTACGACAATAAATATTATCGATTAAAAAAAATTTCAATTAATATTTAACATTTTTCATTATTCATCAAAATATGAAAATTATCAGAAAAGTACAAAAAATCCATCTAACCTAAATTTTTATGTCCCTATTATATATAAGATTTTAATTTAATCAAATTTAATATATAAAAGTTTCCAATATTTTATTTAAAAAGGGTTCTTCATTAAGAGGAAAAAAACATCATTTTTTAAAAAATTCTTCCATTATTAGAAAAATTGAATTTGTATTTATATTATGTATAATCATTACATAATATTAATGTTAAAATTATTTGGGATATATAAATTTCGAAATTTGGTAAATACTATTCATAACCGCTTTTTAAACGTCCAGTTTGATAGGTTGTGGTACATTTGATCTCATTGTTGCACGCATCACACGTTATTGAATTATTTAAAAAGGAAGTGTACCATAGAAGAATATGGTGTTAAATTATCCCCTACTTTAACAAATTATGTTCTCTTAATTTAATATTGATATTGAAATCTAGGGTTTTGAAATTTGTAATTATCTTAGTTGAAATATCACATTGAAAAATGGATTAATGGGACCTATATTTTTAAATAATGAAACATAAATAAAAAGGTAAGCATAAATAACACATACTTGGGTTCTATAATTATCCTGAAATTCAATCTTAGTGTTATGATCCCTAATCTATGTTTTCTAAATATATTTCTATTGTTGATTCTAAACTTCACCTAATACCAATTGTAAAGCCCTGAGCCTAGAAGCTTGGAGCTGGTGCATTATTTTAATACATTTTCATGATTACAGGGAACCATGTCTCGAAGGACCAATCTGTTTAGAGGTATTGGAAAATATATTACATAAATTATCTTTACAATACAATTTCTAAAAAACACAACATAGATAATCCTCTGAAAATGTCATTATCCACCATTATTAACCCTACATATCAATCATAAAATACATCTTATATATTTAGGAAAATAAAACATAAGAAATTTGGGAGCACAAATGCTCAGTATGGATTAACAATATAGCAGAATCTATCATAAATAACAACAAACTTTTATAGAACGGAAAAAATTAGAACACTAGCCTTTTAAAAAAATATCTTCAGAATAATATAGAAATAATAAATTAAATAATTCCATTAAAAAATTCTAATTGATATTCCACTGTTTAAATACTCACATGTATCATCAATAACTAATCTCATAAAAAGGGAATGCATAATACCAGACATCTTAAGCAATACATCAAAGACTCGTTCCAAGACCATAAACAAGTATTCTTTCAAGTCATTATGCCAAGACCCTAGTTTGTATCATGATGCCTATGAATTCATTAATGGGTCTATAAAAGGCCACACCTATTAGATACAATATCCAATGGATTCCTCATATTAAAAGGATGAACAATAACATAAACATTAATAATAAAAATAGAATATGAAATATTAATAATATAATAGTAAATCCTGAATGGAATAAAAATAGAACATCCATAGTAAAACATATCATAAACTATTTATTACAATATGGAATATTGTATTATAATAAATCAATATTAATCAAGAATAATATCCAATAAACGATATATAAATATTTGAAAAGAATCAGTAGAACTATTCGAGAGAAATATCCCTTCTAAATGAAAACATTTAAAAGTATTGAAATTTTTAAAGGAAGTCGTATAAAATATATTATTTAATCAAATATTCTCATACCACTTTAAAACTTTTGAAAGGAATTCACATTTTGAAATAATCATTTCAATGTATTAAAATCCTTAAAATAATTATGAAAATATTGACATTAAGAAAATAGATTTAGAAAAATAAAACTTTAAAAGATATAAAATGATGATTTAATTAAATATTACATTCCAAAAATCATTAAAATATTTCTAAATAAAACATTTTTATGAATCACGGACATTAAGGATAAATATTTCCCAATAAGTACTTAGATATGAACAATCTTATATTATAATAAGATTGAGGAATTAACCCATACCTTATACTTTCTTTAGTAGAGAGTTATTTATCCACCTATATAATGGTTAAATATTTTTTTATTAAACTATACTAGTAACATATCCACTTTTATGATATCATATATGATTCATTGATGTCTTTATATTACATGTTTATTAATAATTTCCTTGTTAAAATAATGTTTTAGGTAACAATCGCTTTCTACATCATACTTGTTTGGGCTGGTTATTTTTTTCATATTACTTGTATAATAATTTACATACATCCAAAATGTAAAATATTATTTATATATCATAAATATTATATATATAAATATTTATAATAGATAAATAATTTAAATGGAACACATTGTTCATGAAGATGGTTGGTCGTACATACACATCAATGCTATTTCCATATTCATATCATATTGAATGGAAGGAAGTGACTTAAATATATGTATAAATATATATAATCCTAGTAGAATTATTATGTCAGATATTTCATACTTATTAGTAATATTTATTCATTTATTCATTCTTGGATGGTGAACTCAGAAGATGAGTCTAATAATGTCGTGGTGACGGTATGTCGTACGTAGGCACCAGCAACGATATAACTTCCTTAATGGTTAAATGGTATGTAATTAGATTGAATATTGATATTAATGAAAAAATATCATGTTATATTTATTATTTATATCTATTATTTTCAGCATTATGACAATAAAAATAAATTGTACATTAGAAGCAATTTACACCATGGTGTGGATACGGTAAGTCGTACATATTCACACATGGTGATATTATTTTACATGGGATGGGTAAAAGGATAAATATGGTGGTCCCATAATTATAATAACATATAAAAAAATTTATGTTATTGATTTATTTATTTTATTATGGAAACAATAATGAAGGAGGAATTAGAAAAAGAAATGAACATTGAAAGTGTTGATAAAACAATTTCCTTTTTTTGGTTGTCTTCTTTTGATTTGCAAGAAAGGACCCCTTAGGGTTGTTTTTTCCTAAAGTTTAGCCTCTATAATGATATTATGGATGTTGGGAGAGGAAATGAGCCTGGTTTTTTTGAACCAAAACTCTTTAGATATGTGATTTAATGAGAAAGGGATGAGCCCTTTTATAATAGAGATTTGGGGAATATTACGAAAAATTAGAAAATATCAATTTATTATATATTTATTTTCAGTTTATAATAGCTATAAATTGATTTATTTATAATATATGGTTATAATGGGTATAAACCCTCTCAACAAATCGGTGTTACAAAAGTTTATGTCATAAAATTAACCTTATCGTTTCAATTTAACACTTTGTTTAATTGTCTAAATCTTAATCTGTCTTCTTATAGTTTGAAACTATAGGGATATTATAGATACTATAAAATATCAAAAAACCAATAATTTTATAATTAATGGAATTTTTAACATTATATAATTCATTTTTTTGGGTCTTATTTCTTTAGAAATATTATATCATTTAATAAAATAGTATTTTTTGAAACTCATTTATGTAAATTTTTTCTTTATTTAGTAATAGATTTTTGTTTAAGAAATAAAAAAACTATTTATCAAAAAAGTAATTTAGCCATCCCTAATATATCAATATCACCAATAATATTCATATATTGATTCAGAATTTTTAAATTTAATTTATTTTTATATTTATAAATTCTTTAATTTGAATCATTCAATAATAATGTAATCACTACATCATCATAATGTCGTAAATAAATAAATTTATCTAATGACCATAAATTATAAATAAAATACCATGATGTATGAAATAATTTTACCTTTAAAATTACTATTTATAGTCGTAGATATGAGTTATATAACCCAATATGAAGATGTATTTAGTAAAAGATACATGTTTATGTTATCTTTACCTTTTTATTAAATTAAATATTCTAAAATGTCATTTTCACACCCAAGTGGAACCCAAATGGAAAAAAATTTATCCTAAGGATTCTAATGGTCTAATATATATCATTAATTATTATTAAGAGACATGTTTGGGTAGTTTTATATTATTATTATTATATAATTTACCCTTATTTACTTTATATACCCTTTAAACATTGTAGATATAAATAATTTCTGAAATTACTATTCATAATGTACAAAAATAAAATTTATATATTTAAACAATTTTGAAAATATGATTACAAATATGGAATCCATTTTTCCAAATTCAAAATAATCAGTTGGTATAAATTAATTTAAAATTAATTCAACTTGTCAAAACCAGAATGCTTGTTTTTATGAAATAAAAACTATCAAAAGATAAACTTGTGTATTTTTAAATTTTAAAGGAAAAATTACATACAATGACTTATATTTTTTAAATGATAAATAAATAATCTATTTATACTTTAAAAACTATCAAAAATATAATTTACCCCAATATATTTTATCGATTATAAATGTTGTATTCAATTAAAATTTAACATTTTTCATAATTCATCAAAATATAAAAGTTGTTAGAAAAGTACAAAAAATTTATGCAAACTAAATTTTTATTTCCTTATTATATATAATATTTTATTTTAATCAAATATAATATATAAAAGTGTCCAATATTGGATTCAAAAAAGGGTTCTTCATTAAGAGGCAGAAAAACATAATTTAAAAAAACATTATTAGAAAAATTGAATTTTTCTTTATATTGTCTTTAATAAACACATAATATTAATGTTAAAATTATTTGGGATACATAAAATTTGATATTTGGTTAATACTATTCATAACCGCTTTTTTTAAATGACTAGTTTGATAGGTTGTGCTCCGATTGATCTTGGTGTTGCATGCATCACACGCTGTTGAATTATTTAAAAATGAATTGTACCATAGAAGAATAGGGTGTTAAATTATCCTCTCATTCAACAATTTATGTTCCCTCAATTTAATACTGATATTTAAAAATAGGTTTTTGACATTTTAATTTATCTTAGTTGAAATATCACGTTGAAAAATGGAATAACGGGACCTCTATTTTTAAATAAAGAGACATAAATAAGTATGTAACCAGAAATAACACAAACCGGGGCTCTACGTAAAAAAATAACATAAATGAAAAATATAACCATCATGTTTTGATAGAAAGTGATATATAATATTATTATGAAAAAGAGTAAAATTTAAAATCCATAAATTCGTGATGATCCAAGGGACTATTTGATTCATCAAAAAAATGTACTAGGAAATTATTTTATGTTATCAATATCCATTCCTAAATGTTGAAGAACATTATAATAAATTATTACATGATTTAAATAAAATATTAGCATTTGTATATCCTTGAACAATTTCATCTTCTTCTCGTATTAATGGAGGTGAAGTTTAATTTGTCATTTCTAAATTATTGAATGATCATGTGATCCATAAATAGAATCATAGGACATTATATATGTCATAAAAAAATTTATCATAGGTTATCACATATGCCTAAGACAACATATAGTGAGAAAATAAAATATTCCTAAATACGTCCACTAGAGTATAACTTATACTATCCATAAATGGATATCCTTACAATCCCTCAAAAAACTGAAAAACAACAAATTTATAAAGAGTTGAACCAAATTGTCTTAGCATTTATCTCCCATATCTCATAGGGGAGTTCATTGTTGCCTTATTCCAAACATGTGAATACCTTCATCTTTTATTCTCTTGAGCCATGGTAACGTCAATAATTATTAGATATCCTTATTGAAAACAAAAATGTTCCATATTCAAAAATAAAGTGGATTATTCTATAACTCTCAAAATATTTTACGCTTCATCCATGATTGCATAACCCATTTGTTCACCAATCCAAAATTAGTGATCAAGAATCTAGTATCATCCAATTTACACATTCAGTTCCAATATATTTTTTCCAAACATTATTATCATAACATTAGGAATATATTAATTTAATTGTTGGCATAGAATAGGTAATTCCTTGGTTTAGAGGTGGATTATTTTGTATGGGCATTGAGTAGGGTAATTCCCATGATTTCCACCAATGAGAAATTTAGCTCCATAATAATTGGTCACTCTATGAACCATTTTCCTATAGTGATAACATCATCCCCACTATTTGAGGTACTCTTCAAGAATCTTTATCCCTTCATATTAACATGATGGGATATGAATCTTTTTTCTTATATGCTTTTTAAAATAATAAATTTTTATCTTCCTGTAACGTAATGTGTTAGGAAATTCATAAAAGATCTCATTTTTAATAATATATCATGATAAATGATTTTGAATAATAAAAAATTATTTCTCTCTAGTCATTATCCAATTTTATTGCTCAAAATTACTGGATTTTCCATCAAACTCAATGTTAATCCAATTTCATTATGGTTTCCTCCATTAACATAGACCAGAAACCACAGGGTGAGAAACACATCTCATTGAAGAAAATCACATAATTAAGGGAATTTAATTTTAATCTACAAAATCTTATGTTTAATCATAGGTTATCCTTAACCATTACAAATTTTATATGGGATTCTCTTATATTTATCCCTAAAGTAAATCTTAGGGATTTGATCACTAATCTATGACTTCTAAATATATTTCTAATGTTGTTGATAAACTTCCTTTGATAAAAACTATAATTCCCCAACCCCAGAAGGTTGGAGTTGGTGAATTATTTTAATTCACTAGCCTGATTACAAGGAATCATGTCTCGAAGGACATATTAGTTTAGCAATTTTGGAAAATAGATTACACACAAGAAAAATAAAAAATATTCTAACATAAAACACAGTACAGATAATATATTGATAATTCCATTATTCACCTTTCTTAACACTTCTTATCAGTTATAAAACCCCTCTTGGAATCCTGTGAAAATAAATCACGAGAAAGGGTGAGATTATATTCTAGGTAAGGATAAACAATATTGCGGAACCTATCATATATAACCATAACCTTTTAAGGAAAGGTACAAAATAAGAAAACAAAACGTTTAAAAATTATCTTTAGAATAATATTTCCAGAATAAATAGAATAATTCCATGCAAACATTCATGTGTATTTTCAACTAGTCAAATAGTCGCATGTAAAATCTATAAAAAATCTCATAATGAGGAAATTCAAAATATTGAACATTTAAACCACCACGTCAAGGCCTTGTGTGATTACTATAGACAAATATTCAATCAATGACAGATTCCAAGACACTAGTTTGTCTCATGATACCTACCAATTTATCTAGGGTATATATAAGGCCCCACATATCCATTACTATGTTCAATTCATTATTTTTATGAGAGGGATGAAACATAACACAATAATTCATTTTAAATAGAGCATCTAAATGGTAATGAATTAATTATATAATCTGAATGATATAAAAATATAATATTCATAGTCAAACAAATCATAAATCATTCAATACAATATTGAATATTTTATTATAATAAATCATCCCCAATCAAGAATAATATACCATAATGGATTTAAAGAGAGTTTAAAATAATCAGTAAAAATATTTTAAATAAATAACGCTTTTTTGTAAATAATTTATAAGACACATAATTTATAATGGAAATAATTTAAAGGTTTTTTTGAACCAAATTGTACCATACCATTTTTAATCATTGAAATGAATTACATATTAAAAGAATCATGTACATATAAATTTGTTCTTAAAATCATTTTGAAAATATGGACATTAATTTAATAGATTTAGAGAAATAAAACATTAAAACTATTAAAATGATGATATCATAAATTATTCCCTTCCATAAAACCTTAATATATTCCACTATAAAACATATTTATGAAAATGGAAATGGAAGGTAAATATTTCCTAGAAAATACTTACACAAAAAATTCATATAAAAATGAGATTGAGTAATTAACACATACCTGATACTTTTCTTTAGTAGATGGTGATTTATTCTCCTGTATAATGGTTAAAAATATTATAATATTATACTAGGACCATATCCTTATTTCTAATAGAATATATTATTAATTTATGACATTATATTACTTTTTTACCAATAATTTCTATGTTAAATCAATGTTTCATGTAATAAGAATTTTCTTTATCATACATGTTTTAACTTGTCATTTTTGTAATATTACATATATCATAATTTACATAAATAATGGATGTAAATTATGATTAATATATCTTATATATTTGGTATATATATATTTTAGTATTAGATAGATAAATAAAACGGAAGACACCATTCGGGAAGACGGTAGGTTATACGTACGCAAGAATAGTGTTTTTGTTTTCCTGTCACATTGAATGGATGTATGTGAATGACATATATTAATATCTATAAATATAATCCTAGTATTATTATTATTTCATTTCTTTCATATTTATTAATAATATTTATTATTATTAAAATTCTATGTATGTTGAACATGGAAGATCATTCTCATCGTGTCGTGGAGACGGTAAGCCGTAAATATGCATGAGTGATGATATCATTTCCATAATGGTTAAATGTTATGCAATTGGTTGTAATATTAAATTTTAAAAAACAATTTCATGTTATGTTTATTATTAAACCCATTATATTCAGAATATTACCCATATAATTAATGTGTACAATAAAACAATTTACACCTCGACCTAGAGAAGATAAGTTGTACGTACGCACGCATGGTGATATTCTTTCTCATTGGATGGGTAAAAGGAGGAATATGGTTTTCCAATTATTATAATAACATCAAAACATGTATATGGTACATGATTTATTATTTTAATATAGAAACAAAATTGAATGATGAAGTATAAGAAGAAAAGATGTTTGAAAGAGGTGATAAAACAATTACCTCTATTTGGGTTTCTCATTTTGATTTTCACAAAAGGACCCCGTATGATGGATTTATTCCAGATGTGTAGCCTCTATAATGATGTTAGGGAAGTTGGGATAGTAAATGGTCATGGGTTAGATGAACTGAATTTCCTTATAAGAGTTAGTTAAAGAGAAAGGGATATTCCCTTTTATAAGAGAGGTGATGGGTAGTTTAGAAAATAGTTATCCTATATTATTTTATTATAAAATTATTTTATATTTAAAATAGTTTCAAATTGATTTATCTTGAGAATAGGATGATTATGGGTCTAAATACTAACAATAAATAGGTTTTATACATATTTATGTCATTAAATTAACCTTATCTTTTATATTTAACTTTTAGTTAAATAGATTATCTCTTACTTTATCTTCCAATATTTTAATAGAATAAGGTTAATATAATAACTATAAAATGTAAAAAGAACAAAAATTTTACCATTAAGGAAATTTTAACATTAAATAAGTCATTTTCGTGAATATTATATTTTTTGGACTTTTATATCATTTAATAATATATATTTAAAAGCCCCATTTATATCATTTTTTACACTATTTAGTAATTGATTTTATTAAATCCATAACAACATGATTACATAGAAACAAATGAATTAAATAGTCCCTAATAAGTCAATTTCACCCATAAAATTCGTATAAGGCATTGAAATTTTCATATTACATTTATTTAAATCATTAATTAAAAACGTAATCATTACCTCATCATTATGTCATAAATAAATATATTTATCTAATGTATAAAATTATAAACAAAATTTCTCAATGTAAGAAATAATTTTATATTTAAAACTACTTTCTATAGTTATAGCCATCAGTTACATAACCCCATAATAAAATTGATTTAGTAATAGATACATGTTTCTATTATAGTTCCCTTTCCTTTAAATTAAATATTCTAAAATTTCATTTTCACATCCAAGTAGCTTCCAAATGCTACAAGTTAGGCATAAGGACAACCATTGAAGAATATATCACATCCATGAGGATTAGGACACTTGGTAAGGTAGTTTTTTATTACTATAATTCTATTATTTTACCCTTATTTACCGGATTTAACCTTTTACCATGGTAAATAAAATTAATTACTGAAGTTACTATTTATAATGTCCAAAAATAAAAGTTGCATAATTACAAAATTTGTATATTATAATTCAGAATAGTAATCCTTTTCTCAAAATTCAAAATTTAGAATTAGAAGAAATCAATTTAAAATTAATTCTCGTTGTCAAAACCATAAAGCATGTTTTTAAGATGTAAAAACATTCAGAGGTTTGACATGTGTTTATGATCAAATTAAATTTTAAATTACTTAAAATAACCTAAACATATTAAATGATAAAAATAAAATTTAATTTTACTTTAAAACCACTCAAATTTATAAATTAACACTATAAATTAATTTGATTAAAAATGTTTTTTGAAATAAAATTTTAGTATTTTTTACAATTCATCAAAATACGAAAGTTAACAGAAAAGTACCAAAAAATAACCCAAAATAAATTTTTTTTGTCCCCATTCTATAGAATAATTTTATTTCCACAATTTGAATATTTAAAAGTGTTTAATATTGGATTTAATAATAGTTCGCAATAAAAAGCTGGAAAAACTGTATTTTATGAAAAATACATCTTTTATCTGAAAAATTTTATTATTCTTTAGATTATGTAGAAGAAACACATAAGATGAATGTTAAAATATATGGGATATGTAAATTTCAATATTTGGGTAATAATATACATAACCAGTTTTTGAACTGTGATTTTGATACATCGTGGTGCGCTTGATCTTAGTGTTGCGTACATCTCAGTGTTGCATACATCTCATGATATTAAATATAAGACTCATTATCATGAAATATTGAAATATATTCCATTTTATGTTATAAAACTTTTACATTTTACTCATCCATGGATTTAGTCTATTAAATTATTCAAAATGATACTTTCATAAGGTTGTATTATTATAAGTTATACCATGCGTAAATTATATTCAATTTCCATATTTCCTAACTCCTCTTCAATGAATAAAATTTCATATATTAATATTGAATCAATTTCCCCATGATGAAATAAAATAATTTATTTATACTTAGTTCAACATCCTACATCATTGTTCATGTTCTATAATAAAAAAACTAAAAATTTACAAATAGGCTTAGGATGACTTCAATAATTACAAATCTTTTTGTACTATATTATAATAATCATAGATCACCTTAATATAGATATATTAATTATTAAAATAATTACATACTCCATGATGAACACTTATAAGGTATTTTATAATAATTAATAATTAAAATAGAGTATTTCCATGAACACCCTTTCTAACTCTTGGTCTACACTTGAAATTCAATATAGAACCATCTCTATTCAATGAAGTCTTCATCCACGTGTGCATCAAAATCACTATAAGAACAAAAAATTATGAATAACTCAATTATTTCCTTAATAAAATCAAAAATATTATCATCTGAAAAATTTATTTTTTAAAAAATATTTAACTATATCATTTCATGATTTCATGTCCATTTTAGTCTAAAATGTTTTTTTCACTTCAAATCCTTCATGAAAACTATTAAGGAGAATCATTATTCACAATACATAGTATTCATATAAATAAAGGTCATATAAATTAATAATTTAATTTTATAAATCCATGTAATCTATCCACCTACCTATTCTAAGGAACGTTCTTCTCCTCTTTCGAGTGAATACACAATCCATCTCCAACGATGTCACCTTTGAAATTTTAAATTGAGGAACGAAATTGACAATAAATACACTCAAAATAAATTGGGGACTTCAATCCCTCATTTTAATTTTATTTATTTTGAATTATATCATAATAAAATTCATTATTAAATGAAATTCTTCTCCCCTAATTCATAATGAATGAAATGGTTAAATGTATTCTCCACATCGATATTATTGGGTTCATATATAAGTTACCCATATTAATATTTAACACCACTTATAGTGTCATGTAATGTTTATATCAAAATTGGTTTTTCATAAATAATTATTTCATATTTTGAGATGAATATTAATCAAATTAAAAAAACACATGACAATAGATTCTAATGTTTTCGGTCATTAGAGGCTCAATACGAAAAAAAATATTTGGTGTCGTATATTCATCACTCTCTGTCTCTCTAATGTAGTTGGTAGAGATTTATATCTCATGAGGTAAACAGTGACAGAATATAGAGTGTTCCAAGTACATTAATTGTTTTTTCCATCATTATAATATTGGGATTCAACCATTACTACAAAAAGTTTATTTGAGTTAACCCATTAGTTCTTGTTAATTTTGGAAGTTATCATTGGGTACTATTGAAATGATTTTATATTGTTATCTGTATTACATAAGTCATAGCCAGGTGGCATTGTGATGGTCTCATGGTTCATGTTCATTAATTATATACTGATTCATGACTTATGTACTACCAATAATTTAAAACCTCCTATATTTATAATTTATCACTAAAAAGAATTTTGATTAAAAATGTTTTTTAATTAAAATTTAGTATTTTCACTATTCATCAAAATATGAATGTTATCAGAAAAGTACCAAAAATTTACCCAAACTGAACTTTTAGGTCCCCATTCTAGAGATTAATTGTATTTCATCAAATTGAATATTTAAAAGTGTCTGTTATTGGATTTAACAATGGTTCCCAATTAAAAGGCGGAAAAACTGTATTTTTGTTTAAAAAATATTTGATCTAAAAATTTGTATTTTTCCTTATATTATGTCTAAGAAACACATATGTTGAATGTTAAAATATATGGGATATATAATATTAAAAAGTTGGGTAATACTATTCAGAAAATCTTTGTAAAGAGTGAATTTTATAAGTCGTGGTGCGCTAGATCTTTGTGTTGTGTACATCTCAATGTTGTGTTCATCTCACGCTATTAAATATAAGACTCATTTTCATGAAATAATGAAGTATATTCTATTTTCAGTGAAAAAAGTTTTCAATTTTACTCAACCATAGATGAATTCTCATACATTATTCAAAAATCTACTTCCACGTAGATGAATAATCTAATGTTGTACCATGTGTAAGTTAATTTTCATTTTCATATTTTCTTACACCCCTTTACTAAATAAAATTTCCTACATTCATAGTGAATCTATTCCTCCAAGATTAAATAATATAATTTCATTATTCTTAGTTAAATTTCCAATATCATTGTTCATGTTCCATAATAAAAATTCTAAAAAATTTCAAATTGGCTTAGGATGACTTCAGTAATTACCAATGTTTTGGAACCATATTCTAATAATCTTATAACACCTTAAAATAGTTATATTAATTATTTAAATAATTCCATACACCATGATAAACACTTAAAATGAGTTTTATTATAATAAAAAATCAAACTATAGTATTACCTTGATAACTCCTTCTAACTTTAGGTCAACACTTCTAAATTCAATCTCGAACCATCTCTATTTAATTAATTTTTCATAAAATTGTGTTTCAAACTTCTTATAGGAACAAAAAATAAAAAATAACTCAATTATAGCTTCTATATATTAAAAAATATCATCATCTAGAACCTTGAAACTTTTTTTAAACCATTTAAATAAAATAGTTCATGATTTCATGTCCATTTTACTCTGAAATGATTATATCACATCATATCTTTCATGAAAAAAATTGATGAGAATCATTATTCACAATTAAATATTATATTAGGCATGAAGGATGTATTAAAAAATAATTTAATTTTATAAATCCATTAAATCTATCCACATACATATTTTAAGGAACATTTTTCTCCTCCTTTGGGTGTATACTCAATCCATCACCAATGAAGTCACCATTTAAATTTTAAACTGAGGAACCTAATTGAAAATAAATACAATCAATATCCTTTGGGTACTTAAATATCCTTTTTTAATTTTATTTCATTTAAAAAAAATCCTTATACAGTTGAATATTAAATGAAATTCTTCTCCACTAATTGATAATTAATGCAATGGGTAAATGTATTCTCCACATCGATATTGATGGGTTCATATACAAGTTACCCCATTTAATATTTTATACCATTTATAGTGAAATGTTATTTTTATTGCAACATTGGTTTTTCATAAATAAATATTTCATATTTTGAGATGAATGTTAATCTAATTAAAAACCACATGCCTATAGATTGTAATGTTTAGTGTCATTAGAGGCTTGGTACATAATATTTTTTTTGTTGAGATATATTCATCATCTCCCATAATTATTTAACTATTTTGTAGACTTCCTATACATACCCAACATAAGAACATTTTTTATATCATGGTAAAGGAAAAATAATAGTGGGTGAGATAATATGCTCAATAATGTTATACAACGTATATATATATATAACATGATAATTAGGGTATGAGATAGTGAACATAACATTTTAAAACCATACCATGAAAATAAAATATCATAATATTGATTCTTGGAATACGTGTTGTTCGTACATAAGTCATGAATCATATTATAATGAAAGAACATGAACCATGAGAACACCAGAATGCCACCTGGCAATTACTTACGGGAAACACAAAAAAATATAAAATCATTTTAATAGTACCCAATGATCATTTCCAAAACTATAAATGGGTAATGGGTTAACTCATATATACTTTTTAGTAGTCATGGTTAACTCCCAATATTATAATAATAGAAAATAACCTTAATGTACTAGGAATAATCTACATTCTTGCCCTATTTACCTCATTAGATATCAATCTCTAACCATTTCATTCGAGAGAGAGAGAGATAGCCCACCTTTCTTGGTTATAATGTAACCACCATCCATGGTTACAACATGGACCCTATAACCTAATGAAAATAATATATATGTGTACCAAAAGTTCGTAAATTATTCATCATATCACACCCCATTAAAATAAATAATTTTTAAAAACCTTTTATCAAAATACAACCTATGAAAAGTAACCATTTTTTATAAACATTTCATTATTTCATAAAACCTTAAACCGTGGAAAAAGAAGTATGTTTCATATGAATTTTATCATGGTTTATATACGGAAGAGAAACATGTTTCATAAAGGTTATTTCATCATAAACATAAAACATTATGAAAATAAATAAGAATTATTTCATTGGTTCATATACTCAGTAAATCTAAAGACACATAAATGGATATCATTTTAGATGAATTTTTTTAAACATAACTTATATCATTAAGGGATCAAAATAACCATCTTAATTTAAATAACATTTAAAACATAAAAAAAAATTCATAACCATTTTATTGTATAAGAAATTTTAAATTCCCTTCTAAAAATAATTTTGCTGAATAATAACCTTTCATATTGAAAAAAAACAATTCGACAAAAATATGTTCAAAATAATTTTTTTAAAATATATACTTTTTAATTCTAATCAATGTTTTAAAAAATCGAGTTCTCATGATGGTGTTAAACTTCATCTATGTTGTAAAAATTATAACGAATATTCCATTCATAATTTCAATTAAATTTAAATTTGCATTATTTTGGAAAAGACATGATGTTTTTTTGAATTTTTTTAAAAAATTCAAACATGAAAAAATATTTCTTTAATATATAATTTTTTAACTGTTTTTAAAAAGTATTTTTCAGTAAAGATGGTTTTGATATAAAAAATCAACCAAAATGTGAAATAAAGATGTTTTTCCCTAAATTTGTTTTGAATTATTAACTATATAACAAGATGAAAAATGAATGAAATCATGTATTCTCATGACATAATGAGATTATAAGAATACTCAAGATATTTTAGAGATGATTTTAATAATATTTTTTCACCAAAAAGATATTCAAAATCCATTTTTAGAAATGATGACATTTTAACATAAAATCATCACAAATTTGGTAAATTTGAATCATAAGACCCACTAAGTAATAAAAATATATAAATAATAAAATATCATCATAGTTAGTAATTTCACGATTTCAAATGTCACTAGTTCTATGTACAAACATAATATGATAATATAGGTGAATATATGACATATGTCTCTTAAAATTCAAATTGCGCCATAGATGCCTTACTACATTGGTAACATTTACAACATAAAAAAATTAAAGATAGATAAAAAATATATATTTAAAATAAAATAATTTTAATTAGAATAATCATAAAATACATTATTAGGATATATATTCTCCACATAATAAAAATATGTTTTTAATATTACATGTGTTAAAGATAAGTAAAAAATTAGATGAAAATATCTTACCTCAAGTCTCAAAATCTCTCACACACGTACAAATATGAAATATAAAAAATATAAGTTTATTATAAATATATTAACGAACCATTATTATATATATTAGACGATATATTATTTTATTCTTGACTTTTTATTACCCATTTAATAACAATTTAGTATAAAGAAACATTTTTTGAAAAAAAAGAACTTTATTTTTCATGTATGTTTTGATTTTTTATTTAAGGTCCTCATAATTTTATTATGGTTAAACCTTATCATGAATTTAAATAATGATAAAAATATAATATATATTCAATATATATTTTCATAAAGTAACCCATATATTTAGAGATGGAAAATTAAACACACCCTTCATGAAGACGGTAGATTGTACGTATGTAGGAATGTTGTTTCCAATTTCTTGATGGATTCAAAGAAGGAATAAATGTAATATATTATAGTTAAATAATAATTTTCTATCTCATACATATATATATATATCAAATATCCATTAAACCCCTCATTTATTACCTTTTATGTGATGTGTGAATGAATCATGTCACTTCATGAGGTGGTTTTCCACTGTACACACGATCGACGTTATTTGATTCTTATAAAATGAAATTTATGATGTTATATTTTACCATAAATGATGATTTCATAAACCATTTTTTGGAATTGGATATTTTATAGGTGATTAAATTAACATGACAATAAATAATTAAGATATTGAATATGCAATTTTTAATAAAAATTGAAGTTGTTTGAGGAAGAAATTAATTAAAACTCTCATTTTGGGGAGTTACCTCTTCATAGAATAACATCATTCGATTTTACCAAATGTATTACTGGGTTTGATTTATAACTAAAATAATGAATATATGATTTGTGTATGGATTTAAGGTTTTTATTTTGGATGTTATTGTCTAAATTGTTTTTATTAGTGTGAAGAGGATATGGTAGGGGGTGGCCTTTTATACATGAGGTATGTGGAACGCTTGTAATTATTGGAAAGAAAAACATATATCCATTTTTTTCCCATTATATATGGAACCCAAAATAAACCAATTTTTTATTATAATCAACATGTTATTAATACGGCCATAATATGGATGTTTCAAATGTTTTACGACATTTTTAACCCATATATTTTTAGTTTAACCCCCTCGGTAAACCCATTTTTCCCTTCACTACAATTAATAATTTTTACTACTTATACTATTATTTATGGTCAAAAACTATTTTGAAAAATTTTATAATAAAAATTTTATTTATACCAAATATTCGATCCCTTTATTCAACTTATGTTCAATGATTTGGTAATTTTATATTTAACATTAAATATGAAGATGCTATGAGAATGATGTTTTTCAAATAGAAAATTTTCAAAAGATTAGATGGTATTTTATCAATATTTAATATAAAAAATGACTGAAATTATAATAATTTTATTTAATGAAATATGAATTTAAAATTTTTTATTCAAAATTGGTTTAAAAGATAATGTAACCTTATATATTCATTAAAAAAAGATTCTTTTAGTAAAAAAGTGTATTTTCACTATTCACTAAAAAACTTATTTCATAAAAATATAAATTCATTTTTCTTGGATAATTTATATAAGGTGAAATAATAAAAAATTCATTTTATAAAATTTATTTTTTGAATGTTTCAAAAACTAATTTTAAAAAAATATGGTGAAAAATTGGACAAATACTTTTTATAGAAAAATAAATTTTAATAGAAAAATTAGAATTACTTATAAATTATTCATAAAAAAAATAATATTATTCTTTAAATTTTTTTTATCAAATACGAATTTCATTAAAACCATTTACTATAATTTATTTGTTAAATTTTTTATGATTAAACGTGTTATCATGGATAAAATATTATTTGAGAAAAATATAAATTTAATATTAAATTAGTCACTATTTACTTTTGTATTTACTAATAATTATAATATTTCATTTGATATTATTTTAATAAAAAAATTTCATAACTTATTTCATCTTATTCATACCTTTCATCCCAATTGTTATGTGATAACTAACACATTAAATAATACTGTTTTAAATGTATTTGGTGTTTTGTATAAAATAAATGATTTGTGTAATGTAAGATAGAGATGGAGTTTCAAGTAACAAAAGATAAAAATACCATTTCATATAATCCTATATAAACACAATTTATCATATACATTAATCTACCAATGTAATTTAGATTTCTTTATAAAAAATAACTGAATATTTGAGGGTTATATTCTATCCTCTTAAATAAATTATGTCCTCACAATATAAACTAGATCATGGTAATGAAGGGTTTGATAAATCCTTCTTATTAAATCCATATTATAAAATGGTTAATAAAAAATAATACTAAAATAGATAATGGTTAATTTTAATTTTATCAAAAATGGCAAAAAATAGTTTCCCAAAAAGGATAACATCATAATAATTGAAAAAATAGATATAGAAGCGAAAAATAAATCCAAATGAATAATAGGGATGCATGGAGATAATTTTCCTAAGAATGTTAACCCCTAAAATCCCTAAATATGCGATGATTTAAAATTCAATTGATCCATAATAAATGAATATAATAATGTGGAATTTTTTTCTCATGATATTTTTCCTAATGTTGATGGAGTTTTTTATAACAAGATATATAACATTATAAAATAAATGTACATGATTTATTTTAACTTAATTTACACAATATCATCACGTGGTTATGTCTCGATCAATTTAAACATCATCTCTTACTCTAAGAAGTGAACATAAAATTTTAATTCATAAAGAAACAATTAATAATATAATCCATTAAATATTGATAACCATTTGAATATATATCTAGTTATCATCGAAACAAAAATGGTTAAAACATGGTATATAGTATTGATATATTTCCATACAATGATATAAGACATTAGTCTTTAAACACTTATCTACGGCTCAACATAAACCATTATATAAATGTTTAACCTAATACCCCTTCAAAAAAATTTTTTATGAAGGCCATTGTTTTTTGAAATTCGATAGAACAATAATCTTAAAAACATTATAAAAAATATTTTAATTTTTACTAATAAAATATTTATATTCCTTGGTCCAATATTATTGAGAAATATTATAATAACAGAATAGCTATAATCCCATAATGAAATCGTTCATGTTTTAAAAAATTTACTCTCTACAAATTCATAGATAAAAAAACAATATTGAATATATACCATGAATCCTGAATATCATAACCATCACCAATTCTTTATGAAATTTGTTATCATTACTATGAAATCAATACTATATAATTACCATCATTTATGTAAATCATAAATTTATCAAAAAAACACCATTTTTTCAACATGAGGAACATATTATGGGTTATCTTCATATTATCATTTTTTCCCACAAAATAAAACCTTTCTATTAAATAAAATTTCAAGGTCATTAATATAATTAAAAATATTCCTTAAAATCCCTAATAAAAAACGTAGACAAGTAATCCTTATATATATTATTATTAGAATAAAATAATTCTGAAATTCTAATACATAAAACTTCAATTATTGGACATTATTCTTATTTAATTAAGAATGGTTTTTCTCCTTGTTCATTAACAGATCCTTCCTTTCATATTTAATTTTTAGTCACTTTATGGTCACATGAAAAACCATTACTCAAAAAACCTTTCCAATTCACATTACTACAATTCAATTTTTGACATTGATTTGAATAATTTCATTAAAATAAAAATTTAAAACATTCAATAGTCATTGATACTATAGGTAGACCACAATTTTAATCCATTGGGTTAATCAAACATTTCATTTTCCACTAAAATTACATTCTTTGGGTCTTCATTTTCCACACACAAAACATATTCTCTTCACTTAGAGAAAATCAATTGAATTATTCATCATACAGTCATTAAATATATATAATGTAATCTTATTTCCTCGATGGTCTCCACTACTTGATCACTTAATGTCCTATATCCTTCTCTTCTTTGGTGACATTGAGAGTTATTGAATTTGACATTTTAACATTGATCTGTGATATATGATAAAGAATAATAACTAGATCCTTCACTCCAATTATCATCCCATGTTTCATCGCATCAACAAATTTTTTGTCACATTCTATTTGAAACCATTTCCTTTAGTTTCCTTCCTTTTACTAAAACCAAAAAAGAATAGTCGAGGAAACACTAATCATTGTGGAAAACCACGTAGTAAAAAATTAATTTATAAGATGTCTAAATCAAGACACAATCATATAAATATAGTACTATATGAGAATAACATATGACATATATCATCATAATCTATTTAATTCTTTTATTTTGGTTCATAAATAATGTTCCATTAACCAAATAATATCCCCTTGGAATGTCTATCCATGAGTAATGAAAGGCCCATTGTCATGTACTATATAACTCTCAACTCAGGCATATATTTAATATTTCTAGGTTATTACACGTTAGTACCTCTATATTTGAACCACATACACATGTAGCATCAATGAAGGGGCATATTTTTAGGAAAAATACACTCCATTAATTACCATAACTTAAGTCTTTCTCTTATATTTTCGACTATCCTAATGTTTTTAAAAAAAGTTTTATAATCATACTTTCAAAGGATAACAACACATGTCATTTGATACCAACTATAATGAGCCATCATTTTCATATGCCCATATTAAATATTTTTAGAAGAATATTCAATAAATTTATCTATAAAATGATAGAGGACGATAATAGTTTAGAGTATTTAGAGAGTAGGTACAAAATATTCTAATATTGTTAATATTATTAAAAATATCCCATAATGATATTCCTATTTAATACTCTGAATAAATACACCCTATATAAAATATTTCATCATAAAAAGGGTTTAATAAACATAACAATGGGTGATCATATCTAATAAGTATGGAAAAACAAGTGAGATACATAAATAAAACATGGGAATGAAAGTAATTAATCGTGGTCGTAAAATTTTACTACCACATCCTACTTATCATAAATTATATTCTTAAGTCATCGAATAAATATTGGAAGCTCATAATAAATATAAAATTATTGAATTAAATAACATAAACCATGAGAACATAACATTGGAATACGTTATAGATTTTTACCATGCACATAATCCAAAAAAAATCATTTCATTAAAAATGAAGTATCAATTTTAAAACTATCATAGTGGAATCGATTCAGCCCCCAAACAGTCAATGTAGTCATGATTCACATCCTATACTATCATAGTGGTCAAAGCCCCTTTCTAATCATGGTTCACTCCATATTACAACCCTATATATATCATGAGATATTAATCTTTACCAAATTCATTTGAGGGAGATATAGGTCCCTCCCAACCTATGTATAACATAACCAGCATTATTTTTATCTAACATAACCAATGTCACATAATGAAAATCCTATGTGTGTTTCCCAATGATCATAACAAATTATTTATATTAGAAAACATAAAAATATATATATTTTATAAAATATCAACATAACATAACATGTGGAATAGAAATAAGTTTCATAATCATTTCATAATGTCATCAAATAAAAACATATTAAAATGAAGTGGGTTTTATTCTGATTTAATCATGGTATAACATGTTAAATATAATGAGTTCCTTAAACACATTTTCCTTATAAACATAAATCATTCAAAGAACTAATAATAATGGCTTCCTTTGATAATATACCCACAAAATAAAAATTAATATCAATGGTTGTCACCTTAGATTGAAAATAATTTCAAATGATCATTTCAACAATTTATTATTGAAAACAAGCATTCCACTTTGTAAAATACTCTATAAAACAAAATAAAATTTCAGTGACTTTTCAGATGAAAATATTATTTGGATATCTTATATTCAAAATTATTTATGATAATATCCATTCAAACTAAAAATCAAATTTTTTTAAACAAAAAAAAATTATCATGATACATTTCATCAAAAATTACCACTAAAACATATAATAGTGTTTCATAACTTCCTTTATTAATGATATTTGGAAATTATATTCTTCTCTTACTAGTTAAATCAATGATTATTTCACTTTTTTGATAAATCAAAATGGGGATAGTTTAGAAATTTACATGATTATTACATTTAATACATTGGCTTAAAAAGATGAGAATGGGAAAAATTTTATTTAATAAATAATTTTGATAAGGTTAAAATCATGTTTGAAAATACTTTTAGAAAAAAAATCATTCTGGAAGAAAACATGTTTTTCAGTGATGAGAGAAATTTGGACTCTTTTTATAAAAATCATTAATTTATACTCTTTAATACATAAATAATGTATAAAAAATGGTAAACATCTATTGTAAAGACCCCTCCCTATAACATGAACCCCTCCGTGGTCGGAAATGTTTAAAGGGAGATAGTGATTCCCAATTCACGCCTCTAGTAGGCCCCAAGATGTCATATATAACTAATGGTGTAATAATCACATTGATGGGAGGTATTTCCCCCTAAGAGAGCACATGAAAAAGTGATAGAAAATATATACACCAACCAACTCCAGCTCATAATGAAATATAAAAAAACTAAATAACACATATGTAATGTCATCTAAAGTCTACTACAACTGAAAGGGAAAAGTGTAAGTACCAAAATAAAGTAAAATTTTATCGATCACGAAGCTTGAACAGCTCCTGCAAAACCCGCATGCAAGTATTCACCAGCCTAGTCTACAATTTTCTCCATGTGACCTAAAAAATACATTATATAATTTCGGGTGAGTATAACATAATACTCATTAGGATCCTCCCCAAAGCCTCTCGTGTGAAAGTAATGATAGCATGTTAAAGAATAGTGAACAACTAGTGAAACCATCTCCTCACATAAAAATGTATACTATTTTCCTATCATAACCATATATAACTTACGAGATTATATAATATAACAATGAATATCATGGGTAAGTCTTTACCACTTCCCCACTAATTTTTTAATTTTTCACCAATGTCATGCATCTTAAGTTTCTCCCTCAAAAAAAGATTTCCCACATACACATAGTTTAAGAAACACAACTTGTACCTCATGCATCATTACAACCATGCCCACATAACCAATGTAACCAAGTAGAATCTAGGCGAAACCATTGCCTACATAACATGTATCATATATTGGGTACTGTACCTTAAACTATTATAGCTCATACACTGAGTAAAGATCCCCAATCTATCACATCTTATACACTTTACACCAATAGTTGTACATAGGAAACTATATCGAAAATATATGTGTGTGAATATAAATGATTTATTACATCCCACTTTACACATATATGGGTAAAATTAACAATAGTTCCTATAATAACATTTAACTACCCTGAGAAGAGAGTGGGACCAAAGGGGATTGTCATCCATCCATCATCCCACAGAGATTTTGGGTAAAACACCCACCCCCACAAGGAATTAAATACCTAGTGTATCAGTTTCCTTAAATGATAGGGTGGAGTAGCTTATAGAAACACATAAAGTATATAATATATTACATCTCGTAACCACACTATGGGAATTACCTAGTCTTGGACTATAATGCAGCTAACGTCTCTTGGACTCCCAACTTCCTCTAGTAAAACAAGATATACCATAATCATATAACCATTTTAAGAGAGATATTATGTAACATATCCCTTTTTATCAGTTTCACTTCAAAAAATTAATAATTTAACCATTAATTAACCATGATTAATTCCACATTACATTTCATTTGCATCACACCATTTTTTATGCCCTCTTAGTATAACCTATCCATGTCCAGGTCTTCTTAGAAATATTTCTTCAGCATTGAATCCCCACAAGCTCTAGCCCTTGGGTTAACATCATTTATTCAATCATTTGTTAATAAAATTATAATTTACCATATTTCATGTCATTCTACAAAATAATAAAAATGCTACCAACTAAGAGGAGCTCAACATAGTTAGTAGATGGACTACTTGTCGATAGTTCTAATCCATTAGTGGGATCCTAGACCCATACATCCTCAAGAAGATAAACATGGAAGTAATTTGGCATACCCCATGAATCTTAAAATCATTCAGAAAGAGGGTAAATAAGAAAATATTTCTTAGGAAGTGTGGATAATATATATGACAAATAACCTACATGATTCAACAAGCATCCCAAATTCATAACTTCCCACTTCAAAATCTCTAGTTTCCTCCCCGTCACCCACAACTGTAAACAAATGAATTTCATCACTATTGTAGTCGATTGATGCCACCTCCTTTGGGCCTCCATAACCCACATACCACAAAATCCTCGGATGCTCAGCCATCTTAGGCACAAACCACAACATAAGAAGCATTAAAACAAATACCATTAAACAAGGATCTCAACACCAACCAAGAAATCTAGCCTTCACACACAACAACCAGTCACACATCCAAGCATAAGGCTTGTGTCCTTTACAATAAATAGAGAAACTCAGAGCCCTACCATGAATTTTATTTTATAACACAAATGGTTATTTAATCCTTATTGAATTAACCAGATCATTAATACTTGCAATACTACATCCATTTGATTATCAATAGTTTTCCATAGCTAAAACCGGTTTAAAAAACATACCTATTTATCTTTATCCAAATAATTTTCAATTAATACCCACATTAAATTCTTTAATAATTTCCATAAAAAATGTCATACTTATGAAATCAAGAATAGACATCACAATATATAGAAAACCTAGAGGCAACAACATATGATTGCTAAAAATTTATCTATCCGCTAAAATTTTTTATTTTGTAGATTTCGTTGTGATATAATGGGATAAACATGAAAACTCTATTTTTTTACATAAGGGAATAGACAATAAATGAATCCCCTACCTCAAAAGGTTTCAAACAATTTTTTCATGGGAACAAAGAACAAAACAACTCACGATCACCTCTACTGAAAGACTGCATCCACATGAGGATGTAGAGACACCACCAAAAAAAATCCAAAGAAGCTCTACTAGGAACATAGATAATACGTTACATAATAAAGAAAATGATAAACTTGAAGGAACCAATCTAGGAACCCCAAAGTTTAGTGGTAGAACATATATTATATTAATGAAGGATCGACAATTCATTATTTCACTAGAACTGTGGGTTCCCATGTAGCAGGAAGAAACTCCAAGGAAGACATGATCAAAGGCTACGACAGTACAAAAGAATAATATAGGATGGAAGGAATGTATTTTGAATCTCTCATTAATGAATAATAATGAAGAATAATTGAGGAATATATCTTGTCCCTTTAGAAGATTTAACAACACAATAGTTTAGGATATGCTGGATTAGCCATTAAGATGTGATCTGTCAAAGATCACACATTTTAAAAGAATAAAGGATTTCAGACAATTAGTAAAAAAATTCACCATATTTATGGAATTTGAATCATCCATAAATCCCATAAATCAATGTTTTGAATGCATTTTAGGTCAAATTAAATGTCACATGGGCGAAACTATAAAAATATTGAGCAGTATGGAAATTTGACAAACAAAGTGACAACGTTTTGACTAATCATTTTAGTGCCACCATTTTCTTGCCTCTGCTTCAATGCCTCTGTTATCATTCCCTCATCTACATGACATTGTTTCCATTACACCATTTTGAAAATTCGGAAATGTGTTCAGGATATGTTATCTTTACTACCTGAAACACCTACAACACTAGATTTTAGAAAAGGAATTGATAAAAGTGGTCTATGCCATTACATCATATACCTCCCAAAATGTTATGGTCCCATAGAATCCAAAAACAACCTACATAGGAAACCAAAAATTAGGTCTGAGAAACCACTATTCTAGATACCTCTCAATGCTTTCTCCAACAAAAAAGCTCAACTACTTCAAAAGAGAACATTCAGAACCACATGACTCCCACAACTAGCATCTATACACTATGTACATGGAGATACATAAAAAAATAGATAAATACACACAAGAAACAAGATAAATACATCACATAACCAAGAACGTTCTACCATAATGAAAACAATATTAGTACAAAGAAAGAGTTCAACATAAAACATATTGTGGTACTGAGTCCGTATTTGTGACTCTTGTTCCCATGTACTCCCATCCTTGCCATTGTTCCACCACAAGATACGAACCAAGGGATCAACACACCCATGCAGTACCTTTTCATTGTGGTCCTAGATCTCTACTAGCTGCCCCTTCAAATTCCCATAATCATCAACATTTATCTCAACCAAATAAATGGAATTATACTCTTCATCAAGATAATGATGGAGCCACGAACATGAAAAAAATTGTGTATCTAGATCATCTATGGTGGAAGTTCCACCCGATATGCCACGGCTCCAACATGATCCAACACCTTGAAGGACCCAATATTCTAGGAATAAATATTACTCCCATGACCAAACCATTGTTTCCAATAATAGGGATCCTAATTCAGAAACATGTGATCAAAGACATGAAAACCAAGAGGTCTCCTCCTATGGTCATCATATGAATTATAATTATCATTCTCTACCTTCATCCTATCATGATTCACCTTAACCAAATTTGTAAAATTCTATACTAGTTCTTTCTTGAGAATTAATAACTCTCCAACCCTAGTCTAGAACAACATATAATGGTAAAGTTGACCATAAACAGCCTCAAATGAAACCATATCGATGATAGAGTGAATACTATTTTTTAAGGGAACCATATGAAGGGATGGTGCCTCATGTATGATCCCCAAAAATCTCGGACAAAAGAGAGTATCATGTTATCTAGAGTTTGGGTAGTATTCTCTATATGACTGTCCATCTGTGGATGAAAATATAGTTATGTCATAGTAGAGAACTAAAACAATAATGGAGAAATCTCTACACATTAGTGGTAAAATGGGGGGTCTCGATCATAAATTATCATCCTTAGGAATCAGTGGAGTCTCACCACCTCCTCTAGATACTACCTTGACAAATCCACCACTCATCCTGACTCCACAATCTCTATCAAGTGGGATGATTTCATCATGTGAACTACTACAACCCATGTATTTTCATCACCTCACTAATCTCATGGAAAACTGGTAACAATGTCCATCGATATGTCCTCCCACAGCTACTGAGGAACATCCAATGTATGGAAAAACCCACCAGTAACACAGTTTTCATCCTTCACCTTTTGGTTGACATAACATCGAGACACAAACTCTGCAACTGAATATTTCAACCCAAGCCACTAAAATTGACTCCTCGGGGAATAGAATATTTTCTTCACTCCATGATTTACTAGAAAGGGAGAGCCTTGGAACTTCATAAAAAAGATATCACACATCTCCAATGGAATGAAAATCCTTCCCTGAAACGACACTTGGTGATGTCCATCCTCAATCCAACTATGATGGGCTTCACAACAATCATCTCGGTCTCTACATACCTCGACCTCATGATCCCCCAATGGGGTCTCTTCTACCTGATGTACTAGATATGACTACACCATCATTTGGAAAAGAGAACCTCTACCCTTGAATTCTCCAATATTCAACTACAATGTTGAATGATATTCCATCACTCTCTAGATATCACAAGATTCACGTACAACATCAATACGTTACTTCTTACTCGATGAATCTGATCTATAATTCCCTTTACATGGTGTATTTAAAATTTCAAAATTGAAATCATGTATAATCTATATCCACTAATGCTACTCCAAGTTCATGTCATCCTAGAAAAAAACATACCTCAATCTCTTATGATCGGTGAAAAAATCAAAGTGCTCTCCAATGAGGTGATGTCTCTAAAACATTAGAGTGAATTCATCCTCTACCAACTCAAGATTATGGGTGGAATAGTTATGTTCATGGGGACGCAACAGCTGATACCCATAAGAAATTATTGATCTCTGCTCCATTATAACTTATCATATCCCCAGACAAGAAGCATCATAGAAAACCTCAAATTGAACTCCATCAATTCACAGATAGAGAACCAGAACTCTGACCAACTCTTCCTTCAGATACTGAAAAGATTCCAAACCTCGGTCCTTCTTGGTCAATTCTATCATAGGATATTCAACTCGAGAGAAATCAACAACAAACCTCTTATAATATCCCGTGAGACCACGAAAACTTCAAAACTCTGCTATTGTCATGGGGGATTATGAAGACACAATATAAGGATCCGACCTTATAACATTACATAATATTAAATTAAATGAATAATTCACATTGAGTATCTTTTCAGGTTTAGAGTTTTAGAGAATTAGGCAATAACTATTACATAACAACCTGAACATTACAAGTAGGCACTACTACTAAGTATCCATTTTTTTCATAAAATAAAAACTCTTAAAAAGAAACATGTCTTCTTCTATATTTTAGACAGTATTACTTTTTATTGATCCCATCCTTGACCCTAATCATCGTTATGTCCTATGGAAAACATTTCAAAAACATGGGATTAGAATAAAAAGCTCAGTAAAGATTATAAAACAAAGAAACAAAACATTATCCCATCAATAAATACAAATCAATGAAACTATATTTTTCAATCATAACATACCTTACAATATAATAAGATTTATTAATAACATGCACAAATCATAAATCATAATGGTTAATTATGGAATCGATATCAAACATACATTGTAGTTATCACATCTACATAGGGAGTTACACTTGGAATACCCATCATATTATATTCCTTAAATCTCTTAGGATAAACATCACGTTTACCTCTATCATGTTACCCAATGCATTGATGAGCTATCTTGGGAACACCAGCCTTGGGATTATCACGGAACCACCCGTATACGTAAAAAAATGCCCAATAACCAAAACAAAATAATAAAAAATAACACGTATATAATGGAAAGATAAAATTTCCACATTCCAATATATTAAATCAAGATATTGAAATAAACAACTCTTTATCAAATCATTTTCAAATTCATTTAAAAATATATTTTTTAATCAAAGTGTCGGATACCATTTTGAAGCTTTAAAATGAATTATTATTTGAAAACATTAATTTCTATATAAATAAATCCTAAAACCCATTTTGAATACATGGAAATTAATGAGAAATATTTAAAAGAATAAATCTTTAAAACATTTAAAATGATATATTAGTTAAAGAGTATTTCTAATAAAAATAGAGACGCTTGAATACAAATAATTAATGAATAACATTTAATAAGAACATTATAATTATCATGAAAATAAAGATATTCATGATATAATATGTCAAATGGAATTATATACACCATATATGAGTGAATTTCTGAATAACAACAATGAAGTCTCAGTGGAAATGTAAATTGAGATGAAATCCCTTATAAAGACGGTATCCTTAAATTAAGGAAAACTCAGTCACATAATTATGTGTGAAAAATATAAATACACCCTATATAAGTGGATATTATGTGTAAAAAATTCGGAGGTCATTAAAAAATATTTATAGGATGGCATCTTGAAGAAGAACAAGATGAACCCAATGAATCGAAATTGGGTTAAAACATTCCCTTATAAAAATTCGACAGCCTAACGGCATCACATTTAAATTCATAAAATGTGTTGATGAGATAAAAAGGGTATCTCATCACTTGTACATAAATTTTACACTAGTAAAAATATATAAGAAAATATTCCAACAGAATAAGATGTAAATTAAATGACTAACAAAAAGAAGTCTTTTAACATGAGGAGGGTGAAAGGTTCCCTTACCGATTTGGTAACATAGAAAACATACACCACGTGAAACAAGGATTGTACAATGAAGATGTAAATACTCATAAATGAAATTATATTACACAAAGAGTAAAATAAGGGGATGTACATAAACTAAACAAAAGAAAATATTGGAAAATATAGCATGAATCTCATAGGAATAAAAAGTGAGATGAAACCCTTTACCACATTGTAATCAACTGAGTCATATGACCAAAAGTTAATATCCACGAAATAAATCATAGAATACCTTGAATATAATGAGAATAATGATAATATATATCAAATTTCAGTACAAAATACACCACAAGCAATTAATAAGTTGTGAACAATGTTAATCTCATGGAATTAAAAGTGTGATAAGAAAATCTATTACCTTGTGTCCGACTTGACCCGTTCATTCTTTAATCTCCTGAAAAATAAAATAATTCTAATTTATAAATTCTTAAGAACATTTTTAAAGTTTATTATTCCTTTTATATTACTTATTACATTGATATAAAAATTATGTAGTCATTTAAATTAATAACGGTTGTTTTGTCGATATTTGGTACTTGAGTAAAAAAAATGATCACCTTATAATTACAAGTTGATCATGTGGTTTGATATCCATTATCTTCAGAATGATATTAATTATTTAGATATCATATATATAATATATGTCCAGTATATACATGTATTTATAAGAGTACATAACATTTTGAGATAAGAAAAGAAATGCACCTTTCATGGAGATAGTAAGCCGTACATACACATGAACACTGGTTCCGCTTCTATTACTTATTTTAATGGAATTAAAAACATAATGATACATAGTTAAATTATAATTCCAGTACAAAATCATATAAAATATATTAACTCCATCCTTTATGCATCCCACAGATGTCATTAACGAGTCATATCACATTGTGGGGGCGGTAGTCTGCACTTCCTCTAATGAGATTATCGTATTTACCCACTACAGAAACCATAAAGTATTACTATAAATAGAAAAATACAGAAGAATAAAGAAAAAATAAACATAATATATATAATATATAAATACACATCCATTATAATGGCCACCATGAGATGTGGTTGGAGATATTTGAACAATCATCGTTTCGTGAGGCTTTAGTTTTCCATCCAAAGAAACATTATATTCTTCACCAATTAGATGGAGGTTTGTGTACATGTAGTTAGAATCATTCTCATAACAACATCCTACTATATTTAGGATACTAGTTTTGATACAAAGGAATGTAATAAAAATATTTTAGGTGTTGGGGAAATAAAATAATAGAATAAAATTTAAGATAAACGGTTACCTTTAATTTGGGTAACTCCCTTTGGTTTGAACCAAAGGACTTCTTGAAGTTCCTTCTACCTAATGTAAGGCTTCTAGGAGGAGGATAGGGATGTTGGAAGCTTAATTGGGCAGAGTTTAGATGAGCCAAAAGTATTGAGAGGTGTGAGGAATTGGTTATAGGTGGTCTCCTTTTATAAGGCAGAAGAGGTGCTCTTTAGGAAAGTATCATAATATTATTTTATTATATAATTATATTCAGTTTCTAAATTTCCAAAAATATTTAAATTCGAAAATAAGATGACTCATAGTCTAAATAATATCATCAAATAGGAATTGGACTGGTTTTGAATGTTAATTTAATATTTATAATCTTATTTATTTAAATCGTTAATTAATGAGGTAAATAGTACATCATTATTGTGTCATTAATAATTTAATATGTGTGATGTATAAAAATTATAGAAAAAATTCCATGATGTAGGCAATATCTTTTTTCATTCGAATGAATATTTATATTCGAAAATATAATTTATATAACACTATATAAAAATTAATTTACTAAAAGATTTTTTTTATGTCATTTGTGCCTTTACATTAAATTAATTAATCCAAACTATCATTATCTTTTATAAGTGGATCCATGTGGTCCCAAAATAGACCCAAATATTCCCATCGTCAGCCATTACTCATCCAGTAATTTTAGGACATGTGTTAAGGTAATTTTTAATTATTACAATATTATTTTTACATTGACTTACACTATTAACTTTATGCACAGTAAATAAAATTAAAAAATTACTATTCATACAAAATTATTTTCATTTTAATGAACCAAATTTTACTTCTTGATAACAACCATGTATTTCAGAATTTTGAAATTCAATTCATAGAGGTGGTAAAATTTCATTTAAATAAAAAAGTTAGTTTTTTAACTATTATAATATCATTTACCTATTCATCAAAAATTAATGTTTTTTCAGAAAAATACCAAAAATTCCACCAAAGATTTATGTGATATTCATAATTAAAAAATTATTTCTATTTTGCTAAATTAAAAATATAAAAGTGTTATTAATTAATTTAAAATTAATTCCCATTGTTAAAACAGATAGCCTGTTTTTATGATACAATAACTATCAAAATATTGACAATTGTTTTTGTCCAATTTCAAAGTGAAATTAATTCCAATGACCAATATTGGATTAAATGGTAACAATATATTCTAATTACACTTTAAATACAATTAAAAAATATAATCTAAACTTATAAATAAATTATATTAAAACACTATTTTGAATTAAATAAAATATTTTTCACTATTCATTAAGCAATGAACTTGATCAGAAAAATTCCAAAAATTTACACAAAGTAAGTTTTGATGTCCCCATTATAAAGAAGGATTTTATTTAGTCAAATATAATGTATTAAAGTTAAAAAAATAGATTTAATGTGGGTTCACCATTAAAAGGCGGTAAATCGGCATTTTAATATAAATTATGCTTAAAATTAGATTATTTTACATTTTAATCCTCTAACTTTTATTGGATAAATGTAAATACATTTAACAAACATGTATAATCATATTATAGTTAATTTTTTCATTCCTGCCAATACAATGGCTAGGATTTAACAACCATTAAAAATAATAATATTATATTATTAGTGTGTAATGTATGATTTCAAAGAAACGTGTTGTTTCATTTTCGGTATGCTATCGAACATAGAAAACCATTTAAAGTAAAATTAATATTTAATTAAAAATATTAAGAAATATGAAATATGCCTTATTCTTTATTTACTTGGGATGTTATATCCTTCCCCCCTTTTGGGAATTACGTCCTCACAATTTTAGAACTAGGCTTGGAAAAATCATTAAAAGTCCCCCATCGGAAAAGAGTTAGTAAAACTATCACTTTAAAAGAAAGAAAGAAAAATAAAATGGTCGCCTAAGATAACCCGTACATGGATTCCATGTAAGAAAACATGGATATGGATGAGAGAACAAAAGGTCATGTTCTGATGGAGAGTGATAGAAAACATGATTAGGAGAAAGTTAACCACCAGAAAATCACAAACTTACGATGTGTTAAACGGTCTTTGATTACCCAGTAGGAAACGTAAACCAAAAACATTTTTGTTTTACATTCCTTTTCATTTTTTTGAAGAAATTAATTTACTACATATAATATGAACATAAAGAAATATACCTACCTTCAAGTAGAGTTTCATCCTTTAATGATTTTCTACCAAAAACATATATTTTCTTCAAACAAAGAGCATTCAAAAAGACTTGGTCAAATCAAAATCACAAGAATCATGTTCTTGAGAGTCACATAATCCACAAAATATGAACTATATATTTCCCTTGTCTTTTGACAACAACTAAAACCAAAATTGTTAGTGCGAGATCATATAATACCCAAAAAGGATAATCTTTTACAATAACAAAAAACTACTCTTAATCTCCAAAAAATTTCAAACAAAACCCTAAGTTCAATAAAGACCAATCAAAAAACAACTTTCTGTAAAATTATTCAAAAGTGATCCAAACTAAGATTGAAACCCAAATCACATAAGGATTTAATTACATAGTATTCAAGATAACATTTATCTCCAAATAACAACAGTTACTCATAAAGTCTCATATTGAAAAGTAATGTAGAAAATCTCATGTTCCCCATGATAGGTTAATCATTTTCATAAATAAACCAAATTGTTATATGTCAACAATAAAAACATAGATTCTTCTAAACTAAAATTTCAAAAATTATTCCACAATTGAATTCCATAGTATTCTATCTTCTATAGGATTATAGTGTTTCTTCAAAAGAGAGAACATCGTCCACAACATCCTTTATTACATAATCAGAAAATCATTTTTCTATACTATATATATCCATTTGACAAAAAATAAGTTCCAAAAATCAACTTATTCTTGTTATATAAAAACATTTTCCTAAAATAATAAGTCATACTAACTAGGGACTTCAAGTAGGATAGTGGTAGGTGATGCACCCATGTCAAACTTCGATTATGGGTTTGATTCCTGCAGCCTTTCCAGATGCGACGGGTTGTCACCTATCTTATAGGTTGTCCTTTTTATAAAACTCAAAAATAACTCTTACATGTTTTAACCTTAATGGATTCATTATACCACTATGTTTTATCCAAATTCATTATGATCTCAACATCTTAATTCTAGGAGTCTTATTTCACCAACATATGATAAAATAAAATGATCCCCAAAATTAAAAACATCATACATTGATCATGGTGTCCATTTGGTTTCATCGTCATCTTGTTCAAGTAGAAATAAGGTCCATGCATCACAAAAATGATTTATCAATCCATAAAAATCATTTTCTTCCGGAAACCACATACCCCTTGTACAACATGGCTTATATGGGTGTTTATAGAAAAATAGTTTTAGAAAATAATCTTGTATGACAAATAATTTTAAAACATCTGATAAAACATGATTTCTATAAAATAGTCGGACGAAATTTGATTTGAAAATTTCTATTAATTATCCTATTAAAATACCATAGGTATGTGTTGAGAGAATATATTGTAAAATAAAATATAAATAGGTTTTACAAGGGTCTCATTCTTCATCACCTTTTTAATATCATAATATGATTTAAAATCATGTGATAAGGTAAAATATTTGAAAATTCCTTGATAATATTTACCTTTCGTGAAAATATGAGAATATTGTGAAAATATGATTTATCTAAATACAACCCCAGATCCACAATGATAACGAGGTATAGTGGACGTGTTTGATATCTCAATCAACTGCTTTCAAGTGAGTGTTATTCTAGAAAAATATTTCCATTCATCTGAACATGACTTTGAAATAATTATTGCATGCATGTAATCAGGAAGAGATAGGAATGTCGTTTGAGATTCTTTTCCTTCCATTTGTCATTGACTTTCCTTGATCATAAAAAGTTATAAAACACAGATTTAACTGAAATAATAGACCTGGGGACTAACCATGTCCTTAATGAAAACTCATAATCCCTAAAGTTGTCTAAACCGACCTCTGATACCAACTATATGGAACCCACCTTATAACATTACATAATATTGAATTAAATGAATAATTCACATTGAGGATATTTTCAGGTTTAGAGTTTTAGAGAATTAAGCCATAACTATTATATAACAACTTGAATATTACAAGTATACACTACTACTAAGTATCCATTTTTTTATAAAATAATAACTCTTAAAAAGAAACATGTCTAGTTTTATATTTTAGATAGCATGACTTTTTCTTGATCCCATCCTTGACTATATTCATCTTTAAGGCATGTGGAAATTTTTTCAAAAACATGGTATGAGCATAAAAATCTCAGTATGGGTTTTAAAATAAGGAAGGAAAACATTATCCCATCCATAAATACAAATCAATGAAACTATATTTTTCCATCATAACATACCTTACGAAATCATAAGATTTATGAATAACACACAAAAATCATAAATCATAAAGGTTACTTATAGAATCCATATCAAACATACATTGTAGCTATCACAGATACATAGGGAGTTACACTTGGAATACCCATCACAGTATATTCCCTAAATCTCTTAGGAGAAACATCATGTTTACCTCTGTCATGTTACCCAATGCATTGGAGAGTTATCTCGGGCTCAGCCGCCCTAGGTTTTTCATGGAACCACCCGCATACATAATTTTTTTTTCCAATAACCATAACATAATCATAACATATAAGACATGTATAAAAGAGATATAAAATTTCTACATTCCAATATATCAAATCAATATATTGAAATAAATAATGATTTATCAAATCATTTTCAAAATCATTTAAAAAGATATTATTGAATCAAAGTGTCCCATACCACATTGAAGCTTTAAAACAAATTATCACTTGAAAATATTAATGTCCATATAAATAAATCCTAAAATATATTTTTAAAACCTGGACATTAATGGGAAATATTTAGAAGAATAAATCATTAATACATTAAAATTGATATATTAGTTAAAGAGTTTTTCTAACAAAATGAGAGACTCTTGAATACAAATATTGAGGAATAAAATTTAATCAGAACATTATAATATTATAAGAATAAAGGGATTAATGATATAATATGTCAAAGGATAGTATATAAACCATATAAGACTGAATTTCAGCATAACAACAATGAAGTCTCAGTGGAAATGTAAATTGAGATGAAATTCCTTATAAAGATGGTATCCTTAAATTAAGGATAAATCAATCACATAATTATGTGTGAATAAAATATATACACACAATATAAGAAGATATTAAGTGTAAAACAATCATAGGTCATTCAAACATATTCATAGGATGACGTATTCATGAAGTACAAGTTAAACCCAATGAATCAAAATTGGGTTAAGAAGCTCCCTTGTAAAAATTCCACAGCCTAACGTTGTCACTTTAAAATTCATAAAATTAGTTGACGAGATAAAAAGGGTATCTCATAACTTGTACATAATTTTAAAATAAATAAGGATATATAAGAACATATCACAACATAATAAGATGTAAATTAAAAGGCATAACAAAAATAAGTCTTTTAAAAAGAGGGGGTGAATGGTTCTCGTACCGATTTGGTGACTAAAAACACATACGCCACATTAAAGAAGGATCGTACAGTGAAGATATAAATACCCATGAATGAAATTATATTACACAAATATTACAATCATGGGAAGTACATACACCACACAAAATGAAATAGTGGCAAATATAGCATGAATCTCACGGGAATAAAAATTGAGATAAAACCCTTTACCACATTGTAATCAACTGAGTTGTATGACCAAAAGATAACATCCACCAAATCAATCACATAATACCATGAATATAATGAGAATAATTATACTATATATCAAATTTAATCACACAATACACCACATGCAATGAATAAGTGGCGATCAATATAAATCTCATGGAATTAAAAGTGAGATAAGAAAATATCATACCTTGTGTCCGACTTGACCCGTTCATTATTAAATCTCCTAAATAATAAACTAATGTTAATTTCAACTTTATTATGAAAATTTTTCATGCTTATTTTTCTTTTTATATTACTTATTACAATGTTATAAAAATTATGAAGTCATTTAAGTTAATAACGGTTGTTTTGTCAATATTTGGTAGTTGAGTAAAAAAATGAACAATTTATAAATACAATTTGCTCATGTGGTAAGATATCCATTATCTATAGAATGATATTAATGATTTAGATATCATATATATCATCTATATCCAGAATATACATGTATATATATTAGTACATAACATTTAGAGGTATGAAATTAAATGCACCATTCATGGAGATGGTAAGCCATACATACGCATGAATGCTACATCCATTTCTATTTATTATATTATTGGAATTTAAAACATAATGATAAATATTTATATTATAATTCTATTATAATATCATAAAAAATATTATTTACTCCATCCTTTATACGTCCCACATAAGGCATTAATGAGTCATATCACTTTGATGGGGTGGTATTCCGCACTTCCTCTAATGAGATTATCATATTTAACAACTATGGAAACCATAAATTAATTCTGTAAATGGAAAAATAAATAATCATAAAGAGAAGATAAACATTATATACATCATATATAATTAATTTTCCATCATAATGTCCACCGTGAGAGGCGGTTGTAGATATTTGAACAATCATCATTTCATGAGGCATTAGTTTTCCATCCACAAAAAACATTTTCTTCTTCACCTATTAGATGGAGGTGTGTACATGTTCTTTGAATACTTATAATAAAAACATCCTAGTATATTTAGGATACTTGTTTTGTTAGAAATTAAAGGAATAAGAATATTTTAGGGGAAGGAGATGTAAAATAAAAGAAAACAATTTAAGAGAAACGGTTCCCTTTAATTTGGGTAACTCCATTTGGTTTGAACCAAAAGACTTCTTGAAGTGTCTTCTGCCTAAGGTATGACTTCTAGGAGGAGTAGAGGGAGGTAGGGAGCTTAATTTGTAAAATTCTTATTGAGAAAAAAGTCTTGAGAGGTGTGAGTAATTGGTTACAAGTGGTATTCTTTTATAAGGGATAAGAGGGGCCCTTTAGAAAAGTGTGATAATATTATTTTATTATATAATGATATTCAGTTTATAAAGAACAAAAAATCATCAATGTCGAATATAAGATGACTCATAGTAAAAATAATATAATAAAATAGAAATGGTATAGGTTTTGGATTTTATTTTAATATTTATAATCTTATTTATTTAAATCATTTATTAATGAGGTAAATACTACATCATTATTGTGTCAGGAATAATGTATTTTTTGTGATAGATAAAAATTATAAACAAAACTACCATGATATAGGAAATAATTTTATATTTCCAATTAATATTTATATTTGATAATATAGTTTATATAACACCATATAAAAATTAATTTACTAAAATATGTTTGGTTTATGTTATTTGTGCCTTTACATTAAAGTATTTATTCTAATGTGTCGTTGTCTTCTATAAGTGTCTCTATTGGGTCCCAAAATAGACCCCAATATGACCATGGTCGGTCATTACTCATCCAATAAGGTTAGGACATGTTTTAATATAATTTGGAATTATTATAATATTCTTTTTACATTGAATTACCCTATTTACCTTTAACCGTGGTAAATAAAAGTCAAAAGATACTATTGACCAAAAATTATTTTCATCTTATTGAACCAAATTTTTCTTATTGATAAAAAATATATATGCCAAATTTTTTAAATTCCATTCCCATATGCTTTAATGTTTCATTTAAATGAATTTCATCTTTTTTAACTACTACTAAGTGATTTCAGTATTCATCAAAAATTAATGTTTTTCCGAAAAATACCAAAAATTCAGCCTAAGATTTATTTGATATTCCGAATTCAAAAGTAATGTTTATTTTGATAAATTCAAAACATAGAAGTATAATTAATTAACTTAAAATTAATTACCATTGTTTAAAAAAATAGCCAGTTTTTAAGAAACAATAACTATTAAAACATTGACACTTGTTTATGTCCAATTTCAAAGTGAATTTAATTACAATGACCAAAATTGGATTAAATTGTAAAAATATATTCTTATTACTCTTTAAAACAAATTAAAAAGATAATATAACCATATAAATATATTATATTATAACACTGTTTTGAATTATAATACAATAGTTTTCACTATTCACAAGAAAATAAACATTATCAGAAAAAATAAAAAAAATTACAAAGGGAAAATTTTGTTGTCCCCATTATAAATAAGGATTTTATTTGGTCAAATATAATGTATTAAAGTGAAAAAAAATTAGATTTAAAGAGGATTATACATTAAAAGGTGGTAAATCAGCCTTTTAATTTAAATTTTGCTTAAAATTAGATTCATTAACATTTTAAGCCTCTAACTTTTATTAGAGAAATGTATATACATTTTACAAACATGTATAATCATATTATTGTTAGTTCTTTTCATTATCGTCAATAAAACGGCTAAGTGTTAACATCCATTTAAAATACTAATATTATATTATTAGTGTGCAGCATAAGATTTCAAAGAAACTCGTTGTTGTGTATCAGGTAAACTATCGAGCATCGAAACCCCTTTACAGTAAAATTAATATTTAATTCACAAATATTATTAAATATGAAATATTTCTTATTGTTTATTTACCTGGGATGTTTTAAACCATTTCATCTATCTTTGATAGATCCATATCTAAACCTTTCTGGGATACAACATGACTAATGAAATGGAGTTATTGAGCCCAAAACTCACGCTTCAACAACATACCAATCATCTTCTGTCTATGAAGAACTCCCAAATGGCATGTAGATGATCAGAATGCTCCTGACTAGACACATAGTACACAAGGATTTTTTATATGAAATCCCCTATGAAGTTATCCATGTACTCACAGAACAAGAGTTCATCAGCCCCCTAAACACCGATGGACCATTTTTTCACACCAAACAGCACCACCAAGAACTTTTAATGCCGATGATGAAAAAAATAAGTCTTTGGAATATCCTCATCATTCAATAGAAACTAATGACACTAAGACCACATGTCGATCTATGAGAACCATGTCACACTATTCAGTTGGTTGAATAAATCAACAATCTATTGAAGATGGTAGTTATTCATCACTATCACTTTTTTCAAACAATTATAACAGATACACAATCCAAAATTGCCTTCATCCATCATAACGAACAATTCTAGTGGGATGCATGGTGACACACTTGGCTGAAAAAAACTACACTTTAGTAAAAAATTGAGCTATATACATAGCTCCCATAACTCAGTAGGGGACATCCTATACTAAGAAATATATATAGGAGACTCTCCTGGAAGTATCTTGATCTTGAAATTGATCTCTCATGGATATGGTAATGCTACAACCTATTTTTGTAAATACATCAACATACTCTTCTACAACCCTAGGAAACACCAACATATGATCCTCTGATGATCCCAACATCAATTCATCCATAAATGATGAAAAAAAGGAAAATGACTCCATTTCATTTAAGGATTTCACACACCAAAAAACATTTAATGGATCTCTATCAATATCGAAGGTCACCAACATCCTCTAGATGAAATATGCAATAGCATGAACCGAATACATCCAATCCATGCCAAGGGTGACATCATAGGGTTATATCCATTAAAATAGAAAATCTCCCCATGAGTGATACTTCCTAGGATAAGCTCACATTCTCATCATACTTCAAACAAGCCAGATAGACCTCTATTTGGAATAGTCAACAACTAGTTAAATGAAAGCTTGTCTACCTCAAGTCCAAATATTTGGAAAAGGTTAGATGATATGAAGGAAAGCATGGCTTCGGTGTAGAAAAAAAGAATATTCCCAAGTTGAAAACAAGAAAATGGTACCAAGAATTATTTTTGGATCACATGGGGCTTGAAATGTTGAAGAATGAATCTGACCACGACCTGCTTCATGGACTCTCTGAAACTTATCTTGACCACCATCATGGTCTCACACTTCTCTTAGAGAATGGGGATCATCCTGGGGTTGTCCTCTAACTTCCCAATTTTCTCTCTACTGATCCATAGCTGGTGCAACCTACTACTACTTCCTTGGCTGGAACTACCTCAATGGAGGACCCTAGAGCAGAAAACATGGTGCACACTGACTTATCTAAATGTTCGGGAACTGTTCTGACCTCAGCCTCCACAAAAAACTGTTTGACCTATTTTCTCATTTATTACATCTTACACACCTCGATAAATGAGATGCTGAGAACCAGGACCTACCCACAGCTGAAAAAAACTCTTCTGTTCTGAAAACTAGGAACCCAAAAAACACAACTTTGCTTCTTGAGAAATCTTTATGACTCCCCTCTCATGAGGATATTATTCTATCTAACGTCTAATTAATAACCTATTCTCTTTCTATCACCTCAAGATATGTATTCAATATAAATATGGTGATGTGGTGTTAGATCTATGGTTGAAAATCCTCCTTGATGTTCCTCACCATGGCCTCCTCATCTGTAAATAGGCCTAAAGCAAACATTAAAAGGTTTCTAAAATAGATTCCAAACTCTCACTAACTGGATCACCCCTGTCAAATGGTAAATAGATCATGGAGATTTGAAGCCATTGTGATTGAAAAAATAATACTAACTCTAAATGAGTCTTGGAACACTTCCAGAGATATTGGTGACTCTTCACATAACCAAATGAATACGAACCACAACTGCCTCACTACCCCATGCAATATTGTCATAATAAACGACACCCAGTGGTTTTTTTAGCATAGATCGAACTGATGTCTATCCCAACCTCCTCAAACCAGTCTTCTAGGACTATTTCCAAAATGAATCCCTTGTACTATAGATTCTGGCACTGAAACTCTAAAATTGTCTTCCCCCAAGTGTCATTGTTATGGACCTTCACTATGCATCGATATTCTAGCATAGCCTTATTGACATATTAGTCACGAACGTGGTGAGAATATTGACTTGGAGCCATACTGGAAAAATAAAAAACATTAGATCTCAGAAACCTTTAAGATGGTAGATTCATAATTATTTAATTATTTTATTTTAATCATTTTATGTTAACATATCTCACTGTATACCCATTTAAACATGGGTGAAAATTAGAATGGTGAATGATTCATTCCAAGTTCCCTACATTGTAACAACTTCACCTTGTGTAGTAGCCTCTTAAACTAATATTCCATGCATCAGGCCATAAGGGGACATATATTCATGTGTATTATCAAGTCTTCAGTGATTATAGCACTTGATATACTTTTACTAACATTATTTCCCTACTAACCCATGAAACCTCAACTATTTCTAACTCTAAGATCCACCATATCCCTCTACCAGAGCCCAAATAACACTTTTGTCAACACCCCTCCCCACAATGTGTCCCCCTTCGGGGTCGAAAATGTGATAAGGGAGATAGTGACACCTGATTTTTACCTATAGTAGGACCACGAATAGTGATTGTAACAAAGGATGTAATAATAACATAGATGAATGATGTTACTATATAAGAGAACACATACAAAAGATGTGGATAAGACAAAAATCAACTAACTCTATCTCATTCTGCAATATAAAAATATATCCAATTACACATAAGTAATTTCATGAAATCACAAATAATAATGAATGTGAAAACTATAAGTATAAAAAGAAAGTAAAACAACTGCGACGACAAATTTGGAACAGATCCTACAATACCTACAGGCCTGAAGTAACCAGCTCAGTTTCTAACCTACTATAAGTGACCTGAAAAATATTTTATATAATGTCGGGTGAGTTTAACAGTATACTCAATAGGATCCTCCCTGGATCCTCTCATGATATAGTAAAGAAATCATGATAAATGACATTGTTTAATAAGTGAAACTAACTCATCACAAAAGTAGGTATACTATTTTTTCATCCACAGCATGGATGATATCACCAAGTATTGAATACAAGAGTATATAATATAATAATGAATATAAATGGTACCATTTTAACACTTCCCCACTGGTTTTCACTTTTCTTCATTGTTGTAGGTCCTAACCATTGATCTCTCATAAGGCATGCCCACAAACACCTAGGCGAAGAACCACAACATGCACCTCGTGCAACACAACATCCACGTCCACATAATCAAAATAACCATGTATTTTTTTGGAGCCATCATAGCCTACATAATGTGTTTCACACATGAGGTATTATACATTAGGCTATTATAGAACTTACATCGAGTAAAGATCCTCAATCCATTACAGTGAATAAAAGACTCACCTATTGTTGTCTGTAGGAAACTATATTCAAAATATATATGTGTAAATAACCACAAGGCATTAAATCCCTCAAAAAAAATTTGTTCAAATATAACTGTCATTCCTACTAGAATGATTTACTACTACGAAAATAGATCGAGATCAAAAGTAGAGTTTGTCCATCCATCATCCCCCCGGGATGTTAGGATACCCCCCTAGGCATAGAATCCTTGGGGGGTCAATTTCCCAAACCGATGTGGTAGAGTAGCATAATGAAACCTGACAATTACATAATATACAATAGATCAAAGCCACTCTATAGGCATAAACAAGTCATAGAATCAATTATAGCTAACATCTCTCGAACTCTCGGATGACACTACTAAGAGTAGATATCCTATAAGCGTATAACCATTTAAAACTGATAATAAGTTACTTATCTATTTTTATCATTTTAACTTTATTTAATTAATAATTTAACAATTACTTAACCATTATTAATTCTACATTAAATTTCATTAGAATCAGACCTTGTTCCTTTCCATCCAAGAATAACCAACCCAAGTCCAATACTTCTTAATATTACCATAACATTGATTCCCAGTAACCTCCAATCCCATGGGTTAACATCATTTTCTCAATAATTTATTAACATCACTATTACATTCCCATAATTAGAGGAATTCTATAAAATCAATAATTATCCACAAAACACAAGGTGCTCAACAAAGTGTGTAGATAGAGTACACACTGAGCCTCTACCACTTATAACCAGAAGATATACCCATCCATTCTCAATAATCTAAACACAAAAGTAACATGGAATAACCCATTTATCAATAGCTCCATTAGATAGAGTGTGACCAAGACCAACATCCTTTAAATGTGTGGAAAATAAAGAAGATAAAAAACCAACCAGATTCAACAAGTATACAATATTTATAACTGACCTGCTTCATCATCTCCAGTGACATTCCCTATCATTGAAATGCATAAACCAATGCATCTATCCACTCTAGGAACCAACTAATTACCCATACCCTTGGCCTAACTTCCACACATACCACAATAGCCTCCTATGATCATCCATCACAAGCTCGTACAACATGAAATGAAATTGGAAAACAAAAAACAATAAACTGGTCTCTCAGCCCCAAGAAATGAATCTAGCCTTCACACAAAACGAGCAGTAACATTTCTATGAATAAGGAACTTGGACATTACATTTATTAGGGTAACTAAAAACCATACCAGGAATTTACTTTTCCCTAAAAATAGTTATTTAATCCATCTAGAATTATAAGGATAATTTAAACATGAATGATTTCATACATTCGATTATCAATAGTTTTCCACAACAACAACAGTATTCAAAAACATGTCACATTATCTTTATAAAATTAATTTACAATTACTCCCATATTTGTTTTATTTACCAATTTCCATCAAGGATGATATAAAAAATTAGTAAATCATATATATCACAATATCTAGAAAAACAAGAGGCAAAAACATATGATCGATTCCAATTTATTTGTCTGGTTCAAATATTTAGTATGTCAATTACATTATGATCCCGAAGGATAAAACATGATAAATCTATAATTCAATGTAAAATAATATAGAATTCACAAATCATATTCCACAAATGGTCATAGACGTTCTTTATATAGGAAGGGCTAACACAACAGATCATGATCACCTCTCCAGGAAGATTGCCTCATCTTGAGGATATAGAGACACCACCACAACAACCATTATCCTAGGAAGATACATTAGGATCATAAAGAACTCATTCCATGAAAAGTTAAATGAGAAATCATACGGAACCTATCTATGGTCCTATAAGATCAGTGGAAAAACATATCTTAAATTACATACGGGTCGACAATTCTTTATCGCACCGAAATAGGGGGTGTACATGAAATATGAAAAAACACCATATAAGTCAGGATCCAAAGATATAGTATTTTTCCTAACTCCTATGGGATGGAAGGAATGGTTCGAGCGTCTCTCAATAGAGAATAATATGGAAGAACTAGGGGGAAGATATCTCTGCCCTTTAGAAGATTTAACATAGCATTGGTTTATTATATGCTGTATTTTTCATTAAAATCTTATCAATAAAATATCACATGTTTTGACCATGTAAAGGCTTCCTAACTATTAGGAAAAATTAAGATAGGAGTTATAGGATTTTAATCTTCATTAAATCCATTATAGCAAGTCTTTGAATACTTTTTATGTTTAAATAAACGTCGATTGAGAAAAACTATTTAAAATATAGAAAAATAAATAAATTTGACATAGTACGTGATAATATTTATGAATCACAGTTTCAGTGCCACCATTTCAGCGGCACTGTTTCTGTGTGACCATTTCAGTACCACTAGTTCAGAAATTTGTAAAATTGTTTGGGATAAGTCATCATGACTTCCACAAACACCTCCAACACCAGATTTTAGAAAAGTAATAGATCATAGAGGTCCATGCATTTATATGTATTCTTAGTCAATAACCAAATTAGAGGAAGATTCATGAGATTTTTTATATATTGATCGTATTATTTTATCACTGGAAATATCACCTTAAACTGTCTGGATAAATAGAGAGATTTTAATATTAAATATTAACCACATTATAAAAATTGAATAGAAAGATACATAAATAAATAATATTATATGATATTAAAAATATCATAATTGCAAATAAATTAATGATATTACATGTAAATGTTTCTATATATATACAAAATAAAGGGAAAATGGTGAATACCATGACATATATTTAAATGTAGGAACATTTGTACAAAAATCCCTTACAATTATTGTTAAATTTGAACCATAAACCCCCTTAAAGAGTTATCCTTAAATTGATAATTTAAAAAAAATTGTAATCCAAGAATACATTTTTCTGATGTATATTGACTAAATAAACAAATACATGGTGAATATGGCTTGTGTCTCACAGAAATGAAAAGCGAGATGGAAATCCCTAAACAAAAGCATGGACATAAATTATACATGTAAAACAGTCTTATACAAGTAATATAAATTTATTATAAATATATTAAAAAAAATAAATATATATAGATATATCATACCATATATTATTTATTATGACCAATTATTACTATTTTATTGACAATTCTAGACTAATGTATTGTTTCAGGAAACAACTCTTAAAATTTTCATGTATGTTTTGATCAGTAATTTTTTGTCCTCTTATGTTTATTATAGTTGAAAAATATAAAAATTATATCCATTATATAAATATATATATATATATACATATTCGGTAAATATTAACATTGGGTAATCCATAATGTTTATATATAAAAAATTAAACACATCGTTTATAGAGACATTTGGCCATTTGTTAGCAAGATTTTTTTTACACATTCTTGATGGATTGAATTAAATAATGTTAAATAATATATTTATATTTAAGAAATTTATTATTCCTTTTATATCAATTTTTTTCATTCATCCCCTTTATACTACCAACTATTTCATGTGTGATTGAATCACATAGCTTCGTGAGGAGGTAGTTCGTTGTACGCATAAAATATGATTTCTTAATCTATTTGTTGGAAGTGGAGATAATCATCCTTACATCACTAAAAATAACAATATATATGTATATGTGAGGTCATTTGACTGTTATATCAACCTTTTTTCATATTAATTTAAGGATGTGTGATAATAAATGATATAAAAATCTCTATTAAGAGTGTTACCACTTCTTAAGAAATCTTCTTTTAGTATGGACCGAAATAATTAAAATATGTTATTTCTAAAAAAAATATTGCTTCTATTCATTTTAAGGGAAGTAATGATGTTATTTTATTATGAATTATAAAATTCAAATTATTTTGGAAGTGTAAATTTTAGAGGATAGGGTTTGGCCTATTATTAGTGAGGTGATATTCTTAGTGGTAATTTTGGGAATGAAAATTGTGTACGCAAATTTTTATAAAGTAATAATACTACAAATGGAAAATTATTTATTATAGATGATATAAAGTCAATATATTTCTATTAAATACAATATTTACATGTTTTGGGTCCTTTTTTACCCTTATATATTTATCTAAACCATCTAGAAACCACACATCTACGTTAACCACTATTTAAAATTATTTTTGTTTTTAATATTAATTTTATTCATAATTAAATTTTTTCATTTTTTATAATATAAAATTTTATTATTCAAAATATGGAATCCGTTTTTACAAATTCAGTTCACAGATGTTTCAAAAAAATATTAAAAAAAAATTTGATGATCCAAAAACAAAACTATTTTCCAAATAAAAAATGATTAAATGGTGAAAAGGTTTTTTTCAAAATTTATTAAAAAAATCAATCCAATTATATAAATTAAATTACGTGATAATTTTTTTTTGTATTAGTACTTTGAAATTTTTTTATCAAAATATATCCTTATAAATTATCTAAGTAAAAAATATGTTTAAAAAAACTAGTATTTCCATTATTCAATAAAAAGTAATCTTTTCAGAAAAATACAAAAAATTACAATAATGATAATTTTGAAATGATTATTTACAATTATATTATTCCAATATAACATATATGATGAATTTTAAAAACAACTATTGAATATATAATGTATAAATTTAATTAAAATAGTTCACTATATGTGATTTAATTAATTTATTTTGAGAATATATTTTTATGTGCATAAAAACAATATATCCAAAAAAATGCCTTATTTTGAATAGGTCATTATTTCCATTTCAATTAATTCACAAAAAAGTGAAAGAATTTTACATATTTGTATAACATATGATTTTAAAATTTATTTAATCCTATTCATTCATTCTATTCCTATGACAAGGTGATAACTTCGATATTTAATAACAATGTTTTAGTAGTATGCCGCTTTTTATTAAATATCGATGTCATGCGTAACACAATATAATCCATGTGTTCCATGTGAATAAAGGTAAACATGGGGTCTATTATTACACATTTTTGAAATATAATTTCATGTTAGATAATATACCGGTGAAATTTTAATTGATTTAAAAAAATCACTAAATCACTTGTTTTAAAAAGTTTCTTATTTAAATTTATATCCACTATATGATACCACCTATGATATTTTTTCAATAAAATCTTAATTTTTTTTTAAGTCCATCATCTCTCCATGTAAACCTTAATATCATTTGTGTGATTAATTTAGAATTCATTTGAGATATTTAATTTAACAATAATAAATCTCCATTGAGTGAAATTTATTATAGGGACATCAGAACAACCAAATAAAATCTAATATAACAAAAAAATAAAATTTACTTTAGAATCATTCTATATACTAACTAAATCTCGGTGTACGTAGGCTAACCATTTGTGAACGACATGTGAAATTATATTAGAAACCAACATCATATATATTTAAAAAATGCGTTATAATGGTATAATGATTAAAAATCATGTGATCCATACATAATTATTTTCAATAAACCATTGGAACATATTATTACATGAAAACATATATAAATAAATCAAGTGAATGGATTTCCCCGTTAAGTTATATAATCGCATACTGTGAAAAAAATAAGTACATATGAATTAATAAAGGTGTATAGAATGAAGTCATATATATTCCTTTAGTTTTTAAGGGTCTGTCATGATTTATTGATTAGACATAAATTATAGAAATATAATAACATCACAAAATGTGATATCTTCCACAAGGGGATTATATCCACACTTATTCTCCTTTAATAACTGACACAAATTTATAAACAATATTATTTGACAATATTTTTATATTCTTCTTCTCATTAGTTTCTGAATTGGGGTTATGTTATCTTCCCCATTTTGATTGTTTTTTCTTTGAGGTTCTAAAATTTTTAATCGTCATCATGTTTCCCCCCGAAAGGTTTCCAAATCAAAAAATCATTAAAAAATTGGATTTATCTAAATTATTATTATAATTTATAGCTTTATTGTAATTAATTAATTAATAAAAATGATTAGAATATTTTTTTTTCTCATCTTCCAATTTCATATCCTACTCCAACAGATCTAGTCATGTGGTAATAAAAATTTACGCACGCACATGGAATTATTCATGTTTGCATATTCCTTCTATGTAATGAATGTTTCCGAACATGATGTCACTAGTCGTTAACATGTTTTGTACATATCCATTAAAAATAGACATATAACTTTTTTTCGCATGTATTTTATGGTCTAACATTCCACAAAATTTCTTATATTTTACATTTCAAGTCATGGGTGTTTCTGGAATTATTCACAAAGACTATTAAAAACCAATCCATTTTATCTATTTCAATCATATATTTATTTTCTTTTTTTATTAATTTTACCTTCCTTATTGGTATTAATGGAAAAAATAAAATAGTCCCTCATATGTGTCATCTTACCATAGAAAATAATTTCTTTATTTTTGTCTAAAAAACGAAATAATATTATTTCACTAACCTCTTGTGAATAGCTTGCTAAAATATCTTCATTTTAGATTCTAGTCTCTTGTTGGACATGAATTTTTTATTTTTATATGATTATCTATATTGATTTATGTCTCATGGTGTACCAATATTGATTAATTATATACTTGTCATTATGTTCTCGTTGTATTTCAACTTTGATTTATGTATAATATCTAATTGGGCGTTACTAAAATATATCAATGAAATAGAAACTAATGTTGAACATTAAATACAACATTTAATAATATTGAAATATGTTCTTTACCGACATATCAATAAATTTTTAGGTGTTTTTAATAATTCTAAACATTTTTCTTATTTATCCATCATTATACAATCTAGATTTTGGACTTCTATGACTTGTTTTTATTAATATAATATTATAGAAATTTATAGTATTGTGCATGAATCTCTATCAACACTATGATCTCCTAGTGAATATTAATTTTTTCATTTTCATATAATCATAATGCATTTTCAAGCTTTCTGATTTTATGATATAACCAAATCCTTTTGTGATTCTTTTTGGGGGAAACATTTATAAAACATATTGAACTTCTTCTTGATTCATATTTAGATGTCCAAACTTCTTTTCATCCATTTTTTCCCAAAAATATATATTTATTGTTGTTACATCTTTATTAGTGTAGTGGAATACCTTCTTCAATATATATGATGTAGTTGATTCATCATATGATAAAAATGATTATTTTCTACTAGTATGAGTCCCTTTTAAGGGAAAAATCTTCTATGATAGTGGATTATAGAAACCCTATTCTATGTTCTATGTGATGTTCCAACTTGTTTTGATTCCATATATTTTAATTTTACCTCAAATTATAATAAGATTATATATTGAAAATATTTTTAAATTTAAACTTACCATAGTCTTTTTTAATAGTTACTTTTCATGTTCTAAACATTTTATTTATTCATAATGATTTATTATTATAATGAATCAGAACATTATTGAATTTAAGTTTAATTTTTCATGTACCTATACACCCTTGTGATTCCTTTTTTAATTTTTATAGTTTTTCCAATGAATGAAATATCCTAGTAATAACATCCTAAAATAGTTCATTGAGAATATGTATTATTCTAAATTTTTCATAAATATGAGAATTAATATCATTGTAAAGTTATGTTGCTTCTTCCTTAACATTAATCAGTTTAGAGAGGATTTATCTATTTCGTAATTTTTATCTAACTCATTCCCCGTGGCATCAGAATCATCAATAACAGTGATTTTTCATCAAAAAATTTCTGAAAAGGAACAAGTAAATATATAACTAATTCACTAGGAACAATCTTCAAATATTATATGAAATTATAGTATAAGTCTTCAATAATTTATATGTAATGTCCCGGATTTTTCCATGTAACCTTTTAATATTATATGGGAATTATTTCTAGACTAGGCTCTAGGACGATGTGCAGTTCCAAGGCCTGGTGAGCTAGGAAAAAATGTTTTAATTTAATGTAATAATTAAATTATGTGCGTCTTTGTTTTTCCTGAAAAAGTGGAATAACTCCAGAAGGGGTGCTTAGATTAGAAATCTGAAGGCACCATTGCGTTCAGAATATTGATTTTGCCTTAGGCGAGGCCTAACATCGGCTTGCGCAGGTCGGTGGCAAAATTTGGGTTTTGGACGTAACCGTAATAAAATGTTTAGTTTAAGATATTTTATTTAAATATCTATTGCAGTGAAATATCACTTTTCCTTTTTAAAAAGAGATTTCGCAGGGGATCTGGGGTACTTTTCTCTTAAACCTGAATCTCTCTAGAGAGCTCTGGAGAACACCTCCCAACGCAGCGACAATGTTCTTGACGTGCTTTGCCGGCGATGATGACGCGACGACCGGATCATCGCCAACGAATGCTGTGGAATCCAGGTAGGATGTTTTTCTTTGATTTTCCTTTCCCCATTCTTGATTCCTATGATGATCATCGACTAATCTGCGAACTGATTATCCCGCCGATCGATCATTTTATGGGTGGGTTTGATTTGGGGTTTCATCGGGAAATCAAATATTCGAGATGTAAACTCTCTTGATTGCTTTGATTTTGATCTAACAACGATGAACCTAGATTTTCATGAACAAAGATCGAGGTTTTTCAATCTTATTTGATTATTTCTATTTTTCCCCCTCGCGTTCTTCGTTGCATTCTATGCGTTCTTGGAAGAAATCAATCGTTGCTCATTTTTTTTGTTGGCGCAACTATATGAGACTGTAAATCCAACCCCGGAGCGATGTCATGGAGGTGCGACGACGGTTTTGGAAGGTGATTCAGAGTGGATTGGGAGATACGAGTTTTTGGGAATTTTTCATCGGATGGATCATTCGATGTTTATGATACGATTTAAGAGCCAAAAACACCTGTTGTGGGTGTTCGTATGATGAAACGATCCAACCCCTGTATTATCAGGATGAACGGATGATAAACCCTGGATCCGAAGGATCAGCCGCTACACGAGGAGGAAGACGGCGTTTTTAGAAAAATCACGGCTAAACGTTATGTTGTATGGGCTACACGGCGTGTGTTTGTCGGAAGACCACCTAGCGTGTACTCCAGTAGTACACAGACGTGGGTTGGTTACATGGCCAAGGACACGACGTGTATACCCTTCCTCAGCCAGACCTAGCCTGAGACACGGGATACCCCGTGTTCTGGTACACGGGCAGGCGACACGGACAGGGAAAAAGACTGTGTACATGCACATGGCCAGCGTACACGGAGCGAGCCCCAGGAGCTCAGACACGACATGTGACTCTTCTACACGCCATTTAGTTTCTTTCTATCCGATAAGCCAAATGACACGGTCCGTTTACAGGGCCAGTACCTGGAGTCAAGGAAGACGACATGTGATTCTTCTACACGCTGTGTAGTTTAGTTTGACACATCTTGGAAAGATGACACGAGCCACTTACAAGGGTAGTACCTGGTGTCAAGGAACATAGTGTGTAACCATACTACATGATGTGCCACCAATTCTTCATGTCTTGAGACACATTTCTTCTATGACATGGACTAGTTTTCTTAGGGTTCATACCCTTGGTCTTTTCCCTAAAGGTTTTGGTATCATTTCCATTATAAAGGAGTATGATCCATTCAGCAGGACTTCATCAATAGAGTTTTTGGAATCCATTCTGTGAGACATTGATCTAGATCCTCTATTAATTCCTAGAACCCTAGGTAGATTTCTTGGTATCGACGTGACAAACTTTACCCGTGCGCTGATCCTCTGCTTAGCGGATTAGCTCAGACTCAGTTTTTGGAATCACCTCATTAATTGGCTGTGATCCTCATCTAAACATCATTTTCACATAGTACTTGTGGAGTGTGTTCTCCCGTAATGAGTACTTCGCATCTCTCTCTTCAGATCGAGGAGTGTGTTCTCTTTGTTGCATGCTTAGTGAAATCTTCGAGCTGGATCCTAGTGGTGGTATTGTTATGGTCATTTGCGTATGTGTATATCTTGATATTCTTGTTATATGTTCTATAGACATATACTGTGTGGAGATTACTATATCATTCCATTGTGGTATTTTCCCTTGTTGTATTTACTTTGTGGTTTCGGGGTTTCCTACTGGTTAATGTTATACTCACCCCTACACGGGATTTTCACACACTTTCCTTGTCTTGTGAAGACAAGCGGGCGTTTGAAAAGATTCTTGGATGACCAGGACCAGACGATGCCTAGTGAGATCAGGTGGGCCGAGGTGTGTTCTTACAGCTATAGATAGTAGTCCTAGTACCTTTCCTTATCGGTGGGACTTTGATACAGACTTTCTTTTAGTAGGCTTGTACTTTTGGACCAGGGTTTTACAGTTATTGTATATTACTTTCCTGTCGTACTCTGTTGGTTGGGATTTTTAGTGTATGCATGCATTTTTTTAATATGTTTTTTACTTTTCATCTTTGTGTGCTTGGAGAAGTGTGTGTGTGTGTGTACAGGTTTATAGGCAATGCCTCCCAGGTTAGTCGAATGCCTACTCGATGATAGTCACCAGCCCCTAGCCTATTGGAGTCGTGCTTGGGGAGTTGCAGCTCGGGCCCCACTGGGATGCGTCATGACAGAGTGGTATCAAAGGAGGTCGGTTCTACATTAGGACCGAGATTCTGTGAGATGGTTTGGGGCAACATTGTTAAGTGTTTCGAGTTCGGATATCAGGACGGGGACCCTAGTGTTGGTGCGTGAGGCTGACGTATCCATACAGCAAGACTCTGATAACTTTCATTTCGACTAGGAACAGTAGAACACTAGTTTTAGGGGAAAATAATGGTACATGAATCATATAGCAATGGGTTGTGTTTTCCAAGTCCTTCGTGAGTCAGCTCTCTAGATATACTCACTGACTAAGATACATCTTGTTTCTTTACAAAATTCCTCCGTGATGCGCACCCTCTACGATCAAGTAGCTCATTCATGAGGATGAACCTCTTAGTGATGAAGCTTCGATTCAGGGACTGGATCCCCCAGTTTTACCATTAGGTGGTGTGCCAGTTATTCCGCCACCTGTGGATCAATGTTTCGTGCCTCTTGTACCAATGGAGGAGGAGCGCAGGATGAGCACACTCCACAAGTTTCAGAGACAGAGACCCCTTAGGATTCGAGGCGATCTTGACCCTTAGGCAGTAGAGGACTGACTTCAGGTAGTGACTAGAGTCTTCTGTTGGGTCAGGACACCAGTAGACCAGACGGTGATCCTGGCAGTGAGCCTTATGAAGGGGTTGATAGAACTATGGTGTAGTTTGGTTATCCCGACCCACGAAAAAGAGACTCTTGCATGGTCGGGGTTTGAACGTCTCTTTAGATAGGAGCATTCATCGGTTACCCGGAGAGGAGTACGTATAATGGAGCTTCTCCAGCTCCAGTAGGGAACCATGATGGTGGTTGACTATTCATTGAGCGTTACTGACCTCTCACAGTACTCGATGGATATGGTCAGGGATCGGTACATCAGAGCTTGGAATTTTGAGCGGGGCTTGCTCAGAGATATCCAATTTAGAATCATCCCTATGAGCATTCCCACTTATGCAGGGGTGCTTGATAATTCATTGGAGGTTGAGTGCTTCTTGGCAGAGCAAAGACAACCGGCGGTTTCCAGTAGCGAGCAAGCTAGAGCATAGACCTCAGCAGCAGGGAGCCTATGTCAGGGACCTAGGCAAGGGAGACGTTTTCAGAGGACACCCCAGGATAGGGGATTTTCCGTACAGGGTTCGCAGGGCGCATCAATCTAGCCTCGAGGGAGGTGATGCTACTCATCTGATGGTAGGGGACATCTCGCTCGACATTGTCCGACCTGCTGTACTACTGAAACGGGAGAAGTGGATGGACCACTAAGGTAGAGTCAATGTGTGGAGCAGACAGATCCAAGGGGTGGCATGTGGTAGGGGAGCTGGGAGAGAAGCTGAAGTTGGTCGACGTTTTGACCTTTTAACACCCCCCCCCAGGAGGTCCACCCCAGGTTCAGGGAGCTAGTGGATAGATGTAGGGACGCTACATGCGGTAGAGGCTTATGACCAATGTACTACCGGAATGATTATATGTACAATCTGTTTATTTTCTACTTTGGATTACGTAGTTATAGACATAGGTTCTAGTCATTCCTTTCTGACTACTTATCATGTTTGAGACCTTGATATTTTAGTTGAGCCATTGACTTGAACATTATGCTGAGAAACACCGACTTGAGAAGATTCAGAGATCACACACCTCTGTAGATAGTGTGACCTGGCCCTTGGAGGTGAGAGTTTCAGTTGGATTCTCTTAGTGGTAGCGTCAAGGCCTTACGATGTCATTCATGGTATGGATTGGCTACCCACAGTTCATGCCCAGATCGAATGTTTTAGGTGAATGGTGTGGTGTGTCCGCAGTGATGGAAAGAGGTTATCTTTTGTTAGTGAAAGAGAGGCCCAGGAAGCGCAGGATGGACTGATGCATAGGAAGGTGAAACCGATATCCTATCAGTTGGATAGCCTTGCAATTGGAGTGGCATTTGTTACGAGATTCCAGTTCCTAGAAGTAGTGGATGAGTACGAGGATGTCTTTCCAGAGGATGTCCCTAGACTACCTCCCCATCGGGATATAGACTTCTGCATTGAGTTGTAATCTGAGACGACACTGATATCAGCATCAGCATATTGGATGGCTCCTACCGAGCTTCGTGAGATGAGGGTGCAGCTGGAAGACTTGCAGAATAAGGGATTTGTAAGACACAGTGTTTCACCCTGGGCAGCCCCAGTACTGATTGCCAAGATGGCAGATGGGAGATTGATACTATGTGTGGATTACCGGTGCTTGAATCAGGTGAATGTGAAGTACCGGTAACCACTACCGAGGATCGATGACCTCTTCGACCAGTTAAGATGGGAACAATGGTTCTTGAAGGTTGATCTATGATCAGGCTATCACCAGTTCAGACTACGGGATGAGGATGTACTGATGATGGCATTCATGTGTTGTTACGGTCACTATGAGTACTTGGTGATGCCCTTCGGCATGATGAAATACTCAGCACTATTCATGGGACTCATGAACCAGATCTTTCAGCCTTATCTAGATCGGTGCGTAGTGGTCTTCATCGATGATATCCTTGTGTACTCTACGTCTGAGGAGGAGCACGTGAGACACCTATGGATGATTCTGGACACACTCAAAGAGCACCAGTTGTATGGGAAACTCTCGAAGTTCCAGTTCATGATACTGGAGGTCCACTTTCTGGGACATGTTATCTCAGTAGATGGTGTAGATGTGGACCCAGCCAAGGTGAGGGCAGTACTAGCATTGAAGCCACCCCGGAGAGTGACGGAGGTGCGGAGTGTCCTTGGGTTGGAAGGATAATATTGGAGATTCATTCTTGATATCTCCAGGATTTTAGGACCCATGGAATCTTTGACTTAAAAGGGGAAGCCTTTCATGTGGACCGAGAGATGCCAGTAGGCTTTCCAGCAGTTGAGACAGAGTTTGATGAGCACCATGATCTTGAGATTACCAGAGGAGGGTTTTGAGTACGTAGTGTTCTGCGATGCATCAGGAAGCAGGCATGGTTGTGTCCTGATGCAGAGGCCAGCAGTGATTGCCTATGGCTCACATCAGTTGAGGCCACACGAGCAGAACTACGCGACCCATGAACTTGAGTTGGCAGCAGTAGTCATCACGTTGAAGATGTTGCACCACTACCTAATGGTTGAGTAGTTTACCATCTACTCTGATCAGAAGAGTCTCAGATATATCTTTTCGCAAAATGATTTAAATTTTAGGTAGAGGTTGTGGCTTGAGTTCCTCCAGGATTACAGCTTTGAGATAGTTTATACTCCAGGGAATGGGGACGTAGTGGCGTATTCTCTCAGCAGAAAATCTATTTCGTAGCTACTGGATGAGGCGACGAGGCAGTTGGGGTCTTTATAATTATCCTTAATGGATGGAGATGAGGGATCTTACCTTCAGTCGATGGTTGTTACCCCTCCTCTCTTATAGCGAGTCAGGGAAGCACAGTTAGAGGATAATAGCTGTGAGACTCTATGTGCTCAAATATCCATATGTGTTGCTGCTGATGGATATTCAGATGGTGGGGATCATGTTGTTCTTTTCAGAGGGCGTATAGTAGAACCAGTGACATTGTGGTAGGAGGTTCTATGGGAGTTCAATACATCCCCCTTGGCGGTGAATCCAGGCATGGCAATGACGTATTAAGACCTCTGACGTCAGTTCTGGTGGCCAGGAATGAAGAAGAGTGTGGCAGTGTTTGTTTCTCGGTGCCTTACTTGTCATCATGTGAAGTCTGAGCACCAGGTGCAAGCAGACATGACTCAGCCCCTTGAAGTGCCAGAGTGGAAGTGGGACGAGATATCCATGGACATTGTGATGGGTTTACCACATACTTCCAGGGGACACGATGCCATCTGGGTGATTGTTGATCGACACACCAAGTCAGCCCACTTCCTAGCCATATGGGAGAAGAGTTCAAGAGAGCGCTTGGGACGCCTCTACATGTAGGAGATAGTTTGACTTCATGGAGTTCCATACATGATAATCTCAGATAGTGATGCTCATATCACATCCTGGTTGTGGAAGGCATTGCAAGAAGGTTTTGGGACATAGTAACACTTGAGCACAGTGTTTCATTCTCAAACGGATGGTTAGATAGAGCAGACCATCCATTTTTTGGAGGATATGCTATGAGCTTGCATAATTGAATTCAGTCATATCTGGGAGGATCACCTACCACTGTTATAATTTTCTTATAACAACAGTTATCTTTCCAGTATTGTTATGGTACCATTAGAGGCAATGTATGGGCGACCATGCAGGTCACTGCTTTGCTGGACTGACCCAGGAGAGTCAGCACTCATGGGCCAAGAGATGGTGAAATCTACTGCAGAGAAGGTGCTAATCATCCAGGAATGGATGAAGAATGAAAAGAGTCAGAAATAGTCTTATGATGACAGGAGGTGGAGGCCCGTTGGGTTCTAGGATGGGGACCATGTGTTCCTTTGGGTCTCACCCCGATAGGGATTGTTGAATTTTGGGTGAGGGGGAAAGCTATCTCCAAGGTTCATTGGCCCTTTCAAGATTATGAGTAGAGTTGGCGAGGTAGCATATCGCTTGGATCTACATCCTCATATGGACCGGGTACACAACGTCTTCCATGTGTCGTAGCTATGGAGGTACGAGCATGATCCCTCGCACATCATCGATTGGGGCGAGCTGGACATTGATGATGGAGATACCTTTGCTAAGTACCCAGTGGAGATTGAGGATCGGCAGGGGAAGATCCTTCTTGGGCAAGATATTCCCTTGGTGCGTGTCCGGTGGCAGCACGGGAATCTTCAGGAGAGCACGTGGGAGCGGGAGGCTCAGATTCGTGTGCAATACCCACATCTTTTTTAGTATAGCTTGTATTGGATTTTAGGGGACGTAAAATCCCTAAGGTGGGTGTGATGTAATGTCCCAGATTTTTCCATGTATTATTTTATTGTTATATAGAAATTAATTCGAGACCAGGCTCTGAGACGGTGTGAAGTTCTGAGGCCTAGTGAGACCAAAACAAATGATTGAATTTAATGTAATAATTAAATTACGTGCACATGTGGTTTTCCTTAAATGTGTAATAACTCCTAAAGGGGTTCTCATATCAGAAATTTGAGGGCACTTTTGCATTCAGAAAAACAATTTTACCTTAGGAGAGGCCTAGAATTGGCTGGCGCTAGTTGGTGGCGAAATCTGGATTTTGGATGTAACCATAATAAATTTTTTAATTTAAGATATTTTATTTAAATATTCATTGCAGTGAAATATCTCATTTTCTTTATAAAAAGAGATTTCATAAGGGATCAGGGTTACTTTTCTCATAACCCTAAATCTCCCTGCATAGCTCTGGAGAAAACCTCCCAACGTGGCGATGGTGTTCTTGACGATATTCACCGGGGACGATGACACGGCGACCGAATCTTCACCAATGAATGACACAGAATCTAGGTAGGATGTTTTTCTTTGATTTTCCTTTCCTCATTCATGATTCTTACGACGAACGCAGACTAATCTACGAACCGATTAGCCCGCAGATCAATGGTTTTGCGGGCATGGGTGATTTGGGGTTTCATCGAGAAATAAAATAATCTAGATGTAAAATTTGTTGATTGTTGTGATTTTGATCTGACGGCAACAAACCTGGATCATCAAGAACAACAATCGAGGTCTGTCCATCTTGGTTGATTCTTTTTATTCTTTCCCTATGCGTTATTCATTGTGTTCTACGCATTCTTGGAGGAAATCGATCATTGCACATTTATTTTTTTGGCGCAACGATCCGAGATTGTAGATACAACCCCAGAGCAAGGTCACAGAGGTGCGACAACAGTTTCGGCAGGTGATTCGGAGAAGATTGGGAGATATGAGTTTTCGGTTGTTTTTCATCGGATGGATCGCTTGAGGTTTATGATCTGATTTAAGAGCTTAAAACACCCGTTCTTGTGTTCGTATGATGAAATGAACCAACCCCTGGAGTATCGGAACGAACGGACGAGAAACCATGGATTTGGAGGATCACCCACAGCATGAGGTGGAAGACCGCATTTCTGGAAAAATCCTGACTACACGCCGTGTACTATGGGCTACACGATGTGTGTTCGTCAGTGGACCACCTGGCGTGTTCTCTAGGACAACAAGGACAAGGGTTGGGTACACGGACAAGGACACGACGTGTATACATATCCCCGGCCAGACCCAGCCAGATACACGGGATACCTCGTGTACCGGTACACGGGTAGGCGACGCAGACATGGATAGAGACCGTGTACGGGCACATGGCCAGCGTACATGGAGCGATCCCCAGGTGATCATAAATGGCATGTGACTCTTCTACTCGCAGTGTAGTTTCTTTCTATCCGACAAGACAAATGACACGGGCCATTTACATGGGCAGTACCTGGAGACAAGTTACACAGTGTGTAACCATACTACACATCGTGTAACCAATTATTCCTGGATTTATCCACTTGTCTTCCGTGACATGGGCTAGTTTTCTCGGGGTTCGTACCCTTGGTCTTTTCCTTGATGGTTCTAGTATCATTTCCTTTATATAGGAGTACTATTCATTCAGCAGGACTTTCTGAATAGAGTCATTGGAATCCCCTCTGTGAGACTTAGAGTCGGATCCTCTATTCATTCCCAGAAACCTAGGTAGAGTTCTTGGTATCAACATGACCAACATTACCCAGGAGTCGATCCTCTGCTTAGCAGATTAGCTCTGACTGAGTTGTTGGAATCACCCCATGACTTGGCTGTGATCCTCATCTGAGCATCAGGTTTTCATAGTACTTGTGGAGTGTGTTCTCTTGGAATGAGTACATCGCGTCTCTCTCTTTAGACTTAGGAGTGTGTTCTACTTGTTGCATTCTTAGTGGAATCTTCGAGCAGGATCCTAGTGGCGGTATCACGATGGTCATTTCTGTATGAGTATATCTGGATATTCTATTTATATGTTCTGTAGACATATACTGTGTGGATCTGACTATATCTTTCCTTTGTCTTATTTTTCCTTGTTTTATTTCTTTTGTCATTTCGAGGTGTCATACTGGGTATTGTTATACTCACCCTGCTCGGGCTTTTTCCATACGTGTCTTGTCTTGTGTAGAAGAGTGAGCCTTTGACAGGATTATAGGTTGACTAGGACCAGACGGTGCTCAGTGAGATCAGGCGGGCCGAGGTGTGTTCCTATGGCTACAGATTGCAGTCCCAGTACCTTTCCTTACAGGTTGTACTTTGTTACAGACTTTGATTTGGTGGGCCTATACTTTTGGCCCAGGGTTTTACACTTACTGTACCTTAAATTATTGTTATACTCTATTGGTTGGGATTTTAGTGTGTGCATGCATTTCAATTTTTAGATGTTTTTACTTTTCAGATTTGTGGTATTGGAGATGTGTGTGTGTGTACGTGTTTATAGGCAAAGCCTCCCATGTAAGTAGCATACCTACTTGGTTCTAGTCTCCAGGACTTGTCCTATTAGAGGCGATCTTGGGGAGTTTCAGATCGGGCCCCACTGGGACGAGTCATGAAATTATATCTCTTTCCACTCACTATATTTTGAACTAGTGTTACCTAAAGGATCTCTATCTGTACAATCAAAATATGGGAACATTCCATTGAGATAACAGTCAGATAATGTCTATTCATATTTCATTCTTGATAATTTCCTTAAATTCATGGATTATTTATTTTTCTATTATCTAGTATCATTTTTAGACTATTTTAAATCATTTATCATATATATGGAAATTGATACCTCCATATAAGGTTCATCTTCAGACATACAAACTCTATACATCATGAATACTAGATAAAATAGCTATGAGGTATATCTGTAATTCTAGTAAGAGTTTCCCCTACCTCTAATAAAAATTTTAAAAACTAAAAGATAAAATTAAATATAACCTAGGATCCTATGATACATGAAATTCATATTAGATGTTGTATACTCACCTGAATGGGTGGAATTATGGGATTTCCAATTTTACCAATTCTTACAACTCATTTTTAAAATTATCACCCATTTGAAATTGAACCTTTGTAGTTAGTTAAAACTTATGTATCTATGAATTTTAATCCAAAATAACAGTATATGTAATAATATAAGTCATATAAATATAACACATGATATTACCATAGTTTAACACCTTTTAAGAAACTTATTCTTTTTCATATATGAAATTACATGCACAGATTCTCCACTATAATATTATCACAAATATAAGTGGAGTATAATTTGTATCCTCAAAAAAGGTAATTCTATATTACATTGGATTGGGATCACTATAGCATTGAAGGGATCTCTTAAGCATCCCATAGATCTTCTTTTTACTTCTTTAGATCCATCTTTTCTTCCTCTCTTCAATAACCCATTGAATTAGATAACAATATTTTTAAGGATATTACATCACCAAAAAATGAACTATTTCAAGACCATAGATTATTTAATTTACTCTAATTCTTTTAGAGAAAAACATGATTTGTGTGAATGGTATAATTCTTTGTTCTTGATTCATCCATATTTTTTTAGCAGATCATCTCTAACTCATTAATCAAGAACACAAAGATGATGATATTTTAAATATATTTTTAAAACCCAAAATTACTCTTTGTGTAAAAATCCTATTAATTTTGATAATATATAAATTTCATTCCAAATATATACTCATGAATTATATTATATATATATTTTTATCAACTATATAAATATTAATTAATGTTTCAATCGAATAGAAAATAGTTTTTTTCAAACTAATTTTTTTTTAATTTTCCAATATTGTTTTATTTAAAAAATTAAATTAATAATTTATTTAATTAAAAATTTAGGAAAGAATATAGTTTTTTATGTCATCAATTATACTTTTCATATTGTGTATTTGTAATAATTTTCTGAAAGGGTATATTGATCTGTGAAGTATGGAATGTACAAATTTGTTTGAAAATTATATTTTTTTAAGTAATTAACCAATATTTTTATGTTTTTTATATATTTAATAATATTATTAGTTACGTTTTTTTAATTAATACCATAAATGTCATTTTAATAAAAAATTTATTTTGATTTTTCATAAAATCATTTTTAAATGTAAAAGTATATTTTTATGGAAACATATTTTTCAATGTGTTCTATGGGATTATTTTTAAATTTAATTTATTCCAATTATTTGAATTGAACTTGATAAAATGAACTCCATATTTTGAATTCACATTTCCTAATTTTTTAATTAGGGGATACTTATTTTTTGTAATTATGAATAAGAACATTTGGAAAACATTCAACTACCACAGTAATAGATAAATTGGGACTAAATGGTCAAAACTAATAATTTTGGGGTTAAAATAAATTAAAACCTTGTCAAATACTATTTAATTGTCATATACAGACCTTATATAATGTAATATCCTAAGATGGTTCAATTATTGGTAGCGTCCTGTGTTTTTGGACATGAGGAAATTTTATGATTGAAGAAGAATTACAATTTAGTGGATTGTAGATTCACAAAACTAAGCATAAAAATATAATTATGATAGTTTAAATACACAAATGTGTGCGTTTTTTATACAAGAGTTATAGCCCATGCATGCCTCGGCTGTCCCATCGTGTTTCAAGATCCTCATGCTCTAAAACCTCAAAACTGGGAGAAGTTTTTCAAGGCACACAGTTTTTCTGAAACTGTGCATCAAACCATGTGAAACTATGTGGATGATACAGTATAGATATATGTGTCACACAATTTGGTATATAAATGTGATAAGTTAAGAAAATCCATATTGGTGTTGAAAAATTATTGATATATGTATTTTCCATGGTTGTGTATGACTAGCCAAATCATGGAGCAAGCTCGTGCGAGGGGAATCCTTGGGATGTTTTGAGACGATTCTTGCTGCATGGTTTGAGAAAATGTGCATCCAAACTATGAAACTCTTTTAAAGGAATTAAATCCCCATATCAACTTCTTCATTTCATTCATACTTATTAATTTTTATCCACCTCCATGCACACATCCCACTCCAACTTGAGCTCATCCTCCTCTTTTATACTTAGTATGGAGACATATCCTCCATCTCGTTTCAATTTTTGAGTGAATTATGGTGCATTGGATAACCATATATAATTATATGACTCATATTTACACCTTTCATAGTTTCAATTTTCTTTCAAAATTTTTTCCTAGTATGAGATAATTATCCATCTTTTTAGTTTATTTTCACATTTATTCTATTTCTCTTGAACCAGACCACGTCGACCGTCAGTATTGGACAAGTTGATTGTATTTGGAATAATTTAGATAGCATATAGCTTTTACTAAATGTTTCATTGTTATGTAAAATATCTCCACTATGTTGTGCACTGGTATTTCCATATGATTATTCTTAAATAAGAAATTAATTTTTTTATCCCAAATGCATAACTTATTTTTATATTATTATTAAATTGAAACCATAGGAGGATATTTCCTCTATTAAGGCCACACAATTAGGGTGGGGTTGTTTAATTACACTTAGAGGTTTTACTTTTGAAGGATTATGATTATACCATCCTTTTACTATGATAAGTTAATATTCATGAAATATAATGGATTGATTATGCATTAAACCTCCTCTTAGGTGTGTGAAATATTTCTTCTTGAATGTGATGTTAAAATTGATTGACAAGAATTGTTTTTGGACAACGTAATATTCTCTAATATAAATACCGTAATTTTGGTGTGTTTCCCTATAAACTAAAAACAATTTGGATAGTCTATTGTATATTATTTGTCATTTTGGAATTGGAATCTATCATTACCTCTATGTATTTTGATAGAAGTGCTATAATGTTTAAGAACATTTCTTTATTTTCCACAATTGAAGTGATAACAATGCATGGAATGTTTTTATATAATTTAGATGAAAAATATACATGAACATGTTAATCATTTTACCCTTGAATGTTATACATAATTCTAATATATAGATCTCTTTTTACTAATTATAAATGTATTTTACTAGTATCATGGATAAACTAATGTCCTATTTCTAAATATTAAATTAATTATATTAAAAGGATCTGCTATTCCTTGAGGGATGTAGATTCCAGATTTATGGAACATCTGGAAAAGGGATTATAGGGAAAGTACTATTTTCATATTATATATCATTGATGAAAGGACATTGAGTAGGTTCTTTTAACATGATTTGTCACACACCCTTGTTTGAGGATGTTGGTATGACATCCACATCACTTAGGTTGTAGGGAATAGTGTTCCACGCCCCTTTAATTATGAGGTTGGGTATGACCCACCTAGTTATTATTCGTGATACATGGAATGGGATTTTATATTGATTAATTTATTCGGAATGGTCCTACTCCTGGTGTTAGACATGATCATTGGAATGAATAATCTTGTTTATTATTATGAGATAATTATTATTAATATGTGTATTATTATGCATGGATGATTGAGTTACACTGTAGTTTATAGAAAATTATATATATCTATATTTTTATATATATCTACAAGAATCACTACACATAGAGTATATATATATATATATGTGTGTGTATTTATACGTAAAGGTATCCCAGATTTGGTTGAGGAAGGTAGTGTTGGACAGGTGTCCCTTAGGAACTTTGGTTAACCTATTTAAATCTTTTAGTTTGTTCATTATCTATCATTCCTTAGAACTGTATTATTTTTTGGTCAAGGAATAAATAGTTATAGATAATATCTGTGGTTTCCTATTGATTGTATTTCAAACCCATCTCTGTTTTGAATTGCACTAGGGTTCCCAAGAATACATCATGTTCAATGGTCTATTTATGATTTTAGGTGTTGTTCATTGTGTCTGGTAGCTTAGGAGTTTTGGACTAAGCAAGTACTCGGGATACTTGTGTAGGCCTAAAATGGACATTTTTAAATATCATTATATACTATATAATATTTTATTTTTTATTATTCCTACTTTAGCTTAGGTATCATCATTTTTCAAAGAATACATTTTTTTTATATTTTACAGGCCCATTTCATATTATTTTCAAATTGATATCAGTCTTATATTTATTGTCCATTTTTTTTACTTATTCACTATTTTTTGTTTATTTATATGGATATAATGATTTTATACTCTGATAATGGAGGTAAAGTCTCCCCACTATGACACCATAATACACTATACGATATCGAGTAGCCTCTAGCATACAGTGAGGCCCTCTTGAGGACATGTGGTGACCGATCAAGCAATTGGACATATAGTCAGTTGGGCCAGGACGTTAGAATAGGGTATGTAAGTTTTTTTATTTTATATTATAATTTTGGGTGGGTATAATTGGGACTATCATCATTCTAGTGCTTCATAGATAGTTGTGTCTAGGAGTTAAGAAACCATGCATAATGAAAAAACCAAGTGGACAAGAATGTAATTTTTTATGATTTATGTTCTTAAAGTTGATTATTATTTCACCATTAGTGACTGATGTACATTTTCTAATTATTGATTTATTATATTTACAATATTTACCCATGGCATGATATGGAATCAAAAAGTAATTACATGAACCATTATAGGAATATAGTGATTCACATTCCATGCATATGTTAGGTAATGTAAGTCTCATTCCTAAAATCCTTAAAGAATTAGTATACACCTTGAGTTCTTTGTCAAGCTTATATGATTTATTTATCATGTTTTCATGTACATTATAATTCAGTGATTTTTATTCCTGGATTATAATTCATATCTATATACCGTGATTAGGTGATTATTTTGAATTCTTTCTTATTTTTCATACCTCTATGAATTTCTATTTACATGTATGAGTTCTTAAAATATTATGATAGCATGCATTGATAAAGTTTGGAAATATAATTTGATACTTATGTGTCATCACTAATAGAAATGGAATTTCCTATATATATTGACAATGAAACATTAACTAACCAATTATGTCATGTTTGGACCACGAACCATTGGTTTAATGGGATGAAACATGATGGATGTTATTAAATGTGATTCATATATCAATATATCAAGTGAATAAATGCTTTATTATTTGAATAATGGTGTACCATATCATCAAACCATTTTATATAAGAGAATGATATACCTTGAGACTATTATATATATAAAGACTATTATATTTTTAGTCAAAATGATTTTGGATGACTATAAATTCTTGTACCCCTGTGACATGGGAATTGCGACCTGTATGTCTAAAAGTTTATAACATAAAAGAATTACCCATGTATGTTTGTTTGGTAATGTTTATCACAAGAAAGAAATGAAATGACCTAAATAGTTCGGTCATGTTTTTTTGTGATTATGAAATTATCCCATTAACTATGTTTTAAAACTTTAATGTTGAACATATCTATGGTTGTATTTTGATAAACCCAAAAGTACTTAATGGGACCCTTGTATTACTCCATTCCCATGATACTTCTTACTTCATAACCCAATTGGGGTTGTTTATGTTATATCGTGATGGTGATTAAAATTTTCTTCAACTGTGTATATGGACATACATATAGGCATATAGTGGGATTATCCTTTATTATTCCCCTGCATAATTAATAATAGACATGACATCTTCGTTTGAGAATTATTATTTATGTGAGGAATTAGATAATTAAAATTTAAATTATAAACTAATGGGCATACTTCCACTATGTATTGGAATTGAAATATTATTTAACTAAAATAATTATGAAGGAATAATAAAAAATCAATGTTTTTAAACTCTATATATTTGAAAAAATTGATAATTTTTATAGGATATCAATAGAAATAACTACCTCTTTGAATGATATTTTATAAAACATTAATCTAATTTATTGTAGAGGTAAATAGTTAATAAAACAATTCCTTCCTTATTGATGGTACATGATGTTTTAATAGAGACATTAAAATGTTCAAATGACAATGGTAAATAAATAAATATTCTCAAATGAAACCTTAATGTGGTGTTTATATTTTCAACAATCTTGTACGGATTCATTAAAACTTATTTGATATTTTCCATGAAATGGGAAAATGAGCATTTCTATAGGCCTTTAATTTTATAAATTGAATCTAAAAGATTGGGGGTATAAACTATTGACCTTTTAGGTGTTACATCCTTATAGGATCAACACCTTCCTACTTTTGTTGGGTTATTTATTGATGTAAGTATCCCCCTCAAAACATTATTTTATTCAAAATTCATTTGATAAGATTAAAATAAAATTGTTTATTTATTTTCCATTTATTAATAGTCAGGCTCTTGGTTTCAAATGAAACACCTCAGATGGATGGGTAGTCATTTTTTACATTCACCTTTTCAAGGGAATTATAGTCAATAAAATCTCATTTTCAATGGTGTTGACATGCATAGGGAATGTCTTAACAATAAGTAGGTCATGTGACCCATATTCATAATCCATCTTAATATTGTATCACTAAAGTGACCATAAGCCTAATTTATAGTCATATGAGATAGTACTAATCTATACATGTTATTTTGTTTGAGCCTTCAAATTCTAGGATTCATAGTTCCAGTAGTCCTATGGATACTATCATGTGAGGTGTCTTCGTTCTTGCAAATCATGTGGTACTATCCGTGGAATATATAATACCTGTAAAACTGAAAACTTATATAGATATCCATGGGATATTAGTGATAATAGATTTAATTTGTAGACTTTATAATGAAATCTTTGACCATCTCTGAGATAGTGTGACCTGAGTGTTAAGGGATATCAGTTTTTTCACAATTCTCGGTGTGACCATCCCAGAAAATTTGGTGTTCCAAAACATGGGTCCGGATGATTTTCTATTTTATTCCTGATGTTAATCCCATGTATGAGTGTCAATTAGGAGGAGTTTCAGGAGTAATACTAAATTAAATTTTTTCTTATGATATTTATGTGGAAATTATCATTCTATTTTTATGTGAGCACCTAGAAAGAGTTCCTTATTAACATCTTGGAATTGCATGTAGTGGTTGATGGGACATGTGCCATTGGATGAGCATAGGTTTTTAGTGAATCATGAATAATAAACTCTTATCTTGGGGATAGTCATAAAAATATTTATACATTGTGTAATTCCTTATTGAAGGAACACAACTAAGGAGGACCATTTGAAGGTGGTCTGTACTAGATTTTAATTTGTTTGAAAGTGTGTGTTTTGGAATGTTTTGATACTTTTATGTCTGCATAATGAAGATGTTGTTTTGGTGTATGATTTTAATGAAAATAACATTAGTCATGGATATACATATGTAACATCCCATATAAATAAAGAATAATAAATTTTTATATTTATAAATATTTTTTAATTAAATATTAATTTTACATTAAATGGGATGCTTTGTTCGATAGCTTACCTGATACGCAACAACAATTTTCTTTAAAATCTTATGTTTCACACTAATAATATAATATATTTATATTAAATGGTTGTTACCGCCTAGTCGTTGTATTGGCTGGAATGAAGAGAACTAACTAAAATATGATTATACATGTTCGTTATTTTTTTTACATTTATCTAATAAACCTTAGGGGCTTAAACTATGAATGAATCTAATTTTAAGTATAAATACTCTAATATTCACTAAATGGTTGATTTACCAACTTTTGATGGTGAACCCTCTTTAAATATAGTTTTTGTCATATTTATTTGTTATATTTGAAAAAATAAATTTTTTTCATTAGATTCGGGACATCAAAATTTACTTTTGGTAAATATTTGGTATTTTTCTGGTAATGTTCATTTTTTACTAAATAGTGAAAAATACAGTATTTTTATTCAAATGTGCATTTAAATATTTTTTATTTTTATGGTTATATTATATTTTTAATTGGTTTTAAATTTTAATTAGATTATATTTTTACCAATTAATCCTATTTTTTTCATTGGAATTAATTTCACTTTGGATTTGGACATAAACAAGTTTCGATCTTTTAATAGTTACTGTTTCTAAAAAACATGCTATTCAGTTTGACAACGGGAATTAATTTTAAATTAATTAATTCAACTTATCAGTTTTGAATTTGGTAAAATAGACTTATTTTATGAAGTTGAATTATAAAATATATATTAGGATGAATTTTTGGTACATTTCTGATAAAACATCATTTTTTGATGAATAGTGTAAACACTTAATAGTAGTTAAAATGATGAATTTTTCATTTAAATTAAATTTTACCACTTCTGTGAATTGAATTTAAGAAAATCAAATATACATGGTTGATATTAGTAAGTAAAATTTGGTTTAATAAGATGAAAATTATTTTTGTGAATAGTAACTTTTGACTTTTCTTTACAGCGGTTAAAGATCAATAGGGTAGTTCAAGGTAAAAAGAATATCATAATAATACAAAATTACATTAAAACATGTCCTAAACATATTTGATGAGTCATTGACGACCATGTACATATTTGGGTCTATTTTGGGACCCCATGGAGCCACATGAGATTGATAATGACACTTTAGATTAATTAACATGAATAATGATAAAAATGACAAAAACAAAGATCTTTAAGTACATTAATTTTTATATTGGGTAATATAACCTATAATTTCGACTATAAATATTCATTGGAAAGATAAAAGGATTTAATATATTATGGTATTTATTTTTAATTTTTATACATCAAATAAATTAAATTATTTTTGACAAAATAATAATTCAGTATTTACCTCTTTAACAAATGATTTAAATAAATAAGATTATAAATATTAAAACAATATCAAAAAATTGTCCAATTATTATTGGATGATTTTATTTAAAACAGTAGTCAAAAAATATTCATCTTTAATGACATTTTAATCTTTATAAACCGAATATAAGTTTATAATAAAATAATATTTGCAAACTTTATTTAAGAGGCCCTCACCCCCCCTTATAAAAATCCTTCAATTCTAACCAATTATTCACAAATATCATGCCCATTGGCTCATCCAAAACCTTCCCAAATAATATCTCAAGATCCCTATTGTCCTCTTCAAATCCATACCTTAGGAAGATGGTACTTCATGAAGTCGTTTTGGTTCAAACTAAATGGAGTTACCCAAATTAAAGGTAATAATTCATGTTAACTAATTTTATTTTATTTTACATCTCCAACCCATAAACACAATTTATTCTTTTATTTTATAACAACACCAGTATCCTCAATATACTAGGATGTTTTTATTATAAGGATTTGAAATAAATTTTCACACACCTCTATCAAATTGGTGAATAACATAATATTTCTGTGAATGGAAAACTAACGCCTCACGAAATGATGATTGTTTGATTATCTCCTAAAGCCTCTCTTGGTGGACATTAAGATGATACTATACTTATATAAGATATATATTATGTTTATGATTTATTTATTCATCTTTATTTTTTTTATAGTATACCTTTATGGTTTCTATTACGGGTAAACACAATAATTTCATTTGAGGAAGTGCAGACTACCGCCCCTTCAAAGTTATATGACTCGTTAATGCCATATGTGGGACGTATAAAGGACAAAATTAAACGAATTATATATTATGTTATAATTTAATTATAATATAACTATGTATAATTATGTTTTAATTCCATCAAAATAATAAATAGAAATGAAAGTTGCATTCATGCATATGTACGGCTTACCATCTCAATGAACGGTGCATTTAATTTCATTCCACCAGAAGTTATATACAATTATAAATACATGTATATACTAGATATATATAATCTATATGGCATCTAAATCATGAATATCATTCTCTATATAATTAACTTTTTACCATGTAAACAACTTTTTATTATAAGAAGTCAACTTTTGTCTCAAGTGCCAAATATCTTAAAAACGAACATTATTAACTTAAATGATTACATAATGTTTATAATATGGTAAAAAGTTATATAAAAGTAATGATAATATTTCAAATTGTTATTAATAAAATATAATTTAACATTATTTTATTGTTTAGGAGGCTAAATAAATAATGAGTCATGTTGGACATGAGGTAAGGGACTTCATCTCAATCTCTTTTCATTGAGCCATATTTTGTTTTAAGGCACGAATTTATTTTAGACATGTTAAAAATCCTTTTACTTTTCATTTCATTAAAAGGGAATCTTTTTATATAAATAATTTTTCTAAACAACAAAAAAAAGAATTTTTCTTTTTAGCATACGTGGTGTCAATGACCTTTCTGTTGTAGCGAGTATTATTTGATATTTTTGATTCCTTAATAAGACATGATGTTTTTAAAAGGATAATAAAAACCATATAATCTTTTTACATATTTTGGTATTGAAAATGATTATGATAATGGATTTTTTATGTCGGTATATTTAATGATATATTGTGATTGAAATGTGGAAATGTTAACTTTTCCTTTATGTTGGGTTTATGTGTTATGAATATATTATGGTTCTTGGGTGTTGTTTAAGTATACCGATGGTTCTGTGATTTACCTATGGTGGGTGAACCCGATATAGCTCTCTAATGCATTGGATAACGTGACAGAGGTACACATGAATGTTTCTCCTAATAGATTTATGGAATATACTGTGTTGGGTATTCCAAATGTAAATCCATACGTAGTTGTGATAGATACAATGTATATATGATATGAATGCCCAAAGTTTCCTTTATGATTTATGTTTTCACTGTGTTATTAGAATATATTTTGATTTCATGAGATATGTTAAAGACCTTATGTTATGTAAGAAATTATGAACTAATGTTTTCATTCTATGTTTTATAACCCTTACTGAGCTTTTTATGCTCATCCCATGTTTTGAAATGTTTTTCACAAGACCTAAAGATGCATAGGGTCAAGTATGGGATCAAAGACAAGTTATGTTGGCTAAAACATGGGACTACACATGACACATTTTTCAAGAGATTTTATTTTATGAAAAAAAAACTGATTTTAAGTGTCTACCATATAATTTTTGAGATTTAATGTAATATATATGGCATAATTCTCTAAAACTCTACACCTGAAAATATCTTCAATGTGAATTATTCATTTTATTAAAGATTATGTAATGTTTAAGGTCGGGGCCTTATATTTGATATCAAATGTATGTTTAGAAAACATTAGAAGTTAGAATATAGTTAAATTAATATCCATAAATTATTTTTAGTTTAATTTATGATTGATGTTATATATCATTTAATGATTTTCATGTGGCTTTTCCTTAGATATTTATGTGTTCAAAATGGATTTCTTTAGTGGAAACTGGGCAGCTATGTTGGGATGACATCAGGAGGAAGACAACCTTCCAAATTAGTGACCTGAGAAGGTCAGAATCAGAATAGAATAGTTTGTTACAATGGTGGCACAGTTGACTCATGCAATAAACGGTGGTGGTATCCATGCAATATATCATTCAGATAACCCATAGTGGAACATGTCAGTAGTGGAGAATTTCATGAGGCAACATCCCCCATCATTCAAATGATCATCTAACATTGAGCTAGCATAAGGGTGGATTAAATCACTGGAGAAACTTTTTGATCTCATGGGGTGTTCAAAACATCAAAATCTTAGTCTTTCTGTTTAAATTTTGGAAGGTGATGCTTATCAGTGGTGGTCGATGGGGAAAAATATCAAGATAGTGAGGAGATTTATGCTCTTGATTGGGATGAATTAAATGGTAGTTTTCTTGAGAAATATTTTCCAAATGTGGTTCATCATAGAATAGAAAAACAATTCCTATAATTGTGGTAGAAGGATTACTCAGTGGGTTCTTATGAAGAAAAATTTCCTCGACTACCAAGGTATGCTCCAAATTTTATACGAGATCTTGATAGTAAAATAAACCATTTTTTTCTGAGGATTGAAGCCAAAGTATCGAAGGGATTTATCGTCTCTTGAGTTCAAAAGTAATGAATTTTTTTTTCTTTGTGCGGAATGGTGGAAAGTGAGTTTTTCGATGATCAGGTGTTATTTAACAAACAGTAGAATAAGAGGTCAATGTGGCAGACAAAAGGCAAGAACTCTTTAAAAAAGTCTAATGGTATGAAACATAAGATTACAGATTGTGAAAATTGTGGTACAAATCATGTTGTGGAATGTCTTTTGAATTCAGGTATGTGATACTGATGAGGTATAATGTGAAAAAAGTATTGAAATTGCATTAAAAATTTCAGGTAAATTGTATGAAAAAATCCTATTTACAGTCAGTAAAATGTTTTAAGTGAAATGAAATTTGTAATTATGAAAATTAGTGTCCAATGAAAAAACCAACTAAGGGAAAGCAACCAAACAAAAAGCAAAACGGGGTGGTTAAATCCATTTCATCTACTTTAGTAGATGTTCGGACATAAAATGAAGTATTATCAGGTACACTGTTTGTTTGTTCATGTTATGCCAATGTCTTGTTTGATTTGAGGTCGGGGTACTAACAGTTGAATGTAAAGGAAGAATACATTATGAAGACTGCATTTTGTACTAGATATGGTTATTATGAATTTGTAGTTATGGATTTCGGTTTAACCAATGTATCTATTTTATTCATGGATCTTATGAATAGAATTTTCAGTGAGTTCTTGGATAAGTTTTTGGTTGTGTTCATTTATTAGATTTTGGTTTTTTCTAAAAGGAAAGGGGAGCATGAATTTCATTTAAGGGTTGTCATGAAAACATTAAAAGAAAATGAACTATTTGATATGTTCAACAACTGTGAATTTTGATTACATCAAATTTCATTTCGTGGTCACATTGTTTCAAAAAATGGCATAAGAGTTGATCCTACTAAAACAAGAGTTGTTGAATAGTGGCCAAGACCCAATAATATAACCATGATCTGTAGTTTTCATGGTTTAGAAGTTTATAACAGGAGGTTTGTTGATAATTTTTCATGGTTATCAAGTACATTGACTAAGTTAACCCAAGAAGTATTTATGTTCATTTGGATAAGAGAATGTGATGATTGTTTTCAGGAATTGAAAAAAATATTAGTGAATGATCTTGTTTTGGAGCTACCTTCCAGAAACGGTGAGTTTGTTATTTACAGTGATGCTTCGCTGATAGGAATTGTATGTCTCTTTATGAATAATGAACCGGTAACTTCTTATGCATCATATCCAATGAAACCTCGTGAGATAAATTACCATACACATGATTTTGAATTAGCTGCTGTTGTTTTTTCTTAAAAAAATCGGTGGCATCATTTGTATGGAGTAAAATGTGAAATATATACTGACCACAAAATTTTGATGTATATATTCACTGAAAAATAATCGAACATGAGACAGAGGTGATTGTTCAAATTAATTAAAGAATATGATTTCACGATTCATTACCATCCATGCAAGGAAAAAAAGGTGGTTGATGCTTTGAGATGAAAAAAGCAATGATTCATTAACCATTATAAATTTGGAATGAGATGCTTTGTTTTTGGACTTGATGCAATTTTTCATATAAGTTTTTGGTGTAGGAAGTTATTCAATTTTGGTTCACGTGTCAGTGAAATCATATTTGTACGACATAATAAATCAAGCGTAGAAACAAGAAAGTGAGATGAAAAAAAGGCAATGTTGGTTCATAAAGTTATGTGGAATGATTTTGACATTGATAGTGATTGTTTTTTGAGGTTTTTACAAAGATTATGTGTTTCTATTGATTTATAGTTGAAGAATGGGTTTTTATGTGAAACTGATAGTTCCCCATTTTCAGTTCATCCTGGTAGTACAAATATGTAGAGAGATCTTTGGATGTATTGCTGATGGGATGGAATGGAAAAGGATATTCTAGATTTTTTTTGATGTTCTTGACTTCCCAACAGGTTAAAGCAGAGTATCAGTTACCACAAGGGATGTGTCAGTTTTTACCAGTGCCAGATTGGAAATGAAAAAATATATCCATGGACTTCGTTTTGGGATTACCGAAGAATCTCAAGGTTATAATTCAGTCTAGGTTATTGTTGATTGGTTGTCTAAATATGCTCATTTCCTTCCTATTCTAGATACTTTGCCTCAAAATAAACTTTATCGGTTTTCTGTTAAAGATATAGTCAGGTTGCATGTAGTTACCCTCTCCATTGTATCTGATCGTGATCGCTGGTTTAATTCTAACTTTTGGAAAGGCCTTCAGAAGTTGTTGGGTACTGAATTAAATTTTAGTATAGCTTTTCATCCACAATCTAATTGATAGCCACAATGAACAATTCATACCATGGAGGATATGCTAGGTGGTTGTTCACTAGATTACAAGGGAAGTTGGGACCATTATCTTATTCTGATGGAATTTTTCTTATAATAACATTTTTCATTCCAGTATACAGATTGCTCCATTTGAGGCATTATATGGAAACTGTTGTCGAACACTATCATTTTGTCAATAAGTAGGTGAAAGGAAGCTGATGGGACCAGAATTGGAAGAAGATATGGTAAAAAGGTTTATTTTATTCATAATAACATGAGAACAGCTCAGGGTAGGTAGAAAAGTAATGAAGATAACCATAGGAAGGATCTATCTTTTGAGGTAAGTGATCATGGCTTTCACAATTTTTCTCCATTGAAAAATGTGATGCATTTCGGTAAGAAGGAAAATTTGAGTCTGTGGTTCATTGACCTTAATAAATCCGGAGGAAAATTGGATCAGTTTCATATAGAGTGGCTTTACCTCCATGTTTATCCAAGGCACAAAAATGTATTTCATGTTTCAATGTTGTGAAAGTATATGCCAAATCTATATCATATTTTGAGCCTAGATGTAGTTTATTTGAAAAAGAATATCTATTATGAGGAACAACCATTCCAGATTCTTGACCTTAGGGAGAAAGTGTTTCAGAATAAGATATTTCACCAGGTAAAGGATTTTTGCAAGAACCATATGGTTTAAGAGGAAACGTGGGGATCTGAATATTCTATGAGGGTTAAATACCCCCATTTATTATATAAGTGAAAAACATTGCGAGGACACGATTCTCAAAAGGGGGGATGGATGTTACATCCCATGTAAATAAAGAAAAATACATTTTCTTATTTATTAATTTTTTTGAATTAAATATTAATTTTACTTTATTGGGGACTCTATGTTCAATGGCTTACCTGATATGCAACAACATGTTTCTTTGAAATCTTACTTTGCACACTAATAATATAATATTATTATTTTAATTGGTAGTTAAATCCATGATTTTTTATTGGTGAGAATGAATATAACTAACTAAAATATGTATATACATGTTTTTTATATTTTTTTTCATTTATCCAATACTAGTTAGGTGCTTAAAATATGAATGAATCTAATTATAAGCACAAATACCCTAATATTCACTAACAGGTCGATTTACCACCTTTTGATGGAGAACCCTTTTTAATTCTACTATTGGTCATTTTTATATGTTCTATTTGAAAAAATAAAATTCTTCATTATATTTGGGAAATTGAAATTTACATTAGGTAAATTTTTAGTATTTTTCTGGAAAAGTTCAATTTTTAATTAAAAGTAAAAAATAATGTATTTTTATTCAAAAGTGCCTTTTAATCTAATTTATTTATATGGTTATATTGTCTTTATAATTTTTTTAAAGTGTAATTATATTATATTTTTACCAATTAATATAATTTTGGTCATTGGAATAAATTTCAATTTGAAATTGGACATAATCAAGTGTTGATCTGTTAATAGTTTTTGTTTTTTAAAAACACAAGATGTGTTTTTACAGTGGGGATTAATTTTAAATTAATTAAAGAAAATTCTATGTTTTTAATATGGTAAAATAGGCATCATTTTTGAATTTTTAATATCAAATTATAGCTTAGGATGAATTTTGGGAATTTTTGTAAAAAACATCAATTTTTATGAATAGTAAAACCACTTAGTAGTATTTAAAAAACTGATATTTTCTTTTTAATAAAACCTTACTGATTTTGTAAATTGAATTTAGAAAATTCAATATACATTGTTGTTATTAGTAAGTAAAATGTTGTTCAATAAGATGAAAATAATTTTTGGTGAATAGTAGCTTTTGAATTTTATTTACCGAGGTTAAAGATAAATATGGTAATTCAAGGTAAAACGAATATCATAATAATTGAAAATTACCTTAACACTTTTTCCGAACATTATTGGTTGAGTCATTTACGACCATGTGCATCTTTGGGTCGATTTTGGGACCCAATTGAGCCACTTGGTAGGGATAATGACACATTAGATTAATTAACATAAAGTAATGATAAAAAAGACACAAACAAATATCTTTTAGTAAATAAATTTTTACATGGAGTTATATAAGATATCGTTTAGACTATAAATATTCATTATAAGTCTAAAAGGATTTCCTAAAATATGTTATTTATATTATAATCTTTATACATCAAATATATTAAATCCTTTATGACAAAATAATGATGAAGTGTTTACCTCATTTATAAATGATTTAAATATAAAAGACTGTTAATATTAAAACAATATCCATAACTAGTCCAATTTTTATAGGATTATTTTATTTCGAACATTATTAATCTTATCTTACACTTTAAGGAGTTTTTGATCTTTTGAATCCAAAGATAAGTATATAATAAATTAATATTTGAAAACATTCCTAAAGAGCCCCTCCTCCCCCGTATAAAAATCCCTCACTTCTAACCCATTCCTCACACCTATAAAGCACCTTGGCTAGTTCAATCCTTCCCAAATTATCTCTCACGATCCCTATACTCCTCTTAGAATCCTTACCTTAGGAATAAAGAACTTCATGAAGTATTTTTGGTTCAAACCAAATGGAGTTACATAAATTAAAGGAAATGATTCAACTTAACTTATTTTATTTTATATTACTTCTCCAAACCCTAAACTCTTTTTATTCATTTCTTCTATAACAACACCAGTGTCCTTAGTATACTATTTTGTTTTTATGAGAGGGATTTGAAATAATTTTGACACACCACTTTCTAATGGGTGAAGATGATATTGTTTCTGTTAATCGAAAACTAACGCCTCACGAAATGATGATTCTTCGATTATCTCCTACCGCCTCTCATAGTGTCCATTAAGATGACACTATATTAATATATGATATATATTATTTTTATGTTTTTTTATGCTTCAGTATTTTTTTATAGTATACCTTTGTGGTTACCATTATGTGTACGTACGGCTTACCGACTACATGAACGATGCATTTCATTTCGTAACTCCAAATGTTTTGTACTATAATAAATACAATTATATACTGGTAATATATGGTATATATGATATCTAAATCATTAATATCATTCGGGATATATAGAATTTCTTTCCATGTGAACAACTTATAATTATAAGTGTTCAATTTTTTACTCAAGTACCAAATATCGACAAAACGAACTTTATTAATTTAAATGAGTACATAATGTATATAACATTGTAATAAGTGATATAAGAGGAATAATAAACATGAAAGAGGTTATTAAGAAATTATAAATTATCTTTAGTTTATTATTGAGGAGACAAAATAAGGAACAAGCCATGTCGGACATGAGGTAATGGAATTCATCTCAATCATTATTAATTGAAGCATATTTTGTTTTAATACAAGACATTATTTTATATGCTTTATAAACCCTTTTGAATTTTTATTTCCTTCAACAAGAATCCTTTTACATTAATCGTCTTACTAAATGACAAAAAAAAGATTGTTTCCTTTTTGCATACGTTGTGATAATGACCTTTCTGCTGCCGTGAGTATTATATGATCTTTTGGCTTCCTTAACAAGTCATAATGTTATTAAAAGGAAAATAAATACCATATACTCTTTTTATATATTTTTTTATTGAAAATGGTTTTGATAATGGATTTGTTATGTCAATATATATAAATTATATATTGTGATTGAAATGTGGAAATTTTATGTTTCCTTTATGTTTGTTTTACATGTTATGAATATGATATTGTTATTGGGCATTTTTTAAATGATATATTGTGAGGGGTATTCCAAATGTAACTCCCTACGTAGATGAGATAGCTACAATGTAAGTATGATATTAATGCCACAAGTTACCTTTATGATTTATGTTTTCTATTGGTATTCATAAATCTTATGATTTCATGATGTATGTTAAAGCTCTTATGTTATGTAGGAATTTATGATATAATGTTTTATTTCTTTGTTTTATAACATTTACTAAGCTTTTTATGGTCATCCCATGTCTTGAAATGTTTTTCACAGGACCAAAACATGAATAGGGTCAATGGTGGGATCAAGGAAAAGTAATGTTGTCTAAAACATAGGACTAGATATGAATCTTTTTTTAAAGAGTTTTTCTTTTATGAAAAAAATGGAAACTTGGTAGAAATGTCTACCCAGTAATTTTTGAGATTTAATGTAATAGTTATGGACTAGTTCTCTAGAACTCTAAACCTGAAAAGATCCCCGACGTGAATTATTCATTCAATTCAATATTATTTAATTTTTATGGCAGGTGCCTTATATCTTTAGTGGTCATTCTTGAGTGGTCATGGGGATATATGGTATATAATTAAATTCAGGATAGTTAAATTCAATATTTTGGTAGTTATAGTCAAACTCTTTTCAAAGAAGTTATCCTATTGTGGTTCGACTACTATTATTATATATTTATGTATGTGTATAGTTAGTTTGGAATTGTACTAAGAATTTATATGGTGTGGTTTAATGAGTTCCAACGGTTCATTAAGGAATCCTTAATATCCTATTACTGTACTCTTGGCATAGTTATGATCATGTACCAAATATCAACATCATCTGGTTACACTAAGAGAGTGTTTATTATACAATACACTAAATTTTGAACGTTGTTGGTATTTGAAAGTGAAATGCATGTGAGTTTTTTGGTAGAAGCATGGTTGTATTTAGAGGTGGGTTTAGTTCTAATTAGTACCTGGATCTCTAGTAAAGGATCTCAATGGACTAACTCATGGATACTAGATGAATCTTGTGCTTGACCACAAAGAAGATTCAACTTGGGACTCAGTCAATGTTTTTGACAAGAGGATATGTCAGCCTTGTAACAATGCCTCACTTATAAATTCATGATAATAGGATACTATATATTACATCCTTAATGTACACTTGGTTATTATTAGGTTTCCCTCAACAAAGCTTTTTCTCAAATGGGGTGATGATCCAAGTATATTGGATCGAGTATACTCCCATTTTTATGAAGATATGATATCATAAAATAAACATTCCAAATTAAACATCCATAGGAGTCCAAAATGAGTTTAATCAAACATTTTAAATCATGAAAATATATTACTTATGAGAAGGTTTTGTGTTTTGGGTTGTGATACACGGACCATATAAGAATTGTGTTTTTTGAGAATAATTGGCAAGGTGTGGATCAAGATTATTTTCGTATTTTGTTATACATATGTTCAGAAACCAATTCTAGAAATCCATCATGTTAAAAAAAGTGAAATATAAATTTCACCCTAGTATTTTCATGAATGTTCTACTTGATAGGAATATTTGAGTTTAATCGGTAGTAAAATAGTCATTTACGATACAAATATTGTCGAGGGTGTCATTAGAATGCTACGAGAACATTTAAATATCCATCTACAATGTTGGGTGTATTATGACTCAAAATTAACATTATAATGTTTGAAAATAAAGTGGGAAGTTCCATGGTATTGTTGATTAATGTGACAATGATTTGATTGTGTATTTAATTTATTGCACTAGAGTAAGTGTTGCCTTAGTGATTTAGTCTTGGAATGTGTGAATTGAATCAATTTTAATGGAATACATATAATATGTATATGTACTTTATAAATGTGTGTTTCTTCATGAGAATTCAATGTGACCATTTTAATAGAGTTCCATAACCTATTCATTTATATGTATTTGACTTTGTTTCCACTAAGGATTCTCAATTATGTGATGTTGTATAGTGGGGAGACTATAAAATCGCTTGTTTCATGAACTATATTAAATTTTATGATGGAACCTGAATATAAATTTGGTGGATGGGTCGTTCAATAAAATGAGATTCGAAAAATTATTCACATAGATGGAACACACCAATTGTTTTTTTTTCTAGTCTTGGTTTATGTCCTAAGGGGTTATTTTTTTGTCCCATTGAGTTTTAGAAGTGTTGGTATTTGAAATATACAAACTGGGAGACAATGGATGGGTCAAATATCTTGTCTACAACTGTATAACCTAGCAATTGAAATAATGTGTTTAATAAAATAAAGTTATAGGACTTACACGATTCTTTCTAAGAAAGTGAGAGGAGCATAACAATTGTGTAGATGCTCTGAAAATATTGATAGTGGGATTTTGAAAATATTTTTCATGAATAGCCAAAATATGTAGCCAGCCCATGTGAGGGGGTTCCATTATATTTTTTGAGTTCATGTTTTCCATAAATAATTTCAAATTTTGTGGAAAACCCACGTAACTCATATAATGTGGTGAAATTCCCACATTCCAAGTTCTTCCTTTTATTCTTCCTTCCTCATTTTTCTCCTTGGACGCATGCAACGTCCTCTACCGATCATACTCCTCTTTATCTCCTCTACTCAGTATAAATATATCTCCTACATTTTTTGTCTATATCAAGTATCTTTAGGTGGATTGGATATCCCTTAGTAATATTAAGGATCATATTTCTTCCTTTACCAGTATCCATTTAAATTAAAAAAGTTATTGGGGTAAGAGATAATTCACCATATATTCATGGAATTAGTATAATTCATTAATTTCTATCAACATGGAGTAATTTAATCATTTATATTAGATTATTCATCTTTCTATTCAACAATGAAGGTGAAGTATATGGTTATAAATGATTTACATTGTTTAATAAAATATATTCACTATATTTTTGTGCGATGATTCATAAAAATGAAATTTAATTTTTAGACCCCAATTCCATAATTTATAGTTACATTAAGATTTAATTGAATCCAATTGAGTTTATTTACACTATTACAAGCACACCATTAGGTTGGGTTCTCTTAATCACTAAAATATGATTATATTCATATTCCATTTACGTAGACCACTATTGGGTTGTGTTAATTTAAAATTCTTGAAATATAGTGGTTTGAATGATATTTTGAATCCAAAAATGAAGTCCATTTTGAAAGATAAAATTTTTAAAATTTCAAAAAGTGGGTATTTATATTCATAACAGCTACTTTGATTGGTCATGGTGTGTTAGAATCTTGAAGTTGCGTACAATGCAAGCTATTGCACTATTCGAAGGGAAATGTACCGTGGAAGGTTGAGGTGTTACATTATCCCCTCCTTAAAACAATTTTATCCTTGCAATTTTTAAAATTGGGCTTCGGAATATAATGGAAAGTCCCACCACTAGTGCAGAAAACATTTTTTACGTCGGTTATTTTTCATTATTTACGTCGGTTTTTAGGCGACGTTAATACGGACGACGTTATAAATAACCTTTTTTACGTCGGTTATTTAAAACCCGACGTAACATCCCTAACATCACGGTGTTTATCACGTCGGTTCATATAATAACCGACGTGATAAATATGCGCGGGGGGGGGGGGGGGGGGGGGGGGGTTTATCGCATCGGTTATTTTCTAAACCGACGTGATAAAACGCCTGGGATATCGTTTATCACGTCAGTTATGACATAACCGACGTGATTAACCCTTCCCGGGGCCTATTATCACGTCGGTTTCTTAAATAAGCGACGTGATAAAAAGGCCTGGGAAACGTTTTAGCACGTCAGTTATCCAATAACCAACGTGGTAAATCGATTCCCAGGCCTTTTAGCACGTCGGTTATATTAAGAACTGACGTGATAAAAGGACCGGGAACGGTTTAGGACGTCGGTTCTCGAAAAAACCAACGTGATAAACCCCTACCGATTTATTTACCACGTCGGTTATAAAATAACTGACGTGAAAGCGATATATATATTTTTTAAAATAATTTCAATGCTCTCACCAAAAAGCAACCAGAAACCAAACAACAAAAATAACCATGCCAGCCCTCCCCCAAGCCCCAACTGAACCCCACCCTCATATATACCCACCTAACAACCTGGCCAGCCCTCCCCCACCACATTGGATCCCCACCACAACCCTTGGACACCCCCCACCCCTTGGACAGCCCCCCCACCCTCATTTACACCCCCACGACCCCTAGTACAGCCTCAAACACCCATTGGACACCCCTCCCATATCCCTTGGACACCCCCCACCCCTTGGACACCCCCCACCCCTTGGACAGCCCCCCACCCTCATTTACACCCCCAAGACCCCTAGTACAGCCTCAAACACCCATTGGACACCCCCCCACACCTTGACAGCCCTCCCAGACCCCTTGGACACCCCCCGAACCCTGGACACCCCCCCCCCCCCCCGAGCCCTTGGACAGCCCCAAACACCCCTTGGAAACCCCTACCATATCCCTTGGACACCCCCACCCCTTGGACAGCCCCCCCACCCTCATTTACACCCAACCGGCCCCTTGGACAGAACTCCCAGACACCTTGGACACCACTCCCATATCCCTTGGACACCCCCCACCCCTTGGACACCCCCCACCCCTTCGACAGCCCCCCACCCTCATTTACACCCCCCGAACACTAGGACAGCCCCAAACACCCCTTGGAAACCCCTCCCATATCTCTTGGACACCCCCCACCGCTTGGACACCCCCACCCCTTGGACAGCCCCCCACCCCCTGGACACCCCCCCGACCCCTTGGAAACCCCCCCATCCCCTTGGACAGCCCCAAACACCCCTTGGACACCCCTCCTATATCCCTTGGACACCCCCCCACCACTTGGACACCCCCCCACCCCTTGGACAGCCCCCCCCCCACCCTCATTTACACCCAACCGACCCCTTGGACAGCCCCAAACACACCTTGGACACCCCTCCCATATCCCTTGGACACCCCCACCCCTTGGACAACCCCAACCTCATTTACACCCCCCCGACCCCTAGGACAGCCCCAAACACACCTTGGGCACCCCTCCCATATCCCTTGGACACCCCCAAACACCCACCCACCCCTTTGGAACCTCTCCCCCCATACCAAAATCCAGACCAAAAAAACCATCAACAGTACACCAAAACAAGAAGTAGAGAAAAATTATACATTAACTTATATAACATTCAAAACTTACACTGTCAACTTCAAAAAAAACTAAATCCAACCTAAATGACTACGAAATACACAATTTCATTGACAATATTAAAAATTACATTTTACATTACAAACAACTAAAAGTCAATCAAACCTGTAAAATAATTTGACCACTCCACTTGTAAGTGTTTGATATCTTCAGCAGTAAAGGGTTGAGGGTCATCAAAAAGCTACAAAGGAAAAGGATAGTAGTCAACGTGTATAATGAATAAATAAAATTGAAATATTATGAGAAAGAGGAAATCTTACCAGGTCAAAACTCAGAACTGTCCCAGTTGTTATTATTTCATACATAAATCTTAACATGTAATATCCGCATTCGATGATGCCTTGTTGCTCATGACATTTCTGTTTGAATGAGTGTAATTTCAATATATTATTTTTATGTAATAAATCAAAATGTACAAATTATAAATGGATATTTATCTTCGCATGTACATATTTGATCTTGAAATTCCTTTTCTTTGCGCTTTTTCGAAAGTGGACCCATGCCCTGTTAGAAAATAATACGAATGGGGTAAATTTAAAATTCATTATAATATATAAAACTATTGTGAAATTGAAACATACGTTTCCAATATATTCTTAAAACTTTCTCGCACATCATCATGGAGAGAGCATATCCAATAAAGTGCTTTCTCCCAAGGGCAAAAAACCCCTAACATCCAATGATCCCTGATAAAAGGAAATTTAACGTTAGTGGTTTTTTATGTTAAAAGATAATTAACTCTTTGAGAGGGATGTGTTTCATACCTCTCACAAAAAGGCATCATCCAACACTGTGTGATTAAATTCTTTCCAAATCTATCAGCAATATAAATCATTCTTTGTTCCTCATCCAATGCACATGCTTCAGGGGAAATCAATTGTGGGTCCACGAATCCATATACATCTGTCAGCTCATTCCTCTCACAAATTTTATACAGATACCTAATACAAAGCAGACATAACTATACATTTTTAAAAAATATAACGCAAGGAAAATGTGTTAAGACTTACATGATAAAAATTTGCACCACGTTGATTCCCAACTTATCTCCAGTGACAAACTCCATGATATCAGTTTTCATAATCCCCACACTTAGTTCACGTCCACAGACATGAGCTTCCATTGTAAATTCATAATTATCCGCCAACAAATTTGAATATCTTGACAATTTGTCAAGACTTCTAGTATCTGCATCTGATGTCATAGCTATCTGTCTTTGTTGTTGTCTATACAGTATTTATTTACCTTTGAAGTATTCCTGTAAAAATAAATTGAAAAATATATTAGTTTTCAAATGATAAAACATTAATAAAAATATAAAATAAATGATATAACATCCATACCTCTATGGTAATGAGTCGAAGAAGTCTGGATGGACAAAGTAAAAAATGGCCGATACTATGTCCAACTGTCGTCACCTCATCTGTAGGTAATGGTATCCGAGCTGATCTATCTATAATATCCTGTACATTGACCCTCTGATTCTCTACCTCTAACTGTTGATGATGAACTGTATCTCCTATACAATATACCATCCCATATGCAACTATATGATGTTGAGGATCATCAACATACAACTCACAATAAGTAGGTAGCTGTGGCGGAGGAGGAGGATCAAAAATGGGGTCCGCAGGCTGAGGTGGGGGAGTGGGAGCTACTGGGAGAGGTGGAGTGGGAGCTTCACCCTGAAATTGTCTTTGCAAGTCTGCAAACATAAACTGCACCGATGCTCTAATCTTTTACTCCATTGTCGCATTAATATTATGGACTTCAGCCTCCAAGGATTCTATTTTTTTTATAAACTCCCTCAACGTTAGAAGTTGAGGAACGTGGAAACACTTTTCTTATTGATACACCTTCCGGATATCCTCTTACACGGCCAGGATGTTCGGGCTTTCCCAATGCCACAGATAAAATATCTTCCCTCCCAGATGGTGTAAATGTCCCCTGTGAACTCTGCTCCTCAAGAGAGTCCTGTAATAATTAATTGAACATTTCTATAATGATTGGAAATATATGACGAAAATAGTAAACTTAAATAAATAAAATATATATCTTACAATCCTCTCAACTACGAGTCTCGATTCTTCCGAAAGATATTGTCCTTTTTTGCCCTTCCGAGCTCTTTTCCATTTCTCATGTCTAGATGGAGGGGATGGAGGGGCCACCTCTCCAGAGCTTGAAGACTCAGCTCTTAGTTGTTGAAATTTTTCTGCCATCATTTGTTCTTCCAATAATGCATACCCTCCCCGAGATAAACTATGAGGGTATACATTTTTAGATTGGATCTCTTGATGAGCTTTCCTTGTTTGCTGTAAATTAAGAATAAGTAATCATTAACAAAACAATAATAAGATCATTTATATAAGAAAGCTTATAAAAGTTTACATTGCCCTTACCAAAAATGATTCTTTTTTTATACTTTAATAAAATTGTCTCCATGTGTCTTCATCTATAAAAGGATATATACGACATGGATTCTCACGACTCCTATGACCATAAATGAAATCAGATGAGAGGGTTGATTTGAAATCCCTCCATCTCCTAGCAGCCAACGATAAGCATTTCTTCCTAACTCCTCCAGGGTCAGGAATATCAAATGTCATATGATAAAAAAGAGGTTAAAAATATTATATATACTAGAAACATTTAAAGAACAGTCAAACAATAGAAAAAGATCTTACCAAAATGGTCTACCACATCTGAGAAATTATTGCCTTATCCACACTTATCCAATCATCATATATAATTCTTACTTTACTCTTAGCCTGAGTTGCTACAAAACCCTTAAAATATTTAGCATTTGGACCTCTAGGAAGATCATCATCATCAAACTCCACGACTATCCTCTCCTCCTTCGTACGGGCAAGTGATAATTTTGGTAAATGTGTGCACCCATGCTTACCAACCTTTGAACTCTTTTTCATAATAGGAGCATGTGAATGTTCCTCCCCAGATGTATGACCAATATGCTCATCTCCAGAATCATGTGGCTGATCAACTGATTGATCTGTCATTTTCCTTCAAATCAAAAAAAAAAACATTAGTTCACAAATATACAAATTAAAATATTGTAATACTACTTAATCATAAAATAGAAAAGTGTACTAAATTACATAATAGTAAACATTGGTAATATGGTAAGCATGTTAAACAATGATAAACATGGTAAACACAGTCTGTTGTACCCCTCTCTCTTGGATTTTAATGATCACAATCACTCGTATTATGTTCTAACTTGTTTTCAAGTGTTTTTGTTGATAGGAAAAAGGTTGCCAAGGAGTTGGCCCAAGAAAGCTGAAAAGTGGACTCACTGAGTCCACCAGTCAGCCGGTGTGAGCTCACCGGCCAGACGGAGGACCCAGGCAGTAGACTTGCCCACTGCCTGGTGTCACCGGCCGGCCGCTGGATCACCACCGGCCGGCCGGTGGACCAGACAGAGAGCCTTCCTCTCTGTCTGGACCACCGGCCTGCCGTTGGCTCATCACCGGCTGGCCGGTGGACCAGACAGAGCTTTGCTGTCTGGACCACCGGCCCACCGGTGATCCACCACCGGCCGGCCGGTGCGCCCAGGACTTCTTCTTCTTTACGGTTTTTATTGTTTTATCATTTTGGTTTGATACATGTTTTAATAAGTAAAAAATTTACAATATCTAACATTATATGAAAAAACTAAATGTAAACAAGAAATAAACATGTGTTACCTGTAATTTTAGGAATGTACAGTTGGATTGTTTTCCCAAATTTCTTCGTCGTGATCGTTCCTTATGGAACAAACCATGTCTTCAACATACTCATCATTATGTTCTGTTAATCTTTCCATGGAAGTAGGGATCTCACATAAATCAGCATCTTCATCAAATTCATCTTCACCAACATATTGTTTTTTCCCTTGTAAAACAACAGCCCACTGCATATCTGATTGATCTACTACATAGAAAATTTGTTTGGCATGTGTTGCCATTATAAAAGAATCAGCTGTGTCTTCCAATCTATTCAGATTAACAAGTGTCATTCCAAATTCATCGTGTCTGACACTGTTGTTACCGATAAACCATTTACAGTTAAAAACAGGAACATTAATTTTAAAGTAATCAGCCTCTCATATGTCTTCAATCACTCCATAATATGCACTTGATGCTGAAATTGGGTTTCTGTCCTTAGCACTCGAAAAATGCATTGCTTCTGCAAACACCAATACACCACTATTCTAAACTGCACTTCTGTTGTCCTGAGATTTCGTATGAAATGTATATCCATTAATGTCATAAGCGGACCATGTTATCACATTTAAAGATGGACCACCCACTATCCATTTTAATGTCTCTGATACATCTGATCTACCAAGCAAGGTCTTTTTAAACCATGGCAAAAAAGTTTTGTTTTCCTCATTCAAAATCCACATTTCTTTCTTCTTTGGATGACATTGTTTCAACTCATTAGTATGCAATGTGATATACGGTTGAACATCAGCTATGTTATTCAAGATGTATGATTCTAACTTCTTCATCTGTTCAGCTGACAGTGATTTGACTTTCATGCCACGAATCCCCTTTCCCTCATTATTAACCCGTTCATGGCGAGATGGAGGCAAACCTATGTGTTGCGCCGTAGCCAAGTAGCTCGTACAAAATTCTGATACCTCCTTAGAAATATACTTTTCAATAATGGAGGCTTCAGGTCGATATGGATTTTTAACATATCCCTTTAATATTTTCATATACCTTTCAAAAGGATACATCCAACGAAGATATACAGGTCCACAAAGCTTTATTTCTCAAACCAGATGAATCATTAAATGCACCATCATATCAAAAAAATTTGGAGGAAAATACATTTCCAAATGACAAAGTATAAAAATTGCATCCTTTTCCAAAATGTTCAAAGCATTCACATCAATCGCCTTGTTACAAATTGAATTGAAAAAATAACACAACCTCATTATAGTCTTTCTGACACGGATGGGCAATATTCCACGCAGTGCAACTGGTAGAATTTGTTGCATCATGACGTGACAATCATGTGATTTCATACTTATCAACTTCAAGTCTTTCAATGAGACAAAATTTTTTACATTTGAAGAATAACCTTGAGGCACTTTGATATCATGAAGACACTGACAGAAGCTACTTTTCTCCCTCATCGATAATGTATGACAAGCCGGGGGAATAAATGTTCGTCTTCCTTTAGGAGTGGGAGCTAACTCCAAACGTATTCCCATTGATAGTAGGTCTAACCTTGCATTCAACCCATCTTTTGTCTTCCCTTTAATATGTAGCAATGTTCCGATCAAAGAATCACAGATATTCTTCTCCACGTGCATGACATCAATATTATGTTTGACTTCATGATACCTCCAATATGGTAGCTCAAAAAATATTGACCTTTTCTTCCAAATATGTCTATCATTACCAGATTTCTGTGTCTTTCCCAAAGTCACATCAAGGTTTTTCAACCTCTCAATATACAAATATGGGGATAAAGGTTTTGGAGCAGTATCAAATTCTTGTGAGCCATTGAATGCCTTTTTTAGTCTTCTATAAGGGTGATCCATAGGCAAAAACTTTCGATGACCCATGTACACTGTTTTCCTCCCATGATGCAATTGACAATATGACGTCTGTTGTTCACAAATTGGACATGCTTTATGCCATTTAACACTGTATCCAGACAAATTTACATATGCTGGGAAGTCATTTATAGTGAATAGAAGCACTGCATGCAGTTGAAAATATTCCATTTTATAAGAATCATACACCCTAATACCATCAGCCCATAACAGTTTCAAATCATCAATCAGCGGTGACAAGTATACATCAATATCATTGCCGGGTTGCTTTGGACCAGAGATCATGATACTCAACATGACATATTTGCGCTTCATACAAACTTCAGGAGAGAGGTTGTAAATTACCAATAAAATAGGCCATGAACTATGTGTGCTACTGAGGGTTCGGTATAGATTCATTCCATCTGTGCACAAGCCTAGTCTTAGATTTCTAATTTCATTTCCAAATGTAGGGTACTGGGCATCAATTATCTTCCATTGTGGACAATCAGCTGGATGACGTATTTTTCCATCACATACCCGCTCATCAGCATTCCATCTTAACCTTTTTGCATCATGTGAATTAGCAAATAAATGTTTGAAACGAGGAATTATAGAAAGATACCAAAATACCTTTGAAGGGAGCTTTGTAATCTCTACATCAGCTTGTGATTTTTCTTTCACCTTATACCGTGATGTCCCACATTTAGGACACTCTTTCATAAATTCATATTCCTTCCTATATATAATGCATTCATTCGGACAGGCATATATTTTCCTGTATCCCAATCCCATCGGGCATAATATTTTTTTGGCCTTATAATGTGAATCTGGAAGATCGTTATCTTTTGTAAGAATGTCTTTCATTAATTGTAATAGCTCTGTAAAACTTCTGTCACTCCATCCATGTTTCACCTTCAGGTTAATCAATCTTAACACCGCCGACAAAACCGTAAAATCTGTACAACCAGGATATAATGGTTTTTCGGCATCACCATATAGACGTGCAAATGTCAGTTCTATCTCAATTTGTTCTGCTACAATATCGCGAATCATTTCTTCAATTCCATCGGACTTACCATCTTGCGATTCATTATCATCAGTGACATTCTATCCAGTTTCGCCATGCCAAATCCAAGGGTTGTAACTCGGATTGAAACCATGACAAATAAGATGATCTTTTATCTCTCTACTTTTCAACTTCTTCATATTCAGACATTTCAGGAATGGACAAAAAAAAATGTCCCTACTTGGAACATTTCGTTTAGCAAATTCCAAAAAGGCATCAACACCTTCCTCATATTCATTGCTCATTCGATGTGCCGTAATCCAACTTCGACTCATTATTACCTATAACAAATAGCAAAAATATATATATTTTTTAGATAAGACAAATATATGTTTATATGAAAAAAATCATAATTTGAATGTAAACAATTTTGAAATATAAAACAAATCGATGTGTAAACCCCCCTGGACACCCCCCGACCCCTCTGGACAGCCCCCCACCCCTCCTGGACCCAACTCCCCACCCCCGACCTGCTTGGACACCCCCTGGACACCCCCCAACCCTCTGGACAGCCCCCCCACCCCTCTTAAACACCACCCCCACCCCCTACCCCCTTGGACACCCCCCTGGACACCCCCCAACACCCACCCACACCCTTGGACAACCCCCCACACCCACCCACCCCCTTGTAAACCCCCCTGGACACCCCCCGACCCCTCTGGACAGCCCCCCACCCCTCCTGGACACCACCCCCACCCCTACCCCTTGGACACCCCCCTGGACATCCCCCAACCCTCTAGGCAGCCCCCCCACCCACCCGGACAACCCCAAATACCCTATAGAGAGGCCGCCACCCACTTGGACAGCCCCCCACACCCATCCACCCCCTTGGACACCCCCCTGGACACCCCACTTACCCCTCTGGACAGGCCTCCACCCCCTTGGACAGCACCCCACACCCACCCATCCCCTTGGACACCACCCTGGACACCCCCAGACCCCTCTGGACAGCCCCCGACCCCTCTAGAAAGCACCCCCACCCCTCCTGGACACAACCCCCACCCCCGACCTGCTTGGACACCCCCCGTGAAACCCCCCAACCCTCTGGACAGCCCCCACCCCTCCTAAACACCACCCCCACCCCCTACCCCCTTGGACACCCCCCTGGACACCCCCAACACCCACCGACACCCTTTGACAGCCCCCCACACCCACCCACCCCCTTTTAAACCCCCCAGGACACCCCCCGACCCCTCTGGACAGCCCCCCGCCCCTCCTGGACACCACCCCCACCCCCTACCCCCTTGGACACCCCCTGGACATCCCCCAACACTCTGGACAGCCCCCCACCCACCCGGACAACCCCAAATACCCTCTGGAGAGGCAGCCACCCACTTGGACAGCCCCCCACACCCATCCAACCCCTTGGACACCCCCCTGGACACCCCACTGACCCCTCTGGACAGGCCGCCACCCCCTTGGACAGCCCCCCACACCCACCCATCCCCTTGGACACCACCCTGGACACCCCCCGACCCCTCTGGACAGCCCCCGACCCCTCTAGAAAGCACCCCCACCCCTATTGGACACAACCCCCACCCCCGGCCTGCTTGGACACCCCCCTGGACACCCCCCAACCCTCTGGACAACCCCCCCCCCCCCCCCCCACCCCTCCTAAACACCACCCCCACCCCCTACCCCCTTGGACACCCCCTGGACACCCCCCAACACCCACCCACACCCTTGGACAGCCCCCCACACCCACCCAACCCCTTGTAAACCCCCCTAGACACACCCCGAACCCTCTGGATAGCCCCCCACCCCTCTTGGACAGAACCCCCCACCCCCGACCTGCTTGGACACCCCCCTGGACACCCCCAACCCTCTGGACAGCCCCCCCACCCCTCCTAAACACCACCCCCACACCCTACCCCCTTGGACAGCCCCCTGTACACCCCCAACACCCACCCACACCCTTGGACAGCCCCCCACACCGACCCACCCCCTTGTAAACCCCCCTGGACACCCCCCGACCCCTCTGGACAGCCCCCCACCCCTCCTGCACACCACCCCCCACACCCTACCCCCTTGGACACCCCCCTGAACACCCCCCAACCCTCTTGATAGCCCTCCCACTCCCCTGGAATCACTGAAAATTTACCATAACAAGAAGTTGGGCCATTCAAAGAATGTTTTTAGGTGTGGAGGAAGAACTGAGTTTCAATAGATAGAGAAGGAACTCGACATTAGGTTGTCTATTCCAGGTGTGGATTTGAAGGAGTTAATGTTTGTTCAGTGACCCAAGAGATTGAATCATAAATTCAGATGTTGTGCCATTTTCTCATGATGAGGATGAATAATTGGTGGGGTTTGACTTTTAAATGGAGAGCTTAGCAGACCATCATATTTTCTATAGATCAGTAAAGGATGTTAGCATCGAACATAAGGATTAAGGGATGCTTTCAGATCCAAATATGTATGTTGATGGATGCAATGGATCTAGTAGAGGTTCTAGAAAGAATGGTGGTTTTATTTGTTTAGGATATGTAGTGAAGAAAAAACTAGTTAATTTTTTACTTGCTGAAAAGAGGGTATCTAAAATTTTTAACATGCCGAGGGGAAATCTGGAGATTCCTCCTCGTGAAACTTTGTTTGCAGGGGGTGAAAATGGTGATGTGATCCCAAATCCATGAACCTATGCCATGGTTGTGTGTGAATAAAGTAGTAACAACTGTAAAAGGGCAACCCATCCAAATGGACACGCCCCAACCCTCTCGGGGATTTATAGAAAACGATGAAAATTAGTGAAATCATAAAATTAGTCAATATTTCAAGTCGAACAAATAGATCTAGGGATGATAAATAATATTATGGTGCCAAAACGAGTTAAAAGGGTTCGCAATCGAAGAATCGTAGCTAGTTTCAACAAAAAAATCACAACACATATATATATACTATCCGCGAAAAAAAACGAATGAGTGGGAGGATTACCTGAGTGCTGCGAGTTTAGATGATTGATCCGAGGAGATTAAATATGAGAAATGATGATCGCAAAACGAATCTAAACCAACGAAATGGACGAGCCGATTCGGATTTACGCGCGAGAGAGACGAGTCGCGACTGTCGAAGGTAAACTCGCGAATGACAATCGACATTTTTAAATGAGTTATCACGTCGGTTATTCAATAACCGACGTTATAATTTTTTTAAAAACATTTATAACGTTGGTTATTCAATAAACGACGTAAAACCCTTCCTCCGATTCTTTTTTTATGTCGGTTATTTTATAACCGATGTTATAAAGGGCTCAAAATCCTCGTTTTTTTACCTCATTTATGAAATAACCGACGTAAAAAGGCTTTCGAAAACCGTGTTTTTTACGTCGGTTATAAAAATAACCGACGTAAAAAACAAAGCCGCGCGATTAATAACATCGGTTATAAAAATAACCGACGTTAAAGGTGTACCGAACACAGGTTTTTACGTCGTTTATTAAATAACCGACGTAAAAAACCTCGTTTTACATATTATGACGTCAGTTTTATATAACCGACGTAAAAAATGGTGACGTAAAAAACGTTTTCTGCACTAGTGAACATCAAAAATAGGGTCAATAAAACAATCACTTTAAAAGAAATAAATAGAAGTACAAAGGTCACCCAAGAAAACCGATACTAGGATTCCATGTTGGAAAACATGGATATGGAAGATAAACTAGGTTTCATGTTCTGATGGAGAGGGATAGAAAACATGATCAGGAGAATGTTAACAACAACAAAATGACAAACTTTTGATGGGACAAACAGTCCTTAGTTTCCAAGTAGGAAAAGGTAACGAACAACATTTTTTTTGTTTTAAGTTACATTACATAAATAAGAGGAATTAATTTTTGAGATTGACTAAGAACATAATGTGATATACTTAATTTTTAAGTAATGTTTCATTCTTTAATAGATTTTTACTACTAACTCATTTTAAAACGATGAGTATTCAAGAAGAATTGGTCACACTAGATGAGCTAGAATAAACTTCTTATAGAATCACATGATCCACAAAGGAAAAACTATATATTTACCTTGTCTTTAGAGATTAATCAAAAGAAAAACAGTTAGTATAAGATCTAATGATCCCCCAAAAGGATATCCCATTAGAGAAGAAAAACTAATTTTAATTTCTAAAATTAAACCAACAATACCCCAAAGTTAAAAAAATAGCATTCAATAAACAATTGTCCTTAAAATCCTTCAATATAATACAAACTAATATTGAAACCCAAAACATAGAATAATTTGCTTATGTAGTCTTCCACGTTAAATTATATCTCCAAACTACAACAAGTACTATTAAAGTAACATACTTAAAGGTAATTAACCTAATCACATATTCTATATTATAGGTTAATCATTTCCATAAATAACCCAAATCACTATAAATCCACAATAAAAACATAGATAAAAATTCACTATTACACCTCAAACTAAATCCCATAGTATTCTATTTTCCTTGGCCATATAGTGTTCCTAACAAGGAGAACATCTTCCAAAATAAAATTTATCTCCTAATCACCAAATCAATTTCCTATTATAAGGGTATTCATTTGATAAGATATAATATCCTAAATCAACTTATTATTGATCAATAAAATTATTTAACTAAAAATAATTAGTCACACAAACCATGGACTTCACGTAGTCCAGTGGTAAGTGATAAATCCCAATCGCACTTTGGTTGTGGGTTTGATTCCCCCAGCTTTGTCCAATGCGATGGGTTTTCACACGGTCTGCGTGTTTTCATTTTTCAAAAACTATATTTTATAACATTACCAAAATGATATAAATTTCTCAAAATAACCATAACATAATTTAACAACAAATTATATCTCATACATTGCATTTTCATCCCAAAATATAATAACTTGTAATTTCTTCAAATTCAAGGATCATATAAAACCCTATGGTAATTTATAACTATATCCGAAATAGAAAAGATAATTCTTACTCAAATATCATTTTCACATGATAAATATTAGGGTTACACATATAAGAGAAAATTCACCCAATGTAATCTCAAAAATAAAGAGCACTAATACCTTTAAATATTTTTCCATGTATTTATTTCCACATAGGTTCTTCCATGACCAAGAGGTTATCTTATAAAATAGGGCATTGACTTCGGTGATGCCAAGGTCCCTTAAATTTACAACAAATTACTGTAATTGGAATCTTATGATCATTTTTATTTTCTTCCATAGTACTCTTCATTTTTTCTCAGTAATTATTTAATTATTCCCTTCTTTCCCACACATAAAGAATTTCTTTGTTACATTGAAAGACTTTCTTTGGTGTCTCCATCCACATTTCTAGGATGAAAAAAATTGATCTTTCTTCTCTACAGAGTCTCCATAGCTGGAGCTCTTATTATTCAATGACTTTCTCTTCCTTGTTGAGTTTGGTAGTTGGTTAATATATATGTAGTTGATCATATTTTTGGAAAAATGATTCGGCATGAAGACAATATCTTTTATGCCTATATACATTCCTTTTAATTTCCCATTTCCACCATTGTTCCCACCTTGTACATCATTATCAAAGTTAGTATGACATCCTTGGAATCTAGCCATTGACTAAAACCAGAAAGCATTGTGCGAGTAATAGTAGTCAAAAATCATTTAGACAATATCATGACACCATATTTTCAATTTGAAACACCTTACAATTAACCAAGGTCATTTATTCTCATCTTATATTAAAATACTTCAAATCGGTTTCTAATGAAAATGTAAGTTATCTTAAGAATATACCCTGTAAGTGTCGTAACCAAGAGTGAAGTAAGTCCTGTAGTTGTGAACCAGTTCCCATTCAAGTCTAGCTCAAAGTGGTGTTTTCAGGTTTTACCCCTAGGTGCATCTGTGCCAGAGCTGCCTCTACCTGCTCATATCTAGATAGGGATTTATTGCATGGAAAACACACAAAATATATACAATACAAAAATTCTAAGAAGTTCTTATATACTAATTCTCAATGTCTATCTTAAGGCTCTGTGCTATAATCAGAGTCTATCTAAATCTAGTTTCCAAGGATTTTACTAAGCTTCCCCTGATACCAATTGTAACGCCCTGACCCCAGTTACCCAGAGTCAGTGCAGTATTATGTATCATTGGCATGATCACAAAAGATCAAGTCTCGATAGACCGATTAGTTTAGTAGCCTTGGAATCACTAGATACATTCATAATGTTTACATTAAATCATAAAGTGAAAAACTACAACAACATCTTGTCTCCATAGAACACACTCATATCCTCACACTATCCCTATAGGTCATTTATAAAATACTTCTTCACATATAGAGAAAAATAAAACATAGAAATCGGTAAGCTCAGATTCTTAGTAAGGATAAAAATATAGTGGAAACTTTCATAAACAAGCATAAACATTTAAGGCAATGTATAACTAAAAAAAATCTGTTTAAACTTAAACTTCAACATAATATGGAAAAGATAAATTAAAATAAGGCCATTTACTTATTCACATGGATATTCTACTAGTCTAAATATCATATGAAATATCAAAAACCACTTTCATAATTATGGAATACATACTACCGGACTATCATAACCACATAGTGAAGGCCTTGTTTCAAGACTACAACTAAGATTTCATCCAGACCTTGTGCCAAGTCACTAGTTTGTCTCATGAGACCTACCGATGCATCGAGGAGATATAGCGGGCTCCAACCGTCACTTATTAATTCCAATTCCTTCCTCATATAAATAGGTTTAAACATAACATAAACATTCGTATTAAAACTAGCATAAGAAATGTCAATACTTTCTCCATAAACCATGAATCGTATAAAACTAACACATCCATAGTCAAACATATCACAAAACCTTAAATAAAATATGGAATTTTTGTATCATAAAAAATCAAATTTAATCGAGAATAATGAAGGTTATTGACACAGATGAAAATAATCATCAAAACTATTGGAAAAAAATACCCCCCTTTTTCTTGAAAACCATTAAAAGTCACACTACTTTTCAAGAACCCGTTTTAAAAATAGATATTTGAATTAAAGTGCCCCATTCCACTTTGAAACGTTTAAAAGGAATTTTAATTTTAACAATTTAACATCCATTATAATTTATCCTTAAAACCATTTTTAAAACATGGACATTGATGAGAACAATTTAAAAAAATAAATCATTAAAACATTTTAAAATGATATTTTAGTTAGAGTTCCAAACGAAAAGAGAGATACATGAATAAAAATAATTGAGGTAATCAAAACATTATAATATCTTGAGAATCAAGGGATTCCTGACATACCATGTCAAAGTAAATTATATACACCATATAAATATTATTTGGTGTATAACAACAACGGAGTCTCGATGGGATGTAAATTGAGATGAAATCTCTCATAAAGACGGTATCCTTAGGTTAAGGATAAATCAACGACATAATTATGTGTGACAAATATAAATACACTCAATATGATTGGATATTATTTGTAAAACAATCAAAGTTCATTGATTAGACAATAAAAACATATATGTTAATTAAAATTTAATGGTATTAAATGTTCATTTTTGATCTAATGGGCCTGAGTTAGTGGATTTTGATTTTAAACATCCATTCTCATCATTTGTGAACTTCATGCCTAATGTACACCAATTTAGGCCCAATGAGTCATCTAATTCTCAGGAATGTAATTATCCATATTTTAATTTAATATTTTGTGAAATGTATCATCAATTAAATTTAAAAAAATTTCATTCAGTGATCAATGGATGATTCATAAAGGATGAAGGATATATCTGGTGATAAAAAAAGAAACAATTCTCGAGAAGGCAGATTGGACACCAGCCTACTGATGAGAATGTGGAGCCCATAATACAGGCCCAATGAAGCCCAAAATTTGTAGGTTTCTAGAATACATATATAGGAACAAATAATTCCTCAGGAGATAGTGCTAATTCTACCTCTCTTATGGTTATTTATGTGTCCCAAGTTAGAGATAAAATTCTGGGCCAGATTCTATGGCCCAGAAAAACAGCCCACTAATATGATCATATCTCGGGGTCCACAACTCAAAATGGGCCCAAATTTTACAGCTATTTAGAAGAAATCCGGGGCTTTATTTTTTTTCTTATATTTCCCACTCTGATTCGGCCATCTAGAAGTTCTTCCAAACGTGTCTGTTCGGTGAAGGAAAGCTGGCTGCCACCTCGGGTCAAGGGTGGAAAAATCAACTATCCCTTACTTTCCACCCACCTATGGCCTACCACAATTAATTGAGTAGACTTTGACTGTTTGAGGCTCAACCCAAGGGATCAAAAATTCCTTTTTAAGGCAGTGGTGTTGGAGGATTGAAGAATCTTTGGTTATTTGTTCAATTGTAATGTTATGATGCAATTTTGTTGTCTCAAATTTGTCTTTCACATGTATGTTGTTCAATTGTATTATTTTCTTAATAAAAGTTCTTATTCTACTATTATTATGTTATTCTTCATATCAATTTGATATCGTTGGATCTAGGTGTGAATTTGTTCACTCCAAACATTGTGAAATTATTCACACAACGGTGGAGTGATCATTTTATTTTTGTTATTTTCATTACTTCTCCATTTCCTCCCTCATGAGTCTACTATCTGCTTCCATTGAAACCATGGGATCAATGGAGGGCTAAACAAATTATGGTTTGACCCAAGGGAGTAGCAAGGGGCTAGATTGGGTGTTATTTATCACACCATTTATGTATAATCACTTCTTTAATCAAGATTTTTATTTGATGATTTTTAAACTCCATCATCCTTGTTGAATTTAAGGCCACACACTTCAAGTGCTAATACTAACCTTTACCTTGAAGTTATCAAAACATTGATCCTTCAAGTGTATAGGTGATTAGAATTAAAGGGATTAGGCGTTAAACTATTAAGTGATGATGTTGTTTTATCTCCTTAAATGAACCCATCTCAAATATAAAAATTGAAATCTTTGAAAAGGAAATATGTCCAATCCACCCGAAGCAATAACCTAGGATCAACTCATTCATTTATATTGAATTCACTTATGTCTCTTAGAGTTCCATTAAACCCATATAAAATCAAACCAATGTTGTCCAATTAATATCCAAAAATAGTCCATAGAATGTACGTGTCTATAGGTTTCTTCTTAGGTCTCTGAGGATTCGATAACCCAAGCTAAACTACAAGGACCGTACTACCTTCTTTTCTTGGGTAAATATGAGCGGGAATCAAATTTTGGCGCCATTTCCAGGGACCAAGTAAGTACCTTAGACAAAAAACCTTCTTTCGTCACCACCATTCTTCTATTCCCACCCAAGATCTCTTATCTTTTCCCTTTCTCGCTTTTTTTTCTTTTGGCGCATGTCCGCCTACACCTGTGATCCATCAAACCGTCCAGTTAGGGTGGATAGTCTTGGGGTTGGGGAGTCAATTACACCAAGGGAACTCATTCCATTAGATCCTAATATTCCCAATACTCTAGAGTCTAAAATTGACCCCATTTCAATTGAAGGTCTTCAATGAAACCAACTCATAAACCCGGGTGGGAACCAAAATGAAAACCCAAATGAGGAAGCCCCAAACATGGGGAATGCAATGGATCAATCCATGAATGACTACCTCACACATTCCTGGACCAATTCCACCTCATGAATTAGACACAATTTTCTAGGAGATGCAAACTACATATTAAAAACTCATGTCCTAAACCACCTTCCCACATTCCATGGAATGGAGTCCGAGATGTCATACCTTCACATTAAGGAATTCAATGACATTGTAGAAACCATGTATCCCCCACATCAAATAGAATCAGCTAAGATGAGGCTATTTACTTTTTCATTAATGGATCATGCTAAAAATTGTCTATGAAATTTGAGAAAATCATCCATAAACTCATGGTACAAACTAAAAAGACAATTCTACAAAAAAAACTTTCCCCACCACAAAACAATTGCACTTAAAAAGAGTAACCAATTTTTTTTTTGAAAAAGAGGGAGAGTCGTTCTATGAAACATGGGAGATGTTCAAAGGCACTCTAAACATGGTTCCACACCATGGTTTTTCTATTCCAGACCAAGTGAGAATTTTCTATGAAGGGTTGGGTTCGGGGAACAAAAAATTCATTGACATGATGTGTAATGGAACCTTTAAAAACAATGCCCCAAATGATTCTTACAAGTATCTAGAAAGCCTTTCTGAAAAAAACCATTCTTGGGGAACATCACCTTATTCTGAAAAGACACAATTAACTACTGGAATTCATAAACTTATAGAAGAGGGAAGCCTTAGGGCTAAAATTGTAGCACTCTCTAGGATGGTTGAAGACATAGACCTTTGGAATGTATATTAAATCCAAACTGTTGACCTTGTTTGCACAATTTGTGACAAACATGACCATAAGACAGACAACTGCCCAACTATTCCATCAATAAAGGATGTTCTTTTAGGAGGACCCACAGTAGATGTAAATGCTTTGAACTTTCAAAAACCTCAATACCAGAACACCTTCAACACAAGGTATAACGACTACCCAGGCTTCCGCTAGAAAGAAAACCAACAACCTAGCCAACCAGAGGGACAAAATCCTTACCCCCATCAGAACTACCAAACACATAACCAGTTCCAAAACCAACATATCCTATACCAACAGCCATCGGTACATTTTCAACAAACCACCCCACCTCCAAAATATCACCATGGGATAAACCAACCTACTCAAGCACCCAACCAAACTATTCCACAAATCCTACTAGAACAACTGTGAAAAAAAAATGGAAAGGATGAACTCAGAAGTCTCTTCCCCTAAACAAGAACTTCAAACCATCAAAACTAGAAAGGCACCCATGACTACTCTGGTGGTTCTATCCTCAACTTCAAAGGGAGAGTCAAGTTGTGCTCAAACAACTCATGTACTACTAAAGGCTATAGCTGTTTTAGGAAGTGAGACATCAATTGAGAAACCTGAACAACTAATTCAGAACCCACATGAAGATTCAAACTTGGATTAAAATTCAAATGAACCCCATGATCAAACTGGGTAAATTGATAACAATGTGAAAGTAGCAACTCTTCAACAAATAACCCCACAACCCGCACTATTTCGTCAATGCATGAGGGGAAAACGCAAGCCTGAACTGAGTGAAACATTGAGGTAAATCATTTCACAAGTCAAGTTGAACATACCCCTTCTCGATGCAATCCAAACCATACCTGCCTACTAAAAGTTCCTTAAGGACTTGGGCACTTTTAAAAGAAATTTTTCACATAAAAACCAAGTCCTTTTGGCTGCTAATGTGAGTACCACCATTCAAGGGAACATTCTTCCTCTGTTGAAAGACCCGGGTTACCCTTACATCAATGTTGAACTAGGAGAGAGAAAAGTTGTCAAGGCCTTGTGTGACCTAGGTGCTAGTTTCAATATCATATGCAATATCAAAAACCACTTTCATAATTATGGAATACATACTACCAGACTATCATAACCACATAGTGAAGGCCTTGTTTCAAGACTACAACTAATATTTTGTCCAGACCTTGTGCCAAGTCACTAGTTTGTCTCATGAGACCTACCGATGCATCGAGGAGATATAGCGGGCTCCACCAGTCACTTATTAATTCCAATTCCTTCCTCATATGAATAGGTTTAAACATAACATAAACATTCGTATTAAAACTATCATAAGAAATGTCAATACATTCTCTATAAACCATGAATCGTATAAAACTAACACATCCATAGTCAAACATATCAAAAAACCTTCAATAAAATATGGAATTTTTGTACCATAATAAATCAAATTTAATCGAGAATAATGAAGGTTATTGACACAGATGAAAATAATCATCAAAACTATTGGAGAAAAATACCCCCCTTTTTCTTGAAAACCATTAAAAGTCACACTACTTTTCAAGAACCCGTTTTAAAAATAGATATTTGAATTAAAGTTCCCCATTCCACTTTGAAACGTTTAAAAGGAATTTTAATTTTAACAATTTAACATCCATATTAATTTATCCTTAAAACCATTTTTAAAACATGGACATTGATGAGAACAATTTAGAAAAATAAATCATTAAAACATTTTAAAATGATATTTTAGTTAGAGTTCCTAACGAAAAGAGAGATACATGAATAAAAATAATTGAGGTAATAAAAACATTATAATATCATGAGAATCAAGGGATTCCTGACATACCATGTCAAAGTAAATTATATACACCATATAAATATTATTTGGTGTATAACAACAACGGAGTCTCGATGGGATGTAAATTGAGATGAAATCTCTCATAAAGACGGTATCCTTAGGTTAAGGATAAATCAACGACATAATTATGTGTGACAAATATAAATACACTCAATATGATTGGATATTCTTTGTAAAACAATCAAAGGTCATTGATTAGCCAATAAAAAAATATAAGTTAATTAAATTTTAATGGTATTAAATGTTCATTTTTGATCTAATGGGCCTGAGTTAGTGGATTTTGATTTTAAACATCCATTCTCATCATTTGTGAACTTCATGCCTAATGTAAACCAATTCAGGCCCAATGAGTCATCTAATTCTAAGGAATGTAATTATCCATATTTTAATTTAATATTTTGTGAAATGTATCATCAATTAAATTTAAAAAAATTTCATTCAGTGATCAATGGATGATTCATAAAGGATGAAGGAGATATCTGGTGATAAAAAAAGAAACAATTCTCGAGAAGGCAGATTGGACACCAGCCTACTGATGAGAATGTGGAGCCCATAATACAGGCCCAATGAAGCCCAAAATTTGTAGGTTTCTAGAATACATATATAGGAACAAATAATTCCTCAGGAGATAGTTCTAATTCTACCTATCGTATGGTTATTTATGTGTCCCAAGTTAGAGATAAAATTCTGGGCCAGATTCTATGGCCCAGAAAAACAGCCCACTAATATGATCATATCTCAGGGTCCACAACTCAAAATGGGCCCAAATTTTACAGCTATTTAGAAGAAATATGGGGCTTTATTTTTTTTCTTATATTTCCCACTCTGATTCGGCCATCTAGAAGTTCTTCCAAACGTGTCTGTTTGGTGAAGGAAAGCTGGCTGCCACCTCGGGTCAAGGGTGGAAAAATCAACTATCCCTTACTTTCCACCCACCTATGGCCTACCACAATTAATTGAGTAGACTTTGACTGTTTGAGGCCCAACCCAAGGGATCAAAAATGCATTTTTAAGGCAGTGGTGTTGGAGGATTGAAGAATCTTTGGTTATTTGTTCAATTGTAATGTTATGCTACAATTTTGTTGTCTCAAATTTGTCTTTCACATGTATGTTGTTCAATTCTATTTAGTTTCTTAATAAAAGTTCTTATTCTTCTCTTATTATGTCATTCTTCATATAAATTTGATATCGTTGGATCTAGGTGTGAATTTGTTCACTCCAAACATTGTGAAATTATTCACACAATAGTGGAGTGATCATTTAATTTTTGTTATTTTCATTACTTCCCAATTTCCTCCCTCATGAGTCTACTATCTGCTTACATTGAAACCATGGGATCAATGGAGGGATAAACAAATTATGGTTTGACCCAAGGGAGTAGCAAGGGGCTATATTGGGTGTTATTTATCACACCATTTATGTATAATCACTTCTTTAATCAAGATTTTTATTTGATGATTTTTAAACTCCATCATCCTTGTTGAATTTAAGGCCACACACTTCAAGTGCTAATACAAACCTTTACCTTGAAGTGCTCAAAACATTGATCCTTCAAGTGTATAGGTGATTAGTATTAAAGGGATTAGGCGTTAAACTAGTAAGTTGTGATGTTGTTTTATCTCCTTAAATGAACCCATCTCAAATATAAAAATTGAAATCTTTGAAAAGGAAATATGTCCAATCCACCCGAAGCAATAACCTAGGATCAACTCATTCATTTATATTGAATTCACTTATGTCTCTTAGAGTTCCTTTAAACCCATATAAAATCAAACCAATGTTGTCCAATTAATATCCAAAAATAGTCCATAGAATGTACGTGTCTATAGGTTTCTTCTTAGGTCTCTGAGGATTCGATAACCCAAGCTAAACTACAAGGACCGTACTACCTTCTTTTCTTGGGTAAATATGAGCGGGAATCAAATTTTGGCGCCATTTCCAGGGACCAAGTAAGTACCTTAGACAAAAAACCTTCTTTCCTCACCACCATTCTTCTATTCCCACCCAAGATCTCTTATCTTTTCCCTTTCTCGCTTTTTTTTCTTTTGGCGCATGTCCGCCTACACCTGTGATCCATCAAACCATCCAGTTAGGGTGGATAGTCTTGGGGTTGGGGAGTCAATTACACCAAGGGAACTCATTCCATTAGATCCTAATATTCCCAATACTCTAGAGTCTAAAATTGACCCCATTTCAATTGAAGGTCTTCAAAGAAACCAACTCATAAACCCGGGTGGGAACCAAAATGAAAACCCAAATGAGGCAGCCCCAAACTTGGGGAATGCAATGGATCAAACCATGAATGACTACCTCACACATTCCTGGACCAATTCCACCTCATGAATTAGACACAATTTTCTAGGAGATTCAAACTACATATTAAAAACCCATGTCCTAAACCACCTTCCCACATTCCATGGAATGGAGTCCGAGATGCCATACCTTCACATTAAGGAATTCAATGACATTGTAGAAACCATGTATCCCCCACATCAAATAGAATCAGCTAAGATGAGGCTATTTACTTTTTCATTAATGGATCATGCTAAATATTGTCTATGAAATTTGAGAAAATCATCCATAAACTCTTGGTACAAACTAAAAATAGAATTCTACAAAAAACAATTTCCCCACCACAAAACAATTGCACTTAAAAAGAGTATCCAATTTTTTTTTAAAAAAGAGGGAGAGTCGTTCTATGAAACATGGGAGAGGTTCAAAGACACTCTAAACATGGTTCCACACCATTTTTTTTCTATTCCGGAAAATGTGAGAATTTTCTATGAAGGGTTGGGTTCGGGGAACAAAAAATTCATTGACATGATGTGTAATGGAACCTTTAAAAACAAAGCCCCAAATGATGCTTACGAGTATCTAGAAAGCCTTTCTGAACAAAACCATTCTTGGGGAACATCACCTTATTCTTAAAAGACACAAAGAACTACTGGAATTAATAAACATATAGAAGAGGGAAGCCTTAGGGCTAAACTCGTAGCACTCTCTAGGATGGTTGAAGACATAGACCTTTGGAATGTATATTAAATCCAAACTGTTAACCTTGTTTGCACAATTTGTGACAAACATGACCATAAGACAGACAACTGCCCAACAATTCCATCCATCAAGGATGTTCTTTTAGGAGGACCCACAGCAGATGTAAATGCTTTGAACATTCAAAAACCTCAATACCAGAACACCTTCAACACAAGGTATAACGACTACCCAGGCTTCCGCTAGAAAGAAAACCAACAACCTAGCCAACCATAGGGACAAAATACTTACCCCCATTAGAACTACCAAACACATAACCAGTTCCAAACCCAACCTATCCTATACCAACAGCCATCGGTACATTTTCAACAAACCACCCCACCTCCAAAATATCCCCAATGGATAAACCAACCTACTCAAGCACCCAACCAAACTATTCCACAAATCCTACTAGAACAACTGTGAAACAAAATGGAAAGGATAAACTCAGAAGTCTCTTCCCTTAAACAAGAACTTCAAAACATCAAAACTAGAAAGGAACCCATGACTACTCAGGTGGTTCCATCCTCAACTTCAAGGGGAGAGTCAAGTTGTGCTCAAACAACTCATGTACTACTAAAGGCTATAGCTGTTTTAAGAAGTGAGACATCAATTGAGAAACCTGAACAACTAATTCAGAACCCACATGAAGATTCAAACTTGGATTAAAATTCAAATGAACCCCATGATCAAACTGATTAAATTGATAACAATGTGAAATTAACAACTCTTCAACAAATAACCCCACAACCCGCACTATTTCGTCAATGCATGAGGGGAAAACGCAAGCCTGAACTGAGTGAAACATTGAGGTAAATCATTCCACAAGTCAAGTTGAACATACCCCTTCTCGATGCAATACAAATCATACCTGCCTACTAAAAGTTCCTTAAGGACTTGTGCACTTTTAAAAGAAAATTTTCACATAAAAACCATGTCCTTTTGGGTGCTAATGTTAGTACCACCATTCAAGGGAACATTCTTCCTATGTTGAAAGACCTGGGTTACCCTTACATCAATGTTGAACTAGGAGAGAGAAAAGTTGTCAAGGCCTTGTGTGACCTAGGTGCTAGTTTCAATCTCATCCCATATGTTGTGTACTGCCAGTTTGGCCAAGAAGAGCTCCAACCCACATCTGTCACACTTTAGCTTGGTGATCTTAGCATTAGGGTTCCAAAGGGGATTTTGAAGGACATTCTGGTAAAGGTTGAAAACTTCATCTACCCTACTGATTTCATTGTCCTTGAAAACCATCCAAACTTATGAAATAAGGAACAAACCCCAATCATCCTTGGTCATACATTCCTTGCAACAATCAACTATGTTATCCGAGTTCGAAATGGGAACATGACCAAAACCTTTGGGAAAATGAGTCTAGACATGAACGTCTATAATGCAAGCTCACAAATAGGGGATGACGAGGACATTAATGAAGTAAACATGATAGGAACCATTGATAATGAATCCATTGAACATCAAGGAATATTTGATGAATGTTTAAGTCAGGATGAGATTTATTTCCTTTGTTCATATGAAGGAAGTTTATCTCCTTGGCTTGAATCATTTTCAAATTGCTCTTATGATGAAGTCTTAGGTCCAAAAATCAATGAAATCTTTCAAGAAACCACTTTCATGGAAACCACTCCAACTTCCATCCCTAAATATGATCAATCCAATCTAGTAGATGAAACTTCTAAATGTGGGGAATCAATCATATCTACAACTTTAGGAAATAAAATTGATCTTGATCTAATGTACCAGTCTTCTGCTGAAATTCTCAACCAAACTGATCTTGAATTGAAGGAAGTTTTTGCTGCACTAAAGTATGCCTTCCTAGGGGACAATCAAACACATCCTATTTTCATTTATTTTTCTCTTAATGACAATGGTGAGAAGATGCTTCTAGATGTCCTTAGGAAACATAAGAAAGCCATTGGTTGGATCCTGTCTGATATTCCTGGGATTAGACTACTTATTGGGACCCATAGTATTGTTCTGGAATCTGATTCAAAGCCATGTCGTCAGCCTCAATTGCGACTTTATCCTAATCTCATGGAGGTATTAAGGAAATAACTTCTGAAATTGTTAAAAGTTGCTCTCATATATCCCATAGATGAAAGTGAATGGGTGAGCCCAATCCATGTGGTTCCAAAAAGGCTGGAATCACAGTGATAACCAATGAGGATTGAGAGATTCTTCCAACAAGGGTGAGTAGTGGATGGAGGGTCTGCATTGACTATAGGAAGCTAAAATCATTCACCAATAAGGACCATTTCCCCTTACCATTCATTGACCAAGTCCTTGAGAGAGTGGCAGGTCATGCCTTCTATAGTTTTTAGATGCGTACTTAGGGTATAATCAATTTGAGGTCTCCCTAGAGGACCAAGGGAAGACTACATTCACATGTATTTTCAGTACCTTTTCCTTCAAACACATGCCCTTTGGTTTATGTAATTCTCCTGGAACCTTCTAGCAGTGCATGATGGGAATCTTGTCAGACATGGTAGGGGATTTTTTTTAGGTATTCATGGATGAATTCTCTATGTTTGGGGATAATTTTGAGAGATTTATTAGGAATTTAGAGAGAGTTTTTTCAATATGTGAAGAAAAGAATGTAGTCCTAAACTTGAAAAAATGCCATTTCATGGTTATAGAGGGACAAGTTCTAGGCCATCTGGTCTCAGGGAGGGGGATTGAAGTTGATAAAGCCAAGGTTGACATCATTCGTCACCTTCCATCACCCAAAAATGTCAATGAAGTGAGGTCTTCCTTAGGACATGCTAGTTTCTATAGAAGATTTCTCAAGGTCTTTAGTTCAATCCCTCATCCCCTTTGTGATCTTCTAGTTAAGGATGCTCCATTTGTTTGGATGGAAAGCTACGAGGGTTCATTCTCAACCCTCAAATCCTCTCTCACCTCTCCTCCCATTATGAAATATCCAAATTGGAACCTTCCTTTCGAACTTATGTGTGATTCCAGTGACTTTGTTGTAGGAGTTGTGTTTAGAAAACGTTGTGATAAAACTCCTTTTGTCATTGCTTGTGCAAGAAAATCCTTAAATGATGCCCAAATCAACTACACCACCATTGAGAAAGTTTTTCTTTCTATTGTGTTTTCCTTATAGAAGTTTAGGTCTTACCTTTTAGGATCCCCCTTCATTATGTTCACTGACAATTCTACACTAAAATACCTCTTCCAAAAACAAGATGCCAAGGATAGACTGATTAGATGGGTCCTTCTCTTACAAGAATTTGACCTCGCAATCATGGATAAAAAGGGCATTGAAAATGTTGTAGCTGATCACCTCTCTAGGATGGAATTAAATGACAACTCAAATCCCCATTTTGTGTCTCATTCATTTCCTGATGAACACCTATACTTTGTGAGTGACTTCCCCTGGTATGGTGACATAGACAATTTCTTAGTTACAGGAGTCATTCTAAAATTCTTAGGGACTCATGCAGAAATGAAATTACATTCTGATGTTAGAAAATATGTGTTTGATGATCCATACATCTATAAGTTCTTCCCTGATCAAGTTATTAGGAGGTGTGTCCCAGAATCTGAACAAGTGCCCATCCTTAAATTCTGTCATAGTGAGGTATGTGGAGGTCACTTTTCCTCTAAGAAAACATCTGCTAAGATTATTCAAAGTGGTCTCTTCTAGACCACCCTGTCAAGGGAATCTTACACATTTTTTCAATGATGTCCTAGGTGTCAACAAGTATGGTCCATCACAAAGAGGAATCAAGTGCCACTAACTCTCATCTTAGTGGTTGAAATCTTTGACTGTTGGGGAATTGATTTCATGGGTCCCTTCCCAAACTTTAGGGGATATCTCTACATTCTCTTAACTATTGATTATGTCTCTAAATGGGTTGAGACCATTCCTAAAAAATCCAATGATGATCAAACTGTGATTAGATTTCTCAAGGAAAACATCTTCTCAAGATTTGGAATTCCTAGGGCTATCATTAGTGATCATGGAACACATTTTTGCAATCAACCATTCTCATCACTCATGGAAAAATATGGAATTTCTCAAAAAATTTCCACTACTTACCAACCACAGACCAATGGTCAAGATGAGTTAACCAAACATGAAATCAAACAAATTCTTGAGAAAACTATCAATCCTTCTAGGAAAGATTGGTCCGAGAAACTCTTGGATTCTCTTTGGGCTTATCGTACAACATTCAAAACCATCCGAGGAATGTCACCATATAGGTTGGTTTATGGAAAAGCATGCCATTTACCTATTGAAATTTATCATAAGGCCTTTTGGGAAATTATGAAAATGTATTATGACCTCTCATTTTCCAGAACAAAAACGATATTAGATCTCAATGAACTGGAGGAATTAACGATGGAGGCTTATGAAAATTAAAGGATCAATAAATCTAGAGTTCAAGCCTACCAATCTAGGAATATCAAGGTCAAATATTATGAACCAGGAAAACTTATGCTCTTGTATAGTTCAAAACATCATTCACACCCGGTAAAGATAAGGTCTAGATGGTCAGGACCCTACATAGTGTATAAGGTGTACCCCCATGGGGCAGTAGAGATTCAAGATCCCACAAGTGGCTACATTTTCAAGGTCAATGGTCAAAGGTTAAAACCATTAATTGAATAATTCAATAAACATGCAATAGAGGTGGAGTTAACTGAGCCAACCTATGAACCCAAAAAAATGATAGGTTTAGGATCCATGTCGAGCTAACGACGTTAAAAAAAGCGCTTCATGGGTGGAAACCCATGGTTTTCTTGTTTTAAATATTTTTGGAATATTTTTTTATTAATCATTTTGATATTTAAAAAAAATAAACTGTTGATATGTTCTTATTTTATGAGTATGGATGGGTATGAAAGGGGAGAATCGTATTCATCTGTGTCATGCAGTGTGATCCCTGAGTACTACCTTACCTAGAAATTAAAAAGAAGACAATGCATCATCAGTTGATTTAAAAAAATGGAAAACCATAAAAATTATGAGACTTGACATTAAATAAATTATTGTGTTGTTTGTTTTGATTGGTTTTTTCTTGTTTGTATGGTTTTGGGACTAATTTTTTTGGTGAGACATATTCAATCAAGGAGGTGCCTACATCTCCCATGACACCAAAGTGTGAATTGGGAGCACGAAATCATCATTATGAAGCCACCAGGTGAACTTGTTCTATGCACTTTCCAACTCATTTCCCCCACCCACCCACTTCTCCTCTATTTTATTTTTACGAAACTATGAACAGTTTCATTCTAAGTTGGGGGGTGATGTGGAAACAAAAGGTTTGTAAAAAAACAATAATAAAAAAAAGTAATGTAAAACTCCTTTATCATTCATATAATAACATCTTTTATCACATTAAAACTACATAGAAAATAATTTTTATTTCCTTGACTCTTAATTTAATTCATGATTATGTTTAATAGAATTGATTTTGGAAGTTTGGTTTTCCAATGAAAATTTTCATCATTTTTATTTTCATCCATTAAATCAAAATGCCACAATGCACGTCCTCTAGACTGTGGGGTACCAATTTGAATTTTTGGGGCGCATAATAAATAGCATAGGTTGGTTTGATTTTTATGAATAATATGAGTAGTCAAAAAAATAAAAATATAACAAAAGAATATTTAAAAAAATAAAAAAAAATAAAAAATTCGCGTGTAGAGCAATGGATTGATAAAATACGAAGCTTTCGGCACTTGGAGATCGTGACTCCAGAGTTGTCTAGCCCTGAGTTTTTTACTCTATCTCTATTTATGGTAATATGACATTGTTTTTGATTATGTTAACTCGAGACGATGCCTGAGTATGTGGGCTTCACTTGTTGCCCTAAGGCCTTTGAGTCTGGGAGTCATTGGAAAAGTCTTGCTACATGGGTTAATTTTATTAACTGTAATCTTAATTAATATAGAAATATTGCAAAAAAAATAAAATAAAAAATAAAAAATCCAAAAAAAGGAATTAAGAATACTCATATTAGGAATAAATTTGATTCCATCTAGCGCTTCCATGATTTTCCCCTTGAATGAAAATGAACCCCCATATATATTATGATTCACAACACATCATTACACCTAATTGAGTTGGATGAAGTATGATGATGGATTTGATTAAAGGAATGGTCTTGGGATTGGGATATGCTTTTAAATTTATCTTGTTATAAATTATCTTGATAGGTTATAAGGATATATTTGTGTGCAGTTTACATTTCCAGCACTATTTGTTATAATGTGTTTGAAGAAAGGAATTCAAATAAAATCATTGAATTATTTGCTCGGGACTAGAAAATCTCAATTTGGGGGTGTGATTAGCCAATTAAAAACTATATGTTAATTACATTTTATGGTATTAAATGTTCATTTTTGTTCTTATGGGCCTGAGTTAGTGGATTTTGATTTTGAACTTCCATTCTCATCATTTGTGCAATTCATGCCTAATGCACACCAATTTAGGCCCAATGAGTCATCTAATTCTAAGGAATGTAATTATCCATATTTTAATTTTATATTTCATGAAATGGATTTTCAATTAAATTTAAACATTTTTTATTCAGGGATCAATGGATGATTCTTAAAGGATGAAGGAGATATTTGGCGATGAAAAGAAACAATTCTGGAGAAGGCAGATTGGACACCAGCCTACTGATGAGAATGTGGGTCACACAAGACAAGCCCAATGAAGCCCAAATTTTGTAGGATTCTATACAACATATATGGGAACACATAATTATTCAAGAGGAAGTTCTAATTATGCTTCCATTATGGTTATTTATTCATCCCAAGTTAGAGATAATATTCTTGGCCAGATTATACGGCCTAGAAAAATAGCCCATTAATATGATCATATCGTCGAATAGACAACTCAAAATGGGCCCAAATTTTACCTAATGTTAGAAGACATCCTGGGAATAATTTTTTATTATGTCCCACTCGGATTCGGTCATCTAGAAGGTCTTCCAATCGCGTCTGTTTGGTGAAGGAAAGCTGGATTCCACCTCAGGTCAAGGGTGGAAAAATCAACTCTCCCTTACGTTCCACCTACCTATGGCCTACCACAATTAATTGAGTAGACTTAGAATATTGGAGGCTCGACCCAAGGGCTCAAATTCCTATTTAAGGCAGTGGTGTTGGAGGATTGAAGAATATTTGTTGCTTTGTTCTATTGTAATGTTATGCTGCAATTTTTTTGTCCCAAATTTGTCTTTCACATGTAAGTTGTTCAATTCACTTTAGTTTCTTAATAAAAGTTCTTATTATACTCTTATTATTTTGTTCTTCATATCAATTTTATACCTTTGGATTAAGGTGGGAATTTATTCACATCAAAGCTTGTGAAATTATTCACACAACAGTGGTGTGATCATTTTATTTTTGTTATTTTCATTACTTCTCCATTTCCTCCCTCATGAGTCTACTCTCCGCTTCCATTGAAACCATGGGATCAATAGAGGGCTAACCCACTTATGGGTTGATCGAAGGAGTATAAATGGGAAATAATGGATGTTATTTATCCCCCCATTAATGTATAATCACTTATTTAATTGAGATTTTTATTTGATGATTTTTAAACTCTATCATCCTTATTGAATTTAAGGCCACACAATTCCAGTGCTAATACGAACCTTTACCTTGAAGTGCTCAAAACATTGATCCTTCAAGTGTATAGGTGATTAGTATTAATGGTTGTAGGCATTAAACTAGTAATTGATGATGTTGTTTTATCTCTTCAAATGAACCCATCTCAAATATAAGAAATTGAAATCTTTGAAAAAGAAATTAGTCCAATCCACCCCGAGAAATAACCTAGAATCAAATCATTCATTTAAAATGAATTCCCTTAAGTCTCTTAGAGTTACTTTCTAACCATATAAAATCAAACCAATGTTGGCCACTTAATAGCCAAAAACTGTCCATAGAATTTACGTGTCTATAGGTTTTTTCTTAGGTTGCTGAGGATTCGATAACCGAAGCTAAACTACAAGGACAGTCCTACCTTATTCTCTTGGGTAAATTTGTGCGAGAATCAGTCATTCACACGCATTCTTATAAAAACAACACCATTGAATTGGATATTTAACTCAAAAAATGGTGATTGGGTTAAAATTATTCTTATCAAGTTCATATCGATGACTTGAGAATTTACCAATGGAGTGATTATCTGTATCAAAAGTATATCCACAGAAAGGGGAGTGGAAATTATGACATAAAGAAATTAATAGTGATTACTCACCAAATCTTGGTGTAAAATAATAAATGAACTATGCTTAAAGCCGAATGAGTGGAAATTAAAATTTCAAATTCCCTTGTCGATTTGGTAACATACGAAACATACACCCATGAAATAAGGATCATAAAATGATGATGTAAATATCAATAAATTAAAGTATATTACACAATGAATACAATCATGGGTATTACACACACCACATGCAATAAATAAGTGGTGAACAATGGAAATCTCACAAAATTAAAAGTGAGATAAGAAACCCCTTACTTTGTACTTTTTCCTTGGTAAATGGTAGGTTAACCTCTTGTATAATGGTGAAATAAATGTTATTCAATTATAAAATAATTAAATGCATTAATATGATATCATATACAATCTTTTAACATTGATTTGTTGATAATATATTAGTATTATCGTCGTTTTGGGTGTTAACAGGTTCATTTTCCTTTATCTTATCTGTTATACGAGCCACAATTGTTATGGATGGGATGTATCTTATTTATATCCAGAATGATATCATGTCTCCAAAAATTATTTTTAATCATCAAATTAAATTTATTTTTGAATGGATATTATGGAGAATGAATATCATCGCGTTCGTGGAGACGGTAATCCGTACTTACGCACGAGGGACAATATAATTCTTTTCATATTAAAATAATATATAATTGGATGTTATATCATATATACAGAATAATTATCATGTTATATTTATTATTTACATGAATTATACATCATTATTATACCCATACAAAAAATAATATATTGAATAACAATTACACCTCAACGTGGAGATGGTAGGCCGTACGTACGCACGTATGGTGACATGCCATTCAAAGAATGGATATAATACTGGATATGGTTGTACCATATTTATAATAACATCACAGTATATAGAAGATACTGGATTTATTATTTTATAATTGAAATAAAAAAGAAATAAGAAGTGTAAGAAGAAAGAAACTTGAAAGAGGGTGGTAAAATCATTACCTCTTCTTTCGGTACTTCCTTTTGATTTGATCAAAAGGGATACTTAAGATGGATTTCTGGCCAAAGGAGGGCTTCTATGATGAAGTGAGGGAAGTTGAGAGGATATTTGGGTAGGGTTTGGCAGAACTAAAAGGATTTTAATGTATGAATTAGGGAGAAGGGGGAGTGCCCTTGTATAAGAGGGGTGAGGGGCACCATAGGAAAACAGAAAATATTATTTTATAATAAATTCATATTCGGTTTATAATGGCTCCAAATTGACTTATTTGAAGGTAATGTGGGGATGGGTCGAAAGACTTTCAACCAATAGAATTTAGATTGGTTTGAGTCACTATATTAACCTCATCATTTATATTTAACTCTTAGTTAAATAGTTTAACATTTACCATGTCTCTTTGTATTTTTATATTATATGGTTAATAAAAAAACTATAACAAGACAAGAAAACACCAAGTGGATAATTATAAATATTTAAAACCTTATCTAAGATATTTGGCCAAACCGTACATTTATATGATTATAATATCAATTAATAATATAATATTTTTTAAATACTACTTTATGTCAATTTAGACTATATTTAATAGTAGATTTTTTTAAGTTATAAAAACTATATTAATTCAATGTAAATTTATTTAATCAATCCTAACATGTCATATTAACCTATAAAATTATTTTAATTCATAAAAATTTTCAAATTACATTTATTTAGATATTTATATTATCAATTATTTTAATATTTCATTAATTAGGTAATTACTCCATCACTATTGTGTCATAAATAAATTAAATTATTTTATGTCTAAAAATTATAAATAAAATTCTTTTATGTATGAAATCGTTTTATCTTTCTATTTAATATTTATAATCGAATTTACATTATTTATAACCCTATATTAAAAATGTTTTTGTTATTAAACTTTGATTTTAACTCTTTTAACTCTTCGTTGAATTAAATAATAATAAATGCTCTAATCTTATCCAAGTAGACCAAATAGGTTCATATTTTATTCATAAGGTTGTTTTTGGTCTAATTATACTTATCCAATAGAATTTGGTCATGTGTTAAGGTTATAATAATATAATTTTTACCATTAATTACCCAATTTACATTTAATAGAGATAAATAAAAGAAAAAATTTACTATTCACTAAAAATTATTTTTATCTTATTGAAACTCATTTTACTCCTTTAAATTAACCATGTCTCTCAGATTTTCGAAATTCCACTAACAAAAGTGGTAAAATTATGTTTTATGTAAATTTGAAAATTCTCCTAGGAGATGGGTAAAAGACAGTGAAAAGATCAATAACATATATATATATATATAATTATTATAAACTGACTCCAATGACTTAAATTGAACTTACATAGGTATTATGTTTCTATTTTGACATAAAATAAATTTAAATAAAATACATAATTATTTAAAAAACAATTCAGTTTTATACTATATCTCAGTGTTTTTCACTATTCATTGAAAGTTTTCAGAAAAATACCAAAAAATCACCATAAGATAATTTCGATATTATGAATCCAAAAATGAAGTCCATTTTGAAAGAAAAAAATTTATAAAATTTCAAAAAGTGCGTATTACTATTCATAATGCCTACTTTGATTGGTCGTGGTGTGTTAGAATCTAGAAGTTGCGTACAACGCAAGCTATTTCATTATTTAAAGGGAAATGTACAGTGGAAGCTTGGGATTTTACAATACTATAAGAAATTAATTATAGATTAAATTTTTTGTTTTGTTAGTAATAAAGTCATTAAAAAAATATTTGGGGTGATAACTTGTTCATTTTCCATATATGTTTTGGTAAAATGGTTTATGTATTTTCAACTAGTTCATTTTATCATCATATAATTATTATTATTAATTAAATATTTAACATATTTATTTATAATGTAAACTTTTATAGCTATTCGTATTAATCGATGATCAAAATGAATTACATCACATTTTCGATACAACAGTCTATATATAATGTAACACCCCAAGATTTCATAGTGTGTTATTTCTTCAAAATAATTCAATAACTTGCACTACACGCAACACCGAGTTCAATTGCACCATGACTTACCAAAAAAAAGCCATTAAAAGAGGTCATGAATAGCATTAACTACATTTTTAACTTTATATAATCCTTATAATTTTAGAATCCATATTATGAGTTTCTTAGTCATAATGCAAGAACAGATTCATTTTCAGTATTGCACTTTTATCAACTTTAATAGTGAAACCTTTTTAAATAAAATATTTTAAACTATCTGAATAAATTGGGACATCAAAAAAATTTAAAATGAAACATCCCAAGCTTCCACGGTACGCTTTCCTTTGAATAAAATAGTAGCGTGTGTTGTACGCAACCTTGAGTTTTAACACACGCCACAACCAATCAAACTAGCCGTTATGAATAGTAATACCTAAATTTTGAAATTATATATATTTTATATTTTAAAATGGACTTCATTTATGGATTCGGAATATCGAATTTAGCCTAAGGTGAAATTTTGGTACTTTTTGGATAACTTTCATATTTTGATGAATAGTGAAAATTACTAAATTTTAATTAAAAACAACTTTTTTAATCAAAATAATTAATATTGATAAATTATGAATTTTAGTAGTTTTAAAGTATATTTAGAATATATTTTTACCATTTAATATAATGTTGGTCATTGGACATAATTTTACAATTAAACTGAACATAAACAAGTGTTAATCTTTTGATAGTTATTATCTCTTATAAACACGCTTTTTGTTTTGACAGCGAGAATTAATTTTAAATTAATTTCTGCCACTTCTGTGTTTTGAATTTAGAAAAATGGATTCCATATTTGTAATCAGGATGTCCAAATTGTGTAAATAGGTAACTTTTATTTTTAGACATTTTGAATAATTACTGTGGTAAATATTTTATTTACTATGGTTAAGAGTAAATCCGGTAAATAAGGGTTAAAAAATAATATTATAATAATACAACATTACCCTAAAACGTGTCCTAACATTATTGTTGGACACATACCAGACCATGAGCATCCTTGGGTCAATTTGGGGACCCCTTGGAGCCACTTGTATGGGGTAGGGACACTTTATATTAATAAAGTTAAAATAAAAATAAAAATTGCATAAGCTTACATCTTTTAGAAGAACACATTTTACATAGGGTTATAAATGTTGGATTTTCGATTATAAATATTCATTAGAAAGCTAAAACGATTTCCTACATAATGATATTTTATTTATAATTTTTAGACATTAAATAAGTTATTTTATTTATGACACAATGATGATGCAGTAATTACTATAATAGTGAAAAATTAAAATAATTGATATTATAAATAAAAAAATAAATATAATATGAAACTTTTAATGAATTAAACTAATTTTATAGGATAATATGATATATTAGGATTGATTTTATTGACTTTGTTCGAAGTAATCAATCTGTTATGAGTTTCAAAAAAATCAACTATTGAATAGTGTCAAAATTGACATAAAAGGGTTCTTAAAACAAATATTATATTATTAATTGATATTAAATTCCTAAAAATCTAAGGATCGACCAAGAGACTTATATCATGATAGGGTAATCATTAATGGACCACTTGGGGGTCTCTTGGATGTATATAGTAAGTTTATTAACCATATTATATAAAACTACAAAGAGACATTGTAAAAGTGAAACTAATTAACTTAGAGTTAATACTTAAAGATAAGGTTAATATAAGTACCCAAACCTATCTAACTTCTATTGGTTGAGTTGCTTTCGACCTATCCCCACCTTAACATTTAAATAATCAACTTTTGAGCCATTAGAAACCGAATATGAATTTATTATAAATTAATATTTCTAGCTTTTCCAAAGGTGCCCCTCACCCCTCTTATAAAAGGGCACTCCTCCTTCTCATTTCTTCACTCCTCTAAAGCCTTTTGGATCGGCCAAACTCTGCCCAAATACTCTCCCAACATCCCTCACTACAACCTAGAGGCATTAGTTTGATCAGAAATCCAACCTAAGGAGCCCTTTTGATCAAATCAAAAGGAAGAACCCGAAGAAGAGGTAATGATTTCACCACCCTTTTCTAAGATCATTTCTTCTTCCACTTCTTCTTCCTTTGTTCTTACCATTCTAAAATAATAACTCCAGTATCTCACATATACTGTGATGTTATTATAAGTATTGTACAACCATATTCAAGATTCTATCCACCCTTTGAATAACATGTCACCATACGTGCGTACGTACGGCTTACCGTCTCCACGTCGTGGTGTAATTGTTATTCAATATAATATTATTTGGATGGGTATAATAATGATGCGTAACTCATGTAAATAATAAATATAACATGTTAATGATTCTGTATATATGATATACCATTCATTTATATATTATTTTAATATCAAAAAAATGATATTGTCGCTCGTGTGTACGTACGGACTACCGTCTCCACGAACGCGATGAGATTCATTCTCCATCGTAACCATTCAAGTATAATTATCATTTGATGATTTAAAAATGATTTTTAAGGACTAGATATCATTCTGGATATGAATAAGATACAACAACCATGGCTTATGTAACAAAACATATAAATAAAATGAGTAAGTTAACACCCGAAACGACGATAATTCTAAGATATTATTAACAAATCAATGTTAAAAGATCATATATGATATCATATTAATATATATGACTCTTGTATAATTTAATAACAATTATTTTACCATTATACAGGAGGTTAACCTACCCCAACAAAGGAAAAGTACAAGGTAAGGTATTTTCTTATCTCACATTCAATTCCGTGAGATTTCCATTGTTCGCCACTAAATTATTGAAAGTGGTGTATTGTGTACTGCCATTTGATATATATTATCATGATTCTCTTTATATTCATGTTATTCTGTAAATCATTTGGTGGTTATTAACTTTTGTCCATACGACTCAGTTGATTAACGTGGTAAGGGGTTTTCATCTCACTCCTTATTTCCGTGAGATTCATGCTATATTTCCACCATCAGCTTTTGTGTGGTGTATGTGCTGCCCATAATTATATTATTTGTGTAATACACTCTAATTTATGTGTATTTACATATTCATTGTATGATACCTATTTCATGGGTTGTATGTTTCATAAGTTACCAAATTGGTAAGGTTTATTTCACAATCTCTTCATTATCCGAGATTTTTTATATGTAATAATCTACTGGGATCTCTTTATCATCCATGTTTCTTAAAAATGTATTTCAAAACATTTTTACTATTTACAAGAATATGGGTTAAATTCATTTATAACCTCGTTTGACTTTTTATTAGAGGTTTATAAAGGAATCTTTCTGTCATTTTCCAAACAAGGTTCTTTTTAACCTTTTCGACAAAATTATGGTAAGAATGTTTTTTTGTTAACTTATACGACAGGTGCGGTTATTCTCTTCCATTATTACACCTTTGAAGCTTCCCTTACACGCTTGTAAGGATATTTTCAAAATAAAGTTTTTCTTTTATAATTATGTGATTTTTAAATGATTTCAAAAAAAGAGATATTTCTCTCAAATATATGAAAATCCAGTGCAAATGTATACGTATTTAACGCAAGCTTAAAAATGTTTTCAGAAAACCCGACTCTCGAGTTTGGTAGATATGAAGGGATTGGGAGTGGACCCATCATGGCCTGTAATTAGTCGAGCAGTCTCAGAATTAGTTATTTTGTTTTCAGAAGCCTGCATAATGTTTTCAAAAAAAACACTGGAGTGTATTTTAGCAATTTTAAACGTAAGTATCTTCTAAAAAAAATTGCATCGGTAGGTCTCATGAGACAAACTAGTGTTTTGGCACAAGGCCTTGACAAAATCTTATTTGTAGTCTTGGAACGAGGCCTTGGCTATGTGGTTATGATAGTATGGTATTATGCATTCCAACATTATGAAAGTGGTTATTGATTTTTTCATGTGATTATTCTATTAGTAGAATATCCATGTGAATAAGTAAATGACATTATTTCATTTTATTTATGCCATACCATGTTGAAAGTTCATGTTTGAAAGGCTTTTGTTTTAGTTATACATTGCCTTAAAAGTTTATTCTTATTTATGAAATTTTCCACTATTTTGTTATCCTTACTGGGCATTTGAGCTCACCCCTTTTATATGTTTTATTTTTCCCAGGAAGTGAAGAAGTAAATTATGAATGACCTGCAGGGATATTATGTTGGGATATGAGTGTGGATTATGGAGACATTATGTTGTTGTAGTAGTTTTTCATTTTATGATGTAATGTAAAACCTATGAATATATCTAGTGTTTCCAAGGATACTAAACCAATCAGTCTTTCGAGATTTGATCTTTCTTGTGATCATGCCAATGTTACGAAGTAATGCACCGACTCTGGGTAGCTGGGGTCGGGGCGTTACAGTTGGTATCATAGGAAGTTTAGTACAAACCTTGGAAGCTATATTTAGATAAACTCTGATTAGAGCATGTATACCTAAGATGAACTTTGAGGATTAGTATAGAAGAACTTCCTAGAATTTTGGTATTGTAGAGTTTTTGTGAGTTTTCCGAGCAATACATCCCTGTCTGGATACGAGCAGGTAGAGGCGGCTCTGGCACAGATGTACCTAGGGGTAAAACCCGAAAACACCGCTTTGAGCTAGACTCGAACGGGAACTGGTGCACGACAACGGGCCTTGCTGCACTCTTGGTTACGACACTCCCGGGGGATATGCTTAGGATAAATCTCATTTTCTTTACAAATCATTATGAAGGTTTTATGAGTATATACTTCCTCAAAGAAAACATTTTTATGATTATGGATTATATCCATAAATAGTTCAATTTATGTTAAGTGTTTTATAAGTATGGGATTATGTATTTTGATTCATAAACTGATCAAGTTTATTCCATTGTATAGAAATGGCGCCCAGTAGAAGGAATGAGAACTCCAGAAATACACATGATTCAAAGAGAAGGAAGGATCATATCTTTCATGGTCTTAAGCTAGAATTTATAAGAGAAATAGTCTCCCATGTATTATCAACATATGAAGAAATAATATCATGAGTTGATACGATAAGTAAAGAGTTTACTGAGTCCTATGGCTTTGAAGGGAATCAAGAGAAGAAAAGGATGGAAGAGAGTAAGATGGATAAAGGGAAAAGGGAAAAGAAGAATTTTCCCATATGTGGTAACTGTGGAAAGAAACACCCTGTAACTTGCCTGAAAGGAATGGGAGTTTGTTATAAGTGTGGAGGAAAAGGGCACAAAGTACGTGACTGCAAGGGTAAGAAAATGGTTTTAAATGTACAATGCTTCATTTGCAAGGAGTTTGGACACTACGCGATCCTATGTCCCAGTCATCAGACTATGCCGCAAATGATGTTATTGGATAATAATCAAGTTATGATACTACCACAGATGAAGAGGAATGATTTGAGTTCTTATGTTGATTATGTCAATTGAGTGTTGTATCAACAATGTATTTGTTACAATAATCATGGAGTATATAAGGATTGTACTGCAGTACTATTTCATTAAGGACTTGAGATTGTGTGGAAAAAATAAAAGTGACTCAATAGCAGGATAAATTTTTGGAAAATATATGGTTGAGAGAAAGATAAACCATAATATGGTTCTGATACCGAGGTAGTGATTTTAGAATAATACATGATTGATTTGGATAAATTATATTGGATATTCTTGACTACCCTGGAACTGATTAATGATTTGTATATTCCATCATTGTTGGGTTTTAAAACATTTTTGGATTAATGAAGTATATCCATCTTTCTATATGGAATAAGGGAGCATGAATGTAATCAATATGGAATATGGTAATTCAGGATGTTTCGGTGTATTAAAAGAATACATGATGAAGGTATTCATATGCTATTACGGGGTAAAAAGGTTCTACATTATGTTTACCTTACTTATAAATGTTGGACTGTGAGTTTGGATAGAAGTATTTTTGATAGTTCTAGTTTGGATTGCCATAAAAGGACAACCCGGAGGTCGGGCGGCAACCCGTCGCGTCCGGCAAGGCTGCGAGACTTGAACCTGCAACCAAAGGGCGACAAGGGTGTATCACCTGCCACTGGCCCACGAGATGTCATGGATTAAATAATGTAGTTTTTATTAAAAGATCTTGTAGATGAATTATAAATTCGTTTATTTTGGAACCCTATACGAATAGTGTAAATAGAATTTTTTTTACATTCTATTATCTTTTAGAGTGAAAGATGAGTTTGTGGTAGAAATTTATTAATGGATAAAACTCTAATTATAAAGTAAGTATATCTCCTTATGATCTTAGCCAATCTCATAAATAAATTCCTCAATATTAAGAAAAGCAACTTAGAACAAAAATGTTTTCCTAGATGGTACCTTAAATCATCACTAATTTATGGCTTTGGGATTGTTGGCCTTTTCATAGCCATGTTCTCTACCACTCTCCATCAGATAAATGATGGTTAGATTTTTCTTCCATATCCAAATTTTCCAACATGGAACCCTAGTATGTGTTATTTTCGGTAATCTTCATACTTTCGACTCTTTATAGAGGCCTCGTTAATTCATTTTTCGATGTGGGATTTCAACTAAGATATTTTGAAACGTCAAAAATGTGTTATCCCAATACCCTATATTTTGTTGAACCGATGGCACTTCAAATCATCATAGATTGATGAGTTTAAGGACCTCAATTATACACTTGTTTGTGATTGATGACCTCAATCACTACCTATAAATATTTACGTTTTTCCTCCGATTATATGTCTCTAATTGCCACCAATGTTCTCCTAATCAAGATCATAATTTGGTGGTGACACTTTCATTTCTCTTTTCCTCATATTAAGACTAAATTTTAGTAACCCAATTTCCGATGTGGGTTTTCCCAGAAATATATTATCTATTTTCAACCTTTTATTTTCGAAGAACAATTTCAAATTGCGAGGACGCAATTTATTGAAGGAGGGGAGAATGTAACACCCCAATATTTCATAGTGTGTTATTTTTTTCAAAATAATTCAATAAATTGCACTACACGCAACACCGAGTTCAATTGCACCATGACTTACCAAAAAAAAATCCATTAAAAGAGGTCATGAATATCATTAACTACATTTTTAACTTTATATAATCCTTATAATTTTAGAATCCATATTATGAGTTTCTTAGTCATAATGCAAGAACAGATTAATTTTCAGTATTGCACTTTTATCAACTTTAATAGTGAAACATTTTTAAATAAAATATTTTAAACTATCTGAATAAATTGGGAAATCAAAAAAATTTAAAATGAAACATCCCAAGCTTCCACGGTACGCTTTCCTTTGAATAAAATAGTAGCGTGTGTTGTATGCAACCTTGAGTTTTAACACATGCCACAACCAATCAAACTAGCCGTTATGAATAGTAATACCTGAATTTTGAAATTATATATATTTTATATTTTAAAATGGACTTCATTTTTGGATTCGGAATATCGAATTTAGCCTAAGGTGAAATTTTGGTACTTTTTGGATAACTTTCATATTTTGATGAATAGTGAAAATTACTAAATTTTAATTAAAAACAACTTTTTAATCAAAATAATTAATAGTGATAAATTATGAATTTTAGTAGTTTTAAAGTATATTTAGAATATATTTTTAACATTTAATATAATGTTGGTCATTGGACATAATTTTACAATTAAACTGAACATAAACAAGTGTCAATCTTTTGATAGTTATTATCTCTTAAAAACACGCTTTTTGTTTTGACAGCGGGAATTAATTTTAAATTAATTTCTGCCACTTCTGTGTTTTGAATTTAGAAAAATGGATTCCATATTTGGAATCAGGATGTCCAAATTGTGTAAATAGGTAACTTTTATTTTTAGACATTTTGAATAATTACTGTGGTAAATATTTTATTTACCATGGTTAAGGGTAAATCCGGTAAATAAGGGTTAAAAAATAATATTATAATAATAAAACATTACCCTAAAACGTGTCCTAACCTTATTGGTGGACACATACCCGACCATGAGCATCTTTGGGTCAATTTGGGGACCCCTTGGAGCCACTTGTATGTGGTAGGGACACTTTATATTAATAAAGTTAAAATAAAAATAAAAATGGCATAAGCTTAAATCTTTTAGAAGAACACATTTTACATAGGGTTATAAATGTTGTATTTTAGATTATAAATATTCATTAGAAAGCTAAAAAGATTTCGTACATAATGATATTTTATTTATAATTTTTAGACATTATATAAGTTATTTTATTTATGACACAATGATGATGCGGTAATTACTATAATAGTGAAAAATTACAATAATGGATATTATAAATACCAAAATAAATATAATATGAAACTTTTAATGAATTAAACTAATTTTATAGGATAATATGATATATTAGGATTGCTTTTATTGACTTTTTTCGAAGTAATCAATCTGTTATGAGTTTCAAAAAAATCAACTATTGAATAGTGTCAAAATTGACATAAAAGAGTTATGAAAACAAATATTATATTATTAATTGATATTAAATTCCTAAAAATCTAAGGTTCGGCCAAGATACTTATATCATTATAGGTTAATCATTAATGGACCACTTGGGGGTCGCTTGGATGTATATAGTATGTTTATTAACCATATTATATAAAACTACAAAGAGACATTGTAAAAGTGAAACTAATTAACTTAGAGTTAATACTTAAATATAAGGTTAATATAAGTACCCAAACCTGTCTAACTTCTATTGGTTGAGTTGTTTTCGACCTATACCCACCTTAACAGTTAAATAATCAACTTTGGAGCCATTAGAAACCGAATATGAATTTATTATAAATTAATATTTCTAGCTTTTCCAAAGGTGCCCCTCACCCCTCTTATAAAAGGGCACTCCTCCTTCTCATTTCTTCACACCTCTAAAGCCTTTTGGTTCGGCCAAACTCTGCCCAAATACTCTCCCAACATCCCTAAATATATCTTAGAGGCCTTAGTTTGATCAGAAAGCCAACCTAAGGAGCCCTTTTGATCAAATCAAAAGGAAGAACCCGAAGAAGAGGTAATGATTTCACCACCCTTTTCTAAGTTCATTTCTTCTTCCACTTCTTCTTCCTTTGTTCTTACCATTCTAAAATAATAACTCCAGTATCTGACATATACTGTGATGTTATTATAAGTATGGTACAACAATATTCAGTATTCTATCCACCCTTTGAATAACATGTCACCATACGTGCGTACGTACGGCTTACCGTCTCCACGTCGTGGTGTATTTGTTATTCAATATAATATTATTTGGATGGGTATAATAATGATGTGTAACTCATGTAAATAATAAATATAACATGTTAATGATTCTGTATATATGATATACCATTCATTTATATATTATTTTAATATCAAAAGAATGATATTGTCGCTCGTGCGTACGTACGGACTACCGTCTCCACGAACGCGATGAGATTCATTCTCCATCGTAACCATTCAAGTATAATTATCATTTGATGATTTAAAAATGATTTTTAAGGACTATATATCATTCTGGATATGAATAAGATACAACAACCATGGCTTATGTAACAAAACATATAAATAAAATGAGTAAGTTAACACCCGAAACGACGATAATTCTAAGATATTATTAACAAATCAATGTTAAAAGATCATATATGATATCATATTAATATATATGATTCTTGTATAATTTAATAACAATTATTTCACCATTATACAGGAGGTTAGCCTACCCCAACAAAGGAAAAGCACAAGGTAAGGGATTTTCTTATCTCACATTCAATTCCGTGAGATTTCCATTGTTCGCCACTAAATTATTGAAAGTGGTGTATTGTGTACTGCCATTTGATATATATTATCATGATTCTATTTATATTCATGTTATTCTGTAAATCATTTGGTGGTTATTAACTTTTTTCCATACGACTCAGTTGATTAACGTGGTAAGGGGTTTTCATCTCACTCCTTATTTCCGTGAGATTCATGCCATATTTCCACCATCACCTTTTGTGTGGTGTTTGTACTGCCCATAATTATATTCTTTGTGTAATACACTCTAATTTATGTGTATTTACATATTCATTATATGATACCTCTTTCATGGTTTGTATGTTTCATAAGTTACCAAATTGGTAAGGGTTATTTCACAATCTCTTCATTATCCGAGATTGTTTATATGTAATAATCTACTGGGATCTCTTTATCATCCATGTTTCTTAAAAATGTATTTCAAAACATTTTTACTATTTAAAAGAATATGGGTTAAATTCATTTATACCCTCATTTGAATTTTTATTAGAGGTTTATAAAGGAATCTTTCTGTCATTTTCCAAACAAGGTTCTTTTTACCCTTTTCGACAAAATTAAGGTAAGAATGTTTTTTTGTTAACTTATACGACAGGTGCGGTTATTCTCTTGCATTATTACACCTTTGAAGCTTCCCTTACACGCTTTTAAGGATATTTTCAAAATAAAGTTTTTCTTTTATAATTATGTGATTTTTAAATGATTTCAAAAAAAGAGATATTTCTCTCAAATATATGAAAATCCATTGCAAATGTATACATATTTAACGCAAGCTTAAAAATGTTTTCAGAAAACCCGACTCTCGAGTTTGGTAGATAGGAAGGGATTGGGAGTGGACCCATCATGGCCTGTAATTAGTCGAGCAGTCTCAGAATTAGTTATTTTGTTTTCAGAAGCTTGCATAATGTTTTCAAAAAAAACACTGGAGTGTATTTTAGCAATTTTAAACGTAAGTATCTTCTAAAAAAAATTGCATCGGTAGGTCTCATGAGACAAACTAGTGTTTTGTCACAAGGCCTTGACAAAATCTTATTTGTAGTCTTGGCACGAGGCCTTGGCTATGTGGTAATGATAGTCTGGCATTATACATTCCAACATTATGAAAGTGGTTATTGATTTTTGCTTGTGATTATTCGATTAGTAGAATATCCATGTGAATAAGTAAATGGCATTATTTCATTTTATTTATGCCATACCATGTTGAAAGTTCATGTTTGAAAGGCTTTTGTTTTAGTTATACATTGCCTTAAAAGTTTATTCTTATTTATGAAAGTTTCCGCTATTTTTTTATCCTTACTGGGCATTTGAGCTCACCCCTTTTATATGTTTTATTTTTCCCAGGAAGTGAAGAAGTAAATTATGAATGACCTACAGGGATATTATGTGGGGATATGAGTGTGGATTATGGAGACATTATGTTATTGTAGTAGTTTTTCATTTTATGATGTAATGTAAAACCTATGAATATATCTAGTTTTTCCAAGGCTACTAAACCAATCGGTCTTTCGAGATTTGATCTTTCTTGTGATCATGCCAATGTTACGAAGTAATGCACCGACTCTGGGTAGCTGGGGTCGGGGCGTTACATATAAGAAGGGGTGTTGTTTTCTCTTTTCGATAGATGGATTGTAATATATTAAATTATAATTACCATTTACTAATAATTATTATATGATAAATATCACATATATTCATTAATTATATCCTTAATACAAACCATGTAGATCAAAAATGAAAAATGAATTGCATTCCTTTATTTAGGTGGTATTCTACACTTATACTCACGAGATGTTATAAAATTACAATTGATTAGATGTTAAGAATGTGGATAAGATCTTATAATTAAATTAGAATAACTATTTTGATATATATCATCAATAATCATTTAATATATTGTAATAATCGACCATGAAATGTGGTGGTGGAAAATGAATTATATTTTTATGTGATAGCTAAAGTCCACACATGTGCATGAGCAGTATGTTAATTCCCTATTTCATGGAAAATGAGATTGATAAACGCTATTAAAAAAATATAATAATATATTTGTTTGTTTTAGATACATATTTTATTCTATTTTAATGTTTTGTAATGAATTAAATGTGGTAAAATAATATGTAAAAGTATTGAAATCATTTTAAACTATCACCTCTTAGATGGGAGACCTCCTTTTTATTTCATCTAAAGAAACCAAAGGATGATCTTTGGATAAAACTAAATCTTACATAAATAGGTTAAGGATGTATATAATGGGTTATTAATGGTTTGGGTATGCTATGTGCCACATGGTTTTTTGAGTAAGAGATTAGTTTCAAAGTCCTTTTATAGTGAAGTAATTGAAACAAATGGAATTACTAAAACTATTAAAATATAATAAATTAGTTTTCATATGAAAGTTAAAAAAAATTATATATTTTTAATATAAGTATATATTTATTCAAAATAACCACAACCAATAAAATTTATATTATTTTAGATGATATTTTAACCCTTATCTCTTAGTTTTAACCTATAGTAAACCCTTTACTTAATTACCGTGATATGAATATTTTTTTTTCTATTTAGAAGTCAAGAATTAATGATAATAGTTATTGAGAAACATAATTGGTCAGTTATTTATATTATATACCATAAAACATTCACTTTTCAAAATACAATATTTTTTTTCATTTAATAGAATATTTTGTAAAATAAGATAAAATTGAAGACAATTTTAGGACTATTCCCATCTTTTAAAATTAATAAAAATAATATATAAATTTAATTAATAATTAATGTTTAAAAAATTAATAATAATTTATATTTATTTAAAAATTTATGGAACGTAATAATTCATTAAAATTTATTTATTTTAATAATTTTAATATAAATTATTTCACATTTCTATTAATTTATTAAGAAATGTGTTATCATTGAGTAAGCTTGTAAAGTAATTAATAAATTACAAAAAATATATAAATAAATTATAATGATAAAAAATCATTCATATTTAAAATAAAAATTTATAACTATACATAACATCTGGTTATCCATATGAATTTTTTGAGATATTAAAACATAAGGAGTGAAATTTTATATTTATTCATTACATAAAATAATATATAGGTTATTATAAATGGAAAGTGGTAATAAATTTCCCAAACATTGAAAAGAATAATATTAAAGTCTATATAAACCTATAAAATAAAATTATGGAATGTATTTTGGATATATATTGGCTATATTAAATAGTTTTAACCTAGTTTTACTCTTTTTACCCTTACCGTGGTGAATTATATTTTCCATAGTTCTAGTTCAAACAAAAAAGGTACCTCATTATGATATGTTAAACTAGTGATTATAAATATTTAATAAATTCTTAAGATAATAGTTCATAATTTTTTATTAAATTAATTTTAATATAAATGAGAAAAATTCCATGGAAAATAGTTTTTTTTTAAAATTCCCAAATATGAACATTTACGAAAATAATGTATACTAAATATTAACTTATAATTAATAAAATTATTTACAGATAATATATATTTATAATACATAATATTAAAATTTAAAACATCACGGGACATTTAAATTTCTTTTTTAGAGAAAAAATTGGTAGTTAAAAAATTTATTTTACACTATGTGCTTAAAAATAAGTAATTTCAAAAAATCCCACAACAAATCACTCTACGATAATATTGATATTAGAATATGAAAAACTATATTACTTTATTGAAATAAAATTTAAAAAAATAGTAAAAATTGTATATATTGTTCAATCTTAAAATTTATTAAACCATTAATAAATAGAATATATATTTTTTGAACCATAAATTTAAATTACTAAAAATTGAGTACATATTTATTACAAAATAATAAATAAATTTTATTTGAGTAAAAAATTTCTATATATATATATTTACTAATATGGTAAATCTTATTTATAAACATTAATTTTATTAAAATTTTATAATATATCATATTTTTATACAGTCTCAGTATTGTGTGTCAAAAATCTATTGAGCACATACAACATAATTAAAGAATAATACATTCCGAAATGTATTAGTGTTACATGAAGCCTCTCTAAGTATCTAATATATAATATCCAGTGGTATTGATTCCTAATCCATTTATATTGTTATAAATACTCAGGGGAAATGGACCTCAACCCATACATCACATGTATCATGATTTTGGCTAATATATTTCACCACAAATATCTCATATACAATTACCAAGGGAATTGAGACCACCCCATATATTTCATATACCATAAAAGTCATTAAATTTAATTATAACTCTGTGTTTAATTTAAAATTTCCATTTTTCTCAAAAATATGTCTCACCTTACACGATGTGAGAATCCTTGACAATAAATTCAACAAAAATATACTCCTATATCAATGGAGAAATTTTCAATAATAAATAAATACACAATGCATTTATTTTTGTTTTATTCCATCCACGCATTATGTTAGTGTGGCCACACATCAAACGAACTTGTTAAATAAGAGTAAAATTTAGGGGTGGATTTGATACCACCTATATTATTCATTTTAAAGTCTAAAAATCAAATAGAATACAATGATTCTAGCTAAAACTATAAATATACACAATAGAAAAATACTTTAAAATAAGGAACAAAAATTTAAAACAGATGTAGTTAATGGAAATAGATTGAAAAACTAATTGTGGGATGATAAATAGTGATTTATTTACCTTATTCTACCAGTTGATCTAAATAACGCATCAGTATACTTAGATTTCAAAGAGATCTCACATTAGGTAAAATAGAAAAATGGGGGGCTATATTCTGAATTTGTTTTTTTGTGCACAGTTCGTAAAATAAAATAATTTTCTTTTTATAATGTTTTCTTTATATAAATAAACATTTAATTTATTTTTGTATAAATCTAGAAAAATCTAGTCATAATGAAAAACTGAAAAGATTGGAAGTCTTTCGCAAATTAATCTTACTATGTTGAAATGAATATTTCTTTTTTAGAATGAATCTTACATTCTCAATATTAATCTCATCTTGTTGAGAAGAATATATTTTAGAATGACTCATTCTTTGGAAAAATGTTTCTTTTTAAAAATTAATCTAACTTTTTCAAAAGAACACTTAATTTGTTGAGTTGGATCTTCTTCAAAATTCATGTTAATGTTTCAAAATCATGATTAACTTTTCTAAATGTTTCATTATATAAAAAAACTTTTACAATATTTAAATGACTCAAACATTCTCAAATGAATCTTACTTTTTCGAAATAAATGTTTTATTATGGAAGGGAATCATACAGTATTGAAATAACCATTACATTGGAAAATGAATCTTAATTTTTGTAAATGAAACATATGTTCTTACAATTGAAAAATTTTAAGAAATTTTTTACAACATCCAAAAGAAAAAAAAATTATTTTATACCTTATAAAGGTGTTGAGACCCGTTAATAATAGTAGTCTCATGTTAGAAACTCCTAAAATAACGTTTTATAAAAAATTATCCTCCTAGTCTAGTGAGAAGGCATAATGATCATTCTATTACTTATACCCACAACCTCGATATATATATTAGATTCCCAAACACTTGGCTGACCCAATGCATTATCAAAATAAACATTCATGGATAAGTAACATTAAAAAACAACCATGAATCATTTGAATTTTTTTTAACAAAAATATTAAAATATATGATAAAAATTAATTAGTTTACGATTTTAGACAAAATTTAATCAAATTTATAGCAGAATTAGACTAGGATGTTGAAAAATATCCATCATATTACTTCTCATCCTCAATATTCCTTTTCATATATTATATGGCCTCTACAATGATTAAATATTTTTATTATGTATACTTTTCAAATTCACACTCGTGTTTCTCCTCTTGGACACTGTCATGCTACTACCACGACCACAATAAAGGAATAAAACATCCACATATAGAATTTTCGTTGTGTTCCACTATAAGGAAAAAAACAATCCTCAAATTATGCATCATCCTCGTTCTCAACATCATCAGTATTACACACATAGTAATGGTTGGGATAATATTTTCCAAGAAGAGACACTAAAATAAATCATCCATAGAATTTTAATGTCGTGTCATAGCCAAATGATATGCCCCTAAACAGATTCACTCCACAATGTCAAAAAAATCATATAAGTAGGTTCCATCATTAGTTATATATATATATATGATGATATATAAATATATAGAACACTATCATCAATACCTAATAACCTAGTACAAAATGTAGATGATGGTGTCGATAGTAGGTATATGGTCTCACCTTTTTGAGTGGAATCAAACCACTTCTTAATCAAATGAAAATTATCTATTGTATACTATATGTGACATATCCTAATAATCACATCCTATCCTACTTCAGATAAATTCAATGGTGAATAGTATGTCCTAATAGGAAAAAATATGAAATAATCCAATGAAATTGGTTCCTAATATCCCCTATTTATGATGAAATCTAATAGTTAAAAATGGTTCTCCCATGATCCACTAAATTCAAAGAAACACACTGAAATACATTCCTAAATAATAATAATGGTCAAATAGGCTATTTTTTATTTGTGTTTGGTATGATGTTCTAAAATACACATATACATAAAGTTTCTTTTACTGCCCTCTGTATAAGTGCATTGTAAATAAGGAATACCTAAATAATAAAATTCCTTATCATACTCTATGTAAATGAAGTAACTCCAATAATAAATCATACCCCAATTTCCTATAGATAACGCCACTAAAATTAGTATCAAATTAGACACCTTGTTCAATCAATCCACAATAACCTACCATACATCAATAGATCTAAGTGTCCCCAAAAATCCCACAACGAAATTGATAAAATAAATTCATTAATATCATTAGGATATATTTACATAAGGTTAAATCATTATTTATTAAATAATTCAATATTTTTTCGTAGTTTTTTTCAATGAATTGTAACTGAAGACTCAAAGTGGAGATGTTGTAAAATTCAAAAATTTTGAAGTAAACATCATGAATTTTAAGTGCAAGATGTGTATTCCATGTGGAAGGAACCAATGAGCTGAAGGGAAACCTATTAATCCAATATACATGAGTTGAACCATGTATAGGGTGTGAATCCCACATGAACGTCGTGAATGAACCTGATGAAGATACAAGATGTGAACATTATACATTATAAGAAATGTTTGAAACTCGAATCACATCAATGATTAAATTTTTGGAATTTGGAGATCCATAAACTTCAAGGACCATTCCTGATATAAAGTACAATACATCACACAAAATTACATGTCATGAATGTCTCAAAATAGTAGTCACCTAAAATATTAACACTACAAGAATTCCTTTTTGCATCATTTAACATTCATGTATACAAACATGAGGAGACCCTCGATGTGGATAGTGAAATTTGAGAGCAACGAACCCATTTCACTTTCTATTTCATTTCACATGCTCTTTCATCAATGCACAGTTTTATTTTTTTAATTTCTCATTATAACCAATATATTGCTACCTCTTACTGTTGTAAGAATTGTTTCATCACTTATTTTTGATTCAACATTCAAATCAGACTATGATTTCCATCAAACATCATTAATTGGGGTTTTCAACATTTTTTATTCATTCAAGTAATAATATAATTATTTTTTATTATTTTAGTTGTTAATTAATTTATATTGAATTGTTTTTTTATTTTGTCAATTATTTTATGAGTATCTAGGAATTTGAATAATAAATTAATTTGAGGCTAATCTACATAGAGTTAGGCGTACGGTATAAGGGTATATTTAATGCTAATAAATAATTATATCCAAATATGGTAACAATGAGTCTAGTAATTATGTTAAAAATTGTTTTTAATCTGGATATTTATCCCAACACTGACATTAGGAACAGTGATCAAAGGAGCTTAACCTAGTTAGATTTGAGTCTGGTATAACTAATATCATGTGATCCATTCTATATTTATTCCATGCTTACTAATCCTAGGTTATTACAATTGATAGACCGAATACTAGTTGTAGCTTAGGAAGACCCAATTTGTAGGACCAAAACTAGTTGGTGACCATTTCACCACATCTCATCAAAAACCCTATGATAATTATAATATATATTTTGGATAACTCTTATGTCTATCCCCTGAAATTGGCCCTAATCCCATTTTTTTTATCATTTAATCCTAATCTATCGAGTGGTAATAAAACCAAAACCAAAGGGAGATTGGAATGAATCCATCCAAGAGGGTGATCATGAGGAATCCATCAAATTTTTCCTTACTTCTATGTTCCCTACCTTCCCCTATCCATGTTGGTTTCACCCCACACTCCCATGATGTCACACCTTTTTAGCATTGTGTAGTTTTAGATACTTAGATTTGAATTTGACTAATGTTTCACATAATCAATTTCTCCTTGCAGGGCTGTCCAATTTTGGAACTCTATTAAGGGAATAAATTTTCCTTGTAAATGAAACCATTAGTATAAAACTTAGATTTCCTCACCCACTTTTCCTTTCCCCCTTTTCTTTTTAAATTACTTTTTTCAAGGACTAACACCTTCATTTTCTCTTCTTCGACTTAGATCACGCGTGAGGTATCATAGAATCACTCGATGAGTCCTGAAACTGATGAAAATAATTATTTACATCCCAATACTAAAACATAAATATCTAATTTCCAATTCCTTACCATGGATAAAAAATAATATTCTGCTTTGTAACAACAAAAAACTCCAATATTCACAACTTGAACTTTAGGGAGAGGGAACAATGATGTAGAATTACCCCATCATGAACTACAACTTGTCCATCATTAGTTGGGATTTTCCAAACATATAGGTCCTCCTAAGTTGGACCTTTTTTTTGAAATTAAGCATGGAATCAACCACATGATCCATAACCTTAGGAAATCTAGTGGAATTAAATGCTGAGATCCTGATGATGACATTCCAAATTTCCTAGATGTTTGTGATATATTTCAGAACCATAGAGTATTGTTTGCTGCCATTATATTCTCATTCCTTACCATCTCATTGTAAGACAGAGATAGTGATTGGATTATTATCACCAATATATTTCACATCAAGGTGGGGGATGATTCGTTAAAAAAATTCATGGATAAATACTTCCTACCAAAATGATCCTAGAAGAAAAGGAACCAAATCCAATACATCAAGCAGGTAGAAAGATAGTCGGATTGGGATACCTAGAATCATTTTAAAGGCCTCACCCATAATTTCCCACATTGGATACATTATGTGTGGAAATAGTTTCAACATTAAATTAGGGATTCCAACCTACCGCAGGCACAGTTTTATACCTTTCTATTGTTGGAGAGGTCATGATCATGACACCCAATGTTTGACAAGTCATTTCAGATTTAGTTTCCCACAATCTCTGTCTATATAGAAAATATAGAGGACTACCCTATTATAGTATACATAATGTTTGATAGAATACCTACCCAGTGGACCAGGTTGAATATCCCATGAAGAAGATTCGTATCTTTCAACTACCTACAACACCACCACGCCTTACTACCTCTTTTATAGAAATATAAGATAGTGAAATGGGTGGAGGCCTAAACCCACATCAAGACGAATAGATAGATTACATGAAACCTTAAATCAATGACTATGATTACATATAATATAATAAAAATAATATGTTTATAAAAAACTAAAAATATAAACAAAAATTTTATCAGTAGAGGCTATCTTATTTACTGAAGAACCCAACCAAGGTTACAATAAAAAGAGGAGTTGTCAAGAAGATCCATTGAATCAAGGGAAATCAGGGTACCCACCATAAAATGTAGTTCCTCAACATAAGAATAAATCAATAATAAGAAATTCCTCCTAGATCCCAGTTGTTTCCACCATCTTAATAAATATTTTTTAGTAAACACCTCTATTATAGCCACATAAATCCCCACCTTTACAATCATATCATTAGAACCTTGTCACTGCCTTCAGGAAAAATGAAAATTATAGCATTACTACCAAATAAAAAAAATTATAAACGAATCAGTTCCCATGAAATACTTTTATCACGAAGTAGGAAATATCTCTAAGACTTTATGCGGTCAGTTAAGTTGTATGTTTCTAGAAAATATCGAGACTTGTAAATGATGTAAAGACCCGAAATTTCCATGTAATTTTATTTAATTAATTAGAAACTTTACGAGTCTATAAAAATTGATGGCGTATGATTCTGAGGCCCGGAGTGCCCAGAGTGAATTTCTGAACTTTTTTTTGTTTACGTTCAGTAAACGCGCGAGCTGGTTTTTCTAACTTTTGAACTGATGCTCGGAATTGAAATCTAAGGGCACTATTGAACTAGCAATGCCGATTTTTCCTTAACAAGACTTTCACCTCGACTGCAGTTGGTCGAGCGTAAAAGTTAGTTTTTGGGTTTTTCGTGGAAATAATAGAATAAAATAAAAACATGTTTAATTTTATTTTGTTGTATCCAACTTCCTTTTGGATGTTGATGGTGGGTACCACCAGACATTAACCTCCCATGAGAGGTTATGGTGCTGTGGACCACCCGAGACTAACCTCCCATGAGAGGTTATGGTTATGGGGACCACCTGGGATTAAACCCCCATGAAACACCCCTTTTAATAAGGAGAAGACCTCAACTCCCTCTTAAATGTAGGAAAAACTCTCGACCCCCCCCCCCCTCATTAATGTGAAGGAACCTCTTGACTTCTTCCACATTAATTGTGCCAAAACACATATCATTATTATGCCAACTCTCCTTTAATTAATTAATTATTTTAAGAATATTATGCCAATGGATTAATAGATATTTCAATAAATTAAATTGGGAAACCAATTCATTTGTTGGAATAGGAGGATTGGGAGAACATGGGAGAAATCTCTCCAATGAAGAACGCTCTACCAACGAAGAATGCCAACCTCCTACGACCTTCATCCTCAAGAAATCTTCCGACGTGGGATGTCTTCATCTACGAAAAATTGATGATCGTACTACCTATTTACCCTAACGTCAATAAAATAATGAGTTAGTGGTTTATTCCTAAATGTTTAACACACTACCTGGACTCTGTTTTTTTCTTTTGTGGGTTGGGAACAAACATTGTAGAAGATTATGGTTTGACATTCATGCTTCGTTCTTTGTGAAGCACTTGGTACCACTCTAAATGCGGAGGGTGCGGGCCAAACAAACACAGCCAAACCCCTCCACCATTATTATTTGGTGTATTCTTCGAAATGGATGAAGGAGATGAAGATAACGGCGGTAATGATGCCACCACCCACAACCTCACCGCGCTGCTCTGGCCGACCCGCAACCTCGTCATGCCGCCCCGGCTGACCCGCGACCTCATCGCGCCACCCCGGTCGACTTGCAGCCTCACCGAGCCATGCCATCCTTCATAGAGCCATGCCACCATCCGATCCAATCCACACCGTCATCCTCCGAGCCATTCCGCCATCCAAGATGAGGTGCGCTGGTGCTGAGCTGAGCCGCACCGTCGAGCCAAGCCACTCCGTCGTCATGACCAAACCATGGATGGGTCCACCACCCTAACAGTATCCCTCGGCCGAGCCGCCCCCTCTGTAACCTCATGGCCTGAACTAAACCCAACAGGTCGGGCCGCATTGCGGGATATGACAGAGGCAAAGGGTTGGGCCGAGTCGACCCAAACCTGGTCAGGCTGCCCAGTACGACCCATTTACCTTCTTTTGGCCATAACTTTGGCACAAATGTCCATTTGATGAACTGTTAGTGACACTGGAAATAATGGAGTGAGACAGTGTGTTTGATGATGCCCCACTATGATTTGGATTGTGATAGGGTGCGATCAGGTTGGATCGAGCACGAATCCAACCGGGCCCCCCGTGTTAAAATGGGGTATAGCTCACAAAATGAGGGTTCGATTGATGCGCCGTCTGTTACGTTGAGACCCCTTTGACGTGGTGGACCTTTGAGATACTTCTTCGTGGGAATTTAGGGTAGTTGGAGTATCTTAAAGTAGCTTGTGAAGAGGATCCTCCTAGAGACGAGCGAGCATAGTGCAGAGACCTAGTGGATGGCTGAGACTTGATGATTGCGGACCGTTTGACTCACAGTGGCTCGACGGGCCTAGTGGGGAGTGCCTTGGTGACACGGTGGACCCACGGTGGTGAGCGCCTCTGTGGGAAGTGGAAGACCCATAATTCATGATAGGAGGAGTACCTTACTAGGCCTTGAGGGGGAGCGCCTCTGTGTGATGCGGTATACCCATAGTGGGGAGAGCCTTTGTGTGATGAGGTAGACCCACGGTACTCGACAGAATGAGTAGCTAAGTAGTCCAAGGTTAGGGGGAGGTGCCTATGTGTGATGCAGCAGGCCCATTGAACTCAATAGAGGATGAGTTCTCTAGTAGCTGAGGTGTTCAAAGTTGTGTTGGGAATGTAACTTGATGTTACCCCTTTAATAAATTATGGTTTGAGCTAAGTTAGAACCATTGTGTTTTCTTCATCATTGAGATAATTTACATGATAACATAGGTACATGTATAGACATATACCTAAGTAAGATTATTTGTTGATTTCATTTATTTTGTTTTATTCTTGTTAGATTTTGTGCGACCTAGAGGGTATCAGGGTTCCTACTAAGTATCGTTATACTCAACCCTACACGGGCTTTTCCCACACTATTTTGTGTTGTATGTAGATGACGGACAATGCAGACTGAGGCCGTGAGTACTAGGACTAGATGGTACCTAGAGGTGGACCTTACGATGAGTCGGTACACAGAGGAGACAGATGGATGAGGAGTACTGTGGAGGTGATATGTACCTACCATTCAGGTAAGAACCAAATAGGATAACCCAGCAGCTCACTTCTCCTTTTCTTCAGTTGTATTGAATCAAAATTTTACTTGTACATTCCATTTGGGCTTATATTCTGGACCCTTTTACTTTCAGCCCCATTTTTTATACAGTTTACATGGTGTTTCTTCCAATTGTGTGCTTTCTCGTGTGTGTGTGTTTAGAGGTTATAAAGGAAATGCTTTTCCAGTTTTAGGGAATTATACCTTTGGTGATAGTTGCCAGACCTTGGCCTCTGGAAGGCAGGCTTAGAGTTGTCACGACACATGCCTCAGGGGACGGGTAGTAGAAAATTGGTATCAGAGGTGTTGGTTCTACTGCAGAACATAGGAATCTGATCTTTCTTTTTTGTGAATACATAGTGTATTGGGTAATGAAGGTGGTTTTCACATTCAGGGAGTCCAGTGTTGGTGTGACATACGACATATCCATACATCAGGACCCTGATTTCGGATTTTTGACACAGTGCACAAAAACAATGATTGTGTGTGTGTACTCAAAATTTTTCCTTGTGATATTTTGAGTTAGGTCACTAGGTATAACATTCATCTCACCAGGTATAAATTTGAACCATGTTTCACCAATTTCCTTTCCGGATGCCTCCATGCAGAGAGCCATCTAGAGTTCTAAGAGTGGTATGCACTGATAACCCACTGAGCGATGAGGCCTTGGTGTAGGGCTATTTTCTAGTAGAGGCGCCATTGGAGGAACAAGAAGTACCTCTCCCTATTAAGACACTGATTCCACCAACCCTAGTAGCAGATGGTGCATACCACTTCAGAAAGTTGCACAGGTTCCAGCACAAGAGACCACCTAGGTTCAGGGGAAGATCAACCCGCAGGCAGCTGAGGATTGGCTGGAAGCTATGGTGAGAGTCTTACGACTCATAGGTACACCAGATGATCTCATGGTGATCCTTGAACCAGCCTTATATAGGCAATAGTAGGTAGATGGTGGATCATGATGCTTTAGTTTCACGATGAGGTGACGCTTCCCTGGGCAGACTTCGAGACCTTGTTTTGGAAAGATTGTTTCCCAAGAACTCTTCATGCATTGCGCATACAGAAGATTATTCATATTCAGCCTAGCATTATGGCCATGGCTTAGTATTCAGCGAGGTTCACTGAAATCTCACATTAATCCATGGATATGGTGTGGGACCCTTTTTCAGGTCCCAGACCTTTGAGCAGGGACTCAGGCGGGAGATCAGGGCTTTGGGGATCTCACACAGCATCCTGATGTAGGTGGGGGTGTGAGCAAGATCCCTCTTGGTGGAGAGTTTCCTTGCTGAGTATTCACCAGCTGTGAGACCCTTTACCAGTCAAAACATAGAGGAGTCTTCTGCAGCTGGTAGCAGATAGACGTCATCGAGGTACAAGAGGACCAGACCTATAGGTGGACGAACTCATGAGTCAGGATATGTTGTTTGTGGCACCCAATGTGGTGCTAGTCATTCTAGATGAGGGCAGTGTTATGCATAAGGTGGTCATGGTCACATGGCTCGTGACTGTCCGACCCACCATTAGGATGATCAGTAGACAATCGAAGGACTGACCAGTCCTAGACAAAGGTTCAATCAAGGTGGACTGCATGGAGCAGGAGAACATGGCAATGGAGTTGGTCGTGTAGTGAGTGGTGGGTGATAATTTGAGATATTACCGGAACCACCACCAGGAGGTCCACCCTGACCGCAAGGTGTAGGTGGATAGGGGAGATCTCATCTCCCAGTAGCTGAGGCTTATGATCATGGAGATCCATAGACGATTCGAGGAATGATCTATGTCTACTCCACCTTAGCTGCAGTATTTATTGACACAAGCTCTATTCATTAATTCATTTCAACATCCCTCATTCAGAGCTCAGAGATTTGGATGAAGTCGTTGGTTCGATCCTTACGTCCTGAAACTCTTATGGGAGAAGATTCGCTGATTACGCACTGGTTCCAGAAGTGCGGGCTTACTCTTGGAGGCGAGCGCTTCGGCTCTGAGCTAATAGTAGCGAGGTCAAGGCCTTACGACGTCATCTTGGGTATGGACTAGTTGTCTACAGTCCATTCTTAGATTGACTGTATTAGGCACAAGGTGTGGTTTTTTCGCATGTATGGGACTAGGTTTACCTTCAATGGGGAGAAGGGAGCCTTTGCAGTGTGGGATGGACTTACCCGGAGGAGAGTGAAACCGACCAGTCATCAGTTAGCTAGCCTTACCCTCAGATCTATTGATTTGGAGGGCCCGAGCTATCCTTTAGTGGTGGGCCAGTACACGAATGTTTTCCTAGATGATGTCCTAGGTCTAAATTATCACTTTGAGGTGGAATTTTAAATTGACTTGTACCCTGGGATGACATCGATATCTACACCAGTGTATCAGATGCTTCTGCAGAGTTTTGCGAGCTGCGGGTAAAGCTAGAGGGCTTGCAGGGGAAGGGGTTTATCCAACCTAGTGATTCACCTTGGACAACCCCGATTCTATTTGAAAATAAGGCGGATGGGAGTTTGAGGCTTTTTTTGACTATCGGTGCCTGAACCAGGTGACTATGAAGAACAAGTACCCACTCTCGAGGATTGACGGCCTCTTTGATCAGTAGAAGGGAGAATGGTGGTTCTTGACGAATGACCTCAGATCAGGATATCACCAGCTCAGAGTTCGAGATGAGGATGTGTAGAAGATGGATTTTACGTGTCAGTACGACCATTACGAGGTCTTGGTTATGATATTCAGAGTGACCAAATCTCTAGAAATGTTCATGGGACTCATGAATAATATATTTCAGCCATACCTTGATGACTTTGTAGTGGTCTTCATCGATGACATTCTGATCTACTAGACTACTGAGGAGGATCATGCCTATCATTTTCAGGTAGCACTAGACACACTAAGAGAGCACCATCTATATGGTAAGCTCTCGAAGTGCTAGTTCTGGATCCAAGAGGTTCAATTTCTTAGACATGTCATATAGGAAGCTAGAGTTACAGTGGATCCAGTGATGATTGAGCTTGTATTTTCTTGGGAGCCACCTAAGAGTGTGACAGAGGTACTAAGTTTCATGGGTTTGGTCAGATACTACCGACGATTTGTGCAATATTTCTCCAGTGTTGAAGCACCACTGTCAACCTTGATGAAGAAGGGGCAACCCTTCGTTTGGTCAGAGAAATGCTAGTGGGGTTTTCTAGAGATGAGGAAGAGGCTGATTAGTGCCCCCATCTCGAGTCTTCCAGATGGGGGACTAGGGTACGTAGTTTACTGCAACACATTAGGGACCAATCACGGATCTGTCCTGATGCAGGAGTGAGCAGTGATCGCATATGGTTCTCAATAGTTAAAACAACATGAGCAGAACTAACTACCCATGAACAGAGTTAGAAGCAGTGGTCTTTACTGAGAAAATGTTGTGGAACTATCTTATGGGAGAGCATTTTACACTGTACTTTGATCACAGGAGTCTCATGTATATCTTCTCTCATAAGGACCTGAACATGAGACAACGACATTGTCTTGAGTTCCTCCACGACTATGAATTCGTGATAGTCTATACTCTTGAGAAAGGTAATGTTGTAACAGAGGAAATCAGTAGGATGTTTGGTATATAACAGCTAGGTGAGGCAACCTAGAAGCTGGTCACATTGCAGATATCCTTCATGGAAAGGGGTGGAGAAGATTTTCTTTAGTCTCTGACATTCACTCGCCCACTTATTCATCAAATCAGGGAGGCACAACAAGAGACGCTAACTGCAATACACTAAGTGCTCAGATATCCACAAGACAAGCCCCTGATAGATTTTCAGAAGGTGGGGAGCATGTCATCCTTTTCAAAAGACGTACTATGGTAGTAGTGTCACTTTAGGAGGATGTGTTGAGGGAGTTCCACACTTCCCCTCTAGAGGTATATCTAGGAGTGGAAGAGATGTACCAGGATCTCAGATGATAGTACTGGTGGCTGGGAATGAAGAAATCAGAGGAAACGTTTGTCTCTCGATGACTTACTTGTCAGAAAGTGAAGGTGGAGCATCCGGTACTAATAAGCTTGGATCATCCTTTAGTGGTCCTAGAGTGTAAGTGAGATGGGATATCCATGGACTTCATGATAGGAATTCTAGGTACATCCAGTGGTCATGAATCTATTTGGGTGATCGTTGATCGACTCGCCAAGTCGGACCACTTTCTATCGATTAGATAACAGAGATTAGTAGAGAGATTGAGAAGCCTCTATGTGCAGGATATTATGAAGATACATGGAGTACCTTTGACAATTGTCTCTGATCGTGATTCACGTTTTACTTCCCAGCTATGTGAGGGGTTTCAGGAGGCTTTCAGGAAAAATCTTTGTTTGATCACTGCATTCCATTCTCAGACAGGTGGCCAGACAGAGTAGACCATTCAGACCCTCGAGTACATGTTGTATTATTGTCTCCTTGACTTCGGTCATAGCTACAAGGATCGATTACCTTTGAAGGAGTAATCATACAACAATAGTTATCACTCCATCATAGGGATTTCACCTTTCAAGGCATTATACGAGTGACCTTGCGGATCACATTTCTGCTGGAATGGCCATGGGGAGTCATCACTACTGGGACCAGAGATGGCACATGCATCCACAGAGAAGGTGCAGATCAATTTAGAGTGGATGAGGACTGCACAAAGTAGGCATAAGTCATATGCTGATAGGAGACAGAGGCCACTAAAGTTTGAGGATAGTGACCATGTCTTTCTATGGGTCTCACATCGACGAGGTCTAAGATGATTTGGATGAGGTGGAAAGCTATCACCGAGATTCATCATACCTTTTCAGGACCTCCGTAGAGTTAGCGAGGTGGCATACCACTTAGCACTTCCACCTCAATTGCACTAGGTGCACGATGTCTTCTATGTACACTAGTTGAGGAGATACGTGCATGACCATTCTCACATCATCGACCATGGTGAGCAGGATATCGAAAATGGGGAGTCTTTTACGGAGGTTTCAGTAGAGATTGAGAATTGACAGGAGCAAGTCCTTCGTGGATGGTTGATATCTCGGGTGCATGTTCGCTGGAAGCATGAGAACCTATAGGAGAGCACATGATAGTGGGAGGCTCAGATGTGTGATCAATATTCCCACTTGTTCCATTAGATTGAGTTGAGTCTTACAGGGACGTAAAGCCTAAGGTGGGGAGAATGTAAAGACCTAAAATTTACATGTAAATTTTTTAATTAAACTAGAATTTTAAGGGGCCACGAAAATAGATGGCGGGTGATTCAGAGGATTGGAGTGCCCAGAGTGAATTTCTGAACTTTTTTTTTCTGGTACATGCATTAAACGTGCGAGTGGGTTTTTCTAACTTTTGAACTCATGCTTGGAATTAAAATCTTAGGGAACCATTGAACTCAAAAAGCCAATTTTCTCTTAAGAAGAGTTTCACCTTGATGGAAGTTCATCGATAGTGAAAGTTAGTTTTTTGGTTTTTGTGTGGAAATAATAAAATAAAATAAACATACATTTTATTTTATTTTTTTGTAACCAACCTCCTTGTGGAAGTTGGTGGTGGGGACCACCAGAACATAACCTCCCATGAGAGGTTATGGTGGTGGGTCCCACCCGAGCCTAACTTCCCATGAGAGGTTACGGTGGTGGAGACCACCTAGGATTAAACCCCCTGGAAACCCCACATTTAGTTGGGTGAAAAACCACAACTCCCTCAAAAAATGTAGGAAGACCTCTCAACCCCCCCTCATTAATGTGGATAAGCCTCTTGAATTACTCCACAATTAATGTGCCAATGCACATATCTTTATTATTCCAACTCTCCTTTGACTAATTAATTATTTTTTGAATATTATTCCAATGACTTGATAGATATTACAATATATTAAATTGAGATACCAATTTATTTGTTGGCAAAGGAGGATTAGGAGAACATGGGAGGAAGCTCTCCAACGAAGAACACTCTGCCAATGAAGAATGATGACTTCATTCGACCTTATTCTGTGGGACTTATTCTAATGTGGGATATCTTCATCTATGAAAAATTGATGACCATACTACCTCATTAAACCAAAGTCAAGACGAGAATGAGGTAGGGGTTTATTCCTAAATTTATATCACTCTCCATGAACTCCCTTTTTTTCTTATGTGGGTTGGGAACAAACATTGCAGAAGATTATTGTTTCACGTTCATGCTTCGTTCATTGTGAACCACATTCTACCAATCTAAATGTAGATGGTGCGGGCCAAAAAACCATGGCCCGACACCTCTTCCATTATTCTTTGGTGTATTATTTGAAATGGAGGAAGACAATGAAGACGACGGAAGAAACGCTGCCTCCATCCGTGACCTCACCTTGCCACCCTGGCCATCCCGTGGCCTCACTGTGCCACCCCAGCCTCCCCGAGGCCTTCTCGTGTTGTGCCGCTGTTCACCAAGCCGCACCACCATCCAAGCCGAGTCCCGACACTATCCGCTGAGCCATGCCACCGTCTAAGCTGAGCTGCACCACTGCTGAGCTGAGCCACGCCACTAAGACGAGATGATACTGGCTCTTGACCGAACCACGACTAGTCTGCCATCTCATGGCCAGTCTGTACCCCTCGCGGCTGGTCCATGCCCTCACGGCTAGTTTGTGCCCTCACATCCAGTCCTCTCCCTCGCGACCAGGTCCACCACCCTCGCAGTAACCCTTGGCCGAGCCACCCCTGCAGAACCCTCGTGGCCCTTGCGGACCGGGCCGCATTGCGGGCCAGGCCAGACCCAAAGGGTATGGCCGGGTTAGTCTGAACGGGTTAGACCAGACCCTAGCCCACTACAACCCATTTACCTTTCTTTGGCCATAACTTTGGCACCAGACATCCGTTTGACCAAACGTCAGTGGTGCTAGAAATCATTTAGTGAGATGGTCCATTTGATAATACCCCGCTGTGTTTTGTATTGTGATGGGGTACGATCATGTTGGATTGAGCACGAATCCAACTGGGCCCTTGGAAAAAAATGCTAATAACTCACAGACCCGGTGTCCGATTGACACACCGTCTATTACGTTGAGACCCCTATGACGCGGTGGACCATTGAGATACTTTTTCAAGAGACATCATGGTAGTTGGAGTATCTAATAGGATCCAATGGATATGATCCCCCTAGAGATGAGCGAGCATAGTGTGGAGACCTAGTGGTTGGTTGAGACATGAGGACTACTGACCATTTGACTCAGAGTGACTTGACAAGCCTAGGGGGGAGATCCATGGTGATGCAGGTGATCCACAATAGAGAGTGCCTCTGTGTGATGAGGATTACCCATGGTACTCGATAGGAGGATTACCCAATCATGCCTTGAGTAGGAGCTCCTATCTGTGATGCGATAGACTGACAGTGGTGAGTGCCTCTATGTGATGTGACAGACACATGGTACTTGATAGGAGGAGTTCCTCAGCAGTCTGAGGTTAGTGGGAAGCACCACGATGTGATGCAGCAGACCCACTATACTCAATATAGGAGGATTTATTCTACAACACAGGTGTTCTATGTAGTGTTCAGAATGTTACTTGATACTACCCCTTGAATTAATTGTGATTTGAGCTGAGTCAGAACCTTTGTGTTTTCTCATGATTGAGATGGATTACTTGATAACTTACGTATATGTATGGGAATATACCTAAGTATGGTTATCTATTGATTTCATAATTTTTGTTTTATCCTTATTTAATTTGGTGAGACCTAGAGGGTCTCTGGGTCCCCACTAAGTATCGTTATACTCACCCTTGCACTGGCAATTGCCGAACCCTGTTTTGTTGGATGCAGATGACGGACAAGGCTGAATGAAGCTGAGAGTACCTGGACTGGACGATAACTATAGATGGACCTTACTATGAGTCAGTACCTGGATGAGACAAAAGAATGAGGAGTAATAAGGAGGTGATCTGTATATTCCCTTCAGGTAGAAGCCTCATAGGATGACCCAGAAGTTGACTTCCCATTTTCTTCAGTTATATTGTATCATAGTTGTACTTGTACATTCCAGTTGGGCATGTATTTTGGCCCCTTTTACTTTCATCCCCCCTTTTTATACAATATACTCGGTGTTTCATCCAGTTGTTTGCTTCATTATGTGTGTGTTTACAGGTTATAATGGAAATTCCTTCCCAGTTTTAGGGAATTACACCTTTGGTTCTAGTCGCCTTCCCCTGGCCTATAGAAGGTGGGATTGGGGTAGTCACGACCAGGGCCCTGGGGGACGGGTCATGAAAAATGGGATGAGGATAAGGATGTAGTTCTTAAGAGTGATTTTTTTTACATTCATTATTATTTTATAAGTGGGATCAATAATATTGAAGAACATGGAAACTATACAAAAAATCATAGAATGGATAATGATGATTGAACAAATAAACTATTCAAGAGAGAAATATAGGATCACCTCCAACTAAAATATCTCAATTTTAAGGAAGCTACAAAAGGACATTGTCTATATAACTCTATCACTATAGAACCCCACTCTCCCCTATACAGTGAGGATTAGAAAATTGAAATATCAAAGTGTAATAAAAAACGTCTCAAGATATGTTCTAACAATTACACATATTATATCAATTATAGGAGTGATTATTTAGATTCCTTCATATTCCATGTTAATGAAAGAATTCTTCTAAAAAAAGGAAAATAGATTATTTAGGATTTATACCTTTGATAAATAATGATCAATATTTTTCCAGTGGAATATACCACCCAATTTGTAAGATCCTATATGTTTCTGAATTCCCTACACCATATGAACATGTGAATTTAGAAAATCATTGTTCAACCTCATTATAACTAGAAATCTCATGCCTATGGTCATCTTACAAAAAGGGGTTTAATGAATTGAAACTGAATATATTTTCACTTCAAATGGATTATTGATCATGCTCAAGGACTTCTCAATGATGTTTTATTGAAGGTTGTAATGTTCATCATTCCTGCAAATTTTCTTGTCATCTGTATGGAATCAGAAGTTTAAATCCCCATCATTTAATAGGGAATATTTCTCATCATTGGGACAAAACAAATTGATGTAAAAAAATGGATGTTGATTTTTAGAGTCGACAAGGATCACATTGTATTCTACTTAGTGATGTATGCTAAGATATATAGTGAGTGAATGTATTTTCAATATTTCTTTCATACCAATGAAAAAGATGATTATATATACATTGAGGATGAATGAGTAACCATGTATCCTAATGAGATATATACCTTGATAATGAGTTAAGAACATAAATCGAACCTCTGATGAGAAATTGTTCATCTGAATAAAATCATGTCTACCTATTGAATATAAATAAATCACAATATTCATGCGTAGCCTGGAATTTATAGCTTCCAAATGATAGTATTATTCTTCCAATTACGTAGGTGGTTATCCCTACTAACCACCCTTGTGAACTCGATGACACTTTATACACTTCCTACAGGAATAGAGGCCATCAAACTTAATGGACAATATTGATAGTCCTTTTTCAATCCATCTCTCTCACGAAGTCATAGTTATCACTCAAGGGGAGGAAACCAATATTGTTTTCTATATTTTTATTATATCCTTAGGAATTTTTTTTATTTCTATAAATTTTGGTTCATTGGTTATCCAAAAAAATTCTAACAACTTAATGAATTTATCTATTCTTCTTTCTCCAACATTATTCTATGTTATCTTTTACATATTTTCTCCTTTTATACTCATTATACAACATATATTAAAGGTTTATCTAGTGAATATTTTTTTGATCAATACAATCATTTATGTTTTTATATTATCACATAAGAATCAAACAATTCCTCCCTTTGGATAACATTTATTACAATGAGCTCTTGGTTCACTAATTTCAAATTGTTAAATTTTCATTTCTATTTTTTCTATGATTATATTGATATCCCTCCAATTTTACATCCTCAAATAGTGAAGAAACTATTTTATTTTTTTTGTGTGGGATTTATTATTGATATTTATTTTCATTAAAAAAATTCTTGTTTTTATGAGTTGATGAGAAATTTTTCATTGAAATCATAATTCAATATTATATATAATTTCACATATTTTAATATAATACAATGTATTACATTATTAGTGTTGAAATCAATTTTTAATACTTTTTAGAATATTAGAATGATTATATAGTTTAGTAATCTAATTGAAATTATAGTTACTTTCAATTTCATTTGATTTGATTATTTTTATATATAATTCATGAATTGGTTATCATTTATCTTATATATATTCTCATTCATGAGATGAGTCATGAAATACATTTCCACAATATTTTCTAATAATATTTCATGATATATTATTTTGGTTCATAAACCTACTCTTGGTATAATATAATTATTTTCATATCAATAGGAGTGGTGGAACTAGTCACTACTAATAGAAGAATGGTTCTCACATTAGAGGAGATGTATGGGGATTGTTTTATGTGATATGTAGGAAGTGGCCCCTGTTTATTCTAATGTGTCGTACATTAATATCCAGTTAAAAAAATTAATAAATACAAAACAATGATTTTTATATATGAACTTATAAAATCATTACTATTATACAAATGGATACAATTTTGATCATATGTGACTAGGTGATGGATGTGAGATATGGAAAATACATGAATTATGAAAAAATAAAAAAAGAAACATAACACATTCAATGAAATTTTATAACACATCTATTAAACTACACTAAAATTTTTGGAGCATGGAGATAAATATTTCTAGAGGATATTTTCGATTACATTATTCATGATAATCAGGTATTATAATTCATTTTTTACCAACCTTTTCATGATTTATTTTTATTATCTACCCACTAACCCTCTGCCATAGGGTCATTTGAACCTTATTGCTTAAAAACTCTTGATTAATTTTTTATTATAAATCATATAGTATAAATGTTAGCTCCTATGCAATAATATATTTAGAAACATTCATCAATTGAATGATCATGAATCTACTTTCATAGTACCATGAGTGATGATAGAAAATTTATTTAGAGGTAAATTGAAATAAGAGAATAGCATTTAAGAATAGTTAACAAATTATTATTAAAATATTAAAGACTTTAAATTATCAACATAAATCTTAGTAATGAATTATTTCCATTTTAGGTGTTATTCTATAGTAGTTTAAATTTACCCTAATACATAATTTAGCTTTCTTGGTTTTCATTTATATTTAATGAATTGATTATTTTTTGGAATCCTTTTAGAGATGATTTTTTCTTAAGGGAAACAAAATTTTTCATGTGTGAAGGAATATTTTAAAAATAGATTTATATATATCATTTGGATAATTTTTTATAATATTTAATCATTTTTTATTGAATAATATATATGGTTTTGGTTTGTTTTTTTTTCATGGAATGGGAACTTAATACTTAAATGCAGATATGCTAGAAATAATCAAAATTAGGCATTACATGTCTTGAATCCCAAGGTACATGATGTTTATTCTGGGAGAAGATAACCTATGAGTAGATGTTCAACACACGAATCCCTTTTAAATGACATGAAAAATGTCCATGACATGAATCTCATTTACACATCACAAAAGACTCGAGTAAAAAACTTATGAAGATGCACTATGTGAAAATTTAATATGACGTGAAAACTTCAAAACCAGAAGCCCATCAAAGAAAAAATAAATGAAATTTGGTGATCCATGTTCTATAGATACCATTTTAGATATGAATTACATTTCATGAACCCAAATTGGAAATCATTAATTTCGTAGTATAGATTTTCCTTAAATGAATTACATGATGTGAATAATAATTTTGCATTGTGTAACATTCAAATATATAAATAATAGGAGACCCCCTAACACAGATAGAGAGGTATAAAAAAAACCATTTCTCGTTCTTCTTTTTTTCTCTTCTACACTCATATAAACATAGTTTTATTGCATTATATTCCCATTATAATCACCCTATTGTTACCAATATCCGTTCCAAGCCTCATTTCATTATGTGTTGTTGTTTCAATTTTTGAATCCATCTCTAATAGTCGTTCATGTGGTTCAATATATTTTTTCTTCATAATTTCATAATTAATGTTATTATTTAACTTATTCTTAATTTTTTCATTATTATACTGTTTTTTTGAAATATTTATTTGTTATTTAAACTATGATGAATGTTCCATACTTTTGATTAATAACATCATCAGAACTAATCAACATATGGTTAGTGGTTGAGAGTAAGTTGGTATTTAAGTGTAAAAAATATAAAGATCAAAACATGGTAACCTATTGTATTTTAAATATGTTATAATCAATTTTAATCTCATTATTTAGAATAATCTTGAACATGGTATGGGTGATCGAAGGACACTAACATAATTAGAGATTTCCATGTCTGGAATAATAGCTTGTGATACTTTATTCTATAATACATGCATACTAAACCATGTTTTTTGATTGTGGATGGATCACTGTATAGTGGTATATTTGGTAGATCCAACCGGATGTAAAAATATTTGGTGTCCTTTTCACTATTTTGTATCCTATATCATATTTCTATTTGAAGATAGATTTAGGATTACTCTTGTTCCAGAACCCTGAAATTGACATTGATCCATTCTTAATCATCAGATTTGAAACCAAGATATATAGTTTAAATCTATAAACCCCAAATATTTAACATGAGGACTCATTTTAAATGGATTTTCTCACTAGGTTTCCATCCTACCATGTTTTTATGGGGGTTTGAGCTTGCACTTCCATGGTGATATGGGTTAGTTTGTTAGTGATTTTTATACAATATATGTTCAAATTTTTTAAATTATTATGAATAATCATTAACACTATATGGCCATTAATAAATCCATTGTCACTACATCCCACTTATATTAGACAAGAAATATACCGATGAATAGCCAGGGGTTAATTGGTATTTTTAAAAATATATAAACATTATATCCTATTTTTAATGTTAATGTAGTGGAAATAAAATTAAGGGGAATAATTTATTTTTATAATAGTTTGAATCTAAATTATCAAAATCAAATATTAACCAATATCACGAATTAGGATAGATGGAACCCACTATAATGGGCTCTCTGAATTTGGAATGGTTATCAAAACCCTTTTAAAAATATCATTTTTAATCCTTACTAGAACAATCCAATAACCAGTTCTTTTTCAAACCCAGTGGATTAAACCAATCACCCCATATTTTTAACAAAATGTGGAACAACCTAGAAAATACCATTTGAATTGGTGGCAAAAACCAAACCTACAATTTAAGAGGTTCAAGTCCCAACTGTATCCCAATACATTTTTTGGTTATGGGAGTATCTAAATTATATGGTTTTTTCTCCCAGAGAGACACTACCAAAAGCCAGAAATTTTTTTTGGCTGTAACAATCGACTATACTACCTTTTAATCAATAATACATCCCAATAAAATTAATAACAAAAAATTATAATAGAAGTAAATAAAACCATCAATCCAGAAAAACACTTTATGGTCTGAGTTTTGAGGTAGTAAGATACTCTCTTATAGAAAACAGTCAAATATTTCATGTTCAATTAAGAGAAGTAGTTCATCGACAGAGTATTAAACACTTGTATAGTTCATGAATATACCCACCTCATTATTTTCCATTGGATCTATCAACAATACAGATATTGTTTCTTCATGAACAACATATTTAGAATTTCAGGATTGTCCCATTTTTCTTTTCCCTAATGTAATATTTTCTCATGTGACCAAAAGTACTACCTCATATTTTTTCATCTTTATTTACCATAAAATGTAACATGTGTATATCTTCTACAAATGGTAAATAATATTCATGTGATTTATCCACAATATCTTATAAAAAAATATTAAATAAGTAGTATAATTAGTTAGAAAATTTATATAATAGTAAATAATAAGCATTACTATCCTATAGAAAGGTACTAATAATATACAAGACTAAATCTTCTTATATAAAGAAATTTGAAATAAAATATATCATGTTATAAGATTTCATTTTTAATATCCACAAATCCTTAACTATATGTGTATATCATTTAATAAATTTAAAAAAATGAAGAACTTCTTCATAGGGATTCTACAAAATTAACAAGTAATTGTAAAATAAATATAACACTGATAACATTCATAATAAACATACTGGAAATAGAAATATGAAAAAATTATAAAATATAAAATGATTTAATATTTATGAAAATCCTATATAAATTTGTATAAACTCATTGGTGAACATATAAGTTATTTTTACAATAAAGGTATCACATAGGCAATATATTCATGTAGCCAATATATTCACATTGTTTATATATTAATTTAATAAATTTAATGTAGCTAACATTCACTAGTTATCTGATATAAATCATGTATATCAATTTCACATTGATTATTTTTACACTATAAAAGATACTATTCACCTAACCTAATACACCGCTTATGTTAATTTTCACTACTTTTATGTGAAACAATCCAACATCATTAGAGAAAATTAATTCTCACATTATATGAATTAATAAAATAAAAACACTATTAGTGAAACCTTCTCACCATTAGGTGAGAATCACGATACCCTTATATGGTAATTGAATGTTTCATTGAACCATTACCCATATAAGGATGACCTATACATATATAGATATATACCATTATTTGAGTAAACCTGATGATTCTTTCCATTACATGAGAAAAAAAGTACACATACATGATATTTAGGTTTCTTTTTCTTGTGCTTTCCAATACATGGGTAAACATTACACAACTATTAACATTTAAATATTAAATTTATACAATAACTAGAATTCAATTGTAATAATTATTAATATATAACAATTAATTGCTTATATTTACATAACAAATAAAAAAATACCTACCATTTTTAATGACCTAGAAAATAATAAATAACATTTTAACAAATATCCCTACATATCACATTGAAACATTATTTTCCAAGATGAAACACTATAAAAAATATTAATAATAATTAATAGTCTAAAATTCCATATTTTCCATATTAACACAAAATTAAAGTTATAGAAAATTTTACAAACAAATAAAAGATGAAAAATAAAAATTTAATGACAATAAATAATATGATATAATCAATTATAATCATACATTAGTAAATACATAAGATAATAATTACAGTTTCATAATTAAAAATTTTAGGACTATTAAATGATAAACTTTGATAGGATAAAAAAAATAAATATTTTTACTTATCAATGTTGTATGTTTTTCAAGGATCTATCCAACATTCTCCTCCCTTATAATAATTAAAAAACCAAGAATAGTTTAAAAAATACACACATTTTTTAATATAATCAAAATAATAATTCCATAATAGATTATATCTTTTACATATAATATATCCCCACTAATAGTTCACATGTTGTTACACCACCTAAGAATAATCATTCTTAAAAAGTAAAATATATTAAAATTAGTATAACTTTGTTAAAATCCTTACTTAACCAACACATTAGTATGATTATAAAATTCAATACATAAATCAACGATTCGATATAATGACATATATTGATATAAAATTCAGTTGTAAAATGTGAGAAGAATTTATATTATGTATTTGAAAAGTAATTATAAACACTTCATAAAAATACCATTAAATAAAACTAATATTTCAAACAGTAAATAAACATCAACTAGAATATATCATAAAACATAAAATATTAATATAATAAACAAATGTGTAAAAAATTGAAAATAGATAATTGAAAAATAGATTCAAAATTACATGATATTTCATGTAACAATAAATATATGAGGAAATAGAAACTTACCCTTAATCTATTCTATATAAAAGTAATATTTATATCTATCAAAGTCCAAAACTTATTTTCTCATACATAATAATGTTTGGGGGATTATTAAAAATATCATTACGATGTAAGTTCATTGAAATTAAATCATATTTATATTTTCCTTTTCAAATTATTATAATTAAAAGGGAGTCACACATGTATTTTGGTTTCCCTAATGTGTTGTAATGTATTATTAAAAATTTCAATTTTATTATTATTTTCATAAAATATAAGAATCATGTCATAATAAAAACATAAGCCCTACATTGTTTTCTTAATCTATATTGATTGATCATAGATATATGCTAAAAATATGTATTAATATACATTAATAAAAATATAAAAAGAATTTTATTTCATTGAATCCTAAGAAACTAATCATTCACCAAGTAAATTACTCCTACATGAAGTAATTTCTCTATATATATTGTAGCAAAAAAGACAAGACTCAAAATAACTTCTCAAATAAAAATTAATTTTAGTAGGAAAATAAATCAATTATTAATAGAACAATTAAAATATCTGATACTCAACATTACTGATTTAATGTATCTTTTCATTCAAAAATAGTGAAATCTTGGAAACACAATAAAATATAAAAGTAATTCAGGACTGAAAGATGGTATCTATGAAAAAATTCCAAAAATTCCTCTAGATTTCCAAACACAAATAGATTATATAATATTATCTAAATATAAATTTAATGTGTTACTTGTTAGTTTATTTTTTACATTTATGTGATTCTAAATGAAAATCCAAAACTAGATCATTATCATTGTAATATTGATTTAGAAATTTTCAATAATTTCTCCAAAAAAAATGTACACTAAGAAAAAATTTCAATTCTTCTTATGAATAATTTCAAATTTAGAAACCATTGATATTATATGATTTTTTAAAAATATTTTTAAAACATTATCCAAAAATAATTTCATCAAAATAAAATTTCACAATGAAAATAGATTTACAATTTTATTAATAATATAACATAAGATAAACTTATCCATTTTAAAAAAATTGAAAAATAAAACTACTCAAACAATTATAACATGATCAAGGAGCTTATTTAAAAATAAAATAAAAATCCATAAATATTATAAAAAAATTATCAATGTGATTTTCATAATCAATACTAGTGGCTATCTAAAAAACAATTAGACATAATTATAACCACCCTGAATAGATACTTTTACATCAATTTGAAATAATTTAAATTAATAAAAACTGTCCTAAGATAAAAACATTATAATTATCTCTAATATACAAAAATGTGAAAGATTATCTTTAATATAAATACCTTATTCTTGAGAGTATCCCTTAATAACTAATGATTTGTTATATTATACAATATTTCAAAATTTATCAAGACTGTGTCTAATGGTACATTTTTTTCGAATAACATGATAACCATTTTATGGAAAAAATAATGTTATAAAACTATTTATTGTAATATAATTTATCTTTCCTTACATAGATAATATATAGTTATAATAATTTAATTCTTTTAAAAAAGTACTTTTAAAAAATTTATAAACCAATGAATCGTAATAATAATTATTCATAATAGTGTTTCTAGCATAAAAAATTTAACTCTGAATTTCCAATCACATTAAATATAGGATGATCTATAAGGGACTTATAAGATCAATCATGAGTAATTTCATATTGATAATAAATAATCCCCCTAAAAAATCTCCATATTTATATTGATTTTTTATTTATTAAAAATTAATATTTCAAAATTTTTTCTCATGGTGATCAATATCAACATCCCTTTTATTCAATTATTTTTTATCACAAATAACATAAATTTACTCTCAAATAATAATGGTCATTTTTAATGGTTACTATGAATTCCTTATTATTAATGGAAGGAACAAACAACATAACTTCAATGTTTTTAGAATCAAATTTTTGCAAAATGTCTTTATTATTGATAAATAAAACCCTACACAAAAATAATATATAATATACAATTTTACGTTTTCACCCCTTCCCTATCTCATAATGATTATTTTTCAATATTGTTTAAAATATAAATGGATAGGTTAAATAAAAATATAAATTAAAAGATTATGAAAAAAATTAAGAAGAGTAAAATCATTTAATGTAGTCCTACTTATATTCTGAAGAGATTAGTTTTTTCTTTAGAGAACAACACACCGTTTACGTTTTATGTTGGCAGAAAATTTTGAAAATACACATTTGTTCATAAAACATTAATAATTTCAGATTCATGAGTTGACCATAATTATCACTTCTACCTGATATAATTATATTTATTTTCTCATTTTTAACTAATATACAAAATATTTTTAAACATGTATAAAAATTAAAATTTGAATGTTTGAATATAAACCCATGTGTATATTCTAAAATCATCAATAATGAAATCAATAATTTCTCATACCACAAAAACAAGATGTTTTTATATGTCTGATGAAATGAAAATAAATATGATAATATGAACTTATAATTTTTTACATAATTAATTCACATGAAACTACTTATGTGTCTTTTACCATTCAATAAGAATTCCAAAAAAATTTGTTTCCCTTATTACGTTCTGTTAACTTATGAACTATTTGGATTATGGATAAACTTATCAATGACTTCAAAAAATAATTTCCCACAACTTTATTCCACATGTTGTTATTCAATTTTTTATCATTCAATCATTTTACATTTTTATTAGTTAATTCAATAATATCAATGGAATAAATATTATTGCTTTCATTTTCATAATGAAAAATATATTTATCATTAATTTCAATAAAATTATCATTTTTAAATTTAAAAGAACCACCATCACATTGTTGACAAATAATTATTAAATTATTATTGAAGAATTCAACAAATAAAAAATTATAAATGATAAAATAATTTTAAATTCCAACCTTGATGAAAACATTTAACATTCCTTTAAAATCATCTCCAAATATAACATTACCTCCATCACATTTTTTTTGATAGAATATTTGATATATCACCATACAAATGTCTTGATAATTAAAAATAAATATACCTATCAATCTTTCAATTCATTGAAGACAACTTTTCTATGAAAAAATGTGATAATATTTTTAAGACTATTTAAATTTGGGTCTAATGGTATTATCTTCTGAATTCAATGGAATGTAAAATAAGTTTAAACATTAATTATAGGATAACAAGAACATAATGATTTATAAATCAAATCTGTAGTGTGTTTGAGAGATTTTTGAAATATCAGGGTTCAATCATTTTCATAATAAACTTTAATTTGACATCTAATATATATAGAAGTATATATACATCTATTAGTTCAATAAATAAATAATTATTTAAACATTGTAGGAAAATTATTATCATAACAATGACTATATATCTAGTTGTTAAATATAATTAAAATAATTTTTTTTCAAGGTTTTCTATATCATGAATAAAAATTGATAAATTAGATTTTAGGAATTAAATTTTAATTTTAATATATTTATTGTCTTTATGAAAAGTAACATAATTCATTATTTGAGATTTATAATAATTTGACATGTATTATATTTTTTTCATTAATTTTAACATTTTTGTAAGATAATATTACATATTTTTTAAGAAAATTTATGATATGTATATTCAATTTTGATATCTAACATGCTATATTTCAATTGTTATTTATTATCATTAATAACAACCTTATTCTAACTCTTATTTTTCATATATAAACTAGTTATATTTTAACCTATTGATTATGTATTTCAACCTCTATATGAAATTATTATATAGATGTGTTTAATATTCAATTTTTGAAGATAAAAAATAACAGGAGTCCTTTAATATTTTTGATTTTGTAATTAAGTGTAACACCACAGTTCTAGTAGCCTGAAACTACTAGTTAAGTTACAAATTTTATTTAAGAATAAGGAATACTGAAATGGTTTAAAATTCTTGATAGACTAGGTACATACAAGAATATCAAATTACTTATGAAAAATTAAAATATAGAATTATAATTATTATGTGAACTTTAATAGTTATTTTATAATATCGTGGATTTCATTCATAGATCTATTCACCAAATCCGAGGAAAAGGAATTTATAATAAAGGGTGATACCATATGCTTAGTAAGGAAAATTGAAAAATAGTATCAATCATAATGTAAATAAAACATTAATAATATGGTTGAGATAAACAATATTCAATCATTCCATATAGATAATACTATAAAAGGGGATTAAATCCATGGATGACATAACAACCCCTATTTTCACATTGATAATAATAAGTATTATCATAATGATTAAATTAATAAATTTCGAGCATCATAATCATAAAATCAATGGATTATTAAAATAAAACAAAAATAAATACATAAGGCATATGCCAAATACCCAAAATAGTTTTTCACATGAGAAATGTGATGCATCGAGGGGATATAATGGTCCCTTCCCATAACTAACTACATCGAATGTATTAAAAAAATTAATGTGGTGAGTGGTATGAAAATAGTATATTTCCATTAAACCAAAATATTCACCAATGATAAATTGAATATATAAAAACTCATTAAAATTCACTAAAATATTTCATTAGGATAATTCCTTTTCCACATTGAAATCACTTATTTATAATCAATAAATTTTCCAATATATTAAGGAATGAATTTCCATTCAAATTAAATGTAAATTTTTTTAAATGAGCCCTAAAATCATTGAATGTAAATTTTGTAAGAAAATTCAATTCATACTTAGCATAAAAAGATACATATTACATATAAATTTTCATAAAATGTTAGAAAGTATCTTGTTGAGAAAATGAGAAAAAATCATTAATTTTTCATTAAAAAAATAGAATAATGATAAAAAATAATTAATAAATCATTTAAAATATTATATTATAACATATAAGGGAAATGTATACATGGTAGTGTGATATTCTTGATTGGGTTGTAAAACAATGTCTATTTTCCTTAATACATTATTTCATAATCTTCATAAATTAAAAAATGGAAAATAAATTTAGATAATTTAATTTATATAAATAATCAGTTAATTATAAAATTTATTATTTTTTATTATTAAATAAAATATAATTACCACAACATATACTTAAACAAAAGTAGTCTTGAATAATGATGATATTGTGAAATAAACCCCTACATTATGTATGAAATTATTCATTCCTATTAAATCCTCCTGTATAATAAATATTTTTTTGTAATTATTATATTATAATACCATACCAAAATAAATAGTACCACATATGATTTACTTATAACCTTTTATCACCCATATATGAAAAAATATTTACTTAAATCACTATATCGAGTGACGACAACTTCATTTTTCAGGTTTGTTTTTGGTTCTGTAGTTTTGGACCATGTACTTTGATCATATCACCGTAATATCTATACTTTAATTTATCATATAGATATAATATTTATTCAACATTACATATGTATATTCATGCATAAAATTTATAGATATAAAAATGAATTACATTGTTCAAGGAGACAGTATTATATACATACACAAGAATTTTATCTTCATTTCTTGATATATAGAATGAATGAAAGGTGACTAAAAATTTACTTTTATAGAATAATTTTTTATCATATATATTTATTAATTATTTATTTATTACTATCTATGTCAAAATAAAATCAAAAATGAATCACAACACTCTATTATGGTGGTAGTCTACATATATGCATTAGTGACATTGTTGTTCTCCAATGGATTGTATTTTAAGAAGGTATATGTGATATTAATTTTTAAAATGTATAATTGTTTCATAAAATTTATATTTAAACACAAACCATTATTTTTATCCATCCAGAAGATGTGGTGTGGGAAAATGTGTTACATCATTTTTTATTAACAATTTAATTTCTCATTTTTCGAAGAGGTGACTGATGAAGGATATTTAATTAACTTAATAATATATAATTATATGGGATATATTTATGTTACTATTTCATCATTTTTGAAAAAAAATTGTTGGTAGAATTTGAAAAGGTTGTAAATGCATTGTTAAAAACATTACCACTTATTCAGAAAACCTCTTTATGTTTACAAATTTAGCCTTACATGGATGGATATATGATCAACATAGAGACTCTATTTCATGGGTATAAATTAAAATAATGGATTTTGGAAGAAATTTACAGAAAAATTAATTTTATTTTTGAGTAATATTTTATTGGATGTTCGCTTTAATAGGTGAGTACGAGTGGCATTTTTTTGTAAATACATAAATATATTCAACAATGGGAAGTCACTCTCAAAATGGAGTGACTCAAAAATTGATAATTAATGGATGATATGCATGCTACGGACTATAAAAACAATAAAAATTGAAACATAAACATGTTTTAAGCATTTTATTAACTATACATCAATGGCTTCTCACTTGTTCTTTTTAATTTTCCTCATGGTAACTTTTTTTCCTCATTAATTTATTATTTACGCCTAAAAGTAAAATAATACTTATTATATAATTGAGAACCAAATATTTTAAAAAATAAATCAAATTTACCTAATAAAATCCTATGTTTTTGAAATAAATATTAACCCAACTACATGTACCACACAAAACCCCCTATTAACATTTAACATAGAAATTAATTTTTTATTTTTTTATTATTCATTATGAAAAAATTAACTTCTCCTTATTAAATAATATTAATTATTCAAATTAAAAATATGAAATCCTTTTCTCAAAATTTATTCAATGATTTTAAAAAAAATAATTTAAAAATTAACCCAGATAACGTGTCAAAAAACAAGTTTGTAAGAAATATGTTATTCAAGTACAAGATGATATTACATTAACTATGTGCATATTAAATATCATTTTATGAATTTAAACACTTATAGTTAGACACATAATGTAGAAATTTAATTTAAATAATAAATAATTAAATAAAATTTTATATAATGAAAATTGAAATTCATTTTTACTTTTTAATAGTTTTTTTGGAAATATGAATATATTTTACCTACAAATGTTATCATCATTATTTCTATAAAATCAATATTCAATACGTTGTTAATTATACATATCATTTTACATTATATTTAATAATGTGGAAATATTCAAATACTACATTTTCAATTATTCATAATAGTTATTTCAAAGGAAAATTATCAATAGTTCATTCTATTTATATTTAAACCATGTAAACTTGAAATCAATATTCATCACAACAAATTAGAATTTTTGTTCCCTAAAATATTAAAACATGGGTTGTGATGTTTTTTTATAAGAATACCATGATCAATTACATTAATTGATGCTTAGGTGTTATATTATCCCCTCATTAAAAAATATCATGATTGAAATTTTCATGGATATTACATTATAAAAAATGATGTTTGTTCTGATCCATAAACTCATCCATTTCCCATGTTGCCTCCCTAATTTTCTAATTCATCCAAATTATATTTACCATTTCATTCATTTGTTTCCTAATTACATTCTCTCTAGTGTCATTAATTATTAAAATATCTTCAAAATAAGAAAAATAAGGATCCAATTCAATACCTCCAATGGTTATAAGATGTGATGGGATGGTCATGTAGATTTTTTACAATAAAATATAGAACACGTCATGTAACTCATAGATACTTCTTTGAATAAGAATTTTTAAATCCATGCATTCAATTTTTTTTAAAATTTAAATTTTTTGTAGTACATGGGTCTTATATTAATATCCATATAGAATATTATCACAACATCCCATATTGATACTTAAAAAATTAATTAACCACATGAAATTTGAAAATTTTTTTTGGTTATCAGCATTGATCATTTAACATGTTTTTTATTCTTCAATATGTTCTTAAATAGTTCATTCCTTTTCAATTTTATCCTCTATAATTTATGGTCATAAAACATTCCTCTAACCAACATCATTCAAATAAGTCAAATTACCACATCTATTTCCATGTATTGCTTCATACGATGGAATTGGAATACCAAAATGAATTTGTTATTATATTTGAACTATGAAAAAGTTAAATAATAATCTCACATACATTAAAAAAATTGATATAACGAAATCAAAATTTATTATAATGTTTTAATATTCCTTTAACATTTCCCATCAGTTTAAGGATGATTGTTGGTTCTCAAATGATGCTCAGTATTAGTAGCCTTCTAATGAAATTTCTTGAATTTTGATGTAAATCATGTATCATGGTATGAAGAAAAAAAATTGGTGCACTAGAAATTCAAAAAAAATCATTAATGTAGATACATACAATGAACACCATAGAAAAAACTACTCTTATATAGAGTAAATGTGTAGATTAGGTAAGGTGATAAATAATAAACCATAATATATAATCATATACATGAGCCTTCGGTAATAAAGTGAAAAATCTCATACTAATGTCATCCCATTTCCACATAGAAATAAGTATAGGATTTATAACTCCTCTAAGATTTTGTCTATCAACCTTCAGCTATAGAAAAAAATCATCTTGACACATAATCATCAATTTCCATATTTATTTTATCCATGTAATAGTGTTCCTTAAAATCATCATACATCATGGTGCAACTAGGATTTATAATGAAATTTAACTATGCGTGTAATTGAAAAATTACTTTTTTAGCTTAGGTATACGTGGAACACTACGTCTCATACCAAATATTTGAATTCCATCTTCAGAAATTATGTCTTCCAATTTTTCATCACCCATAACTTTTTTTTTATAATTATCATCATTATGTTTAGAATGATTTATATTTTCCAAGAAAATTGGTTTCAAAAATCATCTGAAAAAAGGGTGATATATCCCCATCAAAAAATATTTAATGTATCCTTCTCTACTAGATATATGAACATATTATCCATGTTGATCTGCATTTTGGTCACAACTCCATGGTCTTTTAGACCTATTTCATTTAAAACATTAATTCCCTTCAATGGATGGTAGTATATTGGGATATCATTGTCCATGTGTTGCTCAAGTAATATCTTTTTCTTCATCTTGAATTTTTCAATGAAAATTTGTATTTTAAAAGTATATATATCATATTTCTCACTATATATATAATTTTTCCTATCATCGGTGTAAATATTTCAATTTCCAACTCAATAACATCATTTGGATAGTTTGATACATTATTTTTTAGCTGCATTGATGCATAAGAAATAACATTTCCAATATGAAATAGGAAACCCACAATTCCTTTTTTTATAAATCATTATATTCCAAATATAGATCATTTACCAAATATAGATTTTTAATTGGATTATTCACCAAAAACATCATCAATTATTCAAAGAAGTCATCAAATTCTTATTTCACAAATATATAACCCCATTGTGAGTAATATTCGTTAACATGTTAGCCATGTAAGATTATTTAACAAAATTGTGGTTGTAACTTTTATAAAGATGAAAATACTTACATCCATTATATTCCTTGAAGTACATCATTATTTTACTAACTTTTTATTCACAGGATCAGTTGAGATTTGATCCATGGAGACAATATGTCCAAAAATAATACTTCTAATTAAAAATTCAACACTTTAAAAATTTCCCATATAACATTTTTATGATAAGAGTCTCTATAATGATAATAAATTGATTATCAAGGACCTCATATCACATAGTGTACACTGATTTATCATTAAAAAACACTGAAACAAAATTATCAAGATATTCCCTGAAGTATTAATTAATTATATCCATAAAAACATAGATATAATTAGTAAATTCAAAAGTAATTACTATAAATTCTTAATACACATAGCTCATATGATATATCACCTTTGTAATATCTTCTTTAGTTAATTTAATGATTGTTAATATTTGACAAATATTGTTCTTTTTGATGTTTATCATATTAGTTTTCATAGGAAGGCAAAAAATATTCATTCTTTATTATAATAGTATTGATATCTCTATAATAAGTACACAACTTCATAGATCAATATTTATTCATTATAAAAAGAAGACGAGATCTCTATGGGAAAAACTATGGATTTTATATCCCTTATTAAAAAACTTCTATATTTGTTTCCTTATATCCCCTAATTTATAGTGGTCATTATGTATGTATTCTTGGATATAGGTCTAGCATTGGCTACTAAACAAATGGAAAACATATCTTTAAGCTCTGGTGGATGTCCAAACAATTCCATAGATATGATATAAATTTTTTAATGTACTGTAGGCACATCCACATTTTTAATATTACCTTTCCATTAATAGATTATGTCTACTCTTCATTCCCAAGAATCTAATTCTGATGAGCTAATGGGGGTCAATCTAAAAATTACTCTAATTATGAAGTCTCACCTATAAAGATAAAAAATTAAATTTATTTATCTTGAATTATAATTTACTTCACTTTGTAATATAGTTTTTCACTATAATTTGAAATCCATTTCATACCAGGTATTATATCAGAATCAACCATATGTATAATAATAATGTTATTAAATATGGAAGAATATTGTGTATAAATTGGAAAAAAATAATGCATCATATTTGTGGTGTGACATCCACATATAGTATTAACGAAAAACTAACTTCCTGAGAAGATAAGTAAATAACAAATTTTCTTGGAAAACATAGTATATATAAAATAGAGTGGAAATTCATACTCAAATTAATCATTAAATAAATTTGAGTCTTTGATTAATGTTCCTACCACCACACCTATGGGGGTTTTATTCTCATTAATTGTGACCACATAAGAACATATTTGTTCTATTGACCATTTCTTTCTAAAATTCAATTGTTTTTGGGGAAAATTAATTTTTTAGAAACAAATATCCTTACAATAAGAAATTAAGAGCCTGATGGACTTTCTCTCCACACATGAAGAAAATATCATTCCCAGTAATCTTGTTCAATATATTTCATTCCATATTTATATAATTTTTTAAATTTCCCCCTCCTCATCATCCCAGTTTCTATATTAAATTTTTTAGTGATCTCATACACCGTATCCCCATCTTTATTTCCTTAAAAGTCATAAGATATGGAGAATTTTATTTCTACCTTGATAGATATATCCCACCCATCCATCCGTGTTTAATCAGTCTATATCCTGAAGGCCTATTGGGAATAAAGCACATAAAATATCACAAGGTCCCACAAAAAACCCAAATTCAAAGGGAAGTATCATTCCTATGTCATATTGTCAGCAAAATGCCTACGTCCCCACTATCCAAGATCGTGCCTATGTCACAGCCTAACTGCATCATGCCTACATTACTTCTTACCAGTTAATTTCTCTCACACTGAGATTTGAACCTAGGACTAATACATGATTATTACGAGCCTTTTCAAATTAGGTTAGCACCCCCATCTAAATATTTGGATTTTAAGTATATTATATAGTATTCCCTTCTAATATAGTAAAATAAAATTTATATATAATAATATTTTCTTCTTTAATTTCCAGAGTCTCAAGAATTTCCTCTTTATATCCATTTTTCCTTCCTGAGGAAATTATTATTTGAGGATTTTTTAAATACATACATTCAATTCTGGTTATTTCATCATAATTCTTATTGTTCAGAATCAATGACAACTGTTTATCTTTATCTTTTGAGAGATGATAAAATACCATGGAATCCTTCAACTATTCATTAAATCCCAATGAGATAAAAAAAATATCTTTTCAACTTAACCATTTATCAAATAAAAATATACTCGTAATACCATTGAATGATGAATTTTTAATGATACATGAATTTTTCAAAAAAACAATTATATGCTTTTTTTTGATCATTTGGCTTCTTTATATGGGATAGGTTATTGTTCATAACATAATTCCACTTCCCCAATAATGTTATAATTTGTTCATCTATAAGTGTACCTCCAGCTATACCTTTATTATCTTCCCCATGAGGGAAATCTTTTTATTTATTTAATGAATTTATAAATTTTACATTATTTATAAAATGATCCATTTCTAAATTATGAAATATAAAACATTTGATCATAATATTATAAATAATAATGCGTACTTTTGAAAATTTTGAGACACATAACATAACATGAAAATATATTCATATTGAGTAATGGAATTATATGTTTAGTATCAATGGAATATTCTATATACATTCCAATATTTCATATTGGATTGTAAAGAAAATGTGAATTAATCCATTCATATCCCCTGATATTCTCAAAAAAGGATCGTAGTAAGGCACACTAACAATGAAATACTATGATGGTTGGTATGTACTCAAATTAACATTTTGTAGTGTTGTTAAACCTAGGTGAATTATTAACAAAACCACATCCACATGAGGTATATAGATTGTGATGTAATTGTAGGAAAACAACATAATCACTATCATACAAAAAAAATTATATTATTATAAAATTAGACATATTTATATATATTTTAAACGGTATATGTTCAATAATGTGTGTTTTCTTAAATTCAGTTCCCATGGTTTTGACTAAACATCCTTTTGTACCAATAATATCAAATCAGCTCCTGTAGCCTATAACGAGTGGTTATTCTACTAAATTTTCATAATTACAAGGGTTCTAATCCTAATAGATCAAATAAATTAATATTCTTTTGATACTAGAAATATATATTATTCTCACAATTAATATAAACACGTGATGTATAATATAATAGTTGCATTGATAAGCTTCTCCTTCTAAACCTATAATCCCATTAATAGATCCATTTTTTATATTAAGGGGAATGTAAAACATAATAATGGGTGAGGTTAAATTCTAATTAAGGGAAACCATACAATTGAACTTATCATAAATTAAATAAAAAAGTACAATATTGCTGATATAAATAGTAATCAAATATTCCATATAATTAATACTATAAAATGAGGAAAACATATATAGATGACATAATAATATAAAATGACACGAGTATAATAATAAAAAATTTCAAAATGATTAAATTCATAATTATAGATACCATAATCTTACTATCTATCCATTTTTTACTAAGACAACATTCAAAAAAACATAAGGAGTATACTAAATACGAAAACTAGTATATCTCTGGAAACATACTGATGAATTGAATGGATATAGAGTGTATGATCCCCTCAGTTTATTTCTGGGTAAAATGGGATGTTTAGAATGTGGAGGGGTTGGGCACGAATGGAACCTAATTTTCATTAATCATGTCTTAGACCAAAAAATAATAAGAACCCAAACTGAAGGGATTATCATGGATGGTACATGGGTTTTCAAACCATGAGTCTTCTTAGGATTAACCATGAACCCCTCCCCCCATCCAAAATAATTCACAGTTATAACAATCATGAACCCTAACCCATGAAACTATGAATATTGGTATTAAAACTCCCATAAATTGTATTAAAAATACCTCATCCCCTTTAATTCAAACTAAATAGACCCTAACTCAATCTTAAGTGATTTAAATAATTTTTTAGGGACCAAGATGGATTTGTACTCCTTCTGATATCAATTCCTGATAATTTGAAGATTATACTAAATATCTACACCTATCTTAGTACAAGATTCACATCCTTATTATTTTTCTGTATTCTCTTATCATTCTATCATCTACAGAAGGGATATTTTCCTCTATTGATGAAGATATAGATATGTGTTTTATTATATCAAATTATTTTTATCTTTCATTAAGTATTCAAATCTAGTTATTTAGCTTCACTCTGTTCTTGATCATTTCGCTTCTATTAGGGATTTTTCGAATACTTCATCATCAATTCTGAGGTAGGTGGTCTAAATTGATTTTTCATGGTCATGAATTCAAATTGTGTGTATGTGATATGAAATTTAAGTTGGAATGATTTTTAATAGATTATGGAAAATTGTAAATTATTTGATTAATTAATTTATGGAATCATAGAATAGATTTAATTTAATTTCCATGTAATTATGAATTGGGATAAACTCTATATAATTTAAATTGGTTTGATTATATTAATTAAATAGTGAATTAATTTATGAAGACTGTTGTGATTATGTAATTGGAAGAATTGGATTAATTAATTATAATGAATCAACTATAAAACATTATATAATCTTGAATTAAACAAATAATTCAAATTTTAGATCATTTCAAATTTAGAGTTTAAGAGAATTAGGCCATAAATATTACATATAAGCTTGAAAATTACATGTAGACACAATTACTTAGTATTTATTTTTTCATAAAATAAAATCTCTAAAAAAGAAACATGTCTAGTTACAAGATTTAGTCAACATGACTTGTCCTTAATCCCATCTTTGACCTTATTCATCTTTTTGTCCTGTGAGAAACATTTCAAAAACATGGGATGAGTGTAAAAAGATTATTATGGGTTATAAAATAAGGAATGAAAACATTATCCCAACAATAAAAACAAAACAATGAAACCATACTTTTTTATCATACCATACCTCATGAAATTATAAGATTTATGAATAACACATATAAATCACAAATCATAAAGGTAACTTATGGAATTTAAAAACATACTTACATTGTGGCTATGACAGCTATATAGGGAGTAACATTGGAATACCAACCACAATATATTCCCTAAATCTCTTAGGATAAACATTAACGTTTATCTCCATCATGTTACCCAATGCATTGGATAGATATCTCGGGCTCTACTACCCTAGGTTTATGTCATAACCACCGGTATTGGTAAAAAATGACAAAGAACCAAACATATTCATAACACATAAAACATGAATAAAGAAAAGATAACATTTCCACACTACTCTCAAAATATAATATTTCAAGATATTGATATAATCAATTCATTGTCAACCCATTTTCAAAACCGATTTAAAACATTTAATAAAGAAATGTTTGAATCAAAGTTTCTCATAACACTTTGAAACATTTAAATGAATCACCATTTGAAAACATTAAGTTCCATATAAAAAAATCCTTAAATACATTTTTAAAACATTGTAAATAATGATAAATATTTAGAATAATTAATCTTTTAAACATTTTAACTAATATTTTAGTTAAAGTGTTTTTTAACAAAATGAAAGACGCTTGAATACAAATAATTGAGGAATAACATTTAATCATAACTTTATAATATCATGAGAATAAAGGGATTCATGATATAATATGCCAAAGGATAGTATGATTGGATATTCAGTTTAAATCAATCCAGGAACAACGACTCATATTTTTTTATAAACAACACCAATTACTTGGATTTTTTACTCAATGAATGAAAATTTTGTTAAAATTACTTTTTTCATGTTCATATCGATGAAATTAGATTTTACAATAGAATGATTATGTGTATCAAAATTATATCCACATAAAGGGGAGTTGAAATTAAAACATAAATAAATGAATTGTGAATCCACACATAATCATAGAATTATATAATTATGAATTATAAGATTAACCCAAGGAATTGAAATTGGGTTAAAAAGTTCACTTATCGATTTGGTAACTTATGAAACATACACCACACGAAAGAAGGATAATACATTGAATATGGAATTACCCATAAATTAAATTATTTTACAAGAAGAATAAAATCATAGGAAGTATATACACCACACAAAATGATATAGTTCCATATATAGCATGAATCACATGGGAATAAAATGTTGGATAAAAACCCCTTACCACGTTGTCATCAATCGTGTCATATGAACAAAAGTTAATAACCACAAAATGAATCACATAAATCAATGAATATAAATAGAATCATGAAAATATATATCAAATGGCAGTAAACAGTTCACGACATCCAGTAAATAAGTGGTGAACAATGGAAATATCATGAAATTAGAAGTGATATAAAAAACTCATTACCTCGTGTTCGACATGACTCGATCATTATTTAATTTATTGAATTCTAAACTAAAGTTAATTTATACTTTTTTATTATAGTTTTAAAGTTTATTTTTCCTTTTATATCAATTATTCCCATGCTATTTGAATTAGTTATTTATTTGAATTCATATCAGACATTTTGTCGATGTTCAGAACATGAGTTAAAAATAGTCTTCTTATAATTATAAATTGTCCATGTGGTAAAAATTCCATTGTCTCCAAAATTAAATAAATGATTTTGATATCATATTTATCATATATATCCATTAAATACATGTATTTATAATAGTACATAACATTTGGAGATATGAAATAAAATACACCATTTATGGAGACGGTAAGCCATACGTACGGATGAATGATACTTTCATTTATATTTCATATTTAATGGATTGAAAACATATTGATATATAATTATATTATAATTAAAGTATAATATCATATAAAATTTAATTATCTCCATCCTTTATACATTCCATGTATGGAATGAACAAGTCATATCACTTTTAGGGGTGGTAGTCTGTACTTTCTCAAATGAAATTATCGCATTTACCTGTTATGGAAACCATAAAGGAATGATATAAATAAAACATAAATAATAAATGAGACAAAATAAATATAATATATATCCCATTTAAATATAGTTCCATCATAATGGCAACCATGATAGGCGGTTAGAGATATTTGAACAATCATCATTTTGTGAGGCAGTAGTTCACTATCACCAGAGACAGTATATTCGTTAAGCATTAGATGGAGGCGTGTGTAAGTTTAGTTCGAATAAATATCATAACAACAACCAAGTATATTGATTATTCTTCTATAGTTATAAAATAATGTAATAAAAATCATTTAGGGGATTGGATAAGTAAAATAATAGAATGTAACTTAAGAGAAGACATTACCTTTAAATTGGGTATGTAACATCCCAAGTAAGTAATGAATAATAGATATTTTTATCGTTGTATATTTATTAATTATATAGTGATTAGAGGCTTAAAATGAGAATAAATCCAATCTTAATCTTGGAAAACACTAATATTTTTAAAAACATTGTTTTACTACCATTTGATGGAAAACCATATTAAAATCAAAATTTTGACAATTTTATAAGATTTATTTGTCAAAATAAACATATTTTTTATGATTTGGACATTGAAATTTACATTGGATAAATTTTTAGTATTTTTTTGACAATGTTCATTTTTTTAATGAATAGTGAAAAATACTGCTTTTTACATCAAAACTGCTTTTTCATCTAATTTAATTATATGGTTAGATTATCTTTTTAATTGGTATTAAAGTGTAATTTGAATATATTTTTACCATTTAATCCAATTTTGTTCATTAGGATTAATTTCAATATGGATTTGGTCATAAACTAATGCCAATCTTTTCATAGATATTGTTTCAAAAAAACCCACTATTTGTTTTGACAACATGAATTATTTTTAAATCAATTATTGCAATTTCTGTGTTTGGAATTTGGTAGAATGGATTACATATTTCGAATAAGAAGGTCCAAATTATTTAATCACGAATATTTTTTTTGGACATTATGAATAGTAATGACGGTAATTGTCTTTAATTATCTTGATTAATGAGTAATCTGGTAGTTAAGGATAATAAAATAATATCATAATAATAAAAAAAGTCACCAAAATGTGTCATAATGCAACGTTTTGTCTCATGGCCGACCATGGGATGCCTTGTGCCAATCTTGGGGACCCCATGAAATCACTTTTGTGTGAAAGTTACTTTTTATCTTTTTATTTTTAAAGAATGTTAAATATAACAAAGATTGTATCACCTGATTAAAACATTTTTTATTTTGTCTACATAGATGATATTTTGTAATATAAATATTAATTGGAAAGATAAAAATATTTCCTACATCTTAGTATTTTTTTATAATTTTTAGACAATAAATAAATTGAATTATTTATGACATCATGATGATGCAGCGATTACCTCATTAATGTACGATTTAAATAAAATAAAAATATAATGTAAAATATAAGACTTACACTTGTCAAATACCTATTGGATGAGTATATTTAGAACCTTTATCAGCTTAGCCTAAAAATAAATCAATGTGGGACCTTTAAAATCCGAATCCTATTTGAAAATAAAGTAACATTTTGTAACATTCCAAGAGTGCCCCTCCTCTCCTCTTATAAAAGTCACCCACCTCTACCACCATACCCACACATCTCAATCCTTTGTCTCGGAAAACCCCTGACTATTTTGTCTCTCCAAATCCCTCTCTTACTCCTAGAATCCTCACTTTGGGCAGAAGTCTTCCCAAGGAAGCCTTTGAGCTCAAATCAAAAAGAGGTACCCTATTTTAAGGTAATGTCTTCAATTGTGTTCTTATTTTTTATTTTTCTTCTCCAAACCCCTAAAATCTTTTTATTCATTTATTTTGTAACAACTATAGTATATTTAATATATACTAGGATGTTGTTATAAGAAGAATTAGAGATACACTTACACACACCTACATCTAATGGTTAAAGAACATATAGTTTCTGTGGATGGAGAATTTCTACCTCACGACACGATGATTGTTCAATATTCTTTTAACACCTTTAATGGTGGACATTAATATGGCAGTCTATTTATATATGATATATATTATGTATATGTTTTCTGTATTCTTCTGTATTTTTCATTTGTGGTATAACTTTATGGTTTCCATTATGGGAAAACAAGATAATTTCATTTTAGGAAGTGCGGACTACCGCCCCCTCAAAGTGATTTGATTCGTTAATGCCATATGTGGGACATATAAAGGATGGAGTTAATGTTATTATATGTGATGTTATACTTCAATTATAATATACCCTCATATCATTATTATTTCAATCCATTAAATAAGAAATAGAAATGAAAGTAGCGTTCATGCGTACGTACGGCTTACAGTCTCCATGAACAGTGCATTTCATTTCTTATCCCCAAATGTAATGTACTATTATATGTACATATATATAATGGATATATATGATGTATGTTACATCTAAATGATTAATATAATTCGGTAATTAAAATATACATATATCTCATTTAGTTTTAATTCCATTAATATGACATAGAAATGAAAGTAGCGTTCATGCGTACGTACGGCTTACCGTCTCCATGAACGGTGCATTTCATTTCTTACCAATAAATGATTATGTAATATTATAAATGAATGTATATACTGGATATATATTATATATATGGCATCTAAATCATGAATATCATTCTTGGGATAATGGATATTTGACTACGTGAACAACTTGTAAATATAAGAAGTTCACTTTTGACTCAAGTACCAAATATCGAAAAAACAACCGTTATTAACTTAAATTATTAAATAATGTTCATAAAATGGTAATAAGTGATATAAAAGGAATAATGAACTTGAAAAATGTTATTAATCATGTATAAATTAACTCAAGTTTATTATTCAAGAGATTAAAGAACGATCGAGTAAAGTCAGACACGAGGTAAGGGAACTTCTTAACCCAATTTTCATTCTTTGGGTTAATCTCCTACATTCAAATTATGTCACGATTTTATTATGTCCTATCGTGTATTTGTACTTTCTTTATGTTTAATTATAGTGAATACATATAATAGATAGATTTTATTTAAAAATCATCTTTATAAGGGAATCCGTCTAAATCTCCTTTAATTGAGGTATATTTTGTTTTATACACAACATTCTTTTATACGGGGTATAAACCCCTTTGACTTTTATGCTTATTCAAAAGGAATAATTTTTATACGAAGAATTTTACTAAACGACCAAAAGAATGTTTTTTTGTCGTATGAATGCGGCGACAACGACTTCTTTGTCGTCGTGACCATTATTTGAGTTTCGGCTTCCTCTACAAGCCATACCTTTTTTTAAAAATGAAAAATAAATACCATGTTTTACATTTCTTTTATTTTGGTATTGAAAATGGTTTTCATAATGTTTTTACATCAATGTGTTGTATTGATATCTTGTGATTGAATTGTGTAAATGTTATGTTTCCTTTGTGCATGTTTTGTGTGGTACGATTATGTTGTTGTTCATGGGCATTATTATGAAGATGGGTGGTTCAGTGACAAACTAAGGGTGGGTGAGCCCGATATAGCTCTCCAATGCATTGGGTAACATGAAGGAGTTAAACGTTAAGGTTTCTTCGAAAAGATTTAGGAAATATACTGTGATGGGTATTCCAAACGTAACTAAGAGGGTTACTCCCTACGTAAGAATGTTAGGATTGACTCAAGTTACCATTATGTCTTATGATTTCTATGATTTATTCAGGATTTGATGAGGTATGTTAAAGTTATTATGTTTTATGATTAGAGTATGATTTCATTGATTCTTATATATACATATACTCATGTTTCCTTTCCATATTTTTAGATCCCTTACTGAGCTTTTTATGCTCATCCCATGTTTTTTTGAAATGTATTTCAGAGGTCAAGGGAATGGTACATGATATGATGATACTGTTAAGGAAGTTTCAAGAAAGAATCCATGTTTTATTTTAAATATGTTTCTGTTGATGGGAAAAATGAATACTATCTTTATGTAACCACTTTGTTTAAATGTGGAATGCAATGCATATTTTATGATCTAATTCACTAAAAATGTATACCTGAAAAGATCCTCAAGGTTTATTCTTGAAATATCTCAAGATTAAGTAATGTTTAAGGTTTCGGCCTTATAGTTGGTATCAGAGGTCAATTTAGAAAACTTTAGGAGTTAGAAAATTGTTAAATTATAAATTAATTTATGGTATGACTGAAATGATATAGAATTTAAAGATTACCATGTTGCTTCGCCTATGATATTGCAGTGTTAAGAAGGAATTTTCCTAGAGGAAATAGAGAAGCTTTTTTTGGGAAGGCATACTGAGGGAAATGAACTTCCAAATCAGCATACTGAGATAGTCAGAATCAGAATTGAGCGGTTTACTGTAGTGATTGCTCAGTTGAATCAGGTGATAAATGGTGGTTGTGTTATAGATGATATTTTGGTGTTTTCTAAAATTAAAGAGGAGCATGAAAGAAATTTAAGGGTTATTTTTCAAACCATAAAAGAAAGGAAATTATATGGGAAATTTAGCAAGTGTGAGTTTTGGTTGTAAAAAATTTCTTTCCTTGGTCACATTGTTTCTAAAGATGGGATAACTGTTGATCCTATAAAAACAAAGGTTGTTGAAGAATGGCCAAGACCGACAAATGTAACGGAGATTCGTAGTTTCCTTGGTTTAGAAGTATATTACTGAAGGTTTGTTAGAAATTTTTCATGGTTATCTAGTCCATTGAATACGCTAACATGGAAGGGTGTTAAGTTTATCTGGACAAAATAATGTGATGACTATTTTCAAGAATTGAATAGAAGATTAGTGAATGCTCCAGTTTTGGCACTACCTTCCAGAAATGGTGAGTTTTTTATCTACAGTGATGCTTCATTGAAAGGACTTGGTTACATCCTAATGCAGAATGATCAGGTAATTGCATATTCTTTACATCAGTTGAAAACTCATGAGATAAATTACCCTACACATGATTTGGAATTAGCTGCTGTTCTTTTCGCATTAAAAATTTGGAGGCATCATTTGTATGGAGTAAAGTGAAAAATATATACAGATCACAAAAGTTTAAAGTATATATTCACTCAGAAATAATTTAACATGAGACAGATGATATGGCTACAATTAATCAAGGATTATGATTGTACAATTCATTGCCATCTAGAAAAAGAAAATAAAGCGGCTGATTCTTTGAGTTTAAAAACTAATGCTTCATTAACAATGTTGCATTTGGAACGTGATCATTTGGTTAAGGATTTGATGAAATTTTTCATAAATTTTGTTGGTGTAGGATGTCCTTCTATTCTGTTTCAGGTATCAGTGAAATCTTCTCTATCAGACAAAATCAAGTAAGCACAGAAGCAAGACAGTGAGTTGCAGAAAAAGGTATTGTTGGTTCAGAAGGGTAAGTTTCCTAAATTCAACATTGATAATGATTGTTTTTTGAGATTTGGGAAGAGATTGTGTCTGCCTTGTGATTCAAACTTGAAGAGAGAGTTGTTATGTGAAGCTCATAGTTCTCCGTTTTCAGTTCATCTATGAAGTTCTATGTATAGAGATCTTCGGGAGTATTACTGGTGGGACAGAATGAAAAGGGATTTTGCTGATTTTACTATGATGTGTTTGACTTATCAACAGGTAAAAGTAGAGCAGCAGTTACCGGAAGGGATTCTTCAGCCTTTACCAGTGCCAGAGTGGAAATGGGAAAATATATACATGGACTTCGTTGTGAGATTGCCGAAGACACCTCGAGGTAATAATGCAATCTGGGTTATTGTTGATCTCTTGACTAAATCTACTGATTTCCTTGCTATACGAGATACTTTTCCCTAGATAAATGGTCTCATTTGTATCTTAATGTTATATTCCTATTACATGGAGTTCCCCTTTCCATTGTATCTGATCGTGATCCCAGGTTTACTTCTATCTTTTGGAAAGGCCTTCAGAAGTCGTTGGGTACTGAATTAAATTTTCGTTCATCTTTTCATCCTCAATTAGATGGGCAGTCAAAACGAACAATTCAGAATTTGGAGGATATGCTATGTGCTTGTTCGATGGATTACTTGGGAATTTGGGACCAACATCTTTCTTTGGTTGAGTTTTCTTATAATAATAGTTTTCATTCCAGTATACAGATGGCACCATTTGAGGCGTTATATGGGAAGCAGTGTCGAACTCCAGCTTTCTGGGATGAAGTGGGTGAAAGGAAGTTGATGGAACCAGAATTGGTAGAAGATTTGGCATAAAAAGTTTAGTTGATTCAAGAACAAATGAGAACAACTCAGAGCAGGTAGAAGAGTTATGCGGATAACCGGAAGAAGGATCTATCTTTCGAGGTAGGTGATCATGTTTTTCTCAATGTTTCACCATGGAAAAGTGTGATGTGATTTGGTAAGAAAGGAAAGATGAGTCCAAGGTTCATTGGACCATATGAAATTTTTAGAGATTTGGATCAGTTGCTTACCGAGTGGAATTACCTCCTAGTTTATCTAAGGTACACAATGTTTTTCATGTTTCAATGTTAAGGAAGTACATGCCAGATTCATCTCTTGTTTTTAGTCTGGAGGTAGTTCAGTTGGAAGAGAATCTATCTTATGAGGAACAATCGGTCCAGATTCTTGACCACAGGGAGCAAGTGTTGCGGAATAAGGTGATTCACCAGGTAATGGTTTTGTGGAAAAACCATATGATTGAAGAGGAATCATGGGAATCTGAAAATGCTATGAGGGATAAATACCCCCACTTATTCGTTAAGTAAATAAATTGTGGGGACACAATTTTCTAAAGGGGGTAAGGATGTAACATCCCAAGTAAGTAATTAATAATATATATTTTTATCTATGTCTATTTATGAATTATATAGTGTTTAGAGTATTAAAATGAGAATAAATCCAATCTTAAGCATGAAATACACTAATATTTTTAGAAAGATTGTTTTACTACCTTTTGATGGAAAACCATATTTAAATCAAACGTTTGACAATTTTATAAGCCCTATTTGTCAAAATAAACATAATCATTATTATTGGGACATTTAAGTTCACACTGGATAAATTTTTGGTATTTTTTTGACAATGTTCATTTTTTTAATGAATAGTAAAAAATACTGCATTTTACATCAAAACTGCATTTTCATCTAATTTAATTATATGGTTAGTTTATCTTTGTAATTGGTCTTAAAGTGGTATTTTAATATATTTTTACCATTTAATCCAATGTTGGTCATTAGTATTAATTTCACTCTGGATTTGTGCATAAACTAATGCCAAACTTTTCATAGATATTGTTTCAAGAAAACCCTCTATTTGTTTTGACAACAGGAATTATTTTTAAATAAATTATTACAATTTATGTGTTCGGAATTTGGTAAAATGGATTAAATATTTGGAATCATAAGGTCCAAATTATGTAATCAAGACTCTTTTGTTTTTGGACATTATGAATAGTAATGACGGTAATTATCCTTAATTATCTTGATTAATGAGTAATCGGGGAGTCAAGGATAATAAAATAATATCATAATAATAAAAAAAGACACCAAAATGTGTCCTAATGATACTGTTTGTCCCATGTCCGACCATGGGATGCCTTGTGCCAAACTTGGGGACCCCATGGAATCACTTTTGTGTGAAAGTGACTTTTAATCTTTTTATTTTTAAAGAAAGTTAAATATAACAAAGAATGTATCACCTGATTAAAACATTTTCAATTTTTTCTAAATAAATGATATTTTTTACTATAAATATTAATTGGAAATCTAAAAATATTTCCTACATCATAGTATTTTTTTTATTAATTTTTAGACAATAAATAAATTATATTTTTTATGACATCATGATGATGCATCGATTACCTCATTAATGAATGATTTAAATAAAATGAAATGATTATGTAAAATCTAAGACTTACACATGTAAAAGACCTATTTTATGAGTATATTTTGGACCCTTATCACCTTATCCTCAAAATACATCAATGTGGGACCTTTAAAATCCGAAGCCCATTTGAAAATAAAGTAACATTTTGTAACATTCCAAGAGTGCCCCTCCTCTCCTTTTATAAAAGGCCCCCACCTCTACCACCTTACCCACACATATAAAGCCTTTGGATCCATAAACCCCTGCCATTTTGCCTCTCCACATTCCTATATTACTCTTAGAAGCCTCACTTTGGGCAGAAGCCTTCCCAAGGAAGCCTTTGAGCGCAAATCAAAAAGAGTTACCTGATTTTAAGGTAATGTCTTCAGTTGTGTTCATTTGTTTTATTTTACTTCTACAACCCCCTAAACTCTTTTTATTCATTTCTTTTGTAACAAATCCAGTATATTTAATATACTAGAATTTTTTTATAAGAATCATTTGAGATAAACTTACACACACCTACATCTAATGGCTAAAGAACATACTGTTTCTCTGGATGGCGAATTTCTGCCTCACGAAATGATGATTGTTCAATATTCTTTTAACACCTTTAATGGTGGCCATTAAGATGTCACTATATTTATATATGATATATATTATGTTTATTTTTTCCTTATTCTTATGTATTTTTCATTTGTTGTATACCTTTAAGGTTTCCAATGTGGGTAAACATGATAATTTCATTTTAGGAAGCGTGGACTTCCGCCCCCTCAAAGTGTTTTGATTCGTTAATGCCATATGTGGGACGTATAAAGGATGAAGTTAATGTTATTATATGTTATGTTATACTGGAATTATAATATACCCTTATATAATTATGATTACACTCCATTAAATATGAAATTTAAATGAAAGTAGCGTTCATGCGTACGTACGACTTACCGTCTACATGAACAGTGCATTTCATTTCTTATCCCCAAATTTAATTTAATATTATAAGTACATATATATAATTGATATATATTATGCATGTTACATATAAATGATTAATATAATTCTGGAATTAAAATATACATATCTCTCATTTAGTTTTAATTCCATTAATATGACATCGAAATGAAAGTAGCGGTCATGCGTACGTACGGCTTACCGTCTCCATGAACGGTGCATTTAATTTCTTAACACTAAATGATTATGTAATATTATAAATGCATTTATATACTCTATATATATGATATATATTGAATCTACATCATGAATATCATTCTTGATATAATGGATATTTGACTACGTGAACAACTTGTAAATATAAGAAGTTCACTTTTGACTCAAGTACCAAATATCTAAAAAATGACCATTATTAACTTAAATGATTACATAATGTTCATAGCATTGTAAGAAGTTATATAAAAGGAATAATGAACTTGAAAAAGGTTCTTAAGAAAGTATAAATTAACTCAAGTTTATTATTCATGAGATTAAAGAATGATCGAGTCAAGTCGGACGTGAGGTAAGGGAACTTCTTAACCCAATTTTCGTTCTTTGGGTTAATCTCTTACATTCAAATTATATCATGATATTATTTTGTCCTATATAGTATTTGTAATTTATTTATGTTTACTTATAGTGATTACACATAATAGATCTATTTTATTTAAAAATGATCTTTGTAAGGTAATTCGTCTCAATCTCCTTTCATTTAGGCATATTTTGTTTTATACACGACATTATTTTATAGGGTGCATAAACCCCTTTTACTTTTATGCTTATTAAAAAAGAATATTTTTTATATGAAGCATTTTACTAAATGAAAAAAGGAATGTTTTTTACGTACGTATGCGGCGACAACAACATCTCCGCCACCGTGACCATTATTTGAGTTTTGGATTCCACTACAAGCCATACCTTTTTTAAAAAAAGGAAAATAAATACCATGTTTTACTTTTCTTTTATTTTGGTATTGAAAATGGTTTTCATATTGTTTTAACATCAATGTTTTGTATTGATATCTTGTGATTGAAAGGTGTAAATGTTATGTTTCCTTTATGACTGTTTTATGTGATACGATTATGTTGTGGTTCTTGGCCATTATTATGAAGATGGGTCGTTCCGTGATAAACTAAGGGCGGGTGAGAATGATATAGCTCTCCAATGCATTGGGTAACGCGAAGGAGTTAAATGATAAGGTTTCTCTGAAGAGATTTATGGAATATACTGTGATGGGTTTTCCAAATGTAACCAAGACGGTTAATCACTACGTAATAATGTTATGAATGCCTCATGTTACCATTATTTCTTATTATTTATATGATTTATTCTTGATTTGATGAGGTATGTTAAAGTGCTTATGTTTTATGAGTAGAGTATGATTTCATTGATTCTTATGTATACATGTACTCATGTTTCCTTTCCATATTTTTAGATCACTTACTGAGATTTTTTTGCTAATCCAAAGTTTTTTTGAAATGTATTTCACAGGTCAAGGGAAAGGTAAATGATATGATGATAGTGTCAAGGAAGTGTCAAGAAAGAATCCATGTATTATTTTAAATATGTTTCCGTTGATGGGAAAAATGAATACTGTAACACCCCGAGATTTTATGAAAAATATTATTTTCATTAATGTCTTATGTTGTAAGCTACACCAAAGGAGATTGCACAACACGCATCCTTGACTTGCCTTTCATTAAACGCAATCGCGACCTTCCTCGATAGCGTGTGTAGTACGCAATACCGAGTTTCACTAAACAACGATATGCTATTAAAATATTATTAAAACTAGCCGTTATGAATAGTAATAACCACTTTTTGAAATTTTGTAAATTTTATTTTTCAAAATGGACTTCATTTTTGGATTCGGAATATCGAAATTAGCTTAGGGTGAAATTTTGGTACTTTTCGGATAACTGTCATATTCTGATGAATAGTGAAAATTACTAAATTTTTATTAAAAACAACCTTTTTAATAGAAATAATTAATAGTGATAAATTATTAATTTGAGTGGTTTTAAAGTATATTTAGAATATATTTTTACAATTTAATACAATTTTGGTCATTGGATGTAATTTCACATTTAAACCAGACATAAACAAGTGTCAATCTTTTGATAGTTATTATCTCTCAAAAACACGCTATTTGTTTTGACGATGGGAATTAATTTTTAAATTAATTAATGTAACTGATATGTTTTGAATTTGGTAAAATAAACATCATTTTTTAATTCATAATATCAAATATAGCTTAGGCCTAATTTTTTGTATTTTTCTGGAAACGTTCATTTTTAGATGAATAGTGAAACCACTAAGTGGTAGTAAAAAAAACTGAATTTTTCAAAAAACATAATTTTACCGCTTCTATGAGTGGAATTTCAAAAATCCGAGACACACGGTTAATATCAAGGAATAAAATGTGGTTCAATGAGATGAAAATAATTTTTGGTGAATAGTAACTTTTGACTTTTTTTACCACGGTTAAAAGTAAATAGGGTAATTAAGGGTAAAAATGATATTATTATTACCCTAACACATGTCCTAATTCTATTGGATAACTTTAATTAGACCAAAATCAACCTTAGGAAGAAAATATGACCATTTAAGCCCACTTGGATTAGATTTGGACATTTATTATTAATTTGTTTATAGAAGGGTTAAAATAGTTAAAATCCATGTTTAATAAGTAAATAATTTCTAATATAAGGTTATACATAAGATAAATTCGACTATAAATATTAATTAGAAAGATAAAAATATTTCCTACATAATGATATTTTATTTGTAATTTTTAGACATTAAATAAATTAATTTATTTATGACACAATGATGATGCAGTAATTATCTTTTTAATGAAATATTGACATTATTGATGTTATAAATACCGAAATAAATGTAATTCGAGACTTTTTATGACTTGCACTAATTTTCTAGGTTAATATGACATGTTATTGTTGATTTAAGTAACTTGGTTCGAACTTATCATTTTTTATGAATTTTATAAAAATCAGGTACCAAATTGTGTCAAAATTGACATAAATTAGTTTTTAAAACAAATATTATATTATTAATTGTTATTTTATTCGTAAAAAACTAAGGTTCGGCCAAATGACTTAGATAAGGTTATATATATCAATAATAAACAACTTGGGGTTCGTTTGGCTTGTTATTGTAAGTTTATTAACCTTATAGTGTAAGAACACAAAAAGACACGGTAAAAGTTAAAATTATCTAACTTAAAGTTAAAACTAAATGATAAGGTTACAATAGTAATCTAAACTTGTCCAAATTCTATTGGATGATAAACTTTCGACCCTTCCCCACCTTAGCTTCGAAATAAATCAATTTGGAGATATTTAAAACTGAAGTTTTCTTTATAATAAAATAATATGTTTAGTTATTCCAAAGGTGCCCCTCTCCTCCCTTATAAAAGGGCACCCCCTCCCTCTCTTCCTCACAACACATTGAGCCTTCCAGCTAGGCCAACCTCTGCCAAATTCTCTTCTCCACTTCCCTAGAAACATCCTAGAGGTTCTGGGCTTCCTCAAAGACCAATTTTAGAGCCCTAAGAGGAGGTCTCAAAGAGGTGCTTCAAAGAAGAGGTAATTTCCATTACCGATTCATTCACCTTTATTTCTTCTTCCACTTTTTCTTCTTAGGTTGTTTCATTATGAAGTAATAACATAATTATCACTCATATACTGATATGTTATTATAAGTATGAAACAACCATATTTCACCATCTATCCATCCTACGGAAAATGAAATCACCGTGCGTGCGTACGTACGGAATACCGTCTCCACGCCGTGGTGAAATCTATTTTCCACCACCACCTTACTTGGATGGGTATAATGGTGTAAATAATAACTATATATGATTATTTTAAAGTGATATTTATTCTTAAATAGTATACATACACTCCAATACAGTCCCACGAACATGAGAACGATATCATCGCTCATGCGTACGTACGGACTACCGTCACCACGACGCGATGAGATTCATTCTCACTTTAACCATTCATGAATGATTATAAAGTATATATAATAAGTAATCATGAAATATATGACATAATTATGATACTGGATTTATGTGTATATATATGTATTTAATCTACTTAATTCCATTCAACTCAATAAGGAAACGAAATCAGCATTCATGCGTACGTACGACCTACCCTCTGCATGAACGGTGTATTTCTTTCCATTTACTGATTTTTTTTATATATGTATATTCTGAATATATATTATAAATCATGTTTTATATTCTGGAATTAGGTAATCATGATCTATGTAATCATATGAATAATTACAAGTCAAAACACGGATGACAAATGAAACAATTTTACCCAAAATGCTCTTTAACATGGAATTTACAAAAGAACGGGTAATATAAAGTCATAAGTGAACCACATATGATGTCATAACAATGAATATGATTCTGTAATAAGTCAATAACATTATTTAAATCATTATACTGGAGGTTCGGACACATACGAAGCGAATCGGAACAAAGGTAAGGGAAATATCACAATCTCATTTTTATCCGAGATTGTTTATACTTTGGTATTTACTGGGGTGTATTTTATCATCCACATCCATGTTTCCTCAATATGTAATATTATTTAAATCCACCTAAAATTGTTTAAATCCATTTTTACCCTTTTGTGAGTTTTTAGTAAATGATATGAAATGAATCTTTTGTCGTTTTTCGTACGAGGTACTTTTTGACTTTTCCGACAAAAGTACGAGAAGAATGTTTTTTAACTTATACGGCATGAATGTATTATTAAAACATTATTTCCAAGAAGCATCATTTACATGTTTTGAAGTATATTTTTAATCAACCTCTTTTATTTTAAAATTTTATGACATGTTAAGAAAGGAAAAATGTTTTTGAAGTATAAAGGATATTTTCCTCAAGAATGGAGTTCAAGTGTTTTATCAAAATTATTTTCCATCTAAGATAATAAAGGGTTCTGTTTTTATCCCTATTATTACATTGATTTTATTATGTTGTGATAGATTTATTTTTATGAATTCCTTTATCTTATGATGTCATGTTGTTTAAGAATCCCATTTTTATTACATGGATTATGCTATGATGAATGGTTTATGATTTTGTGGCACAATAAGAATGGTATCATTATGAGATGGATGGGACCTATATCTCCCTCCAATACATTGGGTAAAGATTTTATATCTCATGAGATAGACATGGCTGGAATGGTAGGTTATACCAGTTCACTAAAACATGACTGAAACGAGGAGTGAACTCGGTTCAGAAATGGACTTTGTCCATTAAGATAGTCTTGGAAATGTGTCTAGACTAATAAGAAATTATTCTCTATGATTATGTGTGTATGCCAAAAAGTTTCATGTTTTATGTTATGACTATTGGGATTACATTTCACTACTATGATTTATCCCATGATAGGAAATTATGATCTCTTTTGCAGGTTATGATTTCCAAAAGATATGTTCTTATGAATATGATGTGATTGGAATTTCTTTTGTTTACCCTTACTGAGCATTTGAGCTCACCCTTTTATGTTTTCGTTTCCCCAAGATATAAAGAAAGGTTTTATGTAAGAAAAAAAAGGAAGATCTTTATGGGAGATGTTGAATATCTTTCACCATGATTAGAAGATTACGTTCCGAGTTTCCAAAGACACTAAACTATTACGGTCCTCGTGTGTGTGTTTCTGTTATGTACTAAGTATTCTGAAAAAGTAATGTAATGTCCATGTACGTCAAACTTCGAGTCTCTACAAATACAATCTTTATGTAAAAAATTTGTTTAAATGTGGAATGTAATGCATGTTTTATGATCTAATTCCCTAAAACTCTAAACCTGAAAAGATCTTCAAGGTTTATTCAGGAAATATCTCAAGATTAAGTAATGTGTAAGGGTGGGGCCCTATAGGGTATCTTCATTTTGTTTGAACCAAAAGGATCAATTAAATTGCCTTCTGTATAGGGGAAGGCTTCTAGGAGGAATATATGGATGTAGGAAACCTAATTGTGTAGAGTTTGGATGATCCAAGGGACTTGAGAAGTGTGAATAAGGGGACATATGTTAGGGATTTTTATAAAGGGGAGGGGCTCTTTAGGAATGTTTTGAAAAATTATGTTATTATATAATAATTTTTTGTTTTGAAAGGTCCAAAACATATAAAATTCATAGATAAGATGAATCAAGTTTGATATAAAATCATCCAATAAGAATTGGATAGGTTATGGATATTTTTTAATCTATATAATCTTATTTATTTAAATCATTCATTAATGAGGAAACAGTGCATCATTATTGTGTCATAAATAATTCTATTTATTTGATGACTAAAAATAATAATGAAATATATCATGATATAGGAGAGATTTTTATATTTTAAATGAATATTTATAGTCCAATTGATAACTTATATAACCCCATGTAATAATTTATTTACTAAAAGATATACGTTTAAGTCATTTTTGTCTTTACTTAAAATTAATTAATATAAAGTGTCATTATAACTTCCATGTGGCTCCATGGGGTCCCAAAAAAGTCCCAAGAATGCCCATGGTCAGAATTTTATCAAACAATATTATTAAGACATATTTTAGGGTAATATAATATTATTATAAAAATATTTTTTTACTCTTATTTACCAGATTTACCCTTTAACCATGGTAAATACATTTTTTAATGATGTAAATATTAATAATGTATAAAAATAAAAGTTAGCTATTTACACAATTTGAAAATCTTGATTCCTAATATGGAATAAATTTTTCCAAATTCTAAACACAGAAGTGGAATAAATTAATTTAAAATTAATTCCCACTATCAAAAAAAAAGCGTGTTTTTATGAAATAATAGCTATAAAAAGATTGACAGTTATTTATATCAAATTCCAAAGTGACATTACATAAAATGACCAAAATTGTATTAAATGGAAAAAATATAATCTAATTATACTTTAAAACCATATATAAAATAATCTAAATATAATAATAAATAAGATTAAAAGGTAGTTTTGAATTAAAATACAGTATCTTTCACTATTCATAAAAAATTAACTTTATCAGAAAAATATTAAAATTTTACCCAAAGTAGATTTTGATGCCCCGATTCTAAATAAGAATATTATTTTGTCTAATAGAATGTCTATTGGAGACCAAAAATATATTTAAAGAGGGTTCCCCATCAAAAGGGAGTAAATAGACCTTTAAATGAATATTAGAGTATTTATGCTTAAAATTGGAATCTTTCTTATTTAAATGCTCTAAAATTTATTGGATAAATGTAAAAAAATTTAAGAAACATGTATATTCACATTTGAGTTAGTTCTATCCATTCTGTCCAATACAATGGCTAGGTGTTAACTACCATTTAAAATTATATTATATTATTATTTTTCAATATGACTCTACATTGTGTGCAATATACGATTTCAAAGAGACTCGTGGTTATGTATCGGGTAAGCCATCAAAAATAGCATCCATTTTAATGTAAAATTAATATTTAATTCAAAAATATTTATAAATATGAAAATGTTATATTCTTTATTCACCTGGGATGTTACATCCTTCCCCCCTTCGGGGAATTGTGTGTGTGAAATTTTAAAATTGGGCTTGGAAACATCATTTAATTTACCACATCACAAGGAGAGTCCATAAAAATATCTCTTTTAAAGAAATAAAGTGAAATAAAATGGTCTCATGAGAAATCCCATATTAAGATTCTATATAGGAATACATGGATATAGAAGGGAAACAATCCATCATTATTTAATGGAAAGTGGTATAAAACATGATTACAATAAAGTTAACCACAAGAAAATAATAAACATGTAAAGGGTGAAATGGTCTTTGATTCCCTAGTAGGAAAAGTTAACAGAAAATGTTTTTGTTTTAAGTTACTTTTAATAAAGTTGAGGAATATATTTAAGATCTTGAATAAGTACATATGGAATCATACTTACTTTTCATGTAGACTTCAATATTTTACTATATTTCTACCACAAACTCATATTTTCACAAAATGATGACCATTCATGATTACTTGTTCACATTGAAAGCGTTATAATCAACTTCTAGAGAATCACTTAATCAAAAAGAGAAAAACTATATTTTTTCCATGTATTTAGACAGTAACAAAAACCCAAATGGTTAGTATAGGATCTGATAATCCCTGAAAAGGATAATCATTTACAAAAAGAAAAACTAGTCTTAATCTTCATGATTTGTTAAACAACATCCATTGTTAAACAATGACCATTCGATAATGAAATGTCCATAAAATTCTTCAAGGAAATCCAAACTAATATTGAAACCCAAATCTCAGAAGGATTTAATCACATAGTCTTCCAAGATAAATATTAACATTTATCTTAAAATAACATCTGTTACTCTTAATGTCTCACACTAAAAAGTAATTAACCTAATCACATATTCTCCGTGATTGTTTAATCATTTCCATAAATAAACCAAATTGCCATATGTCTACAATAAAAACATAGATTCTTCCAAAATAAATTTTCAACCATTACTCTATAAATGAGATCATATTGTACTCTATTTCCCTTATTCAAATAATGTTTCCAAAAGGTAAAACATCTTATAAAATAACCATTATCACTTAATCACCAAATTGTTTTCCAATATTAAGAATATCGATTTGATAAAAAATAAGTTCCCAAAATAAATTTATTTTTGATCCATATAATAATTTAACATAAAATAATATGTCATACTAACTAGGGACTTCACGTAGTCTAGTGGTAAGAAGATGTGACCTTATCACCCGTTGATTGTGGGTTTTATTCATGCGGCCTTGCTAGATATGACGGTTCGTCACCCATCTTACGAGTTGTCAATTTTATAGAACTAAAAAATATCCCCAACATGCTTTATCCTCAATGGTTTACTTATACCTTTAATTTTCATCCCAATATATTTAGACCTCTACATATTATATATTGTCTTTTTTTTCACCTCCATATGATAAAATAAATCTATTCCCAATAGAAATAACTTCATACCTTGATCATGGTTTCCATATGGCTTCATCACCATCATGTTCATGTTGGTAGAAGTTTTATGCATTGTAACAATGATTTAGAGATCATTAAAAATAATTTTCATCCTTTATCCATATATACCTTGTACAACTTGGTTCATATGAGTTTTCGTAGAAAAACAGTTTCATAAAATAAGCATGTATGGCATATAATTTTATAACATCGGAAAAAACATGATTTTTATAAAACAGTATGACCGAGTTTGAGTTGAAACATTAATCAATGGTCCTTCAAAAAATACCATAAGTATATTCTAGGAGACAATATTGTAAAAGAAAATATAAATAGGTTTCCCAAGGGTCACATTCTTTAGTACCTTTTTCAAAATCATAATATGTTTCAAAATCCTGAAATAAGGTAAAATATTGAAAAATTCTTTGATAATATTTACCTTTCTTAACAAAATAAGAATATTGAGAAAATAGGATTTTATTAAATAGAACCCAAGATCCAAGATGATATCGAGCTATAGTGGAAGTGTATGATATCTCAAACAATTTCTTGCAAGTGAGTTTTATGTATGAAAATGTTTCACAGTCATCTGAACATGACGTTGCAATAATTTTTGCAAGCATGTCATTAACAAGAGATAAGAATATTATATGAGATCCCCCTCCTTCAACTTTTAAAATAATTTCCTTGATCAGAAAAATTTCTAAAAAAATTATTTAACTGAAATAATAGACATAGGGACTAACCATGTGTTTAACTAAAACACTTAATTCCTAAAGTGGTCTAAAGTATCCATTGATACTAACTATAAGGACCCAACCATACAATATTAGATAATCTTGAATTAAAGGAATAATTCACATTGAGGATCATTTTGGGTTTAGAGTTTTAGATAATTAGGCCTAAAATATTACTTATCAACTTGAAAATTTCATTTAAACACTAAAACACAACATTCATTTACCCATAAAATAAAATCTCTTAAAAATTGACAGGTCTAGTTCAATGTATTAGATAACATAACTTTCCCTTGATCCCATCATTGACACTATTCATCAATAAGTCCTATGAAAAACATTTTAAAAACATGGGATGAGAATAAAGATATCAGTAATAGTTATAAAATAAGGAATGAAAAAATTGTCCCATAAATAAACACATAATAATGAAACCATACATTTCAATCATAACATACCTCATGAAATAATAAGATTTATGAATAAAATATAGAAATCATAAATCATAAAGGTAACATGTGGCATTCAAAACATACTTACATTATGGATATCACAGCTACATAGGGAGTCACATTGGAATACCCATCAGAGTATATTCCATAAATCTCAGAGTAGAAACATTAACATTTACCTACATCATGTTACCCAATGCATTGAAGAGCTATATCGATCCCACCTTCCCAAGGTTTATCACGGAACACCCATATTTTTAAATAATGTCAACGAACGCAAACATAGTCACAACACATAAAACAAGCATAAATGAAAGAAAAAATTTCCACATTCCTGTCACAATATATTATTTCACGATATTGACATAATCAATTCATTATCAAACCATTTTCAAAAACCATTTAAAACTTTTAATAATGATATTTTTGATTCAAAGTGTCCCATACCACATTGAAACTTTCAAATGAGTCTCTATTTGAAAATATTAATGTCCATATAAATAAAACCCAAAAACCATTTTGAAAACATGGATATTAATGATAAATATTTAGAAGATTAAATATTTATATAATTTTAACTGATATTTTAGTTAAAGAGTTTTTAACAAATTGAAAGATGGCTGAATACAAAAAAATGAGGAAACAAATATAATCAGAACTTTTTAAATATCATGAAAATAAAGAGATTAATGATATAATATGTCAAAGGATAGTATATACACCATATAATAGTGAATTGGTCCATAACAACAATGATGTCTCAATGTAATGTAAATTGAGACAAAATCCCTTATAAAAATTGTATCCTTAAATTAAATAAAAATCAATTAAATAATAATGTTAGAAGAATATAAATACACTCAATAAGATTAGATATTCAGTTTAAATAAATAAAAGAGAAGTCATGCATATTTTTGTAACAACAACACCAATGACTGGAATGTTTAACTCAATGAATGAAAATTGAGTTAAAATTACTTTTATCATGTTCATATCGACGACTTTAGAATTTATGAATAGAATGATTATGTGTATAAAAATTATATCCACACAAAGGGGAGTAGAAATTAAAACATAAATAAATAAATTGTGAATCCACACATAATGATAGAATTATATAATTATGAATTAGAAGATTAACCCATTGAATGGAATTTGGGTTAAAAAGTTCACTTACCAATTTCATAACTTACGAAACATACAGAAAAAGAAAGAAGGATAATACGATGACTATGAAATTACACATAATGTAAATTATATTACAAGAAGAAAACTATCATGGGATGTACATACACCACACAAAAGGATATAGTGGAAAATATAGGATGAATATCATGGGAATAAAAAGTGTGATAAAACCCCTTACCACGTTGTAATCAATCGATTCGTATGACCAAAAGTTTATAACCACCAAATGAATCACATAAAACCATGAATATAAATGTAATAAATATAATATATATCAAATTTAAGTACACAATACACCACATACAATACGTAAGTGGTGAACAATTGAAATCTCATGAAATTAAAAGTGAGATAAGAAACTCCTTACCTCAAGTCCGACTTGAATCGATCATTATTTAACCTCTTAAATATTAAACTAAAATTAATTTCTCATTATTTAGGAAAATTTTTAAATTTTATTATTCCTTTTATATCAATTATTACCTTCCTATAACAATTAGTTAATTAATTGAATTCATATCGGACATTTTGTTGATGTTCGGAAGTTGTGTGAAAAATGAACTTGTAATAATTATAAACTGTCCATGTGTTCGAAATTCCATTATCTCCATAATTATATTCATGATTTAGATATCATATATATCATATGTATCCATTATATACATGTATTTATAATATTATTTAACATTTGGTGATAATAAGTGAAATGCACCGTAAAGGAGATGGTAAGTCGTACGTACGCATAACGCTACTTTCATTTCTATTTCATATTTAATGGAATGAAAATGTAAGGATAAACAGTTATATTATGATTCCAGTAAAATATCATATATAATTTAATTATCTCCATCCTTTATGCGTTTCACGAATGGCATGAATGAGTCATATCACGTTGAGGGGGAGGTAGTCCTTACTTCTTCAAATTAAAATTCTCACATTTACCCATTATGGAAACCATATATGTATGATAAAAATGAAAAATAAAGAAGTAAATAGAGAAAATAAATATAATATATATCACATATAAATATACTGTCATCATAATCGCCACCATGAGAGGCATTTGGAGATATTTGAATAATTAATGTTTCGTGGGGGAGTAGTCCGTCGTCTACAGAAACATTATTTTTAACCATTAAATTGAGGTGTGTGTAAGTGTAGTTCCAATAATTATCACAAAAACAACCTATTATATTTACTATACTATGATTTTTATGAAATAAATTAATAATAATAGTTTATGGGGATGGATAAGTAAAATAATAGAATGTATCTTAAGAGAAGGTGTTACCTTTAAATTGGGTATCTCCTGTTTGTTTGAAGCAAAATGTTCAATTGAATTTCCGTAAGTTGAAATTATGGCTTCTAGGAGGAAGATAGTGATTTATATAGCTTAATTGGGTAGAGTTTCGACATTACAAGTGGCTTGAGAAGTGTGAGGAATGTGTCAGAATTGAGGTGTTTTTATAAGGGGAGGAGGGGCTCTTTAGGAATGTTTAAAAATATTATTTTATAATATAATAATTTTCGATTTATAAAGGTCCAAATATTTTTAAACTAGAATATAGGATGAATCATGTTGGAAATAACATCATCCAATAAGAATTGGAAAAGTTTTGGATATTTTTTTAATCATTATAATCTTATTTATTTAAATCATTCATTAATGAGTTAAATACTGTATCATTATTGTGTCAATTTTTTTATTTATTTGATGTCTAAAAATTATAAAAAAAAATATCATGATGTAAGAAATAATTTCATATTTAAAATTAATAATTATATTTGAAGTGATAAATTATATAACCCCATGTAATAATTTATTTACTAAAAGATATATGATTAAGTCATTTTAATCTTTACATTAAATTAATTAATATAAAGTGTCATTATCACTCCCAAGTGGCTCCATGGGTCGAAAAATAGACCCAAAGATGACCATGGTCAGAAATGTATCAACCAATAGGATTATAACACTTGTTAGTGTTATTTAATATTATTATTATAATATTTTTTTCTCTTATTTACTAAATTTACCCTTTAATTGGGTTAAACAAAATTTTTACTGATGTTATTATTGATAATGTCAAAAAATATAAGTTACCAATTTACACAATTTGGATCTCCTGATTGAAAATATAAAATCCATTTTTTAAAATTCAAATAATATAATTTGTAGTAATTATTTAAAATTAATTCCCACTGTCAAAACAAAAAGTGTGTTTTTAGGAAATAATAACTATTAAAAAATTGACACTTATTTATGTCCAATTTCAAAGTTAAAGTACTTCCAATGACCATAATAGGATTAAATAGTAAAAATATAATATAATTAAACTGTAACACCATTTATAAAGATAATATAACAATATAAATAAATTATATTAAATGGATGATTTGAATTAAAATACAATATTTTTCACTATTCATAAAATATGCATTTTATCAGAAAAATACCAAAATTTCATCCAAAGTAAATTTTTATGCCCTGATTTTAAGTAAGAATATTATTTTGTTAAATAGAACATATAAAAGTTACCAAAACTAGATATCAATAGGATTTTCTATCAAAAGGCGGTAAATCGACCTTTTAATAAATATTAGAGTATTTATGCTTAAAATCAGATTCTTTTTTTAAGCCTCTAATATTTACTGGATAAATGTAAAATCATTTAATAGACCTGTATATTCATATTGCAGTTAGTTTTGTCCATTATTACTAATAAAATGGCTAGGAGTTAACTACCATTTAAAATAATATTATATTATTAATTTTCAGTATGACTCACCATTGTGTGCAACATAAGATTTCAAAGAAACCTATGTTGCAGACTAGGTATGCCATCATACATATAATCCCTTTTAAAGTAAAATTAATATTTAATTCACAAATATTAATAAATTTGAAAATGTTATATTCATTATTTACTTGGGATGTTACATTAATTGTTTAATTTAATAATGAAATAATTGAATTAAGATATGGTTGACTTGGATTAATTAATTGGTGATTTAATTAATGATGACATGATTATGATATTATTTTATTACTGTATTTAATTTGGAAATTAATTAATGAAATTTTCTGATTGTAGAATAAATTTATCAATAGATATTTTTTTTGTTAATAGGTTTGTGTAATTTTTCAATTAATGTGTTTATAAATTAATTAACACCACTAATTATATATTGATTGGATTAAAATTAATCGTGAAAATGGATATATGATTAAGTGATAATAAATTGATTATTGTGGATTTTTCATATCAGTTACCTGTGATTATTGTATTGACCATGATTTTTCTGATAATAGAAATGGAATATCATGAGGTGAAATGTGATGAGAGGGATAATGTTGATTTACCTTGATTGATGTGATATATGTGATATTTTTAAATATGTGGCATATGCATGTGGAACATTGTCTACTTCATTAAAACCCCATAGTGATACATGAATTTTGGGAGATTCTATATGTCACAAAAACCCCATAGTGATAAATGAATGTGGGACACGAGTTGATGCATTAATGGACCAATTGATTTATTGTTTGATAAATGAGTCGTGGTTCATAGACCAATGCATCAAATACACATGGGGTGCTAGACATGGTGATATTGGCCCAAAAAGATAGTACTATGTTGTAGTTACAATTAACTATAATATGAATTTACATTATGTGATTGTTGATTTAATGGTATATTAATATGGTTCAAGCTCCTACATGAGCCGAAGTTGGTATTGAGAATTATGGTTTCCTTTAGAAACTGATGGTTTATGCAGTTTAATTAAAGAATAATTAAAATGTGATTAATTTTAACTTAATTTTTGTTGATTTTTCTTTATACAATTGAATATATTTTTATATTGGATATTGTTTTTGATCTTGTTGGGGTGGCCTATTGGGTTTTACTCACACCTAACTCATGTTGCCTGGTCGGTACCTAAATATACATCATGTTTGTATGACAAGCTTAGGGAGAGATCCCAATGTTAGAAGGCTGATTCTAATGGATCATGTATTTGGGAATTTTACATGATTCCAAACCTTTTGGGAATAATTCATAGTATTTATTTATTTTTATGATTTTAACATTGAAACTTGATATGTACCTAGAGTTACATATTTATTTCTTTTGAATTGGATATTATATGTCCTATTTTAGTAATCTTTTGATACATGATTGATTGGTTATTGGTAATGTCATTTGAATTTTTTATACATTTTCCATTTCTTACATTGACTATGATTTTATTATTTACCCATGATCATTATTAGACCCTCAATACTAATGTGTAGACTCTTATATGTGGGGAAGAATTCTTGAGGTCATGTTTCCATGAATATTAGGGCACTAGTGTGTGGAACCATGATTGGGATGATACAATGTGGTATCACAGTATGTTTTCCTATCATTTTTTAAAACTAATTTGGAAAGGTATAATTGATAATTGGATGAGTTGGTCCACGGTTAAAATAATCTACATAGGGACTAGATAATCGATGAATGGGGGGGTAAAAAACAAGTACACAATATCGGAATAGAGTTATTAATGTGTGTTGTTATAGTTGATTCTATTTCACCTTGAGTGATGCTCTTTTTGAGTGATGAATTTTTTATATATCTTTAGATATTTTGATCATTGAAAAGAATGAAACAAGAGTTGAGTATGCATGAATTATTCTATGCACTCATGATTGTTATGTGAATTGCATAATTATTAGCCACACATGGGAAAATGGTTTTTTGGGTATGTTTTTTAACATGAAATCTTTTCAGATTGTGTGGCAGCGACAAATAGGGAATGTCTTGTTTTGGATTCTGTGGAATACTCTTTTTGAGATATGAATATGGTTGGTAATGTGTCAAAATATGTTTATTTATCATTATAGAGATATTTATATTAGTGGATTCCAATTTATAGGACAACTAGAGGATATTGTAAGGAATTATTTGATATTAGTGGAACATAAGGCACCATTAGTACCATGTGAGGATTTCAGAGAAGAATTTTGAGATAACTTTTATTGGTTCATGTTTTTCATGGAAAGATTGACAAGTAGAGCTAGGAAAGGAGATACCAATAGTTCCTGACTCAATATGTGTGGAACTTTAGTGGTGAAATTCACAACCTATACCTCATCACCCGAATACATGGTTTCTTATGGGTAAATGGTGGAGTGGTTTTGGAAGTGGTGCCCTGACCTTGAGGTTCCGGGTTTTAGTCCCTACAAGGAAATACCTGAGATTCCTATAGTAATTACTCTTTGAACATCTACCCTCTTGGGAACTTTCCTATGCCCATTGTTGGCCACCTTGGGCCTATTTGGGTATATGTGGCATGAAGGTGGTATAAGGTCACACCTATACATCTTTACCCTAATACATGTTTTCCCACTGGTAAATGGTGGAGTGGTTATGACTATGGAACCCTGACATTGAGGATCCCAGATTGATTCCCCAAAAGGAAACTCTTGAGATAACTTTCATAATTACTCCTAGTCCCTCTACCCCATTAGTATCTCACCCAATCCCAGGGATGGCCACCTTGGACCTTACGGGGTATGTGTGGTGCATAGGTGGTACAAGACCACACCTATACCTCATTACCTAAATACAAATTTTATTATGTCCATAGCAGCATGGTGGAGTTGTTATAGATGTAGCACCCTGAAATAGAGGTTCAAAGTTTTAGTCCTCATAAGGAAACAATTTTTTTACCTTTCATAATTACACATTGACCCTCTACCCTATTGAGAACTAACCCAAGCCTCGCTGGGGATGTATGCTACACAAATAGTGCTACACCGCACCTATACCTCATTAACCAAATACATATTTGTGGAGTTAGAGGACTAACTAAGTTGTAAAATCCACCCTGTAATCTTCATAATACCCAGGTTCAAATATGGATAAAATAGAATTTCTGTAGGCAGGTGGTGATGCAAGCATGACACAAGACACAGGAATGCAGTGACGCAGCATGATGCAGGCTTGTTGACACATGCAATACGACACATGTATTATGGTGCACTGAACCTTCATACTTGTTTGTGGGCCTTTGGGTTATATTATGGGATTCATTACCACTGGGACATAGGGACATGTAATGAATTAATAAGGCTTGATGGGTAGGTTATCCCTTATGGGGGCTATTCCCTTCCTTTCTAGTCTGTGTGTATGGTGTGTGTGTGTTTAATGTAATTTTACACCTATGACCATAATATATATTAGTTCAGGTGAAAGCCATAGTTTAGTTAGAGAAAATGGCTATAGTAAAATGAAATAATGGAAATATACAATTTATGGATGTTCTCCACTAGACATAAACTCGAGACCTCGTAGAGACCCAATGGTGAAGCTATCACTGAGCTGACACTTAGAGATATAGATCTATAAATATATTAATATATTAATATTATTATTTTATATTAGTATTTTTATATTTATAAATAAATAATTCTATATTTAAATAATAATAATAATATTATAAATTTATTTAAATAATCAATATATTTATGTTTACTTATATTTATTAAATTTATACATAATTATTTAAATATATATATTGATATAAAAATAATTAAATAATTAATTTATTTACTATATTTACTATATTTAAATTTATATATATTTAATAAATTTATATATAATTTAATAAATATAAATAATGACATGAATATATTTTTAATAACAATAAAAATTATAAAAAAATAATTAGAAATATATTTATAAATTTATTTTTATATATTAATAAAAATATATATTTATAATTATAAATAAAAAATATCTTTTATATCAATTATTAATGTAATTATAAATTATAAATTATATTTTTAAATAATTATAAAATTATAACCATCAATATATAATTATATAGATATTGTCACAAATTTTTTATATTCATAATTATAAATAACTTTTAAATCCTTTAGTATTGTTAATGTATTAGTTATGAAACAGATTCATTTTATCATTAATAAAAAATCACTGAAAATGATTTCTTCTATCAGTGGATATCTATTTAGCATTGATAAAGGGGAACATTATCCCAGATTATTTGAAAGTGCAGATAAATGTGTCCCCGGTCTAAATAAAAGATCCCTAATGGTGACTCATTCTACCTTGATTCTCAAGATATCGTAGAACTCCCTTACTGCTAGGGAAACTCCCCTCAATTCTACTGGAAAAATCATTGCTAGAATCCAAAGTATGATATTTTCAGGTTTTTCCCTCTCATTTTTTATCAATTGGGTTAAGAGATTTTTATTTTATGTAATGTTCATACTATGAAACCCCATGAATCTCATATATATATATATATATAACAAATCTATACCTTGAAAATTCCACTCCAACTCTATAATCTCATTCCTGCTTCACATGAGACCACTGTGAATTGCATCTCCATCTATCGTTGCAACTGATGGTTAATTTAATGATGTTTAAATTTTTTTATTTCTTGTTTCCATTTAGATAATGTGGATTATAATTGTTTGTATATTGTTTCCAAGTATTTCATGCACTTGAAGATGATAAAAATCATAATATAGTAAGATGAATTATGAATATAAGATTATTTATATAAAAAAATCATCATTACAAAATTTTATAGAATGATTGGAGAATATTTTTTCATAATTAATACAGGAATGTTAGTGCAAAATTGGTTAATTAGTAGATTTAATAAATGATTTCATTCCTATGACATAAGATGACATAATTTTAGGTTTGTTTCGGTATATTTTTTTCATATGGGTTTTCTTTGTTTTTAGTCAAAATTTTCATATTAATCTTAATATATTTTCACATGATGAATATATTATGTAATAATGAGATGATGATATCCCACATGCTAGAATAATTAATGTAAAACCTATGTGAAATATTAGAATATTTAGCTCTACATAATACTATTATATTTTATTTATGATTTTCATCAAAATTATCTTAAATGAATTGATAAATTCAATACCCTTAACTGGAAAACTATTTTCTTGGAATACATTGTCCTTGGTGGTATGTTTTGATAGAAATTGAATTATATTTTTGGTAAAGGTCATACAACTATTGAAACATGAGTAACAGTGACATGTTTTATGAAATTTTACATTAATTATGATTGTGGAATAGGAATTCATACTCATTGTTAAGGATACAAAGGACCATGAGTTTTACAAATAATGTTCTAAAAATAATGATTCAATTTGGTAAAATAGATATACAATATGATAAATTTCATGCATAAAATTTAAAATTATCTTGCATCTTGCATGAAAAGTAACATAGTCTTCAATAATGATATAATAATATAATATTTTATTAAATCTATCCTTTACTACTTTATTGAATCAATACATAGATTCTTGATTTCAATCCATACATTAGGGATGGATTAAATACCCTCTATCAACCAATCCTTCTTTCTATCATTTCAGTTCCAATATTCCATGATGACATAACCATATCTTGAGTCTTATTCATTAATATCCATCAAAGCCACTATCAAGGCTTTCAATACCTCATATCCCAACCCATTATTCAACTCATGCATCCTTTCATCCTCCTCATTTATTACTTCTTGATAAATCCAAAATTGACACAATAAATTAATCAAAACAGAATGAATTATTTTGTTTCCTTTTTTATATGCATTTTCTTATGCAACACACTCTTTTATCATTGAATAAAATTAATTGGAAATTAAATTTAATTTTGATGTGGTCACATTATATGATATTGGATCTCTATAGTTATGAATACAAGGATTAGAATAATACCACAATGCGTGATATTTTGAAAATACTTGCGTTGCAAATTTTTTGTGAATAAAACATTCAAAAAGAACCTTTTAATTATATTTCCCTTCAACCATGATAAATTTGAAAGGGCTACAATATGAATCTCAATGTTTTTCCTAACAAAATAAGAATAGGATATCAACCCTACATTCAGCTTCATCTTTATTATAATTTATCTCAAAATTTTAGAGAAATGGCTAGTTTTCCTGATATCCCATATTCCTCACACTAATACCCCAAAAATTTTGTATTTTACCAAATATTTTCACAACATAAATCCATAACAAGTGACCATAAATAATATTTCAAATATTAAATATAAAAAACATATAAATATAAACTTATCATATGTGTTATAAGAAAGTATCACTAAGTGATTCTAAAGGGAGACTAACTTCTCTATGCAGTTTTAGAATATATATTATGAAATAGATTCAATGACACAACAAATTGAGTAAAAACTGTAGTTTTTAAAGGGGAATTATAAAATAATAACTATTATAATGTAAGGAAAATAACATGTTCCAATAATTTTTTTCTTAAAAAATCCATCAAGGTAACATTGATTCAATTTTGGGTTGATTGTGTTTGTTGATAATGCAGATTTCCTAGGTCCATTTTGGAGTTCCATAGATATCTTTGACTGAACATGTTGAAAAATAATCTTAAAAATGGAAGGGAAACTCTAGAGGCGTTTCAAAAAGATTCTGTACAAGGTGGAACCATTTCCCACTATTTTCCAATGTTTTTGTTCCAAAAATTAGAGAAATAAGAAGATAGTTTTGGGAAAAGGATGTTTTGAATGAGGTTAAATATGGTTTGTAAATTTTTATGTCTTCCAGGATTCAATATCAATACCTAAAATTTTGTAAAAGGAATGAAGGGGGTTCATGTTAAAGATTTTTTGCACAATGTGGGATTGCATGAAATAGATATGTACGAACAGACTTCTGTGCTCAGGGTAATGTTGCGCGTGATTTATAAAGGGTCAGATAAATTCCTATAATTAGGAGGGAACCCCCCCTCATTTTCTAATGCACAACAAATAGCGGAAATATGAGCTCTGAATCATGAAAGATGTTACTGTCTCGCAAGTAGGGAGTTGTCACAAGTGTATGGATTTGTCTCCCAAGTAGGAGTTGTGTATAAGATTGTAGTTGAGTGTAAGTAGTGAGTTTCACATAATAAAGAAGTTACACACAAGCTATAAATAGAACACAAGTGGGTTTTCCATGACAAAGGAAGAAAGTTTCAAGAAAGGCCTAGAGTTTCATTCAAGACACCCTATGGTTCTGTGAAAACATTGAAGATTCCTTGAACATCTGTGGTAAGGTGGGATTCATCTGTGGATGAATCTGAGAAATTAAAAGAAAATCTACCAAGAATGGAGGATGAATTCATTAAATATAATAAAAGGACCTACATATCTATAAACGTTGTGTGGATCCCTTCCAAGGGAATTTAGAAAGTCAAGAGGGAGATAATGATCCATTTAACCAATAGTGGGACAACGAATGATACATATGGAGTGACACATGGGAATGATGTGAGAATACCCAAAACCATGTAAAGGAAGTGAGACTAAGCATATTCGTGAGGTACTCCAAACCTTGTAATTGGTAGGGATTTATAGTGGATTTAGGACATATGGATGTCATCATTATATGATGCTTGGACTTAGCATAGTCAGGGTAAACCAAGTAAAATTTTTGTGTCACGTGCGATATTTAATTTTTGTTGATACATTTCTATGATAGAAATATAGAAGAGTTTTTTATGATGAAACAAGATCAAATAGTGTAGTTTTTTTAATATTTCATATCCAAATTAACCCTCCTCACCTCTCTGTGTATTGGACCTAGTGGGAATTACACCATGAATAATGATTTTATATTTAAATGAAATGTTTAAACTAATTAGTTGATTTTATTTCTATCCATATAGGTTTTGTATGAAAGAGTGAATCATGTTTTCTTTTCATAATTTTTTTTTAAAAAATGATGTCTCTAATTGGATTATTTGTAGAAAAATAATATTGGTGAACATTTATTAAAATTATTTGATTATAATAAGGTAAAATGGTATTTTTTTCATTCTGTGTGTAAATTTTTTGTATTTTATTGATCAGATTTTATTCCTGGATATTGTTTCTAGAGGGAAAATGGGAAATTTCTATAGAAAATAATTCAACTAAAATCAAAACATGTTAGAAACAATGCATTAGAGTATGAAATTGAGTGGCTAAATGGGACATTAATAGTAATGAAGTGTAATATCAAGGTATTGTGGATTTTATGAATATAATGGAGGGTATCAAAGAGTTGATGAGAGAAAAGAAGGAATCCATTTATAACCAAGAATCATTGATCCAAACATTACAAATAATTGAATAATAAAGACATATTTAATTTTTGGTACAATGATTCTTGTCCATCAATGGAATACTTCCTTTATTTTAATGGATCTTCAATTCCCTCCATATTTTCATAACATACACATCATCTTCATCTTACACGTGCTTCATGAAATTTAATGTCTCATTTAAACCCCCAATTTCTAACCCTAATTCCTTTTTTTCCTTTGATGTCATGTTTCTAGTTGAATTATTATATGGATAAGTATATAATTTTCCCTCTAGAGAAAAATACAAGGGTAAAATTTGTTCAAATAAATAATATATATGAATCCAAAAAAAATATCAATGATTTTAATCATCAGCAAATTTTTATAAATTTTTATCAGATTTATTTTTCTCTAAAGATTCAAATTATAGTGAAAAATTTCTTTAAACATTTTGAACAGGAAAAAAGAATAAATTTTTATTATTAAACCTTTATTGATAGAAATCAAATCATTCTAAAATATATAAAACATAATAATAATATTTATTGAAAAGTAAATTCCAAAAAACTTTTCAAAGGATATTGAAAATAGTAAATGTTTGTCAGTCAAAGTAAATGACAATGAGTGCAAGTGATGTTCTCCTATATATAGATTAAAATGGATTCTATAATGGATAAAACAATCTATAATTTAGACTAATTTTTTGGAGAAAAAAAGTGATTTAGAAAAATGAATAGTTTTAAGAATATCCAACTTTATAGATTATTGGAATCAATTTTTTTTCAATTTTGATTTGAATACTTATTAATTAATTTTTAAAAATTAATATTGTGGAAACAATAATTAAATTTTTATTTAGGTAATTTTTTAATATCATTGTATATATATCTCTTATATTTGATATACATGTGATGTAAATTACTAGTAACATATATTAATTTCGGAGTAGCTCATTGGCGATGAGTTGATTTTTCTCATCGTATTGTCTTGGAAATTTTATTATAACTATATGAGATTGGAAATTTTAAATTAATATGTGTTAATTTAAAATCGTTTAAGGAGAATATTATCAATATCAACAATTTCAAAACCCGAACAGTTTTTGTTGCATTTTTTTCATAGGACTCGTCCCTTAACTCTATTATATTTTTTAACTACTCAGACTAGTTGTCATCCAAAATTTTCATCAACCCATGGTATAAGATGAATTTTTGTTTTTTAGTTCAATTAATATATTTAGGTATCCAATAGATATCGGGGATGAGTAAAATGAAAAAAATAAATAAACAATCACCCTTCTTTATATGAAAGTTAATGAGGATGAATGTTTCCTATCACATTCACCTTTGGATTAGTTTAGAGGATAAGACTTCCAATAGTGGGGTAATTCATTTCATAAATTCAATTACCAATAGTTATAAAAATTAATTCATGATAATTGTTTTAATGTTTAATATGAATATGAAATTAAAGAGTTCATCAATTTTACTATAGACCATACATGTAACCCTTAAAAAAATCATTTCCTGTTAAACATTGTTGTTACTCACAAAAAAATAAATGTTTTTCTAATCATACTAACATTGAGTTCTACACAAGTTGATGTTACCCATCATGAGGAAAAAAATTATTGATGATGAAATTGAATAATTATTAAGGGATCAGAAACAAGTTTATAAAAAAACGATGAATCATCATAGTGCGGAATGAAATTTTCAGGGTAATAAGTCATGGAAGAAAATTTATTGTCATATGGAATGAGAAAAACCATCCTATTGACCCCAAAAAGTCAATAGTCATTATCTAGCTTGGGTTCATAATGATGATTAACGCGCAGACTGAAATTTATACTTGGAACCATTTCTAACCAGTAGTAATGGAAATATTTTGGAATGATATATTATTAATATTATAATATACTTTCTATATTTTACAAAAACATTATACAATTAAATTCTAATTTAATTTTCCTTATTCTTTCATAGTTAATTTAAATTATAGAATTTCCCTTATAATTTTTATTAATGGCCACTGGAAAATTCCATATATGCATACAAAATCCTCATACAAAGATACATCTTAGGTATATTGAAGTAAAAGTAAATCCTAACCCACCAATTAGTTATAAATACATTACAATGTAGGCAACATGTACTTATTTAAAAAATCCACCCATTGAAAAATTATTCTAAGTTAATTTATGTCAATATTATATTATTTTAAATAATTAATTTTACCCAACTTGATGAAAAATTGTTAGTCTTTTAAACAACAAATATTAATGAAAATAATGAATGTGCATCAAAACCAATGTACCCCTATTTTAAAGCAAGGATGGGGTAAAATTCATTTGAGAGGAAATTTGTACTTATCTTAAAACAATGGTAAAATATTAATTATGTTTTGTGAAATAAAATATGTTCCTTTGATTATATTGAAATTGATGAATCAAAATATGAATCCACATCCATCTCATGTCATATTCTATGGAAGGAGGCCCATGTAAATAGGTATGGTAAAATAGTTGATGAAAACACAAAAATATTATGAGAAGCATGTGTAAGTATGGAATAATTATAATTCATTGTTATTTATTGAAATATTATATAAAAATATACATTTATGTTCATATTTGTTTTTATGGTATAGACACAACATTCCGAAATTACCATACCATAAGAAATGATGCATTTATTAGCTTTGATGTGGCTGGAATAATATGGTTGTGTTAGAGAAATAGGTTTTGGATTCTCTTCATGAATGTATTTTGGAATGATAAAACTAAATAAAGATATATATATATATATATATATATTATTGTGATATGATTTCTATAACAAAAATACTCACTATAAGATATTATTGTTCAACCTTGTTTGGCAATCCAATGTTTCAGAAAGGATCAAAGCAAGGCGGTTGTAGAGAAAAGCTCTATGCATGAACCCAATGATCCCACTATCTTTGAATATAGTCATTCCACCCAACTTCATTCCTTACCCAATGTAATAAATGTTTTCATTACAATTTCTCCTAAATGTAAATCAAACAACTTCAAATATCATATAATTACCAAAATTCTTCCAGGTATAGTTGTATGTGATTTATATCTATCAACACCCAGACATCACAATGTTGTGATGGTTATAGTGTATAATATCCAAAGAGACAACATAAAACATAAATAACTCCCAAAATATCAATTTAGAGGGATATTGTGGTAGATAATGTGATGATTGTTGACTTTCCAAGAGTACCTTTTTCAGGACAATTTTATAGAAACATTTGTTATCATAAAAACTTCCTGGAAAGACAACAATTAACAATTAAATATTATATTACATTACATAGGAATAATATATATATATTATAGTTTCATAAAATCAATATTTGGTCTTAAGGTGATAATTTAAATTCTTAATCCTGAATGGATGGGTATGTTAGTTTTGAATAGATACATTTTGTACATTTTTATAATATTTATATCTAAATACTGAGCTAATATGTCAATAAAATTTTGTAAATATTCATCTTTTCTATAGGAATTTTTATTAGTACTATATAATGTGATTATCATGTGATCCATAATTGAGATTCATTAAAAAATGTATCACATATATGAAAAAACATACCAAATATAATGAAGAACTGGAGAAAAAATAATTTGAGTTACTAGATGTGTATGATCAAAAAGTATCAATTGATATACTCTTTTTAATTACTACAATTTACATGAAAAAATCTATAATCTAGTCCTAAAAAGAATGTTGTTAAATTTTTCATTACATATTTTTTGGGATTTTATGGAGAAGTAGATGTTAATCACAATAAATCTAGACACCCTGGATATTTATTTTTTACATCCAACACATTGATATCCAATAGACCGGCCCCACATGATGTGTATTAGGAATATATAATACACGGGATTCAACATTTCATAGAAAATATTCTAAATATTTGTTTTAGTATGTGTTTTAATAGGAATTCACAAATGATAGGGTGATTTTTATACGTAGGGTAAATTATGTCATGATGTTTGTTTCTAAATATATAATATATGCGGATTATAAAAAATGGAAGAAAAATAAGGTATATATAGAAATACTTAAATATAAAAACAATTCAAAATAATTTTCTTATTTAAATAACTATTTTTGTAGTGTCAAACATAATATAATGGAATCAATTGTGGATATTATACTTTCAAATTTATGATAGATTTCATAAAGAATCTAAAGTGTAGAATCCTCTAATAGGTAATTTTTTAATGTGATTAAAACTTCATTACTTATATTTTATAATAATTTCGTTTTATATATTTTTTCACTACTATCAACAATTTGGATAACCTTCACAATCTAATGAATATGTAAAATTTTTTAATCATGAGTGGGCATCGTTCATATTTTCCAGAATGAATGACGAATATAATTAAAGGTGATTACCTATAATTTCTATTACTTACAATGAGTTATGAGATTAGAAATATATATATGGTGTGATGAATTAGTGTAAAAATGTTTATATATCATTTTGATCTTTTTCTCAATTAGAAATATAATGTAGAAAATAAATTTTATTATAAGTGATGGCTTAAAAATAATAAATGTGTTGGGAAATTGTGGAGGTTGAGGAGGAGGTAGAGGATAAGGAAGATAAGTTGGTATTATTAATGTTGGTGATCATGTCAGGGGTAGAGGATGCCAAAGAGGAGACCTAGATGGAGACCAAGGTAGAGGAGAAGGCGATACCCTACCTTCTATAAACTGAAATAGTGTGGAAAAAAATTTGGAATAAAGTTTATACTGAATATTTTTATAACACTTATTTAAATGGGAACAAAACACTTGCACATAATATAATTTCCATTTTCATGTGTTTATGGTATATTATTGAAAAATGTTTTTTCCACTTATTTAAGTGGTTTTAACCAGGTTAATAATCCACCTATTGGATAATTAGGCAAATATCATGATATGACTCAATCAATGAATGAGAAAAATTTGATGAGTCTTCTCCCCATGTCATGACTAGAACATCATTGATAATTAAATAAAATGATTTTTTATGGATTTACTTTTCCACAAGATAATTAAATGTAAATAGGGACCCGTGGGGCACTTCTCGAAGATATTTTACATAGATAAAATTATATGGCTTCATATGACCAAGTGTAATATTAGCTTCCCTGGAATAGAATGAATATGTGATGTTACTCTAATTATATATCTCTTCTCTACGAAACATCCATTTTCATCCCTATAATAAATAAAAACAATCCATATAAATAACATTAGAAAATACCTCATAAAAATGATCATACAATGTAATATGAAATCAGAACATATTTTTTGATTTATTGTGTGCTTATGTTGTTTAAATATTATATTTTTTATGATAGAGGAGTATTTGTTGTTGGAAGATTTAATTTACCAATCAGTGTTATTTAATTAACTTCTGTAAAACTCCCAATAATAAATTAGTAAATAATACAACATAAATATTTGAATAAATATGTTTTTAGTGGAACAACAAAACTAGAATTTTAATGAGAGAACTATTAGAGGAAAACCATTATTGATATATCGTGGTCATGTAGATGGGATAATGTTAAAGTGTCCATAAATTGTTTAAAATTGACATTATAATACAAAAATTATCCACTAATTGAAAACCAAGAAAATGCACTAGATATGTATTAATAATTAAGGAAAAAATTATTTATTCATTTGTTATTTGTTTGAAATATTATGATGAAAAATTGAAACATAATAAGACCAATATAGTTCAAAGTGAATGATTCCAGTTTAAAATGACATTTTAGTAAAACAAATGCAGCGTACTCAAAACCTAAGACACACATTCGGGTTTTTTGATACATTAACAAAATAATCAATATGTTATTTCACATATGTAAGAATCACCCACACATAAATACAATGTATATTGTGACTGGTATGAATCCAAGTGAATATTTTAATTTAAAAATTATATTAATTTTAGTGAGAAATAAATTGTATACTCAAAACAACAAAAACAAATTAGAATTATATTGGTACATTTTGAAAAAATCTATAAGAAATTTATGATGTGTATGAATCGGTCATACATAAAAAATATAAAATATGTTCCCATTATAGTTAAATGTATCCTTTATCAGTTTAAAATTGATATTTTAATACAAATAACTATCACTCACTGAAAACTAAGAAAACACGCTTGTATTGTCTATATCAATTTGTAAAAAAATTCATAAATAATATGTGACCTATAAAAATCTATCTCAGGTAAAACTCATATATTATTTAACTTAAATGACTCAAGGTGTGTATTTATAGTTTAAAATAGCATTTTAGTAAAAAAACATAAGTGGCATAGTTAAAATCAATAAAGAACATTCAGATTGTTTTTATACTTTTTTTTAAAAATATAACTCAGTTGAAATGTGTAGAAACTCCCCAAAACTCAATACAATACACAATGTGACTTGTAAGAATACAAGTGCGTGTTTTTATTCAAAATTAACATTCATTTAAACAAAAAAATTTATCATGCAATATAATAATATGTTTTTCATTATTTTGGTACATTTGTAAAAATATCCACAAGTCATTTTTGATATGAAAAAATTTGTTACACCTAAATCCAATGATCTGTGTGACCAGTAAGACTCTATGTAAATATTATTTTTCAAAAATGACATTATTTTTTGTAAAAAAATATTGACATACAAAAAACTGAGAAAACACATTCAGGTTGTTTTGGTAATTTGGAAATATGATTCATATGTCATTTTTTATTTTTAGGAATTAGCCTCACCTCATTCTGATACATGAAGTTCCCAATATCAATCTAATTATTTGTTATCAGTTTAAAATTTACATTTTAATGAAAAAAGATTCACTTACCTAAAAACATGAAAATGTTAAAGTATTTTCTTAATATTTTAAGAAAATGATTCATTAAATATTTTCATCTTTCATGAATAAATTTCATGTAAATACCACACCTGATTCAACATATATGAATCAATCTATGCTTTTCTTATTAAAAATGAAATTATTGTTAAAAATAGAAGTGGCATACTTAGAACTGAGGAAATTCATTTGTATTTGTGTTGAGACTTTATGAAAACAATCCATATTTATTTTCAGACATTTAGGAATCATACTCACCATAAGATGATGTAATGTGTGACCAATATGGCTCAAAGTGTATGTTTTTATTGAAATCTGACATTAATTTTAGTAAAAAAACTACAAAAATTATCAAAATAAGAAAAAAATTATATTTTTTTTGGTAATTTAGAATAATTATCCATAAGTCATTTTATGTTGTGTTGGAATCTACTACACCTCAATTAGACATACAACTTAATAGGTATGACTCCGTGATCTTCTATTTATTTCAAATTTTCATTTAAATTATTAAAAATAAACTAACATAATCCAAAATTATAAAACACATTTGGATAGATTTTTTACATCTATAAAATGATAAATAATTCATTTTTGACATATAGGAATTATCCAAACATCAATCTACTACATGAATTGCCCAATATGACTCAAAGTGTCCTTTGTGAGATTAAAATTGTCATTTTAATAAATAAACTGTTACTCACTGAAACCAACTATATGTTCCCCTATTAATTTGATAATTCATGTCAACAATTCATAATTTTTTGGGATGGGTAGGAATTATTCTCATGTAAAACCCAAAATTTATGGAACCTGAATGACTAAAAGTGCATGAATCTAGTTTAAAATTTCATTTTCGTAAAAAAACAAAAGTGGCCTAATCAAAACCATGGAAACACATTCATATTTCTTGTAAAATTTAGAAAAACAATCTCAATTCCATTAGGGATGTGTAAGAATAATATTCCCCTAAATCTGATGCACAATGAGACCTGTATCACTCTAATGGTATCTATTCAATATATAAGTGTATTATTAAGTTAAAACATGCATCACATTTCTAAAATTGAGCAAATGAGCCTAAATTTATTTCAAATCAATATATATTATATTACATAACTAATTTACTTAAAAAAATTATTTTTCATTTATTTAGTCAATTATCCTAGAGAGAATTCTTGAAGATGAACAATAAATATCATCGGATAAGAAAAATAAAACCCTAACACTATCTGATATACATTTTTCCTAGTATGACTCAAAATTTATCATAAAATTATTAATATCTATTTAATTAATTTATTTGTATTATTAATGACATTATAATTATATTATTATATTGGTGTATTGTTTTTCTCGAGCATGGTGTGGATAATTATTTTATTTAGGTTCATTATTTTTCTCTATAATAGTGTTTTCCTTATATTGTGTTTCTAAATTTTATTTCCTTTAAATTTTGTTTTTGTGTCTGACTATTCTATTTTTTGGTAATATATATGGTGATACAGTGTGTTCTTACAACACATTATATGACCTATTGATGGTGTGGTAGTGTGTTGTTACATCACATTCAATTATTCCCATTTATCACTGTGATGTAAATGCACTAATAAATGATGCGTTTTATCAACACATTTCTATCACTAATAAAATCATTAGATTTTAAATGGATTATGGTAGTTAATAATTTTTATAAAAGATAAAGGCATATTCTAACCTAATTAAAGGCCTATTTTATTTTATTGTTTTTCACACTTTATTTTAACATTTGAAAGAGACGAGGTTACATTAGAGAAATGGTTTGAGGATGGAATTCAATTTGAAATTAATTCATAGGTGAATGTCTTCAGGCTGAAGATGTTTTCAGAAGTGGTGAATCAAACACTCAAATCTGATAGAAATTTGAAAGAGGCGTCTAGTGGATGATTGATGGTTTCTCTTGAAAAAATATGAGGTAGGAATTTTGAGAGAATAAAATATTGGTAAGATAATGTTACCCAGAGTGTGGGATAGCATGTTGGACAAACAGAGGGATTAGTTGCAAATGACCTTACTCGAGTGATGTGTCACCAGTATGGTATGTCCGGACACTTCATGAGACAATTTCCATGACCACTATTAAATTCCAAATCCTATTGATACATGAGGAATATAATGAGATTATTTAGGATCACATCATAGACGATTAGGGATGAAGAATCTAGGATGAATTAGATTGTGGGAAGGGTTCCTTCTACAAAAAATCTATCAGGAAGTTAGAGTTTTACTGGATGGTGTGGTAGAGGTAGTGGATGAGGTGCATTGGGGTACAAGTGCTCGTATCAGAATTTTGGTGCAAGCTCATGGGACTCATACATCCTCACAGGGAAGTAGGGTGGGAATGTTTAATTTAATTCAGCATATACTAGTCGATAGTAAGTCTAGACCATCAATAGTTAGAGGTAAAACTGTTGTTGATTCTACACTAGCTAGTGCCTTATTTTATACTGGTGCCTCACATACTTTTACAACTGCTCAAAATGTTAACCTTTATAGCCATGTAGTAGAGTTAGTGAGCTTTATTATTATGATAGACAAACCCTTGGGAGTACAGTTGGGAAACATGTGTTTATGAAAAGATTGTTCCTTACATGATAGGGGGCATCATCTCCACTGGGATCATTATACTCTCCATATGTCAGGATACAACCTAATTAGGGGTATGTATTTATTAGTGGCATACCAACCAAGAATATATTGGTACCCTTAGAGAGTGATGTTTTTGTATCCTAAGTGTGAAAAATAAATCCACTATAGTTTTTCCAATTCACCAACAACTAGTGGACCATACTTCCTAGGTTTCAAGTCCTTTTATATATGTTGGGGTTGTGATGCATGTTTTATTTCCACACATAGTGGACCAGTTACAAGATGTGTTTCCTGAGGACTTATCATGGCTTACACTGGAGAGAAATGTAAAATTTTTAATTGAATTCATATCGGGGCCTAATATAGTTTCTATTCAACATTATAGAATGGTTCCAATAGATCCTCATGATCGATAGCCATAGCTGGAAGAGATGATGGATACAAGATTTATCCTTCATAGTTTTTCACCCTGGGGATCAATAGTTTCTATTGGAAGGAATTATGATAGGAGTCTACACTTAGTTTCTAATTACCAGATGTTGAACCACATTGCCATGCAGAATCAATGTCATCTTCCACATATCAATGGTTTTTTGACCGATTTGGCAGGGCCTCTATTTTCTCCAATAACAAATTGAGTTTAGGGTATTATCATTATAGAGTCCAGACTTCTAATATAACAATTACATATATCAGAATTAGGTATGGCCTATATGAGTTCATTGTAATTTCTTTTGGGTAGATCAACACCCCATCCATGTCTATGGCCTTAATGTACAAAATCCTCCAATCATGCATGGATTAGATTGTCGTTGTTTTTGTGTATGAAATATAGTTGTACTCTAAAACTCATTATGATCATACCCACTATCATTAAATCATTCTATGTAATGTAATTGAAGGTTTTATATATTGTAATCTATCTAAGTGTACAGTTTTTGATTGATCGGTTACACATATTGGGTCCATCGCCTCAGAATAAGGTGTGTTAGTGGACCCTTACAAGGTTCTAGAAGTGGATTCTAGAGATCATCCTATTACAGTTTTTGATATTCGTAGATTTCTAAAATTATCATGTTATTTTCATATATTTATCCAAAACATTTCTAGATTGGAAGGACCTATTTCAAGAATGGAAAACATTGGGATAATGATTTATTTGTCGAGATCATATGAGGATTCATTAAATTTGATGATGAAATGATTTATATTGGCACCAATCATAATCATACGCTATCCAAGGGAGGATTATACAATTTTATGTGTATCTTTAAGGATATGGCTTGGACCAGTGATATTGTAGGGAGATCATGTGGTGGAATATGGTTCACAAAATTTTAGGCAATATGGATAGAATTTCACTATAGAAAACCTATACTAAGATTTAGTTGTTTATTCCCTCAGGTGATGGTGTAATTATCTATTGGGTGAAACATGAACTATGTATACTTATCCCATGAGGCTAATGTATATATTTTCATTTCAATACTTAAATATTCAGAAGAAACTATGTGTTGAGTATATAAAGTCATTTTCTTTTGATAAAGAATATATGATCATGAAGGGAAATATAATTTCTCATTATTTAAGTAGGAAAACAAAAAATCATTTAGTTTAGGAGTCTAATGTTAAGTAAAAAATTATGACCTTACTTTCTAAGATTCATATTGTTATGATGGAGGGTCTAGAGAAGAAGAATCTCATAACATTTTTGGTAGATTCTACAATTTTACCCAGATTATATACATGTAGTATGGGGATCTTGAATTTTTAACCTGATGGAAATCCTATAAGGTAGGAAACACTCTCATATTAGTCTATAGTTGAGGATGATATCATCAATTTCAGGAATCAAGTTTTTGTACCAATGAGAATATAGGTGGAGCTAATATGTGAATTTATATCTTCAATGTGGAAGGTGCATCCAGGTGTGACCAAAATCTACTATGACCTATTAAGACAATTAAGGTGTTTGGATAATAGAAATAGGATAGTAATGTATATGAAACAATGATTCACCCATTTATGGGTGAAGGCCGAGCATCAACAACATGTAGGATTAATTCAGTAATTTACTATTATATAATAGATGGGATATGAAGTTACTATGGACATTATGGTGAGATTCTTAGGTATTGATTAGTAAAATGAATCTAATTGGGTGATTCTGGATCAACTGATGAATGCATCTCATTTCATTTCTATATATGAGATTTTCATAGAAACAATGATGGGAGATTTTTACATTAATGAGATAATTCTTTAGTAATGGGTTCCATAGAGTACTGTTTTAGACAGTGACTCATGATTTACTTGATGAATCTGGAATGGAATGTATAAAGAACATAATATATAGGTTTTATTGAGTACAACATTCAACCCACAGACATATCAGATGTCATAATGTGATATTCAGTTTCTTGAGAATATGATGCAAGTTTGTGTTCTAGACATTTTTGGGTATTTGGAGAAGAAACTAGATTTATTAGAGTTAATAGTAACATTAATTATCAATAAAATATTCAGATGGAACTATATGATTCATGTTGTGGTATTCCATAAAGATACCATTTATGTTTGATGGTGGTGGGTGAGTTAGTTTTGTTGGGAATGAGACTCATAGAAGAGATGTAAAATAGTTTTAGGGATTTGAATTTGTATTTTTATTTCCCAATGTGGAAATAATTCATATGTCGATAGAAATTAATAACCCACGGAGATTAGAGAGGGTGATCATATGTTCCTTTTTTGTGTCACCATGATTCGGTCACTATAGGATGCTGAGAAATGAAAATATGGCGCCCAGGTTTGTTGGACTGTTTAAGGTTGTAGATAAAATCAATTCTATGGAATACCGATTAGCTCTTCCATAGAGGTGCAGTTCAACACATGATATATTTTGTCATAGCTTTAATGGAATCACCCTATCATTTCTTATGTGAGAAACATTGATAAAGTTGAGGTTGAGACATATGCATTATCTAAGGAGGATCTGATCCATACATTGGATGAAATTTAGAAAATGATGTGAAGAAATAACATGTGTATAGTGTATGTTTTTTTGAAACAATTTAATGTTTAGGAGGAAACATTGGAGAGAGAAGTGTATTTGTGGGCTCAGTGTCCTTTTGAATCAGAATATTTAAGATTCTTATGAGTAAAAGTTGATGATACATTGTTATATGGTGGGTAGATTTTATGATCCCATCACTCTCTGGAGGTGTCTTTGGCATGGTTATGGGTACTATGTTGTCTTCTATTGAGTATATTTTTTAGGTTTCATCTAAGGCGTGTTTGGGAAAAAATTAATTTTTCGGACGGAGGGGGGCATGTGCACGGTTGGGGAACAGTTTTCAAATAATGTGTTACTAGACCAATAAAAAGTGAAATCCAAAGCCAAAAACATTTGTATGGAAAATGGATATTTTGAAAAACCATGCACCCTCATACATGTAACACTTCACTAGTATAAGAGGATCATGGTTTAGAAACCTGTTATGGAAAATATTGTGACCCTACAATAGATATTGTAAACATAGAAATTAAATTCTAAAAAATATATTTATAATAATAAACCCCCATAATTCACCATAAATCGACACCAACTCAAACCAATACGATTTCTATCATTTATTAGGATACTACAATGATTCCAAGACATTAAAAGCTCTATTTTTGGATGATTTGAATTCATGATTAAAGATCCCTGACTCTATCGGAATGGGATTCTCATCCTGATTGGTTTCTAATCTCCTACCATATTTTTCTCATCTATAGATGTAATGTTTAACTATTATTTTTGACTTAGGTATACTATGTAGTAGATACAATCCATTTGATCTTATATTATAATTTGAAATCCATATCTATCTCCTCATTGTGTGAATGATTGTTCTGCTTCAATTGGTGTTTTGCATTGGCTAATGTTCATCATTAATTACATGGTAGCTGTTCTAAATTCAATTCCCATAGTATTGAAATCAAATTTCCTGAATCTATTATTATATTTCTATTCGAATAATTTTAAATTTATCTCAATTCGTTTAAATTAATTTACTAATTTATTTATCAAATCATGTAATTAATTTAATGGTATTTCTATGTTTTTATGAATTGGGAGAAATTTGTGAAATTGGAATTGGTTTAATTAGATTTATTAATTGAAGAATTAATTAATAGATATTGTTTCAATATGAAATTAGACGAATTAGATTAATTAATTGTTTAAATAATTAATATAACATTGGAATTATGCAATTTTGGAATAGGAATAATTAATTAAAAAATTTATTAATGAAATGTTGTTATTTGAAGTTGTTGAATTGGAGTAATTAATCAATGAATTAATTGATGCAATATTGTAATTGTGGAATTTATTGCTTAAAGTAATGACGGTTTGGTTAATTAATATGATTGAGTAATTGGTTCATTAATGTGTTTTTGAATAAATTAACTACACGAATTATATGACGAGTGACATAACCTAAATGGTTTGAAGGGATATATGATCAATTATTAAAAAAATGGTATAATGGTGATTTTTAATATTACATAATTATGATTAATGTATTGACCATTATTTGTTTTGATAATTCAAATTTCATATCATGATGTGAAATGTGATTAGAGGGATAATGTTGATTAACATTTATTGATGTGATATATGTGATTTTGTGGTATAAATCATTTACTTGTGGGGGATATGGTCTTCATGATCAAAATCCCATAGTGATAAAGAGTGTATGATTCATGTTTGTAAATCAAAATCACATAGTCATATATGAGTGTTAGACACAGGCTTCTACTTCAAATTTACAACTGTGTGGATATTTTATTAATGGCTATTGTGTCATATATTGTTACTTCAAATACACCTGTTGAGTTATTTCTAGTTATCTAGACTAAAATATCTGGCATTGGACTAAGTTTACAATTGGGTTCAATAAAAATTACATTGAAATGATCATTGACAAACATGGTTTTGTGATACGGTTTAGACTCCGACATGGGGTACAGCAGGTATTGAGATTTTAGGTTTCATCAGGACTCTTTGAATTGTGTGGTTTAATTAATGAATAATTGATATGATATAACTTTTTTACCTACGAATTTTAAATTATTCATTATACAATTACATATAATTATTGACTAGATATTGTTTTACTCCCTATTGGTGGTGGCCAACAGATTTTTACTCAAAACCAACTTAGGAAACTTGAGTGGTACCTGAATATACATTATGTTTACAAAAACTGAGAAGGGAAAAAGTCTTATAATAGAGGGTTGATTGATCTGGGTCCTTGATGAGGGAACTAGACATGATTTGTGACCTCTTTCAGAGTCATCAATGCCAATGTTTTTTCATATTGATTCATGACACAAACATAGCATGAAATATTTCTTATTTTGGTTTTGGTTGTTGTGTTTCTGATTTTATTCATCATGTGATTATTGTTTGATTGGTTATTGGTTATTTACTTTGGTTATTTTTATTAATTTTTTTTCATACTTGGATAAATAGTTTATAGTCTCCAGGTTATCTATATTAGACCCTCACAGCTAGTCGGAATCCTTTGGCATATTGGGAGGTGCACATAAGGTCACGAAGTGAAGTTACTCAGGGCACTAATGTGTGGAACATAGGTTGGGAATCCACATAGAGGTTCCCACCAATAACATCATATGACCATTTTAATCATCATATGAATGGGTTGAATAATAATTCACTACATAATAAACATAAAAATTCTGATCGAAAACTATCATATTAATGTTTACATTATAACTAATAAATAAAAACAACATGATCATATGCCATACAATGTAATATGGGGGATGTTTTTAGTAGATTATATCCCCAATAATGAAAAATAATCATCAAATAATGTTAGAAAATATGAAAATACATTAAAATTACTACTAAAATATGTTTTTTTGGGAAAATACACTTTTAACTATGAAATCATATATATATATAATATTATTTTTCAAAAAAATATTTTGAAAAATATTTTCATCAAAAATAATATAGGAGACATGTAATTTGAGATATGATACACTGATTGGTATTGATGGTGGGAAATTTAATTTGTGACATGTACATAAAAATTGATTCCATTAAAATTTTCATAAAAAAGTCGACAATTTCATTATTAACTAAAATACAAAATGATTATATATAAAAAATTTCATAAAAATTCAAACATGGGTAATAATACATCTAAAAAATCAAAAAATTATTATTTTATTAATATTTAACAAAATATCTACATGGAATAAAAATATTATGGAAAAAAAATTAAAAACATGTTTGGTTTCCCTTAAAATATTATTTTTATACATTGCGTAAATAAAAATAGGAAAATGAAAAACATGTTAGGTTTCCCTTATAACTGCGTCATTTTTCGTGTATGTATTAGTTCGATAGTTTTATTCCTTATACATTAATTATGGTTATTGAATATATAAATAAAATATATAATCATTATATACATATTTATATTAGTCAATAATGTTAATATATATAAAAATTTATTGCACCGTTCAATGAGATGGTAAATCTTACATATGCATGAATGCTATTTTTATGTTTAGATGGATGCGATAAAAGAAATATAAATAATAAATATCTATTAGATAATCATTTTTAAATAATATATATAATATATATTCATTACATATATCATTATTACCATCCATGTAAAAATTAAATGAAAAATTGATCACATAACTATGTATAGGAGACAACCCATATGAATGCATGAGAAACATTATTGTTCTCAAAATTATTGGATGTTAAGAAGGTAGATATTATATTATTATTAGAAATTTATAATTATATTATAAATATCATACATAAATATTAAATTATTCATTATATCTATCCATTTTAGGTAGTGAGTAGAATCAAATTACATTTGTTCCCAAGGCGTTAGTCCTCCACCCACAAGAAAATAAAAATTTCGTTTCACATATGATTAAATATAGGATTGATGGTTTTATGAAATTAAAATAGTAAGATATTTCTATATGTGAGACACATATGTTATTATAACATTATGGTTTAATAATATTTCATGAAGGTATAATAAGAAATAGAAATTATAACATTTGGTTAATAATTATTCTTATTACTCAAAAAAGCATTATAGGTTTATACATAAAGGCATCATAGGATTAATTTTTGATAATACAAGAAACACTAGATCATGTGTGTGGATTTAATTAAGGGTTTTTAGCTATTTTTCAAACCAAAAAAATTTTCATTATGAAGAATATTAGATAGGATGTTCCATTTAACAAGTGATATTGAGAATAAGGATTGTAAATACCTGAAAATATTCAATAATAGAAATTAAACAATAATAAATTAAATAAAAATTGATAAAAAATCTTCTGTAGTAAAGTTATTTTCAATACACACCCCAAAACTAAAAAATAAACATTTATTAAATATGGTGTTCCCTTTACCTCTAAAGTTAATCACTTTTACCATTTTCATTTTGACCATGATAAATTTATTTTTTTTCCTTAGTAATTAATCTTTTATGAAAAAAATAAATCAATTTTGTTTGAAAATTTGTACACAATAATTATAAATATGAAATAAAAATTTATTGTGTCTCAAATTAATTTTAACAAAGGTGCATGTAACATGTAGGAACATAATTTTAAATTTTTTTGCCAACTAAATATTAACATTTTCTATATATATATTAGGACAAAAATAATTTTCAAAAAATTTCTTAATATTAACAATTAATATTAAAAATATGGATACAATTTTATCATGTTATATTCATAGATTTGTAATAATGTATTTTAAAATAAATCATGAAGAACATGTTAAAAATTACATCATTAAGAAATGATTTTATCAATCAAAAGATGAAATTATATTAAATATATGAATATTAATCTCCATTTTATGGATTTTACTTCATATATATAGTTATATAAAATATAACTCATATTTAAACAATTCATCAACAAATCATATTTTAATTAATTTAAATATATTGATGTGACAACTTTCAAACATGTTTTGTAAAAAATATAATGTTTCACCTGTAAATAATATCATCTTTATTTATAGAAAAATTATTGTTCATATATTTTTAATTTTATATAATAGAAAACATTATTATAAAAAATGGTGGAATATTAAAGAACTTATTAATAAATTTTTCATTAAATGTTATTACTAAAGAAAAATTTCAAAAGTTCTATCTAGATATATTTTGACCTTGTAAGATCAAAATCAATATTGATCAAATAAAATTAGATTTTTTTGCCGAGAAAATTTATAATAAAAATTTTGTTATACATTATTCAAAATACGAGGTTTACATACTAGAATTGTTTATCTGGTGTTACATTATCACAAAATTTCCCACATATTTTTCTAAGCCAAATTATTCTTTAGTAATTGTATCTTGGTTGAAAATACAAATAGAAGACATTATTGTTTTTTAATTCATACATTTCATATCATTATCAACTTGATTATCCATAGTGACAATGCAATCAGGTCAGGTGCCACTAGCCTTAGGTGTGACTCCCCATATGCCAAATTCTACTGACTAGAAGTGAGGATGTGAAAGAGCTAGTTGAGAGACTATAACCACATGAAATGATTTAATATAGTTACAAGTAATAATATAAAACATGTAGAGAAAATAAATACTCATTACAATTAAACACGACCCACCAATTTTAGAATCACAATAAATAATATACAAATAGCAGATGTAATAACATGGTAAATCAATAGAAATAAATAAACATGGAAGCATACCACATTTAGCAACTAAAAGAAAGCATACATAAATATCATGTCATATATAAAATATCCCAAAATGGACACATTTAGATGATCAAAATATAGTACCTACATATAAGCATTTGAAAATAAATAAAATAAAAAAAACTCAAAAGTAATTGTTACTAAAGAAATTCTTAGAAGTACCTTGCCAACACCCCTTTCAAAAAACATTATGACCTGACTACTAAGGTCGATTCTTTATTTGAACGCTTTATCATAAACTACACAGGAATACATAAGGGCCCATGTAGGGTGTGATAATTAGTCTTAGTATAATACAACACAAGTGTCCATACCCATCATAAGTATTTAGGAAAGTGTGAACTATAATTAATTAAATAGAACATGTATAATGAAAACACTAGATTTTTTGGTGAAAAATTGCAACCAAGAATCCATCACCATCCCCAACTAACATTGAAAGAACTATTTATGTGAAGATCATTGGCCCATGGTCTAAGGTATAACTGGTTGTTATATAGCCCAAGTGAACCATAAAATTCCACCTCAAATTAAGCAATATGGAACCTTTTACCTCCGAAAACCACTTGTCACAAAAAAATAATCTCCATCCCAAAAGAAAAACCCCGAAAAAAGTAACTATTTAATTGGACCCCTACTCAAAACCCATCATCATCTAGAATCCAATCATCCATAGTCGTAACCATATATTCCCTCAAATATAAATCACTATCTAAAAATATCATGGAATATAAAGGAAAAAATCTATATTTCCTCCCAAATTATTCTAGGCCCAATGACATTAATACGGAGAACCTCAGCTATCAACTGATAGCCTCAATGCTACCATCGTAATGTTCATTACCTTCCCCATGGATTTTAATAGTAATCAACATAATATAAATACCAAATTAGAAATAATATGTGTCTCTATACACTCGAGTAGTCAAAACAACGACCTTAATGAGTCGACTTATGTTCACATAACTTTAATCAGTGATTTTCCCGTCACGGGTGAGTGGAAATCAACAAAATATTGTACATAATACACATCCAATATGAAAATCATGCCCATATGACCATGTCTCTCAAGTATGATGGCCATGTCATCCAATTTCTATAGCCATTCCCCCCAACTAGACAGCCTCGTTGCCTCATACCAACACCCATGATTCCCAATAGATGTCAACACCAACTATATAAATTGGGGAATTTCCCAACCATATGATGACATTGCTTCAATCCTGATGAGCATGCCACCCCAATCCCCTAGGACAAAACCTTCATGATCCCTCATATTACATCATAAGAAATTCGGGCAGTTCATATAATTCCCTTAACTTTTAATTAAATATAAAAAGATTAAATTAAACAATTCAAAAAAAATAAATATAAAAAAATAAAAAAATAAAAATAGAATTGGACAATGGGAAAAATTAAACAAACCCAACTATATAACCCATTTAATTAAAATAAATAACTCAATTTAAATCATGAATTTACACTGACCTAACTACCCGTTGTGGTCAGACTCCTCTAACTTCGACCTAGAGGAGTGAATATATATATGGATTTACTAAATAAATACCATAAGGTAATACATTCAATTTAACATAATGAAAGGGGTCTCGGTAAAATACCCAACATAAAGTTAAAAAACTCCCAAATCGATTTCAAAAGCATGAATAATGGAGTTCACAAGCAAAATTGGATCAGAGAAGTAAGTAATTTTAGTTTCGTGTTCTAACTCTGACTGATTCTAGAGAAATTGGAGTTTCTATCCAATGCTTAAAAATAGGTAAAAATAGATTAAAATGATTTTTAACTCCATCAATCTAGATCAATAAATATGGGAAACATGGTTGAGGGAAGCCTTAGAGAAATGGATCTATAGAACCTAGTGGTTCCATGAATGGATCTCTGATGAAAGGGATGTAGAAAATATAAATGTATGGGGAATGAGGGTTTCCTCCACTATTGTGTGTATCCCATTGGAGTAGTGGGAAAAAAGGGGGAGTACAAAAATAATGAGTCCGGAAAAATGAAATTTATTACCTTTAGTGGGATGCCGGGTTAGCTTTCATGGTTTTCAAGACTGTGTGAAAACAGTATGGGATACACAATATGCGTATTTCCAATGTGGAAATTCCTGTGTAAAGTTATGTATGGTTTTCTATAACCATGAAAAAAATGTGGAATCCACTACAAAAATTGTAGATATGGTTTCATGGTCATGAAACTTACTGGCACAATTTATCAAAACCATGAAATAGGTCAAAATTTTGGTGCACGATTGTCTGGGAGAGGTCAGAAGGTTAATTTAATGACAAGAACAATTATAAATAATATTCCATTTTGATTTAATTTTTTATTATGTAACATGGTTATAGAAAACAGATGAACTTATTTTGTATTATCACATATAATTTTATTCAAAAAAACTGTTAATAATAATTACTGTTGATAATATAGCTATTAAAAATTGATCACATGATTAGTATAAAAATAGGGCTCAAACAAATCCAATTCACATAGGCAATGAAATGATGACCTTATCTAGTAGGATTGTTCCCTATGAATATAATTTTTTACACATTCTGAGAGAGATAACATCACGGGGGTTTTCCCATGACTAAACCCAAACCGAGATCTAGAAGATTATTAATGAGAAGAACCATTTGTTGGAGAATTTGAAGCAAACCATGATCATATACCAAACCATGTTTGCCGAAAGACCACGTGAATTTCCCACCCTCACACACCTTTCTCTCAAAACTTATGATGTTATATTAAAGGGATTTGTATCAAGACCCTATAAAATTGATTATATACATTATTTTGTAAATAATAATGAATATATTTTTCCTCAAATTATATATTTTTTTTTTTACTACATAACACAAATAGTATTTTTGGGTAATATTCATTTCTATTATAGATTTTATATTTATTAAATAATATATTTTTTAAATAATTAATATTTTGATAAAATATTATTATTAAATAATCTTTATTAAATATAATTTTTCATATAATGTTATTGTTGTCCAATACATTGTTTTCTTATTATTCAAAAATTATTATTTCAAAAAAACCATCATTTTCATTAAATCTCAGTTATTAGTTTTTAAATGATAAAAATAAAATATTTAAAAAATATATTTAGATTAAATGAATATTATTTCTAAAATGATATGGTCAAAATTATTCAATGATTAATTTTTATGATTTTTCTATGAAAAACAATATTTCAGTTAAAAACTAAATATTGTAAAAATATACTATGCATTTTATTACATCAAAATGACCAAAAAGTAATGTAATAAATACATTAATGGATATCTCCATCAAAATAATATTATTTTGTTTAAAATAATATTCGTTTAGATTAGTTTTATAATTATTATTATGCCTTTTTGAGTCCTGCTAAAAATATTATATATTTTCTAATTTTAAATTAATTTATTCAAAAAGTGTTACTCACATAATCACAAAAAGGATAATATATTAAAATGTTTGGTCCTTTTATTAATAAAATAATTAAAATTATTTATTTTTTGGATACCATGGGAAAAACCATGGGAATGTTTGTGGGTTTGAATATTTTACTTTGTAGAGTCCAAATCCTAAATATTATAGAAATCCGTCTCTTTTCCTATATAAACCCAGCCACCTTCCCATTTATCTTCACTAAAAATCATTTAATCACATACCTAATCATCCATAATATATTTATATTTCTCCAAATAATCCCCCAAACTCCCATAAATCCCATTCCAAGCCATCTTAATCACACATTCAAGTAAGGGGGTTTTTCCATTCTCCTCTTTCTTCAGGTTTCATTATTTTGTTATGCTTTATATTTCCAATTCATTATGTTTGGACATGTATATTCATTTCCCAATTAATATAAATTTCATGTATAAATTACAAAATATCCCTTTCTATCTCGTCAACCTATTTGACAGATTTCAATATAACGTTATTATGCTATCAAAATTACACAATGAATTTCCATGCCAATATAACTTTGTAGTGAATACCTTACCCACTTCTCTATTAAGGGTATTAACCTTTGTGATTTTATTCATATTGATTTGATAATTACATATTATTTTACCACAATCCTTTATCATTTAAAACATTTGGATGTTGAATGAATCTATGTTATATAATATATGTGTAACACTTTAGCATTATAAAGAAATGATTATGAATGGTGTGCCTTGATAGGGATCCAATGCACTGGGTAATGTTTAGTAGCATGATTCATAATGATTGGACATTATTTTACTTGATTAATTTATGTCACTTTCTCCACCAAGAAATTATTGATGATTTAACCAGGGAATTTATTTATGATGCAATTTTTAAAGTTATTTCCAAATTTCCAATGTTGTAATTTTCATCTTATATTATTCCTTAATATTCATGTTCCTTTTATGCTCCATTGATATGATTTTTTTCAAACGTATATTATCTTCTTCATGTTATGAAATATTTATTTCATTAATGGGATTTATACCTCAGACATTTCATATGAATTTATTTAGGTTATCCCATGTAGTTTTATGTGAGATCATGTTAATGATATTTTCATTAATGATTTTGAATTTCATGTTTTCTATTATAAAATATTGTAAATAATATATAAAGAGAATATAATTATTGATCAATCAAGTTTAATTGAGTTTAATTTTATATTGTAAATCATCTATTAATTTTTAGTAAATTGATGTTTTTTATAGTTGGTATCAAATGAAATGTTCAATTAATTTTTGGATTAGGATTAGAAAACACTATAAAATTCCTCAAGGATAAGAATATGTATAAGAAGACATCCATAAATTTTGTTATGTATCAAGTAAGTGGTTTTCTGATGAAAATAAATAATTTTTTTTCTATAATTATAATTGGTTATATAATAATTATACTTATTTTTAACATCTCCAATAATATGTTCTAGTCCTAAATATGGGTAATTTAGTACACTAAAATGTCCCTTACTACTCACCTAGTTTACCACTCCCTTGGGGTATACATTGGTATATTCAAAATTATATTATGAACCATTATTAAGGGAAAAAGTAAGGATCCAATATGAATACATGTTTGGAAATATATTTTTGATAATATTTATTGAATACTATAAATTCACATGTTAAGGAAATAAATGTAATTTTTATAAAATCCCTTAAATGTCATTTGATTTCCAATTATGTGCATAGTAGATTAGAATTACTCAACCCCAGACCAATATATCTTATATTAGAACTATAATAAAAATGTAAAATGAAGGGTTATCATCCACAGTTCTAGACATTCCTTTATATCATGAATGTTTAGTAGAACGTTTCAAACACAACCACTAATATTGTTAGTAGACATGTCAGGGAAAATTGAAAATGGGAAAATTATTTCATCCCAGGTATATCACCCATATCTTATTAAATATTTTCAGCAGAATTTCCTAGTAAACCTTGTCATACACCCTTTAGTGGAATTTAGGGAAACTCATCGTATTGATTGACTTTACCTATATAGATATAACATAAAATTCCATGAGAAGGAAATCACTCTCCTAGTTTCAAATTGTTTTCAAATACAATAAAAATGCAAGGGGTGGGTGAATCTTCTTTAGCACCACCATCTCAACTATGGATATTATTTCCCTAGGAGAAATAATATCTAACTCAAATGAATGATTATAATGAATTTGGAATCTTCTATTACATTCTTATTGTGAGGGAAATTGGAGATATATTTATAGAAAAATTCCCTGGTCTTACTCCTAAACAAGAAGTCAATTTTTCAATTTATCTAATGCCTTGGGAATTGCTAATATGCAAGACTCTATAGATAATGTTTTTTTGGAACATGAGTACTGGAAAAAAAACTATAGGAGAATCTTGGTTAAGGGATCATACACCCATGTTCATTACCATGGGGTTCACCATTCTTATTCATCAAGGAAAAGGATGGGTCAATGCACCTTTTTATTGATTATATTGGGCTCAAAAATATCCTGATAATGAACAAGTATCATATACCTCATATTTATGACATCAATGATTAAATATATGGAGATAAATACTTATCAATGGTGGATCTGTAGTTAATAAATTACCATGTTATGGTGAAGAATGATGATATCCTCAAGACTGCTTTTCGTTCAAGTTATAGTGACTATGAGTTCATAGTGATTCCTTTAGGACATAGTAATTCTCAAACAATAATCATGTACTTGATGAATAACGTTAGAACATATTACCTAGTCAAATTTGAGGTATTATTTAATGATGATATTCTAATATACTTTAAAATAAAGGAGGATCATGAGGAGAATTTGAGCATTGTGAAAAAGTTCTAATGAAAGGAGTAGCCTTATGAATTATGTAGAAACTTTTAGTACTATTTGAAAGATGTATCATTATTGGTGAATATCATCACATGTAATGGTATATATATGGAACCTTAAAAAACTAATTCAATTAATATATGGTCAATGACAACATATATGTCAAATATATGTACTTTCCTTGGGATTGCTGGATATTATCGAAAATTTGTGAGGAATTTCTCACAATTATCAGACCTTATTACCATGATAAATTAGAAGGGAGAAATATTTAAAGGAATGATGAATGCATAGAGATATTTAAGGATATGAAAGGAAGCCTTTTCATTACCCATGTTCTTACAGTACCCTCATGTCATGAAATTTTTATAGTATTTAGTGATGCTTTGAGAAATGGATGGGGATGTTTCATAATGAAAAATGAAAAATTCTTGTCCTACGCTTCATGGAAATAGAAAAATCAGGAATTGAACAACCCAACACCTGATCTAGATTTTGAAATAATGATCATATCATTGAAAATTTGGTGGAATTATCTCTTTGGGGGAGAAGTGTGAAATATATACATATCACAACATCTTCAAGTATATATTCACAAAAAATAGAGCTAAATATGCATCAAATAATATTGGAATATTTGATCAATGATAATGAATAATCATTCTGCTACCATCATGTGAAATTGAATAATGTGGAAGATTCTTTAAGATGAATTTATCTTGAAATTATGGCATTGATGAGAATTGACAGGGATCCAATCTTCATAGATTTCAAAATCATGGAAACAAGAACCACAAAGGAAGGAACATCCTAAATCCTTTGGAAAATTATTTTTGAATCCTATATTATGGAGAGGATTGAGGATAGTCTAAGAGTGGATGTGGGAATTTTGAAGAATGTGGAACCTATAAGGAATGAGAAATCCATTGAGTTCAATTTTAATTATTAATGTATTGTATGATTTATGTCAAGACTACTCGTATTATAAAATCTATAGTTAAATAATGAGATGTAGGATGATTAACATAGCTCAACCTTATCCATCCACCCAGGAAGAATATATATGTATTTAGAAATAATGGAACACTATTGGTGGGAAAATGTGATTAAGGAGATCACATAATATAAATAACGATGTCTTGTTTGTTTGTAAGTGAAAGCAGAATGGAAAAAATATAATGGGATGATCAAAACATTACCCATACCTATATGATATTGGAAAAAATCACCATATACTTTTTCAGTTATCATTTAAATAATTCATTATGTAATAATGCTATATGGGTTGCGGTGAATCATCTTACAAACACTAAATATTTCATTTACATATTAGGGTGGTTCTAACCTAATCTAATTATACATATATACATTAGGGAATTTATCAGGCTGCATGGAGTACCACTATTGATTGTATTCAACTAAGATCCAAGATAAAATTCCATGTTTTTAAAAAGTATTCATCAAGAACCAAATAGTGATTTGATCTTCAGCACGGCTTATCACCCTCAAACTGATGGCCAATCAAAGAAGAAAATCCTATGACTTGAGGACGTATTGAGAGCATGCTCAATTGACATCAATGGAGGATGGGATCAATGTATTCATTTTTTGAGTTCTCTTACAAGAAAAATTTATAATCAAGTATCCAAATGTATCCCTAGGAATCCCTATATGGGAAGAGGTGGATATATAATGCTGGGAGGATGTTGGAAAAAATTTCTAGGTCTTGAAATGGTCGATGAAGTCGTTGGAAAGGTTATGGCCTTTCTATATCACATAAAGGATTACCAGAGACTACAAAAGATTTATTATGAAAATCATCAATGAGACATATATTTTGATGTTGGAGACATGGTATTCCCCCGTATATATTTATGGAATAATGTGATGAAATTTGTGATGAAGGGAATCCTTAGTCCAAGAAACATCACCCCTTTTGAGAACCTTCATCACATCGGAGTAGTGGGCAATCAAATTTCAATCCCACCTAACCTATCATGATTTTATAATATATTTCATGTATCATTATCGAGGTAGTATATACGTAACCCATCACATGTAATCAATCCAGAGGTGGTGCCATTAGATACTGATCATTTCTATGAGGAAAATATAGTAAAGATAAAAGATCATAGATAAAATGTTCCATGAAATAAGATAATGAACCTTGTCAATGTGTTGTAGAGAAACCCCATTTTTGAATAATCAACATAGGAACCCGTGGATGTGATGATACAAAGTTCTTCTAATCTATTATAAGGGGTGAAATGAAATTTCACGGGAAATTTTTCTCAAGGTGAGTATATTTTAATGACCCAAATTATTATAAAAAAATTCCATTATAATTTAATTTTTCGTCATGTAAAATGGACATGTAAAACAATTTCACTTCTTTTTTTTCATTATATTGAATTGGATTCTAAATACCATTTAAAATATTTACCTTTGAAAATATACATGTTTTTTAGTGATCACATGATTATTATAAATATAGGGATTTGAGAAATCCAATTGATGTAGATAAAGGAAGTGATGGTCTCATCTAGTAGGATTGTACCCTATAAATCCCACTTATCACAGATTTTGGTGGAGATAATAACAATGGGATTTTTCCTCGATGAATCCTAATCTGAGATCCAATAACTTAAGCATGAGAGAAACCATTTTCAAGATATGTTTACTATCATCGAGATCACATCCCAACCCATTTTGATTGAATTACCAGATGAATTTCCCCCTATTGGGAACCTTACTCTAAGGGTATACACAAGTTTACAAAAGGGATATGTATCAAGACCCTATAAAATTTATGTTGTACATTATTTTTTAATGAATAAGGAATTTATAGTTTCATCACATTATTATGATTTTTATTATTAATATTTATCCCAAATAGTATCTTTGGGCAATATTAAATTCAATTAAAGAATTTATTCTTGATGGATTAGTGTAATTTAGAAATATATTATATTTTAATTAATTATTATTATTAAATTAGGTTTATTAAATAAAAATGATCATATAGTTTTATGAACTCAAATTTAGTGTTTTATTATATTTCATAAACTATTATTGCCAAATAACAAGCTTTTTCAATAAATGTTACTTATTATTTTCAAAATGTAAAAATTCACATATTTAAAAAATTATTTAGATAAAATGAATAATATTTTTCCATTCATAATGTCAAAATTATCCAATGTTTACTTTTTCATTATTTTTTGAGTTAGTCAAATTTTTTAGTAAAAATTAAATACCATATAAATATACGATGTTTTTTATGACTTCATAATGACAGAAAATGATTTACATAATAATATAATGGGTTTTGTAGTCCAAATATTGGTTTTCCATTTATAATAATATGATTTTATGTTTATTTGATTATTTTTAATAAGGCATTATGAATCCTCCATAACATATTATATATTTTATGATTGTAAATTAATTTCTTTGAATGTGTGACACACCACCACCAAATAAAGGGTAGTATTTACATTAGAGTGGTCCTTTTACTAATAAAAAAATTGAAATACACTCCCCTTGGGTAGAAATTAAATGAAAACCCATGGGGAGGTTTGTGGTTTTGAATATTTTACATTCTAGAGTCTAAAAATAAAATATTAAATGAATCTCCCACTATTCTTATAAAAACCCACTCAATCTCCCATTTATCATCACTCAAAATCCATTGATATCATATTTAATCTTCCATAATGTATCTATATCCCTCCTAAGAGCCCCCAATAACACAATTATCCCCTCCCAATCTTTTGGAGTCACACATTCAAGTATGGGTTCTTTCATTTTTCATTTTTCTTTAAGATTGTTTATTATGGAATGCCTTATATTCCCAATTCATTATATTGGAGCATGTAATTCCAAGTCCATCTTATTATAAATTTAATTTCTAAATTATATGATATCCCTTTTTCTCTTTTCAACCCATTTTATTAATTTCTATATTTTGTTGTTTTGCTGCCGAAATTGAACTACAATTTTCCATGAAAAAATAATTGTGTTGTGAATACCTTACCCATTTCTCTATAAAGTGTATTCACCATTTTGAAAACATACTTATTTTTTGATAACATACATGTATTTATTCTACATTCGTTGATAGTGGAATATATTACGATGTTGAATGAATTAATGTTATATGATCTTTGTGGAACACATAACCATGAGAATGAAATTATTATGATGGTTGTTCCTCGATAGTAATCCAACGCATTAAGAAATATTTAGAATCTGGATACATCATGTTCGGAAAGTGGTGTGCCTTATTCTATTATGGGCCTTTTCCACCATGAAGTCTTGGTAGATTTATCATTGACATAGTTTTATGAGTTAGTGTTTTATGTTGTTTCCATATTTCCCATGTTATGATTATTAGGATATATCATAGCTTATTATTAATATTCCTTTTATGTTCCACCGTAATGCCTATTTTATGACATGTATTATATTCACCATGTTATTAAATTTTTATTCCCATTCTTGGATTTATATCTTAACACTTTCTTATATATTCTTTCAGGTTACCCCAAGCATTTTTTAAGTGCGATATTGTTAAAGAGATTTTCAAAAAATATGTGGTTTTTCATGTTTTAAGATGTAATGTAATGTAACTATTTCTTAAACACACTAAACATCGTGAACTTTATGGGTTTTTAAGTGTAACTTTATGTAAAAAATCGTGTGTTATTTCATAATAAATATAAGGGTTGTTATAGTTTACTCCAAACCATGAACCTTTTCCTAAAACTCCAGAATATTTCTTTAGGCCTCTAATGCTTCCCTAGACCTTCCAAACTCTCAAATAACTCTCAAAATCTATTAACAATAAAAAAATGATACTAGGTTTAATGAAATATCATAATCTGGTTATGATCAAATTAACATGAAATTTCATACCCAATAATTAAAAAATTCAAGACATGAGTGTTTTTAGATCCAATTCAAAAACCTAGGAAGTTAGAATCTCTCAACCTTAACATAGGTCGTCAACAAGACATCAAAGAAAACCCAAAGTTGGAATAGAAAAATTAAAATAATATTAAAATATTACTAGAATATAATGTTCATAAATGTTATAGGACAAATACCTCAAGGGGGATCCCCACCTTAGTAGTTTCCATCACCGTCCTCATCCTGACGAAAAATCAAATAAAAAAACTAGTTCACCAACCATTCATGGACCCAAAAGTCCTCTTAGGATGCATGATAAATCCTTCACCTAATTACATGATCCCATGTCACACATGACAACCATTAGAATCTCACACTACAATTATGGATGCATTGTGCCGATGTCACAAATGGAACCAATGATATCATGCATCTCAAAAGGTGCCCAAACAATCATGTTGCCTTTCACCTCAATCACATAACACGTCACAATGGTTCCCAAGATTCATTTCACCTCAAGTAACAGAATCTCCTCAATTAAAAAATAATAAGAACCTCAGTAATCATGCATCTCTTGGTGCTCATGTACAAAACATGATTCCACGCAGGACATACATATATATCGTTACACACCCAAGACGGTTCCAACCTATAATCCAGCATCTCGTTAGTCCATATAAATCTTTTTTGGACCTAGTGCACTAAAAATAAACATTCCTCAATATTCCATGATGATGAAAATTAATAAAAACAATTATTCCCAAGGACAACCTCTAGGTGTCATAGGCTCGTCATCATTTTTAGATCCTTGATGTTCAATGGCATGCACCTAACCTAATTCTAGACTGCCTGACACATAACCTTTCTACGTTGATACACCAACAATTGGAATTTGAACCCACTAATAGGTTCCACAGACTCTTTCACATCCTCTAAATATATCTGAAGCTTGGATACCCTCACCTATTATAGTTCTAGAATAGATATCATTTCCTTATGTTTACCCGAGTCCATTATTATCAGCTATCTAGGATGGCTTGCTATAGAACCTCTCAAGATGGTAAACAATTCCACATGACCTTCACACATTTAGAAGTTACTCATACTGAGTATATATTTTTCCTTGCTATGAACACATAAGTAAAACTGATGTAGAAACACTTTGAATTGGTCTTCATGATTCCATGGATTGAATTCCTTACTGGAAGTCATCCAGAAATATCTTCCTTCCATATGAAGTGTCTCTAATAAAATTAGTTGAGGCCACTTCTATAATCAATTACAACCAATCCATCTTATTTCCTTATAATATAACAACCTAATTCATCACTATGGATAATTAGGTCAACCTAAATATGTTTTCCTACACCCAAATGGGTTGCTGTAAATTATCCTAAAATCACCTCACACATATGGTTTCATATATCACCATGTTTGGTGAGAAGAATGAAAATTCATATAATGTTACTTCATATTCCATTACATTAATGTTTCCATATTTATGGATCATGAACTCTTAATCCCTTTCATCCCTCTACGTCATTAGAAGGTAATGATTAAATAACCTAACATTAATGTCCTTCTAAGCTAGGCCATCATGTCTTCCTGCCTAACATTTTATTCCCCAAATGACTTTATCTGGTCTTCTGATCATATGGGTTTTTAAAACAACTCTCCACCTTGGAGGCATCTCTAACTAATCAAAAATCATATGTATTGACTCAATCCAATTCTCAACCACCTCTGTACTATACTCACCATGTAAAAGAGGCAGTTTATGTGACTATAATTCTACAGTAAGATACATTGTATATGGATCTGCACCCTGAGAACCCCATTAATCCCCAAGATCACAAAAACTAGTCTCATGTTGAGATGATAATCGATCCATAGCCTAAACATTGTATGATTTTGTGCCATCCCCACATTCATCAAAACCAATACACAACCTGGCCTTAGTCTTGTACCTGATCTACATGATCTTTAGGGGTCTATACCTTCTCGTGCTCCAGAGGCACTAAATCATCACCCACCTAATGATCCGTATCATTTATCTAGAATAAATATTTTAAATACAATCAACATGGTCATACAACTCATATAACAAATATATAAATATATAATTCATATAGAGAATGTAGTAGTAGGCAACACATCCCCACTACTTTGACCCATTCCGATCACAAACATAACTCATGGAGTCATATCCTCATGACCTACTAACCATCCCTCAATAGAGCCCACGTATCATATATACCATTGGTAATTCCCATTGTGAAAATTGACATTGCATCAATTGTATGACGTCATCTCCTAACCTGGTGATCAATATCACCACATGACACACAACCTGGCTTCACTTATAAGATACTAGTCCAATACACATATAACATGATGTATATATATATCACAATATATACACAAATTCTGTTCATATTTTAGATGAAATTTCCTGAGCACATGATATCCATGATTTATAACATACTATTATCATCCTAGAAAAATCATAATCATGAATTAGAAACATGCCTTGCCTCACTAGGACTGCGTCCCAAATAACCTTACATGTCATATCAGGCCATGGGTAAAAAATAATTACATTTACTGGTAAACATTTCAAATAATCCAATAAAGGTGGAAATCAAAGAGATAGTAAAATGAGAATACTAAAATAGTAATTCCCACCCAGGGTAACTTGTTATGTAATTTGTACATTGGGTAGAAGTCAACCATGCATGAGATATGGATCTAGTTGTGATAATATACTAATGTGTAGTATACAATAATAAAAATAAAATGAATAAGAAAAATTGCTATCTTGATATCTTTAGTATCTAGTGAATCAATGATACTAAATCCTAATGAAGAACCACTCTGATACCACTTTTAGAAAACATGACCCAATAAGCCCCATCAACAATTGTATAGGGTTGGGTTCTATTGTCAATAGGCCAAAGGCAGTCGACTATCATTGAGTGTGTAAAAGAGTTTTTAGGGAGTCTATAAACTCAAGGGAAAGAAATTATAGAGATCTAAGTAAAATCTTATTACATGAATAAAAAAATATACTTACCATACTCATACTATACCCACGAATGAAAAAATAACCACCACAAATATACCAATAGGGGAAGAAGTAACCAAATAATAAAGAGGAAATAAATAAACCTTCCAAAATATGACTTCTAGAAACTAAAATATCACATTCATATAGATCAGATGATACATACAATATTTGAAAAGGGTCTCCCATGGATGAACTCAATAAACTATATACATGTATGCATAAAAAATAGAACAAAAACGAGAGATAAATTGAAAAGTATGTCTTGTAGAGGATATACCTCAAATTTCCATTCCAACATGCCTTAAAAAAATAGCACAATATCCTGATCCTAACAAAGATCATCCACTTGAAAACTACATCATAAGGTCTACATGATTACCTAAGGGCCTGTGTTTGGTGTGATAATGAGTCTCGGTAGGATACCACCATTGTATGTCTACCCAAAATTTGTTTTTAAGGAGGTTTCATCTTTAAAAATTAAAAAAACATGTGTAAAGTATAAAAAGTATTTCACCAGTTTTTAACATCAACCAGGAAGATATCACTTACCTTAGCCAATGCCAAAATCACTAAATAGGAGAGAATCCTTATCCCATGACCCATGGTATCCCCTGAAGTCATATAGCCTGGGGGAACCCTCAGGTTCTGCCTCAAAATAGTTAATCTATATCTTGATTCATCATTACTCCTCATTTATCAAAAAAATCACCGATGTCCAAAAGGCATGCCAATGAAAAATGTAAGTAGTCCCTCAGAACCCTGCTCAAAAGAACCCATCAGCTTGATGCCCATTGTCTAGAGGAACATCGATATTTTTCCTCAAATTAATATCATCATCCACTCATTGATCGATGTCCTGAGGAATGAAGTTCTCCATCCACAAAAAATAGTCCGATAATAATAACCTAAATATTGAAAGCATCAGCTTTTAACCAATATGATTAATGCTACTATCTGATGTCTCCTCACCTTCCTAAGGGATTATAACAGCATGAACCCCAAAAAAATAACAAATCATCCCCATAGGGGGTCTTTATCAACTTGAGTGGTCATAAACACCACTTTACTAAGTCAAACTATGTTAACATGACTCCAATTGGAACTTTGGCCATCAATGGTGAGAAAAAACCACCAAAATATAGCACCTAGGCCACATCTAATTGTTACCCTATGCCCATGTGACATTATTGCAAATGTTTGTTTTATAGAACATAAAATATACAGGGACATTCCCTCATCCTAATGTCCTCACCTCCTCAAATCAATATCCATGACACCCAAATACTGATCAAAACTACCCATGTAAACATAGGACAAGCCAAACTAGATGACTATGCCACCTCAATATCGATGGCCATGACATCCAAATCCCTTGGGCCCAGCCAGTTAGAATCCCTCATATCAGATCACTTTTAATTAAAGAATTTAATATAATAAACAAAATAAACGATTCAAAAAAATGATTATATTGAATATTTTAATTAAAAATAAATGTAAACAATCAGTTCAGTTTAATTGAATTTAATAATTCTCTTAAATAAGCAAACTCTTTTAGATTAGAAATTAAATTTAACTAAAAAAATCAATTGAAATCCAAAACTCAACATTTTCTAACTACAAAATGTCTTAAAAAACCTATAAGCTTTCCACGTATGAGTGAATATTCATTGGTAATGACAAAAGGAATCCTATAAGTCCACATCATCAATTTAATATCCTTCAATGTGGTCTCACTAAACTACCTAATGAAGCGCTAAAAAACACACCACCAAATCGGTCATAATTACATGAAGAATGTTATGAAGCACCAAACATGGACTTGAAGATTTACGTATGACATGAATCAAGCTCTAACATTTACCGATTCAAAAGAAGTTTGAGCTTTCTTTCAATGCCCTAAAAATAGAGAATAATGGATTCAATGGATTTTTCACACCATGTATAAAGATAAATGAATAATAGAAACAAGTTTGAGGGAATCCTTACTGATAAGTTTCTATATCACAAAACAACTTGATCCCTAGATAAATGATATATGAGATGGATCCAATCCAAGAGGTTGAGAAAAAGGGTTTCCTCTACTATTTTATTCATCCCATGAGAGAATAGGGAGTAAAAAATAATATGGAATAAGTAAATAGTGGGAGGGTCAGAAAAGTTAATTTATTACCTTTAGTGGGCCACATGGTTTTCTCACATGTTTTTTAAACCTTCTATCAAACCCGAGGGTTGTTGTTCATTGGTACTACTTTAGCGGAAATACTGTGTGGAATTCTACATAGCTTTCTATAATGAATAACATACCATGCAGATGTCACTAGAAAAATTGTTGATATGGATGCATGACCCGACTTGTCACCCTCACGGTTTACCTAAACTAGGCGTTATTTTAAAAACATGTATTATAGTAAGCTAAGAGAGGATGCATGGTTTACCACAAACAATGTACCTTAAGGTGAAACTCCTAAATAGGTCTTCCGACCTCCGATGATATTATAGCCCATACAATCTTCCAAGGAACTCTCCAATCCTCTAAAACCTTTTATAAACATGAAATATGTTTGACGAAACTCTATTTTTTTCCTAATCAATGAAAATGAAATGTACAAACCGACTAATACATAAACCCAAAACCAGAGTGGGGTTTAACCCCTTTAAAAAACTTATGATGTTTCATATATCTTTTTAAAATTTTTTCTGTCATTCATTTTGGAAAATAAAGATTCATTTTTCCCCTTTATCTACACACATAAAAAATTTTGTGATGATAATCATCAAAAGTTATATTATTTTTTTATCCTTGAAGTCACCTTTAAGATAGTCTTTTTGGGATATTATTGAGTGGTATTTCTTTCTTATGTATCCCCCCATTTTAACATACCTAGTATCATTCCTATTATTTGTATTTAAATTTTAATTAGAAGGATATGTAGAAATATTTGACCAAAAACAAATTCTCCTATTATTTTTATTATTCTATTCAGAAATATTTTAATTCTCTCAATAATACTGTAATACTAATCTAATATGCTCATCTAGTGTATATTCCTTGATGTTTTTTACTCTCAACAATAATAATATTTTAAAAATTTTACATAATAGAATTGATCTAGTTAATATATCAATTAAAAAATGATTTTATGATGTTTATCCAAAACAACTAATACCATTTTTAGTACAAGTAAATCAATGGAAAATTTCAAAAATAGTTTATTTTTAATCCATATTAAATTAACGATATTATGATCATAGTTTTCATATCATAGTTATAATATTTTATCCAATAAAAATTTTGTAATATACAAGATTTTACAATGGTAATGAGTTTTTTAATTGTAGATGAACAACTATAATCATTTCTATTAGATTTATAATATAAAATATTCATCACCTTGTAATTCAACCCACATTTATTCACATCAATTCAAAATAATGATTGACATTAAAAATTGAGTTATTTATATGGTTCGTACATTATTTTCAATGGAGAAATGGTACATTACTTTAAGAATGATTCCCTTTGAGATATTGAGTAGGCCTAGTGAGTACCATCAAAATGAATTTTCCATTGATGTATCCATCCATTATTCAATCTTTATAGTACCATCTTAAACATATATTTTACCCTTCGAGGTTCTATAATGAAATGGTTAGAAAAAACACACTAGCACACACACACATATATATCAGTCTTGGGGAAATGCATCGATACTAATTGTAGGTCCCAAAAAGAAGATAACAGAACATCTAATAGGTGGGGTGAAATTCCTTTTAAAGATAAATTTAAATATTATACATGAATTTTAAAATTAATAAAGTATAAATTAAACAAAATGCCTCAGTTTGTTTTTATAATATTTAAGATCCAACTGTTTATAATCTACTCTTCAACCCTCTCATGAAATAAGACAAATATTGGTGTCACTATAATGGACTCTCTGAATTTTAATGGGATATCACCACCCTTTTTACCACAACCTTCTGAACCCATGGATCTTGAACCCATAAAAATATCATTTTAATCACCTAATGGCTTAACCCAATATCCATTAATTTTTCAGACATAGATACATAACCTATAAGCTACATTTTTATGTGGTGGTATAAGCCTTAATTTACTATAATCCTTTCTAGTGAACAACCAAAAACCCAAACTTTTGGTTATGATAAAACATGAATTACCCTATGTTTTCTCCCCTAGAAGAACAACTCAAAGCCTAATTTCATTAGGAGTTACAACCCTAATTATTTCCATATAATGAGTAATATATCCCACTAAAATTAATCAAACATAAATGTATAGAATCAACTAATACCACAAAACCATATGAAGACACTAATGCCTTAGTGTAGAGATATAAAGGAACTCTCCAATAGAGTACGATTAAATAACTAAAGTTCAGTTGAGAGTTGTAGTTGATCATCATTGTATACATAAATTATACTATTAAATAATTTCCTCAACCTTATTATTTTTTCCTAGTTCTTAAAACTATCTATATAGTGTTCCCTCATCCAACAAATCATTCAATCATGATGACTATTGTATATTTATTTTTCTCAACTTATGAGTTTCACTATAAAAACCAAGAAACTACATTTGATTTTTACATGAGTATTTCCAATAAAATGTTACATATGTATATCATTCATAAATAAAAAAAATATAATTCATGTCAGTTCCAATAAATATCATATAATCTAAAAGTCATTATAGGGGATTTTTTTGAACATTTAATATAAAAGTAAATAATTATAATTAATGTCCTAGGAAAACTTCCAGATAATATATGAGACTAACAATTTATATTTAAATGAATTTGAATTTTAATATCCCATATTCTAAAATTTCATCATAAATTTTCATACATGATTAATTACTTGAGGTTCTAATTTAAATAATTATAAAATGTTTTCAAACTTGTTCACAGCGATTCAAGAAAATTAATTGTTTTTTTCTGAGTAAATAAAACATTAATAATATTCATAATAAAGATCCATCAAATGAAAATATTTAATAATAATAAAAATAGCAGAAAATTTCATATTTAATAATATCCTCTAGTAATTATCAAAACTAAACCATTGAATGTACATGTTACTTTTACATAGGAAATTTCCTACACCCAATATATTCATGTAGACAATATATTTATATATCTAATTTATTCACATTGGTGATTTCACATTATTCATCTTCCTAACTTAAGTGATATTATTCATGAAGTTGGTATTCACTAAGTGTGATACACTATTAATGAAACCAAAATTACCATGTATGAAAATTTTGACTACAATTATTCGTGTCATACCAACAACCTTGTATTAAGTAAATTTAACTCTAATGTGACTTACTTACCTTAGGTATGTATTGGAGAACACTGATAACCATAATGCGAGACATAGTTTACCATTATGTGAGTATTGAAATTTTATAAGTACACTCACTCTAGTATGCTTTACATGAGAATGAAAATACCCTTACTCAATGCAACCTTTATACTTATACCATTAAATTAAAAGGAGGTACCCTTAGGTGATATTTAAGATACATTTATGGTAGCTTCAAAATACATGGGTTTACATTATGTAAATATTTGAAATTTTAGGTTATATTTACATAGTAATTATAATTCATTGGTTTCCTTTATGAAACAATTAAAATTCAATAATTACCATTAAATAAATCCTACAAAACTAAATTCCCTTTAAAAACTAATATAAAATAATACTTATCTTTAGTTAACACATGGAAATATATTTTTACCATTACACAACTTCGTAAAAATTACCTTACACATATATAACCAATTAAAACGAAAGTTTAAATAATTTAACACTATGAAATTATGTATAAATAATATTTAAATTTCAAAAATTATTTATTTTTCCAATAATCAAAATAGAAAAATTGTAATGATTTTATAAACAATTAAAATAGGAAATAAAAATTTATTTTAAGAAATCCAATATTATGATATTATTAATTTTAATTATACATTATACAATAAATATGATAACAATTATATATAACAAATTAAATTCATTAAGTATTTTAAATACTTATGTGGAAATGAATAAAAAATAAAATCATAGTATTTATCAAAAAAATTTGTGGTTCAAGGATCTACAGAGCATGTACAACCCATATAAATTTATGTTAGTCCTTCATTATCTCTTTTTGAATAATGATTTAGACTCCCATATATCTTTATATGTAAGGATTATCATCACCATCATTTGGCCAATTAGGTGGTTTCTCCACATCATATATTTCATCTCTCATATCAAATATAACTAAATATGATAGTTGACTCAGCTTAACAATACTGATAAGTAGATAAGTTATATATCAGGGAATAATGTTTGATAATAATAGGTACTCCCAAACATAATGTTGCAACTCAGTTAAGAGTCTATCACCTGTAACTCACTTCCCTACTCATATACAACCGTTGATTTAAACACTATAATCAATTCATAATTTTTTTTTGTTAACCTTATTGTGTGTATAATCTAGATAAAAATCAAAAAACTATAAAAACGTAAGCCACCTTAAATATTATATGTTCGATATAAATTAATATAAAAAATAATTTTTTACACTTTTTGTTTGTATATTCCACAAATTTCTCAACCAAGAGGCAAATTCACCAATATCTCAATTCATGTACAACCACTACTAATTCAACTCTATGCATGAATTATTTTTTTGTATAAACATTGGTACATATACCCATATGTTCTTTCTCAACATCCTGAATAATAACTAAATATAGGAAAAAAATTTATTCTTAAAATTACATGCTATACAACTTACATAGTTTAATTAAGGATAGAATCAGTATAATGATCAATCTCCCTTTTCAATCCTAAATTTATCATTGAAAATATTTTGATAAAAAATGTCTACCTTTTAATTTTCATGACTATCATAATTGACTTAATGTGGGGTAATTCCTCGATGAATATATGGAAATAACCAAATAATACCAAAAAATGGATAGAAAAATACCTTGGATTCTCCCCCAGAAACCACTAACATCAAATTCATGGATTGTACTGATAATTATAAATTTTATATCATAAAACAAATAAAGTTAACCTGGTAGATTGAAAACCAAAAACTGAGATCATAGAATATAACTAATGATCGCTAACTGTACTCAAAACAGTCTCCAATGTTCTTGCAATCTCCACCCTTAACCTGGACTACATGATATTTTTCTAGATAAAAATAACTATAAAGGAATCCAAATCAATAAAAAAATAACTAATAGTGGTGTTTATTGGTTTTAATGTCTAAAAACCATCCAAATTGTTTCATGATGGTTTCTAAAAAACCCCACCAATTTTTTCATCAGTATCCATCTCATGTCAATCCCAACATTTTTTAGGCAATTAAAACTGTTGTTATCCCCATGGAATATTCTAAGCAGGGAAACCATTGCTAATTGTTTTCTATATTATATATTGGAGGTCTAAACCACTGTTATACAATATTTTTTCATATATAGTAGGGTTTTAAACCACCGATAATCAATAATTCGAAATATATAGCATCAGTTTTAACTTTCTCTATATATCATAGTTAAAAAAATACTATAGGAGAAAATGAAATTCCATAACAATCAAAAAAGAGATAATACACTATACAAATAGTAAAAACCAATGAAAATATAATAAATAATAATAATAACATATCACATTAAAATTATATAAGAAAATAATACAACCAATCCTTAATATAAAAAAATACAAAATAATTAATTATATAAATAATCTTATTTGATGTTCTTCATCTGTTAATTTTGATGACTAGGTCATAGATTATAATTAATTTGACACTAATTCTACATTAAATATATAATGAAACCCATTAGGTGTGTCACCAATAATGTCATTGAATAGTGAAATAAGTTATAGATGTTAGCCCTATCCAACATAAATCATTGAATGGTAACATAAGGAAAAATGTCATTGTATACTTCAGAGTCTGAGTGAATTTGAAAGATGTTAACTGTATGACTTTATTAACCCAAGTATGAGTAGCATTTATTGGTGGGTATTTTTCAAACATGTTATAACCCATTGAATTTTATTTTTTACAAGTATGTTTAAAATTATTAGTTTGAATAATTATTTATTAATTATGTCTCAAGATTATCTATTTGTGGATTTTATATGTGTTCCCTCTGAAATGAGTTGGGTGAGTGGATATGGGTTCCTATGTCTCTTGAAAATCTAGCATACTTTGTTCTAATCAAAATGTTGTAATATTGATCGGAGAGGATTATCATGGTCTTCTTTATATTATCTCTCCCAAGGGTTTGGGTCATTTGGCCTCACATTGGCTATCCCACGATGTGGGTGTTTATTTCTTTTATCAATTATAAAAATATTAAATGTTGATGATGATGAGTTGGGTGATCATGTAAAATATGGGAATGTGATTTTATATAATGAATATGTGGAATAAGTCAGATGATAATGAAAATTATGTTGGAATATATAGTGGAATTTTGATATTGATGTTCATGTCAACCATAGACATGTGAGATGATATCAGTCATATTTTATTATTTGGTTTTATAATTAATTCCAACAATATATATGAACATTGGGATTGAATGGGTTATATGAACAGAGAATGGAAATCATGGAAACCATGTATGTCAGTTATGTATCATTTTATATGAGAATGTATATTTATACTGCTTTTTAATTCATATGATGTGGTTTTATTAAAATATCATTGTTATATAAGTATAATAATATTTTTAAATGTTATAGAAGTGATAAATCAGATCCCAGATGAAAGATTATGTGGGAAAAGGAAAATATGGAAAATAATTTATTACTTGTGGAGATTAATTTCATGTTCCCAGTTCAAAACCAACATTTTTTCGAGGACATATATTTTCCTCTTAAAATCAGGCGATTCGAAATATTATACTTCCTTTTTAGGGATGCAATATAGAAAATGAACTTCTAAACAACTGAATATCGGTTGTGTATTTCAATATGTATATGATTCCCCATTTAATAAATTAAAAATAGTATAATTTTTGAAAATACCCATTTTAAATCCTATATGGATCATAATTTAATATGAAAAGCGACACAAAAAGAGACATGCAATATGAATGTACATGATTTCTTTCATCCAAATACTTATGTTACAAGGTTCCAATATATTTTAAATATCATTTATTCCGATAAAATTAACATATTGATATCATCTAAAATTTTACTTGAAAACCTCCAAAATACATTCACATAAGATCCATGGGTGAGAAAACAATTCCTAGATAATGTTGGTGACTCATATAGTATAAATATTGAACCTAATTATATTTTCTTGAGTTCTTCATCAATAATGTTTTACTTAATATGGATATGATAAATATGAATTTTGGAGTACATATGTGAATTACATTGGAGTTACTAATAATATTTTTTATAATAGAGAATTATTTTCTCTCATTCGATAATATATACTAAATAATAGATAATATAATGGAAGAAGTTGTTTCCATTAATAATACTACATGCACAAAAATCAATTGGAAAAAAGGGTTTATTATTTTTTAGATGTTTCATATTGATTCATGAATATACTCAAGATACTAATTGTGTTGAATTATTTAGGTAGATTATTGTATTAATTGAGTTTTAAGGTAAGATTACAATTATAGAATTGGTTTTTGGATTGTATAGAAATATGGAAATTTTATCTGTGCGAATGAACTCGTATATGTTCAACTACAAATATTCTACGTGGATAGTATGATTAAAAAGATTGAGAAGGTTCAAGAAGAAATTAATAGTTAATTATTTCCTTGTGAAAATGAGTTCAATGTGATAACAATGTTGAGCATATATTATTGTAACACCCCAGGTAAATAAATAATATGACATCTTTATATTTATCCATATTTGTGAATAAAATATTAATATTACATTAATGGTGATGCTATGCTCGATGGCGTACCCAATACGCAACCACGAGTTTCTTGGAAATCTTACGTTGCACTCTGATAATAAAATAATATTATTTTAAGTGGTAGTTAAAGCCTAGCCATTGTAATGGCGGAAATGAACAGAACTAACTACAAAATTAGTATATATGTTTGTCAAATATTTTTACTATTTACAATAAATTTTAGAGGATTAAAAATGAAAATGAATCCAGTTTTTCAGCGTAAACATTCTAATATTCTTTAAAAGGTCGATTAACCGCCTTTTGATGGTGAACCCCTTTTAAATCCACTTTTAGACAATTTTATAAGCTCAATTTTTCAAAATAAACATATTATTTATGATTTGGACATTGAAATTTACCATGGGTTAATTTTTGGTATTTTTCTGACTATGTTCATTTTTCAATGAATAGTGAAAAATACTGCATTTTACATCAAAACTGCTTTTTCTTATAATTTAATTATATAGTTATATTATATTTTTAATTTGTTTTAATGTGTAATTAGAATATATTTTTACCATGTAATTCAACGATGGTCATTGGGATTAATTTCACTTTGGAATTAGGCATAAACAAGTACCAAACTTTTCATAAATATTGTTTCAGAAAAACCAGCTATTTGTTTTGACAACGAGAAGTTTTTTTAATTAATTATTTCAATTTATGTGTTTGTAATTTGGTAAAATGGATTACATACTTGGAATCAGAAGTTCCAAATTATTTAATTAAGACTCTTTTGTTTTTGGACATTATGAATAGTAACGACGGTAATTATCTTTAATTATCTTGATTAATGAGTAATCAGGTAGTTAAAGATAATAAGATAATATCTTAATAATACAAAATGACCACAACATGTGTCTTAAGGCTACTGGTTGTCTCATGTCAGACCATGGGATGCCTTGTGCCAAACTTGGGGGCCCCATGGAATCACTTTTGTGAGAAAGTGACTTTTTATCGTTTTATTTTTAAAGAATGTTAAATGTAACAAAGAATATATCACCTAAGTAAAATATTTTTAATTTTGTACAAATAAATGATATTTTTGACTTTAAATAATCATTAGAAAGATAAAAATATTTCCTACATCATTATATATATATTTTTATAATTTTTATACATTAAATAAATTAAATTATTTATGACATCATGATGATGTAGCGATGACCTCATTATTTAACGATTTAAATAAAATGGAAAGATAATGTATAATCTAAGACCTACACATGTCCAAAACCGATTTTATGGGTGTATTTCGAACCCTTATCACCTTATCCTATAAACACATCAATGTGGCACCATTAAAATCCGATACACATTTGAAAATAATGTTACCTTTTATACCTTTCCAAGAGTTCCCATCCTCTCCTCTTATAAAAGGCTCCCACCTATACCTCCTTACCCACACTTCGAAAGCCTTTGGATCGCCCAACCCCTACCCATTTTGTCTCTCCACATCCCCCTATAACTCTTTGAAGCCTCACTTTGGGCATAAGTCTTCCCAAGGAAGTCTTTGAGCTCAAACCAAAGGGAGGTCCCGATTTTAAGGTAATATCTTCACTTGTGTTATTTTGTTTTATTTTGCTCCTCCAACCCCCTGAACTCTTTTTATTCATTTATTTTGTAACAACTACAGTATCTCAAATATACTAGGATGTTTTTATAAGAAGAATTCGATCTACACTTTCACACACCTACATCAAATGGTTAAAGAACATACTGTTTCTGTAGATGGCGAATTTCTGCCTCATGAAACGATGATTGTTCAACACTCATATAACACCATAAAAGGTGGCCATTAAGATGTAACTAAATTTATATATGATATATAATATGTTTTTGTTTCTGTATTTTTCTTTTTTGGCATACCTTTATGGTTTCCATTGTGGGTAAACATGATAATTTCATTTTAGGAAGTGCGGTCTACCGCCCCCTCAAAGTGATTTGATTCGTTAATGCCATTTGTGGGATGTATAAAGGATGGATTTAAAGTTATTATATATAATATATGTTACATATAAATTATGAATATAATCTGGAATTAAAATATACATACCTATCATTTGGTTTTAATTCCATTAATATGACATAGAAATGAATGTAGCCTTTATGCGTACGTACGGCTTACCGTCTCCATGAACGGTGCATTTCATTTCTTACCTCTAAATGATTATGTAATATTATAAATAAAGTTATATTATGGATATATATGATATATATGATATCCATATCATGAATATAATTCTGTATATAATGAACATTTGACCACACGAACAACATGTAATTGTAAGAAGTCCACTTTCGACATAAGAACCAAATATCGACAAAACAAACATTATTAACTTAAATGATAACATAATGTTTATAACATGGAAATAAGTGATATAAAGGGAATAATGAACAATAAAAAGTTTCTTACTAAAGTGGAAATTAACTCAAGTTTATTATCCAGGACGTTAAGGAACGATCGAGTCAAGTCGGACCTGAGGTAAGGGATCCTACTCCTCTCTTTCTTTTTAAGTACACTCTTTTATGTCATTCCTTCTAAGCACATATTTATTGTCATTGGGATGTTATTTTATATTACTCTTACTGTAATTTTTATGTTCATATGATGAGAGACCCTATTCTCTCTCATCAATCCATTTTGGAAGTTTTGAGTGGTGCCGTTAGGCTGCCGAATTTTCGTAAGAGATCCAACATCTCTCTTACTTTTTATGTACTCTCCTTTATGTCACTTCTTTTAAGCTCCTATTTGTTATTTTGGGGGATGTTCTTTTGTATTCAACTTTATGTAAACATTATTTTGATATGATGAGAGACCCTATTTCCTCTCATCAATCCATTTGGGAAGTTTTAAGTGGCGTCGTTAGGCTGCCGAGTTCTCGTAAGGGAATACTCATCTCACTTTTATTCCTGTGACATTTATGCGACGTTTGCCACATTTTCCTTTGATTGGGGTATGTACTGACAATTATTATACATATTTTGTAGTATAATTTCATTTATGGGTATTTACATCATCCTTGTATGACCCTTCTTCCATGGGGTGTACTATTCGAAAGTTACCCAACTCGTTAAGGGGACCTTTCACCCTCCTCTTTTAAAAGACTTATTTTCTTTTGTATTTTAATTCACATAAAATTATTTTGGGATATGTTCTTATATATCCTTATTGATTTAAATTTTATGTCCAAGTGATGAGATACCCTTTGTATCTCTCATCAACTCTTTTTCTGAATTTTGAAGTGACACCGTTAGGCTGTCTAATTTTTGCAGGGGAACTTCTTAACCCAATTTCGATTCTTTGGGATAAACTTGTACTCCTTGAATATGTCGTTCTATGATTATGTGTGAATGTCCTCTGATTGTTTTACACTTAATACCCACTTATATTTCGTGTATTTTTTTGTCACAAATAGTTATGTAACTGATTTATCCTTAATTCAAGGATACTGTCTTTGTATGGGACTTCGTATCAATCTCCTTTAATTGAGGCATATTTTGTTTTATACACAAATTTCTTTTATACGATGTATAAACCCCTTTTACTTTTACGTTTATCCAAAAGTAATCTTTTTATACAAAGTGTTTTACTAAACGACAAAAGGGAATGTTTTTGTCGTACGTATGCGGCGACAACGACTTATCAGCCGCCGTGACCATTATTTGAGTTTCGGCTTCCTCTACAAGACATAACTTCTTTTTAAAATAAAAATAAATACCATGTTTTACTTTTCTTTTATTTTGGTATTGAAAATGGTTTTCATAATGTATTTATTTCAATGTGTTTTATTGATATCTTGTTATTGAAAGGTGGAAATGTTATTTTTCCTTTATGCATGTTTTATGTGATAAGATTATGTTATGGTTCTTGGGCATTGTTATGAAGACGGGTGGTTCCGTGATAAACTAAGGGAGGGTGAGCCCGTTATAGCTCTCCAATTCATTGGGTAACGCGATGGAGTGAAACGTTAAGGTTTCTCCGAATAGATTTAGGGAATATTCTGTTGTGGGTATTCCAAACATAACCAAGAGGGTTACTCCGTACATAAGAATGTTATGAATGCCTCAAGTTACATTTATGTATTATGATTTCTATGATTTATTCATGATTTTATGAGGTATGTTAAAGTACTTATGTTTTATGGGTAAAGTATGATTTCATTCTTATGTACACTTGTACTCATGTTTCCCTTCCATATTTATATATCCCTTACTGAGCTTTTTATGCTCATCCCAAGTTTTTGAAATGTTTTCCACAGGTCAAGGGAAGGATACATGATATGATGATAGTGTCAAGGAAGTGTCAAGAAAGAATCCATGTTTTATTTTAAATATGTTTCCATTCATGGGAAAAATGAATACTATATTTTATGAAACCACTTTGTTTAAATGTGGAATATAATGCATGTTTTATGATCTAATTCTCTAAAAATCTAAACCTGAAAAGATCCTCAATGTGTAATCTTGCAGTAACACAATATTAAGTAAGGTTTAAGGCCAGTTCCTTATAGTTGGTATTAAAGGTCGGTTTAGATAACTTTAGAGGTTAGGATATTCTTTATGAATAAGTGACATTACCATAATGGTTAATATTTCAGAAAGAGTCCTAGATTTAGATAAAGGGAATGAGTAAGTATATCTTAGTGTTTATCTTACTCATTAGTACATGATGGTTTTGTTGATATACTCACGCTGACCTTTTTTGTTTTAGTAAATGGCTGGATATAGCAGTAACCAAAGTAATAGTGGATGTGAAGGAAACTGTGACAGTTTTTTGAGCAAGCAACTGAATGATAATGGATCTGCAATGACAACTCTTGTGATTATCCTCAACCAACTATCTGGAGTCATGATTGACCACCTAAACCTTGGTGATTTCTCTAAGGAATCATATATGAGAGAAACAAATCCCTACGGAACTACAGGTAATATTCATAAAGGTAAGTGTGTTCAAAAAGCTATGTGTCAAAAATGTGGAAGGAGACACCTAGGAAAATGTATCAAAGGGACATAAATATTCTATAGATGTGGAAATTAAGGTCATAAAGCAAGAACCTACCATGGAAAAAGAAAGCATCCAGTTGACTCGAGGAAATGGAATGAATTTCTTTCTGAGGGATCAATTGAATGTTTTAAATGTGGTGTGCATGGTCATTATGAAAACACATGTCCTATGAAAACGTTTCATGAATGGGATCACCATGATCGTGGAAATGTTCGTTTACCAATACCAAATGCCATTCTGATTGAGGATGAAGAAACTGAAAATGACCAATCAAAGGTATGGATTATTTCATAACTATTGTTTTCCTATTTTGGAATCATAGGATATGATTTATGAATTTTTTTTAGGAGAGAAGTATTTCAGAATAAGTTGGAAAGGAATGGTTAATGGGCCATGAAGAATGATGAATGAGTATGATGTCAACATATAAGGTCTTCAAGAGTTATGGTGAAATTATTAAGAGTATTAAGTCTCTTTTGATGATGGTGTTACATTAGAAGACATTTTATAGTATGTGTTACCCTGATGATTAATATATGAAAATTTTATTCACGGAATAGTTATCTGTTCTTTTGTGGACATAGTAATAAAGAACCATTTGGGTTTATATGATCCTTACTTTTGAGGTAATTATGGGTTACTATATGTTATGATGGCAGTGAAAGGCTTGAGATAAAATTGAGGTTAAATTATGTTATGGTTATTTTTGATGATTTTATCTCTTTTTGGGGAATTATTTTAGAATTATATAGTTTTGGAAAAAGGACAACACGCAGATCGTGTGATAACTTGTCGCGTCAGAAAAAGCTGCGGGAATCGAACCCACAACCAATGTGCAACTGGTATTTATCGCCTACCACTGGACAACATGAAGTCCCTGGTTAGTTTGACTGATTCTTTTTAGTTAGATAATTTTATAAATTAATAGTAAGTTGATTTTGGGTTATCTATGGATATTTATTAACCTATCATGGAGGATATGTGATTAGGTTAATTACTTTTCAGTACGAGACATTAAGAGCAACTGATGTTGTTTGGAGATAAATGTTACGATTTAACTTGGAAGACTATGTGACTAAATCCTTCAAATATTTGGGTTTCAATCTTAGTTTGGTTTACATTGAAGAATTTTATGGACAAATTTATTATAGAATGGTCCTCGTTGAACTTTGGGTTTTGTTGGACAAATTTTGGAGATTAAGAATAGATTTTTTTTATAAAGGGTTATCCTTTTCTGGATTATCTGATATTGTACTTAACTTTTTGGTTTTGGTTTTGGTTTTAGTTAAATTCTAAAGACAGGGGAAGTATATAGTTCTCTTTTGTCGATTAGGTGATTCTCTAAAAGTGGATTACAATACTCTTAATGTGAACAAGTCTTCCTAAATACTCATCTATTGGAGAAAATATGTGTTTGTGTAAGGAATCTAATAAAATTTGAAAGTCAACATGATAAGTGATTATGTTTCCTTATGAATAAATTCCTCAATAAAAAGTAACTTAAAACAAAAATGTTGTCTATTAACTTTTCCTACTGGGGAATCGAATATCGTTTAACCCATCACAAGTTTGTGATTTTCTTGTGGTTAACTTTCTCCTAAAGATGTTTTCTATCACTCTCCATCAGAACATGACCCTTTGTTTTTTTCCTCCATGTCCATATTTTCATACTAGGAATCCTAGTATGGGATAACTCGGGTGACCATTGTACTTATCGTTCATTATTTTAATGTGATTGTTTTACCGACTCTTGTTCCGATGTGGGACGTTCAAGGATGTTTCCAAGCCCAATTTTAAAATTACGAGGACGCAATTCCCAAAAGGGGGGAAGGATGTAACACCCCAGGTAAATAAAGAATATGACATCTTTACATTTATCCATATTTTTGAATAAAATATTAATATTACTTTAAAGGGGATGCTATGCTCGATGGCGTACCCAATACACAACCATGAGTTTCTTGGAAATCTTACGTTGCACTCTAATAAAAAAATAATATTATTTTAAATGGTAGTTAACGCCTAGCCGTTGTAATGACAGGAATGAACATAACTAACTAAAAAATGAATATATATGTTTTTCAAATATTTTTACTCTTTACAATAAATGTTAGAGGATTAAAAATGTAAATGAATCCAGTTTTTAAGCGTAAACATTCTAATATTCTTTAAAAGGTCGATTAACTACCTTTTGATGGAGAACCCCTTTTAAATCCACTTTTTGACAATTTTATAAGCTCTATTTTTGAAAATAAACATATTATTTATGACTGGGACATTGAAATTTACCTTGGTTTAATTTTTGGTATTTTTCTGACAATGTTCATTTTTCAATGAATAGTGAAAAATACTGCATTTTACATCAAAACTGCATTTTCATGTAATTTAATTATATGGTAATATTACCTTTTTAATTTATTTTAAAGTCTAATTAGAATATATTTTTACCATGTAATTCAATGATGGTATTTGGGATTAATTTCACTTTGGAATAAGGCATAAACAAGTACCAAACTTTTCAGAAATATTGTTTCAAAAAAACCCGCTATTTGTTTTGACAACGAGAAGTTTTTTTAAATTAATTATTGAAATTTATGTGTTTTGAATTTGGTAAAATGGATAAAATATTTAAAATCATAAGGTACAAATTATGTAATTAAGACTCTTTTGTTTTTGGACATTATTAATAGTAACGACGGTAATTATCTTTAATTAAATTGATTAATGAGTAATCAGGTAGTTAAAGATAATAAGATAATATCATAATAATAAAAAATTACCTCAAAATGTGTCCTAAAGCTACTGGTTGTCTCATTCCCGACCATGTTATGCCTTGTGCCAATCTTGGGGGCCCCATGGAATCACTTTTGTGAGATATTGACTTTTTATCTTTTTATTTTTAAAGAATGTTAAATGTAACAAAGAATGTATCACCTAAGTAAAATATTTTTAATGTTGTCTAAATAAATGATATTTTGGACTATAAATATTCAGTATAGAGATAAAAAGATTTCCTACATCATGATATTTTTTTTATAATTTTTAGACATTATATAAATTAAATTATTTATGACATCATGATGATGCATCGATGACCTCATTATTTAACGATTTAAATAAAATGGAAAGATAATGTAAAATATAAGACCTAAACATATACAAAACCTATTGGATGGGTGGATTTTGAACCCTTATCACCTTATCCTCGAACCACCTCAATGTGGGACCATTAAAATCCGAAACTCATTTGAAAATAAAGTTACATTTTATACATTTCCAAGAGTGCCCCTCCTCTCCTCTTAAACAAGGCCCCCACCTCTACCTCCTTACCCACACATCCAAAGCCTTTTGCTCGGCCAAACCCTGCCCATTTTGTCTCTCCACATCCCTCTCTAACTCCTTGAAACCTCACTTTGGGCAGAAGTCTTCCCAAGGAGGCCTTTGAGCTCAATCCAATTGGAGTTACCCGATTTTAAGGTAATGTCTTCACTTTTGTTCTTTTGTTTTATTTTTCTTCTCCAACCCCCTAAAATCTTTTTATTAATTTATTTTGTAACAAATCCCGTATCTTCAATATACTAGGATGTTTTTATAAGTATCATTCGAGCTACACTTACACACACCTACATCAAATGGTTGAAGAACATACTGTTTTGTGGATGGCGAATTTCTGCCTCACAAAACGATGATTGTTCAACACTCATATAACACCTTAAAAGGTTTCCATTAAGATTTCACTATATTTATATATGATATATAATATGTTTATGTTTCTTTATTTTTCTTTTGTGGCATACCTTTATGGTTTCCATTGTGGGTAAACACGATAATGTCATTTTAGGAAGTGCGGACTACCGCCCCCTCAAAGTGATTTGATTCGTTAATGACATATGTGGGATGTATAAAGGATGGATTTAAAGTTATTATATATGATGTATTTTACATATAAATGATGAATATAATTCTGGAATTAAAATATACATACCTCTCATTTGGTTTTAATTCCATTAATATGACATAGAAATGAAAGTAGCGTTCATGCGTACATACGGCTTACCGTCTCCATGAACGGTTCATTTCATTTCTTACATCTAAATGATTATGTAATATTATAAATAAATGTATATTATGGATATATATGATATATATTATATCCAAATCATGAATATAATTCTGGATATAATTAACATTTGACCACACGAACAACATGTAATTGTAAGAAGTCCACTTTCGACTTAAGAACCAAATATCGACAAAACAAACATTATTAACTTGAATGATTAAATAATGTTTATAACATGGAAATAAGTGATATAAAAGGAATAATGAACTATAAAATGGTTCATAATAAAGTGTAAATTAACTCAAGTTTATTATTCAGGACATTAAAGAACGATCGAGTCAAGTCAGACCCGAGGTAAGGGATCCTAGTCCTCTTTTTTTTAAGTGCACTTTTTATGTCATTCCATCTAAGCTCATATTTATTGTGATTGGGATGTTCTTTTATATTACTATTACTGTAATTTTTATGTTCATATGATGAGAGACCCTATTCTCTCTCATCAATCCATTTTGGATGCTTTGAGTGGCGCCGTTTAGCTGCCGAATTTTCGTAAGAGATCCAACCTCTCTCTTACTTTTTAAGGACTCTCCTTTATGTCACTTCTTTTAAGCTCCACTTTGTTATGTTGGGGGATGTTATTTTTTATTCATATTTCTGTAAAAAAATATGATTATATGATGATAGACCCTATTTACTCTCATCAATCCATTTTGGACATTTTAAGTGGTGTCGTTAGGCTGCCGAGTTTTAGTAAGGGAATTTTCGTCTCACTTTTATTCCCGTGACATTTATGATATGTTTTCCACAATTTACTTTTATTGGTGTATGTACTGCCCATTATTATACACTTTGTGTAGTATAATTTCATTTATGGGTATTTACATCTTCATTGTATGACCCTTCTTCCATGGGGTGTACTATTCAAAAGTTTCACAACTCAGTAAGGGGACCTTTCACCCTCCTCTTTTTAAAAGACTTATTTTGAAATGTATTTTAATTCACATAATATTATTTTGGGATAGGTTCTTCTATATCCTTATTGATGTAAATTTTATGTCCATGTGATGAGATACCCTTTTTTTCTCTCATCAACTCTTTTTCTGAATTTTGAAGTGACGCCATTAGGCTGTCTAATTTTTTCAAGGGAACATCTCAACCCAATTTTGATTCTTTGGGATAAACATGTACACATTGAATATGTCGTTCTATGATTATGTGTTAATTTCCTATGATTGTTTTACACTTAATACCCACTTATATTTCGTGTATTCGTTTTTCACACATAGTTATGTAACTGATTTATCCTTAATCCAAGGATACCGTCTTTGTATGGGACATCGTCTTAATCTCCTTTCATTGAGGCATATTTTCTTTTATACACAACATTCATTTATACGGTGTATAAACCCCTTTGACTTTTAAATTTATCCAAAAGGAATGTCTTTATACGAAGAATTTTACTAAACAAAAAAGGGAATGTTTTTGTCGTACGTATGCGGCGACAATGACTTTTCAACCGTCGTGACCATTATTTGGGTATAGGATATCTCTACAAGCCATACCTTCTTTTTAAAAGAAAAATAAATACCATGTTTTACTATTATTTTATTTTGGTATTGAAAATGGTTTTCATAATGTATTTATATCAATGTGTTGTATTGATATCTTGTTATTGGAAGGTGGAAATGTTATGTTTCCTTTATGCATGTGTTTTGTGAAAATATTATGTTATGGTTCTTGGGCATTGTTATGAAGAAGGGAGGTTCTGTGATAAACTAAGGGCGGGTGAGCCCGATATAGATCTACAATGCATTGGGTAACGCGAAGGAGTGAATTGTTAAGGTTTATCTGAAGAGATTTAGATAATATACTATGGTGGGTATTCCAAACGTAACCACTAGGGTTACTCCCTACGTAAGAATGTTATGAATGCCTCAAGTTAAGTTTATGTCTTATGATTTCTATGATTTATTCATGATTTTATGAGGTATGTTAAAGATATTATGTTTTATGGGTAAAGTATGATTTCATTATTATGTATACTTGTACTCGTGTTTCCTTTCCATATTTTTATATCCCTTACTGAGCTTTTTATGCTCATCCCAAGTTTTTGAAATGTTTTTCACATGTCAAGGGAAGGGTACATGATATGATGATAGTGTCAAGGAAGTGTCAAGAATGAATCCATGTTTAATTTTAAATATGTTTTCATTGATGGAAAAAATGAATACTATCTTTTATGTAACCACTTTGTTTAAATGTGGAATGTAATGCAAGTTTTATGATCTATTTCTCTAAAACTCTAAACCTGAAAAGATCCCCAATGAGTAATCTTGTAGTAACTCATGATTAAGTAAGGTTTAAGTCTGGGGCCTTATAAATATTATCTTGAGAAATCGTTGAGAGGGAAGTGGGGATAACAATCAATATATTTCAATGAAACCCACAATGATATTGACATGTCAAAATAAAATATGACTATCATGTTTAGTTATATAGAATTTAATTGGTTCTCAGGACAAAATAATGTTCATTAATGGTAAACAAAAATAAGTTATTTTAAAAATAAAAATAATAGTCATAATTTCATGGAGTAATAAAACATAAAAATACCCGAAGATCCTTGTAATGATGGTCATAAGGTAAAATTTTGAATAATACATATAAAATAAACCAAGAGTATAGATTTTAAATTAATGAAATGGAAATAATGATACCCCCACATAAACCATAACATAGTTTCTAAATCCACATTAGTTTTAGTCTTCCAAATTCTTATTTACTAGTCATCATCAAATCAAAAGGAAACTCTAATCTCTATTTGAGGAATTTTTTCTATACTATTTTGGTCTCTATATCTACTCCCTACTGTTTTCACATGTTTGATGATTTTCTAGAAAATTATGTTGTTTTTTATATTTATATTTAATGATAAAACAAATAAATATTTTTCTACTAAAAGATTATTAAATTGTGTGATTTACCTGTTCACGCAAACCATTTAATCGATACAATATAACTAGGGACTCATCCAGTCATACTGTAATATAATTTGTGCAACAATTTCAATATAGAAATTCCAATTCCGTAATTAATTTTTATACTAGCTCCATATTTCGAAATTGTTCATTACATTTCAACGAGCTACCTCTATGGGTATCTAGGTAAGTAGTAACTACAACAACGAGAATATGTTCATGAAATCCCCGGTGGACTTCTATGTATACATCAAAACCATTTCGAGACATTTTTTTCTAGGAATAATATTCAAAATGATAATATATATTTGTTCCATAATAATCCAAATAGATGATTATATCAGATAAAAAAACAATTAAAATTCTATAACTATTGCTCATAGTACCAAATGGGTTTGACCCATTGGAATTCAATACAAATCTCAAAGTCCATGGATCAGAAGCGAATCTAGATGTAACGAAACAAATGTCATCCATGATTTTGAGTCTCTTATATGTCGCATGAACCCCTCAGTTTTGTTATATATATATATATATATAATTCTACTTCATGAGCTTGGTGGTTTTCTATCACAAGATTAATAATTGAAATCAAGTTATTAAAGGTATGTAATGAAAACCATTTTCAAATGTGTTATTTTTCATCATGTTTATTTTAGTATGGTGATTCATACTTCCAAAAGCATCCATTTACTACCATCTAGAAGATTAAATTTTTATGTATCTGGTCTGCTTGATTCCCCACCAAACAATGTATATATTCATTATGACAATCCTATATTCTAATATAATTAATAAAATGATTATTAAAAAAATTAATAACATAAAAACACTCATGGAACCAAGCTTCAGGAAATTCATTATGAAAAAAATTTCAATATCATGGAAATTTACTTATTTATAATTTCCCATAGGTATTTATATGGTACAAATTTAGAAAAAAAATACATTTTGATTACTTTATAAATCCACCATTGAGAGATTTACTTCTATTATCAACAAAAAAATAAAAATAATTTGTCTTCTTGGTAATGTTATCTATTAAATTACTCATGAAGAATCATGTGGTAGATTCAATGATGTGCTACAATCTTGATATGGTTTTCCTATTGTCCCAAAATTATCACATTTCATTTTTATGTTTTTATAACCCTTAAATGTATGTTCTAATATGTTTTTATGTTGATTCCAATGTGATGAAATGCTAAATTAATTCCTTTTAATTTCATATAAAATTATTTATGAAGTAGGGAGCTCTATCCATTTATTTAAATTAGTGCCCAATATTTTATAATAATCAATTATCCATGCCAAATAAAATAGAAATGTTGATCAAGAAATCACTTCAACATCAAGTGTTAAAAACATCATTTCTCTTAAACCATATTCAAATTTTTTTATGATATGTAAATAATATTGTCCCATTAATGGATTGATTATAAATTGAAAAATCTAAAAACTCATCAAAACTGTTAGCATACTAATGTCTATTACTTTGTAATGTGATCTAGAGTTTATCAATATATATCATAGTATTCCGACCCTATTTAAAATAAATAAAACACATAAGCATAAATAAATAGAAATATAGATAAATGGAAGAGAGAAAAACACTACCATAGTAATTATAAAAAGAATCATATATGTACTAAATATGTAAATATAAAAAGAGGGAATACAAAATATATAATATTTTTTAATATAAATGGTACATAAATCACATACAATCACTAAATAAAAACAGGAATCATGGGAGAAAAGGCCTTGGTCATTATGTATATGGTCACTGAGTAATTAAATTTCACCATTATAGTGGATTTAGAGTTATGAAGCATATCAACCAAGAGGGGGTATCACATAATACATTACAAAAATTTCTAGTGGTGGAGGACCTCTTACTGTCTATGATAGATAACCCAAAACCCTAGGATTTTCATAAGGTTTCAAAACAAGAACAAACAATAAAATTAAATATTTCATTTATAATTAAATTATAAGCCTCCTTATAATAAATATAACAATTTGGAGTAGAAATTATTGAATAATTATTAATGTTTCAAGTCCCTATTTTTATTATTGCACACATACACAATTACACATTTATGTATATACAAATATCTCCCTACACAAATTCAATTTTTCTCCTGTTAATTTTTATACATAGACACATATATGTATACATATGTATTTTTGAAAAACAAATATATGAATATATATATATATGTCTAAATATTCATTTGAAAACATATAACATACATAAAAAAATTAGAACCAAATATAACCTCACATTTAAAATCAAAAAAACCTATATTGATATATTGAGCTTATTAATTATAGGTTGTTCTGGAATTTTCAATTATTTAGGTTGTAAAAAAGAATTAACATATGATTTTAAAAAACATTAAATTATTGGAAAAAACATATAATTTAAGAGGAAATAAAGTGAAACATGATTTCCACATCCAATGCATTTTTAATATAAAAATTATTATAATTTGATATCTAATCGAAGGATTAAAATACAATCAAGAAATGTTATAAAATTGAATGTCCCAAAAAATGGAAACATACATAAAACCCATTATATACGAATATGTTTGCACTATCCCACCTCAACAAGCTCCAAGACACCCTAGAGATCTAAATGAGAACTAAAAAATAAATAAATCAAAAATTGAAATGTATACAAATGGAGTAAAAAACAAAAACACAACCCTCAAATAATCAAACTCATTTCCTCTAATTTTTATTTTAAGGATTGGCCTTAATTCGGGTTTACAAACCATAGATACCAAGAATGACGAAATGGAATTCCAAAATTCTATTTCTTCTTTGTTTGGGATGTTTGAGTAGTGAGTCTAATAAAATTTATCTAAGTAACTAAAAAAAGTAAATAAAGTTTTAATTATAATATAAAAATCAATAAACAATTCTTTCCATGAAATATTATTCCTGAATTTAACAGTTAAATTCAAAAAACTTATATAAAAGAAGTCTCAACTACCTTTCACCTCCAACTATAGTTGTGCAAAGCTTCATGTCTTCAATATAATTCCACCCAAAACTAAATAAATAATAGTGTAGAGCCTAAACAATTGACATCCTTCCTCAACTAAACATAAAAACCAAAACCATTTTTTTATAAAAAACCATATTTTAATGAAAATAAATTAATATAAAATTAAAAATAAGATCAAATTATAAACAAATTATAAAAAACAAATTTATTTTAATAGAATTATTATAGATCATGGAGATTTAATTAAATTGATAAATTAGATTAACTTTAGTTATAAATGAAAAAAATTTATTATGTTATTTGACAAATAGGACATCTTTAGTGGATATCTATAATATATATAGGATGTAGGTGGTGTTACATCACCATAAGAGGCATGGGAGTTACCACTACATTTCCTGATATAAATTGATAAATTTTATCTCATATTGAGAGAAAGAAATATGGATTTATGTCTTATTATGTTATCATAGAGAGAGTAGGTAATGTGGATTCAATATATGATCTTAATATTAATGTTTTTGGTGAAAATGTGTTCAGATCTATCCATGTGATAAAGATCCACAATCAGGGGGAAGTGATGATTGTGAGTGTGGAAGAGGCAGTGACAAGGTGGAGCATCTGTGGGGTTATGATGAGGCTGGAGTAGTGATGGTTATGTTTTAGGGGATATAGGGGTGGAAGATTCAGGATCGGGTTCAGGTGGAGGATGTGGAGAAAGGGGAGAAGGGGTTAAACACTAACGAATTGGTAGAGAGTGTTAGTAGTGTGGCATCGGGCTCGGTGGGGGGGAGTGGAGGTATATGGGGTAGTGGAGTGGGGTGGTGTGGTTCTAGGGTACGTGAGAAAAAAAAGTGTTTTTTATAAGTAATATATTTAACTATGGTTATTTTGAAATGGCCAGTAAATTGTGTAGATTTTTTATAGGTGGTTTATAAAAGCATTATTAAAAAATTAATGTTAATAACTAATTTTTGTGGGGTGAATAAGGATTTAAAACTCAACACATTTGGACATAAACACTTCTATATTGTTCATTTGAGAAAAAATTATTTTTTATTTTCTCAAATAGATAAAAAAATATTAACTAAATTATATGTGAGATATTTCTAAAGGCCTATCCCTGAACATCTAAAAACCTGATCTAAACTCGTTATTAAAAAATAAACAATAATTCATAATTTGTTCAAATAATCCTTCAATTCATGGATGTATTTATAATTTCTTTACTATCACAAGGATTAATCTTTATTAATGAACACATTTTCTTATGGAATTATCCATCTTCATGGAGAATTAAACTATATCTCCATAAAGAGTAATACTTTTTCATATAAATCATTTTCTCTCAATGTCCATAAACTATGTAATTTATATGAAAATAATTGTAGGAAATATCTTATAAGAAGGATTATATATTGGTAATTCACATGGAATGAGATCAATCATAAATTTATACACTCGGAATGGTGGAAATATTTAAAAAACATCAAGAAAACATTATAAAAATAATTAGTGATAATATGGATGGATAACTAAGGTTCCTCCAAATCTTCCAAAAAATATAAGAAACTATGTTCTTCTCTATAGTATATGTTTATGGTTATGTCCCGCACAACAATAATATATTCATCACTCTTTTACAGAAAAATAGATTTCTCCCCCACCCAATTTACTGAACCCTTGTTGGAAATAATAGTTAATGTGGGGTTGATACATATTGATCCAATTAATCTAATTTATCACATACTAGCTATATAAACATAGTAAAAGTGAGAAAAAAATTAAATTTATAGCCTATGATCACAGTAGAACTTTCCCAACATCTACAAATTCACTTCGATCACACCTATAAAGGCATGTCAATCAACATCATTATATATATATAGTAAATAGATAACATTATTCCCTTAATAAATTAATAGGATATTAAAGACTATGATACTCTTGTATCAATGAATATATATTCTATAGTGGATGTGGCTACTATCATACCTTGGATTGTAAGTGTTCTAGATAATTATCTTTTAGGAGTAGGATCGATGATATGAAACAATATAAAACCTCAATCATTTTTTATTATATGAATCCCAAGTACTAAACCTCCATGTTAATGTTTTTTTTCCTACGCATGGGATCCTTTTATTCAACATCGTTATAAATGGATGGTGGGGCTCCAATAACCCACTTATTGATACATACCAGATCCAACCATTGAACCCTACAAATAATTAAATCATCTACCAGCAATAGTCTATTAGGTACTCCTATAAAATTCTGGATAATGCCATATCATCTAATATAGTTTTCACTCAATGGGTCATTGATAACTCTATAGATGAATTTTCCTATTCAATCCTCACTAATGAAACTCTACCAAACTTCCTCTCCAAGGTAGAATAGTTGAACCTATTCTCTGGCTTCCCTTTCCATGAATCCTTTAAAATGATGCATGAAAATAACACATTTAGATGTTTGAATAACCACTAATATATATTTCAGCATAATCAACACCCCCAAACATAGGTTTCTTATTTTAGTGGCTAATTGATTCACAACCTATGAAAAATATGGTAGGTGAAGAATGTAAGAACCCTGATCTTCTTTTTAGGCATGTTTTCCCTTTTCTGATCATTTTTTAGGAAAAAGGAAATTTAGGAAATTTTTTTTACAAGTCGTGTACATTATGAGTACACACCATTTAATTTATTGCCACAGTATGCCATGTAATGGCTGTGTAATATCCACAGACACGGCTGTGTGGGTGTTAATTGAAGGCCACATAAAGCAGATTACAGAAAAGTTGAGTACATGCCATGTTCTTCAAAAGTACACGTCGTGTACTTTTTTTTTTCAATAAACTCACTGGGGTTGCGTCCAACCGCCAGAACACACTTATTTTTGGTCCCGCTCGACCGAGGGAACCTGAACGACTGTGGATCATTGACGAACACCCGAGCCTCCGTCCATCCTCTGATTCTAACACTATTGAATATGCTGGAACTGCATTGGTGAGTTCTATCTTCTCCTAGAGCACCATCTTTTTATTTCTCCTTTATAGTGATATATCATGGTTTGAACAGTTGAGAAGTTTTCTTAGATCTATGAAATTTTAAGGAGATTAATTCTCTGAGGATCATGTATGTTAATCTCATAACCCCAAGGTATGTGGTTTGTGCCTTTCTGATGAGAGTCTTTGTATTTTATGTGCACATTTTACCAATACCCATGAGAGGGGTATTGCACATTTACCATGTGGAACAATTATTTATCTTTTATGATTGTATGCCTGAGTACATGATAAGTGAATTTGAATAGGGGGTTTTCCTGTGTTTTGGATGTAATTCCATGCTTGTTTTTCAGGTTTCAACCTTTCGGTCTTGCTTGCCTGTTAGGATGTTGTTTACTTTCCCATTCCTAGTAATGTAGGATGGTGTGACTATTGTTTTGTTATCATGTTGTGCTGTAGAATTCTAGACAAGTAGTTCATGAGGTTTACCATGGTCGTTACGTGCTGCTACACTTCCTTGACTTGCATAGGGCCGTGAGAACCTGGTGTATAGACCATAGAGAGAATGGATGTTGAGGGCTCCCCCAGAGTTTCTGTTTTACTTATGATGTGATATCACTGGGGGAATCGATGTTTAGTGCTTCCTCAGAGTGTCTGTAATTCCTCAACACATGCGATAGGGGGAATGAGATGTTGAGTGCTTCTCTAGAACACCTTTAGTACCGACACGAGACTATATATGGAATTGATAGTGAGTTCTTTCTTATAGAGTCTATGCTTAAGCTAAACTAGAAGGGTTAGAATAAGTGTACTTCCCTAATGGTTTCTTGTACTTATTATGTAGGACCAGAGGGGTTAGGCTATGAGTACTTCCTAGAGGTTTATCTTTTGTTTTCTTGCTAGGTAGGACCAGAGGGGATAGGTTGTGAGTACTTCCTAGAGGGTTACCTTTTGTGTTTATCTTCTTTGATTAGCTGTTGCATGTTGTGAGGTGATTTGAATGCTTTAAAACTGTGGATTGTTTACTGTTGTGTACTTTCCATGTTTAATTACTTCTATATTTTACCTTCCATATATTCACTGATGGTTAGGCACAAATCTTGTGGTGGTTTCATATGGGGATTTTGTCTCACACCCTATACGGGCCATACTTTTTGGCCCAAACAGATTATGTTGTTGTAGGTATAAATAAGAGCAAGCATCCTTCTACTTCTAGTACATAACATGCTATGGAGATGAAGAGAATTGGACCAATCTATGGCTTGTGATGAATAAGAGTTTTCTGTTTTATTTTTCACTTTGGTTTAACACTATTGTATTCTTGTATTATGACTTGTTTGGATGTTTTTTCAAGAAATTTGTATCATGCATCATTTTATATATGAGTTCTCCAGTTTATACCTTTTGTTTTCTACTTTATGTCATTATTCCTACATTCTCTCTTGTATATATTTGTTTATTTCCATTTTGTACTCTACCAATGAGGTCATAGTTTCCACACTATCACACCCAAGGCCCTCGCTACTTTTCGGAAGCCTCTGGAGTTCAGTTAAATACGCTTGAGTCCATGTGACCAACAGGGTATGGGGTGCCTCTAGATTTCATCTGGAACTGGGATGTTACCAAGATTCATCAGAGGATTTCTTTTCTCTTGACTTACTATTTGGAGCCTTTATCCACAGATAGGATGGAATGAGTTCTTTCTAATAAGTTGTGCCTAGTTGTAGCTAACCCGTGTATTGGGAAAAGTCGATCTACCACGTTTAATTTTTTTTTTGTTTTGCAGTTATTACAGTATATTTGATTTCACCTTGAGTGATTCACATTAATTGAGTTGTTATTATTGATATTATTGAGGTTTCATTTCTGCGGTAACCCAATGAGGATATGGTATGCCATCTCATGAATCGTATAGGAACGTTCTAGAAAACACATTTCATGCATTATTGCCATGCCATATTGGATTAATTTGTGATTTCATGTTTTTTTATAGATGATTTGTAAAATATGCATGTATTTGTTATAATTTCCTTGTTAAAAATACTTGTTGTTTGATAGGGTATTTTTTTGAGTAGAGATTTTCTTGAATCAATTCCAGACTCTGGTTCTTGAGCTGTATGGGCCCTCATGAACCGAAATTTAGTGGATCTTTGCCTTGTTTTCCATGTTATAATGAGTAAAAGATTCCAATAATTTAATCGTGGGGAGTACAGGCACTCAAGGATCAGAATTGGGCACTTTCATAGTTCGTTTCAGTGTTTTTATGGGTTCTGGAGTAGTTTCTGAGGCTTACAATCAGGAAAAACATAGAATACACACCGTTTAATGTTAAGTATATGCCATGTGTTCTGCTGTTCTAGAAGAAACTGTTTTTCTTATGTACTCATTATGTACGTTATTTACACGGCATGTAGTATCTAACCATGTCTTAGGCTGTGTGGGAAGGGACACGGGATGAAGAAACCATAAAGCAAACATTCCATGTATAGTACATACACGCCGTATTGTGTCGACCCCATGCCACCCATGTCACTAACAACACAGGTTGGATGGGTCTTGTCTAATACACATCATTTTCCATATGAACATGTCGTGTAGTCTGACCTAGGTACCCGGTCGTGTCACGAACAATATGGGATGGTGTTATCTTTTCACATACACAACATGTCTACCATGAACACATCGTGTAGTTTGACTGAGGTACCCATCTGTTTCACGAACAACAGAGGTTGGTGTTATCATTTCACATACATTCCATGTCTGTATGGAACACACCGTTTAGTGTGAAGCCATGTGTCAGGCCGTGTCACTAACAACACGGTCCAAGTGAAGCTTGACTTGTACACACCGTGTAAGAATTGTTCATGTAGTGTAGTGTTGTCTTAGGAGAGTCGTGTAGCTTAACCATGTAGAAGGACTTAGGAAGGGGAAGAGGATTCAAGTACACGTCGTGTCTTAAGATATAACACTGTGTGTTTGGGGTGTTAAACAACCAGTTTAGGCTGGAGTACACACCCATGTAAATGACTTAAGAGAACACACTGTGTAGGAAATGTACACACTGTGTAGTAATGTTTTGTAAAAACTTTAGTGTATTCATTCTCTTGTTCCCTTCTTACACTCCTTATTTTTAGTCCTTGTTATATATATCTAAGGTGTGCGCTTGACCTTGCAGAGTCAAGACACCGAGACATCCTCCGGTTGTACTCCAGTTTCCAAACGGTGGCTAGACACTGGTCATGGATGATCAGGGACTAACTGTAGATCCTACAATTGTGCCAGCCTTGGTACCAACCATCATATTTGACGTAGGTTCTTATGCACATTTCAGGAGGGGCTTCTTGAGGAAAGTGCATACCATTCCGGGAGCACCTCCTCCTGCCCCATCGATGGCTGATTTTACATGGGTCTTCCAGCAATAGCATCCTCACACTTTCTCTTGGGAAGGAGGTCTCATGCTACAGAGTCATGGCTAGAAGCCATGCTGACGATATTTGAGCCTCTAGAGAAGCCTCTAGAGAGGAGGGTCAATCTTGCTACCTATATGCTTCATGACTCCACCAAGAGGTGGTGGGATCTGATCTCACAAGTATTACACCAATGGTTATGATGTGGGATGAGTTTTTGCGCATCTTCTACACTTACATATATATATATAGACCATGAGGGCTGATCGATCCTGAGAGTTTATGAGTCTAGAGTAGGGTACTCTTTCTGTTATGGAGTATTCCTCCTTTACCGAGCTTCAGTGCTTCATGCCTATCCCAAGAGTTGACCAGTAGTTCACTGAAAGGAAGTTTGAGGATGGTCTGAGGCACAACATCTGATCGCAGGTGAACATATTTCAGTTGAATTCAATCACTTCTATAGTCAACCAGGCGCTACTCAAAGAGCGTAATCTGAGGGATTATGGAGTTGTGAGCTGGGGAGGCTCTACATATGGGGATAGTATTCCTCTCACTGAAAGTAGGAAGTGCCGCAGGGAGCCTTCACGCGGTTATTTGAGGAGGCGAGACACTATTTCTGGTATCCATGTAATGTGATACCAGTGTGGAAAGAGTGGTCATATGAGGCCATAATGCTCGAGAGTCCTAGTGGAGTTCCAATAGTATGGAAATATGGGACATCTTTAGCCCTTCTGTCAGATCTCCTCACCTGAAGCTGGTGACAGGGGTTCTTCTATGACTCCTCATTGAGGAGAAGCTCCTCTAGTTTCTCACCAGTCTTGGAACAAAAGTTCTTTTGTCCATTCAAGAAAAGGTGGTGGTCATGGCTGTGGCAGATGGTTTCCTGGTTTTATATGACATCTGGGCGGATCATCTCATAGTGGATAAATAGGGTCCTAGGGCCGTGGTATGGGCCAAACATTCACAGTGGAGCAGACCCAGTAAGAGCAGGATACCGAACCTTCCACAGTTTGAGGTACGATTAGAGGAGCCTCCGTTTTAGCTTTTTCTCTTTTTGATATAGGGGCTTCCCATATCTTTATCTTTGTTGCTGTTGTGGAGAGCCTTGGAATTTGTATCTTTTTCTCTGGCAATATCTTGATTCTATACACACCGTTGAGGGCTAGAACATTTAGTATACATCAGTGCAATGAGTTCCCACTAGATGTTGGTGGATGTCACTTTTTATGGGACTTTTATGTCCTAGAGATGATAGGATATGATATCATTCTCAGAATGGATTGGCTAGTTCCCTTTCAAGAAGTTGTTGATTGTTACCACTGTAGGTTGAGTTTCATATCACCGGAGGGTGGATCATTTCTTCATAGGGGTGAATGGGACATCTAGGAAAATTGAGTGGGTCTAGAGAATCAAGGGTCGGGAGGAGTTACAACACAGATTGCTAGTCTATATCTAGATGACAAGGGGACGTCACAGATAGATTTTCCTCTAGTGGTGGACCATTTCAGTGATGCCTTTTAGAGTACTTTTCTTGTTTTCCTCTAGAGAGTGAGGTAGACATCTTGATTGAGCTTATACTAGAAGTGATACTAATGTCCATTCGTCCTTATAGGATGGCCACACATTAGTTGTAGGAGCTCTAGAAATAGTTGTAGGAGTTGCAGGAAAAGGGTTTCATCCAAACTAGTACATCTCCTTGGGGTTCACCTATCGTGTTTGTGAAGAAGGAAGATGGTACCCTCAAGCTCTGTGTGGACTATCGAAAGTTGAACCAGCTGACAGTCATATATTTAAATCCCTTGCCTCGGATTGATGATATATTTGATCATCTTCGAGGAGCCCAGTTTCTCTAAAAGTTTGACTTGATAACCGTTTATCATCAGTTGTGTGTTAGACCATACGATATACCTCTTACAGCCTTTGGGAGTAGGTATGGTCTATACGAGTATATGGTTATGTCATTAGGTCTTACGAACGTGCCTGCAATTTCATGGAACTGAAGAACCTAGGGTTACATCCATACATGGATTCTTTCATGGTGGTCATTATGGACGATATCTTGGTGTACTATCACAGTTGACACAACCATGCTACCCATATTGAGATCGTTCTGAATACACTGAGCGAGCATCAGTTATATGCTATGCTCTCAAAGTGCCACTTTTGAATGGATCAGATTCACTTCCTGGAAAATTATATCTCAGAGCTAGGAGTATCAATAGACCCATAGAATTTGAGAGATTTAGATTCTATGGAGTAGCCGAAGAACATCTTTGAGGTGTAGAGTTTTCTAGGACTAGCTAGATAATACAGAGGTTTCATATAGGACTTTTCACGCTTAGCAGTACTGCCTACAGGTCTGACCAAGAAGGGTGCAGAGTTCATGTGGTCAGATTCTTGTGATTTATCCTCTCAGGTGCTAAAAGGGAGGTTAACATCAGCACCAATACTAGTCTTTCCAAAGCCAGGAAAGGGAAATACTTTTTACTATGATGCATTAGGTATTGGGATGGTAGTTGTGCTTATGTAGGGAGATTGCGTCGTTGCGTATGGGTCTCGGCAGTTGAGGCCACATGAGAGGAATTACCTGATGCATGATCTGGAGTTGGCAGCTATTTTTCTTGTATTACACTATTGGAGAAATTATCTTCTTGGAGAGAAAATTGGGGTTTTCACAGACCAAAAGAGTCTCAAGTACATCTTCACTCAACATGATCTGAATTTGATACAGCGCAGGTGGGTTGAATACCTACAGTCCTTGATTGCGAGCTTGCTTAAACGCATGGGAAGGGAAATGCAGTGGTTGATTCTTTGAGAATGAGGACTCAGATATATGAAGTTGAGGTGTCTTGGAGTTAGTGGTAGATTATGGATCTATTTTCTGAGATGCATTTGGAGGTTCATGACAGACAGGGGTAGATGTTTCTTTCTTTGGTAGCTGTTACCTCTTCTCTTCTTGATCGAGTTCGAATGAGACATCTATCAGAGTCTGAAGTCCTAGTCCTAAGGGAAAGAGTGTTAGGAGAGGAAACTATTCATATATGGACCATAGGTGAGGATGAGATATTTTGTTTCCAGGGGTTCATATGGGTGCCAGCAGAAAAATATGAGGTTCTGATGAGGGATTTTCATTCCTCAGTTTGGTCAGTTCATCCTGGCATCACCAAGACATATTCTATTCTAGATTGAGTTCAAATGAGAAAAATATTAGATTCTGAAGGCCTAGTCCTAAGGTAAAGCGTGTCAGGAGAGTACCCTATTCCAAGTAGGACCATAGACGAGGATGAGATCTGGCCTATCTAGGGGCGTGTATGGGTGACACAAGACATACGCGAGGAGCTGATGCTAGATTTTCATTCCTCAGTTTGGGATGTTCATCTTCCCCTCACCAAGTTGTATCATGACCTACACCATCAGTATTGGTGGCCAGGTATGAAGAGGGACATTTCTGGTTTTGTCATGAGGCGGTCCACCAGTCAGCAGCTAATGGTGAAGAATCAGTGACCAACAGGGCTATTATTGCAGTTACCCATTCCTGAGTGGAAGTGGAATGATGTCACGATAGACATCGTGACTAGTTTTTCGAGGTCGCCTCGACGGAATGACACTATTTGGGTTGTCATTGAAAGACTCACAAAGGTTTATCACTTCTTTCTGATCAAGTAATCCTTTAGTGTTGATGAGTTGGGACGGTTGTACATACCTGAGATTGTACATCTACATGGAGTTCCACACTCTATCATTTCAGACCGGGATGTACGTTTTACTTCGCGGGTCTAGCATATGCTTTAGAAAGCATTGGGTAGACATTAACTTTTGAGTACAGCTTACCACCCATAGACAGATGGCCTGTCCGAGTGTACGATTCATGTTCTTGAGGACATGCTTCGAGCAAGCATTCTGGATTTTGGAGGTTCTTGGGAGAAGAATATACATCTTGTGATGTTTTCCTAAAACAATAGTTTTCATGCATCTATCCATATGGACCCATATAAGGATTTGTAAGGTAGGCCATGCAATCACCCTTATGTTGGATGGAGGTAGGAGTGGTAGCTTTTTGGGACCTCATCTTGTTCAGGAGACTACAGAGCAGATAGAGTTGATTCAGAAGAGGATGGCGACTGCACAGTCTCGACAAAAATCTTATGTTGATCAGTGGAGATGACCTTTAGAGTTCAATGTCATGGATCAGGTTTTCATGTGTGTCACACCGAGGTTGGTGCACAAGAGGATTAAAATACATGGTAAGCTTTCACCAAGGTACATCAGGGCATTTGAGGTTTTGGAGAGAGTTGGTCTGATTGCCTATCGATTTCAGTTACCTCAGAGGTACCGAGCTATGCACGACGTCTTGCATGTTTCATAGATTAAACATTACCTTTCATGCCCGTCTCATGTATTTAAACCCGAGGAGTTTGATCTCAAAGTGGATGGTCTGAGGAGCATCCTATCTGGACTGTGGATCATAGTATAAAGGTTCTCCATGGTCGGTCTATTCTTCTGGTATGAGTGCTATGGTATCATGACTGGGTGCAGGATGAGACTTGGGAGAGGGAGGCCAAAGTAAGAGCACAGTGTCCGAAACTATTTGAGGTTTCTTCTTCTACGTTGTGCTAGGGAAATTTAGGGATGATTTTCTTTAAGGGGAATGTTTGTAAGAACCCAGATCTTCTTTTTAGGTATGTTCTTCCTTTTCTAGTCATTTTTGAGGAAAAAGGAAATTCTGGAAAATTTTTATGTACACGTCGTGTACTTTATGGGTACATGTTGTGTACTTCCATGTCATTGTAGGTCGTGTGTGGGCTATGTAATAGCCATAAACAAGGCTGTGTGGGAGTGACTTGCAGGCCGCTTAAAGGGGAGTACAGAAATGGAAAGTACACACAATGTACTTCAAAATTAAATGTCGTGTACATTATTATTTTCATTAAACGCACTGGGGTCGCATCTAATTGACAGAACACACTTCATTTAGGTCCCACTTGTCCGAGGGAACCCGTACGACAACATATCTTTGACAAACCCCCAAGCCTCTATCTATTCTCTGATTTCAACACCATTGATTGCATTTGAATCAAATGGGTGGGTTTTCTCTTCTCCTAGTGCACCATCTTATGATTTCTCCTTTCTCAAGAGATATCGTGGGGTGAATGTTTTAGATATTTTATTAGATCTATGACGTTAAAAAGAGATTCATGGTTCAAGGTTCATGTATATTAATCTCCTAACCCCAAGGTAGCTGGTTTGTGCCTTTCTGTTAAGAGTATTTGAGTTTTATATGCAAATTTTCCCAATACCAATGAATATGGTATTGCACATTTACCATCTGGCTCTATTATTTCTCTTCTATTCTGGTATGCCTGAGTAGATGATAAGTAATTGTGAATAGGGTGTTTTACTATGATTTGGATGCATTTGAAGTCATTTTTTCCTGTTTTGACATTTGGGTATTTCTTGCATGTTAGGTTGCTGTTAACTTTCCCATGCATAGTATTGGAGGATGGTGTGACTCTTCTTCTGTTATCCTGTTGTTCTGTAGAATTCTAGCCAAGTAGTTTATTAGGTTTACCTTGGCCATTATTTACTGATAAACTTTCTTGACTTTCACATGGTCGTGATAACCTGGTGTATAGTCTATAGGGAGAATGGATGTTGGGGGATTCTCTAGAGTGTCTGTTTTACATACGATGCAAGAACACAGGTGGAGTTGACGTTGAGTGCATACCCAAAGTGTCTGTAATTCTTCAACGTGTGCCAAAAAGGGAATGAGATGTTGAGTGCTTCTCTAGAGTTCCTTTAGTAACGATACAAGACTATAAGGGGAATTGATGGTGAGTGCTTCCTCAGAGAGTCTATACTTAAGATGAACTAGAGGGGTTAGACAGAGTGTAATACCCAGACGGTTTTTTGTACTTGTTAAGAAGGACAAGAGGGGATAGGCTATGAGTACTTCCTAGAGGGTTTCCTTGTGTTAGCTGTTTTCTTGTTTTTCTAGGTAGGACCATAGGGGATAGGCTATGAATACTTCCCAGAGGATTACCTATTGTGTTTAACTTCTTTGATTATATCTTTCATTTTGTAAGGTTATTTGAATTCTTTGAAACTATGGATTGTTTACTACTGTGTAGTTTCCTTGTCTACTGCTTTCTGTATTTTACCTACCATATATTCACTAACTGTTAGGCACAGATCTCATGGTGGGTGCTTACTGGGATTATTCTTACACTCTGTTTGGGCCATGATTTTGGGCCCAAACATATTTTGTTGTTACAGGTATAGATAAGGGAAAGCGCCCTTCTACTTCTAGTACTTGACTTACTATGGAGATGGAGATCATGGGAACAAGAATTGGCTTGAAATGATGAGGAGTTTATCTTCTTTATTTTTCACCTTGGTTTAACACTATTTTATTCTATCATTGAGACTTGTTTGGCTTTTTTTCTAGATATATGTATCATGCATCATTTTATATAAGTGTTATCAACTTTAAACCTCCTTTTTTATATTGAATGTCATTATTACTGCTTAAACATTTGTATATATTTATTTACATTCACTGTGTACTCTTCCAATGAGGGCATAGTTTCCCCAATATCACATCCATTGCCCTCACTGTTAATCAGAAGCCTCTGGAATTTGGGGAAATACGCTTAAGGCCATGTGACCAACTGGGTACGGAGCACCTCTGGGTGACATCTGAAACCAGGATGTGACAAAGAACATTCACTTGAACCTGAAACAAAGATCTTAGATTATACTAAGATAATAATTCTCTAGATATTTCATTAGAACTAATAATTGATGAAAAATGATGTAAATTGGCAAAAAATCATAATCCAGGATATACATCCTTTCGCGAGTCAATTAAATGAAATCTTGGTCCCTATTTTTTCTAGTGATCTAGTACCTATAGACTACACTCACTACTAATAAAGGGTGGGAGTTTCATCAAAAAATCTCAAAATAGAAAAAAATGTAGGTTCGTGTCTTAGAGAAACCTTCTATATAAAATTCACGAGTTGTTAAAAGATCCCCCAAAGTTGATAATTCATGGGTGATATCATTGATATTTGATAATTTGGCCAAAAAATCAATGCATTATATTCATTAAAACCTTCATAACTCTCTCTTGGAAGATATTAGGGTAAAATTTCCCTAAAATTCCAAAAACATGACTCAAAATTCTTTTACACAAATTTTTTTAATATCACAGTTTTTGGAAATAAAGTACATGCATACAATATTTCTATCTAATCAATATGATATCAGTTAAGTATCATAACCTAGGATCTATCTATAGCCTCATCATTCTATACTATAGTATCTCATCAAATTAATATAGGATCCAAATTACTTATTTCAATTTTTTTCAACCATTCCTTTATTGAAGTTATCATATTTATGGTTTGGTAAAATGAAATTCCCTTAAATATATATCAATAAAATAACGTAAAAAATTATTCTCAATTTTTTATTTAATATTTATCATCCATTACTATGGCTTTCAATCATCAATTACTATTATTAATTTATATAAGGAATCAGGTAGATATGATTTTAACCTAATGTTCTAGTGTATAACACCAAATAATAACCTACTAACACGTTAAATAACCAACCATGGTTATTTTTTCAAGGTAATCAATTTCATCTATTCAATCAAAGAAAATTTCAATCCAACATGAATGATATTATGGATGAATCAATTAGTTGATTTCATTATAAACAATGAGTAAAATTCCAAAAATCGTAAATCCAAAAATGAAGTTCATCACCTAAGATGACATAACACAATTATAAAATAAGAATTCAAGAATAATAATAACATCCTTGAAAAAATCGTCTTCCTACAGATATAGGTTAGACACTCCCAAGAATAATATACATACCACATTCTGATGAAATCCTATATCAATTATAAATTTCCCTAATCATTAGATAAAATAAATTATTCTTTGACACCACATTATAAATTACCTATTTAATTAGTACAAATTTATAATGTTAGAGTGTTACATACTCTATGAATGCCTTCCTATATGACCACAAACATTGACTAATAGAAATGGATTATTGTGTTATTATGGGAATATTATACCCTTAACTCTGAGTGAATCAACAAAAATTTAAATAAGAAAAAATTTATTCATATTTATAATGAAAGAACGAAAATATTAGGAAAATTTAGTAAAATACACATATACAACCCAAGGAATATTTATTTAGTGTTTTAAAAATTATATTTATCATAATAACTAAATCATGCTCCTGTCTGTAAGGGTCATATAAATCAAAATAAAAAATGAAAAAAATTAAAAATTGATAATAATTAATAAAAAATTGGGTATTCGTTTTAGCTCTATTCCAAATCACATACATCATACCTACCCCCAAATAAATTAGTGTTCATAAATACCTTCCTTAATCTATTCATGTAACGACAATGTTTTTTTAGGTACGAACAATGGTAAGAGTAACATGTGGGTATAACTCAGTAGGCAACCACTAATGGTGTCTCTAAATATATAATTTATGAAATGTATTCAATACTATTGCACTGTAATAAAATAAATTAACAAGTGATTAATAAATAAAAATGAATCATTAGCATCCATGGTGAAACTTGTGATCGACCAAACCATTTTTGATCAATGTATTAAGTGCCTAAAATATCTGAAACCATTAAGGGAGGAAGGTGTACCTATCAATAACTATATCATATGTGTTATACTAGTTGGAAGGGTTCCCACATTATAAATGTCATTATAAATTTTTTGTAAGGAATGGTTTCCACCGTGTATATATCATATATCATAATTTTTGTGGAATGAAACATGATTGAAATACCTTATTCAACATATTGGATGGAAATTCTTCCCATCTCACACATCACATATTTCATGAATGGGTGGAATGGACCATTCCATATATATCTCAATATAATTAATGGGGGTGTATCGCACCACGTATTTCACATATAAAAAAATAAATATTGAAATTAGGGAACCATTGGAGTTTCCATTAAAATATACATTTTTCTACAAAATAATGCATAACTAATAGGTTTCTCAAATTTTAATCTTTACATTCACTAATGGGATAGTCATGTTTTGTGGGAATGGTTATCTATAAGAAATAAAGGTAATAATAATTTATTTATATTTTAGATAAATAACCATTTAATTTTTACTACAACACCACAAAATCTCTTGGAAAAAAGAAATAATTTTAGGTATAATTTTGGGGTAACCAACCTTAGTCACATTGAAGGATAATCATTGAATACTGACCATTGATTCATGCTCAAGTATTTCAAAACTTAAAAGAATATAGAAATATTAAATAAAAAATCACTACCATTATAATAATAAGAAATAGAATATGAATAAATTATAGTATAGACAATGAGTTATTGATTTAGCTTTATCAACCACATGAATCAAACAGAAAATCAATCCATTGTTAATTTTGGGAGATATAAATTTAGTTTGAAGAGAAAAAATAAATCCATATTCTAGAATAAACTTCATGAATAGGTCATAAAATACAATAATATTCCTTCTGAAATTACTTTCCATCATAAATGTCCAATTTTTATTTTTTTTGGAATAAATATTGAAAAAACTCTGCATTGTAAAATGTAGACAAAATTGTGTTTCTTGCTTTTATGGCTTGTATTTTTTCTCAATGACTCCAATATTTTTAAAATGAATCTCCTTTTGTAAAAATTTCATTTTAATAGTCAAAATGGAACATAGTTTTTTCAAAAGAACTCATAATTAAAAAAATAAATCATACATTATCAAAATTACTCTTACATTTTTTAAATAACTCATAAATTGAAAAACACACTCTCAAAATATAATAATTACTGTTAATTTTTCAAATAACTCGTAATTTACAGAAATTACTATTCCATTTTCAAAATGAAACATAATTTGTTGAAATTAATTTATCCTTATTGAAATGACTCATACTTTGTTGAAATAACTATTAAGTTATTTCCTTTTCCAAACTCCTCAAAAATCTCTTACAAATTCCAAAACATCAAAAAAATCATTGTAGACATTTAGAACATTTTTAAACCATTATATAAAAGAATTTTCATACTAGAACACATAAAACAAAATTTTATAAAAATTTAACCCCCTGATCATAGGTCAAACCCTATATCTTATTACATAGTCAATATTGATTCCCACGGTAACTCTATGAGGTTCAAATACCAATGGATAACCCATTGTTACTTAAAAATAACAATTTTTTAATATGGATCGATAAATAATACCTTTAAAATATTTAAATATGTATTTAATGTAAAATATAATATCAAAGAAAATTTATAAATACTTTCCGGTTTTCAACCAAAATTTAAAAAAAATAGACACTCAAATCAGTCTAGTTGTTAATGATGATGCAATTAATTACCATATAAAGTGATAATTACTTCATTATTTAACAAGAACATTTATCCCAAACCGTAACATTTCATTTCTCGATTCCAAAATTCATTAACAGCCACCAATTAATTAATTCCGTCTAACACACTTTACAATATTTTTTATTATTATTTATATACAATACTATCAAGAAACTATAACACGCCCCAAAAAAGAATCCAACCACCATAAAAACAACCCCATAACTGATACCAACAACAACCAAAACAATCAAAAATCATTCCTATTCCACACAAACAATCCATGAAACCATTTACATCCACATAATCAACCATCTCATAGTTACACATCAAAAAACACATCCTTCCAAGAAATATAAAGTAATAATACGAAAACATCGAGAGAACAAACAATAGTCGACTCAAAAAATAGTAAAAGTGATGAAAATGAAATAAATATATAAGATGAATCATGAAAAAAATATTTATGCGGTTCATGTATAATCCCAAAATCAATAGGCATCATGAAAAAATTCCATATATATGAGAAAATAATTACAGGTAAAACACTCTGAGTATATAAACATTATCTTAAAATGAGCTAATCAATTAATATTAGGCTATAGTAACCCACTTTTCTACAATTCCAAATCTTCATAGTTGGTATTTTGTGATATATTAATGTTTTATATAATTTATTCTGAAAAAAATTACACTCTTTATTAAATTTTATTCAGTTATAGTTCAATCTCAAGGTTCAAACTGCTGTGTTACCCCATAAAATATCTTATAGCATGAGATTCTAGTATTTGAAATAACATGATCTTATGGATCAGGATACACTAACACAGCATTAAAAGATGATACAAAACACATTCTGAATCCCAATCAAACAACCCAAACAATATAATAAAATCCCCAACCAATACCACTTCATCTTAAGAAATATAACACAATAAAATTTTACAAATCAATGAAAAACTAGTACTATTCAAAATAAAAAGTCCCCCTTTAACATTTATTTTTTAAAAAAATAAAGTATTACTATAATGTGTATATTTATAAAAAATCTAATTTCAAATAGAAACATAATTTACATATTTAAATGAATATAATTTTCTGAATGGTGATTCGAATAATTTAAAAACATCTGTAATAAGCATATCATAGTTGCAAGTAAACATTCTCAGTTGGAACATAAAACAATCCTTCAAGCATAATCACATGTGAATCACCTAATTCCCTTTAATTTATTTTGATAATTTTTTATCTTCATTAGGATAATCAATACCATATATAGAAAGAAATCCATTTAATTTCATCCACATTATTTTATATAAATAAAATAGAGATTTCTCAAATCCCCTACCTCAACTAGTGATTGAATCAACAATTGTACATGAAAAGGGGAATAGGGATGATCACAAGTCCAAATCCCAAGAAAAGACTCTCTAACAAAGACTAAATCAATCTAAACAAATACATTATCCAAGGAAAAAAATCCAAAACCAAATTGTTCCATCAAGCCCCACAAATGAAGAACCCAAAGATAGAGAAATTGAATGGAAAGGAAACTCAACATCAATAAAAGATTCTTAATTCCATAAATAATAAAATAATACACCATCAATGAGATATAAATGATTTATATGTAATTATATTTTCATTCCTAATAATTGTTTAGATGAATATGTAATGTAAAACATTAATGGACACAAAAATTTATAATAAAATATAATTTTAAAGAATCATAATGTGAAATGTCATGGTCACATCGTGAAAGTGATATATCAAATGAATATAAAAAATACATATCATGATCTACTATACATTAAACTATTTAAATATTATTTAACTATAGTAATATTATATATGTATGGACATATGTTCCACTACCATAATAGTCACGACATGTATAAAATCCTTCGTAATAAATCCATGACACAACTAAATTACAACGACAATATGATTCCTAAAATCGTAGAACATTTTAATAAGACATCCTAGCTAAATATCATGAAGAAATAAGGTCATAGTGTGTTATAACAATAAATCTAAAATCACATGAAACCTATCTTTCACATTATTCACCTCCAATCCACAACACATCATCATGTCACCATATATACTATAATACATAATCCACCCTTCATTGTGTGACACACCTACCATTATATATTCACGTTATTACAATGAACAAACAATTAAATGAAATCCATGGTCATTCCATGACACCCTCCATCAATTCAATATCTCAACTCCAACAAAATCTGTTTTCATTCCACATTAAATTGATATCTGTATCATTTCAATGGAAGAAAGTATCATTCAAAAAAGGGTTTTTCTATTGTAATAGAATATGAAATTTAATAGTAAATATGTTTTAATACCTATTCGAATAGTTTATCAATAGGAATATTTTACCAATGTCTCAAAATTACTCAAACTATCTCACTTCTTATATGTTACTCACTAAAGAATTTTAATGTGAGGGTTTTATCATATTTAAACATAGATATCTGGAAAGAATTATATAGAGATGTAATGATATTAATAATCCTAACAATGTTCTAATTTGGTAGTATATAATTTTTAATTTCAATAACTGATTCTTATCTATGGTTTTCTAGTCTTCCTAAAATAGTTTAGGAATATGAAATTTATCATTTTATATGAAAGGATATCTTTAATTTATAAATATATCATGTTGAAAACACACACACACATATATATATATTAATATGATGGGATGTAAAATGATAATTTACCATTTAATGTATGACTTTGAGATATCCATAATAGATATTCATAATGGATTATTATTTTTTATGAAAAATATCATACATTAGTAATGTGTATGATTGTTATGTAGAGATATAAAATATAATTATGAGATAAAATTAGGGTTTTGTGTGTTTGATAACCTGCTAGGTATATACCACATTGAGTGTTATACACTATGTCGTTTGTATACTAACAGTAAATATTTCATATTTATTTCTTGTAAGTATGGATAGATTACTATCATTTTAAACATGATACATTATTAACTTTCTTATACAATCCATGATTCATAGTTAATTAGGGGGTAGATTGGTATGTTTCTAATAATAACACCGGTTGAATATCAACAATGAGGGGAATTTTCCTCTTCTATAATGAGTGTGAAATAAAATACCTCAATAAAACGAGACCAATAAAGTGTATTACTATAACTATATACAACATTATATATATTTGTCTATTTGGTTAATGGGCATGTGATGGAATCATTTACTAAGACAAACGACATGTGTTATATTCATCAAACAGGCCGGTCTAATCTTAGATAATAAAATATTTTGGGAGGCTATATGGGTTTGATATACTCCATGTATCATGGAAACATTATGTATTTTATATATGGATTATATGGTTATGAATTCTTTTTAGTTATCCATTCTGGGAACACTATATAAAGATATATGTGTTTGATGGAGAATATGATTTGGTCTTTTTATAGCTTTAGTATCACAAACAATTTAATAGAGGTTATAATATATATAATTATTTAATTCATGAAATAATATTTTATTATTAATGATACGAATACACATGGGTTCACAATTTGAGGTCACATGAATTGGGATAATGTTTATATAACATAAATGGCTACCCCAAATATGTCATATAGGATACTCAAAAGTAGTTATATGTATATTTTAGGATTTTATTACAAATGATGTATCATGTGATAATATTGAATGATAGATACTACAAAATGAGTTTTAGATATGCATTCATAATTTATTGAATATGACAGAATACAATTTGAAATTGTATAAATTCTATGAGTCATTCATGTAAGTGGGATATTGATGAAGATATTCCACAAACCCATAGTATCATAATGTATGATATATGGATTTTGAATGGTTGGAAATACATGGTCCATTGGAATATCATTTGGAATGATATGGAATTTCATGAACTATATATATGAAATTCATATTGTATGACATTGATGAGTAATAGTTCCATAAATCATTTGGTATGATTAATATAGTAGTACTATAATAAATTTATGAAATATAATTTTGACCAATTAATGTTTGATTCTCTTCCAAAAGAGGTTATAATTAGTTAACATTTCATATGATGAAGCATTGGAATAATTTTTTTCTGATAATGTATTAAAAACATTATAACCATGTGGTATTTAGTAATTCATTGTATAATTCATGAGTAAATTAATGGGGCTCCTAGAGTGTACCGAGATCATATATAAAGAGGAAAAACACATAGAGATGTGTGTTTAGTGGAAAATATAGATTATATTGAAGCTCTCCCCTTTTATAGTACATATATAATAAGTTAATAGTTTGTTTGGGAATGGACCTAGCCATACCGATATGATGGGTTATTCATCAAACCCAATGGATACATCATAGTGGATTGATTCCATTGGCTATGTATTATTATTAATGAAAAACTGTATAGATGAAGGAAGAGGCAGAGTCACTTCGGTACAAGATATATATTTTTTCATTATTATTATTTTTAATTTTTTATTCAAACATGTTAGATCATTTATTTTCTATTTATAATTTGTTATTCTGCATTAATTAAGTGTTAATCAATCCTTACCAAGCACACTCCATTTAATGTCTGTTATCTTTTTCCCATTAACATCAGTGAAAAATATATATGAATGAGACTAATATTTATTGTAGGGTTTTAACATTATATTTTTAAATAGACAAGTAAAATGTATTTTTTGAATATTTATTATCAAAAATAATATGGAAATCATGACGAAAAATAAATGTAGACTGTCTTTGAATGTTGTTATCATAAAAGAATTACATAGAAACATAATTTATTATTATTTTCAAATGTATTGAAGTATAATAACTCATGACCTCTAACAAGATATATAGTGTTATAAGAAGTATAAGAAATCAATAAATAAAAATCACCAATGGATAAAAATAAATTACAAACTTTAATACAACATCATTTGTGAAGATGATTCACATTTAAGAATAATTATTATACAACAAAAAATTAATCAAACATATAAAATATACATCAAATAATACACAAATTTAGACTACTATTTTTATTAATACGATGAAACATTATAAAAAACCAATGAAAATGATAAATGTTATAAATTAAACAATAAGATTTTTGAAAAAAAATTATATAAGAGTTATAAAAAAAGTAACGGTATAAAAATATGCCATTGTTGAGGTCATTATAATATTAGAAAGGAATCTTAAAACATAATAGACACATTAAATAATTTAACATTTAATATGAAAAAAAATTATAAACACATTTAATAAGAAAATTTATTTATACATGTAATAAAAAAAATTTATTAAGTAATAAATATTTTCTCTAAATACTATTGAACATATTTATTTTCATTTGACATAATTAATGACAAGTGATAATTATTAATAATGATAAATTACAGGAATAAAAATAATATATTAGTTACTAAAAATAATATAAAATTAAAATATTGTTACCAAGGAACACTTATAATATTATAAAATATAACAATCTAAAATAAATAATTAAAATCTTCATTAACTTCTTCTTGTATAGAGAATAATCGATATTTTTTCAATCATATGTGTAGAATATAAATAAAATCCAACTTTCAATATAATATAACATTTTTATGTTGAAATGAATTATAATAAGAATAGTATATAAAAAAAATTTATCTAACAAGTCAATGAATGAAAGGAATCATAAATTAATAACTATATTTTTCTATCATTGAAATACATAGTTGACTCAATCCTGATTTTATAATTATTTCAAACTCATTGAAATGTAATATAGATACCCAAAATCATAATTTTTTTTCTCTTGTATTTTATGTATGGATTTTTATATACCTATTTATATATTAATAAATGATATCAATATATGTTATATTTACATAATGAAATAAAAAATGCATTTGAAGTTTAATTAAATGGAAAAAAATTTCAACATGGGTATAGAGAGCTACTCACTAATAACAAAAAAAAGAGGTATCATTTACTACAATAAACATATAATCTCCCCTACATAAGTCAAAAATAATTGGAAACGTATAAAAATTATCCAAAATAAACGAATTTACAAACAATTTTTCTAGCACAAGAAATAAGAAAGAAGTATCAAAAGGTTATGGTTCCCAAAATATTTGTTTCTATTTATATTATTATTCAGATATCATATGAAAATATATAATATATATTTAATAATAAATCTCATTTAAATTTTAGTCAAAATTAATAAAATTAACAAAAAATAGATACATCATATGTCAATGGATAAACTAGGCCAAATGAACAATGTAAAAAAGACCCAAACTTTATCAAACTATTACCACCACCTTAGTAGGAAATTAATGAAGATAATATGGAACAATAATAATCATATGTACCATTACATATTAATTCATAAGATGTTGATGTAAAACCTATATCAATTTTTGTATTATTTCATAAGAAATAATACATAAATGTGTATTCATAACATACATCTCACAGTATACAGTTGGGTATGAATGAGGATTTGGAATATCTAGATAGGTAGGTTATGATGGTCATGTTAGTCTCTATATATATATAAACATAGACAATACATATGACGTAATTATCCCATAAATTCACTGATTCATCTATCCATTATCAATAATTGATGGAGGTGTTTATCCCTTGCATTATCCCTTCTTATATACTATAGAAGGCCATCAAAAGAACATTTTGGATAATTTTGACAGTGGGAAATGTGTTTGATGTTCATTTCTACAAAAATCATGTTGTTTTGGCACATAGAAACTAAGTGATGAGTTTGACAATAAATGAGTATTCATGCTAAAGGAAGAATATGATTGTTTTTACATGTTTTGTGACCCAAAACATGATCAATATGGATACAAAACATCATTGTGAGACTCCATATTTTTTATTGGGGTTAGTGATAGTAGTGAAAATACCGGTCAAAAGTCATAGGACCAAATCTCGATAGTGGTTACATGAAGGCATGTGATAGAATATCCCCCACAATATAGAGATGTGGGTTAGCCCTGGTAATTTTCCCAGGTGGCATTTCACCCACCAACCCTACACATTAATAGGATGGTTCACGCCATACCAATGCATCGTAGAAGTCGCACCCACCCATACATATGTCACCCGTTCAAAGAACATTCCCATTGTACCTAGGTGTAATAACCCCCCCCCACCAATAAGTGGGGTACTGGATATGTGTACCAGCTATATATATTTGTTTGATGAAATCCTTTCACAAGGATGGAATTTTTACCTATAAATCGAACTCTGGGGATCCTCTTTTTGAATGATGGGAAATCCAAAAGAACTCATAACCCCATTTTTTTCCAATTCATTCACCCAGGCCCATAGAAACCATTCATGAAGATCATCAAAACATAATAGAAATGGTATTTAATGGTGGTATCTAAACCAAAGTCATCCCATGTTGTGAAATACATAACACCTATACGAGGAATCCTTTCACCCATGAATGATGAGCAGTAGTGCCAGGTTCCATTCTATAAATAGGGACCTATGTAATATACTTCCTGCAACCCCTGATAAAGCCCAAGATTCCAAGCTAAAATCCACATTCATGTTTTTTTCTGGATGGATTGTCTACCAAAAAACATCTATCTCATGCAGGAATACAAGTGATAATCTCTTTCAGTCTGCGTAATTCTATCCTGTGTGAGGCCCCATGAGTTTGCCCAAACTCTACCCTCCATGAGACAATTGTCGAACTATCTTTCAATACACAAAATTTAGGGACCCTATTCCTTCGTCAACCTCATCTAAGAGGGAAAAAATTTAATCCACCAATAAATACTCTCAGTATTCTAAACCATATAAATACTAACACTAGAATGTATTCCATTTGGATTTGAATTCCTTTGGACAGAGGTGTCCCAGACATTACTTACATGGTAGGTAGGGCCACCTGGTTTCATATATGTATTAATTCCCATGATCATGAGGAAAATAACCACAAGGGATGTATTAGAGAAATACTTGTGTTCTATATGAGGGATAGAGAATTTTCCTTCCATTACCATCTTTGAGAAAAGAGAATGTAACACCACTAGATTTTATGAAAAACATTCTTTTTAATTTCATTAATGTCTTGTGTTATACGATACACCAAAAGAAGCTTTGACAACACACATCTCTGACCTGGCTTGAATTACACGCAATCGCGGCCTTCCACGATAGCGTGTGTTGTACGCAACACCAAGTTTCGCTAAACAACGATATGCTATTAAAATATTATTAAAACTAGCTGTTATGAATAGTAATAACCACTTTTTGAAATTTTTTAAATTCTATTTTTCAAAATGGACTTCATTTTTGGATTCGGAATATCGAAATTACCTTAGGGTGAAATTTTGGTGATTTTCGGATAACTTTAATATTTTGATGAATAGTGAAATTACTAAATTTTTAATTAAAAACAACTTTTTCAATCGAAATAATTAATAGTGATAAATTATTAATTTGAGTGGTTTTAAAGTATATTTAAAATATATTTTTACAATTTAATACAATGTTGGTCATTGGATGTAATTTCACATTTAAACCAGTTATAAACAAGTGTCAATCTTTTGATAATTATAATCTCTTAAAACACGCCTTTTGTTTTGACGATGGGAATTAATTTTTAAATTAATTAATGCAACGAATATGTTTTGAATTTGGTAAAATAGACATCATTTTTGAGTTCATAATATCAAATATATCTTAGACCTAATTTTTGGTATTTTTCTGAAAACTTTAAATTTTTGATGAATAGTGAAACCACTAAGTGGTAGTTAAAAAAAACTGAATTGTTCATAAAACATAATTTTACTGCTTTTGTGAGTGGAATTTCAAAAATACGAGAGACACGGTTGATTTCATTATGTAAAATGTGTTTCAATGAGATGAAAATAATTTTTTGGTGAATAGTAACTTTTTACTTTTTTTACCATGGTTAAAAGTAAATACGGTAATTAAGGGTAGAAATGATATTATTATTACCCTAACACATGTCCTAATTCTATTGGACAAGTGTAATTCGTCCAAAAATAAACTTAGGAATAAAATATGACCATTTAGGCCAACTTGGATTAGATTTGGACATTTATTATTAATTTATTTAAAAAAGGGTTAAAAGAGTTAAAATCAATGTTTATTTACTAAACCATTTTTAATATGGGGTTATACATAAGATAAATTAGACTATAAATATTCATTACAAAGATAAAAATATTTCCTACAAAATGGTATTTTATTTGTAATTTTTAGACATTACATAATATAATTTATTTATGACACAACGATGATGCAGTAATTATCTTATTAATGAAATATTGACATAATTGATGTTATAAATACCCAAATAAATATAATTTAAGACTTTTTATGAATTCCAATAATTTTATATCTTAATATGATATTTTCGTATTGATTTAATTAACTTTTGTCGAACTTATCATTCTGTTATGATTTTCACAAAAATCAATTACTGAATAGTGTCAAAATTGACATAAAATAGGTTTTAAAACAAATATGATTTAATTAATTGATATTTTATTCCTAAAAATCTAATGTTCTGTCAAATGACTTAGATAAGGTTATATATATTAATAATAAACAATTTGGGGTTCTTTTGGCTTTTTATAGTAAGTTTATTAACCTTATAGTGTAAGAACACATGAAAACACGGTAAAAGTAAAATTATTTAACTTAATGTTAAATCTAAATGATAAGGTTAAAATAGGAACCTAAACTTGTCTTATTCTATTGGATGAGAGGATTGAGACCCATCCCCACCTTAGCCTCGAAATAAAACAATTTGGAGCTATTTAAAACCGAACATGTCTTTATAATAAAATAATATTTTTAGTTATTCCAAAGGTGCCCCTCTCCTCCCTTATAAAAGGGCACCTCCTCCCTCTCTTCCTCACACAACATTGAGCCTTCAAGATCTTCAAACCACTGCCAAACTCACTTCTCCACTTCCCTAGAAACATCCTAGATGTTCTGGTTTTCCTAAAAGACCAATTTTAGTGCCCTAAGAGGAGGTCTCAAAGAGGCGCTTCAAAGAAGAGGTAATGTCCGTTACTGATTCTTTCATCTTTATTTATTCTTCCACTTATTCTTCTTAGTTTGTTTCATTATAAAGTAATAACATTAGTATCAATCATATAATTATATGTTATTATAAGTATGAAACAACCCTATTTCACCATCTATCAATCCTACGGAAAAAGAAATCACCGCGCGTGCGTACTTACAGAATACCGTCTCCACGACGCGATGAGATTCATTATCCATGTTAACCATTTAAGAGTGATTATAAAGTATATATAAGAAATAATAATTAAATATATGACATTATAAAGCTACTGGATTTATGTATATATGTATGTCATCTACTTAATTCAATTCAACTCAAAAAGGAAACGAAAACAGCGTTCATGCGTACGTACGGCCTACCGTCTCCATGAACGGTGTATTTCTTTCCATTTACTGATTTATTATATATATGTATATTCTGAATATATATATATATATCATGTTTTATATTATGGAATTAAGTAATCATGATCTAATTAATCATATGAATAATTAGAAGTCAAAACACGGACGACAAATGAAACAATTTTACCCAAAACGCTCTTTAACATGTAATTTACAAAAGAACGGGTAATATAAAGTCATAAGTGAACCGTATATGATATCATAACAATGAATATGATTCTTTAATAATTCAATTACATTATTTAAATCGTTATACAAGAGTATCGGACACTTACGAAGCAAATCGGACCTAATGTAAGGGAAATATCACAATCTCATTTTTATCCGAGATTGTTTATACTTTGGTATTTACTGGGGTGTATTTTATCATCCACATCCATGTTTCATTAATATGTAACATTATTTCCATCCACCTAAAATTGTTTAAATCCAATTTTACCCTTCGATGATTTTTTCATTAAAAGATATGAAAGAAATCTTTTGTAATTTTTCATACGAGGTACTTTTTTGACTTTTCCGACAAAAGTACGAGAAGAATGTTTTTTTAACTTATACGGCATGAATGGATTTTTTAAACATTATTTCCAAGAAGCTTACTTTACATGTTTTCAAGTTTATTTTTAATCCACTTCTTTTAGTTTAAAATTGTATGACATGTTAAGAAAGGAAAACTGTTTTTGAAGTAGAAAGGATATTTTCCTCAAGAATGAAGTTCAAGTGTTTTATAAAAATTATTTTCCACATAAGATAATAAAGGGTTCTGTTTTTATCACTATTATTACATTGATATTATTATGTTGTGATGGAATTATTTTTATGAATTCTTTTATCGTATATGAATTGTTTTATGATGTCATGATGTTTAAGATTCCCATTTTTATTACATGGGTTATGCAATGATGTATGGTTTATTATTTAGTGGCACACATAAGAATGGTATCATTATGGGAGGGGTGGGACCTATATCTCCCTCCAATGCATTGGGTAAAGATTTTATATCTCATGAGATAGACATGGATGGAATGGTAGGTTATACCGGTTCAGTGAAACATGACTGAAACGAGGGTGACTCGGTTTAGAAAGGGACTTTGTCCACTAAGATAGTCTTGGCAATGAGTCTTGACTAATAATATATGATTCTCTATGATTATGTGTGTATTACACAAAGTTTCATTTTTTAAGTTATGATTATGGGGATTTCATTTCACTACTATGATTTATCCCATGTTATGATATTATGATCTCTTTTGCAGGTTAGGATTTCCAAAAGGTTGTGTTCTTATGAATATGATGTGAATGATTTTTTCTTTTGTTTACCCTTACTGAGAATTTGAGCTCACCCTTTTATGTTTTCTTTTCCCCAGGAAATATAGAAAGGTTTTAGGTAAGAAAAAAAAGGTAATATCTTTATGGGAGATGTTGAAGATCTTTCACCATGATTAGAAGATTACGTTCCGAGTTTCCAAAGACACTAAACTATTACGGTCCTTGTGTGTGTGTTTTTGTAATGTACTAAGTATTCCACAAAAGTAATGTAATGTACATGTACGTCAAGCTTCGGGTCTCTACAGAGAAATCGAGTCCTGAGAGGGGAGACATGAAATGTGATCTCCCACCATTCATCCGGAAACAATTTTAGGTCATCCCATCAAAGTTAATCCCATAATATATCATTTTATAGGTGTAAAACCTTCTCTAATATTCATTCATAGGTAATTTCTAGATATTTCATCGGATATGACTATCTTTTATATCATAATAAAAGAGGATATGAGAACAATCAATGCCATATCTCTCTCTTACCCTTTGATCGCCAGAATCTACATGTTATGTCCCAAAGTATATTTCATGGTTTTTCAAATATATTGATTCCTATTTTTTCTCACCAAGAACTTAACTCATGTGGGCATAGGAGTTTGTGGTGATCATTATATATTCATAATCCCCAAAAAATCCCATGAATCATTTTTTGGAATATGCTCTTAAAAATCATCCTAATTCACTATTTCATACCCCTTAAATTTAATCCCAAACTCATTCCTCAAATAATGACTATACATTCATAAAACACAAACCTAAGTGGGCCTCAATTAGGATAGGTCCTATAAAACAATCATTGAAGGATTTTATACCCATCCAAATACGATACATAAGAAGCCTCCTATATGTCCAAACTATACAACCCCAAATCAACCTTAATTATCTTTATAGAATTTTCCAAGTAAGTTCATATCCAACCTGGGCGGCTATTCCATTTCATGGTTTATTGTAATTCCTCGATATAAGTCCCAAAAAAAACATTAACTAAGAAACTTTATCTAAGAAATCCTTGTTGCATGACGTTAAACTACATGATTTGTCCCTTATCACATGACATTCGATGGTATGTTGAGTACCATTAAGTGGAACCAATCTACATGGTTTCTGATTCTCTTGGGAGGATATATAGGAAACCATTTCAAGGGTCTTATCCTAATATCAAAACAACTCCCATCAACATGGATGATGATTCACTATAGAGAATCTTAATTTGTGGCTCCAAACTGGATTTTTATTAAGGTAAAAAAGAATAAATAATTAGTACATAGAAGGGAATGTTTGATGGGTAAATTTTGATACATGTAGATATATCCATGGTTGAAAACCATGTATACATATAGAAGATTCTAAATTTTATACATGATAATAATTTATTTTTGATTCAACAGTGACCCACATCATACAAGGAAATTAATGAATTATCAACTTTCTTATTATAAATCTATAAGAGTGTCCTGGAGTAGGAAACAATTCCCCCAAAATGGGTTTGATGATACAAACCTCCATTCCTCTCAAAAAAATGCATGTTCTTATGTATTTTGGGCATATTATCCCAATTATTACTTTCCTTTAGAAATTTTTCCCAAGAGTCATCATGGAAATATAATTGTTGGGTTTTTACACCTCCCTAAAAAAATACCATTGGAATATTTTTTGAAAATAGTGATCCCCTATGTGAATGATTATATAAAATTTAACACCATGTAATCAACTATTGGGCAGCCAATTTTCTATGAAAAAATGTTGAACCCCATGAGGATCCTTAATGGGGATGTTGGTGTCCCCAACCTATCAGAACCCGTTATCTATCAAAATTAATGAGAACCATGAATGAAAATCAATCATGCAAGTTATCAATTAATTAGATTCATAATTTATGTTGTTTTCTTATTTGTGTTTGTCACCAATATTCAATGATCTTATAAAATTGATTGCCTTTATTAAAAATGGAATCATAATAATCCTCATAGATATATTACTTATCTACCATTCAATATGGGTCCTCATCCAAGAAGACGACAATATACCCAACTCAACACCTTCAATAATGGGTCTTGAATTCTTTGGTCATATAATATACCTAGAAAAGTACCATCATGACCCTCAAAACTAACCTACATGTCCATCGTCTTGAAATGTCACACCATTCATCCAATTAGCAATGACTGGTAGATTATATATAGATGTTACTAGCCACCCTCTACTAATGTTTGATGATCTTATCTCCAGAACGCAACAACCAATCCCCCATTATCCTAAGAAAGTGGGTCGAGAGGCTATAGAAGACATCATCCACATGTCATAGGGGTCTTTCCATAGGTATGATAATATCATTATACCCTTCAAATTCCACACAGAAGTTACCCTTGATATTGATAAAGGTTCCATCCTTGGAAGTCCATCCCATGTCATCCACACCCAGGCATGAATGGCGAGCCTCTAAGGGTTGAAACCAGTCAAAAGACAGTAGAAAAACACCTCTCTCCTCTCCAGGGAAGCCCAAGAAGAAACCTTTTCAAAAATATATGAGTCAGAACATACACAAACCAACCCCAATTCATATATCCAATAGAATCAAATGAAATCATCCAAGTAAGCCCTCTAAAAAATACAGTATCATATTGAAAGAACAAAAATACATATGCCTGCACCAAACAATCCTTCCATTATATTCATCTTGAACCATATGAATAATCTTGATGGTCATGTTTAGTGGTAAACCATGAGTAGGCACACACATCTACCCAAAATTATCATTCTCGCTAGTAGCCTCGTCTAGTAGTACTAGGAGAAGTCTGTTTGAATTCCTAGTGGCAAATATTGGGTAAACCTAACTCTATTATTCCTGAGTATTGTCTCTATACAATAGAAGTAAATTGAAGATATGACTAGGAAAATATCCATACTCCATATGTATAATAGTAATATATCCTCATTTCAATCACTGAAGTCACCAATACTATCTTATATAATAGTGTGAGGGAAAAGGTAACTCCCTACCCACATCCTATAGACCTTCAATGATTTGATAATGATAATAATGGCAGTGAAAGATGAATAACACATAGATTTGTCCACATATATAGGATATATCAATGGAATGAAACCCTAAATTAGATGCATACCTCTCCTCCAATCTAAGTGGGTCATGGGAAAAACATCTTCACAATATACAGATAAATGGATATGGAACATATAGTCAATCCAAAGTGACGTAATAAGCCTATTCCAATGGCCACTAAAACCCCTATTAAATCCCTAGAAGATTATCAAAAAATTCTAGTAGTAACAAGGTATCTACATAATAAATATTTCGTTCATGAATACAATTTTCCCTAAAAGGTTCCCCCATTATCTTGATTAAAGGAATCCCAAAAGAAGGCTAACCAAATAAAACTGTAAAATTAAGAGTTGGTTTATGATCATGTCCTACATAATTCTAGAATTATTGATATCCTTAGACATTTATCTATGAAATAAGATTCTAATATCCTATTACAAATTTACGGGAGTAGTTTTAGTATTTGAGATAGTCCTCCTCACACACATAACTATTAAGGAATTCTTCATGTCCATTATTTGATTTATATCGAGATATTATTAATATTGAGAGTCACAAAATACCTATACATAGCTAAAAAATTTGAGAGAAGAGGGGTGTCCCCTTTCTGTAATCCACAATGGCAGTACTACCCATGATGTAGTTTGATGTGAGTTTTACCTCCTTTGTAGTGTTTTATTTCATCAAAATGTTCTTCCCTGTGGTGATTTAAGGATGAGAAATCCATCCTACCATGAGGCACTTAAGAAAATAATCCTAGTTTTTTCTAATTCCTTTTAACTGAAAAGTGAAATTCCTTATCAACATAAAGATATACTAAGGTGAAAATCATTCACTAAATACCACAAAGATCATATTCCTTAAAATATGAAAATAACATGTATGTTAAAATCATTTTTTAGATAATGTAATTGTAAAAAATCTACATTATTCACACCAAATTAAGTAATCTCTATAAAAAGAAGAAAAGTAAATGATAGAAATAAGGAAACATCCTATGAAAAATGATATACTAGTCATCTTCTAGATATTAGCTACCCAATAATACAACATTCCATAGCTGTTCTTGGAATTTTGTGTTCCTAAAATCCTTAACAATATATTGAAAACTCATCATTAATTTAATGAAAAAGTATTTACATGTGATGAGTATCAAATTCACATCAAGGTAATATATGGGATGAAAAAAAATTGACATGGAATGTCTCATGGTTGAAAACCATCCAAATTTGTTGAAATAGAATTGACCCTTAAACACACATTCCTCATAACATTAAATATATAGTGATAAGTTATCTTAGATACCCCATATAGTGTTCATTTATAGATATAGGGTGATCAAGCATAATTACATTTAACCACGATCCCCAATACAAAAATCCAAACAAATGTGGTATCACAAAGTCTCATAGATTCTAAAAGGATTTAATAAACATATTCTACTCACAATTGACAATATTCTTTAAAAAAGTCCTAATTGACTCTCATCTACATCATGAAAAATTAGTGGAATATATTGAATGAATATTGCATCATGTATCAGAAAATATCTCCAAAGCCTCCCTCTTTATGTTATTCAGTCATCAAAGAGGGAAAATAGAGAAATTAATACAAAGATCATATGAAATGGGTTATTCAGGTGCATACCAAATGATGTAAGAATTTCATGTTCAAACAAAACCTTTTAAAATTAGAAGGCCATAATCAATAGAAGAAACTATAACCATCTTTAAGAAGCCATGGGCCCTAGGTCTGGATGTTTTTTAATACAACCTTTGGGGTCAAAAAATATAGGACAAAGAGTTGTGAAATTGGAACAAGAAAATTCCCAACCCTTGGGGATGGGGAATATTTCACCTTAGTAACCTCCTCCTATATAGAGGTTTATTTTCTCCCAATTAGGTGGAATGTCACAGAATAAATCCTCCCATTTTTTCCTATCCCACTATTCAATATACTCCTCAGGATCCCAGTCGAATGAAATATCTCGATATTCTATTTTGATTACCATATTCTAAAAGGATAATATCGAATCCTAAATGGAGAGTAACATCCCTAAGGGAGGGTGTGGAAAATGGTAGTCCCATAAATACAAAGATAAAATCCTAGTAATGATACATTCGTTAGTGAATGTCATTAACACTGCCCCTATATACCCTACAAAGCATATGACCAATATGGAAGTGTTGGTGTATGATGTTTCAGTTCAAAATAATGTACACATATAAATTATTTATGTAGATGTGAAAACAAAAAACCAGATGCTCACCCAAAATCTGGGAATTTTTTCAATCACTATACAACACAATCCTCAAATATAACCCAATAAAGAACACAAAAAATGTTGTTTTCCACTTCATCTGCTCCCAGAAAAGGTCAGAACCCTCAAAATTTGGAAAATAGTTTCTAAAAAAAAGAAAATTATAATGGAATTCAGGAGACTAAATGTAGAGCTACTCCAACGAATCCTTATTATTTGATATGTTCAGTAAAAGATCAGTAACTCACACTCCCACCCAACCCACCTCAAATAATCAGGTTCACCATAACGACCAAAGTAGAGAAAGAACATCCTCTCAATGTGTGTTACTAACTACCAATATTATTTGATCTAATATAAATATATTATTATTTCCATCCATTGGGTAAACAACTAGAGTAGGGCTTCGTGTTTCCTTAGAGTACTTCCCTTATAGTCTACCATATGCTAAACTTGTTAGAGATCATACTACTCCAAAAATTCCTCATGTACTCATGAAAAAAATTATGTATCTACCATCATGATTTGAAGCTATTAAGGAATGGTGTGTTACTATATATCAATAAAATAAGCCTTACCCAAAATGGGATGATCTAACTCATCCCACATAAAAAATTTGGAATCCAATAATTCCAATTTTTAATGGATCAAGATACCTATAGAAGAATCTAACGTATTTCTTGTCCCACTTGGATCCCATAATAGGGATTATAGAACCACCATAGGTAGTGAAACTCAGGTACAACATCCAATCAATATAGAGAGCATCATTTTTTAGTACACGATCTTACTGACTTGGTCAATTACAATGTAGGAAGATATTATATAAAATTTTATAATCCAATTCTGATTTAAATTAGAGAAGACAACAATCCTTGGTCTCTCAATCTAAAAATTTTGGTAAAATGAGAGGGCTCGTGATTTTATTCCATGTTGGAATCAGTTGACAAACTCCATAATTCAATATACTCTTTTATAATAATTGGTTCTCATATATATAGTGATTCTTCATGATTAGTATCACATTTCACACATCCCATTGAAATACAGAGGACCATGACATGATTTCCCTTATAATAGAAGACACTGTCACACAAACCATGGATAAGTATCAAGTAATTCCTTCATCTCAAGGAAATAGAATGGGGAAAGCACTTGATACCACAATTACACTTAATAAGGTTCTTACACCTACCCCTAATCTATAACCTAAAAAATATAATGTCGTTTCACCCCCTGATCTCCTGGAATAATTCCTAGCATATAATGATGATTATATAGAGCAAAGGAAAATATAGTTTTAGGTTGTGAAGAATAATATTTATTTTTTTATGAGATGACCATATCCCTAGATGAATTATCCTATAAATGGATAATAAATCCATCATATTATCAAACTCCAAGAAGACTAGGTGAGATTGGATGCAAGATCCCTTGAAATATTTCCCCATAAATTCATCATTGTGGAACAACATCCAAGAATTTTTCATCTTCAGAGAAACCCTACCAAACATAGTGAGCATTGAAATAGTTATGTTGGGAAATACACTTTCATGAGGGGCATGTGTTTTTGATATCGATCTAATGTAGAAGAATGAATTTAAGGAAGATAATAATAAGGCTAAACATATTTTTAGTGACTTTATGGTTAAAAAAATCAACCTGAAAAATTATATTTTCCATGATTAGTTGAAATGGTCTACTATTTCATAATCCACTTCCACTAGAACAAAACTAACTCCATCATTAAATCCTTCCTAAAAAATCTAGTATTACATAAAATGACATGAACAAAATATAGAGATGAAAACACATGATGATAATATTATTCCCTGAAAAATGTTGAATTAATCTTTATCAATCTTCATACACATATTACCAGAAGCACACACACCACCCCGTATAATAGTACAATAACTATTGACCCGCCACATAGATTCTTCATCAAAAGGGGACTTGTTTTTCAATTCCACTCAGGGTTTTCACTTAATAGAGAACTTCTAAAATTATGAGTGTGATTATGAACTCTATTTCATTACATGTGATTTGGTAACTTGTGTAAGATACTATAGGATTAACATATATATTGGAATATGTGGTTTTACCTAGATTCACTACTCTAACTTCATCCATGTGCAAACAATCTACGTGGAAAAAAATCATGACAGACCACTCTAGTGAGAATTATATGAGAATGAACTATCTGACTCCCACGACCGGTCCAGACCTAACATGATCATCCTCAATGATTAGTTATAGAATAGGTTTTCACATAATATTCCTTAGCGTGTAGTTAACCCTAGTCAACCTATGCCGACAAGATAAGAAGCATATTCAGAATATATTCACAGGGTTAATCGTTCCACATCAGGTACTTCATTTCCAAAAGAACCTACAAAAGAGTGTCTCATTGCTTGGAGGAAATGACCTTTAGAACATAAGTATGATATTCTAATTTAATTTTCCTTGGTACCGGCCTTGTATTTAATCTTGGATCTCTTTAGCCGATCAAAATACATCTCTGAAGCACTCATAGAGGCCTTGTCAGGCCCTCATTAATTTTATGTTGTGGTTGATGCTACAAAAGAATATCGTGTAGAGGATAATCATGTGGAATTCAATATGATCTCCTCTTTCATAGGCCAGGATTGGGATTATGTTAAAAATATACATGTCAAACCCTTGTATATATCATACTTGATAATGGAAATTGATATCTAACGATCCATTATTTACAATGGCTTGGGAATCATCCTCATTCTAAGCACTTCGTCAACCAAGTTTTTACAAATTTCATTTGTCCCCTATACATTAATTAATTGAATTATTATATAAAAGATAATAATTTCATAGAAAACTAAAACTAATGACAGATTTCAGGGATATCTTGTCAGACTCAAAAATCATGGTATTTTAGAATGATAGAAACATTAACATTCTCTGGGGAAGAACATGCCTACAGAATCATGTTTCATTCCCCCATCATACCACCAATGCCTAAAATAGTGTATTAGTTGTCAAATTGGTACATTTTATAGTGACGAAACACAATTAAAATCATGTGAATCAATGTACATTGATGCATGATTATACCAGGTGAAAGGGAAACATTACATGACTAATGATGCTGCTTGAATCAATTCATTGAATGGTCTATAGATTATTTTGGCTAATAAATTGAATAATATCATCGTATGAAGTGTTTTTCTCATCAACCAATTCATTGTGGTGGGCCTATATTTTATGACACCTCAAATGTCTTCTATGATGATTATCGTGAAAACTAAACTGACACCAGAATTGATGTTTTCAACTATTTGAGAAGTAATAAAATACCTATTGAATGTTTCTTTATTCCTTCCCCTAATCATTGATGAATCCGTGTTTCATCATATAGGGTTGATGAATATGTCATTTAAATGAGGGAGAAAAAAAATTCCCATTATCAATCCCTCATCTCCCCTTCATATCATAGAAAAATCTATGTGCCATCAATCAATCCATAAGTTTTTAGACTACCTTATGAATGTCCAAATGGATAATCTACAATTTAATCTATGAAAATTTAATCACAACCTATTATTAATGATATATTTGCAAGATTTAATGTATTAGCGGTTGTGGTAGATATGGAATACCTCAGGTACATACCTACACCATTTGAGGAATGTGTCTCTACCACTGTTGATGATCTCAAGTATATTAATTTGGGTAAATAAGAAGATCACGGGACAACTTTTTTTTCAATACAGCTATGAATTAAAAATAATAATAGAAATAAACACCCATTATGATGAAACTCTAGGAAATGTTCACATGAAATTAAATATAAATTCTAGGCCTTATTCTCGAGGTGTCCAACCACCACCTGACCATTCGGTAAGACCACATAAGATTCAAACAGGAAGGAAAAAGGGGACACCGAAGTCATGCCTCCAATATCTGGGATTAAGTGGACAAACAAATCAAGGGTGAATTCATTAATGAAGTTTAGTATAAAAATACTAGATAATATATTTCTTGTATGGAAGAAAAATGGGAAAATCAGGGTATTTATCAACAACCATGATCTCAACCAGCAATGTCTGAAAGATGACTTCCCAAGGCCAACCAAAGATGTACTAATTGATGTGATGACTAGTTATTATATTCACTCATAAATGAATAGTTAGTCAGGGTAAATGAATTTTGGATGTCCCTATAAAATGTATAATATACCGCCTTCAAGACCCCAATGAAGAATTATTCTATCTTATAATGCATTTTCTATTAATGAATGTCGGTACCACATATCAAAGTTCCATGCAAAGAAACTCCAAAAACATTTGGGGGAAAGTTATTTAATGATATATTGATGATCTATTTGTCATGTACTGAAAATTTTCTGACCTCTTGTTTGATCTTGACACCGTCATCCACTAGCAATGAAAACATAGCCTAAAAATGAATCCCTTAATGTGTTCTTTCATGGAAACCTCATGAATGTTTATTAAATTATTTATACACCTTTTTGGCATCAAATAAGACCTCAATAAGTCAAAGTATATTGTTATCTTGTTTCCCCTATATGTATTTAATAGTTTAGATGACCACAAAGACACATTCCCTATATCCAACATTTTATATCCAGCCTTGTTTGCAGGTGTTTTCCTTTCAAAAAATTGATGAAAAATGTGGTTATGCATCATTGGACCGATGATTGTTTAGATGAATTCGAATGTATCATGAAATATCACATGATATCAACAGTATTAATGCTTCATTATGAGGTAAATCCACTCATTTGATATAGGAAATCCATATATAGATCACTAAAAACGTTCATCCTGGAAAAACTATTGTGGGGAATGAAAACATCTTTTATTATATCATTCAAACAATGAATAATGAAAAGTCACATTATTCAGATATCAATAAAAGCTACCAATCATTAATATTCATTGTTCAAAAAATGAGGAACTACTAAAAGAACCAAAATGTTCATATGGTCTCTCTCAGTTACCTATTCCAATATACCCCCAATTTTTTAATATTGATAATGAATTTAGAATGGTGTTCATCTAACATTCAACTGTTCGATATAATGAATGTTCCTCAACAAGTCGATAAAGCCTAGGCATTTTAAAATTTCATACATAAAACCCATGTAAATACATAACATCATTAAATAAAGAATTTTTAGGTGAATATAATGTTATTAATCAAAAAATCCTCTAATCATTAGAGATGTACTTTGATAGAAAATCCAAGAGACTAACATGGTAGACAATGGAAGTCCCCAAACTCCAAAAAGTTGGTTAGGGATCAAGCCCATTTCCCCTATAAATTAATTTTTACCATTATCCACTATATTATGAAAAGGATATAATAATAATGACGTAAAATATTACACAATAATTTTAGGATGAGAACTGGAACTCCAAATATCGTTAGAACACTTTGAGGTGAAAAGAAAATTAGATTTTGTAATCAAATAGAAAAACAAGTATTATGATGGCATAAAACAATATCTAATACCCCGTGATGAATACATACATGGGTTGATTTCAGAGTTTCCCCCAGATCCAGCATTCCATCACACACTATGATCCCATGTGCCTAGGAAGATACATTGAAATATTAAAGTACATCATTGGAAAATCTGTATTGGGATAAAATAGTCATCAACAATTCCCATCGCTGAATGTTTTAACCTTTTCTAAATTTCATAACAGAATAGATCAATAAATAAACCAAGTCCCCTAATAGTATGGTTCTACGACTATTTCTTTGATACACATCATTGACTACCACCCGAATGGATTACTCACATGAAATAAAATTGAGAACGATAAAATTTGAAGGATTGAAAAAAATCACTATTTATGGTTTCCCATATCACTATAAAGTATTCTATAAATGGGGATTTGATTGGGTGCATATTAGTTGAATTGATATATAAATGACCATTGATTTACAAAATAATTACAAATAAGCTCTCGTGGTTCCCACTAGTCAGGATACATTATTTTCCACCAAATCGTATGGCCTATATACTTCTATCCTGTGATGATGTTAGATTACAGTGACTTCACAATGAAATTTAATTCCAGGAAAGTTCAATCCAACTTCATCAATCAACTACCATAGTTTCAATATATATCCAAATATATATTGAAATTTTTCATATGAGGAATGATTTTTTTTCTGTCCATACTGGTGATCCCTAATGGTGTCTTAATTATTTCGCATGGGGATCAAATTATATATTTATGTTGCCTTGAATTGTACTAACTAAAAATAAATAGTATTGAATATGTGTTGGGTTAACCCATGAAGATTAAGGAATGAAATGATGAATCATCTAGACTAAATTATAGGTTATTAAAATTTTAGTTTGATAATATTAAAATAATTATGGAAATTTAAAAAATAAATCAAAATAGAGATACATAAGTGAGGAGAATTAGTTTTCATAAGTGGTTTTACAAAATAAATTCATCCTTGATTCCAAAAAAAATCATGTTACATAGATGTGAAACCAACCGATATTATCTATTGATTAAATAGTAATTCCCTATCAAACTACCCCATAATCCCAAATAATCTTGAATAGATGATTAAAATACTAGGATTCATATGTTTAGAAAAAAGAAAGTAGAATAATAATTATATTGAGTGCTTATAAACCAATCATCTGAATCCTCTTATGGATTTTTCATTATTGAAAACAAATATCCAATGATTCGTTGATCAAGAAAAAAACATGTAGTCACAACAGGATACTATCTCATAAAATAATATTTACAAGAAAATTTAATTATAGTTATGATAGTACACACCCATTTTGACCAATCCAACTCTCCCCTAATGATTTTTCCAATAACTAATGGGTTGTCCCCAATAATAAATATACCAAATTCAATATGGAAGAGAATTCACAAAAGATGGATTGAGAAGGAAAAGTAATAAAAGTGATATATTGAAATAACATAAAATTTATGTAAGGATTGCAATTGTTGAACAAATGATGAAAATAATGAAAACCTATCTACAACATATTATAATCCTACATTATCCTCCTAACGGTCGTGCCTCTAGCCTCCAATGTAATCCTAGAAGTCTAGGCTAAACCCCATATAAATAAGAAATTAAGTCCTTACCAGGAATCCTATGGTCTAATACCGCTTTTAATTCCCATTACGATTCAAATGACGTCACAAAATCCTATAAAAAGATCTGCTGGAAATCATTTTTTTTGGTTGTATCAAGGAATTACAGGATGTGTAATTGGTATTCACATAATGTAATATAGATCTAATATTTTCTCTGTTTATTTTTTATATGTAGATATCTCATGTGAAATTAATCAAAGATTTTTAATTTTTACCCTTTTTACATCGTGTAACTAGATTTCACATCATGTAATGATGATTCAAGGCATTCTTTATGTCTTGTATCATGTTTTTAAACAAAAGAAAACATTGTGTAATGATTATACATGACATGTAAAATGTGATTTTAAAAATAGAATCTATGTTTCACCCTACATCTACAAATTTTTCCTTGGAAGATATCTATTATCATCTTTAAAATCTAGAGTCATGTCACTTTTCATTGCTTGTGTTGTGAAGTTTCTTTTTTTTATAGAATTTCCATGTCTTCCTTATGATTTCTTCAAATCTTAATGTTTCATAAGAATTGGTAAAAAATTAATATTCGGAGTAAATGTTCTATTAAATCTATTTATATGAAATTAATTCATATATAAAGAAACATAAAACTATGTATACAAAATAGTGTTATCAAATACCCTCCCTAAAAGAACATGTAGATAAAATAAATCCAATGTTCTACTGAATTATTCTCAAAATGTGATGAGGAAATACCCTAAAATATGTTGGGGAAAAATAATTTTATGAATCATGAAAGACAAAATAATTATCAGGATTGGTTTCCCCCCTAAAATAAGGATAGACAATGACACCAATATATGTCCTACAAATGTGGAAAATATATATCAGGAGTACAATATCAAATCAATCCATTCATCCCTCTATCAGGAAACAACTAATCGATAGATAGAGGCCTTTAATGAGATTCTGTCAAACATACTTCAACAGATGGTGGATATAGAACAAAACTATTTTTTTAAAATTATGTTTCATTCCTTATTACTTTACTATAATATAACTCATACTACCACCTAGAAGTCCACGTATTCATTAGTATATGAGCCATAATTAGTCCATACCATAGTGGTCTAATTTCCATTGCTACATATTTCCATCTGTGACTAGCTATCTAAGAAATAAAAACACCAAAATTAACCGGATGAATTGGTGGGAATCCATGTCAAAAAATTTACACCTTACATTACTTTTATGTTCATAAAAATGGGATAGTGTGTGATTTTAACAATAATGTATATAATTTTTCAATCCTGTAAGAAGAAGTTTTATTGGTCATTACAATTACAATGATACTTGGGAACAAGCATCCAGAACCTCAGCCAATGTGGTAAGAACCGTATTCTAAAAATAAGGTCCACTCTGATTATTCCATGATAGATATGGATGGATATAAAATTACAACCCAAAACATTATGACAATTATAATAAATAATATCTTGAAAAAAAATTCAGCATGGCTCATCTTTATGTTGTTAAAATGCACAACCATTCCTTGATGCATGAACATTAAATTCATGAAAACCATCTTAGCTAAAGGATATTAAATTACACATTACTATATATAGTCCAATTTTTATAAATCTAAACTACATATCATATCATGTTGATCAGATGATGTTAAAATTTATGGTTCACATCTAGGTTGAATGACTTAAAACTTCATAACAATTCAATCCATATTTGAGAGGATCAAAATATTTGGTGCTGGTACCCCACCACTCTTTGGATCAAGAACAATTCATCGCATTATTATCATTCTAATGAGATACATAGTGAATCCTGGACCTCCCATCTTAGGTCCAGCCTCAATAAAAAATCCATCTTTTCCATGTGTGTGAATATGACCAAAACAAAATACTATTAATGAACTACATGTTCCTTTATTATCATTATAATGATATATGTAGTGATGCATAAAACATATTTCATAGTCCTATCCATCATTATAGAAAATATAAAATCCCTTGTTACCCCATTATATATATAGTTTGTTGAGGAATTGTTTGAAGAAACTATGTGTGGATTGGTTCTAAATCCAACAAGATAGGTTGTAATTCCCATATCTACATTATAGGCCAAGCCACAAAATTTTCCCTCTTTCACATTAGGTAAAAATTTTCATCCCTTAAGGAAGGTAAACATATCAAATTTCAAGACTACATAAGGATTTATTTTCATTCTATTGAGATATGTAGAGATGCTTGGATCTCACATCCCGGTCTAGCCACATCAAAATATTAATACACCTATATTTCGCATATATTTACTTCATGTAATTAATGAATTATTTGGTAGTCCGTGATTCACACACTGAGAATAGCTCGTTTAATATTATGGGTTTTATTAAATAATTTCTCTTCATAATTAAGGCATATAAATTTACATCAACTTTATCATGATCCTTACTACATGTCCCTAAAATGCACCCCGGATATCATTGTCGCGTAACTTTAAACGATATAGATTCCACATGAACTACATGTTGATTCATTCCCATTATAATGAGATAGGTAGTGTCATCTAGATCATAAAACATTGGCCTGTCCAAGCAGAATACAATAAATTCACAACTCTCTTATGTATTAGTCTGATCTACATAAGAGGATTTAATATGGTGTCTCACACCATGCATGAGACCATGTTAATTTTTTTCCTTGAATGAACTCAATTAGATTGGGGTGTCATATTTGGAACTACATGTGGCCTGATTATTATTCAAAAAAGATTAAAAGTGACTCCTGGGACATGTTCTATTGTCTATCCATGACATTCCATTTCATTTCAATTCACCTTCTTCCATGCCACATAACATTAAACTACATGGATGATGTCATATTCTCATGAATATAAATTTTATTGTTTACAAAGAACTATATACGTCATGAATCAAATTTCATTGAGATATATAGGGACACAACGACCATATTTTCTAGACTCTGCTATGGTATAATTAAATAACACTACCTATCATGCATATAAATAATGATCTATGAGAAATATCATAATTTGATTATCCTCATTTAATGTTCCACCTAGGAAAAAAATATTTCCCCTTCCTACATGTGAGTTGGATTAATAGAAGGTACTCAGGACATCTTGTCCAATATTGGATTAGATTCTTCCTTTATGCTCAAACATATCCCTTCCACACACCACAATCCAAACCATGGAAACCTTTGAATCATTAAAATCTTTCTCCAACTACTGGGATCATAAATTCTAATCCATAGGGACCCATTTTCCATAGTATTCAATTACACAACCCTGTTATATTATCATAATATGACCACATAAAATGAATTTCATCTAAGTGATTCTACTATTTAACTATGTTATAATAGGACCTTTTTAGCTTTTCATAAATTCTACTAAAATTGTGATTCTTAGTAAGTATTATTATCACTCTCAGGGGAGGCCTCTTCTTTTTCCATAAGCATTGTTGACATAATGTTTGATCATTGAATTAAATTTTTTTTCATATTAATCCACCATAAGATTATTCAATATCATTTCATTTGATCTGGGAACCCCAATGATCATGGTTTATAATTTCATCCCTTATGTCCTAAGTATATTGGAAAATAATTAGTGTATTAGGCCATATATGACCCATCATTTACAAAATACAAGGTCTCGTTATTATGAACTAAAACTATAGGTACCACTATTTCCCAAATTTTTGGTTTGACTAGCATGGGAAACCTATTCTCATATCCTCAAGTCATCTTAACATACAATGATCCTACCATATTAAGGTACTTTACATCAACAAAAAAAACTCTGTTTCAAATGAAATCTGAATCAAAATAATCATCCTTCAACAAGTAGAAACACAATTTAGGAATTCATATGAACTTATTATCTTAAATATGATATAAAAAACCTAGTTTAACTAAAATGATTTTCCATTATAATGTGCCTATCAACTAAAAGAATCTACTTTTCAACTATTTCGTAACACTTCCCCATTGGATATACAAATTGTCGTCCATAAAATGGGTTTGTCAACCCGAGGTAACATCATCCTCAAAAGATACCTCCTACATCTCCATAATCTTTTTTCCTTATAAAACTATTTGGATTCAGAGATGCCAAGAATAAATAGTTTGTCATTCACCTCCTTATACATAAATGTGATGGCACATTCCCAAGTTGATTTACCTAAAATGGGAGAAGTATTATACTTTCATTCAATTATAATGACCTTTAATGGTATCCCCATAATGACCTTGTTGTATGATATTAAACTAAATAGCATACATTTATATTTTTTAATACATTAAAATACATATAATAACATCTTATTCATATGGTATTAAACTATACAACAATTTCCTAACTATAAGTTATTAAACTATATAGTCTATTTTGTGGTCACCTAACATTAAACTAGATGATACTTCAATAATTGTATGAAACTTTCCATCCTATCTGACATAAGGAACATGAAATAATATACCCTCTTCCACACTATACAAATATAAATTGGAGTTTTTTACCATTCGTGGAATATTCCAATATGAATTCTCCCATCATTCACATACATATTCCCTTGGAAATACCACCCATTATGATTATGCGAAATAATAATATCCATAAACATCCCTCGACAATCATCGATAGAATATCAAAATTCATTAGAATTACTTTTCCAAACTATGCTATAACACACCCTATTTGGATTTTCATAATTCTCCCACTAAATTTTAGGGCCCTTCATCATATGGATTCCAATGTTTCTCTATGCTATAACAATACCTAGTTGGTTATGCATAATGTCGACCAAAAAATGGGGTTTTAACCAGTAGTACCTTCAATATCTGGAGAGATCTCCTATATTAAAATATCCCATGAAAAAATTGTTTTAGAATCCTATTTTTGAATATGGTTTTGCTAAATATCTTAGATACATGTCTCACACCGTATTATTGATTCCAAAATCAGAAAATCTCGACTCAAAATTTTACATTGAATATCTAATGATTTTCCAACATTCTTGGCCCACATGCTTTGTTTGGTTCATCATTTCAAAACTGATGGTCAATATTGTTCATCCTAAAACAATAATCAAATTAGTATTTATTTAAATAAATTAAAATGCCCAGTGAATGAGAACTTGGACTCACTGTGTTGGAAATACTCAAAGGGTAATCTAGCTAAAATTCGAGTCTCATATTACTAGACCTACACTCTACATGGGTTATGAAAAAAATTCATATATGAAGAAATAAATGTAAAAAACTTGTTAACATGAAAAACCCTAAATGGATTTCTATGAAAAATCCAATTATCAATTATTATGTATTATTTATGTAATAATTAGGTAAAAATTAGTGTTATGACACAAAATACATAGTTTTTAAGGATTTCAATATGACCCTAGAAAATATATAACAATGTCCACATGGACCTGGTTGCATATTAAAATTTTTGATCATCATTTAAGAGTTGAGACAACTACAAATATAACCATCTAATTTTGGAATGAATCAATATACCCTATAGATACCTTATAACTAGATTAATTTTATTCAGAACGAATCTAAATAAAAGATGTATTTTTTCATATTGATATATGTTCATAGAAAGTTTTCATATAAATCAAGGTGTGTACCTAAATTAGGAACCATTTTTGAGTTTGATTTGAAATGTGTCTTTATACTAAAATAAAGAGATGATTGGATTACCTTGGGTTGTTACACAAAATATCCTTGAGACATAATGAAAAGATCTAAATGTGTCTCTATATCATTCATATGGTCAGTGACAATAGAGAAGGGACCCGACCAATTATCCGAGACTACAACCCCATAGTTATCTAGGACATGGCTGCAAGGGTGAATCCAATATGTTATGTAGTTTTTTGTTAGCTGAGTTTTTTATCCCTAGTGGTTTTTTACTAAAACCCCTATGCACCAAGAGGCTATTAAAAGCCCTACCCATATAGTTGAGAAGTCCAAGCCACCCATATGTGTGGAACCTAGGAAAATAATTTATTCTTGGGACAACACATCCTAGAAGTTGTTCCACCCATGTGTGTCGTACCTGAACTAGGTACCTATGTCAGGGACCTATGTGACAGAATCCTTGGATCTAGGTTGAATTTTTCCTGTAATTTGGTATTTAGGGTCCCTCATCCAAAATTATTGAAAAACATGATAAACTATAGACACTATGATCACCCTAGAACATCTCCATGTCCCTCAAAAACATTAGGTAACTCACTAGAACCTAAGATAAGCAGTAATTATGTCGTGTAAGGGAAAAAATAACCTCCCATGGTCTAAAATACACAACACAGGTGTAAGGAAACATTTTCCCCAAGGTATATGCTCTCTAGTGAGGGGTCCCCTTCAATAAATAGGGAACTTGAAAAGATAAAATTTGGAAAACAAGATGACACCCATTAATCCCTGAGAAAATAACCTCCCATGTGTTTTCTACCAGGTAGATTGTTACCCAAGACACACCCAGCTTGAATATTCTACCTGCGTGAAGCTCTGTCGGTTTATGCAGGCCTACCCAGTGCATGGCCCACTGTAGTTCACCAAGCCTGTACCATATATGAGACACTTATCAAACTCCCTTAAAGAATCCAATGGATGGGTAACACATTCTTTTCATCCCTCATATGAGATGGACCAAATTAAAATTTCCAACAAATCCTCCAATATTTCAAATACATGGATAGAGGCATAGTAGCGAGTCTTACATTTGGATATGAATTCATTTAGTCATATGTGTAACACAATTGTTCAATATGGTGTGTACGGTACTAGAGGTACATGTAGATATGAATTCACAAGGTCACAATGGCCTCGACCCTAGGGGATGTGTTTGGGACCTATCTGTCTTGGACATTACCATCCCCCATTGTCTCTAAGACTAGGGATCTCTGGTTCTAGGTTGGGATACAAGGAATGATATCCTCTTCTATTCCCCTAGAACAAATTTTATGGAATCCCACATGGGGTAATCCCCAAATATTTCTTACGATAGGCATTACTATTCATCCTCTTATCTTTTCCAGTACATTGATGGATATATCATCAGATGTTAATATCCTTGTTATCAAAATAAAAGAGAATACTAGGAAATTAGAATCCCAAGACTTTTTACCTTTGGGCTCAAATATTTATATATTAATAGAAAAGTAATATTGTGTGGTTTTTCACACATACAGGTTCATCATATTTATCATACTGAGCAAGGATTATTTGAGCTTATAGGAGTGTGTTTATCATGTCATTATTATGATACCAAAAAAAGAATGGGATCCTACTTTTGAGAAAGCTCCATCAAAACCTCCCAAATAGTATGGAATCATCTTTAGAGAATTCCCCAACCCAATCCTCTCTAATATACATACATCTTAAAAAGATAAACCTAAGAGAACCTCTATAGTCAGGGGTCCTCACAACCAAAATACGAGTGATTTGTTTCCTATCCAAATGGGATAAATATGAAACATCAATGTTGTCAAAATATAACACCGAAAATGAACACTAATTTTCTCTAGAACTCATATCTAATTAGGTCCTATCATAATAGGGATCTCATACACCATAAATGTTTTCTAGGTGTCCGCAAAAAAATTCCCACACCAATATTTTAATTAAAACATTCTCCAAGATGTATATGTTTCATGATAATAAACTAAAAGATTTATTTCTGATCACATGACCTTAATTGGTATAATGTGTCATGTTAGGTGGCACCAAACACTGTGGGTTCTGATTCTTCACATGAGCATATGTATGATTCCCATTCATTGGTCCAATCAGAAATAAATAACACACATGACCCTTGATGATTTACTCCATAGTTCCCCACTATGTCGAAAACAACTATTATCATAATAAGACAAATAAAGAATATATAATCAATAATAAAAAGATCATACCCTTTATATAGATCCTCATATACATATATATATCTCCATTGCTGAAGAACCTCATATACAGACATATGAATATAAATTACAGACAAGGTAATTGTTTATTTTTAATTCATGGGTGACCATAATAATACTATGTAAATAATTAACGATTCATGAACATGCCTTAAAACTATAATAGATTCCCAAATATAGATATAATTCCCACCAAAATGGTGTGATAATCCCAAACTCTTATTCTCTTGACCTATGTGAGTTCTTATGTCTCATTGGCCCAATCTCCCAATGAGTACCTACCTTTGGAAAGAAATTCCATGAGTCATCATGTATATAGAACAGTTGGGAGGTTCCATATTCACAAAAAACCCCATTGGAATACATTTGATATTAGTGAACTTGACATGAATGATTCAATAAAATTCAGCCAACAACATTTTATCATATGATGAAAAATATCCTTAAAAAATAAATAATAACACCCACCTCATATCCTCTTACATAAATTAAATTTAAATTCTTCCCAATGTAGTTACAATTACAGCCTTTCTACCCTGATATATTAATGTCCCATTCATTTAATTATTATGAAAATAATACTGAAATATTATATGTATTGGTTAGATTAGTGTGATAAATTTACATATTACATCTATTCAAGAAAAATAAAAATTCCATTCTTAAAGTCTTATCAGATACATGTCTTGATAGATATATCATAGAAATACCCTTTTTTATTTCTCTCATGTTTCATTTTTTTATTGTGAGTGGGGTTACAAAAGGACTAAAATTAAAACGTGGGAGTTGCTACTAGATTTATCTCTTAATTTATCAATACTTTCGGTAATCATTTTCTCCATCATTAAAGTAAACAGTCAATGTTAAAAAAAATTATGAGGTATACATAATGTGATTGGATATCATGGTCATAAATTATAGATTATTTTATCTTAATAATAAATGAATAATTCTTTAGTTTTATATCACATTTTTTGAAAATTTTATTTTACAAGTATTAATTATCATACCATAAAGGCTTCATCATACAATATATATAAAATATTCTTCCATGTCCCTAAATATATAATTTTATAGTTGAGGCATGGATTTTAATTATTTTCTATTTCAAAATTGTTAATTCAAGTCAACACAGATTTAAATCCCCCCATCCAATTTTAAAAATATATATATACCACTTATAATTTATGAAATAATAAATATTTTCCCAACTTTGAAAAATTAAATTAGGCGAGACATATTTCCAAAGGAACTCCCAAAACTATCCTTTATTTATCTTTTCATAGCCCCTCCTGTATGGATATAATATTCTAATTATATCATGAATCAGCATTGCCTTACTAATTGCAAACTAATTCATATTTTGAAATAATATGTTATTAATATCATTAAACCCAATATTTCATTCATTCCATATTATAAAATTCATTTTACAACTAAAAATGCACTGATCAAACATGTCACATATTTTTTTAAGAGAATGCATAACATTAATGTAATTTTGTACCACAAAACATCACTAATGTGATAGATAAAGGTTGATAGATAAATTATTCTAGTTCTTTTTTTAAGACCAAATATTTCGATCTTCCCGAATGTGACATTTTTGTATTTACCATATCATGATATTAAATATTTTTAAATTGTTTTGGGGAAAATTATGCTCCTATAAACCAATGATTTTTTATTATTTGATAAGGTACATCCATTCTCATATGTCATTCATGACCCATGTACAATATCTTTCTCCCATTTAGTTGTTGATGGCATGAATACCCTTATCTATTAATATGTTATAATTTATTTCCCTTAACAATATATCCATTTAATTTTACATATATATGAGATACAATTATATATAAAATTACCATTAAACATTAAAGGAAATATGATTTGTTGTATTTAATATGCACTATTGAATGTCCCTCCCTTAGAAAATTGAATTAAATATTTAAAAATCAATAAAATTATCAGGTTTATTTGTATAGTAATAATCATGCTCATCATAACATATATTATCGTCATATATCCCTATAGGGACATGTTGTAAACTACTGACATAATAATAAATCAACTATTTTAGCTACTCAAAATTTGATAGGCATTCATTCTATATATGAACAGTCACATTGCAAGATTTTTATAATCATTTCCAAAATTAAAAAAAAATTTCATAATAATTATAATTTGGAATCTTTTTACCTTGTGGATGTATGTCATTTAAAAGTTCAAGAATTTTAATGAAAATTTCATCAGACCAAAAACTTCATTCAATTAGGTTATCTAATTTCATCACTATTGATAACACTATAAATTTAATACAACCAAAAAATAGTGGTTTTTCATGTTGTTAATAATTTCATTCTATAATTGTAATTGTTTCTACGGTTTAAATGAAGACATACATGAACATACCAATCTAGACCCTCTTGTGTGGAAGTAAGACATTGGTTCCACCCCAAGACCACCTCTAATTATTATGTGGTTGTTGGCCAACACTACTTAAATGTATGCGACTTCATGGGATTCATTATCTATATACAGATGTACCAAACACACATGTCCACACATGGGAAAATAAACAGAGAATGATAAATAATACTAACTTCATTTTATATATTATATATAAACAATTTTAATATCCACAAGGATTATAAATTGCATAATACATAATGAGAAATGGAAATGAGCACCAATGGGAAAAAATGAAATCCAACATAAGAACTTGGGATGAAGAGGTCATCACACTAAGACATCTCCAAAATAGAAACTGCCCAATTATTATCTGCTATTAATACCACTTGACTCTTCTAACTACACCTAATGAATGATTGATATTTTGAATTATCTCGAAATATGACACAACTGGTCCAAAACAACCAAGAACACCTCATGACCCAATATTTACTATACATGCACAACATGTCTCAGAAAATTTATTTTTCATGGGTGAGTATAAAAATACCAAATATGACTCCACAAAACTAGGATAATAAAAAAAGAAATAAGTTATCTTAAAACCGATGTATAGAAAAGAATCCCAATCTTTGTGTAAGTAATTGAAAGTTTATATACTAAATGACTATAATTTTGAAGAATAAATGGAAGACATTGTTTTATTAAGTGTAATTTATTATGGTCATACCTCACATGTATCTATGAATGATTGGGGAACCAGAAATAATAAAATTTATTAATTCAATAACCCAGATATCTTTTCCACTTATACGGGAGCCTTGAGGTGGCCAAGGAGTCATAAATTTCAAATTATATTAACTGATAAACCTCTTTAACATCTTTATTTACACAAGAAACCATAATGGTTAACGTCTTCCATACGAAATCAAATGTATATTAATAGAGGGAGTATTACACCCTGTCATTCACAATAATTGATAATATGTCACCATTATAGAAACTCATAAGGTAAACATATCGCCATCAAATGATACATGTAGTTATAGGAAGAATAAACCTATACGACCATTATGACAAAGTATATGATACATATCAGGTCACCTCACGAAAATTGATATTGGGGAACCATGCATCACCAATGGATATGTATCCGTTAAGGGGAAAATTAACCCTGATAGAATACTCGCTCCGTGAGTATGATTAAAATAATATCGGATGGATCTATCTTTATATATAGTGGACCGACACTACATGTATCACACATAATCATATAATGGACTAGGATTCCACAAAATTAGGTAGAGGAAGATAATAAAACAATAGTAAAAATATAGGGTACTCTGCCACATTGAAAAACATATAGTAGACAAAGAGGAATTAACCTAACCCATGAACACTGTGATCATCACTTCTCAAATTCATCATCTTTTATATAGATATAGCCATAAAATCTAAAAATATCACATGTCAAAAAACATTTAATTTCCAAACAAACTAAAAAACTATGAACTATGAGGAAAACTACGAAAAGTAGTTTATTTATTTTCCAAAACCAGATACCCACTAAATTGGTTTGGAAAATAACCTAAAATAAGAAGAAAAAGTTTTGTGGCTGCAACTCAGTATGACACATTATTCCATATTGAGTTCCTAGTACCCACACATTCCATGAATCGACCTTTCTATTTTTTTAATATATTTGATTCTCCCTAACATGATTATTAGGTTAAACCACTACCAATAATTCCATCCACATAAATAGTCATCCGAGTATGGTCTCTAATGAACTATATTTGTGGATGATCCTATTCCATCATAATCAGTCACAATTAACGACTAGTTCTTCTAAGTCTCTATTGGCTAGTTGGCATTAACATACTCCATAAATCTATCTAATGCATTATGAAATCCATATCCAAGCCACCATCTTCCCCTATATTGTCTTGACTCGTCCTCTGGGCCCGTGCCATGACTACCCCAAGCCCGCCTTCCCATAGGCAAAGGGCTGATGACTAGCACCAAAGGCATAAATCCTGATATAAGGGAAGGCATTGCCTTTATATAAGTAAAAAAACACAACAGAGAATGCAACGAAGTAAACACTAAGAAACCCGAGTACAAAAGTATGTGCTGAAAAGTAAATGGTCCAGAATAAAAACCCAACTGAAAGTATAGTACAATAGAAAATAATGTACAGTAGCATTAAAGTAAATCAGAAACCACCAAATCGTCCTCCGGCTATCCCACCTGAAGGGTGGGTACATATGATCTCCTCATCTCCTCGGATCCAGCCGTCCGCTTCGTGTACGTCCCGCCTGATAGTCCACCTCCGGATACCATCATGCTCCTCAATACTCTACCGCGATCAGCACTATCCTTCATCTGCAACAAACACCACGTAGTGCGGGCATAGCTTGTGCAGGGGTGAGTATACGATACTCAGTAGAGACCCCGAGACCCCCAAAGGTCTCCCAGAATCCACAAAGGATAAACCACAATGGAAAGATACAAACACGAAGTATCAACCAACTCTACTTATGTATATGCCCATACATATACCTAAGTCATAAATTCCAGTTCGGCTCCAACTCACAGGCCCAAGTACAACCCAGTCCACATAGGAAAACACAACCTAGTCCACAATGGAAAACACAACCCAGTCCACCCAGAAAAGAAAGTCAATCATATCGATGATATTGATTAGAAGCCAAGGCTCACCTCACACAGGAAAGAAAGACAATCATATTGAAGAAAATAATTGAAAGTAACGACTCAACTCACATTTTTATACTACTCATGAAGAGGGGCGGAGATGATAGATGTAGACTCTATATTATCTCCCTTGTCGAACCCACGTAGGATCCAAGTACAGAAGTCATCACTGTCGAACCCACGTAGGATCCAAGTACAGTAAACATCACTGCCAAACACACGTAGCATCCGAGTACAATCATCATTGTTGTCAAAGCCACGGAGGATCCAAGTACAGCCATCCTCTCAACTGAACCCACGTAGGATCCAAGTACAGTTGTCATCGTTGTCGCATCCACATCCAGCTCTAGGGTTCCCGCACACAGCACGCTCGATTCTGAGATGGTCCGCTCCACAAGCCAAGTGGGTAGATACATCAACTTTCACGAAGTCCATATTTGATGTATCACAATGTTTCGTCTCTTCAATAGGAACTCAATCTGACACACGACACGTCAATCGGTCACTCGGTCTGAGAGTTGTTGTCATTTCTGTCCCAAGGGCCCATTTGGTTTTTAAGCTAAATCAAACCCAAACATACTCCAGCTACATCCAAACCTCATGATAAGTGAGCCAAAATAACCATCTCACCATGAGAAATTCAACGTAATTGACGACACATTATTCGGACGTTCGGTCCTTAAGTTATAATTGTTTCAACTCTAAGGGCCCTGTTGGATTCGGTTTCGAACCAACCCTACCATAAACAAACTTTGCCGAAACCTCAAGTGTAATATACCGAAACAACCAACATGATCAAAGGATCCCTATTCAACTGACGGTGCATCGATCGGAGGTCTAAAGCCCAACTTATGGGCATTTGAATGAACCTGGTCCGAAAATAGGGGGTTTGGGCCTGGTCCGACCCGGCCCAATACCCCCTGGGTCGGCCCGAATCGGGCGACTCGACCTGGGTCCTGGTGTGGCCGGATGGGGCGTGGCCCGTCCAGGTGGGGCACAGCCGGCACGGTCCGCGTGGCATACGACCCGACTTCAAGGACGGCCGTGGCTCGACACTGGCAGACCTTGGAACAAAGGGGGGCCACTCCCCCTTGTTTCAGAAATGGCCGACCGTAATGGTCGGCCTTGGTGTAACTGCAGGACCCCCTCGTGTCCCGCCTCCAGGTGGCGCCAGCGGCCCACATAGTCGGCTGCCCCTTGGGTGTTCGCAATGGCCTAAGTCTGCGGCTCCTGTCTGATCGGCGTGGGGCGACGACGCCATGCCCCTATGTCACGTCCCACTCCATCCATGGTCCCATCGTCCTCATCGGTGCGGTGTGACGGAGCCAGGAACCACTGTTTCGGCCCACCCTGACCGTGGTCCTCTTCATCATCGCACGGTGCAATGGAACCACATCGCCTTCACCTCGAACATCATCAATGATCAACAATAAAAGTAGAGGAGGATCGGTCGTGTTTGTGTGGTCCGTTCTCCTCCCGTTATGACGATAAAAAGCGGCCAAACATTATGTAATGAAGAATGGTAAAAAAACATGAATGAAGATAACCCCTACCTCAACAGAAGTTCCCAGTTGTCAAGCACCACAGATGATGGTGTCATTGGCGAATTCTTGCATCGTTCTTTCCTTCCATTCCACGGAAGAGGAAATGGAAGAAGATTCCAGGGTCGCCGAGTCGATGTTCTTTGTCGGAGTCATGGCATTCTTCAACAAAGGAGATTAAGTTCTTCATGTCTCAAGAGCTCTCTTCCCTTTCCCTCAACACAACAAGACCACCAAACAAGCTAAAATAAGGCTTCTCCTTATTTTATTAATCCATTCTATGCATTTCAAATTAAAAAATTCAAGAAAAATTAATTCACATAGTTAATGAAACCATGTGTTGTCTAATTAATTAAGTGATATATTGGAAAGATTAATTTGGGAGAGAGAGAAGAGGAAGAGGATAGGTTTCAGAAGTTAAGATGAGTTACAAATTTCTAGAGGGGGTTAGAGGAATTTTAAGGAATGTGAAGGGGTAGGGCTCGTGTGGGCCCCACCTCACAAATATCCTCACATGGGTAGTTAGGGGCTTGTGGGTCCCACCCCAACTACCCCATGTAGGATATAACCACTAGGATAAGAATAAAAATTGTTCCACAATTTATATTCAATTCATTATTAAACCACATTTTTTAACAACTCCTCCCAAGAAAACGCATATTTGGTAAAGGTCCTCCTAAGAAATTACCGGCACTGCGGTTTCATCGATGCCCTCAGATCTCAATTCCGATCACTGGTTCAAAAGATAGAAAAATCTGCTCGTTTTTTCACTAAACGTAACCGAGCTAAACTTCATAAATTGACTCTAGGAACACCAGGCCTCAGAATCAAGTGCCATTAGGAACTACGTACTTGTAAAATCCCAATGAATTTAATAAAAAAAATTCCCTCGAAATTTACGAGTATTTACATTACTCCCACCTGAAGGATTTACGTCCACGTAAATATATAACACAAACCAAGAAAACAAATGAGGGTACTGTGCATGCATCTGAGCCTCCCGCTCCTATGTGCTGTCATGGAGGTTCCCATGCTGGAACCTGATGCGCACTAGAGGAATAGATCATCCACATAGGAACTGCTCATGTCGATCCTCAATCTTTATCGGGACCTCCGCAAAAGTCTCCCCTTCATCGATGTCAATCTCCCCATGGTCGATGATATGCATCGGGTCATGCATGTATATCCTCCGGGAATATACGTGGAAGACGTCATGCACCCAGTGTAACTGAGTTAGAAGAGACACGCGATAAGCTACCTCACCTATCCGACTGTGAATCTAGAATGGTCCGATGAAGCACGGAGATAACTTGCCGCCCTGGCCAAATCTTCATAATCCATGTCGAGGTGAGACCCATAAGAAAATGTGGATGCCATCCTTGAACTGTAGTTGTCTCCGCCTCCTGTTAGCATTGGACTTCAGTCGGCTCTGCGCAGTCCTCATCCGCTCCTAGATGATCTGTACCTTTTCTATCATAGCCTGGACCTTCTCTGGTCCTACAAGTGCTGACTCCCTAGGGTCTGTCTAGCACATAGGTGATCTGCAAGGTCGGCAGTACAATGCCTCATATGGTTCCATCCCGATGGTGGAGTGGTAGTTGTTGTTGTACGCAAACTCCACCAAAGGTAGGTGATCCTCTCAACTATGACCAAAGTTGAGAACACATGCATGAATCATGTCCTCAAGAGTCTGAATGGTCCTCTCTTTCCGGCCATCTGTATGAGGATGAAAGGTGGTGCTCAGGCGTAGCTGTGTCCCAAATGCCTCCTGTAACCCCTTCCAAATCCGGGAAGTAAAACGACCGTCTCGATCAGAGACGATAGACGATGGAACACCATGAAGCCGTACGATATCTTAAACGTAGAGGCATCCCAAGATCTCCATTGATCCCTTATCTCTGATCGGTTGGAATTGGGCCGACGTGGTGAGTCAGTCAACGATCACCCAGGTGGAATCGTGTCCTTTGGAAGTACGTGGTAGCCATGTCACGAAATCCAGAGATATCTCGTCCCACTTCCACTCCGGGACCTCTATGAGTTGTACCAAGCCTCCTGGTACCTGGTACTCTGCCTTCACCTTCTGGCAGGTGAGGCATCGTGAAACGAACACTGTCATAACCTTCTTCATACCCAGCCACCGGTGCTATAGTCTGAGATCCGGGTAAATCTTCAGCACTCTCGGATGTACCGCAAAAGGGGAAGTGTGAAAATCCCTCAGCACCTCCTCCCATAATGCAGCTGGTACCTTGGAACATCCCCTGAAAAAGATAACGTCCTCTCCTCCTATAGAAAATCCATAACGTGCCTATCATGTGGAAATCTGTACACGTCGTGTGTCATAGTCAACGTCCCCACGCCGTGCCACTCTGACCGCTAAAGTATTGGAGAAGTGACAGTGAGGGATGGTAGAAAGGTTTCCCCATCTCTATCCATGAAGGATATCTACAAAGAGGCTAACTGCTCTATATACTCTCCAATTAGCTGAATGACTGCCCTCCCACTGAGAGCATCAACTACTATGTTCCCCTTCCAAGGATTATAGACTATCTCAAAGTCATCGCCCTGGAGGAACACGAGCCATCGCCGCTGTCTTAGGTTTAGGTCTTTCTGCCAGATGATGTACCTGAGACTCTGGTGGTTAGAGTAGACTGTAAAGCACTCACCCATCAGATAGTGCCACCACATCTTCAAGGCGAAGACCACTACTGCTAACTCCAGGTCATGGGTAGAGTAGTTCTGCTCATGATTCCTAAACAATCATAAACCATAGGCGATCACTGCCCGCTCCTACATCAGGGCACACCCGAGTCCGGTCCCTGATTCATCGCAGTAAACTATGTACCCTACTCCCTCCTCTGATAGCCTTAAGATGGTTTCACTTGTCAATATCTGTCTCATCTATTGGAAGCTCTACTGACATCAATCTGAACACACGAAAGGTTTCCCCTTCTTCATCAATGCTGATAGTGGTGCTGCAACTTTGTAGAAATCTGGCACAAATCTCCAATAGTACCCATCCAGACCTAGGAAACTCTGCACCTCTGTCACGCTCCTCGGGGGATCCCAAGCTAGTATAGCCTCAATCTTCTCGGGATCCACCACAACCCCCCCCCCCTAGAGAGGACGTTCCCTATGAAGTGGACCTCTCGAATCCAGAACTGACACTTCGAGAGTTTACCATAAAGTTGGTGCTCTCAGAGTGTGTCCAGAACAACACGCAAGTAGTAGTAGTGCTCCTCCTCAGTGGTCAAGTAAATAAATATGTCATCGATGAAGACTACGAAAAATAGATCGAGTTAAGGCTGTAAGATCTAGTTCATGAGACTCATGAACTCTGCTAGAGCATTGGTTATGCAGAAAGGCATAACGAAGAACTCATAGTGGCCATAATGACACCTGAAGGCCGTCTTTTGCACATCCTCATCTCGAACTCTGAGCTGATGATATCCTGACCTGAGGTCTATCTTAGAGAACCATCGTGCTCCCTTGAGCTGATCAATGATATCGTCGATCCTCAGAAGCAGATACTTGTTCTTTACGGTAACCTGATTTAGGTGATGCTACTTGACACATAGTCATAAGCTCACGTCCACCTTCTTGGAAAACAAAATTGGAGAATCCCAGGGTGAAACACTGGGTCAAAGGAAACACTTTCCTTGCAAGTCCTCCAACTGTACCGGTAGATCATGAAGCTCATTGGGAGCCATCCAATATGCTGGAGTAGATATCGGGGCTGTCACGGGGTATATTTCAACATAGAATCCTACCTCTCTACGAGGAGGTAGTCCTGTAACGTCGTCTGGAAAAACATCCGTATATTGATCCACCAAAATAGGAAAACTCGAAATTTGCCCAACAACTACTCCTAGGACGAGAGTAGCCAACTGATGGGTGATCGACAGTCCTCTCCTCTGCGTGAGTCCATCCTACACTGCAAAGGCTCCCTTCTCACCAGTGAAGGTGAACCTTCTCCCATCTGTGCGGACACACCAAAACTTGCGCCTAATACAGTCGGTCTAAGCATGGACTGTAGATAACCAATCCATGCCCAAGATGACGTCATAAGGCCTCGAAGCCGCTAAAAAAAGATCCCAACCTAAGATCTCGCCTCCTAGAGGAAGCTCACACTATCGGTACTAGTGCGTAATCGTCGAGTCTGCTCCCGTGAGAGTCTCTAGCTGTAAGGATCGAGCCAACGACTCCGTCGGAATCTCCAAGATCCATAATAGGGCAGCGAAAATGAATGAATGACTCACTCTTCTGTCTATAAGAACTGCAAAAAGGGTGGAGTTGACATAGATAGTACCTCAAATCATCTCAGTTTCACCGTGGTTGTAAGCCTCCACTGCCTAAATCTGAGCTTGCCTTTGTCCTCCAGCTCCCTGTGGTCGGGGTGGACCTCTTGGTGGTGGTGGTGGGAGAGCCCCGAAGCATTATCCACCACCTGCTGCTCAACCAGCTCCTCTACCTCGTCCAACATCTCCCTGTGGACCGCCACCGTCAAACCTCTACCTTTGCCTGAGTGGTCCCTCAACCGTCTTCTGCTCCTCTACATGGTTGGTCGGGCAGTCACGAGCCATGTGGCCCTACCCGCTGCATGCATAGCACTGCCTGCCTCTCGTATGACTGGCTCTGCTGCGTGTGCCCCGCACCTCCAAACCAGTATACTGAGGTCACCCACCTGATGGTCTGGCCCTCTTGGACCTCTGCGACATCTGTCTACTGCCAACTGCAGAAGAATCCACTACGTGTCGCCCAGTGGTAGGCCTCACTACTGGTGTAGGATCAGCAAGAAAGCACTCCACAATAAGGGCTCGATCCAGTACTTCTGCCTACATCAGAATGTTGAGGGAGATCATTGAATTTATGATCTCATGCCTCAATCCCTACTCGAAGGTCTAGGCTTAGAAGTATGGGTCTCGTACCATGTCTGTGGAGTAGCATGAGAGATCAGTAAATCTCGCTATGTATTGGGCTACTGTCATGCTACCCTACCGCAGCTATAGTAACTCGTAGATGCAGACCGCACAGAGGGTGGATAGAACGAACTCCGAGAAAAAGAGGCTCTTGATGTCCTTCCAAAGTAGAGATGCCTTGTTTTGCACATGGAGAATCATGCTCTACCATCTACCTACTACTTCATGTAGGAGACTCGCTGAATGGATCACCATGAGGTCAGCTGGTGTCCCTACTAGTCTGAAGACTTTGATGATAGCCTCCAGCCAATCCTCGACTTTCTGAGGGTCTGTCTCTCCGCAGAACCTGTGCGACCTCTATTTCCAAAACTCATGCAGTGCACTCAGGCGACGTGCACTCTCAGCTTCTAGGGCTGGTGGCATCGGTGGATCGGTGGGTAGAGGTACCGCTGGTGCCTCCACTATAATAGGGCCCTACACTGAGGCCTCGTCGCTTGGTGGGCTGTCATCTCTCACAATGCTCGGAACCCTAGTTGGCTGATATCATGGGTCCATCCTGAAAAGAAACTGGCACACCACAGATAATACAATATACCTGGTGATCTGACACAAAGTAATCAGAAAGAAAACGTTTAAAATGCACATGTAATCAATGTTTTCATCCGCTGATTCAGAAATTAGAAGTCAGGGTCCAGGTGTATAGATACATCGGTTGCCACACTAACACTGGACTCCCTAGACTAATAACCATACTCATTACCCTTAAAACTATTTCTTCACATAGAATAAATTATCAGAGTCCTATGTTTTGTGGTAGAACTGACTCCTCTGATACCAATTTGTCACGACCCGTCCTTGGGGCCCGTTCCGTGACTACCCCAAGCCCGCATCCCATAGGCCAGGGGCTGGAGACTAGAACCAAAGGCCTAAATCCTGATATATGGGATTTCATTGTCTTTATATAAGTAAACAAACACAATAGATAACACAAGACGAAATAAAAACTAAGTAAACTGAGTACAGAAGTATGTTCTGAAAAGTAAATGGGCCCGAATACAAACCCAACTGAATGTACAGTACAACTAAAAATAACATACAATAGTTGTAAAGTAAATCAAAAACCACTATGTCATAATCCGGCTATCCCACCTATAGGGTGGGTACAGATGATCTCCTCAGCTCCTCGGGTCTGGTCGTCTGCTCCGTGTACGTCCCGCCTGATAGTCCACCTCCGGATACCGTCCCACTCCTCAAGCCTCAACCACAATCAGTGTTGTCCATCTTCTGCAACCAACACCACATAGTGCGGGCATAGCCTGTGCAGGGGTGAGAATATGATACTCAGAAGAGACCCCAAAACCCCCAAACGTATTCTAGAATCAACAAAGCATATACCACTAAGGAAATGTACAAAAAATAAGTATCAGCCAACTGTACTTTGGTATATGCCCTTACATATACCTAAGTCATCAATTCCACTTCGGCTCCAACTCACGGGCCCAAGTATAACCCATTTCACATAGGAAAACACAACATAGTCCATAATGGAAAACACAACCCAGTCAACACAGGAAATCAAGTCAATCATTTCGATGATATTGATTGGAAGTCAAGACTTAGCTCACACTGGAAAGTAAGACAATCTTATCAAAGATAATGATTGAAAGTAAAGACTCATCTCACACAGGTATACTACTCATGAAGAGGGGTGGAGATGATAGATGTAGCCTCTGAATCATCTCCCACGCCGAACCCACGTAGGATCCAAGTACATAAGTCGTCGCTGCTGAACCCATATAGGATCCAAGTACAGTAACCATCGCTTCTGAATACACATAGGATCCATGTATAGTTTTCATCACTTCCGAACCCATGGAGGAGCCATGTACAACCATCCTCACTACTGAACCCACATAGTATCCAAGTACAGTGGTCATCGTATTCGCAGTCACAGCCAGCTCTAGGATTCCCGCACACAACACACTCAATTCCAGGAGGGTCTTCTCCACAATCCAAGAGGGTCGATACATCAACTTTCATGAAGTCTAGAGTTTATGTATCACAACATTTTGTCTCATCAATAGAAACTCAATGCAACAGATGGCGCATCAATCGATCGCCCGGTCTGAGAGCTATTGGGTTTTCTGTCCAAGTTGCCCGATTGGGTTTTAAGCTAAAACAAACCTGTCCATACTCTATCTAAATACAAAACTAAAGTGGAGTAAGCCAAAATAACCATCTCACCAAGATTAATTCAACGTAATTGATGTCACATCATTCAGACGTCCGATCCTTAAGTTATAAATGTTTCCACTCCAAGGGCTCTGTTGGTTTCAGTTTCGAACCAACCCGGTCGTACCCAAATTTTTCTGAAACTTCAAGTGTAATATACTGAATCCACTGTCTCAATCCAAGTATCCCTACGCAACTGACTGTGCATCGATCGGAGGTCCACAGCCCATGATATGTGAGTTTGAATGAACCTAGTCCGAAAATAGGGGTTGGGGCCCGGTCCAACTCGGGTCCGTGTGCGTTCCGATTGGGCACGGCACGACCCGACCTGTGGCGGGGTGCGGCCCGGTGAGGTGCGGCCGGCCCGACCCGCGTGGTTTGCAGCTGGCCTGGCCCACATGGCCTGTGGCCCAGCTCGGAGTCCGGCTGCATCTCAACAATTGTCGAGCGTGGTTCGAAGGGGGCGCCACCCCCTTGTTTCTGAAATTGACGGCTGTAATGTCTGACATTGGTGTAACCACTGGACCCACTCAGGTCCCACCTCCAGCTTCCACCTGCGGCCGGAACAGCCGGACACCCCTTTGGTTTCTTCCACGGCCAAAGGTCGCCACTCTTGTCCGATCAGCACGACGCGACGACACCGTGCCCCTCCGCTGCGGCCCGATTTGGCTGCGGTCTCTTCAGCCTTAACGGTGCGGCGCGATGGCGCCGCACACCCAGCCGCAGGCCGCTCCCGGCCGCGGCCTCCTTTGCCCTCATCGGTGTGGCGAGACGGCGCCAAACACCAACTCCGCGCACCACCACCGCAGCCCTCTTCGTCCACGGTCCTCTTCGTCCCCACGCGGTACAACGACACCACACCAGATTCACCTCAATCATCATCAATGATCAACAATAAAAAAGGGGTGGGGGATCGGCCATGTTTGCATGGTCCGTTATCCTCCCGTTATGATGATAACAAGCAACCAGTGTTTAAGCAACGAAGATCAGAATATAAAACTTGAACGAAGATAACCCCTACCTTGAAAGAAGTTCGCGGTTGTCAAGCGCCACGGATGACGGCATCTTTGGCGAATTCTTGCGTCGTTGTTTCCTTTCATGCCATTGAGGAGGAAAAGGAAGAAGAATCTGGGGCCGCCGAGTCAATGTTCTTCATCGGAGTCTTGGAATTCTTCAACAAAGGAGATGATGTTTTTCAAGTCTCAAGAGCTCTCTTCCCTTTCTCTCAACACAACAAGCCCACCAAACAAAATAAAATAAGGATTCTCCTTATTTTATTAATCCTTTCCATGCATTTCCAATTACGAAATTAATAAAAACCAATTCACATAATTAATTAAACCATGAGTTGTCTAATTAATTAAGTGATATGTTGGCATGTTTAATGAGGGAGAGAGAGAAGAGGAAGAGGGCAGGTTTCACATGTTAAGATGATTTACAAATTTTAAGAGGGGGTTAGAGGAATTTTAAGGAATGTGAATGGCTGGGGCTCGTGTGGGCCCCACCTCACAAATATCCTCACATGGGTAGTTATGGGATTGCGGGTCCGACCCCAACTACACCATGTAAGATATAACCACTAGTATAAGAATAAAAATTTTTCCACAATTTTTATTCAATTATTTATTAAACCACAATTTTTAACAAGTCCTCCCAAGAAAACGCATCTTCGGTAAAGGTCCTCCTAAGCAATTACCGACGCTACAGTTTCATCGGTGCCCTCAGATTTCAATTCAGATCACTGGTTCAAAAGTTAGAAATACTCGCTCGTTTGTTCACTGAATGTACCTGAGATAATCTTCAAAAATTTATTCCGGGCACACCGGGTCTCGGAATCAAGTTCCGTCAGAAATTTAAAACTCATAAAATACCAATGAATTTAGTAAAAAAAAATTCCTTCAAATTTACGGGTCTGTACATATATCATAAATCATTTCTTGTAGGGATCATCATTATTTCCCCAAGCCCCAGTCATTTTATTTTTTCATGGGGCCACTGCTAGAAAACCCTACATCCTATAAAGTGTTGAGAACCAATAATTTATGGTTTTCCATCATCAAACCAAAATGGGAATGTAAATTAAAATATAAAAAAATATCTCAATAAAGTATGCGGCTTTTGAAGTACCCACACCCAGAATGAATTATAATAAGTATCTATTGAAGGACAAATAATATTGTTTTGCATAGTGTTTATGAAACGAGGGAAATTATTTCTAAAAAGGATGTCTTCAGTCATAGAAGAAGATAAATGTCACTAGAAAAACCACTACCAAATAAATACTTCCCATTTTATGTTAAATAAAATTGATACCATATTATTATAAATATTATTTTCTCATTAAAACAAAATTATTTTTATCAATCTATGTGAACTATTACATTTAACAAAATTTGGGTTATTAATATTGTTTGATTCAATATTTTATTTAAAAATTTATTAACTATTTCCAATATACTAATTAAATAAATTATTCAGGAATAAAGATTGACCCCAATACAATTGTTTTTTGGAAAATTATTTTCATAATGGATATGGAGACAAAAATAAAAATTTCGTACCTCAGTTATAGATTTCTCACTTACAAAGTTGTGTCCATATTCATTAATGCAATAAATCTAGAAAGGTGTTCTTTTATTTCTCTGAAATATTCATTTCATTGGAATTAAAAAATATTATTTTATATCTGGATAATACATAGAAAAAATAATTAGGATTATTATGTAATAATCATTGCTTGGTATAGGGTTTTATTAAACCATTAATATAATAATTAAAATAATTACAATTTTAAAAAAAATTATTTAATTCATGATGTTCAATCACAATAAATTGTAATGTGAACAAAAGTTATTCTATCCTTTGTGTAAAAACATTATTCTAAATGAAATAATAGTCTATATTTTCTTATTTGAAACCCAAGTTAGGATATATAATCTATTCATTAGTACTAAAAACAAAAAGACAAAATAATATTTTTTTCATATAAAATTTTGGAGGCTCCGCTATGTAATAAATTTCATGTCGGCAAATCCCAAGGGGAAACATCATAGCTTAGAATCAACAAAACCATAAAACGAATACATGGAAATCAATTAGTTTAAATAAAATATTTTTATCCTTAAAGAAGTAAAATAATTAAAATAAAAAAATTAAAAATGTCTTGTTTGGGAATAAAATGAGTCACCACACCCCTTACCTTTATAGATGTTTATTCTAAAAAGGGAAATAACTGGGGATCCTTAAAACAGAAACTCATTAAATAACCCAAGAAGTAAATAAACCACCCCATTCATGAATTTCCATTATCTCAAATTTTCAAACTCTTAAAATACATGGTACAAAACCATCAAGAATGTATCCTCTTTCACCATCATGATACCAATATTGGCCAATATCAAAGAATGGGCTTTGAAGAAACACCAAATCTCCCTAGGATTGTCATTAAAGTCGAATACACCAAAAAAAATTCTCGTTTATTATGATAATCTTACACATGCGATGACAAGGAATTGTGAATCACAGAAATCAGTCATAGAATAGTTAATTTAAAATGATTCCTTGGGTGGGGGCTTAAAAATCTCCAAATAAAATGTTTTTCCCAAATGGTTATTATTTTGGAAGAAAACCTTCACATTTTCATCTACCACTAATCACATAACAAATATTTCATGCTGATATAAGAATATTTTAAAGGAAACATGAACCAAAAATGCCATATCATCTTTTTTTCACATCTAACTATGTTGGAATAGGAACCAATATCTCTAGCCTGTGATGAAAGTGTGAAATGGTACATACATTAAAAAATCCTCAAAACCATATATGGAATTACTCTATTCACACCTGAATCCCTAATAGTAATACATCTATTATAACAGAAAAAATGGTTTTGTTGTCACAACTTTTATACCAAACCAATAGATGTGAACATCGAGGAACAACACCAGATTCCTCAAACTTCTCAGCATCACACAACCGGGTTATGGGTTCCCATTTAAAAAAATTAAAAAGTATTTTATATTTAAAATTCATATTTCTATTCTCTATCATTACATGACCCATGATAACACCTATTAAAACATGAGAAATCCACCAAAAACACTGGAGATAAATTCATCATCCACACAAAAGAAATTGTTTCCATGTGATGGATACACCTATTGATATCTAATGGACAAACCAAATTGTGGTTCTGGTATCACCGGTGTGTCACCCACTTAATATTTATATCAAAAAACAATGAATGAAAACCTCCATGTTCCATGGGGTATTGTCACCGTACATATCACCACCCAGAAAACCATTCAGTTCTAAATCATTATAAAAGCTGGTCACATTGGATGACTTGGAGCCCATCACCACCATGGGACCCTCTCACACAAGTTAATTTGTTAGATGTTTCTCTCTTTATCATATACATATGTTACAAATATATTTTTTTCTTTTCAAGAAAATCCTACATAGTAATAATATAAATAACTTTCCTGATGTATTATCCCCTACACGACTAATATAACACTATGATTTCATCTTCCAAAATGACATCAAATTAAAGAATACTTATATCACCCCATGAATCTTTATAAAATAATATAAAATTACTCTCCATAGCTAGAACTCTACTCATAGGACTAGAGAAAACATCCAGAGCACCTAACCAGATCCTCTATGAATCTACACTAGAGATGAACAAGTGTTTCCTCTTTAGAAACCCATTTAATGTGTTCATAATAACACTCCTAAACCATTGAAAAACCTTTATATAAATAATTATTATGCCTAAAAAAATTTCTTTTTATGGGAACAACGCGTTTCCTTTAAAAATCATTTATTAGTCCTCCATTACCCTAGTGAGTGGATTCATAAAAAACATTTCAGTAACAACTTCTTCAATGAGGAACATGGTGGATTTGATGATTTATTCAAATTAGATATATAAAAAAATTTAAATAGTGAATCAATATCCCGTCCTTGAATATGGTGACAATGATTAATTAGTAGTTATGTTTGAATGATGATCTCCATTAGGGAAAACACTTAAGATATTCATTTTTTTGAATATGGGTCATATTATAATCTAAAACACCCAAAAATTAGAGTTACCTTTTTCTAAATCCACAATTTTTCCTTTTTTTGGATAAAATGTTATTTGGTGGGGTGTAGCGACACATTTTTTCCTAAAAAAGACACTTCCCTAATATTAGCCAAATGTGCTAGTTGATAATGAAAATAGAAAGGAAGAACATGCACGAAAACAAAAAATCGTAACAATATCGAAATAAATAACTCACATTTTATTTATGAAAATTACCTAACCAATATAATGACATAAACTATTTTTGATAAAATTACATTTATGATTTAATTAAATGTTTTTAATTATGTAATCAATAATATAAATCACAAATACTTATTTGGTTTTGTGGGAATATTATATCATATACTATTTAATATGCCATTAAGAATCATAATTTTTGATAATATAGCCATTCAAAAGATGTATGTTGATTAGTATTTGTTATGGGTTACGAAAAACTTAATTTAAATAGAAAATGATGTGATAACCTTGACCAGAAGGATATTACCAAATGATGAACATTTATGAGAGCTTCTTAGGATGTTATCAACTAGAGGATTTCACTTGACAAATCCCAATCTATGATTCAACAACTAAATCATGAGTGATACATTTTATGAGAGAAATTAAAGCTATATTGATCTTGATCCAAACCATTTTCATCGAGCTACTCGAAGAAAATATCACCATCGCATTACATACACTTTGGGTGTTCATAAGTGTAATAAATGGATTTTTATGTTGACCCTATCAACATTAATATCTATATTTTTTTACACAAAGTAATAATTATATTTATTACATATATATTTATCTTCATATAATATTAAATAATGTTTTTATAAAAATTATTTTTCAATAGGACAAAACTTGATCTACATATTTAGGTAATGACAAATATAAAATAAAAATTACATTTGTGGAATTAATGAATTATAAAATTAAATGTTATTAAAAAATTGATTTTTTAAATAATCTTTGTTATGTATAGTTTATAATATAGTTTTATAAAGTTATTAATAGTTTTTATAAGGGTCAGAATACTATTACTATCAAAAATGTTATATTTCAATAAATAATGAATTGGATTTTAAAATATAAATTATAATATTTAGAAAATTATATAAAAAAATTTAAATTACTTTGGGATTTAGAATGTCAACATTTTACAATGTTGAGTTATTCATAACATTTTGAGACGATTATATTTTTAGGATAAAATTAAATATGGTAAAATTATACAGTATGTATTATGAAATCATAATGCCCCAAAAGTTATGTAATATATTCAATACATAGAATACACAACCAAATATAATTTTATCTTTTAAAATAATTTTTTTAAATATTTTATTATTTCTTTTATAAATCCTATATGATTCAAATAAAACCAATAATATATATTAATGTATTAAAATCAACTCATTATGACCAAGACTCACTTCCATGTCACCAAAGGTAATATTTTAATTATATCTAATCCTATACAAAAATAATTTAATCAACTACTATTTCTCAAGAACCATGGGAATCCCCATGGGAAGGATTATTCTTTTTATTAATTAATTGTACATAGTCCAAATCCTATGTTTAGAAAACAAAAAATCACACTCATATCTTTTCCTATATAAACACATCCTAGATCCCAATTATCTTCACTTAAAAACCGTCTACTATGACCTCAATGTGAACATTACTCTGTATATCCCTCCAAAAGTTTATTAATATTCCATGAATCTTTTCTATATCTTTGGGAAATATAATCTATGGAAACGTAAACCTCTCATTCTAAAACATATTTAGAAGGCCTTCATTATTTTGATGCCATTGATTTCAAAATAATAATGTATAAATGTTTTTTACACATACATTATACTTTTATATTCATTTCTAATCAATTATAGACACCTTTCTCTCTCATTAAACCAATTTAATAATCTTTAACTACTGTCGTCATGCTGCCTAAATTTCAATGTTATTTTTAATTCCAAATGATAGTTTCGTGAATTATCATACCCATTTACACTTATAATAATTCATCTATTTATTCCAATAAATATTTTTTGGGGACATATATATATATATAACCCACACTCTTTAATAGTGGGGTTAATTGAAATGAAACTGATTCTAAGGTTATATGATCTATGTGGCACACTTATGAAAGTACATGATATGATTCTAATGGGTGTGACTAGATATAAATCTAATACATTGAGTGATATTATAATATCATGAGATTCTATGAATTGTTCATGTGAGGTTATCCCAAGAACATTATTTTATGATTTATTGGTTTTTAACCCTGACATATGCTTATGAATCAATAATTTAATTTTTTCCCTTATTCCCATGTTTCATTCTTGGTAGATTCTTATATCATTCACAACTGTAAAAGATTATGATTTTTACCAATTATATAACATTATTATTCCGCTTGGATCAAATATATTTCATTACCATGTGCCATTCTTTTTTAATTAACTTATTGGTCTTTATAGTTCACAATTTTCTTACATATGTACCCAGGCTATGTCATATAGTTTTTAAAAAATGGAAATTTTGGGCTTGAGAAGGATGTTTTTGATAATGTTGTTATATGCATGTATCATGTTGTTATGTTACATATATAAATACCAAAGACACCGGCCACTACTTTATTTTGGGATTGTATCATGTATACCATTTTTTATTATTTCATGAAATAAAATGTATTAAATTTTTTGTTGTCTTAATGATTTCCCTACATCAAATCTTGTCAATGTTTGTTAGGGTATCATAAATACAAATTAAATCTACCTCATTCCTTCCTCCATCCATGTACATCCCCCATATAAAACGAGAAACCATGGCACAAAACACGCTTCTCATATCATAGACCCAACCATATAGAAAAAATAAATGCTACCATTCAGCCCCCTCAAATATATCTTCTTATGGACCCTGGATCATCCCCTAACTGTTCCACCGACAATAGCTAAATTATCAAGAACCCAATCATGCATTAAATATCTATGTCAATAATTACCCCAAATGGTGTTGTCTAATGGTAATGAGATCCGCTCCAAACTGTTCTATCTTTTATAAATCACATATCACTACATGGAATTACACCCAACTATAAAAAATGTATTAGATTTCATATTAATACTAAGAATCAACCTGAACTATAATGTCTTTTGTTAAAAATATTTGACCGAATTGTGCCAGCAGTCATTCCATAAATAATTATACAATGTTAGGTATTACAACCAATGGATATATATAAAAATATTGATCCATTATATTCAATAAATATATATATATTTTTCCTTCATATAACCATAAACACATTTAAAAATACACCACCAACAAGACATCTATATAAAGTGAAACATTTCACAATAGGTAACCCTCAACAGAAAAACCATATTTCATAATGGGAATCCATTAAAATTACAACTTCACATTTCAAATTAATATATTTCCCTCATAGTAAAAATGTATATAACATATTGATATTTTAATATTATTTCTCTTAAAATTAATTTGATTTCATTTTTATCTTTCATTGCACACAACATCGAGTTTAAATGAATCATGATATAGTATTAAAATATTATTATTTAAATATAAATCTGAGGTTATGAATATGATTAAATGAACTATAAAAAATTATTTTCAGCATATTTATATGGTGAATACATTGGTTTTCTATTGGCTATAAAATAAAATTAAATAATTTAAAGGTAAAAATGAGATTTTTTTTTCAAAAAAATGGATTCTCTACATGTAATGTGATTCATTATTAATAAATTATATTAATCAACATTTATGAATTATTTTAATGAATTTTACAATAATATTTTCAATAAAATATTCTAATATTCATCTAATTTCTTTTATTATGTATAAAAAAATAAATCTATTCTTTTGCTAAAAAATAAATTTTTCTAAATAAGAGTTTGTTGTATTTTACACAATTATTTTAATATGAATTTCTAAAAACCTATTTAAATTTAATATTGTGAAATTGATTACATATTTTAAATATAAATTTTTTTAATATAGCATATTCTATTAAATTTATTTCATAATGAATAGTAAAATAGTAAAAATTTGATATTATGATTAGGGTTAAAATAGGTTTATAGAGTTGGTTAAACTGTGAAATAATGGTAAAAATACAATCTCAACATGTCTAAATTTTATCTATTATAGTTATATAGCCTTTCTATTATCCTAAAGTTAAATTTCTAATCTTTTCATACCACATTAACAAGAAATTGACCTTGCATTATTGAAATCATGTATGTAATTACATGTGTGTCCCTCCCATCACTTATCAATTGGAATTTCATGTACTCCATTTTTTCACAGAATAAGATCCTTCTAGATCATAGGGTTCCAAACAAAAAATGTTCCATGATTACTTCCCCTTTTTCATTGACCTCATTTTCAATTCCTAATATTGTCTTAAGAATATTTATGGTTTATGCCAAAGAAGGTCTCTTAATGAAGATGTAATCATCTTACCCCCTCTTTCCTATTTTATTTAATATTCAACTTCATAAACTATTTAATATGGTATCATAGATATAATTATATTTAATTATTTTGATGGTATACCCATCTTCCACCTCATTTCCATGAAATGGAAAATGAATGTACCAATTCTTTGTAAGTGCGAACTACCTCATCCACATAGCTATGTGATTTATTTTCCATCTCCATCATACATATTTGGTTATTATGAATCTTTTAATGTTTATATATGATATTTATGATGTAAATATTCTCTTTCATTCATAATATATTTAAACTTTTTACATTCCTATCCTTTGGAATACGACAATGTATTTTGTCCATACTTTTGCACTACCACCTCTACATAGCGATGTGACTTGTTTTTTCATTTCATTTTTTATAGGGATTATAATAATGATATATTTAATGAATATATATAATATTTATTATATAATAGTGATTATATTAAGATGAATTATTATTTATATATAAATCATTCCATCTACTGAAAAGTGGAAACATCACTTTTGTGTAGATATGGACTATCATCTCCATGAAGTAATATGATTCATTTTACCTAACCAATATGTATAGGTTATTATATAAATGTATATAAGGAAATAATATATAGATTTTGATATGATATTTATTTTTTGGTTCATTAATGAATGAGAATGTTGCAAGGAATAAAAATTTCAAACAAAAACCTAAAGGTAAATAATAAAAAATTTCAAATGAATAATTTATAAAATGAACAATTTTTCATAAAAGGATAATTATAAGTTATAATGGAATTTTTTATACTATTATATCATTAAATATGTTTTTTTAATTGATTTCTAGGAAATCCTAATTTTTTATAATTAATTTTATTAACGTGTTTGATGAACTAAATTAATTGAGGTAAGGGTTTATTGTCTTACTTTTTCTTATTGTCATTACTCATTCATGATGTCACAAACCTATTCATGTCATGAGTTTATATGTTTTCATTAAATTCATACTATGAAAGGTAATTAATTCCATAAATCCTATGAGATAATTCTATATATAAATTTATGATCCCATTTTCTATAATGCTAGGATCTGTTCAAGCCATGAATTATAATTTAATTCGTGAAAAGATCCTCATGTTATAAAATATAAATTCTATCCTCAAACCCATGATCCTCCATAAATATGTTAAATTATTTGATGAAATACATTTTTTACATCAACCAAAAATTCATGGAACCAAACTGTGAACACTAAAAACCGATCAAAATGACCAGTTATGCATCAAATAATGACTAGAACCATCACGCCGTGAATTGCCTCCTTATCTTGAATATCCTCTCCCATAAAACATCAAACATCTAGACTAATCACAACACGTAGAGGTCCTAAAATAAATATATATTATATTGATAGGGTTTTATCCATTACATTAGATACATCTAATATAAATAACAACATTTTGAACCAACAAAATATTAGGTAAATTGGAACTAATGTGTACCCAACAAGGGAAAATACACACAAATAAAGAGTGTGTGGAAGTAAAAAACCCAAATCAAATAAAAAAATCCCCCAAAGGGGTTGAAATATATAGGAACATAAAACCATGGTGAATATTTATAGAAAGGATTTATTTCACTAACTACATAAAAATATAAGATGATCCACTACTCCTTCAACTAGAAAATCATCGAAAAGTTTCACTACATCATAAAAATATCATAGAATAACTACCACCACCAGAAGAAAATAAACATGATCCTAACCACCGATACTAACCATGATATCACCACTAACTACTTATTCGAAATTTATAATATATTTAAAATAATTAACCATACTTAAAGGAAAATTTTATTAATCAAATAAAAATGAAAAAAATATATTTCCAAAATTGTAATGAGTCATAATCACATGAAAATTAAATTGAATAAAAAACATTTAAATTATATTCAATAGTTTATTTTTATGATTTTTGAGAATGTATTAGACTTAAAAAAATATCATTATACCAAGGTCCCATTTAAAATTGTGTGGCATGAAAAATATTGGGGCAATCATACTAGTGGTGACCAATAACCTTTAATAAAAAACATATCAGCTCTCCCACCTCCAGATACCTTGACCTACTTAGTCTTAGATATTTATACCTCTATCTAACTATATAAAACAAAATCATTCTCTTACTACATAAAAATATATCTCCATGTCTCATATAATTCATCTCATCCTTCATGAAAAAATAGGATGGATCCATGAATGAACTCTAAAAATCCCCCTTCTCCACAGCCTCCCATTGGTTTTTAGAATCTTAAATTAAAACCATATAAAAAGTAACATTATATTTTTTAATATGTATTCTAAAAGAAGTAAAAATATAATATTCATGTTCTCATGAATCATGAAATACGTGTGGTATCCAACTAATGAAATCCATAAAATGAGTCCAAAAGATATGCACACTCTATTCGCCCTACCAAATCTCTTAATTCCCGACCCAATGATTAATAGTTTTATATTTATATGATGAGAATATAGATGTATTTTTTATTACATTAATTCATATAATTAACAACATCATTAGAATAATTCCCAGATGGTACATATATCATAAAAGAAAATGAAGAAAATTAACAACAAAACACAATAACACATAAACTGATCTTCCCAACCTATTAAACCTCAAAATATATAATGATGAAAACTAAAATTTCCCACCAATCACATCATTATAAAATCACTACCTCCTCATCCATATATACTATAATTATTTATGTATGGAAATCATCTTATATTGAATATATGAAATCATCATATTTGCGAAAAACCTACAATAACATCAAGATAATATCTTCATTTGGTGGACCTGATTCACATGTACATTTTTTAAACATGTCAAAAAAATAAATCATCAACATGGAGGAGGATCCCACAATTCAAATTCGTGAACCATTAGGTACATTTCTAAGACTAGAAAACACATCAACTCCAAACACTTCCCCACTAAACAATCTCTACTGCACGACACCAATTACTACTTAAACAACCCCAAAACATCCATAAAACCATATAATTACCACATAACTAGTTATCCCTCACTGATACAATAAAAAATCACAACATCTCATTCCCACCACGGAACCCTTTTTCAATAATTCTTCCTATCAAATTTCACCATTTAGAACTATGCATAATAAATCCCATATAAAGTTACATAAATAAAAAATGGAAATAGATAAAATAAAAAACCAATTAAACAAAAAATCATTCACTTGCCATATTTAATTTATTAGAAAATAATTATGTCGAACAATAACTTCATAAATATATTATTTATTTTCCACAAAACCTCTTTCCTTGGAAATTTGAAATTATTTACCTTTTTATGGGAGCTGGTTCAATCATGTAAATCCCAGCAACATCCAAAACCGTGGAAGTGGGTAACATCATTGAAAAAAATAACATTATAGTAGTTTTAAAGAAACATTTACTGATTTGTACGCTTGGGTTCCATTAAGGGACCATTTCAAGATAGCTATCCTTTAACATGCTTCTGTATAGTTTATAAAATAGATATTTATAAAGAAAAAAATTTATCATTTTTTACAAATTAGTCTTCAAAATACACATCATGTTGATCATCAATATCCAACAATTATAATTTTAATAAATATTCATAAATTTCCTTTAAATCATAATAAATTGAGATTTCTCAAAATAAAAATAATAAATATGTCCATAATTCATTCACATTCATTATGTTTTACATGATCAATGTAAATAATCATTATGATTTTACTACCTAGAAAAGATTATTATAGATTAAAAAAACAAACTATAAGGTATCATTATTCATGATCTATTCTGATAATAAATAAATAAATGAATCACTAAATTATCTTCCCACATATGGAACATGCATTCATAATTAGAAACTCAACATCCATCTATTTTAAATTATCATCTAAACATATTATATTAAAAAAAATCCAAAAATAAAAAATGCATAAATGTAAAATATAGGACATAATTTTCATACTTCATTTTGAGGATACTTTATTAAAATTATATTTAATACTAATGTAGAAAAATCACTTTAGATTAAAATTTAGGGGCAAAATTTTTACCAAATAACATGGTATAAATTTATATACTAGAGTTCACACCATAAATACAGAACAATATTTTCATCATATATATACATTCACTTCCAAATAAAAATATAAATTTTATTTAGGATGTTAATTATAAATTTAAATTCAATTTTAATTTATGATACCTCAATTATACATAATATATAACATTCTTGACATCATCATGCTTCAATAAAGCATATACAAGAGTTTCTATGTTTATCAGGGAAGCTAGTTTTATTATTCACATTATTTTCTTAATAAAATCATATTTCACACTATAAATTACCACTAATTTTAGATCAATTTCTCATGCCATGTAAATAATTATTTAACTTGATACAAAATATTTTAGCTGTTATAAAACATTTGGAACACATGGAGAATACTTAATTTCCTTTATTAAAAAATTACACTACATTCTCAAACATCTATAAACATTCCAAAATAAATGGTTTACATTTAATCATTAAACATGATCATAAATTTTGAACTCTAAAAATGGAATATTAATCATGTATCAAATTCTAAAACAAAATATTTCAATATTACAAAAATGAATCCATTCTTGAAAAGATGGTACCTGTTCAATCTGTGAAAAAAATTTGAATTTTAAATGTGTTTATCATTGTTTTATTTTCATTCATTAAAGGAAAAAATTGAACAATTATAACATAACACTAAATTAAATTTCTAAAAAATGCATATAATATATATTGGAAGTAGTTAAATCATGGTATAAGAACATTAATAAAATTTTAATATTTCTAATCAAGTCTAGGGTGTAGCTATGTTTAATCTATCTGTTTGGAATTTATTAATTTCACCATGTGATGTCAAGGAAATTAAAACATGAACTATACAAGAAATGAACATTCTAATATTTCTTAACTAAAAAATATATGTCGTATTAGGACAATACAACATGTCAATCCCTTCAATATTAGAAACCAATCTAATGGGAATTTTTTTTGTAAATTAATCATGAAAAGACATTAATTGTTTAAATAAGGTCTTAATTTAAATAATATATTCTGATTAATTACCATCTCAATATTCCCAATATTCATGTAATTAGTTAAATATTAATAAAAATTAATAAAAAACCTGGCATATAGGTAACATTATATAGGTAAATATATGATGAAGAATTTGAATGTTGATACTGATAAGGATTATGATGCACGGACCTACTTATTTTCTCAACCGAAAAACAGTTTAACTTTCACATAAATATTTCAATAGGTTGTAAAATTCCTTTTATAACATCATAGGGGGGAAATTAACTAGGACTGAGAAAGTCATCTTGTAAATCTTCAGCTGTTATTATTGAGTTTCACCGCTTCCATTCCAATTTGACATAATCCTAACTTATATATAACTCAAATCTCTACCAAATATCCTAACCAAAAATTCTTAAAAAAAATTAATGAACACATCCCTCAAAAGTTAACCCTCCAAGGTTGAAAATAGATAATGTTAGATAAATAACTTTTAAGTATGTCTAAAGTAGACCCGGGGTTGGTGACAAGTACGAATGCTATAAATATGTTCAATGGAGGGCATTACCCTTTCAATAGTTTGGAATGAATATATTGAAACCCACAAAGAGTTTTCTATATAATATGTTAAATAGAAAAACATACCTAATTACAATTTAAATGAAATAAATTAAATTAAATTAAATAAAAAATATATATTTTTGTGCACTTTATAATCACCCCTACTAAATGATTTGTAGTTATAACTCCAATGATCTAAAATATAAACATTAGAATAATTTTTTATGTGAGAATTTGGTAATGATAAATAAGTTCATCTATATTTATGGATAAAAATATATCATAAATAAAAATGAAATAGTAAATAAATGTAATAATTAACTATGAAAAAAATAAATCCAAAAAATAGTGAGGTATAATAAGATGGGAAAAACAAGCATGGTAAGAATATAATAATTCAAAATTCCACATTTATTTATATAAAATCTCTAACATAGTCCCCACAAATTCTCTTATAATAATTCTATAGGGTACTATAATCCAGATGTATGTAAAACTCATTCCCTCCTCTTTCCATGTACATCCCTATCATAGAACAACAAACTATAACCCTAACCACACATCTCATATAAGAACCCCAACTGTAAAACACCTAACCTACCAGAAATTTTCTCTAACTATTACATATTTGGGTACCAACAACCTCCCATGATGACCCCCCATATGTACATCATATATAACAACCCGGAACCCCAAACCTATATCATATATAACTTATATACATCACCCCAACTGTGTCATTATCGGGTATCAGACTATTCCCAAATCAGATGACACTATCCATACCCCGCACATCATTTCTAGGAAAAACTGCAATCTTTAGTTCCATTAGGTAATGTGATCCACCCCTAACCATTCCACTAGTCATTCATCACATATCACAAAAAGGCATCACCCCCAACAATGTCATTTTTCAGGTATTGTTCTCTTCCTCTAACTTCTGCATAATATATGAAATAAATTTGTGACAAATTCAATGAATCATATACCACTGATATATATATATATATATTACACATATGATATTGTTGCCAACTATCTCTGACTATAATAGTTCCAATTATCACAAATCATGTCCTATATTAACATACCTATTACCTCATGACAGATACTAAATTGTGTTAGATATTTTCTTGTATATCAGATAATTTAAATCATAAACTAATTATGAATTTTAATGTCTAAAAATGCTTATAATTGATTATCGATGTGTAATTTTTGGTCTTAAAACATTATGAAATATTTAAACTATAAGAAATACATAATATCTTAAATTATCTAAGTACGAGTCACTGAAACCAAAAAAAGAACAGATTCAACAATAGACAAAGGACTCATTGGTGCATATTACTCACTGACATAGAGAACCTACTAATGAATATGTCTTACCAATATGTACTACCTACTTATGAAACTGACCTACTATTAGTACAAGAAACCTACCATTAGTACATGTGACCTACATATGCATGGTGCTATTGACACCAGGACTCACGGACATTTTAAATGATTCACTGATGTAACAAGTCATTGACATATGGAAGGATTGATAGAATTATATACTAATTGGTTCAGTCATAGAATGAAGGAGATAATAAGAGATGACTCACCAATAGACTGACTCTCTGACAAACCTGTCAATAATAGACTATTTAAATTTTAATTTATTAAAATTATTTCTAACAGTCATATTTGAGTCATTTAATGATAATGACATATTTATTAATCCTCTGTAGAACATATAGTAAACATTACTAGGTACGATGAACTTATGCATGTGGAATGACCATGCTCTTTGATGGCCCTAAAAATTAAAAAAAAGTATTTTTGAAGAGAGAAGAAAAAAAATATGAGAAGTGTGGAATGCTCACGTGGGATATTTATAGAAGAACATCCTTGACTCTCATGCTCCTACTATGAAGTCAAGACAAAAAGTAAGAACACTCGAGGAAATATCAATTGAGATGAAAATTGAATTGAAAAACTACTACAATATATCCATGAAGGAGAATAATATTCCTGTAGAACCTTACATTTACCTAGAGGCAAGAATATGACACTCTGATTTCATGTTAACTTTCAGAAGATGACTCAAACATCATCTCATCTATATATGAAGAGTCCAGATTTACCCCTCTAGACACACATTGTCTTCTAAAAACATTCTCAGATTTATTTTCTATGTTGTGATAATTTTTACATACATTTGAGAATTGTGTTTATTTTTCTATAATGAACACATAGTGTCCTGTATCAAACTCTATTATAAAAAAAAGATATCAACTCATACTTTCTTACACCATTTTACTCCAACAAATATGTAAGAAAGTAGTCCTCATGTGATTTGATTGTTTGTACAAAAAAATAAGAATGGTAGAGATGTTGTGACCTGGACATCCTATTTTCTATTGTGTACCCTAATTTAGGTTCTTATAAAACTATTTGTTAATTTAATCTTCTTGGGCTAGGTGATCACCATGTGGAGAGAATTTGGTCTCTATTTGAGACTGAACCTATTGTTTCATTTCCACTGTGTTTTTACTTTTAGTTTTTCTTAGTTTTATCACATATTTCATCAAACAAAATTTAAATTTGATAGTTAGTATTAGCATGTGTTTATAATAGTGTTGACTTATTAGGTTAGTTTCCGAAGATATATTAATTTTCAAATTGATATAACATAGAACAAATAACCCTTTGGAGAAATTAATTAAACAATCAAGATCTTATAAATTCACTACTGGATAACTAGTTAGTTGACTATTAAATTTTGGGAATATTAAAATAATACTCTTTATCATAATTTTTTTTTATAAAAACTCAATTCAACCCCTTCTTTAGTGTCCTAACCTGATCATAATTTGGTATCATAGGAGTTTGGAATTTTCAGTTTTCAATGATTTTTCAATTCTTCTCTAATGTGATTTTAGTTATATTTCAATGATCATAAAACTTCTTTACAAATAAATTTTGGTCTCTTTAAAATAATTTTCTAAAATTTTATTCTGCAAAATAGGCTATAGGATGATGCAACCAACATAAGTCCATTCATTAATGAAACAAATTATGCACAATGGAAAATAAAAATTAAAATACACTCATAAAGTATGGTTTTTGAAATTTGGTCTTCAATTGTAGATGAATATAAGATTCCTTCTGCTGTAACTCTGTGGGATGACCCATCCAATGCTTCTTATAATAATAATTTCCATTCCCTGAATGCCTTATACTATTATATATGAGATTATGAATTCAATAGAATTTAGGCTTGTAAAAACCCATTGAAATTTTGGACACTTTATATATTTCACATGAAGCAACAACTAATGTCAAGGAAATGAGGCTTCATACATATACTATTAAATATGAAAAATTTAAAATGAAGACTAATGAACATATTTCTAATATGTATCTTTGGATTAATAAAATTATGAACACTATGATATCTCTAGGAAGAGATGTTATAGAAAAGGATAAAATTATGTGAATAATCACATGCTTATCTGATAGTTGTAGAGGAACTTCTGTCTCCATTAGAGTATCATGTGACACCAGTAAACTACATTTCAAAGAACTCATTTGAAAACAGATGATGTGTGAGGAAGAGGTGAATGTCAACAACTAAAAAGAAGATGAACCGAAGAAAAAATGTGTAGCTTTCAGGACTACTACCTATAAGAATAAGGAAAAAGGGAAGGTTCTAGACTCTGTTGAAAACTATCGTAATGATGAGTCCACATTAGATATTGATAGAGAGGTTTCTCAATGGGAATGAAGATTCATGATATTCTATATAAATAATAAGTTCTTCATGAATCAAATTATAATAGAATATATGATAATAATAGATACTAGAAAAGGTATTAGAAAAATAAGGACAGATCAGAGGAGATTGTTTTCTATGAATGTAAGTGGAGAGGACATGTCAATGTTGACTATAAAAAATTAATAGATAAAAATATGTATTAAAAAAAAGACTAAAATTCTAGGAAATCTATAAAGTCCACCTTTTTCACCTCTGAGGATAGTTATAACGATTCATCATCATCTCATGATGAAATGACATGGAAAATATATTTTTTATGAAAAACAAATCTAAGGTAACCTTTGATTATCCAATACCTAATTCTTAATATTCAAGAGATGAATGTGATTATGAATATAGGAAATGTGATGATCTATTTGAATTATATAACATTATTGAAGAGAAATAAATTGAATTGAGTGATAATTATTAATATTTAGATGAATAACATACTCTCACTCTAATAGTATGTCTGAACTTACTATTAAACAGGAAAATAATGCTCAACTACTGAAAGAAAAAAATTAATTAAAAATGTCTAATGACCAATTTCGGAAAGATATAGAAAGGTTTAGTAATGGAAAAAAATCTTACTCAAATTCTTGATAAAAATATAGCTCATATGTACAGATACGGTATTTGATATTAGTCAGGGCAGAGAAACTTATCTAAAACACATTTTGTAACTAAATTTGGAAAATTTGTTCTTCTACATAAAAATCTAAATTCTGCTATTAGATCTAATTTTGGAAGACCTTATACTACCTCTATGTGTTCTAGACTAAATTGAATCTATTTTAAATATATGTTATTGAATTCTAAAAAAAAATCCCATCAATCAAATTTGTGTATCTAAAACATTGATTACTAATGTCACTGGATGAAAACAAGTTTGGATACCAAAATCTGTTTTTGTTTTATTAATTTTTTTCAAATTCTATTGAAGAGCTCATGAAATAGTCATTGGTACATGTATTAATGATGTTCAAGACATATGATAAGTGACTACTCAATGTTCAAGAATCTAATCATGAAAAAATGAGGATATATCACTTTTGGTGACAAATCTAAAATAAAAATAATTGGCTTAGGACAAATTGGTAACTCTATGTTTTAATTTCTAATTTACTTTTGGTTAATTAATTTAAATATAATTTTCAACGTATTTGAAAGTTATGTGGTGATGGATTTAATGTTATATTTGAAAATGATGCCTCTAATGTTTTTAAATCAAAAAATGAATTATTATTTTGTTCTTTAAAATTTAAAATGTATATTTTTTTAACATTGATTCAATAGTTTCTCAAAATATCTATAGTTTAAGTGACTTTCACAAATAGTATTGAAATTATAATAGAAGATTATTCCACTATAATTTACACTCTCTCAGACAGAATACTTAAAAATGACCAGTGAAGGATCTACCCAAACATCAGTTTTCAAATGACAAAGTCTTTAATCCTTATCAAAAGGGTAAACATCACAAGATATATTTCAAATCAAGGATTGGAGCTTCAAATTCTCAAAATATAGAGTGATATCACGTGGACTTGTTTGGACCATCTTGAGTTTCTAGTTTAAATGGGAAGAAATATTTCTATGTTCTTATAGATAACTATTCTAGGTATACTTGGACTAATTTCTTATTCCACAAAATAGAATCATGAACATAAAACAGATTAAAATAAAGTGGAGTTAGAATAAAATCCTTAACAAGTGATCATTGATGTGATTATGAAAATCAAGACATTGAATATTTTTTCTCGCATAATTGCTATAGAAATTACTTATCTTCCCGTAGGACACCTCTAAAAAATTTGGTTGTGTAAAGAAGATATACAACATTAAAATATATATCCTGAAAAATTATTAATATATATGATCTACCTATTTACTTTGGGGTTAAGGCTATGAATATAGTTCGCTATATAATTAACAGTTTATTAATCAAACCTATTATTAAAAGTAATCCTTATGATTTATGGAACAATATAAAACCCAAATTTAGATACTTAATTTTTTTATTACAAAGTCTATATCCTTAATACAAAACACAGTCATTACAATTTCTCATCAAAGATTGATGAAGAAATATTCCTAGGTAACTCAACCTCATGTAAATCATATAGAGTCTTTTATAAAAGAACCAACTATGTGGTAAAATCATGGAATATCAAATTTAATCAAACATATCAACATGAACCTAAGACCTCCCTATATAATCATGAAGATGAATTTTCAAATCCGGACATAAAGGAAAAATAATCTAATCCTCTTTTGAAGCAATCTGTTAAATCAAACAGTTCTAGAAATTCTTCAGATTCAGGACATGATGAACCTGGACATATAGATGAACTTAAATTACTAGCACAATATTTTATAGACTAACTAGAACCCCCAAGAACCATCATTTATATGTTTTTGTTAGAGACATAGATAAAGGGCACATACTAGGGCTTCTCTTAGAAACCAGGTTGAATATCTATCCTATTTGTCACAACTTGAACCTAAAAAGATCTATGATGCAATTATAGATAATATTTGGATGATGTCTATGCATCGAGAAATTAATAAATTTGAATCAAATAATTTTTGGAAACTTTTATAAAGACCCAAAGAAACCCTAGATATAGGCATTAAGTGGTTTTTAGGAACAATGTAGATGAATATGGTAATACTGTAAGAAATAAATCCTGATTGGTTACACTAGGTTATACTTATGAAGAATACATTGACTATGATAATTTTTTTTCATTTTTTGATAGACATGAGGACATTAGAGCCTTTCATACTTAGGTTTCCCATATTAATTTCATGATTTATTAATTGGATGTTAAAATTTCATTCCTATATTTGCATATAGTTGAGGATGTTTTGGTTGAAGAACCCCTGGTTTTACAAGCCATCATTTTCAAAATAATTATTTATATTAACTGAAGTATTATATGGTTTAAAACAAGCTCCAAGAGCATGTTATAATAGAACAAGTACTTTTCTAATTTAAAAAGGTTTTTTTTAAAAAATTTCTAATCATACACTTTTTGTAATATGGATTTTAAAAATTGTTTTATTAGTTTATATTAATGTAGATGATATTATTTTTGGATATTCAAGAAATTATTTATGTATTGAATTTACTTAAATGATAAAAAGTGAGTTTGAAATTAGTTTTAGGGTTGAAATAAATTTCTTTATGGGATTTCTGAATTTTTTAAATAAGGAAGGTATCATTTTAAATCCATGTAAATACACACAATACTATTGCAAAATTATTGTCCTTTTTAACACCCCGAACCCTCTAGGTTGGAGCCGGTGCATTACTTGTGATATTGTCATGGTTAGAATGAATAAAAATCCTGAAGGAATGATCATTTTTCTAGTCTTGAAGAAACTAGATACATAGATGTTACTCAAATAAAATTGGAAATGATTACAAAATATAACACATAACAAAAACTAAAAACTACAACCACATGAACTCAATAAAAGACCTTCTCTTCGTCACCTTTTGACGGTAAACAATGAAAGGGGTGAGCTCAAATGCTTAGTAAGGGATACAAAAAGCGGAATAATGAGTACAATATTAAGTGAATCATAATCAATCTGACATAATCAATATGGCATAGTGAATAAATGAATAACTAATTACATTATTAATCTTAGAATTAAACTGAATCCATAAATTTTTTCATAGTGAAAACCTTATGGATAACAATAATAACTGATAATGAATAAATAGAATTATTATTAATTTGATGTCATTTATCTATTATATGAAACCATAATACCATTAAAACAATTTAGTTCTATGGGTAGAATCCCATCTGATTTTTGGAATGAAACTCGAAGGGTTTGCCACCAACTGATTTGTCTCATTAGACCTACCGATGCATCGAGGGGCTATCGGAGGCCCCACCGAACAATCCGTGTCCAAAACATTCTTTATAATTTTTTTAAATACAGGTGAAATGTGACTTTTCAAAATCTGTGTAGAGTAGAGTATACAGATTTATCAATATTCCCATAATTAAAAAAACTTTCCAAATAAACATTGTCTGTAAAATGTTATACGGTTTAGACAAAAAACCTATCAATGGAATGCAATTATGGATATTTAATATAAATACAATTTAAAATTATGAGTTATCTGAAATGGTTAGTAGGTACACCACATATGGATTATGAGGTGCACAATACAAAGTTAGTCACAATGAAAAGGTAATTGAGACGAAGTCCCTTACCACATTGTAATCAGTCGAATCATATGACCAGAACATAATGAGCATCAAATGAATCATTGAATAACATGAATATAAAAAGAATAATGTTATTATATATCAAATGTAATTACACATATTTCACATACATGATATAAGTGGTGAACAATGAAAATATCACAAAAAAGAAAGTGAGATGAGAAACCTGTTACCTTATGCCCGAGTGTTTTCTTCGTTTGTTTTAATGACCTAAATAATATAATTTAGAATAATTAATTAATATTTCCTGAAAATCATATAAATTTTAATTATTTAGTATAAAATTATTAGGTTCCTTCATGGCCCTTTTTATGGGTTCAATTGGTTCAATTTTCTTGTTTTGGAAGCATTTTCTTCCTTGGTTTTCATGGTTCTTTTACTTGTTTCCATGAATGAAAGTTCATTTGAAACATGGTTAAACATCCAGAATTAATAATACATATTATTAATGAAATTATAGAGATATATATGATCTTATAATTATTTTGTCTTATATTCCACGATGATGATTAATTAGTTAAAACAATAATGATGTTTGTTTAGATCGTTTTAGTGGTTCTTTCATAATAACAACCTCATTTTGTCTTCTAAATTATAACCATGAGTAAAAAATAATTCCAGAACCATGGGTGAGAAATAAAACATATATTATAACCTAGTTAGACCATATAAAAAGTTTCATGACCAGAATTGAATGAATTATTGGAAATTGAGATTACATCATCCACGATGTAGATAATTTGACACTTCACGGACAATGTTTTTATTTTTTAAATAAGTGGGAGAGGATAAAAAAATAATGATGAGGATTTTCTATAAACATGATAAAATCCATAATATAAATTATTTATATAGATTTAATGCCTTTTGGGTAAGATGATATGAAGAAAGAATACTGAAGTAACTCAAAATAAAATAAATAGTGAGAAATCTCTTACAAAAATTCAGCAGCCCAACGACTATGCGACAGGGTTTTAGAAAACATTAAGATGAGAGGGGAAAAGGGAAACCCATCCAGAAATGAATCATAATAGATAAATAGATAATTAATAATAATTACATAATAACATGGAATGGAAACTTGAATTTTATACCACATAAAAGAGAACTTTAATGGAAAAAGGAAGAAATTGAGAATTTTCTTACTTTGCAGAGTAACCCTTCGAACATGATGGTTTGGACCGTGGGGGCTTGAGGAATCTTTGGGAGGACTAATATGGATGTAAGGGGGCCATAGATTCGTTGAGGTAGAATTGGGAATGAATTCAATGAAGGTAAGAGTTGGTATTTATAGGAAAATTGAGAGATTATTTTAATAATTTTCAAGGGACACCTCATGAGTGGTATTTGAAAATCCTTAGGCTTTCCCAGGGTGGCTGGCCATGGTATCAGCTACTTGGGACACCTCACATATTATTTAACTATACATAAGCCTACCAGATTTATTAAATCATTATTACATCATTAATGATGTCATTAACACACCGAAACTAAAAACTGTATTTTTTTACTATTCACTGAAAAATCAACTATTTCAGAAAAATTCCCAAAATTCACCCTAACCATTTATTGACATATTGATTTCAAAAATGAAGTCCATTTTTCGAAAATAGTTTTCTAAATATTTTTATTTTAATTTATAAATAAAATCATACTTAATTTGAAAAATAATTATTTAAAAACTGTAACTTCTTTTATGTCTCATTGAAAAATTATTCAAGATGTCATTATCCTAAAGCCTTAAGAAAATAAAATAATAATACAATTTACTGTTCATTAGGGTCATATTACTATTCATATTTCTATTCATAAGGGTATGTTACTATTCACCAAAAAAAAGTTGGTTCTATCAGACTCAAAATGACTTACTGGTCACAACTCCAGATGACAATTTTTCATAATTAAAAACATAGAAGTGGAAAATTTATGTTTAATGGATAGGTTTTAACTATCCCTTAATTATAATAGTGTTGTTTCAAAGGAACACATTGATGAATATAATGTATCTTAGTGGTGAATAGAGAAAAAATCAAAAAATGTTTGTGGTACTACATTATTCCCCCCTTCGGAAAATTTCATCCTAGAAATTTTATGTTTAAATGCCATAAAAAAGATGTGGGTGGTTCTTCTTCATGAAATCCTCTGATTCCCATGTTGCTTCCTCCATATTCTGATTTCTCCTAAGAACCGTTACTAGATGAGTTATTCGATATCTCAATACCTGCTCCGTGGTGTCAAGAATCCTAATATGATTTTCATAGTATGACAAATCAGGTTCTAGTTATATTTCATCATATGTGAGTACATGTGTTGGGTATGGTATGTACTTCTATAAAAATGATACATGGAACACATCATGAAATCTGGAGAGATTTTGAGGCATCTCTAAATGGTAAGCTACATCTCTGATTCTTCAAAAAAAATTAAATGGTCCAATGTACTCGGGGAACTGTTTTCCATTCTTACCAAACCTTAAGATGCCCTTCCATGGATATAATTTCAGAAATACATGATCTCCCACTTGAAATTCCAAGTCCTTTCTCTAGTTGTCATCATAACTCTTCTACCTACTTTGGGATGCTTTAATATAGGCTTGTATTTTCTTCACATTTGTCATGGTCTCTTCAATATGTTTCAGGCCTATAAGTTTCCACTCACTAACATCATCCCAACAAGTTGGAGTTCGACATCCCTTTCCAAATAATGCTTCATAAGGAGACATCTTAATACTACAATGGAAACTATTGTTGTACAAAACTTCCACCAAAGGAAAATATTGATCCCACATACCTTGGAAGTAAAGAGAAGATGACCACATCATATCTTATAGAGTTTGAATAGTCTTTTCAGATTTTCTATCAGTTTGGGGATTATATGTGGTACTCAAATAAAGCTTAGTATTCAATGCCTTCTGGAGACTTTTCCAGAATTTTGACATAAATCAGGGATCTCGATCATAGACAATTTATAGAGGTGCACCATGAAGTCTCACATCATCATTAATATACAGTATTTACAAGTTCTCAAGTGGTAAATCCTCTCTTATTGGAAGGAAATGTGCTGATTTAGTGAGATGATCAAAAATTACCCATATTAAATCATTACAGTAGGTGTCCTATGTAGTCTGATGAAAAAATCCATCGTAATGTTATCCCACATCAACATAGCAATAGGTGGAGGTTGCGTCACTCCATTTGGAAGTTTTCTCTCTTCCTTCGCTTGTTGAAAAACTATATATCTTGACACGTAGTCAGCAATTTCTGACTTTAAATTATCCCACCAGAAATATTCTTTCATTACTCTATACATCTTGGTGCTACCAGGGTGTATAGAGACGTTCGAGCTAAAAGCATCATCCAATAGTTCTCTTTTTATCTCAGGTACTGATAGAACACATGACCTCTTCCCAAATTTCTAAACTCCTTCTTCATACATGATGTTAGCTAGTCTCACATGCTTGACTGCAATAATTTTCTTGTGCAGATTTTCATCATCAGATTGAGAACATTTTATCTTCTCTAGTAAATATGGTTTAACAATAAATTGGAAAAAGAGTAATGTTTCCCCTTCCTTAACAATTACCATATCAATATTTTTTAGATCCATGATCATAGGATCTCATTCAATCCTCATTTGAGTTAGAAGGCCATGATCTTTCCTACGTAATGCATCTGCCACCATATTTAACTTTCCTTGGTGGTAGTGTATTGAAAAATCTTAATCATTGAGTAACTCGAGCCATCTTCTTTGCCTCATGTTGAGTAATTTTAGAGTGAAAATATATTTCAAACTCTTGTGGTTCATATAAACCTCACATCTCTCTCCGTAGAGATAATTCATCCATATTTTCAGAGCAAAGATTAAAGCTTGTAACTGAAGATCATGATTTGGATAATTTTTCTCATGACTCTTCAACTGTCTTTATCCATGAGAAATAAATTTATTGTTTTTCATAAGGATGAAACCCAGTCAATTTTTGATGCATCAAAGTATATTACAAATTCATCACTTCCAAATAGAAGAGTAAAAATTAGATCATTAACCAGTCTTCTTTTCAATTAATCGAAGCATTCTATACATTCTTTTGTCCACACAAACTTAACTCCTTTACGTGTGAGTTTGGTTAGTGGATTAGCCAGTCGGGCAAAATTCTGAACGAAAAGATGATAAAAACCTTGTAATCCAATAAAACATCATACCTCAATTAGGTTTGTTGGCATGGTCCAATCATGGATTTCCATGGTCTTCACAGGATCAACTAGGATTCCATCCTTAGAGACAATATAGCCCATAAAAGAAACCGATTGAAGGCAGAATTGACACTTACTAAACATCCCATATACATTATTTCTTTTAAGTGTTCTCAAAATAACATGTATGTGATTCTTATCGTCTTCATATATTTTTGAGTATATGAGGATATCATTGACGAATATCACCACACAATTATCGAGATATTCCTTGAAAACTCTTTTCATCAAATCCATGAAAACAGAGGGTGCATTTGTCAGTTCAAAAGGCATCACGGTAAACTCGTAATGTCCATACCTAGTCTGAAATATTGTCTTAGGAATACATTCCTTCTTCATACACAACTGATGATATCTAGATCGAAGCTCAATCATTGAAGATTATTGAGATCCATGAAGTTGGTCAAATAAATCATCAATTCGGGGTAGAGGATACTTATTCTTTATTGTAATAGCATTGATTTCTCTATAATCAATTCATAGCCTCATGGATCCATCTTTCTTCCTTACAAACAAGACTAGGGCTCCCCATGGAGAAACACTAGGTCGAATAAATCCTTTGTCACTCAACTCTTTTAGTTGTTTCGTTAGCTCCACTAACTCCACAGAGGCCATTCTATATAGGGTCTTTGATATAGATCTTGCACCATGAATTAAGTCAATGAAAAACACAATTTCCCACTCTAGAGGATGTCCAGGTAAATCCTCTAGAAACACATAAATGTATTCATTCACTATATTCACTTCTTCAATTTCAATATTTCATTCCTCCCCATTGATATTGGGTTCTCTTCCTCTCTTAGAATTGCATTATATTGATCTATTGGGGGTGGGTCTAGATAAGAATCAGATGGCGAAGTCTCCGCTCGAATGATAAGATATTCTACACCATTAAAAAAATTAACATCCTTTTTCTTGCAATAAATCCTCAAATCATAATTTGACAGCCAATCCATACTGAGAATTATATCAAATTCATTCATGGGTATGATAATAAGTTTAGAAAATAAATCACATTTTGATGTCTAGAGGGGGACTAGTCTGCATGCCTTGTTTTTAATGATATATCCCCTAGGAGTTTTGACTGACAAATCCTTTATTAAATCAAATTGGAAATATCCAATTTTCTTGAAAACTTGGAAGATATAAACGAATGCGATGATCCAGAATGAAATAATGTGTTGGCTATGTTTGAGGAAACAATTAAATTACCTACCACCACATCATTAGTAACTTCAACCTCTGCAGTTGTAATCGTAAAGGATCTCCCTTGCTGTCTTGGCCATTTCAGAGTCAAGTTACCCTGGAACTTTGGACACTCATTTTTATACTGTCCCATCTCTCCACAATTGTAGCATTGAGCATCATTGAATTGTTTCTTCCCTTTGCATTCATCAGATTGATGACCCTTTTCTCTACTGTTGTAGCAGACTCCCATGCCTTTCTAGCATTTCCTGAGATGATTCTTACCACATTTCTCACATAATGGGAACATCTTTGTTCCCTTTATATTCTTTGGTGCTTCTCCTTTTCCTTTGTTATTAGAGTAATTCTTCTTATTTTGTTTTCCTTTGAAAAGGTTTGATCTAGAAAATTCACTCTCAATTTTTATTGCACATCATATAATTTCAACATATGATGAAAATGATTGAGAATCCAGTTCCCTTTGAAGATATGTCATAAGTATTTAAAGAAATGATTAACCTTGTCTTCTGAGTCACACACATAATCTATGGCATACCTGGCTGGCCTTGTAACGGTAGCCTCATACTCTGCAACACTATCTTCTTCCCTTTGTTTTAATCCAAGGAACATCTTCTTCATTTTGTTTTTTTTCTCAGAAGGGAAATATTTTTTGAATAATATTTCCTTAAAAGCCCTCCATCCTATATATTCTATTTCTTCTTCCTCTATGATATTTTGAATCAGGGACCACCATTGATCATCGTCGCCCTTGAGACAATATACTTCCAATACTACCTTTTCATTTTCATTGCATCTTAATGCCATGAATATCTTTTCAAGGGACTTAATCCATTGCTCAGCAACCACATGATTAGTAGTCCCGGTGAAATATGGGGGATTTTTCCGAATAAAACAATCCAACACAGGTGTGGATAGTTATTCATTACAACTTGAGTATGTTGTCCCAATATAGTCATAATCGGATTTGCTCCAATTTTGACTGTGTTCACTTGCTCAGTATGGACATCCATACCTTTCCCACGAGTATTGATTTTACATATTCCATTAGATGCCATTTATAAAGAATTGGATACACTAGATTAGTTTACGAATCTCAAATAGAAAATTACTCAACATAGATGGAATTTTTTTGCATAACTAATCTTATAAACATGGTACCTCTAAGGAAAAATTTACATTAACTCTATTATAATGGATTGTAACGAAAATGTGAATTATCCTAGGCATATTCCCCGAGAGTGTCATAACCAAGAGTATATAAAGGCTCATGGTTGTGTACCAGGATACCCTGGTTCAAGCCCAAAACTCCTTGTCGGAGCTTTCACTCCTAGGTACCACTGTGCCAGAGCCACCTCTACCTGCTCGAATCCAGATAGAGATTTATTTGCTAGTAGGATTCACATAATATATTACTTAACAAAATTCCAGGATATTCTTGTACGTTTATCCTCAAATACTACCTTATGGATTTGTTCCCTAATGTGAATTTCCTATTCTAGTTTTCAAGTGTTCTACTAAAATTCCTCTAATACCAACTGTAACACCTTGACCCCTTTAGGTTGGATTCGGTTCAATACTTGTGATATTTTCATGGTAAAATTAATGAAAATCCTAAAGGAACGATTATTTTAGTAGTCATCAAGAAACTAGATACATAGATGTTACTAAAATTTCATTGGAAAAGTTTAAAAAATACAACACATAACAAAAAACTAAAAAATGCAACCATAATAAATCAATAAAATATAATCTCTTCATCACCTGTTAAAGGTAAACAATGAAAGGGGTGAGATAAAATGCTTAGTAAGGGTTAAAAAAAGCTGAACCATGAGTAAAATAATAAGTGAATCATTATCAATTTGACAAAATCAATATGACATTGTGAATAAATGAATAACTAATGAAATTATTAAACAGAGAATGAAACTGCTTCTATAGATTTTGTAATTGTGAAAACCTCAGGGATAAAAATAATAACAGATAAGGAATAAATAGAAATCTTATTAATTGGACGTCATGTATCTAGCACATTAAAACATAATATTGTTAAAACAGTTCAGTTATGTGGGTAGAAACCCGTCTGCTTTTTGGAAACAATCTCGAAGGGTTTTTCATCAACTGATTTGTCTCAGGAGAAATACAGATGCATTGAGGGTATATAGAGGGACAAAACATCCACTTAATGTCCAAAACATTCTTTATAAATTTATTCATTACTAGTGAAATGTGCCTTTTCATTATCCGTATAGAGTAGAGTATACTGATTCATCAACATTTCTATAAATAAAATAACTTTCCAAATAAACACCGTATGTAAAATGGTATACGGTTTAGAAAAGAAAGCTATCCATGTAATGAAATTATGGATATATAATATAAATACAATTTAAAATGAAAATTGATCTCAAATTGGAAGTAGGTACACCACATAATAATTATTAGGTGCACAATACAATGTTAGTCATCACGAAAAGGTAGTTGAGACGAAGTCCCTTACCACAACGTAATCAGTCGAATCATATAACCAGAACGTAATGAGCATCAAATGAATCATTTAATAACATGAATATAAATAGAATAATGTTATTATATATCAAATGTAAGTACACATATACCACATACATGTATTTAGAGGAAAACCATGAAAATCTCACAGAAATGAAAGTGAGATGAGAAACCCCTTACCTTATGCTCGAGTGTGTTCTTCATTTGTTCTAATGACCAAAATAATCATATTTAGATTCATTAATTAATATTTCCATACCATTATATACATTTAATTAATTTATTATAACCATATTAGATGCATTCCTAGCCCTTTCTATGGGTTCAATTGGTTCAATTTTCATGTTTTGGAAGCATTTTCTTCCTTGGTTTTCATGGTTCGTTTACCTGTTTCCATGAATGGAAGTTCATTTGAAACATGGTTAAGCATCCAGAATTTTTAATACAAATTATTAATGGTATTATGGAGATATAAATGATCTTATAATTATTTTGGGTTATATACAATGATGATGATTCATTAGTTAAAACATTAATGATGATTGTTTAGATCGTTTAAGTTGTTCTTTGATAAGAACAACCTCGGTTCATCTTATAAACTAGAACCATGAGTACAAAAGAATTACAGAACCATGGGTGAGTCATAACACATATATTGTAACCTAGATCAACCATATAAATTTTTTCATGACCAGAATTGAATGAATTAATGGAAATTGCGATTATATCATCCACGATGTCAATAATTCGACACTTCACAGACAATGTTTTTATTCCTTAAATAAGTGGGAGAGGAGAAAAATAATAATGAAGAGGATTTTTCATAAACATGATAAAATAAAAAATAAACATGATTTATGGGGATTTCATGCCTCTTTTGTAAGAATATATGAAGAAATAAAAAGGAAGGTACTCAAAATAAAAGAATAAGTGAGAAATCTCTTACAATCATTCGGTAGCCCAATGGCTATGCGACAGGGTTTTAGAAAACATTAAGAATACAGGGGAAAAGGCTCACCCATCAAAAAATGAAGAATAATATAAAACTAGATCATGAATAATAATTACATAATAACATGGTATGGAAACATGAATGTTATACCACATAAAATATAACATGAATGGAAAAAGAAAGAGATTGATAATTTTCTTACCTTGTAGGGTAACACTTCAAACATGAAGGTTGGGACCTTGGGGCGTGAGGAATCCTTGGGAGGACTAATATAGAGGTAGGGAGGCCAGATATTCGTTGATGGAGAATTTTGAATGAATTAAATGAAAGTAAGAGTTGGTATTTATAGGAAAAGTAAGTGATTATTTTAATAATTTTCAAGGGACACCTCATGAGTGGTATTGGAAAAACCAAGGGCTTACCTTTGGTAATTGCCCATGATATAAGACACTTGGGACACCTGACATCTTATTTAACTATACACAAGTCTACCAAATTTATGACATCATTATTACATCATTAATGATGTCATTAACACACAAAAACTAAAAACTGTATTTTTTTACTATTCACTGAAAAATCACCTATTTCTGAAAAATTCCAAAAATTCACCCTAACCATTTATTGATGTTTAGATTTCAAAAATGTAGTCCATATTTTGAATATAATTTTTTATATATTTTTTATTTAATTTTTAAATAAAATCTTACTTAATTCAAAAATTAATTTTTTAAAAACTATAACTGTGTTTACGTCTCATGGAAAAATTAATCAATATGTCTTTATCATAAAGCCTTAAGAAAATAAAATAATAGTAAAATTTACGATTCATTAGGGTTATATTACTATTCATTAGGTCATGTTACTATTCACATAAAAAACTCGTTGGTTCTATCAGACTCAAAATGACTTACTGGTCACAACTCTAGATGACCATATTTGGAAATTCAAAACATAGAAGTGGGAAATTTATGTTTAATTTCTAGGTTTTAACTATCTCCTAAATAAACTATTGTATTTTCAAAGGAACACATTGATTAATATAATGTAACTTAGTGATGAATAGAGAAACATACCATAAAATGTTTGTGGTACTACACTTTGATAACATTAAAATTATTTCCAATCCAATGAGTACTAATTGTGAGTTAGACCATGACAAAAATGGTAAATCTGTGGATAATACCACTTAGATAGGAATGATTGGAAGATTTTCCTACGTGACTGATATTAGGCGATATATATCATTTAGTGTGTGTTTGTATGCCCATTTTGGGTGGATGGAAGTTAGATAGAATGAGTACCTCGGAAACATGTCCATTTTTTTGGATTGTTTTTGGTTTCCTAATATAGTAAGAAATGATTTTTTTTGAATTATACACATTCAAAGATGAATACATAGAATCTGGTAGCTGGTGTGCATATATTTTGGTGATAAGGCACACTCTGTTAGACTATTGATATCAATTTAAACATATACCTATAAATATTACAAATACAAGTGTTATTATCAATTCTAAGAACATTGTTTTTCATTCTACATGAAAACATACTGATGTAATACATCCGTTTTCGAGTGATCATTATCAAAATAGTGATACCAATTTAAAATTTATTTGCACTAAATATCATGTTGTTGGAATATTCAGCAGCCATTAAACTCTGAAAAAATGAATTACATCAGACATGATTTATGAATGTTCAATATATAAGGCCTTTTGATGTTATTCCTTTTATTTTTTATGTTATGTTGTCATGTCAACATCGACACTATGTTTTTTTGTTTTTATCAAAAATACATTGTTTCATTAATTTTGTTGAACCCAGTTCACGATTTCAAAATTGGGTAATTTTATAATCCTGAAATGATATAAATTTGAATTGATCCACTGTACTCCTTTACCTTTACACTCTCTCATCCATTTCTCTCTCTCTCTCTACTTCCTAAATTTCACTATCTAACAATTAGACTGAATTGATAAAAATGGTGCTTTTGAAGCGAGTTCTTCATGATTAAATGTATCTTTCATAGAAGAAATATAAAGTTGAATCAACCAAATATTCTTCATCCATAATACGATATTTGGAAAATCATACTATGACTCTATAAAAAGAAGTTCTTGTGGAATGGCTGTTAGAATACATGTATCTGATTCTCAAGGAACAACAAGATCAAAGTTCACATTAGTGGTTCTAAACTAATGAATGACCATTTTACCAAAATCTAGTTCATTAATTTTACATGAATACAATGTTTTTGATGTAATGAAGTGGTGTCCACTAGATAAAATCCATAGTAAAAGGGGAAATAATCTCTTTCACTTCAAGAAATTCAGTTTAATGTCTTAAATTTATTAATGAAGGTGTCTTTGATGATTATCAAGGTACCACTCCACCTGAAAATGAGATTTTTGGCATTGATATAGACACAAAGGAACTCAATAATAATGATGAGCAAAAAAGACATGTTGCTATAGAGTTAAGTGGAGAATGTAAATTCTTGTTTGAGTTTATCCAACATCAATTTTTTCCCATGAATGGGGTCTTTACTTCTCTAAAGAATCAAGATGTCTAAATGGATTGTCATCAATAAAAATGAATTAAGGTAAATTTGTGTATATAAATTGTTGTGGAAATGACTGGGATGATAAAACCATCCTGAAAAACTAATTTCTTATTCTATCTAAGGATAATCTCAGCATTGATAGAAGATAAATTTTGTGTAGATGAAGGTGTAAAAGCAATTTATAAGTATAGTGGAATATTCCTCTGTAAATAGATTTGAATGAGGATGCAAATCAACTAGAGTCCATGTAAGAGAGAATGGGTTAGATATGAATATAATATCTATGAAAAGTTCAATCTTATGGATTATCCAAATCTACCTAATAATATGGTTGATCTTGGTCTTGAAAAAAATAAGGAAGTTGATTACACTTTAGAAGAATAAAAATAGCATGTCAATCCCGTTAGAGACCAGAGATCACCTATTTATGATAGGAGTGATCCTTAAACAATTGAAATTGCCAAGGGTTTTCCTTTTTACCTCATATTTTTTCACATACCTTACCCTATGATGAACCCACATTGGAAGATAATAAGGATATGGAGAGAGAAGTGTCATGTGCTGTGGAATATATAAGTAGATCTAGTGACTCTGATGAACAAGAAGAATGTTATGATGGAGAAAGTGGTAGTGGTAGTGAAGATGAAGAAAGTGAAGATTATACTGATTAAAATACAAATGAATAACATCTCCCTAGATATGATTATGATTAATGTAATGGAAGTGATGATGACCATGATAAAGATGATCAAGGGGAAGATGTTGAAATGATTGAAGTTGTGGATCATGATTGTTTCGAAGAACCTCTTGAAGTTGTTGGTGAAGTGAAAGAAAACGTTGAAGCTAAAGTTGAGGTGGAAGCTCAAGATATTCTTGTATGTATTTTAAATGAAGAAAGACGAAGACCTCATGCTAATGATGAGAAACCAGTACGGAAAGAATAGATTGAGGTAGAGCCTCATGAAATAGAAAATAATGATAAAGATGATAATCATCATGGAAGTTTATGTCATGACACTCTCACTCTTATGGACGATGATGTAATTGATAAATGAGCAAGAAATCATGTGGATTTGGCACTAGGATTAGATTTTGATGATTCAAAAGATGATGTCTATTTACATGCTACATTACAACAAGTGGATGAGGCCCTTTCTAGTGACTTTTCCGTGAGGCTAATTTGGAAAAATTCATGGAAGATATATGTTAATCAGTAAGAAATTTAATAAATTCTCAGATGATATATGATATTGATGGATTCAGGAGAGAAAACACCATGAAGACTAATAACAAGAAATCTATCTGATATATTTTTCAAGGTGTAAAGAATAATGGGACTTTTAGTTCTAATCCTACCAGAACCAGTGTATGTCAAGCTGATGTTGTATCAGTCTCATAGATGGTGATAAAAGAAATTCAGAAAAATTTAATTACATCAGCCAAAAACATTGTGGCCAAAAACACCATTCTTGTGAATGAGATGATGATGATAAGTATTGGCATCAATTATTTAACCACTATGTACAAAAATACCACAGAGAGTGTCATGAAATGACTTGAAGATCATGTATATGATCTTAATGTTCCTATTTTTTACAAATTGTGAATGGATGTAATGGAAATTGTGAAATCTACTTCAACCTAAACTTCTATAGCTATTCGTTCCACATATGGTAAAACCTCTTAGAGTCTTGATACTGAGGCAGTAATAACTGTTGTAAAATATGAGCCTAAAGATCTATTATTACACCTATATCATGGGAAACCTAGGAATCTTTATGAAGAAGAGTGATCATGTGCATTATATGGTAATGTTATATACCAAAGAAGAATCATCCACTCGTGATGAGCTTACAAAGAGGATAAATTCATATTTCTCAAATATTTACTCAAAGCACTATTTGACAAGTCATTTAATGTATTTTTCAAAAAAAAAATGTCTTTACCCCCAATTTAAAAATCATTCAAATAACAGGTCATGAAATTAAAGGAACTCACTCCTCTATTTGAAAAATTCAAGGATAATAAGTATGAATTTGAGAACGAAATGAAGTATGGTGGTGAGATTATTAAGTATTTCATCCAACTATTAAATCCATGTCTACATGTTCAATGTGAAGAAATTGTTGTTCCAATTGCTGCTTTTATTACCTCTGGTCAACCAATACCATCCAATCCCATGATTTTTGCTCAATCCTTGACCCAAATCCAACCTATTATCAATGAAAAACTTCATCCTTAGGTTTTATCCAAGCACAGACCAACCCAGACCCAAAATGTTCCTGTATGAATTCTTTTACCACCACATAAGATTCTTTTAGATTCACCTTTTTCTCAACCAACATTTATTGTACTTCCCATTGATCTATCTGATATGGGGAACACACCCCCCAAAGCTAACAAGAAGGGTGGAATTATTATTTTTTATAGGGATGAGTGCTAATAATTTATTTATTTCTATTTAATTTGATTATGACTTCCAATTCACTATTTCTTCTTTTCTGATTTATTTTTTCAGCATCTATTTTTTGATAATCTGAAATGGGGAGAACATTCATAAGCATTATTATTGGTTTATGCATTATTATTTGTTTATTTTAATTTGATACATTTCAAATCCTATAATTATTTTTTAGCCTATTCATCTTTATTGGAGCTTCTAATCAGATTTTTTACACTAATCATTATTTAATAGTTTGTAGTAATGATTTGATTTGTGATCATCAAAAAGGGGGAGATTTTTTGCCCATTGTATATTATCGGCCACTATATCTGACTATAATAGTTTTAATTGTCACAAATAATGTAATATATTAACATAAATATTACTACATGATATATCCTAAATTATTTTAGAGCTTATGTTTTATATTAGATCATTTCAATCATATATATAATTTTTTTGCCTAAGTCAAAACAAGATAATAACTGATTATCTATGTTTAATTATGGTTATAAAAACCTTCTAAATTTTCTATACTATATGGTAGCCAAAACATCTAATATTATCTGTGTTTGAGTTACTGACACATGTAGATGAAATGAGAAACCGAAATAAAAATATGTAACTGATGCATACAACTCACCGATGTAGTCGACCTACCGATGCATACGACTTACCGACGCAGACGACTTATCGATGCAATAGACCTAATATCAGTACAAGTGACCTAATATTATTAATAGTGTCCTACCTATTTATGGTTCTACTGACAGAAGGAATCACCACTAGTTAAAATGAGTCACCGTTGTAATGATTCACCAATGTATGGAAATACTAATAGAATGACATATCGATGGGTTGTGTCACCTACAAAAGGAGATAATAACAAAAGGAGATACCAATAGACGACTCACCGATAAACTGTCTCACTACAAAATATGTCACTGAAATAATGTTTAAATTTTCATTTATTAAAATTATTTATAATGGTTATAATTTTGTCATTTAATGATAAAATCATATTTAAAAATAACTTGAATGACATTTAGAAGAATGTATAAGGTATGATGAACCTATACCCATGAATTATCATTCCCTTTGTTTTCCCTCAAGAATGATTTTTTATGAAGAGATAAACCAAAATGATTTGATGTGTTGGGTGTCTGAATGTGAGATATACTGAAGAACATATGTTAATCTAATGAACCTACTATGAAATCAAGAACAGATCTAATAACACTCATGGAAATCTCAATCAAGCTGACGATAGAGTTGGAAAACTACTTCATTATATAAAATAATGAAAAGAATATTCTTACAGAACCATACATGTTCCTAAAAGTCAGAATACGACACTCTGTTGAGTTTTAACATTAAAAAGTTGAATCAAACTATATCTCAGCTACATCTAAATAGTCTAGAGCTACATCCCATGAAACCCAATGCCTTCTAAATCAGTTTTCATTTTTATTTTCTCTATTGAGTGAATTTTTAAATATTTTTTTCATTGTTTGTATCTATCTGTAAACCACACCATGTATTTTGTAACAAACTGATGGATACATGAAATCCATTCAATATTACCTTTTTCAATAATTTTACTCCCATTTATATGTGTGGAATATTACCTTTTGTGACTTGATAGTTTGTACCCACGAATAATTGTGGTAGAGGTCTTGTGACCTGGACAACCTGCTTGGGGTTCTGAACAACAATCCATGGTGTGGATAAATCTTTTTATTAATTTAAACTACATGGTGGAATGAGATTACCATGTTTAGAGGATTATGTGTCTTCTTGAGACTAATCCTATTGTTTCATTTCTGCTGTGTTTTTACATTTCATATAACTGTTTTTAAAACATATTTCATAAAACAAAATTGAACTCTGATTGATATTCTTAACAAGTGTTTATAACAGTATTAATCTATTAGGTTAGTTTCTAATGTTGTATTAATTGTAAAATTGAGATAATTGAGAACTAATAAACCTTATGATAAATTAATCAAACATTCAAGCTCTTATAAATTCACTACTGGCTAATTGGTCAATTTACATTTAAATTTGGGGGAACATAAAATAATACACTTTAACCAAAAAATTTATATGAACTCAATTAACCCCTTCTTGAGTGTCCAACTCTGACCAACATATATTTTATAATGAGACACTAAAATCAAATAGTATATATAATAACTTCCTCCCCCATAGAAAACAATTAATTATAGAAATAATTGATTTCATAATACATCAACAACTTAAAAACATTAATAAGAAAACCATCCACTAAAATAGACTAACAACAACATAAGAATATTTAATAATGGGAAAAACCGAAATAGAAACATAAAAATTCAGATTTATTTAATTCATCTATACTCCCCATTAACAATCAAATTATGTTCACAATACTATTTATGTTTTTCCTGCAGTGATGGGTGACACCAAAATAATGATAGATTTCACAAAGTTGGTTCTTTACTGTCTATAACTATTTATTCATTTTATAAAATATGGTTTTATAAACATGATCATAACAATAACATTTCATGTAATATGGAACATTTAATGGAATTTAATTCATAAAACATATGAAATATACCATCCATTTAAATTCTATTTTGAGTAATGAATTATCTTTTATCTTTTTCTCCTTCCCCTTCGAACAAACCAGGATTGACCATAGAAAATAATAATGAAGGATATAATTATTTTAAAAATTTTAGGATTCATAAAATAATTACTCATACATAATATCCATGATTTTGAATTCTAGGGTAAGAAATCCCACACCCCAAATAATGCTTCCGAACCACTATAAATCGGATGAAAGGAAGACTCTCACATGATCAAATCCATGAAAAAATGCTCTAACATCAAAGATCACAATAGTACCATATCCATAAAATGTCACATAATCTCACGAACAAAACCATAACCATCATATAGAATTCCCCAAGTGATATAACAATTGAAAATGAAGGAGAATATGAGTAATTATCACCTCTATTGATGTAATCCAGATCCTGTAAACCTAGGATCAAAGGTTGAGTAAATTTGTCTTAGATAGCTCTAAAAAACCTACATCACCTATGGTTATAGGAAATATAATAAGAAATAATGGAATTATTCTTAGTTACTAAACATATATGTGTTTCATGAATTTATCTATCCAAGCCACCAGACACCTATTTACCCTGCAAATGTACAAGCATTCCAATGATTCATGCAACAAAAGGTAATTGAAATCTTGAATACTCTAGCACAAACCTACACAATAATTTTTTGTCCATTGATCATACCATGAACCAATCCTTTAAAGTGAAACTCTAAAATATATCCTTCAGAATTTGAACCTCCATCAAGCTTAAATGATAACTCCAAAAACGCTTCAATCTATGAACAAAACATTCAGGGTGTGAACATCAAAACCAAAAAACACGCTTGATATTTATTGATCTTTTCCCCACAAAAACAAGAATAGACCCACTATGAATGACCTACTTATCTATGAAATTTAAGACCACATCACTCTCTTTAGCGCAAAAATCCTCCCATCAATACTAGTTCCCAAAGACCCTCAATTAATTTATTTGGAGTGTTTGGTTCATTTTAGGAATGAAAATATGTTGTGATCATGGGAGTGGATCGATGAATCATTAATATCTAATTTCCATAATAAACTAATCATTCACTAAATCAAACACCATCAGTCATCAAATACCACATCATGGAAAATCCAGTTCACATCACCACCACTAACATGCAGGTCCATCCACAACACCATACATTCTATATGTAGGTGGAAGGATATATTTCTCTCATAGTTTGTTGTATCCCTTCGATGAATTCTTATACTCTTTATGCTCACTAAAAGGTTTTGGGTGATGGTTATCAGAATATATGATGGATCAGGTGGGAAAAAACCAACTCATATGTCATAATAATACATGACTATGTTGTGATATATACAATGATTAATTTTTATTACAAACATAATAAGTACATAGATTAATTTAAAATAACCCAAAATATAAAATGGATTATATTTAAGAATAAAATTTATAATTAATTTATTTAATTAAAGAATTATCATTCTTTTAATTCATTCATTATTAATGATAATAAAAATGAGGAACACTTTTTTGTATTTTCCTTAAATACGAGGTATCATGTAGTATTGATCCACACATTATTTACAAACCCCTAATCATAACCATAGAATCCTTTGTATGCAAGAATGGATTTTTCAAATCTTGTTGTGATCAATGTTGTATTCACCCCAATCCTTCAATATATAAGGGGTTTTTTCTAGTGAGATATATGAAGGGATGACCATTCTTAGACCATTCTAGGGGATATCACTCAGATGATTGTGAGATATTCCCTCTAGAACTCATTGTTTACAAGTGGCTCTAAATTTCAGAGAAATTAATAACCTTGTTAAAATAATTCTAGGGTTAGAAATTAATAATTTCATAAAGATAAATTATTATTTTCATAACCCCTAGTGAACCCCATGTTTAAATATTAATATAATTATTATTATTTAGTTATCATATGATAAAATATATAAAATATATATTATATTTCATGAGTAAACAACATATTATTTATTGAAAAAATATTTATTATGATGTTTTGACCAGATAATTAATCTATGTCCACCAATCATCCTCAACATTTATCAGTCATTTAATAATTTTTATTTATTTAAATAATTTAATATTATATCATTATTGACTAATATATAAATAAATACATTATTTAATAAATTACTGATTGAATATTTATTAATTTTTCATATAAATAAAAAATTTATACATTATGAATAAACCGAAATAAATAAATACTTTGTATTCAAATAATTTAATAAATAATTAACTAGAAAATAAATTTTTATAGAATATTAAATTGAAATTTATATTCCATAAAATAACTGGTGATTGAATATTTGAGGTCAATCCAAAATTAGTAATTACTAAACCAAATGTGGGAATAATATTTTTAAAATTGTTTAAATTCATTTGTAATATAATTGAGGTTCTGAATACACATATTATGTGACCCTAAAGGACACTATCTCAGTGGCCTTAGTTCAGATGTCCTAAAGTCATAATATATTAAATAAAAAATATCATTAGTATCATATAGATATCATTTAATGTAACTATGACATGTAAACTCCTATAAGAATTTATTTTTTAATAAAATCCCTTTATCTCAACATCTCTAATCAAGTATGATCCATGATAGTTCCATTTTCATGTTTGATTAATGTCACTTCCTATTTAATTCTATAAATGAACATGTTGACAACAACACCATGGTTGTAGACATAATGAAGAAGTTCAATTCCAATCAATGGTTATAATATATCAACTCCCATTAAAGAACACAAGGGATAAATCCTTTCTCTCACTATTCATTAATATAATTTCATTCATGACACTCACAAAATATCCAATATTTCTCTAAGAATATTCGGACACATTTTTCTTCAATACATAAAAGCACGTGACTCATGATGATAATTAATAATATAATTATAGTCAAAGGATCATTACATATATCTATAGACATGAATGACCAATGAAAACATATAAATGTTGATTTCCTTTGTTTGGAATTGTTCATATAATCACCTATAATTAAGATTAAAAATGTTGTGCACTATGAGATATTGTTTCATTATCTTAAGAGTATGCAACCCTATAATCATGTTTCATTGTTTCCCCATCAAAGGATATCATTAGTTTAGAGAAATTATATTATTTAATACTTTCATGGAACATATAGTTTCCCATTATAGCGGGAAACTACTTAACCTTTCAGTTCTACATGTATCTTTAAGACACTACCACATACTATATAACATATAAGAAGAAGTTTGTAATATGGAACTAATTCATACATTTTTAATATGTGGTGTTTCAAGAAAACACAAGCACAAGTCATTATATATTCAATTAATCATCCTATAAATTAATTATTCTCAAAGAATTCTATAATGAATCACATCTAAGAAAAATTATGTGAGGTATGTGGGCATCAACATATAATCTTACTTGATTGAGTTTCCATTTAGAGGGTATATAATCCTCAAATAAAACACCATCATGGAGAAGAGATCAAATACCATCCACGAAAGGGCATTTAAATAATAAGTTTGAGAAAAACATCACCCTAAAACAACTCAATATTCCACAAAGGTAGATCAATCCACAATTCATAATCTAGTGAATAGAAGATAAAACATTACAATATCATGACTCTTAGACTCTATGTTGTCATCTATTACATGAGGGTCATTCACACTAAAAATACCATGAGGTATTATATATAAGAATGATAAAAAATTTCTCATCCTACTAGTAGTAGCATCCATTGGGGGTGGAAAAAAGCATCTAATCTGCATGAAAAATAAACATGAATTGAAAATGGGGGAGAAATTTCCCTTGATATTTTCATAATAATGAGTCATATCTGAGCCTCTAAAATAAAACCTCATCAATCAATAAATATCATTAAAAGGTCCAACTATAGGTATAATCACTTCAATATCGTTCCTCTACACATGTCATGGTTAAAAATTTGATGAACCCTTTATTCATTATGGTGAACCCATAAGGATTAAATAATATATGTTTGAGCTATTATAGTAATGAAAATAATGGTCATAACTAACTATTGTATGGTGTATGTACCACTTTCTTGTACCCCATAATAATGTATCAATTTTATTGGTATGCTAAGAAGTTATAATATTCACGTCAAAATAATTTGTCAATCATCACACAAACAATGGTCTCCCTGGTTAAATAATTGAACTCAACATCCCTTTAACATCACATCTCTATTTTCCCTAACCAGTTTTCACAAGATTGCTAAACTCGAACTATGTACATCGTACTAACTCAATTTCATACCAACAAGACATGACATGATCCATCATGACTCTTCCTATGTGTTGGTAAGAGTGACTGTCAAACTATGCCTTAATCTAACAGTCCAGGGGCTACTACCATGTTCCATTTAGAGGAATCACGCATAATGAAAGGAAAAAATCCTAATGCACATGTACACAACATACAAAATCGTAATGGAAACAATAATGTAATATAAATAAATGAAAATAGATATAATATAAATATTTCATTTAAAAAATGTTATGATTCATAAGGATAAGACAGTTCCTAATCTACTATGACATAGGAAAAATACGCATCCCATAAAAATGGAAATCATTCAACACAGCTATGATGAAGAGGTCTAAATAAGAATTTGAATCTAAACCTGATCTTCACCCTCTAATATCACAAATAATTACTACTAGGAAAATACAATACAAAGTTATCTAAGATAACCAATATGAGTCAGCTTATAATTATCCACCCCAAATCCATGTTCATTAAGATATCCTTCAAATCCTTTATTGATTATAAAGACAAAACATATGTGGGAACAATAAACATTTTGTGGTGAGAATAATCATACTAAGTATGATTCCCATAAACTATAAAAGAAAAAAAATATACACATCACTTAAAAACCTAGATATAAAAAATATTCTATGAAGATAAAAAATAAATACAAACAAAATATGATAAAAAAAGAACTAATAGGAGAAAATGGATGTCCTGATAATATTAGAAACAATCCAAAGTGTTCATACATAATATTAAACATATAATTATTTTTGAACTAAAAACCCCACTTAGTATGAAATTGATGGTCCAGTTATACCTCACACTATAATGGTTTCTCTAGGGTTCGGAGGGAGCTACATGTTATGATGTATATAATTTATTATACCACTATAATTTGTTTTTCCTCTACTGGAAAAATATAGGTGTTTTTTTTCCACTTAATCCTGTTCACAATAGTTGATGGAGTGCCTCACATTATCATATTTAACAATAAATATTTCTTATTTAATCGAGAAACTCAGAGGAAAATTCTCTCTTGGCTAAAGTATTGATACTAGTTAGGGAAGAAGTAACCCTTACCACCACAACCAACCACGTTTTGGGAAAGATAACATTTTCTAAAGTAAATGGTTTGGGGAGAAATGGAACCAAATTATGGAAATTTTTTCATCTAGGGGAAACTAATCTTAACAAGTTACACACACTCTATATGAAACAAAAAATAACAGAAATATCAGACTTCATAAAGATTAGAGTTGAACCCAAAGTAACACATGATATGAAAAAAGGAGATGAGTGTAACACAAAAAAAATAGCAATATTATCACAATAATTTTCGAATATGTAGAACGTACTTGTCATAAAAAACATATATTAGATGAGGGGGAATTACATTGTTTGAGAATTCTCTGATCATCACACATTATACTCATAGTCAGTACTATGGGGATAACATTAAAATATACCAATATCAACTCTTTAATTTCATATAATTTAAAAAAACCATTCCATTATGATCTAAAACAAAAAATATGAAGAATATGGTATTTAATTTCCCAATGTGGAGGCCAAAAGTTTTTTTTGTTTAAATACACTACATAAATGAATGTGGGAAACATTAGTACAATGGGTGAACCACATGGTGCATAGGGGGCTTGGGGATTTCCTTCCTTGGAACATTATTCCCAATCATGTTGATTTAAAATATGACCGACCAGTTTTTCCTTCACCAACCACTATGGGCTATTACCTTTCCCTATCACCTCCACCACCCACATGTATTGGGTTCTTCTTTATAATCTATGGCTGTTATATGCTTGCGTTCCCTACATCGCTCCATCGATTCCCCTCATGAATTTTGAAATCCCTTCATCAATGATGCCAAAATATCCTTAATTATGCATGATAACTCACACTCAGCTCCATTTAATCCCTACAACAATTTCATTGTAGACTCACAAGAGGCTTTCAATGATGACACAGTCATCCCTTGTGATGTATACCAAAAATTTATAATTTTAAATCTTAAATATAATTCATGAATATAGATTCCAATCTCTAAAATAATTTAATAAATAATGGTGGTTGGTGAAAATCCTAACCACCCAATGTGAATTTGTATTGGTGCACATTGAAGAATAAAAAAATGGATCGTTGGAGATCTTGACAAACATGGGGAAAATATTCACCAAAATAACTATATCAGTCATACATGAAGATATATATCACCTAAAAAATTTATGATTATGTATTGATTTTAATATTATATTATAAATTGGATAAATTTCATAAAAAATAATTATCACACATTAAAATAAAAATATTTATGACCAGTCCCCAAAAAACTTATTCTCCAAATAAAATTACTATTTTTAATTCAATTTGTTTCAATATTTGATATATTCATTTATTTACCATAATCAAGAGAATAAAAAAATAAATAATCCATAAAAAATTTAGGATCTATCTTCCTTAATTTCCAAATGAAATTCCTGAAGAAAGGGGTGATAAGAATAACAAAGCCCTTCCCTTTGTAAAAATTTATTAGGGATGAAGGTTTCATTCATGTTTTTTCATGCTGAAGATCCTAGAAGGAATTATTTTATTTCTATAAAATCCCCCCCCCCCCTTAATTTAAATTAACAAATACTAGGTTTCAAGTGTACTAACATAGGGATTTTTAAAAAATATTCCTAAATAGAACTTACAGATAGCTCTAGGGTTTTATTAACCAATACATATATTTATTAATATATATTTGTTTATTTAATATAATTAATCCATCAAAGACGGTCAATCCTTATATATTATATGGTGGATGAATGTTATACAAACCCTAGGATAACGATTTATTTTTGTATGAATTCATTATATTATTTTTTAAATTTTAGACTATATTTAATAGATAATAGAAAGTCATCAATGGTATGCACTTATAGACACAATATTTTATAGTATTTTTGGAGATTCACATCTCCCATAAATATCTGTCAACATAGTTTGGATGTAAATTCCACTCCCAAAAAAATATGTGAAAAAAATCATCAGATCCCATCTACTATAGAAAATTTACAATACTAAACATGATGGGGTCCTAGTAATTTCAATCTAAACAATGAGCTATATAGAATTAAAAAAAACAGGTCACTACACCTACATAATAAATTAATACAACCATAAGATCCTTTAACTCATACTGAATTTTTTAATAAATGATAGATATTTAATTCTTTTCTTCTTCACCAATTATTATCCAACAATTATGTATATTATTTAAACAATAGTAATTTAGATAGTCATCGATTTGACAAGACCCTGAATTACTCATATTTAATCACTTCAAACATTGAAAAACAAGTGTCTCTTTTTTCAAGATAGTAATTAATAAAAAATTAAAAATTTTCTACCCCTTTATCATATTTATCACTTTTCCTCTATGTATTTTACAATTACAATACATTAATTACATAAAAGATAACTAAAATTAAAAATCTACTAAATTTTTTAAATATATAAATATATAATGATATATAAAAATATATAATGTTATCGTATATATAAACATATATGACTATAAACATAGATATTTATGCCAAATATATAAACATGTGGACAGAAATATATTATTTTATAATTTATCCATTTTAAAAAATAACAAAAAATTCAAAATAAAAAAATTTATATAAATTTATAATGATAAATTAAAAAAATCTAAATTTGAAGGAATATATTTATATAAATTTAAACATATAAAATTTTTCTCATTTAAATTTAAAAAATATAAACATAAAAAATTCCAACCTTAATAATTTAAATAATAAAAATATATAAACATATAAATCTAAATAATATTTTATTAATTTAAATTATATATACAGAAATAAGTTTCAATTAAATAAAAAAATAATTATATAAATGTGAGGAATATATACATATATATTTAACACAAATAAACCTATTAATATATCTATATATATATATCAAAATACTTACACATGGTAGCACATATTTAATTAATAGAATTTTAATATATAATCAAAACAAGGCTTCTTAGATTTGAATAAAAAATTGAATATTTTATTATATTTAACTAATAAAGTAATATAATATAATAATTAATAAATTAATAAATAATTTTATCAATTAATCATACTGAAAAATTAATTTTACCAACAATTCATACATATTCTAAAAAAAACCACAGATATAACTAAAATTCAACAACAGACAGTTATAAACTAATGAAATATTCCATTAGTAATTAATAATAAGTGTTTAACAAGCTATTAATATTCTATGTAAGAATGAAATATTGAAATAATAATAATAAGAGTAACAAAGTGAAAAAGTTGGCACTCACAGAAAAAGGGATGACTAGTAGAATGACAAAATATAATGGATAAAATATTCTAAGGGATGAATAAGGTAACTAATGGTGGAAGTATAGAGTTAAGGGTAGTATAATTGGTTTTATGGATGATGAATCAGGGGGGATTGGGTAAAAGTGTCAGTTGTAATGAAATGTCACATTTCTGAACAGAGGCAATTAGTATTTTTAATTTTCTAGAGTCATGAAATAAGAAGGTTGGTTTCACCTGCACGCGATTTAATTTTTAATTTTTTTAACAATTTTTTATATAAAATTGACATTATATACTTATGTTGAAGAGGATTTATCATCATATACTAAAAACCAGGCTTAATATATTTCTTTGCATCAATTAGATAATCCCCAAAATTAAATTAATATGCTACTTAGAGTACGCATTATATTAATAGATGAACCATTTATATTTACACTACCTTATTTTTTCTCTAATGAAAATGTGATCTTTGTAGTCCTTAATAAACCTAACATAATTTATAAAATTTTTCTTAATGAATATATAGATATTTTTCCCTTTTTTTATGTATTATAGTCAAATATCTGTCGAGTTCACTGTAAGTAGTTGAGGGGTGTGATATAATGACGGGGAAGTATTAATCAGTTAGGGAATTTTTTTATATGTAAATATGTTCATATGTTTTCATCAAAGGCATGTATTAGTTGTTTTTTATATATTTCATCCCTTATTATTATAGAATGAGATTATTTTTTATAATATAAATTAACAATTTATATTTTTTAGGAAAAATTATCAATAGATGCATTGAATACATCTTGAACAAGTATCTTCAAAATAAGTAGAGTTGATATTGAGTTTGGATGACGTGTGGGAAAAGGAGCTTCCTTGAGTTTTGGATTAGTTCATATATTTTTTAATAATGAGTTTATGGAAATACCATCTCAATATTGTAAAAATGATATGATATAGTTGTAACTTGATGATTATCTAATTTATATAAATCATTATCTGATTGATCATTCAATGTTGTGAGATTTATATCTTAAAATTGATGATATATTATAAAAAGGCTTTATTCATCCTAATATGTTACATTAGGATCTTTTTTTATTCCTCAAGGAAATAATTTTTTAGTTTTTGGTTGTAGATGGATTATTAGAGTTCAACCCAGTGATGATGAAGATTCATTATCCCCTATGGAAGAATAATAGGTTCTTTGATCAGTTGAAAGTAGTTATTCTTCATGATAGATTAGATGTTAAGTTTTCATAAAATGGTAGTGAAGGACGATTATTTTCAAAATATAGGCATAATGTATTTTTATAGATATTTTGAGTTCATGGAGATGAATTTATATGTAATATATTTATTAGTTTTCTTTATAAAATTGATGAACCTAGTGTTTCATGAGTTCTTCAACCGTTTTTGTAGTTATTATTGATGAAACCGTAGCTTATTCAAGGATATAAAAATATCACGAATTGAATTTAATGAAATAGTTTAGATGAATTGATAATATAAAAATTGTAATACTATTTAAACATAATATTTCGACATATGATGTTTATTTCATTAGCCATGTTGTCCCTCTATATGGTGTGGTTTTTGATCTTTCAAAGATCGAGGTGGGTTTTTCAATGTTAAGTTCCATAAATATAATCATGTTTAATTTTTTATTTGATCTATTATGCTATTACAGAATGACTATATCTTATTTTCCTTCGATTATAAATTATTTTCTCCAATAAAAAGAATGTATTGCAGTTTTTACGATCGAATCAATGTCATACGTTACTTGAGTATATAAAAGATATTCTAATTACTTCTAATGTTATTTTTTTCTTGGGAAGGGATACATTTTTAGTTTTATTATGATAATTATTATTTTGGTTTGGGTTTTATGTTGATGCATGAGTGGAATGTTTTCACATATAGTTCTAGGAAGATCTGTACTCATGAATGTAATAATTCAACCCATAACCCTGATCATTAAGATGTTGTATTATAATTAAAGTTGTGGTAGTATTACATTGTCAATGAGGGATTCAATTTTTTTATATATCACAAGAGTTTTAGATATATCTTATCTATTTCGGAAAAGAACATAGAATAGTGGTAATGGATGGTGTTTTCCCTGATTATGACATTATGCAATCGAATAATTTGGTTAAAACTACTGTGGTATGTGTTTTGCTGGCGAGAAAGATGCATGTTGATAATTCTATTAAGGATGGAGATTTTTGGAGGATAATAGTGGGTTTTTCATCTCTGCATCATGATATAGAAGAATTTTGTGGTGGGGTTGAGCTATATTAGATTGTATTTTAGGGTTACTAGTTTCAATAGGTATAGGAGTATCATTAGGGAGATCCTTATACAGAAATATATAGAGGTTATCATTTTAATGGTGATTATCTTAAGCGATGGGACGAAGTTGGAAACCCTCAAGCTCCATTTAAATGGAAGTTGTTCATTCCATGAGGGATATAATAGGTGGTTTCAAATGGGTTTTAAATCACATACATGGTATTATATCATTATATTTTTTATATATAATATACATTAAGGAAACTATTGTTTAGGGGATGAAACTGTCTATGGTGGATATCATATCATTTTATCATATTTTCTATATGGTTAAACTCGAGTATAAAATTTTAGAAGGATCATTCCATTCATTAGATAAACCCTATTGGATTGGAAAGCACATATCAAAGGATTATGTGATGTTCATTATTCAGAATTGGGTTGATATGACATTGTTCTGGCTTTCCTAGATCAAGTGATAGTGGATTATCATTTACTAAAAATCATGGAGTCTATTTCATTGGATTCCTTGAAGAGGCTATATGAGGAGGGGTTTGATAGGTTTCATATACTTATGTTATTCATCATATATTATTATGATCCAAATTTTACATCCATATTATGGAAGATCTCGAAACATAATTTTTGATATCTGTTGTTCCTAAGAATGACGTTTCATCATTGGATAGAACAGATGACTAAGAATATTCTATATAATTTTTATGATTTATTACGCATTTATTTTACTAATTTTGACACCTCTGGTAGAAGAATTATCCTTCGATTGAGTATTTTGATAGAAATATTAATCACTCATTTCGTGCAATAAAACTATTTAAGGCATTGTAAAGGTAGTCCTATAGATCACCATTGTTCATAATTATGGTTGGAGTTCCATGTATCATTATACTACCATTTTTATAGAGTATATAAGATATTTTTTGGTGATTTTATTATAGATAATGGGCACTCGGGACATTATAAGTCTTATATTGATTTATTGAGGAGAACCATATATTTTAAGGATAGTGATCATATATTTTTAATGTATTGTCATCAGGTAGGTCAATAGAGAATAAATAGAATATGTAAGAATCCTCAAATGATTATTGGACAAATCAAGGAGTTAGTGTGGGTTAGTGACTTACCATGTCCTTTGTTATATCCACCTCAAATGAATCAAATCCATGATATCTTTAATATTTCTTATCATTTAAAGTATTTTCATGATTCCTCACATGTATGTGATGGGGGAAAGTTAGATATTGTGGGGAATGTAATGTTCCACGAATGCACTACCATGATTTATGATTTCTGAGATATAGTTGTGTCGGGATATAACATTTCATTATTGTTTTTATTATAGAGCCTTCCAATTCTAAAGGATGTACATGGCCATGGGAGTTGTAAATGGGATAATAATACCCATATATATTTTAAACAATAATTCATATAATACATTGAGTATTTAGTTTTAGATGAAGGGTCTTATATAATTATTTGTCCCGTGTTTTAGTTTTTTAGGATAGATAGATTCTTATATAAGAAGTATCTAATGTGGTAGTTTTATTTTCATGTTATTATATTTCTTCTTTAGGCCATGTTTTGTTTCTTGATAATAAGTATCATTTCATAGGTATCTAGTATATACAAAAAAATTTTCTTGACATATTATATTATGATTTTGAAGTGTGGATAATAGTTGTTATTATTTTACATTCTAATTGTGGAATATGATATCATAATTTATATTTTGGGAGAAAATACTGATGCATTAGATCCATTACTTGGCCACCAGTTTTGGATATCTCATTTTTGTTAAAATACTTATGATAGAGAGGTTATAGTTCTTAATAACATGTGTTGGAGGTGGGATTTCTCTATTAATGAGTTTGAATTACATTACAGTTTTCACCAAAATGTTGTATATGAAAAATTCTTCTGAGTATAGTTTACAAATGAACATTGGTACCATCTCTATCAGATACATGAATATGGAACACGTCATGGTTAGGGATATGGATCAAAAAATGTAATGGTTTTGATAATATAAATGTGCTGTTAATTGTTGGTATGATGGTAGATATTAAGAGACCTGTTTTTATTCTATGTCCATATTGTTGTTTTGGGAAATTTCATGTTTTATTGAAGAAATTGGTATATATAATTTGATTTTATTTTGGATGTAAGCCACTATGGATTATAAATTATTACTAACTAAGATAAACCATGATGTGGTTTAGGTTAATTTTTTGGATTGTTCCACCAAAAATATAAATATTAATTAAGGTTCCTATTGTAACAACCCAAACATTTATAATGGAACAACCTTTTCAAATAGATAAATTCCTTTAAATGTAATGTAGACATACAAAACATATGAGTTACATAGGTTAGTTTGAACCATTATAAAATATATCATGATTTTTCCAAAGTACCCTTAATAATGATAACTATGGATAAGGAATTAATTACACAAAGATCGTTTAGGTTAGTTTATTAAAGGACTCGATCATAATTAATTTAAATATATATAAGTAGAAATGTTATCAACTAATAGGATCAAACCATATAGATACCTTTTATCAGTGATGCTTTGGGATATGGAATCAATAGGATTTTCCCTTAACTATGACTACGAAAAAAATTAGAAATGGAAAACGGAATGATATCATTTTCAAGAGAATATCAATCTTATAGAGATCATGACCCAAACCATGTTCATTGAACGGCCAAAAGAAAGAATTATAATAAAAAGCAATACACTTAATAAATATTCTTTTGTTACTAGGGTTTATGTATCAAGACCATAATAATAATATAATTATTATCAATAAAATAATGATTACTTTTTTCATTATTTATTATTAATTTATAAATTATTATTCAATCAATTCAATAAAAATAATATTATGATATGGTGAAACTCAAATTGTATTTTTGGGAAATATATAGTTTCATTCAAGACACTATATTTATGAATTCAATTATTTTTTAATGAAATAATTTTTTAATAAAAAATATTATTAGATGATATTTATTTAAATATAAATGATAATATGATTTCATAAATTGAAATATAATATTTTTAAGTATTTGAAAATTTTTATCGTCATAAAAACAATAGTTTTTCAATAAATGTGTATTTTGATAAAAAAAGTGTAAATTGTAACACCCCGACCCCAGTTACCCAGAGTCGGTGCATTATTTTAATACACTGTCAGGATTACAAGTAATCACGTCCCGAAGGTCCAATCAGTTTAGTAGTTTTGGAAAATAGATTACATACATTAACATTACATTACAATTTCAAACATAAAACGTCGCATAAATAGTTCCTTGAGAACGCCATTATTCCCTTTATCTTAACCCTACATATCAATCCTAATAAACTTCTTGGAATCATGGGAAAAATTAAACAGAGAATGGGGTGAGTTCAAACGCTCAGTAAGGGTAAGTAATATAGTGGGAAATGACATAAATATTTAGCATGGTGAATAATTGAACCCACATGCATTTACCAATAATAAACATGAATACATTTATGGAAAGCATATGAGATGAGTAAATAATTACATAATAAAACATAATCATGGGTATTCTACTAGCAGAATGACCACATGTACCATCAATATTATTTCAATAATGAGGGAATGTATAATTCCAGAAATTCTAAAAAAATTTGTCAGGGCCTCGGCCAAGACGTCTAAAATGATTAAGGCCTCGACCAAAACCATAAATCAAATTGGGAAAAGGATTAGGTCAATTCCACATCTAGTTGTCTCATGATACCTACTGATGCATCGAGGAACTATAGCGGGCTCCACCCATCACTTACAATGTCCAATACATTCCTCATATACAATGGTTGAAGCATAACATAAACATTCGTATTATAAATAGCATATGAAATGTCAATACTTTAACCATAAAACATGAGTGATATAATAATAGGACATCCACAGTCAAATATACCATAACTCAATCAATACAATACAGAATATTGTATTATAATAAATCAACCTCAATCAAAAATAATATCATGTAAAGGATGCTAACATAGTTTAAAATGATGAGTAAAACATTTTGAGAGAAATATCCTTTTTGTAAAATCATTTAAAAGTCACACATTTAAAAGGAAGTTATTTAAAATATATTTTTTAATCAAAGTGTCCCATACCACATTGAATCTTTTGAAAATAGTTATTATTTCAAAACATTCATGTCCATATAAATAAATCCTTAAAATCATTTTGAAAACATGGATATTAATTAAAAAGATTTAGAAAGATAAATCATTAAAATATTTACAATTATGATATTAATAAATATTACCTTTCAAAAATATTTAAAATATTCATTTTGAAATCATTTTTATGAAAAATGGACATGGATGATAAAAATTTCCTAGTAAATAGTAACACATAAACAATCTCGGATAATAATGAGATTGAGGAATTAACCCTTACAAATTTGGTAACATACAAAACAAACACCCCATTAATGAAGTATCATAAAATTAATATATAAATACTCATAAATTAAAGTGTATTACATAATGAATACAATTATAGGCAGTATATAATCAACACAAAAGGTAATAGAGGCAATATGGCATGAATCTCATGGGAATAAGGAGTGAGATGAAAACCCCTTACCTTGCACTTTCCTTCAGTCGAGGGTACATTTAAACTCCTATATGAACACTATAGTATGTCATTAAATTATAATTGAACCATATTAATATTTATGATATCATACATTATTCATTTATGACTTTATACTACCCATTTAATAATAATTTCAATGTTATATTAATATCTCGGGTAATAATCGCTTTCTTTATCGTACGTGTTTTAACTTGTTACTATTGATTGTATTACATAGATCATGATTTAAATACCTCCAAAATATATAACATGATTTTTATATCATATATATTTAGAATATAAATATGTATAATAGACATATATATTAAATGGAAAACAACGTTTATGAAGACGGTAGTCCGTCCGTACGCATAAACGTTGTTTCAGTTTTCATATAGTGTTGAACAGAGGTAAGTGGATAAGATATATGTAAGTACATAAATACTTATATATGTTAATATATATATCTCCAGTAGAATTATCATGTCATATATTGCATACTTATTAGTAATATATATTTTTATAATCGTCGATGAATGATGAACTTGGGAATTAATCTCATCGCGTCGTGGATATTGTAATCGGTATGTACGCACGAGTGAAAATATCATTCTTTTGATCTTAAAATTATATATAATTGGATGCTATATCATATATAAATAATCATTATAATGTTATATTTATTATTTACATAAAATAAAAATCATTATTATACCCATCCAAATAATAATGTATTCAATAACAATCACACCACGACGTGGAGACGGTAAGCCGTACATACACACGTATGGTGACTTGTCATTAAAAGGATGGATAGAATAATGAATATGGTTGTAACATATTTATAACAACATAAATTTATATAGAAGATAATGGATTTATTATTTTATAATTGAAATAACAAAGAAAGAAGAAGATGAATAATAAATGATCTTGAAAGAGGGTGGTGAAAACATTACCTCTTCTTCAGGTTATTCCTTTTGATTTGATCAAAATGGCTCCATATGATGGCTTTATGAATAAAGGAAGGACTCTAGGTTCAATTAGGGATGTTGAGAGGATAATTGTTCAGGGGTTGGAAGATCCAAAAGCCTTTGAAGTTATGAATAATTGGTTAGAAGTGGTGTCCTTTTATAAGGGGAGGAGGGGCTCTTTAGAAAAAAACTAAAAGTATTAATTTCTAATAAATTAATATTCAGTTTATAATGGATACAAAGTAGATTATTTAAAGTATAAGGTGGGTATGGGTATATATAATTTCATCCAATATATTTTAGACATGTTTGGGTCACTATATTAACCTTATCATTTATATTTACCCCTTAGTTAAATACTTTGACATTTACCATGTCTCATTGTATTTTTATATTATATGGTTAATAAACTTACTATATACTTCCAAGAGACCCCCAAGTGGTCAATTAATGATATAACTATCATTATATAAGTCCCTTGGCCAATCCTTATATTTTTAGAAATAGAATATGAATTAATAACATAATATGTGTTTTAAAAACTCTTTTATGTCAATATTTCAACTATTTAATAATTGAATTTTGTTAAAGTCATAACAAATATATTAATTAGAAAAAAAAATAACTTAAGAATTAATAACATGTCATATTAATCAATAAAATTCGTGGTTGGAATCAAAACATTCAAAATATATTTATTTTAACTTTTATAATACCAATTATTTGATTCTTTCATTTATATGGAAAATACTGCATCATTATTGTGTCATAAATAAATTAAATAATTAAATTTCTAAAAATTCTAAATAAAATATCATTATTTAGGAAATCTTTTCAAATATATATGGAATATTTATTTTCAAAAATATAACATATATATCCTTATGTAAAAATTGTTTTTCTAAAAGGTATATGCTTTTGTCATTTTTGTATTTATTTTAACTTAATTAATATAAAGTGTTATTATCACTTACAAGTGGATCCATGGGGTCCCAAAATCGAGAAAAAAATGCCCATGGTCATACATGTATCAACCAATAGGGTTAGGACATGTTTTAGGGTAATTAATTAAAATAATATTATTAATTTTTACCCTTATTTAACGGATTTTCCCTTGAACAATGGTAAATAAAATATTAACCAAAGTATTTTTTTAAAATGTCTAAAAATAAAATTTACCTATTTACACAATTTAGACCTCATTATTGTAAATATGGAATCCAGTTTTATAAATTCAAAACAATGATTTTGCAAAAATTAATTTAAAATTAATTTCCGCTGTCAAAACAAAAAGCGTGTTTTTAAGATATAATAACTATCAAAAGATTGACACATGTTTATGTCTGGTTTAAGCGTGAAATTACATCCAATGACCAAGATTGTATTAAATGGTAAAAATATATTCTAAATATACTATAAAATAACTCAAATTCATAATTTATCACTATTAATTATTTCAATTAAAAAAGGTGTTTTTAATTAAAATTTAGTAATTTTCACTATTCATCAAAATATGAAAGTTCGCCAAAAAGTACCAAAAATTAAACCTAATCTAATTTTGATATTCCAAATCCAAAAATGAAGTCCATTTTGAAAGATAAAATGAAAAAAAATTCAAAACGTGGGTATCATTGTTCATAACGGCTAGTTTGATTGGTTGTAGTGTGGGTTAGAACTAAATGTTGCGTACAACACACGCTACTATATTATTCAAAGAGAAGCATACCTTGGAAGCTTGGGGTGTTAAATTCTACCTATCTTTAATAAATTCCGTCCTTTTATTTTGAAATTATTTTTCAAGAATAAAAGTTTGAAAATAGAAAATACCTTCTGGAAAGCCAACATCAGAAATTTGGTTAATAAAATTTTGTCTTAATAGGAGGAAAAGGAAAATGAATGGGTCAACACAATATTATGATCTCTATTAGGAGAACATTTTTGGAAATTAGAGACATATAATTGGTGAAAAAACGTAAATATTTATAGGTATTGATTGAGGTAGTCAATCACAAACAAGTGTAAAATTAAGGGCCTTAAATTCATCAATCTATGATGATTTGAAATACCCTCGATTCAACAAAACATATGGTATTAGGATAACACATTTTTGGTTTTAAGATCACTTCACTAAAGTATAAAAATTAATTTATTCATCGAATAAGAGAAGAAGAAAAATATATACTTGACATGTAGAGTCCCATCTTTTAACTAATTTCTACCACAAACTTATCTTTCACTCTGAAAGATAATAGAACTGAAAAAAAATATTGCATTTATCCTATTCGTATAGGGTTTAGAAAATTAATTTATAATTAATCTAGCATAGTTATTTTAAAAAAGACTACATTATTCAATCCAGGACATCACATGGTCCAGTGGAAGGTGATACACCCTTGACGCCCTTCGGTTGTGGGTTCAAGTCTCGCGGCCTTGCTGGATGCAACGAGTTGCCGCCCGACCTCCATGTTGTCCTTTTTAAGGTAATCAAAAAATAATCTCAAACAAGAATTATCCAAAATACTTCTGTCCAAAATCATAGTCCATGATTTATAAGGAAGGTAATCATAATGAAGATCCTTTTTTCCACATAATAACATGTAACATCTTCATCATGTATTCTTTTAAAACACTGTAACATCTGGAATTACGATAAAAATTTATTGATTACATTCATGCTCCCTTATTCTTTATAGAATATTGGATATACTCCTTCTATCCAAAAATGTTGGAAACTCCAACAATGGAAAATTATTAGTCAGTTTCAAGGTAGTCAACAATATCCAATATAATTTATTCAAATCAACAATCTCTTATTCCAAAATCAATACCTCATTATCGAGACCATATTAAGGATTAACTTTCCATCAACCATGTATTTTCCAAAAAAGTGTAGATTGCTATTTAAGTAACTTTGTTTGAACTATATAATCTCAAATCCTCAATAAAACAGTACTGTAGTACAATCCATATTTTTCTCCATAATTTATATAACCAGTATATTGTTGATACAACACTCAAATGAAATGATCCTAAAATAACAACATAAGAACACTTTTCATTATTCTTCATCTAAGGTAGTTTCAAAACTTGATTATTATCCAATAGCATCATTTGGGGAATAATCTGATGATTTGGACATTGGTTCACTTAGTGTCCTAACTCTTTATAGACAAAGCATTGTACATTTCAAACCTTTTTTAAACCTTGTAGTCACGTACTTGGTGTCATTTTTCTCCATACTTATAAAAAACTCACATTCCCTTAAGGTAAGTCCCAGGGTGTTTCTTCCCACAGTTATCACATATGGGAAAATCCTTCTTTACCTTCTTACCTTTATCAGTCCTTCTATCTACCATCCTTTTCTTCTCTGTCTTCCATTAGAATCCACAGGACTCTGAGAATTCTTTAGTTTTCTTATCAACACAATATACTATTTCTTCTTATGATGATAATACATGGGAGACTATTTCAATTATAAATTATGGATTAAGACCATGAATGATATGATCCTTCTTACTCTTTGGATCATGCGTATTGCGGGAGATTCATTCCTTCTACTGGGCGCCATTTTTAGAAAATGGCATACAGTAGGTTAATTTATTAATTTTAATGAATAACTCCAAACTTGAAAAATACCGAACGTAAATTGAACAGTTTATATATATAATCCATAATAATAAAAATCTTTTTTTAAGGAAGTATATATTAATAAACCCTTCATAATTCTTTGTAAAAAAATGAGAATTATCCTATGAATATCCCCCGAGAGTGTCGTAACCAAGAGTGCAGCAAGGCCCATTGTCATGCACTAGTTCTCATTCGAGTCTAGCTCAAAGAGGTGTTTTTGGGTTTCACCCCTAGGTACATCATTTCCAGAGCCACCTCTACCTGCTCATATCTAGATAAGAATATAATTCTTGTAAAAAACACAAAATCTCTACAATACAAAAATTCTAGGAAGTTATTCTATTCAAATCATCAGTGTATATCTTAGGGCTATATGCTCTAATCAGAGATTATCTATATCTAGTTTCCAATGTTGTTGATAAACATCCTTTGATACCAACTGTAATGCCCTGACCCCAGTTACCTAGATTAAGTGAATTATTTTAATACATTGTCATGATTAACAGTAATCAAGTCCCAAAGGACTGATCGGTTTAATAGTATTGGAAAATAGATTACATACATTAACATTACATTACAATTTCAAACATAAAACGCAGAATAAATAGTTCCTTGAGAATGAAATTTTTTCCTTTAGGATAACCGTGCATATCAATCACAATACACTTCTTGGAATCCTGGAAAAAATAAAACATAGATAGGGGTGAGCTCAAATGCTCGGTAAGGGTAAGTAATACAACGAAAAATGACATAAATATTTAGTAAGGTGAATTATTGAAACAACATCCCTTTACCAATAATAAAAATCAATAATTTTATGGAAATAATATTAGTTGAGTAAATAATACCATAATAAAACATAATCAAGGGTATTCTACTAGTTGAATAACCACATGAACCATCAATATTATTTCTATAATGAGGGAATGTATAATTCCATACATTCTAAAATTTTTTTTCAAGGCCTCGTCCAAGAAGTCTAAAATGATTAAGGCCTCGGCCAAAACCATAAATCAAATTGGGAAAATGCCTCAAAAAATTCCACGAATAGTTGTCTCATGAGACCTACCAATGCATCGAGGAGCTATAGTGGGGTCCACCCATCACTTACTATGTTCAAAAAATTCGTCATACGAAAATGTTGAAACATAACATAAACATTCACATTAGAACTAGCATACGAAATGTCAATACTTATCCATAAACCATGTATGGTATAATAATAGAACATCCACAGTCAAACATATCATAACTCAATCAATACAATACGGAATATTGTATTATAATAAATCAACCTCAATCCAAAATAATATCATGTAAAGGATGCTGACATAGTTGAAAATGATGAGTAAATTTTTTTGAGAGAAATATCCTTTTTGTAAAATCATTTAAAAGTCACACATTTATAAAGGAAGTAATTTAAAAGATATTTATTAATCAAAGTTTCCCATTCCAACTTGAAACTTTTGAAAATAATTATTATTTAAAAACATTCATGTATATATAAATAAATCCTTAAAATCATTTTGAAAACATGGACATTAATTAAAAAGATTTAGAAAGATAAATCATTAAAAAATTTACAAGTCTGATCTTGATAAAAAGTACCTTTCACAAATCTTTAAAATATTTATTTTGAAATCATTTTAATGAAAAATTTACATGGATGAAAAAAATGACCCAATAAATACATACACATAAACAATCTCAGATAATAATGATATTGAGGAATTAACCCTTACCAATTTGGTAACTTACAAAACATACACCCCATGAAAGAAGTATAATTCTATAAATATGTAAATACATATAAATTAAAGTTTACTACATAAATAATACAATTATGGGCAGTACATACACCACACATAAGGAAATAGTGGTAATATGGCGTGAATCTCACGAGAATAAGAAGTGAGATGAATACCCCTTACCTAACACTTTCCTTTAGTCGATGGTACATTTAACATCCTGTATGAAGACTATAGTATGTTATTAAATTAAAATAGAACCATATTAATATATAGGATATCAAACATTATTAATTTATGACTTTATACTACCCTTTTAATAATAATTTCTGTGTTATATAAATATCTTGGGTAATAATCGCTTTCTTTATCGTACGTGTTTTAACTTGTTACTCTTGATTGTATTATATAGATCATGATTTAAATAAAACCAGAATATAAAACATTATATTTATATCATATATATTTATAATATAAGTATGTATAATAGACAAATATATGAAATGGAAAACAATGTTTATGGAGACGGTAGTCCGTACGTACGCATAAATGTTGTTTCCGTTTTCATATAGTATTGAACGAAAGTAAGTGAATAAGATATATGTAAGTAAAAAAATACTTATATATATAAATATATATATCTCTAGTAGAATTTACATGCCATATATTAAATACTTATTAGTGATATATATTTTTATTATCGTCGATGAATGGTGAACTTGGAAATTAATCTCATCGCTTCATGGAGACGGTAATCTGTACGTATGCACAAGTAAAAATATCATTTTTTGATATTAAAATAATATATATTTGGATCTTATATCATATATACAAAATCCTTATCATGTTATATTTATTATTTACAACAAATGCACAACATTTATACCCATATAAATTATAATGTATTGAATAACAATTACACCACGACGTGGAGACGGTAAGCCGTACGTACACACGTATGGTGACATGTCATTCAAAGGATGGATAAAATACTGAATAGGGTTTTACCTTATTAATAATAACATCAAATTATATATAAGATACTAGATTTATAATTTTATTATGGAAATAACAAAGAAAGAAGAATTTGAAGAAGAAAGGAACTTGAAAGAGGGTGGTAAAAACATTACCTCTTCTTCGGGTTCATCCTTTTGATTTCATTAAAAGGGCTCCATAGGTTAGATTTCTGACTAAAGGAAGGCCTCTATGTTTAAGTGAGTCATGTTGAGAGGATAATGTTTCAGGGATTGGCCAAACCAAATGTATTTTAATGTATGAATAATTGGTTAGAAGTGGTGTCATTTTATAATGGGGAGGAGCGGTATTTAGACAAAACATAAAGTATTAATTTATAATAAATTAATATTTGGTTTCTAATGGATCCAAAGTTGATTATTCAAAGTCTACGGTGGGTATGGGTAGAAATAATTTCATCAAATAGATATTAGATAGGTTTGGGTCACTATATAAACCTTATCATTTATATTTTACTCTTATTTAAATAGTTTGACATTTACCATGTCACTTTGTATTTTTATATTATATGGTTAATAAACATACTATATACTTCCAAGAGAGCCCCAAGTGGTCCATTAATGATACATCTATCATTATATAAATCCCTTTTCCTAACTTGATATTTTAAGGAATAAGATATGAATTAATAATATAATATATGTTTGAAAAACACTTTTATGTCAATTTTTACACAATTTATTAACTGATTTTTGTTAAAGTCATAAATACATTATTAATAAAAACCAAATTAATTTAATAAATAGTATAATTTCATATTAATCAAGAAAAATAGTGTTTGGAATCGAAAATTTCAAATTATATTTATTTTAATATTTATAATACCAATTATTTGATTCATTAATTAATAAGAAAAATACTACATCATTATTATGTCATAACTATATTTAACTATTCAATTTATAAAAATTATAAATAAAATAATGTTATGTAGGATATATTTTTATATTTATAATTAATATTTATAGTCTAAAATATAACATATATAACCCTATGTAAAAATTGTTTTTTCTAAAAGATACATGCTTATGTCATTTTTGTATATACTTTAACATAATAAATATAAAGTGTAATTATCACTTACAAGTGGATCCATGGGGTCCCAAAATCGACGCAAAGATTCCCATGGTCGTACATGTATCAATAAATAGGGTTAGGACACGTTTTATGGAAATTTATTATTATTATAATTTTATTTTTTACCCTTATTTACCGGATTAACCCTTTAACCATGGTAAATAAAAATATTTACGGAAGTAAATATTCAAGATGCCTAAAAATAAAAGATACCTATTTACACAATTTGGACCCCCTGATTCTAAATTTAGAATCCATTTTTCGAAATTGAAAACATAGAAGTGGAATAAATTAATTTAAAATTAATTCCCTCTATCAAAACAAAAAGTGTGTTTTTAATAAATAAGAACTATCAAAAGATTGACACTTGTTTATGTCCGGTTTAAATGTGAAATTACATCCAAGGACAAAAATTGTATTAAATGGTAAAAATATATTCTAAATTTACATTAAAATCACTCAGATTCAAAATTTATCTCTATTAATTATTTCCATTAAAAAAGCGGTTGTTAATTAAAACTAGTACTCTGCCCGTGCGATGCACAGAACTATAAAATAATTCTTATTATTAATTATAGAAAAATATTTATAAAACATAATATGTCATAATAATATTGAAAATATTAGAAAAGAAAACGACACACATAATAAAGGATTATAAGTTACATAAATTGAGGAACAAGAGTTACATAGTGAAGGAACAATAGTTATATAAATGATTAATGTATAAGAATAAAAATTACAGAAATTGAGGAATAAACAATGCCCTCTATATATAGAAGCGCTTCTGATTTCTCAAATAGAGGAGCTTTTGAATCCTCCTTGGCATACAAGAGTGTCCTATATCCACTCATAGTTCATTAATGTTGAACCCTTAAGTCACTTAAATGGGTGGAGTGATTAAGTTGATTACATGGGATATGAGAGGAATCCCCCCCCACAAACATCTCAAAAAACTCTTTGAAACTAAATATGTTTTCTCTTCATTTGTTGTATGACGTATTAGTGCAGGATTCATGACCATATAATTATTATAAAATGTCTGGTATGATCTATATAGATATAAACTTGAAAAAAATTCCATCAAAACTACAAGTCCATAAATCATAGTCAAAGAGTTCCAAATATCATCAGTTCATAAAACAATTATACAATCAATGCATGGTTATATCCACAATCCATTTTTTTATTTTATTAAAAACCCACTTTGAGGGTAAGTGGGAACCTACAGATCATCAATTCACACCCATACAAAACACACATTACAATGTTCAAATTTCAAAAAAAAATTGAGCAATTCACCCCTGCCAAGACCGACATATGCTCATGTTCAAAATTCCAAAGATACTCAAATCCCACAAATCCAGCCGACTATGCCACCGGAGAAACCTACCACACTTCACTACCATCATCACATCACCAAAAAAACCAACCCCATCAGTTGCTGGAGAAGTAGTGACATTTCCCCTCATTTGAATGTATGGACATGGACAAATCAAGGGTAAGCGGGGCCTTAAGCAACTTTAGAAGACCTGAAAAAATGAAATTGAATCAAAAAATAGATTGAACAAAATGAATCTTGATATATCATGAGTCAGTTTCACCATTCTATATAAACTCAAAGATGTATAAAGTATAAGTGAATATAGAACATGCAGACACATAAGTGATACAGATTCCAAAAACATTGATTTGGTGTTCAATAGAAAATAATGGATGGATAGAAGGGGAATAGTATAATGATTGAAAACATTTACATAAACACCATACCTGATATATAGAGACATCCTTCTTGAACATTGTTATTGAAGGTGATGTTTTAATAAGGTAACATCCATATTGAACACTATTTATAGAAAATAATAGTTTAAATTAAAATTGAATATATTTGAAAATTAAATGACATACATAATGAGGAATAAAAGTAAATTGGAGGAAAAATTAAATTACATGAATGAAAATCAGTATTATCTAGTTAAAGGATGTAATGGAGACAAAAAACAACAAATAATCGGTGTAAAACACTTAATGTCCAAACTTAAAACAGTTCAACAAAATACAGCTATTGGTTTACCTGGAATTATATTTCTGAGTTTCTATGGTGGAATAAGAGGTAATAATCCAGGAGATCAAGGCCTAAAAAATCAGCCAACATGTCTCTGTAGATAAAATACCTGTTTAAAATTAACAGTGCATACTAATAAATAATGAAATAATTGAATGGAATGTTCAAATGATAGATAATAGTGGAGAGAGAAAGGTATGTATTACTTCAACATGATACTATGAAAGGATCCAACAGTGAACTTGGACATCACCACCACATCGTTTTTTTCTAGTGTGATCTGCCCTTAATGGATTGAAGATGCGAGAGGATCTTGGATTGGGATTACATTGTTGTAAACATTAGTTATAAAAACAAAAAACCAACTGAAATATAAACATCCCATGAATTCAAACAATAAAACCGCAGCTTTTGCAATGAGAATTAAACTGAACTAGAAGACCAAAACAATATACATATTTATGAACATATGATATTGTTATTTCCTGAAGAAATTAAGTCAACTAAATACAGTAAACATGAAACAACATCACACAACGATGCTAAGAAAATAGATCAACTGAAAATAAATAAATCAATTAACAACTACATACTATTGTAAACATCAAAATTTTCCTTCTAAGAAAAATAAATCAACCGAGTAAGGTAAGTAATTCACATCAGGTTCATGAGACAAAATTAATGAAAGGAAGAGACATAATATCCAGCCCCTCCCTGCATTGCAGCCCTCAGCTCTCCATCGCCCCTCCTGTCCCCCCCGACCTAGCCTCTCCCCTCCCTCCTGCCTAGTCCATCCCCTCCACCCACTGCCCAGCATGTCACCTCCTCATTTCCCATCACCTACTCATACCCCCATGCCTATATATACCCCTCCCCTCCCTACTCCTCCTCTTGTCCTCCCTCCCCTGCCCAGCCCTTCCCCACCCCCACCCACCTTGCCCACCTTATAACCCCCCCAATTTCCGAGAAACTCCTCCTACCCCCTACCCAGCTCTACCCCTCCCCTCCCCACCTCCTCTGCTTGTCTCCCACCCATCCCAGCACCTTCCCCTCCCACCTCAGCATTCCCCCTGTCCACCCCCTTCCCCCACCACTCCCCCCTGCCCTACCCCTTCCCCCACCAGCCCCCTCCCCCCTGCCCTCATCTTCCCATACCCTCCCATCCCCTACCCTCCCCTCCATCATTCCCAGCCCCTCCCCTCCCCTCCCCTACCCATTATCCAGATATAACAAACACCACATATTGTAGAAATATATAAAAATAGATACAATGGTCAATTAAATAAGAAAATACCCACTACTCAATGAAATGCTTCCACTTCACTAAAAACAATCTAAAATATCAATTATAGTTTACACTGTAACCAAATCATAGAAAGAAGAGAATAAATCTGCAAGGGACATACTATTCATATAAATTCTCAAAATTACCTTGTGTTTAAAGATTGGAACAGAGTCATCCCATGATCCCAAAGTGAAATCTGACAACAATTAAGGAAAATTTAATTTACAGCAGCCTAACTAGATTGGTTAATCATTTGCAGAACACTCCGTCAATTAGATGATTCAATTATACGTTCCCACAAACATCATTCAATAATTAGAAATGATAATATAAGGTAAATGTTAATGTAATAAAACTAATGATTAATTCTATATGTTCAACCGATTTTAACTATTTTCATTAATTCATTTTAAACGGTTTGTTATTAATTTATATTGCTGATTGGATCTTTGTAGTAACAAACATGGAATGTTATCAGATACCCACAACACAAGCAACAAGAATCATAATTCTATGGCAAAGAGGGATATATGCAATACCATCACTGCTGAAATAGCTTCTACAGCACCTGAAGCTCCAAGACGCTGACTGGTCAAAAACCATGTAAATTTTACTTTTAACTTCAAATACGAAACATGGAATAGAAAAAATACTTTAAAGAAAAAAGGGTCACAAGTGGATCCGAGTGCACTTAAATTATGTGGCATACACACTAATTTGATAATGATAGAACTATCATCATACCCCAGGATTCTAGGCAAATTAGTTAATTAGAGCTTCATATTTTATCAGGTTGAAAGACATTGCATTTATATGTAACGTTATATTTCCAAAGCATAGATTTGTGCACTTCAACAACCTTGCAACCACATAAGTGAAATTCTAGTTACAACGTAGTGGACATCAATGAACATAAACATCTTCAATGAACAGTTATAAGTAGATATGGTTTTGAAATAACATGAACTAGATACATGCATACGTGAAATGATGGGATGGAGAGGGGTCATTCCATGCTAGGATCGCTTATTTTATTATGCCCACGGTCTGAAGAAAGCTGTAACTGAAAAAAGATTCTATCATGCCCCCATTATGAAGAAACATGTAGCAGAAATAACTCAGTCCGACGATGTTATTTCTTAAGACTATTCAATTGGAAACATTTCTGTCAATCAATACCTAGTATGACACCCTTTCACCAAAAAGAATTTTATCCCTGCTTTAATGCATGACAAGTGGTTGATGGTAAAAGAAAAATGTTTCCTATTACATAATATTGAATACTTATTATTAACATAATCCATTGATTGATATAACATTCAGTTTCCTTGTTTTCTGTTAAAAATGAATTTTCATATGTTACTTAGATTATAATGATGATATTGAATGAAAGGGTTTATGTTATTGGAATGTCATACCATGCCGCAATCATGAAGGTGTCTTTCTTCATGATGATGGTGGTGAAAGAAAGTCATTGATTGAAGCTACATAAGATAAATATGTGAAGGAAAAATTGAAGAAGACCGGTTATTATAAAACAATCTGAGTACTGAAATATAGTTGATTGAAAACATCCAATTCTAAATATGTAGGACTTTTCTCAAATAACATTTTAAAAATGGGGGTAATAGAAAAACAGTAATGAATGGACAGCTATAAAATCTAAAAAATAAAAAAAAAGTATAAACTGGACTGGTATGAATTTAAAATGATAAACAATTTCATTATGATGATTAAGAATAATAAATTACGTGCCGACCAAACATGTTAAGCATTTATTTAACAGAATATGTAAAATAAAATTAATCATCAGAAAAATAATGAATACATTCAAATAATCATAATTTTAGAGTCAGTAAGAGTACCTGCAACTGAAATCAGCTTCAACATAAACATACATTCCCACATACAAGTATGTGGGAAAATTAAATAGATATGTTATACCAATATGATAAGAGTGAGAATCACAATGATGTAGTTGAACAAAATTATCGGCATTAAGACCACCTGAAACTAAATTTTTCTTCAACATAAAAAGTAAGACACAATTACATTGAAGTGTGAAAATAATAACTATAATCTATAACTACATGAAAATAGGTAGGATCACTATATTAATGTCGGATCACATTTAGAGGAAGTAAGACTTCTTGCAACTTAAATATACTTCAACATTAACAGAATTACAGACATTCATGGACATGGGAAATTAATAATTGTAAGGTATACCTCCATGGATATAAGCAAGATCATTGTATTGAAGGTGAACACATTTAGAAGAAGTAATACTACCTGCAATTGAATTCATCTTTAACACACACAGAATTACACACATACAGGGATGTGGAAAATTAGAAATCCTAAGGTATACCTATATGTCAAGAACAACAGAATTTTCATTTTCCCCCTTGGATGTTGCTACCACTGCAGCACACATTAGTCGTGATATTGTAATTTATCTACAATCATATGGTTAGAAAATTCAAATAAAAATGACTGATCAATTCAAATAGCATGATTTGTGCCATTTGACTTGTTTGGATCATAAACATAGTGTTGTAAACTTTTTCTAGGGAAATGCTACCACAGTAGAACCCATTGCATGTGGTAATCTGTAGTCACATAAAAGATAACACATTTGGAAACATCCCAATAGTAAACACATGTCACATCACAATCAAACATTAATATGTGTTTTTTAAATATTCAGAAAGTATGACACCATATTTTTATTAATATGAATCACACATACAACAAATGAATCAAATGTGATCTATTTGATCTTCAAAACATATTATTATATATATATATATATCTTACCATTTATGTTCTGCTGTGTTTATAATTCCCATAGCATAACCATATGATTCATAATTCCATCCACTTTTAAAATCATGTTTTGGACCATTGTTTTACACAATCATTTAATTCTTGCATAATGGTTATATTCCTACTACCAAAACTCATCCAAGATTACAGTATGAACATTAACATTATTCTATATACAACACAATACTACAAAATCTAGATATTGATAATAAAATAATCAATATTCATGACTACCGTTCTATTGTAAACTATATACTATAATACACTTATTTAGGTAAACAACTAATTTGAAATAAAATAAGAAAATTTAAAAAATAGTCAACATGGAGTATTACCATTCTGATTTAGTAGAAAAAGTCAGTCAATATTTAATTATTCTTGTACACTTCACCCATTCGTTAGGGTTTTCAGTTCAGCGACATGTATTGTTGTGGACACTGTGTCTCAAGACAATTAAGGATTATGTTTCACCTCATCCTCACTATCAAAATCGCATGACAAGTTTTTCTACATATAGAATATAGTAAGAAGTTTAATTAGAAAATATTAGTGAGAAATAAAATCATAGATTCTAACATTAATATAATCCTTTATATTTCAAACCTGCATAAAAAAATAGGGCTTACCATAGTAAAAAATTAGGGGTTACCATAGGTAGATGGAACTAAAATTGTGAGACAGAGCTGGATTTGCAGTGCATCGGGGGTACAATAGTGTAAATCAAGAGAAACTATAGATACCAGTGATGACAATCGCGACCCCAAGGTGGAGGTGGAAATATATGGAGGTACGGAGGATCTTGAGGCAGAGGCAAACAATATGAACCTGCATATTTCAATAAATATTAACCTCCATACTTCAATAAATATGAACATGCATATTTCAATTCTCAACGATCATTTTTTTGGATTCCTAATGCAAAGAAACTTGGTTGTAGATCCTAGGATCTGGTAACAAAGATGAGGTGAGGCCATCACAGAAGAAAAAAATAGAAAAACTAATTGGAACTAACTAACAGTTAGGATATTAGATTAATTTTTCAAGAAAGTAACCTAGTATGTTAGATGTTCTTTGGGGTTGAAATCACACTCACAAATCATTAAAGGTTTGTAGGATCTTCTATGTTTCCAGAATTTGAATGATATAGATTTAATTAAAAACCTCTATGTTGAAAAAAACAATTTATTATACATCTAAAATTGCTCAAGTGTTTTCTCAATATCAATAAACCACGGTAAAATATACATAGAATGAAAGCAGCACCAATTAAAAAGCAATCGTGCTACAACGGAATGAGTATGATAGGAATTAAAAACTTTTGACGAACCAGAGAGAAAAACATCCAAATCTCAAATGGAACCTTTTATGAGAGGTGTGACGGAATTGGAACGTACTTGTATCCAATAAGAATATACCTGTAGCGGAAGGATTTGTAGATGCTGATGATGAAAGAGAATATTGTAATGGAGTTCTTCTGTCGCAAGGGAATAGAGGATGAAGATAGGCACGAAGCTATGGGATGAAAAAAAGAATGAAATGCCATAAAAATTTAATAAAATCAAATAAACCCTACTTGATGGATATGTAGAGACCGTTGGTGACCGAGGAGGAACATGCGGTGGCGGAGCAGGCGTAGGCGGAGGAGGGTCACGGAAGGTGAATCGAGTCACTGAAAGCCAAGGGATGGAACACAACTGATATGGAAATGTGAGGGAACATAGACAATGATAGAGGGAGAGGTGAGATAGGACTGTTTCGGTCGATGAAGGATGGAACAGCGGGAGTCGCAGAAGATGGATGGAATTAGGGGAGTCAAAGAAGATGAATGGATTCACTAATAACCAATGGAGGGGACGCGACTGTTCTTCAAATGTGAGGGGACATAGATAGAAACAAAGCAGGATACGATGTACGGTTCTTTCAGTCAAGGTTGGATGTCGCGGGTGGAGTATTGGAAGCTATTCGAGGGTCGCCGGTCAGTGGAGGGAGAAGACCAGAGGTATTTTTGCTGAGCGGCGCTGCACGGGAGAAACCCTAAACAGGAGGGCAGTTATGAGATGTATCGCGTGGAGGAATGCGATTTTAGTCATGGGAGGGATGAAATGGAATGGAGGTTCAAACAATTGGAGGTGATGTGGAGAAGTGGGTGGGTGACACGTAGGCAAGGAAGAAGCCAAGTTTAGTATAGAAAATAGATTTAGTAATTTTCACTATTCATCAAAATATAAAAGTTATCCAAAAAGTACCAAAAATTAACCCTAATTTAATTTAGATATTCCAAATCCAAAAATGAAGTCCATTTTGAAATATAAAAAGTATAAAATTTCAAAAAGTGGGTATTACTGATCATAACGGCTAGTTTGATTGGTTGTTGTGTCTGTTAGAACTTGAAGTTGCGTACAACACACACCACTGTATTATTAAAACAGAAGCGTACCATGGAAGATTGGGGTGTTACAATATTTAACTAATTATTTTAATAATGTAAATATTAAATTTTAAATAAGCACCATGAAATTATCCTATATGTAATTCATCTTATTTTTATGTTACAATGTAGTATTTTTTAAAAATTTATTATGGTATAAAAATTCAATATGTTTTATGACTCACTTCAACACTACAAAGAGTATTATTATATTTATGATGGTTCTTTTCATTATAGAATATTGTGAATCATTATTTCTTTTTATAAGAAACTGTTAAAAATCATAGTAATGTTTTTGGATTGTAATATTTTATCATATATAGTTTGAAACCTGTGTTTATAAATTTATAAAGATTACCTATTTATTTTTCTATAAAAATCCACATTTTCACACATTCCTTTTCACTAGAAACTCATTATACATGACATTACTATAAAGTTACCTCTATATATCCCTAAAATGATGTTCTAAATTTCATAAAAATCCCATATTATTCTTTTATGATATATATCATAAGTTATTGGTTCCAATCCCTTTCATCTTTATTCAAGAAACTTATTTATATTATAATTTTTTCATGTCAAAATTTTAATGTGAAGAAATATTTTATATATCCCTTTTACTCACCTTTTAATGTAAAATTGATTATAGACCCCTATCACGCATATTAAAACATTCCATGACGGTTTATGTACCCACGTATTGGAGTCAAAATTAACCAAAATGTTTCCATGACACACATTTATGTAGTCAATACCCATTACTATTTTAAATCAAGTGAATTCAAATATATGTAAATTTAATTATATGATTTTGAAATCTCATTTATGTAACCCATACTCCTTAATAAAGGTTTTAAAGTTCATTAAATACATTCTTCTATTTAATCTTCTAAATATAACAATTATTCAAGTACTGGATTCGACTGTAACAAGTCACTCTAAGATTTTGTTTGCCTATAATTATTTGTTTAATGTTTTGATCTGATGGGATTCCATGTATAGTACATAGGAGGTTATCCAAATATCACTATTTTAGGATGAATTATAGTATATCATTGATTTATGTTGATGATTTAATGTTTTATGAATTCTTTAAATGCTAATGGTTCCCATATATTGTCTTCTTATTTCATACTTCATTGGTCATGATTAGGATTATCAACCCTCCTATGTTACCTTGATATTTCTATTGAGTATAATATTCTACCTTAACATATGTTATTTATTAACTATTCTCATATTGGGATTTATAGTTCACCCCTTTATTATGTAATTTTTTAGGCTCTCCTATGAAATTTTAGAAAACAAATGGAATTTAAGATAATGATTATGTATTTTCATATAATTTTGTTGTATACAAATAATATTTCAATATGTTATGTATATTTTTACCCACTACACAGTGAATTTAAATATTTGGGTATTTTATAAAGTGTATCATGATGTAATAAATCATGAATTACATATAATGAAAATTATGGGTTATCATTGTTGGTATTAGAGAAATGTCTACCAGATTTTGTGGATTAGGATTAGAAAACCATATTCTGAATTATCGGAAACAAAATAGTAGTGGTTTCTAAGATATAATATACATTTCTATATACTACAAGTGAATGTGTATATAGATTAGCTGTGCCAAGGGGCTATATCCCGGAAAAGGGTGCAGTGGGATTTAATAGGGTCGTCACTTTGTTTTTAAAAATAGTGCTTCATTCAAAATATTTTTAACATCCATGGGGGATATGAAATGTTGAAATTATAGTTATTTTAAGAAATATTATTAAGGGGAAAAAAAATCTCTTAAAACATATTTTTGGGAAATAGATCGTGGGTAAAATAGATTAAAACCCTGAAATACATATTTTTAATAATATATTTTCTTTATGAGATATCACTTCAATATAAAATATTCCCATAATATGTTTTTATAATTTTTAAAATACTCTACCCTAACTTTCTCATTATTCTATTTAATGGTTGGGAATAAGTGGAAATGATTTAGCAAGCACTATTATGTACAATGTATTGGATTCCTAAATTTCATACCCAGCCTAATGGGAGTTGGAGTTTATAAATTCATGGCAATAAGTTCTCAATTACCTCATTATATGAATAGAAAATAAATAAGGGGAAAACATTCACCCCTACCCCCAAGAAAGTGAAAGTTCCAATTTTTAAACATTATATAGAAAATGCCTCAATAATCTTTAATGTCATTTGATCACTCAATAATATAACACTGTATCAACCTTAGTGAATATATCTTCCTTATAATGTAATTATTTATGAAGGATATGTTTAACCATGTTGTTTTTTTAATGGATGTGGAAGCTAATAATTATTGTATATTAATAAAAAATATAAAACCTAATGGAGAGACAAAAGTGATGTAGTTGAAATAATTTTGCATTTTTTCATAAATATTTACCTCACACTCTCCAAATAAAAATAGAGAGAAATTTTTTAGGCCTGTAGAAGAAAATGATGAATCTATCAGGTTATATAAGGTGAACTTCGACATAAGAATAATGTTCCACTAGCATTGTTATTTCCCATAATATAGTTTTTTTGATAAATAGGTAGGAAAAAATAAAATAAAAGTGGAAGACATAGTGATTTGAGACATTGGCATAAATTATTAAAATTTTGGATGTTCCCATAAAGTTGAAATATAGATAAAATAATCCCAAGGGTCTCACATTTTTATAGATGTGAAGAAGATGATGGATATTAACTCTGATTGTATGATGGTGAAATATCTCATGGAAAGTAAATAACAACATAACACCTGTCAAAAGTTTATGAATATTCATCCTCAAAAAATTTCTATGTGGAGGATAAAATGGTACAAGTGTGATAATTAAGGTCACCTAGCTACATATTAAAATGGGAGAAACTCACCAATGTGATAAAAAAATAATTCTCTGGTCATCCCTCATCATGTTGTCCAGTGTATTAACTATATAGAATGGAGATACTATATGAGCCACTTTACTAAGATAAGGGTTATGGATGATTACTAATGAGAACACTCAGGTGTCAACCGACAATGAGGTGGTGAATGTTATGGTAGTTAATTATTCATAAATAGTAAACACATATTTTTATTTGGTTTATATGAATTATTTCATATCACACATGTTTAGTACAACTATTCAAACACAACTTCCAATCATGTAAGAAAACCTATCAATAAAAATGGATGTTGGGGAATTTATCACATACTTAGAATAGGAATTGACATTATCCATATTTTTGGGATAAAATTCATAGAAAAACTTGTGATACTACCCTTAGTATAATTTAATACAATTTATGGAGTTTATTATCATTCCCTATATTGAGTGACTATTTTCTTTTAAGGGAAGTAAATTACCATTTTTATTGAAAATTACTCTATTATTCCATAATAGTTAATAGAAAATAATGAATATCCTTTCATATCATTACTTAAATATTGGAAAATCTTACATTATGAGAAAACATACCTTTATAAAATGATTGAAATTAATGAAATGATCATCCATGATGACATGTCCATTGTATGAGAATTCAATAATTCGTTTCTTAAAGAATTTCATGGTCTTCCTCTTATTCGGGAGGTTGAAATATCAATCAAGATTATAATTGATGATTTTATATTATCCATGAATCCATATAGAATGGAAACTATTGAAATTCAAAAGATGGTGAAGAAATTATAGGATAAATAGGAAAATGGTATATACAACTATTTTCAATAATTAGGGGTGGACTATTTCTTTTCGTTAAAAAGAAGAATATGTTAATTCACATCTACATTGATTATTGTGATTTCAATAACATAATAATAATGAAAATTTATCCTCTTTCACTATTTATGAATTGTTTGATCAGCTATGTATGGATCAATACTTATCTACGTGGGATCATCATTTAAGATATTATCATGTACGAGTGATGATGGAGGATATCCCCAATAAATATCCTTATACTGGGTACATACACTACAAATTCGTAGTGATTCAATTTGGAATAGAAAATTATCTATCTATCATCATGGACTTGATTAATAAAGTCTTTAGGGATTACCTCTCCAACTATTTGGTAGTCTCTATATATGATAATTTTAGTTACATCCAAATAATGTTGTAACTTGCTGATATTTTGAATATTTTACAAAATTCCTTATGAAATGAATTTTAATATACAAATAATAATAAATGTTACTTATTGAATGAGAAAGTAATATTCTTATGGAATGTTATAACCGAAAATCGATATATGAAGATCCATAAAAAATAAAGGAAATAGAATGATTGTTTATGACAATATCATTGATAGATAAATATAGTTTCCATTAACTACATGGTTACTGTTATATATTTGTGAAACATTCCCAAAATTTTCGATCCCACTAACCAAAATATCTTAGAATGAGTTAAAGATTTCCTAGACTGAAAAATGTGGGGAGTGATTTATTGACTTAAATAAAATTATAATGATATAACCTATGATAATATCACCGAGTAGGTGGGATGTATTTGTGTACAATAGTGATGCATCTAAAAAGGGATTAGGTTTTGTAATCATGTCAGATGAAAATACAATATACTATAGCTCCTACCAATTAACAATTTATCAGTAGAACTATCAAAAACATGATAAGGAATTTTATACAATGTTATTTATATTAAATATTTGGTATTACTATCTATATGAGTAGAAGTGTGAAATATATGAAAATCATAAAATAATCATTAACATATTCACACAAAAGGTTCTCAATATGGGCCAATAATATTTGATATAGATGATCAATGATTGGGATTTTTTCAAACCATTACCTTTTTTAAAATGTCATAAAGTAGAACTCGATCTATGTAGAATGGGTCTTCTAACCCTATTCATTATGTAGAATGGAAGGGATCCAATATTCATAAACATAGAAAATATAGATGTGGGAATCATAAGTATCTCAACCAAACCTTGTTCAAATAACATCATCTGTTGGATCAACATGATATCAACTAGAGGTGGAGGGGTTGGAATAGGGATCCATTTGAAATTTTAATTTTCATTCAATGAATCCTTCATGACTTGTTAATTCTACAATCAACCATTATTCTACCTCTTATAATTTATTCAAATAATTAAATAAATACAAATCCATACCACACAAGGATTTTCATGGTTTAGTATAATTTCATCCTCTTTTCTATGATATTTAATCTTCCCATCATGAATTCTATACTATAATATTATTATCAACTAAAATATTCAATATAGAGTAACATAATATCTATCATTAATCATCATGGGAGGATTATTATGCTGCATCCCACAGTGTTTCTATAGCCCATAATATCTTGCTTTTAAAATTCACACAATGTAATTCTCCTCATGAATCACACAAGTGTCATCTTCTACACCCATCTCCAACTGATATGCATCCTCCATTCTTCAAGGAATGATCCACTTACTTATAATATATTAATCATTCTCCATGAGCTCAATGAATCTAACATTCTCATTTACCTTCTTATTTGTTTTAGAAAATTGGCCTTTCTAAATAAATTATGATAAACTATATCTTATAAGTTTCCTCTGTTTTAAACTACCCAAGAAATAATTATTTATTCTATTTGACGAAGACACAACCACTATTGGATGTGTGAAATCACTGAATAAATATTATTCACAATTATTTTTTATATTATAATACTGGAACAACCTCAAGTCATCTATCAACTCCTCATGACTGAATTGTTTTGTATTCTCAAGAAAAAACATATAATTACACTCTTGTTATTATTTTATATGATTTTTTCATTATTATCTACTAGAGTTTTCATCAGCAGTTTCAAATTTTTTTGATCATGAATATCCATTTCGCATGTCCAAATTATTTTCTGGGCCTCTTTATGATTTTTAGTTTTAAAAAGTTATAATTTAATAATGTTATTAATTGATGTATGAATTTAAATTATTCAATATCTTGTGCACTCATTCTATTATCTAACTTTTCATAGCCATAAAACAATTCTCTAAACACATTACCGTACCCTAATAGCTACTTGTTATGTGAAATATTGTATGTTAATTCCCAATGATCATAACATTTGTAAGAAAACATACATGGACATGTCTAGCGTGACTCATATTCCTATTTCTTAATCACATTGGTTGATGAGTATATTATAAACACATATTCTGAAATATCATTTTAACAAAATCCAAAATGGACTTAAGGATAAAGTTCTTGATGAAGATATTAGAGTTTGATACACACTATTTGATAATATCATCATATCTTAATAATTTTAACACATCATTCATTCATTGTTACACTAAAAATAATGGTTCCTCCTATTATATGATGAATCATTCTCTTCATATAATACAGTTACACTCTACCTCAAATTTTAAATTTTATATTCATCTATCATTTTTTATTCTAAAAATTATGATAGAAACATTATTTTAATTCATACATGTAGATTTATCTGAGTTAATCACATGTGTTAAATATGGAGATTAAATGTTTAGAGGTTCAAACTCTCAATATCCCAAAATCCTGAATAGGTCTTCAAGGAAGAATATCATACTCATTAGAGATTATATAGTTAAGATAATCCCCATTTGATGAACCATGTTTTATTTGTATCAATTGAAATCAGATGATAAAATAATCTTGTATTCCATCACATATTAAATCTCTTAATTTTTTTGGTGATTCCTTTTATAATGAATTTTTCCACGACCATCACAAGCCATGGAACTAGTCTCATGTCCAAAAAACAATACCGAAATCTAGGCATCATGGGCCGATTCCACCCTATTCTGGCACATTATAACTAGTCAAAACACATGTGTTCCTACTAGCACACAATCCTCCATTCCTAATACATGATCCCACTATTTTATTTTGCCTCTTGCATGGATTTCAGGCTAGCCTCTATGTCGTGCACAATGGACCCATACATGCAGTCAACCTAGCCTAATATCCATCAGGGGTTGGACATAATTTTTTTAAAGGATAATTAATATACATATTAATATAAATTATATTAATATAATAAAAATATATATCAAAAAATGAAATACCTTCATCATCTTGAAATTATGTAAGTAAACTTTGTGTGACCTATACAATGTAATAATCCTAATGCATAGGCAAAATTAATTTTTCTTCTTTTATTCATGAAAATAATAAAATTCATGGTTTTAAATTATGACATTATTCATGATTAATATTTTAAATAACTTTCAAAATTAGGATCAATTTATTAAATCACCATAATTACAGGGATAATTGACTAATAATGACATCAAATACCATAAAATGAGTATATAACTATTCTAAGATCATAGCCAATTCATCTACCAAAACATATTTATTTATTGAAATAAATTAAAACCATTATATGCATAACTTTAGAAACATAAACTTATTAGAGGATTTCTGACATCTATAATGATGATGAGGACTGATAGAAAATTATTGTAAATATTCATGATTTAAACATTTCTAAATATGGATTTATATGGTTTGGAACCCAAATATTTCTCCCATAAAACCGTTGATGATGAGAGAACATGTTGATCATGAATATAGATCATCCTTCTCTATTCATCTTGGGAGAAATAATATATATATTGATATTATATTGAAATTCTATTAGGTTATCATGAAGAGAGAGATTGTTGAATTTGTATCTCGATGTATGGTATGACAATAAGTCAATTATAAAGGTTATAAGAACATGGTTATGATGAAATAAATTTCATACAACAATTTATAAATGGGATAAAATATGCATGGATTCTATCATAAGACCCCCAAAACATCTAATAGAAGAAACATAATCTGGCAGGTAGTTGATCACCTTATAAATTCAATGCCTTTCATTTCAATAATGGAATATTTCACACCTGAAAAATTTACTAAATACATAAGGGATGTGGTATGCCTTCGTGGAGTTCCACTTTATATTGTATATAATCAAGATCTACGGTTCATTGTGTGTTTCTAGAGAATCAATCAACTGCCACTCGATATCGAGTAGAGTTTCAATATTGATTATCACCCTTAGAAGGATGGTCATGTTTATAGAACCATTAAAGCACTAGAGGATATGATATTATCATTCATACTAAATTGATAAGGATATTTGGATGAATAAAATACCTAGGTGGAATTCTAATACAAAAATGGACTTCATTATAGAATTAAAATAGAACCCTGTGAGGCTCTGTATGGGATGATGTAAAAGACTCTATATTTCATGGTTTAAGTTAGATAGTGGAACCTAATGGTACTAGATCCTATCAATTATATAATAGATATGGTTCAGAGAATTAATTTTCACATGAAATCCATATATTATCAATAAAAATTCTATGAACTATATTGTCAATGTTACCAACAGTTTGAGGATAGAGATAAGGTGTTCCTTCATATATCATGATGTAAAAATTTCATGATGCTTGGGTACAATGGAAATCATAGTCCAAGATAAATTGGACCCTTTAATATTCTTAAATTCATTGGATATGTGGATTATCAAATATCACTCAACCTAACATATCTCGAATACATGATATGATCAATATAACCCTCTCAAGGAAGTGCATATTAGATGGTTCACATTTACTGAATCTAGATAAGGTTCCCACATTGAATAATCATTCATTTGAAGAGAATCTATGGGGAAAAATGATCATATAGGAAAAGTAATAAGAAATAAGAAAAATCAGATGGCCGAAGTATTATAGTGGAAACAATAGATTGTGGAAGAAATATGGGAACTAAAATAGCTTATGATATATAAGTACCCTCATCCAATTTAGTGTTTGAAATGAATTTTTTTAGTGAAATTTATAAATGGGGTTATAATGTAAGGACCTAAACAGATAAAAATGATGTTTCGCTTTAAAATAAATAACTTCTTTATTATGTAGTTATTGATTTAGAGAACGCATGCCCCACATTTGTTATATTGGATAACTATACAATATTTATTTTCTATTTTAAAATTCTATTATGGAAGTCAAATGTTGATAATATTGTCATTCTATAGTGACTATGATGGTTATAATATTAGTAGTCATGATAAATTCCAACTTACATAGGAAGAAGAAGCGATGGTCTCAACCAATATGATTATTCCCAATGAATCCCATTTATTAGAGCTTTTCATGGATGTGGAATCATTTTCCATTTACATTTAACAACCCAAGAAAAAATTAATCAATTGAAGTATCAATGAAACCATTTCTGGTATATGTTCAGTCTTATCTAGGTAATAGTACAATCCATTATCTTCGAACCACCCATAACGGTGTCATGATCACACAATTATTCAATGGGGAATTTTCTAGTGTAATAAGGTGTTAAAACCTATACCCCAATTGTATGAATTTAATATTTTGAATAAAATAATTATTATATATATCATTTTTATTAACATGTTATAAATATTTAAATAATGATTTTCTTCATAATTATATTTTGATGCGATGAAATCAAAATTGTATTTTTGGGGAATATATAGTTTCAACAAGAAAATAATTTTTATGAATGCATGAATTTTTTTAATAATTGTATTTTTTTTAAAACATTACTAAATATAATTAATTAATATATAAATGATAATATAATTTGATAAATTCTAATGTAATTTTTATAATTTTTCAAAAAATGTTACCATCATAAATAGTATAATCTTTCAATAAACACGTGATTTGATTGAATAGTGAAATTTATAATATTTGAGAAATTATTTTTATAATTAATATTATTTGTTAAATCATATAAATAAAAATATAAAATATTGAATTTACTATATTTTTTCTTGATCGAAAAAATATGGTAAAAATTAAATATGGGATAAATATAATATATGTACTATAACAACATAAAATCTTAAAAGTGATGTAATAAATTCTATAAATTGAATCAAAAAACAAAAACAATTTTCCAATTTTAAATAATTTATTGTATAATTTATCTTATTAATTTTATAAAACCTTAATTAATCATCAAAAATATATTTTGCATTTTATTGTTTTAAAATAAATTCATTATGAACATAACTCAGTTACACAAAACTAAGGGTATTATTTTAACAGGTTTGGTTATTCTCCATATTAAATATTAAAATCTACCACTCATTGTTCTAAACCATGTTTAAATAGGTTGGGAACGAATATTATTTTTATTATATTATTATATAGAGTCCAAAACCTATTTTTATTAAATAATGATGAATTTCCCTTCATTTTTCTATAAAAATCCATTATAACCACCCATTTCTCTTAACCAAAATCCTTTTAACCATGGAGTTATGCTATGTTTAACTATATTTTGCCATATTAACTTGGTCCCATTCTATTAAAAAGAACCTCCAATGCTTTTAGAACCACCCTCTTGAGGTAATATATCATCTCCTTCTACGATTTTATCAAGAATAATCATTACATAATGAAATTTGATTTCCAATTGTACTTGTTGGGATATGTTTTTATACATACCTATTATATTCTTTATTATTTAAAAGATATTATACAAATATTTCATTTCTACTAAACACTTCCATGGAGTTTTTAGACACCCTTAATTGATCCTTATGTCCCAAACATTGTGATATTGAGCACATGCAATCTAAGGTACCCTCATTTGAATTTTTTATCTTCAATTATCATGTCTGTTTATATGGATTTTATGAAATTCATTTTTTCACACAACTTTTGGACTTATAAATATGAATTTAATCTTAAGATATATATTTACAATGTTAATTAATGTTTTATGATTAATTTTTCTTTAAATTATAAACACATTATTATTTTGTTAAAATGATTAATATAATGTCTGAATAATAAATGTGTGTTGAGTTTTTCTTTTTATTGATTTCAATTTCAAATTTTCATTTAAAATGTAAATTTTATGTGTTTTAATGTGATTTATTATTATATTTATTCATCTAATTCCCTGTTTTAATTAATAATTAATTAATATTGTATTACATTCTATCTAAATTTTTTTTATAGTTTTAAATAACTAGAAATATTATTTGTTTTTATTTTTTTTCAAATTTGGAGGCTTCTAATTTTAATCAAATGGAAAATGGTTACATAATGTTGTGGTGTGAAGGGCTATAGAATGATAAGAAAATTAGAGTGAGGTAGGGGTAACTGATAATGTATTGTTTTTTACAAGAGATGAAATGTTCTCCCATGGTCACGTATGTTACCATCAACCTGGTAGAAGAACATTTTCAACCCAAATTCTATATTCCATATAATACAAGAAATATTTCTACATTCTTGACCCAACCAAATAAATAAATTTCATTCCTCGAGTTTTACTAACACAAATTCTTTATTTGAGAACCTGTCTGAGACATCCATTCAAAATTAATAGAATTTGTCCTAGGATTATTGATGAAAATGACCAATCATAATGATTAGAAACCCAGGTCCTTTATCAAATGAAATATTAATAAAGGTGATTGTGAGTGAGATATGTTAGAGTATAATATGGAGTTATTAATGTAATTATCTGATAATGATCCTTGTTAAGAAATCAATTATTAATTAAATATCAAAGAATGACCCAAGCACCCCTGCGAAATGTAGATATTTGTTCTACATTAAATATTAAATAAAATTTAATTACATCTTTCAATATTCATGATCTATTTAGGTCTCAACCATCATAGATCAAAATTGACGATATCTATAATGATTTTATTTGATATAAAAATTAGTGAAGATCTTTTGTGGATGGATTAATGTTTGTTAAATTTTTTATTATTAATTGAATACATTATATAAATTTATGTATAAATTTCGAATTAGAAGTTTCTAAATTCTAGTTCAAATATGAAATGGACTTACATGACTCCCAACACAATGTTTATAAATTCTACTTTGAACCATAATGGGTGATTGATGTAATGAGACAATGGATCATTTGAGGTATTTATCACCCAATGATCAATGTTTTGTAATAAGGGGATATAGATAAAATGCATTATGATTCAAGGAAAAATTGGTCATTAAAAAGATGATAGAGTCACTCATTCATCACTATTGAAGCTTAGGCCAACATAAGAAAACGTTCTTCATGAAAGGAAATAATTAGAGTAATTTTATAGTTCAATGAATTTAAGAAGAACACTGATTTTCGTGTATCAAAATGAAATTGGTGAATATCTAAATATTGGTTGAGAGTTAAATTGTCATTCCATTAATAAAATCTGTTGGTTTCTTCATGAAAAAGGAAATCCAATATCATCAAATAATGATTTACCCAAATAGATATTGGGATTAAAAAATAACCAATATGGGAAACAATTATACTAGAATATAATAGGATAAATCTCATTATGGACTCAATAAAATGTTACTAGGAATGTGAACCACATTCCACCATCAGGGTTGCACTGGAATTTATAAGATTACTTGGGAACCATCTAGAACATTTTTTAGTCCAATGTTGAGAGACATAATTCAAATTATAGTGAATAATCATTTTACATTATTCCCATGAAAGAAAACATGGGGTATAATGTTCAGTAATAATATTTTATCCCAAGTCCAACGAATTAGATATTTTATATCAAAGGATTTCAAAATGATTATTTAGATGTAGAGACTAATGTTAATGATTGCGATTTTATCTATGATGCTTGTATTATAAAAAAACCAAAATAAATAATTATATTTTATTAAATGATGTATTCCCTTGGATTTATTTCGAGAAACATATTGAGGGAGAATGTGAAACTAATAGGATTTTTATCGCAAAGGGAGATATGGGATCAAGAGATTCTTTCAAGAGTGAAAAAAAGAGATTATATGTAGGAGATAATTTAATATTAGGCAGATAACTATGTGATTCATCTCAATATAGAATAATTCATTTCTATCCACTATTTTATTTAGTTATATCTCATTTTATTGTATATGTGATATTCATTTAATTTTTGTTTGAATGGACTATACTAATTTTTTTTTTGAAATTATGGCCAGAATAATTTTTCAATAATTTCACATTCATGATTCTATTAACATACTTTATTTCAATCTATTATTCTTGGAATTATTTTCTATTGAATAGTTCTGAATTTTGTCATACTTTTTTTAGAAATATTTGTAATAGGATTCATTTTTTCTTTTTCATTATCAAAAATAATGATCGAGTGTGTTGTAAAACTATATGGATAAACATTTATATGCTAGTGAGAGAATCTTCATTAACTGAATCATGTGTTATAATGTTACTGGGTATGTTTTCTCAAAATAATTAATGAATTTTTATAATGTTTAATTGTTAAAATTTCATCTCGATTAACATAGGTATTCTAAGGTTCATTATAAATGATTATATCTTAATATAATAACCCCTTACTCACACAATATGTATCATCATCACACACTTGTTTCAATATTCCCTTATATTAGTCACTATTTTTTGTTTTTTTTATTTATATATGATTTAAAAACCACTTAGAACATCACTCCATCCTTCTTTAGGGATCATCCATACATTTCACTGTCACATAGTATATTGAAAAATATGAATTATAAATTTTATACTGAATCAGTGAACACAAGATTCAAAATATTTGATCTTTAGAGAGGTTGTATTACTGTGTGTATCTCCTGAATTTTCAAAAAAAAAAGTTAAAAACAAAAGTTATGAAAACAAAAAACAAAAAAATGGTACCTCCTTCACTACATAATGTTGAATAATTATTATTTTCTCTATGCGTAGTGTGTGCCTAATATGTCATTCACTACTAGTTGTTTTATATGAACTGATGAAGTATTTAAATGATAATTCATTAAACTTTTGTAAAAAATGGGTTTTGTTGGATATTGGTATTAATTTTTTAATAATTTTGTAATTCATTGTGACTTATATGAACACATTTCTTTTTAATATGTTAATGAAATTTTAGAACAACACCCTCGACATGATGAAAATGAAAATTTTTTATGCCTAAACATGTGAATCTAATTATGATAAATAAATATGAAATATATAAATTAAAATGAAATAAAATCTAATGAACTAATCGGGTTATAGAAGTTTAAAATAAATATATCATTATTATTATTTCTCCAAAACCTATATAATTAGACACTATTGATAAAATGGATACTCAAGTCAATGAAAATATTAAAAATAAATTTAAAACTGTAAAAACCATATAAATTTTTTTTGTGAAATAATGATAAGTGATCTAGAATTAGAAGTTGGAATTTTTTTTGGTGAAATGATAATATTGAATTTAGTTATTCTTAAAACTATGAAACTGATCATAATTTCAAAGTTACCTGTTTTAGAATTGGCATCTAAATAAATTTTAACTTATTCTTGATAAAGAGAAATAGGTAGTGGAGTTTTATTTTAAAACTACTGATTAAATTTCATCAATCAATGCACACATATTGTTATGAGACTCACCTAGAATTAAATGATAAATTATAAAAAAATTCTTATCATATGTTGAAGGGTGACATAAAACTACAAATGTAATGTTTTATTATTGTTAAAACAAAATTTGAGTTCTCCTTCATTGTTGTTGACATAAAAAACCCAAATTTTGATTCATTTTAATTAAGGGATTAAATTTGAGAATTTAAATCTGAGTTTGATAACAAACTATTCAAACATAAAGTTGATTATTTCATATATGTACTGATTATTGGTTGCAAACTTATAATTGAGGAAAATTTCAAAGAAATACTAACATGAAAAAACTAGATCTTGAATTTTTATTGGATGAGTTAAGTTAAAAACATTCCTTTATTTAATTGGGTTGCTCAATTATTTTTATATAGAAAATTCACATAGGATCTCTGAATAAAATTGAAAAAGAATCTTTTTTTTAAATGTTTTAAAAAATAATTTGAAAATTTTTTAACGACTCTTCCTAGAAATTTTTTAACTCCTTCCATATAATTTTTATATATAAAATTTTCTATTCAGAAATTTTTAGAGATTTTGGAATATAATTTTAATCCTTTAAGGACTCCTAATTCTATGTTTTTTTGGGAAATTCTTATTTTTTCATATTCATGTGAAATCTATAAGTGGGAAACATTATTATCAAGATTAATATTATTAAATGTTATTATTATGATGAACTTATGTGTTAATTATAAGAGCTTAATGGAGTCCATTATTTTAACCTTACATCTTGTGGAAATAAAATCACTATCAAAGTAGACTAGGGGTGATGTTTTAATTTATCTTATGGGAGATTCCTTGATGTTGTATATTAATATCAATGTGTCTTTTCAGGGGAATTATTTAGTGGAGAATTATTTCAAACATAATATAATAATTATTTATACTATAATCCTAAAATAATAATAAATGTGAAAAAACATGTATTGGTTCCTAAATCAAAAAATAAATTTTCCAAGGGACAAAATCTAGTTTCAATGGGAGTTTGGTTCAGATAAATAAAACTGGGTTATTTCAGAGGTAACCCCTGGATTAAAAAACAATTTATTTATTTTCAGAATTTATTTCTTTTTTAATAAAAAATATCCATATATTTTGGGGAATACACATTTTTTTCGTCCTCACTTATCCCTCTAATTAATTATTTTCAGACACTCATTTTTTAAAATCTCATTATTTAAAATATTAATGTTTTTTATTAATTATAAATATCATTATCCATTAGGGATACACATCAGTGATATGAGCATATCATATTGTGTCATGGGGGATAGATTTTGATGGCGTGAGTATGCATGAGAAGTGCATAGTAGATTAAGTGACTAGATGAAGATGTGGCCCCAACTAGTAAAATTAGTTTCAACTATATCAAAGAGAATCGAAAAGATACATCTTACAAAAATTTTACCACACCTCCTTTATTCTATATACTTGGTTATTTTTTTACCTATGATTAAAATTTTGATAACTAATTTTGATATTTTTCCTTGTAGAATACATAACTCTTTAACAATGTTTCATGTTCAATTATCACAATGGAAGATATACATCCTATTCTTAGATGATTAGGGATTTTATATTTGGTGGATTAATATTTTCAAATTTTTAGTTCTCATGTTGTATCCCTTCATCTTTAATGGCTTATATTTTTTTTGAAATTTTAATAAAAAGTTATTTATTATATGTTAGTCTGATATATTTATTTTATTCCTTGTCACTATCCACAATAGCTTGAAATGTAGTTGTAATTTATATATTTGTAACTGCATGGTTAACTTTTGTTATTGGTCACTATGTGGTGGTTTGGTCTAATAATGATTTTAATATCAATTAGGCTTCTTAATGTAACAACCCACTATTTTATAAATGAAAACCCCTTATTAAATGAATAAATTATTTATTAAGTAATATAGATATAGAAAAAACATTCGATAAATTTGTTATTTCAATCCATTAAAAAATTTATCATGTTGTTTTTAAAATATTATTTTCTAATATAACCATTTATAATATATTCATTGGATAATGATAATTTAGGTTAGTATATTAAGGATTATGTTAATGTCCAATTTAAACATATGGAATATGTGACGGCCTAGACTAGTAGTATTATACCCTATAACACCCATTTTTCATATATTATGAGGTATATGAAATTAATAATTTTTTCTATTGACTAATCCCAATATGAAATTTTAGTAGTGGAAAATTGATTGATATAATATTTGGGAAAATAAACTTATTGATATCATGACCCAATACATATTTAGTGAACCTCCACATAGAAGTGTCATCACCATAAACCATACCACTATTAAATACGTTGGCCTAATAAGGGGTATCGTATATATACACTAGTAGTTCGATTTTAATATTTTTAATAAAATAATGATTATTTTTATCTTTTTTTGTTATTACATTTTAAACGATAACAAAAACCAGTTAAAAAAAATTAGATTTTGATATGATGAATCTAAAATTTTATCTTCAGGAAATATATATTATCAAATTAATAAAATATTTTATGGAAAAAAAATATTTAAATAAATATTATTTTAATAAAATATTCTTAGTAACTAATATATATTTATATATAAATGATTGTTCAATTTTATAAATTGATGAGTAATATTTATAAGTGTCTAAAAATTATTATAATCATATAAAAAACATTTTTAAATAAATTTTGACTTTGACTAAAAATTTTAATTTCTTATAATTATATAATTCTTTTGATAAAATTATTATAATTATTGAAATAATAACCTTGAAATTAGCAAATAGAAATTTTTTCTTATTTTTCCAAAACTATTGAATTTTTATGTAGAATATAAATACGATATGAATTTACTATAAGTATTATGACTCACATAAAACTAAATAGGGGTATTATTTTAATAATTTTTTGATTTCTACCAATATAAATTATTGATAAACACTATTATTTTTAATAAACCCTGATCTAAAATTATTTTAATGATAGTGTTTTTGATTATTTTATAATAACGAGATTGAAACCTAGGTTTAGAAATTAATTATGACCCCCTATATTTTTCAAAATCTATCCACCCAAAATCCCATTTAATTTCACTACAACCCCTTTTATCAAACATTTACATTGAATTTACATCTCTATATCTATCCTATAGTTTTACCAATCTCTTTAGAAGCTCCAAATAGTCTTCTTGAAGATCGATCTTAATATAAATGTTCAAATTCTTATCATCTTTATTCAATAACCTTCTTTATATTATGGATTTTATATTTCTAATATTTCATTAATAAAAATGTTTTATATATCCATCTTACTTTCATTAGGATTTTAAATAAATAAAAGACATTTTCACTCCAAATAAAACCTTCCATGAATCTTTTTGAAATCACATTTTTCAATCAAAATTATCCAACGATTTTCAATGGTAAACATTTGGGATGATAATACCCATCACTGTATAAAATAAAGGGTATTAACCTAGATGTTCATATCATTGAATTATTTTGTATTTACTTATATTTAACGCATATATATTAATAAAGGGTGGAATATTTATTAAATTATATCCATCTGTTTTATGATCTATGTGGCACAATTATACATACTCATGATTTGAATGTGATATATGGTCCTTAGATTATATATCCCTCTAATAAATTGGATACTGTTTTTATCTAAATATATTCCATGTATAGTGAAAATGAGGTTATACAAACAACATTATGTTATGTTGTCTTAGTGGTTAGGTTTGAATTGTTTTTATGATGTCATGTTTTATAAGTCTCCACAATGAAATGTTTCCCTTATCTTGTTGTCTTATTTAGTGATTTGATGTTTTATTTTTAGATTTTCAACCCTTCTAAGTTACCTTGATATGCCTCTTGACTCAAATGTACTATTTTATCTTATATTATTATTCTATTATTCCCTTGTAAAGATTTTTACCTCACCCCTGGCTTATGTACTTCCCAAGGATATGTCATGCTATTTTTCAAAACCAATGGAATATAAGGGTCTATTTGGAGACTTTAAATTAATTTTATTTTACCCAATTTTATGTTAATATGGTAAGTATGTTAATCCCCAATGAAATAAGGAATTTCCATTATAGTGTATTGTATTCATTGTATCTTTATACAATAAATAATGAATTTAGGTGCATTAAAAATAAGGGTTATTATTATTTGAATCAGAGAAATTTCTAGTGGTTTTGATGATTAGGATTTGAAACCCTTATCCAATAAATATGGAAAATAATAAAATTTATAAAACATCCCCAAATTATATAAAAATATGGATTAAGAGGATTCCATGATATAATATCCTTATGTAGATAATACACGTTGATTTAACTTTGTAATAGTTTTGCCTTGTATAAGTAAACCTGAAAAGGGTGAATTGTGATTTGAAATGATCATCACTTATTGAAAAAATATACATTTAGGAATACCTTTTTTGATTTTCCTAGTGGATATTCTATGGAAAATTCAAAAGCACCTTATAAAATTTATGATGGGGCAAAAATTTACATATAGAATTATGTTTGGAATTAGACCATGGTTATCATAGTCGGAAACCTTAAAATTAATCCATTAATGAAGCTATAAAATTTATGATTCACCACTTAAATATACATGGTTTCCATTTTATGTGTTTATTATATTAAAAAATCTCATCCCTGATCATATCTTTATTATATTTAATATAAGGAAATGAGAGGAAATAAACAAACAAGTAATGTTATAAACAATCTTTTTGATTCCCAAATGATATTACGAAACTAATGGGGTAGAAGTATGGAAATTCAGGTCAATAGATTCTCAACTAACTCATTTTTAAAATATAAAAATAAATCCATGGTAAAAAATAACCCGTAATAAAAGGGAACTTTTTAATTAGGAAATTTATGTGACCAATTATCCCAATATTCGGTGGATTATATTATCCCTTAATAATGAAATAATGGATTAAATCCATTTAAAATATATTCATTGTCCTTCAATTCATTGGGAATTATATATTCATACTATTAGATTATATTATGGATATATAAAATTAATAATGGTTTAGATATGTCAAAAATATGAAACCTGAGAAAGAGACAAAAGTGATGGAGTGTAATGAATTATGGAAAATGTTTTTTAGTAAATATTTTTCTTACACTATCTAAATTAAAATAGAGAATCATTTCTTTAGATTAAATAAGAAATTATATTAACCAATTTGGTTGTATGAGGTGAAATAATCAATAAATGCATGATATGACTCTATAATTCTTATTTCCCCTAAATAATTGTTAGTATATTCTTTGGTGAGATTAAATCAATTATTTAATGTTCCACCATGATTTGAGACATTTACAACTATAAAAAAGTGTTTTTATATTCCTTCAAAGTTGATATGTAAATCTTAAAGTATTTTAGATCTTTTGGGTTTGGAGATAAGATACAACTGATGATTTTTATTTCAAGTATTATGATGGATAAATACCATATGGAAAAGAAATTATAACATTCCACTTGATAAAATTAATGGAATATTCAACATAGAAATTGGATAAAGGGGAAAATAAAATTATTTAGTTGTACGAATGATGGGAACCTAGCTAGAAATTAGTACGGGGTAATCCGACTAATGTGATGGAAGAAAATAAAGATCCCATAAACGAACATCTAATTTTCTTTTGTTTTAAACACAACGAACATGTAAACAATGTGAATAAATTAACTAAGATAATGGTGGTAAATGATAAATGATGACAACAACCTTATTGTAATAGATTAATAAGGATATCTTATAAAAAAAACTCTTGTGGTGGATCCTGATGATGAAGTGATGATTTTTATTCTAGATATTTATTCGTGAATTTAAAAAAATAATATCTTATTCAGGTTTAATGAAATAATTCATATCCCATATATTTAGTTGATCTATTCAAACAACAAATGAAAACAATTAAGTGGATCAATATGTGAATATGAAATATTAGAAAATTATTACAACCCATGTATATAACAACACCTATCACTATATTTGTGGGATTAATGTCCAAGATAAAATTTTCAATACTATCTTTAGAGGAATTTTATCCAATTTTGGGTGTGTATTTATTTCCATGTAAAGAGTGAACATAAATTTATAAGAGATGGAAATATTCCTTTGTATCACAGATATCGCACTAGTTCTATAAAAGTGCCAGGAGTAGGATGAATCCCTTTTGGCATCAATATCATAAGAATGGATATTAGTACCTTATAAAAAGTATATCTTGATCAAATTATTGAGGATAATGAATGTATATTCCTTGATGACATTTCAATTTTATGAGAATTTGTAGATGTATTTCTCAATTAATTCCACAGTCATTATTCTATCTGAGAGATTGAGTTCCCAATAAATCATATACTCATATATTATAGAATATCAAAATATCTATATAAAATGTTAATTCTTTAAAATTAATAGTTTAAGTAGTAACTATTGGATAATATTGAAAAGGTGTATATACACCTATGTGTCGTACCTTTGGGTGCACTGGCCTTTTTTGAAGCAAGATGTTTGGCTCAAGGTACCTCTACATTGATTACGATGAGCTCACTAATATCATGGTAAATAAATATTTTTCACTATCATAGATTCATGCAAGTTCAATAATCAATGGAGAGATCATCATATCTCTATGGTAGATCAATGGGTTAGATATTATCATTTAATGATTATGAAGGAGGATATCCCCAATAATGATTTTTATACAAGGTATAGACACCAAAAGTTCGTAGTGATGTCATTTGGACTCAGTAATGCTCCATCTATCTTTATCCGCATGATGCATATTGTTTTTTGGATAACCTCAAGATATTTTTGGTAGTATCTATAGATGATATTATTATCTACACTAAAATCATGTTGGAATATGAGTTGAATTTTAATATTATACTAAATTAATTGTGAATGAAAAAATTACATCCAAAGTATTATAAATATGGGTATTGGATGGAGTGTTTAATATTCTTAGGGGATTTATCACCATAAATGTGAGATATGTGGATTCATATTAAATAGTGGAAATTGAAGGATGGATCAAACAAATATTATTGATAGAAATGCATAATTGTTCTTGATTGGCTGGGCACTATAATCAATGTTTGTGAAACTTCTATCAATATTCGATCCCACTATCCATGATAACATAGAATTGGATGAATTTTGTTTCTGCTAATATATGTCAATATAGAATTGAAGAGTTGAAGAAAATGTTTATTATTTAACCTATGATTATATTACTCACTAGATGGGATGCATTTTTTATCTACAATTATGCATCTAAAAATTGTTTGGTATGTGTACTAATGTATGATGAAAATGTGATAGCCTACACCTCCTACCAATTAAATCTTCATGAGACAAAATACCCAAATCGAGATATGGAATTGGCAGTAGTGATATTCACATAAAATAATTTTTATGATAACATCTTTTGCAAGAAGTGTAACATATATAAAAATCATTAAATCCTCAAGTATATATCTTCCAGAAAGGTGCTCAGTATGCACCAAAAATGGTTTATTGAGACGATAAAGTTTTATGATTGTAAAATCCATTACTATTTTGGATGTTCAAACAAAGTAGATGACACTATAAGTAGAACTGATCCTACATCCTTTTCCATGATACAGATTAAATGTGATCAAATCTACATTAACATAGAAATTATAGACATAAGAATCATAAAAGAAACTTGATCATACATTTATAAATAATGTGAAGTTCCCTGATCAATGTGAGATCATAGAGATGATGAGGGGTGAATTAGTGAACCCTTTTACTATTTATAAATTTTTTAATTCAAATAACCATATATGACATGTTTAATCCATGATCTATTGTTCTTCTATATCTCATCCATACCACGAATAATGTTAGAAATACAAATTCACAGAACATAAGAATTTGCAAGGATTAACACAATGACCTACTCCCTACCATGTCAGTTATTCTCCCAAGTGTTGATTCTCTACTAAAAAATTATATCACATAAAATGTTCAATATAGAGTCATACTATATCTCTCCAGAATCCAATTAGGCAGATTATTAAAATAAAACACATTGATTTACAAAAATATACTATGGCTTGCTCTTGAATATATACTAAGGAAATCGTCTATTTAATTAGACAAAAGGCATCTTCCACTCCCAAATCCAACATATAGACATCATCATTTATTCCTAGCTTGGTCAACATACAAATATTCTACTGATCATCTTCCATGATCTCCCACAATCTGAATTTCACCTTTAGCTATTCTTTTTCTTTTTTTAATGATAGTATTCTACAATAAATTCATCTCACTAATATCTAATCAAATTCTTCAGAGAAATACTACTCATGAAGAATTAATTCTTTTAATTAATGAATGATTGACCTCACATAGATGTGTGTAATAAGTGAACATAAATTATTCACTATTATTTTATACAAGATATGAATTTAACAATCTCAATTTTCTAAGAACTATTCATTCATTAATTTTGTGGGCTTCTCTTGGGAGAATAAATAATTATTATGCATTATTATTTTACAAGGGTTTTCTAGTATTCCATTGTGGGTGATTCTTCAAAAAAAGGGTTTATTACCATGAATTTTAATTTCACATGTCCAACATATTTTATTTTCCATTATAATGTTTGTATTTTTATCAACAGATAATGCAATAAAATATTTAATATATCTATTCATCAACTTTCCACAATTGAAGGTTCACTCATCCATCACACTACCTTTTGAAATCACCTAAACAGTTTGATAAACCCTTCTCCTCACACTAATATATTACTCTTGTGAGAAAAATTGTATATGAATACTCATGGTCATTCACATGTGCATGAAAATATTAATGCACTTTTCCAGTGTGGCTCCAGATCTTGTTTCTTCCTAGTATAGGCTACTGAGTAGATTATAAAAAACCTTGTGTGGTATATCACTGTTCACAAAATCACAATAGGGTTAATTGAAAAATTTCTAACAATAGATTTTTTATTTTGATAATTAGAATATTAAGGTTCAAGGGATTATCATCTTCCCCTAGAAATTAGAATATTCATATATTGATTCCCATAATGAAATAGAAAATCTAGTTGCTCTATTTTCTAGGGAAAACTTGTTCTCTTATATTAATAGGGAGCAATTGGTCTTGGTTTTCTAATTCTAATTTTATGGGAAAGTTTCACTATTCTTCACCCAACCTCATCACTAAAAATAATTTCTTGCAAAGGATCATCATAACTAAGAGGATAATATCATCCTATCTCACTATTTTGATCCCATTATTCCTTCATTATTACTACAAAAGTAATTTTTCATCTACATACAAGATGAATCCAAACATTCATTTGATAAGATCACAATTTACCACTTATTATCAATCTCAATCACATCAATGCATCTTTTACACACAAAAATCTGACTAAAAGATATTTTAATTTTTTACATGTCTAATTCACTAAGTTAACTACATGAATGAATGATAGATATTTCATGTTTATTTTTTCCATGTCTCATCATAAAACAATCAAGGATGGTCCTTCTATGATGAATATGATCATATGAAAATATTGGATGGTCAATATCAGAAAAATCTGATGACCCATGTTTTATATGGAATCATATAGATGAAATGAACAGTGATGCATGTTTTTCATCCCACATTGATTATCCAGATGGTTGATTAATTAGTTTTATACCAAAATGTGTCACTACCATTGCAACCCATGACTCTATTATCATCTTTCGGACATTCTTTACAAACCTAGGCCCCATGGGTTGCTGCCTCATCATTTTAGCCCAATGGAACTATACCAAACCCACTTGTTCCTACCAACTCAGACTCCTCCAATACATATACATGGGCCCACTCAACTATCAAACCTAATTATTTTCCTAATGGTTCTATCCTACAATTTGAGATATGTTCCACTATGTACGGTCTACCAAACCTACTTTCTAGTTTGGGTTTTCTTTGTTAGTTAAATTATCCATAATATACATAGTAAAATACATTGTATAAATATAAAAAATATACCTAAAAATAAATAAAATACCTTCTTCACCATGACGTTATAAAAGATTAATTGTTATGGTCCTTATAATGTGATACTCCACATGCCTGGACAATATAAATTCAACTTCTTGTCTTTGTGTAAATAACCATTTCAGTGTTGTTACATTATGCATTCCTGCAAAATTACTTCTTCACTTATGTTTGAAAAATAAGATCAGTCCATTCAATCATCACATTTTCATGAATAATTAGTCAAGAATTACATAAAATTCTATCAAGTGAGTTAATAAGAATTCTATAAGAATTAACACATCATCCACCAACACGTATCGACATATTATCAAAAAATTAAACATAGTCTTAAGATAACTAATTGACCATATTTTTATGATAGGATTATAGAGTCCTACAAAATGACAAGGTGTGATTGAAGAATTTAGTTAATATTTAGGAATTTCATCTTTTCTAGAGATGAATTTATAAGGTCTGGATCCTATATATATGTCCCTTAAAACTATAGGTGAATAGGGTACTTCTAGATTGTTCACATAACTCCCCCTTATATATTCTTTTAAGGAGAACTAATATATATAGAGGTATCAAGGAAAACATATAATGGGTTATCATAAAGTGGGAGACTATGTAATTTATTTCTCTAAATACGATATTCTAACAAGTCAAGTCTAAATGATATAAGACTGTGGTTATGATGAAACCATATAACACTTCAATTTAAAAATTGGGGAAAAATGACGAATCAATCATAGTAATATATATAAAATATAATAGAAATAACTTCATATATCTTGTTGCTGATCTACTTATAAACTAAATGAGTTTAATTTCTATTACATAATATTTATTTGTAGACCAACCCACCCTGAAATCTATAAGGTAAATGGTATGAATGCATGGAGTTCCACTATCCATTATATCTGATCAAAATTTGAATATCACCTCATGTTTTGGAGAGTACTTCAACAACCACATGATACATATATGTGTTTCAATACTAATTACCAACCTATGATTGATGGTCAACCTGAGAGAATAATTAATATACTAGAGGTTATGATGATATCCTTTTTAACTGATTTATAAGGATGTATGATCAACACCTTCCCCTTGTAGAGTTATCATATAACATAATATTATATTATATAATTCAAATGTTACCTTATTAGTCTATGTATGAGAAGAGGAGGAAGAATACAACATCTCATGTTGATATTGGATAAAAGTATTCTCTGGGACCTGATTATATCCCGTAGATTATAGATAACATTCAGACCATTCATTGTCATGTGAAATCTACAAATTGTTTCTAGGAAAACTACATAAAAAATCATCAAACTGGGCTAGAGTGTCAAGTTAGGGGTAATTTGTTAAATTATCTATCACTGTTAAAAAATTCATTAGGTTTTGGAAGAATTGAAATCAGAGTACAAGATACATTATCTACTATGATATTATAGATTTCATTAGAGGTGTGTCTTATCAAATAAAATGCATGGCTAATGTATCTCAAGTACATGATTTGTTCAATATATCCCTCTTGATGATGTACATATTAAACCCATTAAATCTATGGAATACCGTGGTGGTTACCTTTTATAAAATTCATTTATATGATTATAATCTAGGGATAATCCTAAATCATATAAAAAATGTTCTATGATATATGAAAAATTACCTCGTAAATGTACTATGGTGTAAACATAGGTTTTGGGAATGAAAATGTGAACCCAATGAGGTGATTAAATAAATGTTTCCTCATTATTTTTAGAATTTGAAATGATGTTTTGGGGAGGAAATTTCTGAAAGAGTGAATATTGTGATGACATTTAATTTTATTAATGATATTATTTTTTAAATAAATAAATACCCTATAAAGTAATATGGATATAGAAATTATATAATATACTATGGTTATTTAGTATATTTCTAAAATATATTATTCCAGATTTAATGGAAAATTAAGGATATTAACTATTGAAAATTTAGACATTCTAGAGTGATATTAGAGCATATTATATTGTCATTTATGATAAATTCTAATTTAAATTAGCAGGAGAGGTGATGGCCTTGACCAATAATATTATACCCTATGGAGTACTTTTAATAGTGCTTCTAAGGGATATGGAATCAGTAGGATTTTATATTGACGAATTCCAACCTCAAATTCACTAATGGATTAATAAATGAACTAGTATTTGGGATATGTTCTAACTTATCAAGATCACGACCCAAACCATGTTTTTCAAATCACCTCCACAATGTGTCACCATCACACCTTGTCATTAGTAAATATTGATGTATAATAAGTGGTTATGTAGGTAGACCCTAATAGTTTAATTTTTTATATTTTAATGAAATAATTATTAAATTTATACCTTTTAATTATTTCTTTATAAATAATAAAATAAAATGTTTGATAAAAATTAGATTTTTATACGATGAAATGAAAATTTTATTCTGGAGAAATATATTGTTTCTACCAATAAATTATTATAAACGAAATAATTAATTTTAAATAAATAATATATTAATAAAATTTCATATTAGATAATATTTATTTATATATAAATGATAATATAATTTTATGACGTTATATATATTTTTTAGATGGTTTTGAAAACTAACACCATCCTAAAAACCCGTATATTTAAATAAATGGGGTTTTGATTTAAAGTTGAACTGATTTATAATTATATAATTTTTTTATAAAAGTATATAAAATTTTAAACCATTACATTTTCATTATCCAATAGTGAATTTTACATAATTTTGTTAGGTAGATGATTTTTTTGTTAAAATTTAAATGGGGCATAGATATACGGTATGTATTATTACATCATAAAATCCCAAAAGTTATATAATAAATATTTTAAGGATTTTCAACAAAAATAATAATTTTATATTTAGAAAATAATCTGTTTTTATGTTTTTTTTTATTTTAAAAACACGTAATGAATCCTCTGAAATCTATTTTATATTTTGCGGTATAAAAAATTAGTTCTTTGTGAACATGTCTCACCCACGCAACACAATTGGTCTTATTTAGATTATGTAAGTTATTATCCATAAAAAAATTAAAACCCACTCCACATATGTAGAAACCATGGGTAGATACTATGTGAAGGTATATGTATTTATTATTTGTTATATATAGTCCAAAACTATTGTTTATATATACATAATGAATTCCCTTCTCTAATACTGTAAAAACCCACCTAACCTACCATTTCTATTCACTAAAATCCCATTTAGCATGAAGCTACTATAATATTACCTCTCTATATCCCACCGGAATTTTTACCCTAAAATTATGAATATCCTCAACAACTTTTAGAAGAACCCCCTAAAGGTAAGGGATCATATCATTCCCAACATTAAAAATAAAAATTCATTTCATATAACTTTTTATTTAAAATTGTTTATGTTAGGATTTGTTTTTCTACAAACCGCTTATATTAATTACTATTTACATTTGATGAGACACCACTTTCACTATTATTTTACTATTTCATATTTGTTTTGGTCACCATAAGAGGATTCATATGTCACTAAATTTGAGATATCAAGCCCTTGTAATCTAAGGTACTCTCGTTTGGTTTTTTATTCTTCCGTTCTCTTTTATGTTTATATGAGTTTTGTTTCATATTTTTTCCACAACATAGTTGGTATTTTAACATTGTATTTAATTTTAAAATATATATTTAAGAGGTATAATGTTAGGATTAATTTGTTATTAAATTAGAAACAATTTATTATTTTGTTAAAAATGATTATCATAATGTGTGAATAATGAAAGATTGATTAGTTTTTTTATTTACATTAATTTCATTATTTCTTCTAAAATAGTAATATTATTTTTTAATATTATTTTGTGTTTAGTAAATATATTCCACTAATTTTTTTTATTTATTCATATATAAATTATTAATTTTTAAATTTACTCTAAATATATTATATTTTTTGAATTTATTAAAATTGTTATATATATTTTTTATGGTGGGATTAAAATTTATATCAACGTGAAAAATGGTTTGTAAAAGTTGTTATAAAAAGGCCAAAGTCAGTAATGTGACTATGAGTGAGGGAGGGAGAACTAACTATCACTAATTTTTTACTAGTGGAAAATTGTTGCACCCATGTTCACCTTAGTGACCATCCATGTGGATTAAAAATTTGTTGAACCCCAACATAAACATACAACATATTGAAAGACAAGTTTCCACATAATTGACTCAACTAACTACATAAATTTCGTTCTATAATATCAAATAAAAAAAATTTGGTATTTGAAAACCTATTTGCGAAATCCATTCAGAATTAACTAAACCAGACCCTGGATTGTTGAAGAAGATGGCCAATCATGAATATTAGAAACCCATATCTTTCCACAACTGAAAGAGGAATAAAGTTGAGTGAGAGTGAGATATATTAGATAAGATCATGGAGGACTAATTTTAATTCCTTAATATTGATCTCATTCTTGAATTCAATTGATTAGAAAATACCAAAGGGTGACTCGAGAACCACTGGGAAACTCAAATATATGTTCCACAATGACGATGAAATAAAATTTAATTCCATATTTTTTATATTCATGTAACATTCAATGTCTCAACCACCATGGAATCTAGTTGGAGAAATCACTAAATCAATTAGCTGATTTCCAGAATAGTTAAGAACTTTTAAGGATGGTTTTATTTTTATTAATTGTGTAAGCTGAATCAATTAAGATTTTCAAAATTAAGAATAAATTTCCAATTTATAGTTTCAAGTTAACGGTGTACAGATGGAGGGGATCTTCATAACTATCAATTTTATGTTTATAAATTTACGTTTTAAATCATACATGGAGATCAATGTAAGGAGAGAATGGCTCATTTAAGGTTGATTCAACCATGTTGTTGAGGTCATGTAATCATGGGAACTTGATTAAATATTGATTGATGAATTGTCAAAATTGATCCTGATGATGATTATAGGGGTACTCAAGCTTCAGTATTGATGATGAGGCATGTAGAGGAAAATGGTTCAAACAAAGAGAAATAATTGAAGTAATTTTAGATTTTAATTAATGTAAGAAGAAAACTCATATTTAGTTTTATAAATAAAATATGAGAACATATGAATATGAGTCGAAGGTGAAATCCAAAACCATTTAACCAAATATATTTGTTTCTGATTAACTGAAATAAATAAAATATGTTCGATATATGATATAACCAAATATATTTTGACTCAAAAACCAAATATGTGATAAAAAATCTATTATTGACGAGTAGTAGGAATGTCAACTTGGACTCACTAAAATTTGACTTGGAATGGAAATAACATGCCACCCACATTGAGATGGAATAATTTTAGGATTCTTTGTGAACCAGTGGAATTTTATTCAATTCCATTGTTGATTGAGTCAAATATAATTATAATAAATATTCATTTTAGATAGTTATCATGAAATAGAACACATGGGATAATGATAAGTTAGAGGATTGTCAACTATCTCATGTAAATTTTACAGTTAATGTCTTAGTTATCCATATGGAGGCGTTAGAGGTTCATACAAATTTTGAAGATTATGATTCTATTTTCCAAGATAGTATTATTACATGAAATGAATGAATGAATAAATGGATTTTTTGAAATGATATATTACCTAGGATCATTATAGAGACACATTTTTGTAAAAATGTGTATCTAATATAACATTCACCGATAGAGGGGAGCTGAGAGTGGGAGATTATTTTTGGACCACATGTAGGATCTTCTATGTGTGATACAATTAAATATTAATCTTGTAAATATTAGAATCTTCTTGATTTAAACTATTTTTTTACATAAATTCATTAATTTGGTTATATATCATTTTATTATGTATCATTGATTCATTCAATTTTCGAGACCATGAAAAGAATTATATTTTTCAAGAAAATTCTAATCACATACATTCATTTTTCTATAATTTCATAAACATGATTATATTAACCAACTTGACTGTAATATATTCTTCATGGATTACTCATACCCATAGTAGTTATTTACTTTCTCTAACATGATATAGAATATGTATTTTTAGTATATTATTACATTTTAATCCTCCAAAATATTGATATACTATATGGTGAATTTTGATGAATACAAATTTGATGGAAAATATGATCTAGTTATATGAATTAATCCTATTTTACATTCATTCTAGATATGGTTTCTCTTGATAATAATTTTATTTTTATAAATTTGTAATACTAAATTTTCCACTCACATAAATTTGGAATGATTTTATTCATTAAAATATGTTATGAATTAATCCACTATCTCCTTAATAACACAATATCTATCATTTTCACACACCGGTGAAACATTTCATATATATTCCTCACCATTTTTAGTTATATTTAATTAGAATAGGATTAAATACTACACTATAACAACTCACTCTAATTAAATATTGAGAAACCCTATATTTCAATATCAAGTAGATTTTTTTGGAAAAAAAAAATAACAATTTTATGGTGCATCCGAGAACAAATTGATTGATTTCTTATTTATTTTACTAGTAATTATTGTTTTGGTTGTCATGGGTTCATTTGAAAAATTTAAAATTTTTATACAAATAAACATAAAAAACATAATAAATAGGATTAATATATTATTTCATGTTAAATATTCAATATCATTATACTGTGTGATTTTTTTCTAAGACATTTGGTTACTGCATGATGTTGTTAATTGATTTGATGAAGTATTTAATTGATAATTAATTATTCTACGTTGTTGTAAATTGGTTATGTTGGATGTTGGTTTGAAATGTATTATAATTTTTCCATTCATTGTCAATATCAAGGACTCATTTATTATCAGTATATTAATGAGTTGAATAAAATACAACACAATCCTGAATAAAACTATAGTTTTAGTAATCCCAAACATGATAATCTAAAGGTGAAAAATATCTTAAAATTATATATTTCATTATAAAAAAAAATTTAGATTCAATTAATGTGGTTAGGTATGTTGAAAAGGTATTTATTATTTTTATTATGCCTCTTAAACCTGGGTAATTTAGAATTGATAATAAAATGGGGTATCATTAACTGGAAAATATTATAAATGTGGATTAAAACTCTAAAAATCCTAGAACTATTTTAACAAAAATAATGCTAAATGATCCTAAATAAGAATTTAGAGTTTATTTGGAGGGGAATAATAAACACTAAATAAATTATTAAAAAATATATGAAATTTATTTTAATTTAGTCTTATGATTTTCATAATTAATATCGCAATGAATTTTGAATTATTTTTTTATAATGAAAAATAGGTAGTAGACTTTGAATTAAAAACTTCTTAATAACAATAATTAATCAATAATAATAATATTTATGATCTACACCTTGAATTAAATGAATAATTTGAAACAAATTCATATTAACTATATATGGGTGGCGTAAAATTAGAAATTTATTGTTTTACTCAAGAAAAAACAATATTGGAATTCTCTTTCTCTATGGTTGAAATACAAAACCTAATGTTTGAATAATTTGAATCAAGGGATTAAAATTTGGAATATCATTTGGGGTTTGAGAACTCACTAATGCAACTTAAAAAAGAAATATTTCTATAAAAATGATTTATGGATCAAAGATTATAGTTGAGGAAAATTTAAATGAATATAAAAACCGAAAAAATCACTAGATTGAATGTTCTCTAGATGAGTTATATTCAGAAAAGATATATATTTCAATTATTTTATCTACAGTTTGATGTGAAAAATATTAATTTGGATATATGAATAAATTATTAGAGCAATATTTTTTGGTTTTCAATTATTTATAAAATTCTACGAACATTTCTATAAATCCAATTCATAAACATGTTTTCAAAAACTCCATCCTTAAAACATTTTGTAAATAAAATTTGATATTTTCAATGTGTTATAGAGTTTTTAATATAATTCCAAACCCCTAGAAACCCCAAATTAAATATTTTTTTCTTAAGGAAATTATAATTTCTCCAAATTCGAGATAAGTATAAAATTGGGAAAATTTATTTTCAAGAATAATTTTCTCGATTTATTTATTTCGATGACGTTAATGTGTTTTTATAAGAGGTTGAGGGAGTCTAATATTTTATCCTAAGAATAAATTCAATGAAATAACTCTTAATGTAGAATTTGTTTTGTTTTATATACCTTATTTGAAGATTCCTTTGGGTTTTCATTTACTATCAAGTTGTGTTTCATTGGGAATCATTTAGCTAAAAAATGTTTAAAATGTATAACAAGAACTATTTATTCCAAAAATATTCAATCCTCAAATAATAATAAATTGAAAAATCATGCGTTGTTGATCCTGAATTAAAAACTACATCCAACTTTTCATTGTGGCTATTTTATAAGATAGTCTATTTTGGGACTATAAATATAGCCTGACATGGAATGTAACCCGTAAATCAATAATTTTTTTATTTATTTTTAGTTTTTCTTTGTCTTTGAATAAAATAATCCACAGATATTTTCATCCAATATAATCCTTTCCTTAAACACTTATCCATGATATTACTTCCATTTAGAAACTCATTTTTTCTAGTGTCTTTTATTTAATTGTAACTAAATATTTAACGTTAATAAGTATTAATAATTATGGATATTCATGGGAGATACCAGTATAACTTATAATGCCAAGGTGGATTTCTTAGGATGTATTGAGTATACATAAGTAGTGCATAATAGTTTTAGTGACTGGATGAATATGTTTCACCAAATAGTAATATTTGTTCCACTTATTAATAAATCATCTAGAAGAAACATCCTAAGGAAATTAGATAATGTGAATTTTCTTCCATATAACAATATATTTTCTCTGTGAGATTTATGTTATGATAAATATTTTTCACATTTTTAATGGAGTAGATTTAACCTTTTTTAAATATAGTTTGGGTTTAATTATCAGAATGTATTATATACATTCCCAACTTAAGTGATTTTGAATTTACCTTTAGGGGAGTCATTATTTTATCTTTTTTCTTGTCATGACGTCTCCCTTCATTTTTAATTGGTAATTCATAGTGTTTGTTTTAAATTTCATTAGAAATTATTTATGAAAAGTAATTATGATTAATTTATTCAATTAATTGACATTTATCATCATAATTGTAAATATCTATATATTTTTGGGGTTTATACTAGAATGCTGGGTTTTTATACTCCATTGAAAATTATTCATGAATTCAGCTGTAGCTAGAAATATTTTAGATGTTCTTTGATTTTGGTTAAATTTTTAAGATGTTTCTAGTAAGAATATCATTCATATATTGTGAAATTTTTTTATTGATTCTTGTGTAGAAAGGTGATTTTAAAATTTTCATGTTACCCCTCAAAGAATGGTTTTACATTTTAAATAATTTTAAATAATTTTTAATCGTAATTTTTGAACATATATAATAAGATATAAATCTAAATGGACTATGAAATAACTTTAAAAATATATGTTCAACTCATTATTATTTATTACATTTCACTTTATTTATATAATATTTTATTTTTTATTTATTTTACCAAAAAATTATCACTCAACCATATCTGATAATGTGTATTGGTTATATGAGTTCCTAATTTATTTGACTCAATTATACTTGCAGAAAGTATCGGTTTGAACATTAATTTTCAAAAAAAATGAACTATATTGAATTATCATTAAAATTTTCATTTTTAATAATTGTTTTAAAATAGAACCTAAATTTTCACTAGAAATATTTTAATTTTAGAGGCTATTGAGACTTCCTAAACTAGAGAATCCATGAAAAAAATATACTTCTAAAAATAAATTCTTAATGTAAATTATGATTATTATTCTTGAGATATATAATATATTATTAAAATGGAATAAATTATTTCTTGAGGAAAAGAAATGTGCTTTGTCTGGAAGAATTTTATGTAGACTTTTTATATCATTTTTACTAATCAATATTTTTGTATAAAATATGTTATCAATTGTGAAATATTTATTTATATGGAATATTTAGGTTTCATGATTAATTTTTATCAAATATTAACCTATTAATTATTATATTAAATGATAATAATTTAATGATTGAATAAGAATGTGTTTCGATATTTGTTATTTATTTACATCATTTTAAATATACATTTTTTTCACTTTAACTGTTTTAATTTAATCATTCTATTTAGTAAATTTATTCCTCTAATTCTTTGTATTTTTAATAATTAAATCATTTTAGTTTGAATTGAATTATAATTTTTTAATGTTTTAATTTAGTGATATAATTATTTATCATTTTTTTATATTCTATTTATAAACATTATTTTTAATTTTATTATTTTATTTTTCATATGAGGGGTTGTAGAATTTTTATAAAATGGTCAGGTAGCTGTATAAAGTAGTCAAGTGAAGAGCCACAATCACTTATGTGACTGTGAGTGAGGATGTGAGAACGAACTAGGGAGGATTTTTTACACGTGACTATATTATGAACCAATGGTAAATTAATATGAATTTATTATTGAATAATAACATGTAGCACCTCAATCTCAATGTACCATATGATGGAAGACAATTTACAACTTGCCCTTCGCAATTGAATGTATAATTTTTTTAAACCTAATTCAACTAGACTAAAGCTAGTATTTGGGAACCGACAAGAAAAAAAACAATTTAGGATTATGTGATCCCGACCTTGGCTTCTCATATAATATGATAAATCGTAATTATTGAAAATTAGATCATATCTCAACTAAAATATGGATGAATCTGAGTGTGAATGAGTTCTATTCAATAATATCAATGAGGATCAATTGTAATTCCCTGATGATGATGATATATTACCTAAATTTTATTACCATTTAAATAAAAAAGAAAAACCCAAAACTATTGGGAATCACCAATATTTGTGCAGCATTGAAAATGAAAGTATATATTATTCCATCGTGACCATATTCATGTGTTAGTTGAGGTCGCAAGAACCATAAAATCTTCTTGAGGAAGACATTGTATATTGAGGGTGATATGTTTCATAGTCAACCACTTTTGAGAATTTTTTGAGGTTTCTCCATAGTGTGATAAAAATCAAGTATTTCATTGTCATTTAAGAGAAAATTTTTAATTTATGGTTTATACATTCATGTGTGAAGATGGTGGGGCCTCCATGATCTAATACTCTATAGTTATATATATAGTTTTTATTTTTTTAAAGGTAATGTCTTGGTCAAAAACCAAGCCTAAATTTATTAATAATCAAATATGTGAACTAAAAAAGTCGGAAAGAATAGATTTAATTACAATATATTTCATAAGGATAAAGAAAGTCAACCGGCAGATTATCAACCCACGTAATGCACTGGTTGAAACCTTTGTTAGCAAGAGCATCAACCACCATTTTCGCTTCCCTGTAGGCATGAGTGGAAATATAACTGATCTCTCGATGAGTGTCCATGCACTTAATCTAGTGAGATGTAAGGGGCCTGGAAAGGTGTACCATGCCATTCCAAATTTCTTGGACGATGGAGGTAGAGTCCCTTTCAATCCAAATGTCATTCCAACCCATTCATTGCACAAATTCAACAGTATGGATAACCACATCATCTCTGCTTCTAAAAAAGTAGCACTAGCACAACCTCTAAATAAACACCCCTAACAGTGGCCCAGATAATCCCTACAGATAGCTCCAAAACCTGCTGGACCCAAGTTCCGTTTTGAAGATCCATCAATGTTTATTTTGATCTATCTCAGAATAGGGGCTTGACAGAAAACCTCAATTTATTGATGCAGCTTTTTGTAGAGGTTGTCAACCCGAATATTAAAGAATATGGGATTCTACATTAAAAATGATAGATTAATTTAAGAGTATAATGATTGTAAGAATAATACCCTTGTTTGGGCAACCATATAAAATAGTAGAAAATTATATTATGGTAAGAATATAGAATCAATATTCAATTTATAAAATATGATGGATACGACTTAAATAATGAAAGTAAAATTGGGTTGATGTTTGATGAAACAATGGATATTGAGACTGTGAACCAGAACTGATAACACAAAAAATTATCCAAATGATGTTGGGATTCACTAAAAGGTTATGAGTAATCCAAGCCATGTGAAACAAACTTGGAAGAAGCATAATTTAAATAATGCCTTACAAAAATATTAATAATAGTTCCTATATAATGGGGAGTGACATAGATCCAATTCACATCTAGATTTATTTTTCATACTTCCCAAGAATGATCATGCAGGAGATAATTTTATATAGATGATTCTTTCTAAAGTCATGTGAAGTGGGTAGTTATCAGTGATGGTTTACAGGTGGAGACATTGGAGGTGAAAAAAATTTCAAGGATGGTGATGAAGTCTGTGACGCTATAATTAGTAGACAAAATAATTTAAGAAATGGATTTTATGAAATTATTTATAACTCTATATCATTTTAAAATATATCATTGGGATAAAAGTGTAACTAATACTATAGACATATTCTAAGATGATCTAGATGATGAATACACTTTCTAGAGTGCAATAAAGAGTTACTATATGGTTTATAATTAATTATTGAGCATAAATAGTCTACCATTATCTAGGGAGAGAATATTTTCATTTAACTCTATTCATTTCTTTATCATTGACTTGTTTTATTATTATTATGATAAGCATTTTATTTTTATGTAGACATATTTCCCTAAATTTTTTATAGAACTATGATCCCAATATTTTTTTAAGAATTTTTTGTTTATGATTCTCTTCAACTACTTGATTACAACAAGTTATTCCTTGATTGATTTTGTTTAGAACAGTTCTCCATTTTCACTGAAACTATATATAATAATAATTTTTATAATTAATTATTTCCTATTAATCATCAAAATTGTTAACAATATTTTCATTGAAACCGATAGAATGGAATCTTACAGTATATTGACAGTTATTCCTAAAAATAAATGTTTTTTTATTGTTATAGGCGATATCATTTATATAAATAATAATTTTCTCTCTATCATGCATTATTAGTCAGTAATCCTCAAAATTACCTCATTAATGATCCTATTCATTAATGTAGATTAGGAATCACTCTAATAACTCCTCATTCACACCACATAAATAATTATCATACACTTATCACACATTTCACATACATTACTCAAACAATTTCGTTACTTATAAGTATAATGGGATTAAATAAGCCCTTGGAACATCTCTACCACATTCCTTATGGACCGACCCTACATTCTACTATCTACTATTGAGTAGTAAAATATAAATTGTAAATTTAATGGAATTTCAATTACCGCATCGACCATCAGTTCTTCTTGAAGGCCTAATTTTGTGCTTGTAATGATAACATATTAAAGGATTGATGCATGGAAAAGGGATTTTCTTATTTTTGGTGGATAATTATGGGAATATGGGTGTTTGAAGGTTGAAATTTAGCCTTTTTTCAACATATATCATTAGGATATGGGTGTAAATAAATTAGTTGTTTAGTGGGTGTGTTTGTATGATTCCTACTGTTTGGTGAGGAATATTTCAATTTTAATTGTTGGTAAAACTCATTTTAAATTTGGTTTGGAATGATTCTCAGTAGAAGGGGAGATCACTATAGAACCCCAGGGGTTTGGGATGTGGAAAATGTAAAATAGAGCATACATTACTTATAATATGGTTATAAGATGGTTAGTTCTAACTATAGTTACCCATCCCATTCAACATAAATATTACATATTTTTAGATGAATATAAAACACATTCTAATGTCATCCATACTATAATAATATTTTTTAGTGTCTAATGAATATTGGATATTTAAAAAATGTAGTAATAAGAAGTCTACATCATATCCCACTATATTCGTTATAAATAACACAATTCATTAACATATCATGCTTAAAACCATTCATCATAACATGAGCAAATTAATTATAGGAAATTGGATGATAAGATCCTCACTAATGGTAAACAAATGTGATATTAATGACCATATATGATTAATATGAACATAAATTGATGGGAACATGGTATTATCATTACATATATCATAATCAATTGTCATGTAATATATCATGGAAGTTCATAAGACATAAATCATATATTAATCGAAGAACATGATCCTTGAGAATATAAGATTGGAATATGACATAACATTGGGGAATACCAAAAATAATTGATAAAAATTACCTTAGGTGAGCCTCACTATAAGGTATATCATTGAGTATTTTCTGACTCCCCCATTACATTTTATGGTTACTCAATTTTTACTCCAAAGGCCTTCAGAGTGGTAAGAGTCCCTCACAGAAATGGGATTACTCTCTATAACATTCTTTATTTTCTCATTAGATATACATATTTACCAAATGAATTTAACATATATATAATTATGTGTCCTCCAATTCTATGTATGAAAATTTTTAATATGTGATATAGAAGATCATAAATCACTCATCATTTATTATAACCTATGGATATAAAATGGTTTTAATAAATATTTCAACAATTCATCTTAACATAAAACATTGAAAATTACTAATTTAAAAAATATAAAATCCTCATTATTATAAACCATATCGAGAATGAAAATTTTATGGTATCGTTGAATCATATCCCTTGTAAATCTCAAGTAACATCAAAGTATTTTATCACAGTTGAAAATTTTTATTAAATGAAAAAATGGAAAATTTATTGAGTAAAATACCCTTTAAAATTTATACTTTTTAAAAAATAAAATTTTTAAAAAATATTATAGGAAATATTTTCATCAACAAAATATGGAAATATTTAGTCTAATCCCTGAATCATTGATATATCATAATGGTACGAATTTTTATTTATGTCTCTTACATTAAAACAATGATTCCTTTCATATTTTATTAAAAAAGTGAAAAGTAACATATTTAAAGAATAATAAAAATATTAATTTTAAATATCATTATATAAGATAAAATATTGGAAATAAAGAATTAAAAATTATAATTATAATTTAAAGAACAATTTTAAGTTTATTTTTTTGAAAACATATATAAATAAGAGAAAATATTTTCGACAGGAGAGAGAAATAAATTTTGTTATCCTTAAAACAATTTAGTCAGAAAATTAAGTACAAAAATATATCAAAATGAAAGTAAAACATTATATTTATAAATAAAAGTATAAGAAAATTAAATCCACTATTTTATTTAGTGGTATATTATAATATTTTTTCACTGAAAACTGAATCATTAATAATCCCAGTAAACAATGAGATTTTAACAGAAAACTTATACTTTTTTCTATAATCTCCATATAAAAACATCAATAAAGAGAATCCTTATATGGATTTATAATTTAATAAATAATTTTTAATATAATAATAAAATAAATTTTTGGCAAGTATAAACACTACAAAAATGAAACAAATGTTTATTATTTCATAAGAATCACATAAATAAATGTGAGATGAGAAACCCTTACATCATGTTTGTCTTGATTAGTATGTTACTTATAGCCATGTATAATACATTTATATTTATTATAATTATATAAAAAAAATATTTATAATTATAAAGTCATATATGATATACTTATAACATTATAAATCTCATTTCTTAATAAATTTTTTAAAATGCCATTTCATGGTGTTAACTGTTACATTTCCCATGACATTTTTGGTTTGGTACTTCCATTTTAGTTACATTGATCATAGTTTCATCATCTCCAGAATGTTAAAAATGTGATAAATTAAATATATATTCATTATATAAATATATATCCATCCATGAACTATAGAGATAGAAAAATTAATTACACCATTCAATGACTCCGAAGGTTGGGTGAAAGAATTAATGTCTATTACATTTTTAGATGGATGGAATAAAATAAAGGTGAATAATAATTCCACTTTATAATATATATATATATATATATATCTGTGTGTGTGTTATATATTCATTAAATCTTTCATTATTATCATTTGTTGTAATGTGTAAATTAGAAATGAATCACATCACATTATTGAGGTGGTAGTCCACACGTATGCATGGAAGAAAATATTGTTTTTCAATGGAGTGGAATGTATATAGTTATATATTGAAATTTCATTTTATAATTATAATAATTCCATAAAAATAATTTTCAAATATTAAATTTATCATAATACTATTTCATGAATGATAGTAATAAAGAATGAGTTGTATTTCTACATGGAGGTTGTAGTGAACACTACAGATGATAGATACTTTTACATCCCATTTGATGGGTATGGGAGGGAATAACGGTTGTTCCAACTTCATAATAACATTTTAGTAGATTTTGGAGATCTAATTTATAATTTGATGTGGAATATGAAATATTATTATGTAGATTAAAAATAAATTGAAAGTTGTAAGGTATGATAATTTCCCCTTCATTGGTCAGACTCCCTTGGATCCTTTATAGAAGACACTTTTAATTCTGATCAATATAACCCATACATATAATTCATGTATAGATATTTTTAGCAGATAATTGGTTAGTATTTAGTCAATAAATGTTTCTTAATAAGGTGATAAGTAAATTCATAATGGGATTGCTTTTATAATTGAGGTGAAGAGAAATCTCGGAGTTACATAAACTATTAAATTAAAATAAATTAATTTACAATGAAAAATTTTCTCCAATTGATATAATTTTATCATAAGAATTGGATGAGTCAAAATAAACTTATAAAATAAAATTGGGAAATGTTTTTTTTCACCTTTATCAATTAGTATTCCCTCTCTATTAACACTTTTGACAATTACTATGATAACAATGTTTTTTAATCTTTAAGGATCAGGAAAGTTAATTGAAGAGAAAATCAATCATTAATTTAATATTGTAGATATTGTAAAATATATCTCATTCACTTGGGTGAATATAATATTTTTATTAATTTTATGTCATTTAATAAAATATATTATAGTTTAAAAAAAATTATACATGATATTTATAGAAATACATGAAACAATATAATATAATACGTCTCTAAAAAATGTAAAAAGGTTCAAAAACAAAATAAGTTTATATATAAGTAATATATTTTATAAATATAATTATCCCTCAAAATTTATAATGGTTTTGATATTATTTTAATGATCACCTATTTTATCCCCTTGGTTATCCAATATCAACCATAACTATTGTAAAGGCTTTCTAATATTAAAATGGTTATAATTTTACTTATAATGTAAAAATTGGGTCACTAATGTACAAGTGATGAAATTATAGACCATTTCACATCTTACATGACTTCTTTATAATTTTTTTTTTAAAAATTTATTTTAATACAATATACTGAACATCAAATAAAATTAATAACATTTTAAGAATTATTCAAATAATTTAATTTTAAAAACTATATGAATGAAATTAAATTAAAATAAAAACCCATAAATTATAAAAAGTATATTATATTTATCTTAAAAATTAATTTCATACATAAAGTTTTATAAAAAATAATTCATTAGGAGTTTTTATAATCATTTACTTGATTTTTTCTATTTCTAGCACAAGTAGTGAGTCAGCGTTGCATTAGAATTTAATATAAATATTTCATTAGAAAAATATTAATAAAATAAATTTCATAAAAATTTTCATTAATATTTAAAATATTTATTTATTGAAATAAAAAATATATCTTCATCCCTATCACTTATTATTGTAGTTTTTAAGAAGAAATAAAGTGACATTTATTACATTAGCTTTTACTTTAATATTATAAAGGTAAAAATAAAATATAGATAAAAAAAATGTAAAATTATAAAATATTGGTTATTATATATGATATAAAATCAAAAAATTAAATAAATGTATTTTTTAATGATCTTTCAGTCTTATCAGAATATTTATAACCATAATTAACTTATTTTACCATTACAATGGTTACAAAAATTTGCTATGATTACTATTCCAAATGACCAGAAATAAATGGGACATATTTAAAATGTAGAGAACTCTTAATTAAAAATAAAGATTACTTTTCAAATAATATATATCTATATTTTTTAGAAATAAATTTAAATGAAAAAAAATCAGAACACAGAGAAAAAAAGTCCCGCAACCCAAATTGGCTTCTTAGGTATGAATTTTTTTATACCAAATTCAACTGCAAAACTGACAACAATGAACATAATTGGATTATAAATAAAATATTAGAAAAAATTTCAATTTGAAACCATATTAAAAAATGTATCTTTACATGTTTTAGAAACAAAATTTTTTTATACTATTCACTACAAGATCAATATTTTCAGAAATATTTAAAAGAAATTAATATAATTTTTATATTAAAAATTAATCAATTAAATTAATTTTATCAAATAATTTTTGTAATATTTCTATATATTTGTTATAGTATTTTCTCATAAAAACAATTTAGGACAAAAATTAATATTGAAGAATAAAATGAATTTAGTAAAATTAAGGGCTAATTTCTGATATCAATTTAATAAACTATTATTTATTATTAAAAATATATATATTTCGTAATTTAATTATTCATTTTCATAAATTCTAATTCAATTATTATGTTATAATGATCATCATATTATTATATTTTGTGTTTTATTAAATCTCATTGGTGCATGTTGTATACCCTATCTATCATTGTGTACTTTTTAAAATATTGGGGTGTTACATTTACCCATTTAATAAATCATGACATTACAATTTTAACATGTTCCTGATAATCGAGGGAATGATATTCTAAAATTCCATTTTTGAAAACTGACATTGTAAAAAGGGTTAATAAAATATCGACATGAATACATGGAAAGGGATATACAAATATTACATGGAATATCACATTACTTAGAATTCCAAATAAGATATCATTATAGAAAAGTGAATATATAGAATTGGATGGGAATTTTAATTTGTAAATTATGATACAATGTTACATAGAATGTAGAACACATGAAACTATATTATCATAAGAAGAAGAATAAACACAAAACCATAAATCAATGATGTGTGAAAAAGATCACAAATTTATTGGAAATGAATTTAATAGGATATTATTTTTCATTTAAGGAATGTTTTATAGGGTTGATAAATTCATTTTCCACCTAAACTATGAATATAGATAAATATTCTTACTTGACATGTACTTTCATACATTAATCAATTCCAACTAATATATCATGTTTTCCTCTAAATGATGTGTTTTCAACATAAATGTTTCATGCATGAAGCAATAAAATGAACTTAATAATTAACAAAATGATATAAATCATTTACTATTTTCATTAAATAGTAACCAAATTTTTTTTATCATAAGGTAGGATGATCTCCAAAATGTATAAACCATCATATGAAGATATAATATATTTTTCTATAATATATCCCTAATAATAAAAATGGTTTAATGTAGACCATTTCATAAATAAACAAACATCTCAAATAACACTAATAACATCAATATTAATAATATATGGCCAAAATAGTTATTTCCTAACATTAACATTACATCCCCATAAACCTCATTTCCTCGAGGGTAATCAGTGTCAACAACCACCAAAGACCAAATATCAAGGAAAGTTTTATTCCATCAATATTGCAAAAGTGGAGTAAGTGAATGAAGTCATACAAGGTACTCTTTCTATTCACACAAGACTGGAAAAAGTAATTTTTTCTTCCGGTTCTATGAATTTTATTATAACTTGAATGATTTCTAAAATAATTTAATAAAATCCCCAAAACCCAAAAGTATAGATATTAGTAAAAATACTAAGTGGTTAAATCATTGAAACATAGTTGTTGGACTCTTCCCTTGTTAGTGTATGTGGGAATATCCCACTAGTAAATCTCATAATAATTCTCTTTGGGGAATTTGACACTTTCTTGGGGATGGATTGGTTCTTTTTATATTAATCACATATAAATTTTCAAAAAATGGTAATATATTCTCATATTATGAACCATTATATTTTCCTTTAAAAATTCATATAATGTCATTAATCTCCTTTTGAAAATCCATCAACAACGTGTGTGATGATCCTCTTTGATAAATAATACCTTGATAAAATAGTTTAGTCAATGGTAGTTATAAAACTAGATGAAATTACCTTTATAAGGGAATATAGTGATTCATTTCTTGAAGAATTTCCCAGAAACCCCTTGTATTGTGAGGTAAAGTTCTCAATATAACTCATACCCATAACTACCTCAATCTTAATGTATCCCTTTAGGATGTCTCCTATGGAACTATAGGAGTTAAAGAATAATTTTAAATAGCATTTGGATAAAGGGTTAATACACCCTAAGGCACCACCATGGGGTGTTCTAGTGCCCCTTTCGAAAAATATGGAAAGGTCAATGAAGCTATGTATTGATTCTCAAGAACTTCACAAGATCACCATGGATATTAGTTATCCTCTTACAATTATTGATGAATTATTATATTTTCTACGTGGTTCTCATTAAATATCAAAATTTGATCTTCATTCAATATATATTTAACTAAATGCGAATAAAGAAGATATTCAGAATTCTTTCGTTCGTAAATGGTATGAGAACTATGGTTTTTTGGTGATTCCCTTTGAACATACTAATTACAATGTAATATTCCTGGACTTGATGAATATACTGTTTTGAAATTACCTAAACAATTTTATGGGAGTGTTTATTGATGATATTATCATCTAATCCATGGGAAAGGATGAACACGGAGAGCATATAAGACTATTCTGGTGATATTAAGAATGGAGAAGTTTCATTCCAAATTCCGAAAATGTGAATTGTGGATCTAGCTAGTAACATTAATGGGAAATGTAATCAAAATTTAGGAAATATTTTTGGATCCTTCTCAAACAATGTCAATTGTGGAATGTCCTAGACTCTCTAGTGACATAAAAATACAATTTTTTCTTTTCTAAGTTGGGTAACAGATATGTTTTGTGACTAATTTATCATGATTGTCAAGTCTGCTAAGTAATATTAAAAGGAAAGGGTTAAAGTATATATTGACATAAAAATGTGAGGAAAAAATCATGGTTTTGAAAGAAGAGGGTTATCACTACACCTACGCTCACATTTATATAAAGTGAAGAATTATTTGTTATTTATAGTGATGCTTTAAAGAATGTAATGGATTGTGTACTCACTAGGAATGATAATGTCATTGCCTATGACTCATGGTAGTTGATGATCCATGAGCAGAACTACCCAACACTTGGTCTAGAGCTAGCAACTATTATTTTTTCATTGAAAATCTAGTGGAACTGACTCTATGGTGTGAAGTGTGACATATATAATTTTCCCTATATCTTTATGTATATATTCACAGAAAGGTATCTAAAAAGTATTCAAATTATATGGTTAGATCTAATCAAATATTATGATTACTCTATTTGCTATCATCCTGGAAAGGAAAACAAGGTAGATGATACTCTTAGCAAAAAGTAAAATGCTACACTATCCATGATATGGATTGAGAAAATCTATATCTTTATTGATATGGAGAGTATGGATTTGAAAATAAATACCTCTATAAGATGATATCTTAAATGATGAGCATCTAGTAAGAATTCTAGACTGAAAAGATAAGGTTCTATGCAACAAGACAACCCACCTTTTCATTGTGCTATGATTGAACAATATTTATTAAGAATCAACTTGGGAACTGGCAGAGGTGATAAAGGATTAGTACCGACACTTTTTTTGGTAAAAACAATTCAATGGTGAAATTTCAAACAGGTGGAAGAATGTAATGACCCAAACATTTATCAATATAATTTCACTATTTTTATAGTATTTACATATATTATAATCACATAAATTTTCATTAACAACATAATAGAAACATTATAAATTATGAATGAATGAAATAATGATATTTTTATAATTTAAAGAACTAATAATGATGAAATAGTAATGTGACCTCTAAAATTTTATTTTAACTGTTATGAATATTAAAACATCTAATTTAATAGTGATTTAACCATTTAAAGTAAAAACAAAAATCTTGGCATCATATAAATTAAATTATGGCATAGTTTAAAAAATTCTAACTAAATAAATGTTTTAAAAATTATTAATAATGTGATACAATTTTTTTAAGTCATAAATATTTAATTATGATTTTATGAAAAATTTAATAATTTAATATAAAATTTATTTTCACAAAATGTTTCCATAAATTAATATTTGATACCTTATGATTTTTAAATAATTTTAAGAGACCTTATGTAAAATTTTAAACTGTTAAAAAATATGTTAAATTTTAAAATCTGTATTTTCCAAGTCAATGGTGTTCTTAAATAAAAATTATATAATTTATATATAGAAAATAATTTTCATAAAATATAGTTCATTTATGAATTTTATACATATAAAAAAAATTCTTGTGTTGTTATGTTTTTTCTAAAATACATTTATTTTTTATTAATAGTTAAATAAGGTAATTTACAGTAAAAGAAAAACATAGTATTTATGGAGTTATAGATGATGTATGGTTAATTTAAGACAAGTATATAGAACTATAAATAGATATTTTAATATTTATGATGATGATTATAAAACAATTCATGTTTTTGAGAACAAATAACAAACTAATGACCAAAATATTGGGAAAACACCCCTCTCCTGCAAAATAAATACCACCCCTCACACCCAATTCTAATCACACCTCTCATGTTTTGAGCCTTGAACAAAATTTTCCCAATTATCTTCCCTTTCACATACACCATGTTTATAAGCTCTTGTGATCATCAAAAAACCAAAATATATTTCAAAGGAGTTTCACAAGTATGATATATCCAAGGGGGAAAATCCTCTTCCATTTAGTATTAATTAAATTTCAGTTTCATTTAATTTAGTATTACTTCCTAAAATAACATCATCAAAATGGAATTATAATTCTAGAAACATAAATATACTGTAACTATATCATTATAATTTAAATAAATCATTCAACTCATCCCTCTCTCTCTTTTATTTTTAAAATGAATATGTCCCTCGTGATTTGACAATTTATCAACATCATCGGTAATGCACATTCATTTTCCTATAAAAACTTCATGGACTTTTATAAAACCATTTAATGGTTGAAAAATTAATTTTAATTTTCTCTTATATCCATATTTATATTCTGTAGGTATCTCATGATCATAATAGTAAATGATAAAACTAAAGGAGGATGTTGTGATCAAAAACCGAAAAAATTAACCTAAAAGGACCATCATTAAAATTTATCTATTAATTAATATTCATAACATATAAACAATTTAATTATAATATCATTTCATATTATGTAAGGACATTAATTAAATAATATTACAATTCTTTATATTTACCACATTTTACATGAACTTTCATTTATATTTTAAAATTAACTGATCATGAAAACACTGAAAATGAAAGCTTCAAAACGATGAAATTAAGCTATAAAACTCATCCAAAGGCCCATAAGTGATCATAATAAAATTATAATGAAAACTATTTATGTAAAAATAGTTATGGATATTTAATTATTTTATTTAATGTGATTATACAAGACATTAATGTGAAAAAAGATTTCAGATACAAAGTAAGGGGAATTATTGACCCAACTATCTTTATTTGGGGTTTCCATAATTCACCCCATTTTCAGTATGGATATTATATAGATATCATTTATTAAAAATTATCTTACATTTTCTAGGATATAAATTATTTAAAATTTATTTTAAGAAAAGCACAATGTTTTCTAGAAGAACTCATCCTTTAAAAAACATAATGTTTACTTCTCGATTTTTTTTATTCTTCACTCAAGGTTGATGATTCAATTATTTCATTACCAATTTAATTTGGGAACCCATTGTCTTTTAATATATTATTATTAATTTAATCCCATTACTTTCCAAGGGTTATTTTCTATTCAATTCAGATATATGTTCTATGTGGCATGCATGATAATGAAGGTGTTATGGTGTGACAGGTATGACCAGAAGTATATAGTGAAATGCAATTATTAGGATGTTATGGGTTCCCCAAAAATATATAGAACTCATATGAATTGTGAAATATGATGTATCTCATCCGAAAATTTAAATCTATGTGAACATGATTCTATATTTGTGCACAGCTCTTTCTGGTAGTTGACCACTAAGATATGATGTTTCATTTATATGCATTACCTCACTCCAAGAATTAATATGATTAATCACCTCACTATTATGATAATAATAATTTTTTATGATGATAAATATTATTCTAACCCATGTTATATTTTTTAATGTCTTTATCTATCCCTTCATTGGAATTTTATCTCACCCCTTTTAAATGTACATCCTCATGTCTCATCATGCACTAAGGAAATTTGAAAGTAAATAAGAATATATAGAGGTAATTAAATAAATATTTAGGTTTTATTTTTATCCTAATTTTCCCAAGACACTATACCTTTTTATCCTCATTGTGTAAGGATTTTAGTTTTTTTAATTAAAATTATGTAATATTATTTGTAAGAAAAACCATGTTCGCTATTGATCATGTCATGTATTCTAAAAAATATAAGAGGGACTGGGTTGTATTATAAAGTAGTTCTTAAGGATAACATTGAAATCTATTTCCCCATTAAAAACCATAGATGAAATTTCATAGTATGATTCCCCATATGGGACACGATGTTTTACTACCCCCAGAGGGCAGTACAATCTGTATCTATAATCTGATGGTGGGTTGATCTTCTTGTACAAAAACCCCCACATTTTTCCATTCCCAGATTGTAATTCATCATTGTTTGTGATAAAATCATTATGTATAGAGTATATTAGATATCCTCCCTTTACATTTATTTATATATTTCATGGTGTTGTCGGATGAAATATGAATAATCATATAACATGATTTATACTTGAGAAACATCATCTCTTTCCAGGATTAGATCAACAAGGGTTTTAAGGATTTAATTATCATAGTAAAAGTAATCAGGCTTTATCAAATAATGATATTATAATTTGAATTATTATTAATAAATTTTAAAGTTTCATTTTGGTCTTCCCCTTTCAAGACATTTTTATATTTCACTACTTGTACATCCTAATTGACTTCTTCAAATATACGTTCCTCAAAATCAAGGAGATCCATTTTTTTATCAAATGGTTAATGTTAATTCTTCTCTTCCAATAAGGAAAATCATGGATTTAAAAAATTTGAAATTTTAAAACCTTGTGGAGTGATAATAAAATTAAAAAAATTAATAAATACAAAATTGAAAATAAGATTATTTCCCTTAATTGTTTTGAGGTAAACCACATTCTCATGGGTGAGGTCCTCTGGGAGTTGGATCATATTGCATACAATAAGGTAGTCGGGCTCATCCATATTTTCATTAAATTAAACCACATTGGTGTTGAATTATTCTCCGTGCACAATAATAGGTTCTCAAGTTTTTATTCTCCTATATTAAAGAACTAAGGAATTTATTTAATATCATATTCTACTAATCTAATACAACACTTATTTTAATATTTTACCATATTTGTATCATTATGTGAGTCCTTATCATCACTATCAATCTCTACATAGTGCTCATCGTCATGGTTTATAAAATTGTTGGGCATTTGATATTCCAGGACTTTAGCCACATCTTCTTGGATGTCTTCTAAAAAAACAGAAACACCAGTGGCAATTCCATCTTAGAATCAAACCATGGTTTGTTAATTTACAGTTATTTGACCATGCACATCGTATATAGAGTCGAAAATACATTATATATTTCTTTTTTTCATTTTCATGAACATTGGGTTTATAGAGTAATATATTTGTTTTATGTACTCCTTAGTATAATCTGTTTCTTATTCTTTTACCTACGAGTAATTGTTTCTTGAAATGAAAAATGATCATTTGAAAATATCATTGAAGAAGAATTGTTTTATGGATCTTTAAAAGAAATAAAATTAATATATATCTATAATCTCAAATTAAAAAAATATAAGAATATAATTCTTATCTTTATTGTTATTTTTTATAAACACCTCTCATATGGTATGGAAAAATAAAATTATATTCCTAATTCTACACATTGGCCGAAAATAGCCATCTCACATTATTAGTTTCATATTTTTTCACCTTTATTAATAAAATTCTACTATGTATAATTCTTATTTAATTATTATATTAATAAAATAATGATGAATATGGGGTTTTATTAATTTATAAGTAAATTTAACAACATTCAAAATGATAATTTAAACATTAAGAAACGTGAAATAGTAAGTATAATGAAAGTAGAGAGAAATACCAGGGTCATAAAGTTTAGTTTTAGATTTAATCATTATTACCCAATATTTTTTTTATTCTAGTTTGATAATTAAATCATTAAATATCATGATTTATTTTTATGAATTTAATTAGAAATTTTGATCCCTCGAATTATTTATAAAACATAAATTCCAAATACTCTTATAATCATGGTTAACAGTACTCCTCAATTGAAGGTGTGACACCTTATAATACCCAACTCAATTAAATTTTATTTCATCCATTGATTTGATTAACTCTATAATTTATATAGATAAAAAATATAAGGAGGTAAAATAAATTAAAATACATTAAAGATAAATTTTATTTATATTAAATGGGGGTCATTAAACACACCAATATATTCTACTAATATCTTCAAAAATAATATGTAATCTTTAATACATAATTCAATTACACTATTACCTCCATGGGATAAACCTCATCTCAAACACACATTTTATAGGGTAATAGATCACTAGGTGGAAAGATAGAAGAGAAGAAGCAGAAAGAATAAAAATAGAAATATATTGAGATAATTAAACATGTCAAATAGAAAAAAGAAAAAAAAATAGGATTAGATAAATAGATATGTAAATAGAAAATATTATGACATGATAAAAGAGATGAAAATAAATGATGGACATATTGTTATGAGAAAATAAAATTAATATACGAATTAGGAGAAGTTGAAAAAAAAATGGATAGATGGGTTGAAAAAACAATAAAAAAACATGAATTTTATTAATAAAAATGAAAATAAAATCAACAACATATGAAACAATACTAAATCAAAAATAAAATAAAATAAAAATAAAAATTGAAAAAATAAAAAATTTGAGAATCGTGGAAGAACAAATTTGGTGTATTCCCTCCTCAGGCCTTCAATCATGGGTATGGAACTACCCTAATATTATAGTGGACTACGTCTTATTTATTGGAATTTGATAATGTATCCATATGCCGCAAATTAATATACGGAGGATCTTTTCAAATCCACTATACACACCCATAATAGATGTATGTGTTAAAATTGAAAAACCCATGAGAGCCAGCTGTTTTAATTGGACATTTTGGACAACTGTATCATTTGTTATTATTCCATTTCATGGTATTTTCCTGAGATATTGAGGTGACATGGTAGTTCCTCTGAAGGTAATGCGATGTTGAGTGTTGTAGAAGTGAGGGTATCCTCTACCTCAATGCCTCCAGCTTTTGATATAGTTGGAGAAAGCTCAAAATAATATCATGTGGATTGGTGTATTATATCAATATGATATATATTGATATTAGGATCGAATAGTGTATTCACTAGGGATGAATTGCAATATTTGGAGAATTTTAGTTTTAAAAACATTAGTTTAAATGTATTTAAAATAAAATAATTTACAAAACCACATTATTTAAAAGGAAAAGGGTAAGTACCAGATCAGTCTGATTATGAATGTTTCAAAATTAAGGTGATTTTGATATATTATATTAAGACTATTAAAATCATAAAAAATATGATTATATCATATTTAGAGTGGATATGATTATATCATAGTAAAGAAGTGTAATCACAATGTATCTGATTAACTTAGAGTAAAAAGATCGTATTCATGATAGATTCGATTAACAAAGTATGTCTCGGATTCATAAAAGAACAGATTAGTATAACAGACCATATTTATCAAAATGAGGGTTCTTATGATAAAACAAAAAAATACATGCACAAATTAAGAAAAGATATGTAAAAACCGGTTAAACAATTATTGCAATTAGAATAGAATATATCTATTTAAAAACTGAATATATCTCTTTTAAACTTAATAGTATGGTAGCCAAAAATCCTAGATAAATGTTTCACTTTTTTAAAACTTATAATAAAGTATTTATTTCCATAGCAAGGAAATCCCACGATACAATGATTAGCTTCTCTATCTGCATATCCTGAACCACCCTCAAACTGAAAGATCAGATTCGGTCATGCTATCCTCATGTGACCTCGATCAAGTAGATGATGCTTTTTATACATTATAATAAATGATTTCAAGATTGAAATCATCTTCTTCAAATTCATCAAATTACTTAGTATTTGTAACAAATCTTCCAAACATTCATATTATCCTAAATGGTCATATTTCATCGACATTTTCATAATTACATTGTCACCTAGAACTTCAACAGATGTTTAATATCTAATTATATTACAGGGTATTGATTTAAACCAATATTCTATAAAATAAAATCCTCACATTAGAAGTCAATTTTTTGTATTAAGAATTCAAACTAATTCAGTCAAATATATTTTCTTTTAATTTAATTATGATGATATTAACAATTATGAGTCTGAGTATTATCGGTTCATTTATGATTTTGATTTAAAAGACTTTTTCTGTATAAAATAAAAGATAAAAAGTTTAATATCTTATATGAGTAAGTTGAATATGATTCTTATCATATTCATATCCATTATGATGATTTAAATGATGAAATTTATTTTATATTAATGAATACATTATAATTAATTCTTGTTTCAGTAAAATCTTATGATTTCTGAAAAAAACATTAATACAATTTTGACATAAAATATTAGAAAAATAAATATAATGAAAGGTTTTGTCACTTCTAATAAAATAAAAGAATAGTTAGAAATAAAAATTATGACTCAATAATCTCCCCCCTTTTGGAAATCCCAAACCATATTACATTAAAAGAATAAAACTATTACAAAAAAATTCAGACCTTGACTATAATGAACTTCATATTCAAAGATAACGAATTCATATAAACTCCCCTATGTTTAAAAGTATTATTTATGTTTTTAGATAATTATGAATAATATAAAAACCCATAGAGTAATATAATTTCTAATAAAACAAAATTCTACCCCGTTTTAAAATATATCTCCATAACTATATGAAATTACCATTATTTAAATAACTCCCCTTTTTTTGTTTTTAAAAAGTGATCTGGAATAAGATTAAATTTCATGAAATGTTAAGGAATAGAAAAAAATTTAATAAAAAAACTTATGAATTTAGTAGAAATCCAAAGAAAATATGTTGGAACATTCAACCAGTTTCATTGGACAAATAATTAGACCATTGTATTTCAATAGAGAAATATTTTATAAATGGCGAAAATTTTTCACAAGAATATAAAAATATAGATTACAACAATACATAAAAAAATCAATTTCTCTCGAGTAGGGTTTTTAAAAATGGAATTACCTTTTTGATATTATTGTAATAATTCATCATTGAATGTTTCGGGCTGTGATTTTATACCTTTAACTTCTTATATCTTTAATAATAATCATTTTCATAAATTTTTGGAAAGAAATAATATCATCAGAAAACCATACTCTCTCATTTTTGTTATCCATGTCATATATTATATTCATGATATAATCCACATATTCATTCTAGTCATTCGTTTGGTCACAAAAATTTTCAACAAATCTCACCCATTCAGCCATATATTTCTATAATTGCAAAAATGATCCTTCTAATTCCACCATCAACTTCTTAATCTCATGAATCTGATCATTATGATATTGAAATTCCTAATGTACTCCATGGTTCCATTAGACCATTTAATTATAAGATCGTTTATAGGAAATTTTACTTTCATCCAAGGTTTTTATATCAACGTCAATACGAATTACTAAATAACCCACCATTTTTTGAAAAAAATATTATTTTTGGGAAATACCCTCTTGGAGAAATTGATTGTTCTTTCAAATATCTACATGTAAGGAGTAATTTCATCTAATACTGTAAATGTGTGAAAGATATAATCAAATCCATTATGATAAATTGTTTCTGTTGACTCTAAAAACCCCTGGTTAGGTTTAGAAATAATTTTTTCATCTTCTAATGATTTCAATGTTCCATTTGTTCACATTATCTTTCGACAAATTATTTTGAACTTATCAACATCCCTAGACGTTTTTATCATTGTAAATTTCCTAATTTTTTACATCATAGGTTTTTGGGATTTTTAATGTATTTTTTTAATAAATGATCATCCTCATCTTTCATGACACGTCCCAGTGGGCCCTGCATCGTGACTCCCCATGCTGGCCTCCAATAGGCCAGGTGCTGGTGACTAGCACTAAGTAGACATATTACTAACACGGGAGGTATTACCTATGTAACTTTATACACACACACATCTACAAGCCCATAAATGATGAAATTAAATTAAATTCACTAAGGAACAAAATTCATGCATACAACTAATCCCAACCAATAGAGTATGATGGAAGGTAATGTACTGAATGTAAATTGGGCCAGAATAGAAGCCCACCAAAACAAGATTCAAAAAACTAAAAAGCCCAACTTGTGAAAACAAAATGGTATTGGGAATGCTTCTCATAGCTGTAGGAATCCCTCAGCCTGTAGGGAACTCAAAAAGCCTGGTCTTTTCCTGGTCCGCCCTGAACATTGTCAAACAGCTGATCGTCTACACAAGACAGAACACGTAAGGGAAAAGCCCGTGCATGGGTGAGTATAACAATACTCAGTAGAGGACCCCAAAAACCATAAAATAGTACATAATGTAAAGATATAGTTAGCTATGTACAATCATATGCCTACAGATGATATAGAAATGGGAACAAAAACCAGATATACTCAAAACCCAGACTCATAGTATGGAAACAAGTCACACAACCACATACCCCACAAGGAATTCAGTTCGATGATTTCCACAAAATACTCATTCCGGGAGAAAACACTCCATGATTTTAGTAGCTCTGATGATGTCTGTCCAAGAAATATTGTTCATCCGGAAACGTCACGAGAGGTAGTTACACTCATTACGGGAGACTCACTTTTGAGTGATAAGGTTACGATAAATAGATGCACTCATTACGGGAGACACACTCATAAGTTAGAAAAATTGTGATACATAGATGAAGATCATTGCAAAGGCCATGGAAGATACTGAGACCCATCCGTAATTCACCTTCTAGGTAGTGGATCGACGCCCGGTGGAGTTGGTCACATCAATGCCTAACCTTACCTGGGTTTATGAATGGATACGGGATCTAAATCTAGGTCTCTTGGATGTATACCTAACTATATCATAAAAATTCATGCTGAAGGGATCGTACTCTTGTGTGTGTAAATGATGCCTGACCATCAGGGGAACGAGAAGAAGAGGCACCAACCCAAACGAAAGATGTCCAAGATACGATGAATAAGAGGACTACACCATTTTCCAAAAAGTACATGGTGTGTAGTAAAGTTACACACCGTGTTGTCTGACTCGGTGTTCTGCCCATGTACAACGGCCTGTGTCGTAAGGATGGTCATGTAGAAAAGTTATTATACGGCTTATAGTACTGTGTCCATTCCATGTCTGAGTACCTGGAGTTAACTCAGTGTATGCTGGCCATGTGACCATACATGGTCATCAAACCATGTACTCTAACCCTTGTAATAGGTACATGGGGTGACCCGCATTACTGGAATCGCCTAGCCGTGTGGTGGAGTACATGGTTGTGTTCTCCATCCCGTGTCTATGTACCCCCTGTATACACATGGAATCCTATGTAGCCACCTCTGCCATGCTATACATGCAGTGTTCTGAAGCCGTGTACATCATCCCGTGTCAGTGTAATTCCCAAAATACATATCGATCTTTGGTTAAAGTCCAACATGACATGTGACCATGGTCACATGCCATGTGATTCCTCTCTGACCCTCGTAACCCTAGCCACAACCACCTGTACTACACGACATGTTCTTCGGAAGTACACAAGGTGTATTCTGTAAATTTCTAGAAACACAGACCTCCTCCATCATGCTTCTAGTGATGCCTCATTCATCGATGTGGTCATCCGGTCACCCTGGAACAATTGGGTTTTGGTTTCCCCGACACCATGAGGATACTTCCATTGTTTTTGGACCTCTGATCGGCTCAAAAAACATGTTTTGATATTCCTGTGTGAAAAACGCTCGAAGAACGGCCTCTTCCGATACTAGCCGATTCATCATCCATCATGGCTGCCACACCTCCATAGGGTCATTGTGATGTCGGATCTCTGGTTTGAGATTGTTTTTTTGCAATATGGGTGCGCAACTATCCGTTTTTCATCGCCCCGTGAAGAATGCGAAGAACACATGAGAACAAAAGGGGGAAAGGAAAATCAATCAAACAAATTGAGGAACGAACCTCCACCATCATTCTTCATGACGTTTATCTTCTCACGTTAATAGGATTAAATGAAGTAGAAACAATAACAATAATCAACATGGATTAATTCCCCATAATCCTCCAAAATAAACCCTCCTGTAAGAACATACGAATCTGTGGATCAACTTGTTCGTGGTGGATATGCGTTCGTTGTTTTAATCCAAATACGGTAAAGAGGAATGATATAACAACCCATACCTTTTAATAAGGATCATTCATTGATGAAAGGAATCACACTACCATAATTGTTGATATCCTTCTAATTCATTGGAACTGTGATTCCCAACTTCGATCTATCGTCATTCATCATTAAGAATTTTCTCTAACACTCCTTGGATTCTCTAGAGATTCTTCTCAATCATCGCCAATGAGAAAAAATCAATTATACTAATAAAATGGGAAAAAATATTTGACATCTCTTCACGTTGTGGCATTAATGAGTCAGCATTTCTATTTCTGAGTCATTATGACATGACATTAATGACTGAAAGAACTGCCTTGTCACTGCACTGCAACAGATATTTCAAAAAAGAAAAAAATAATATTTGAAAATTTAATTTATTTTAATTTACTTAAAACGTCCAAAAATTAAATTTTTCCCTCAACCCTCACTAGTCAAGGGTAGGCTAGTTTTTAGTTAAGGTCATTTCCACGGACGCAACGGTGCCCTCGTATTTTTAATCCTAGCAACCTTTTGTAAATTTCCACTACCATGAACATGTTCCGACTCACTTAACATACAAAAGTTTGGACCACCATTCTGGGATCACCAGGCCTCAGAATGATGTGTCTTCTCGGCACCTAGTCTCGTAATAATTCCATATAATATTTTGAAATAAAACACAGAGAATCTGTGAAATCACATTCTCCCCACCATGGGGATTTACATCGCCGAAAATCCAAACAAATACTACTAAAAAGATGTGGATATTGGGAATGGATCTGGGCCTCCCACTCCCACGTGCTCTCTTGAAGATTCATGTGATGCCACTGGATGCTCACTAAGGGAATCGATCACCCACGAAGGATTCTCTCATTCCAATCCTCGATATCCACTGGGTAATCGGCAACGGTCTCTCCATCCTCGATGTCCAGCTCGCCCCAGTCGATAACGTGTGATGGGTCATGCACGTACTGCCTAAACTGTGACACTTGGAAGACATCATGTAGCCGATGCAACTGTGGATGAAGATCTAGGTTGTAAACCACCTCACCAAATCTGCCTAGTATCTGGAAATGTTCGATGAACCCTTGATATAACTTGTTTCCTTGGCCAAATCATCGCAACCCTCGTCGAGGTGAGACCTGAAGAAAGGCGTGGTCTCCCTCTTCGATCTCTAGATGTCTTCATCATCTATCAGCAAAAGATTTTTTCTTGCTATATGCAGCCTTTATCAGCACCCGGATGGTCAACACATTCTTGATGGCATCTCACACCAACTCTAGACCCATGATTGCTGACTCTCTAGGGTCGGTCCAGTAAAGTGGTGACTGGCAGGGTCTCCCATATAAGGGCTCAAACGGTTCCATAGAAATGGTGGAGTGGTAGCTATTGTTGTATGAAAACTACACCATTGGTATGTGGTCCTCCCAACTGCGACCAATGTCTAAGACATAGGCTCGCAACATATCCTACAGAACCTGAATGGTCCTCTTCGTCTGACCAACTATTTGGGGATGAAACACTATTCTCAAGCGTAGCTAAGTCCCAAAAGCCTCCTGCAATCCCTTCGACAACCAGGATTTGAAATGGGCATCTCAGTCTGAGACTATTGTCGAGGGGACTCCATGAAGCTGAAATATTTCTTGCACGTAGAGGCGTCCATTGCTTTCTACGAAACTCTGGTCCCTGATTGCTAGAATGTGGGCTGACTTGGTGAGTCAGTCAACGATCACCCAGATGGAATCATGCCCCTTGGAAGTCCGTGGTAAGCCTTTCATGAAGTTCATTGATATTTCATCCCACTTCCACTTTGAACATCTAGGGTATGAGCTAATCCAGCTGTTACCTGGTGCATAGACTTCACCTGCTGGCATGTAAGTCTTTGAGAAACAAACTTCGCTACTCCCTTATTCATGCCTGACCACCAGAATTGTCGTCGGAGATCCTGGTACATCATTACCACTCCATGATGTACCACCAAGGGGGATGAATGAAATTCCCTTAGGACCTCCTTCTAAAATTCCACTGGTATGACAGTGTGTCCTCTAAAAATAATTATGTGCTCCCCACCTTGCGAATATCCATCAAGATCATGTCCTGTAGATAACTGTGCACGTAAGGCCACAAAATCGACATATCCTAGCTGCACCTCCCTAACTCGTTGTAAGAGTGGAGGGGAGATAACCAATAACTATAAGTAATTTGTATCCTCCCCATCCATGAAGGATAACTACAACATGGATAACTTCCCTATCACCTCACTCAACAGATGTGATCCCGACCTTATGCAAAGATCATCCACCACCTTGTTCCCCTTACTGAGAGTATAGATGATATCAAAATCATAATCGTAGAGGAACTCTAGACAACGCCTCTACCTGCGATTCAGATCCTTCTGTGATAATATGTACTGGATTCTCTTGGGGTCATAGTATATGATAAACTACTCTCCCATAAGGTAGTGTCAACACATCTTCAATGTGAAGACTACCACTGCCAACTCGAGATCATGGGTTGCATAGTTTTGATAATGCGGCCTAAGCTAGCATGAACCATAAGCAATCACTGCCAGCCTCTGCATCAGGACACAACCAAGCCTAGTCCCTGATGCATTGTAGAAAACTATGTACTCAACACCCTCTTCTAGTTATCTCAATAATGGGGTTCTTGTCAAACTCTATCTCTACCGCTCGAAATCCTACTCGTACTTCTCCGTCCACATGAAGGGTTTCCCCATCCTGGTCAAGGCTGTAATTGGTGCTAATACCCGTGAGAAATAAGGAATGAATCTCCAGTAATATCCTACATATCCAAGGAATCTCAACACCTTTTTCACGCTTCGAGGTGGCTCCCATGCTAACACCACCTCCACCTTAGATGGGTTTACGACCACTCCATCTGTTGAGATGACATTTCCGAGAAAGTGGACCTCCTGAATCTAGAACTAGAACTTTGAGAGTTTCCCATAAAGCTGGTGCTCTCAAAATATGTCTAGAACCATTCGTAGGTGTCTCACATACTCCTGTTCTATCACCGAGTACACAAGGATGTCATTGATGAAGACCACTACGAACTAGTCATAGTACGGCTGGAAGATCTGGTTCATTAGTCCCATGAACACTACGAGGGATTTTTTTATGCCGAAAGGCATCACCAAGTACTCATAGTGACCATAGGGGCATCTGAATTCCTTCTTCGGTATATCTTCATCTTTTACTCGTAACTAGTGATAACCTGATCAAAGGTCAACATTCAAGAACAATTGTACCCCTCTTAGATGATCGAAGAGGACATCGATCCTTGGTAATGGATACTTGTTCTTCACCGCCACTTGGTTAGGGATCCAATAATCCATGAACAACCTCATACTTCCATATACCTTCTTTTCAAACAATAATGGGGCCACCCATGGTGAAATACTGGTTCATACGAAACCCTTACTCTGCAATTCCTCCAACCGAGCCCTCAACTCACGAACCACAGTGGGATCCATCCGATATGCTGATGAAGAAATTAGTGTCATCCCGAGGTGTAGGTATATGTAGAAGTTTATTTCCCAGTGGGTAGATAATCTTGGAACATCTTCAGGAAGGACGGCCTCATACTCCGCCACTACTACTGGAAATTGGGAGCTCACAACATCCACTTCTTTGAGGGAAAGGCTTGATAACTCATGAGCGACTGGCTACACCCACCTACGAATAAGCCCATTATGCACTGCCTAGGTTTCCCTTTCTCTGACAAAGAACAACCTCATTCCATCAAGGCGTACATAGTGCACTATTCACCTAAAATATTCAATATGGGCATGGACTGATGATAAACAGTCTATTCCATGAATGATGTCATAAGGCCTCGATGCTTCCAATAAGAGGTTCCAACCAAAACTCTCACATCTAAGGGTAAGATCACACTATCTGCAAAGTTGTGTGATTGTCGAGTCTCCTCCTATAGGTGTCTCTAAGCATAAGGAATGAGTCAATGGTTCTACCAGAATCTTGAGGTTTCGTACAAGACATGTAGCTATAACGGAATAAATGGAACCTATGTCTATAAGTATGGCATCTAAGGTAGAATAGACACACATTGTACCTCAAATAAGTCCGAGATCCCCTAGGTCATATACCGCGACCGCATACAGTTGTCCATGTCCCTATCCCCCAACTCCATAAGCCTGGTGCAGACCTATTGGGGGTGGTTGTGGAAGTAAGTCAAAGCATCTTCCACCACCCATAGCTCTCCTTGCTCTTCTGCCACGTCTGCCACTTGGTGGGTCTGTCTGCTCCAATCTATGCCTCTAACTTGGTGGTACATCCATCGCTTCCATATCAGTAGCTCGACGGGTCGGAAAATCTCTATCGAGTTGTCCCCTACCATCCCATGAGTAGCATTGCTTCTCCCTAGGTTGACTGGATCCAACATGAGAGCCCTAAATTATCTATCCTCTGTCCAGTGTCCTCCTTTGACATTTACCACTTCTAGATCCCTGTTCCTGATGCCAGCTCCCTGCTATTGGGGTCTCTACACCTATCTGTCTGCTGCTGACTACCGTCGGTTGTCTCTTCTTCGCCAAGAATCTCTCGATTAACAATGCATGCTCATGCACTCCAGCATATGTTGAAATGCATAGATTCAAGACACAATCTCGGATGTCTCATTGTAGAACTCGCTCAAAGGTCCATGCTCTGAATTACTGATCCCTGACCATATCCATCGAGTGTCGGGAGAGGTTGGTGAACCTCGATGAATAGTCAGCTACCGTCATACTACCCTACTCGAGCTGAAGAAGCTCCTGGATGCGTACTGCTCTTAGTGTAACTTGAGATAATACCTCCCTGAAGAGTCTATCAAACTCCCCCCTTGAAAGATTCTCCTAGTCATGAGTCAGTGTCGTTAGAATCCACTATCATCTCACCAAACCCTAAAGAAGGCTCTCACATAGGATCACCATCTAGTCTACTCGTGTCCTCACTAGATAGAAAACTATAGTCACAGCCTCAAGCAAGTCCACAGCCACCTGGGGATTAGCCTAGCCTCAGAACATGAGGGGCCTCTATCTCTGTAACACAAGGAGCATGCTAAGCATGCACCCATCGTTGGTCGGTATTGCAGGTTCCACGGGCTGCTCCACTGGAGGTGGCATATCAGGTGCACCACCTGGGGGAAATTCTTGGGGAAATCGTCCCTGTATCGAAGCCTCGTCACTGAGGGGGTTGTCCTCATGATCATGTTGCTGAATCATTGTGGGTATGCGTCGTGGAGGAATCCTATAATGACACAAGATGTACCATTGTCAATGAGTATATTGGGATAGCTAACACAGGGATATGGAAAACACAACCCATGCCTGTATGATGCATATACCATTCTTTAACTACCCCACAACTAGTGTTTTCATGTACCGAGTAAAATAGCAGGTTATTAGAGTCCTGGTTTATGGATGTTTCAGCCACCACACCAACACTTGAGTCTTTGGCTTGAAATTCAAGCTCAAAACACTTTACACTATTTCCCCAACCCAAACTCACATTTTCTTGGTCTTAAGGTAGAATTGACCGCCTCCGATTCCACTCTATAATGACCCGTCCCAGTTGGTCCCACATCGTGACACCCCATGCCCACCTCCAATAGGCCAGGGGCTAGTGACTACCACCGAGTAGGCATATTACTAAGATTGGAGGCATTTCCTATGTACTTATACACACACACACACATCCCCATGACCACAAATGCTGAAATGAAAAAAAACACTATGGACCAAAATTAATGCATACAACTAATCTAAACCAATCGAGTTTGATGGAAGGTAATGTACTGAAATTAAAATGGGCCAGAATACTGGCCCACCAAAACAAGAGTCTGAAAACTACAAACCCAAATTGTAAACACAAAAAGGTGATGGGACCGTTGCTCATAGATTTATGAATGCCTCGGCCTATAGAGAACTCAAAAATCCCAGTCCTGTCCTGTTCCTCCCTAGACTCTGTCCAAAGGCTGCTCATCTGCACAAGACACAACACTTGTGGGCAAAGCCCGTGCATGGGTCAGTATAACAATACTCAGTAGATGACCCCAAAAACCACCAAATAGTACACAACGTAAAGGTATAGTCAGTTGTGTACAATCATATGTTTACAGAACATATATAAAGGGAAACATAAACCAGATATACTCAAAACACATACCCGTAGTCTAGAGACAAGTCACACAACCACATTCCCCGCTAGGTATTCAATTCGAATATTTCCCATAAATACTCATTCTGAGAGAAAACACTCCACGAGCCTGGTAGCTTTGATGAAATTCATCCAAAAAATACTATTCTTTCGGAAAAATCATGGGAGGAAGATTCACTCATTACAGGAGACACACTTTTGATTCAGAAGGTTACAATAGATAGATTCACTCATTAGGGGATATACACTCTTGAGTGGGAAAGATCACGATACATAGATGTTAATCACCTCCAGGGCCATGGAGGATACCACGACTCATCCGGAATTCACCTTCTAGGTAGTGGATAGACCCCATTGGAGTTGGTCATGTTGATGACTGACCATACCTATGGTTAAGAATGGATAGAGGATCTCGATCCAGGCCTCTCAGATGGATTTCTAACTCTATCATAGAATGTCCTGCTGAAGCGATCATACTACTATGTGTGGCAACGATGCATGAACATCAGGGGAACAAGAAGAAGGGGCACTAACCCAAATGAAATATGACCAAGATACGGTGAACAAGAGGACTACGGCATTGCCAAAAAGTACCTGAAGAGTAGTAAAGGCACACAACGTGTTGTCTGACCCTGGGTACTTCTTGTGTACAACGGCCTGTGTCGTAAGGATGGTCATGTAGAAATGTTAGTACACGACATGTAGTACTTTGTACACTCCATTTCTGAGTGCATAGAGTTGGCTCTGTGTACGCTTTCCATGTTCCCATACATGTTCTTCGACCCGTGTACTCTAACCTGTGTAATCGGTACATGGGGTGACCCGCATTACTGGCCTCGCATAGATGTGTGATAAAGTACATAGTCATGTACTCCATCTCGTGTCCACGTACCCCTGGATACATGCCAAGTCCTGTGTAGCCACCTCTTCCATGTTGTACATGTCATGTTATGAAGTCGTGTAGATTAACATGTGTCTGTGTACTTCCCAAAATGAACGCCGAGCTTCGGGGAAAGTCCAACATGTCATGTGACCAGGGTCACACGCCGTTTGATTCCCTTCTGGCCCCTGAAAAACTAGTAGCCACCGCCATAACTACTAGGAGTGTTCTTTGAAAGTACACGCCATGTATTCTGGGAATTTTCTAAAATGCAGACCTCTACCATCGCACTTTTAGTGATTCCCTATTCATCGATTAGGTCGTCCGGTCGCCCTAGAGCACTTGGGTTTATGTCTCCCCAACACCACATGGATTTTTCCGTTGTTTTCAGACCCCTGATCAGCTCCAAAAACATGTGTTTATCTTCCCGCACGAAGAACTCTTGAAGAAAAACCTCTTTAGATCCGAGCCGATTCATTGTTTGTCATGGTCGTCGCACCACCATAGGGTCGTTGCAATGTTAGATCTCTGGTTTGGAATCCTTACGTTGAAATATGGGTGCGAAAAAATACATTATTTGTCACCCCATGAGGAACGCGAAGAACACACGAGAATAAAAGGGGGAAAGGAAAACCAAAAGAACAAATTGAGGAACTAACCTCCATCATTGTTCGTCATGGTGTTGATCCACTCCCATTAATTGGCTTAAACAAAGGAGAAACAACAACAATAATCAATATGGATTAATTCCCCATAATCATCCTAAATAAATCCTCCTAGAAGAATGTAGGAATCTATAGATCAACTTGTTTGTGGTTGATCTACGTTTGGTGTTTAAATTCAAATATGGGAAAGAGGAAAGAAATAACAACCCCTACCTTTAAAGAATGATCGATCATTGATGAAAGGGATTACACTGCCATCATCATTGAGATCCTTCAACTTTGTTGGCACAACGATTCTCAACTTCGAACATTCACCATTCGTCGAAGATAATTTTCTCCAAACCTCCTTGGATTCTCTAGTGATTTTTCTCAATCGTCGCCAACAAGAAAAAGTTAGTTATCCTAAAAAAAGGGAAACTTATTCGACATCCCATCATGCTATGGTATTAATGGGTCAGTGTTGTTGTTTTTGAGTCATTATGACATGACATTAATGACTAAAACAGGTGCCCCATCGCTGTGCTGCAGCGGATATTTCCAAAAAAGAAATAAAGTAAACTTTGCATGTTTATTTTATTTTATTTTACTTAATGTGTCTGAAAATTATCTTTTTCCCTCGACCTACACCAGTTGTGGTTAGGCTCATTCTTAGGTAATTTTTCACCCCAGATGCAACGGTTCCCTCAAATTTTTTATCCGGACATTTGTTTGGAAACCGCCACGACCGCACACAAGTACCGACTCACTTAACAAAAAAATGGACCACAATTCAGGGATCATGGGGCCACAGAATGATGTGCTGTCTCTTCTCCTGGTCTCATAATAAATCTATATAATATTTAAAAATAAAACACAGAAAATCTAAGACATTACATCAGCCTTCATAGAAAACCACTATTCATAATTTTTCGATTATGATTCATCTTTTTGGAATATTGATTCATTGACATTTTTATTTGATGGATAGCCTGGTAGCAATGATATTGATGTTCTTGATCATATAAGTTATCATATTGGGTTTCTTCATCACCGTGTTATTATTTTTCTTTTTTATCCTCATATTTAGCCTCATAACTTATTATTCTTCTTCATTGTATATAAAACCCCATCTTCGTGATCACCTACTTGTTATTTATTGAACGTTATATTAAATTTTTAGATTATTAAATTTTTTCAATAGAAAGATTTCCAATATCATTATCTAATACTTTTATTTTGTATCCTTAAAAAATCCATGAACTAATTTCTTGATATATTCTTCAACTTGGCACGTTTTTCAGACAACTTCTTTTCTTAAGGAAACGAGTGCAGATACATTTTCTACTTGAGAAGAAACTGATTTTACTTCCGATGTCTGTAGAAAAAAAAAAGATATTTCCCACTGGGTTTTTATTTTTCTATAAATTTTATTGAATAATGATTATCAAAATCCACCAATGTTTTTTGAACCACTAACACTCCATTTGATTTTGGTTGATCACAAGGTAAAATAAACTTTGTTGATACATTTTGTAAATTTCTCGACAAAAAATCACACAAAAGGGCCTATTATAGTCTCTTATTTTGATCAATCATTTTGGAATCCTTCCCAATATCTTATATACCATGAATTATAATGGATGCATGATTAGTAGGATCAAATGTAATTTTAGGAAGCCTAAAATTCTATTCTACTTTGATACTTTTGTATTTCCTGTATACATCTTTGATAACCTTATTTTCCTTAGTTTTTTTTAAAAAAATAGGAGGAGACATTTAAACCATTATTTTATTCTTCTTATTTTATGACATAATAAGAGATTCTAGCTCAAATAAAATAGCATCATATATAGTAATAAGAAACTTTTCAGTCTTTTCAACAAACAATAACTTTATTCTATTTACTATATCATCCCTGATCAAAAAAATATTGTTCCCTCAAAGCCTAAAATTTAATCCTAAAACTGATTAAATTAAACCATTTTACAATCATAAAACTTATGGAAGATGGGGAAATAATAATTTTTTACATTATTGAATATTTCTAAACATTTTAAATTGTTATATAAACAAACATTAGATGATAAAAGTTTCTCATGTTGACCACATAGTCAAATAAGAAAATGTATACTTATTTCAAATTGTCTATGACTTCATTCCATTGGATTAGAATCCTTGCATACATAATGCTATAAGATTAATTTATAAAGTAAGAGGAGAATCATTTCTATAACCTACATCAGGAAAAAACAAAAAAATATTCATCTCTACTTTTTACAAAACTTCTAAGAGAATCTGAATGTTTTTGTGATGGAAAGTGTGTGTCACCACAAGATGGTACTACAACAAATTCGGATAATTTTCTTTTCTAAAAATAAGTATTTTTTACATAATGTATGAAATTATTATTTTCTTACTATTTTAAGAACTTCAAAAAGGCTTAAAACTCATGAACAAGTTTGTGGTAAAACCATTCTATTTCAAAATCTCATCATTCTACAGAACTTGAGTTACATCCTTGAAATTTAATAAACTTATTTAAGGTTGAAATTTTTTGGATTTGAATGATATATTTTCCATAATCAAGATGAATGCATCAAATTTAGATGACTTATTATAATGAAATATAAACTTCATACCATGCCTCTAAATGCTTCGAGATCAACTTTTGCCCAACCCCATAATGATCTAATGTAATGGAGGTACAAATAATAGTAATAAAAATTATAGATTGGTCATATATATAATCTTTTAAAAGATATATTACATAGATAAGTTGATATATAGAATTTTTATGTAGTTTTTTAGGAATTTGAAAAAATAAATATTAAGTTAACTCACTCATTATTCTCATCCCGAACAAAAATATTCTAAAATATATAGAGTAATTTGTTATAGATTGATGATTTCATCTAAATAAAATATCATACAAATATATTTCACTAATTATAATGTGTTTTTTGTTTAATTATAAAAATATTTGGATCTGTTGTTAAATTTAGATATTATTTTTGTAAAAAAATCATGTTAATCTCTCATACCAAGAACAAGGATATTTTTTATGTCTGTATAAATAATTTTTAAGTTTATAAAAGTAATCTGGATGGTTTATATCTTAAAAACCTGTAGTTTATTCAAAAAACATTCTCTTGAACATAAATTTTAATAAAAGAACATTTTACATCCATTTGAAAAAGATATATATTGATGAATTCTACAATGGATAATGGAATATGAATAGATTCGGGACTTTCTACTGGAGCATAGGTTTCATTATAATATATTCCATCTTGTATATTATTTCCTTAAGAAAAAAGTAATTATTTATTTCTCTTAATTATTCCATTTTCATCACACATCTTCTAAAATTCTTATTTTACTCCAATTACAAATGGTTTTTAGGTTTTTGAATCAAGGTTCGAACATTGTTCCTCTCAAATTCAATTAATTTATCTTTTATTAAATAAATCCAAACCTCATCACTTAAATCCTCATTGGTATTCTTAGGTTTGAATTGAGATTGGAAAGATCTATGTTGAACTTCCCTTCTAGAAAAACATCTACTCTTGACAAGTTGACCAACATCGATAATGATATTGTAACTTAAATGATTCCTAATAAACAACTGATTTCATGTGTTTTCAAAAAAATCTTCAATATGAGGTAATACTATTCTACATTAATATCTTCAAAAATAATTTCTTGGTTTTTTTCTTTGTAACTTGAATTTTATAATAAAGTTGAAAATCATTTTCAGAAATAAAAAATGATGATTTTGGTTGGATTTTTTTAAAAAGGGATTGGATTCATCAAATTTAACAGGTAAGGATTCCTAATGTATACAATAATTATTATTAAAAACTCAATATTACATAGAATTATTGGAATAACCTAAAAATATTCTTTTAATGGATTTGGGTGAAAATTTATTTATGTTATATTTTGTATTAGTGAATCATAATTTTCATAAAAAACATTGATGTAGGATACATTTGGTTTTTGATTATTCCATAACTCATATGTTGTTTTATTATGAAAAATCCTTATTAAAACCAAATTTATAATACCAAAATAATTACTAATAGCATCATTAAAAAGAAATTTCCCTTGACTATTCAATAAAAATGGTTCTTGTTATATATTACATAATATGATTTCTTTATTCAATAATAGCATTATTTTGAGGGGTTATAGGGGATCAAAAGTAATGTGTAATTCCATTCGTACTAAAAAATGGATCAAAATAATAACTTAAAAATTCTTCACTGTGATCACTATGAATATTTTCCTAGGTATTGTTATTATCATTTTTAACATTTGATACAAAAGTTTTGAAATGAAATAGGGATTTGGATTTCTTTTATAGAAAATATACCCATGCATATCTACTGTAATAATCATCTAAAACAAATTCATAATAATTACCACCAATACTTCTAGTTTTTTGGACCAAATAAATTCATTTCAGATAACTATAATGTATCAAAAGTTCAGACTTCACTAATAGATTTAAAAGTTCACTTATACTTCTAATCATACAGAAAATGGTCAAAAGCATTTGAATAATAAAATCTATGTTCTAGAAGATTCATACCACGTATTTTCCTAGTTATCTACCATAGGTTTCTATGGATACAAAGTCTTAACCTTATATCATATACCCATTAATGGTATTCCATTATAGTAATACACAATAAGTCATGGCTCCTACTGTCTTCTTTGTTATGTGTGTAAACATTCTCATGTGGATTAGCACATATAAATAATTTATCCTTGGAATTTTGATCTACACATTTATAATTTTTAAAATTCAGAATTTATACTTCATAACATAATTGAATTATGTCTATAAGGTTTATCATATGGCATTTATCAAATAAAACATTTGAATTAAAATATTCTCTAAAAATAAAAATATTACATATACAAACAATCTCTCATAGAGAATTATCTCCAAAGGAAAATATTCAACCATTCATGTAGAAAAATATTTTTTAAAAAAAAATTATGTCAATTCATATATCTAGAACACCCACTATTCATATACTAAGTATTTATGTTGTTTGTACTAGATTTGTTTTCCTAAAAAGAAATTATACTTTTTGAACCCAAACCTTTTGGGTCAAGTGTTAGAAAAAATCTTTAGAAGCCATGATTATTTTTAAAAATAAGCCTTATTAAATAATAAATATTGAATTATATTTAAGGAAAAAAATCTTCCAATGACCACAAATTTTTTATTATATAAAAAAGTGTGTACTTTTCGAAACAGTGTAATTGTTTTTGAAAATGGGACTTTTATGAGTAAAACATAATAGATAACTAGTACCATGAGGAATTATTTGTGTATAAATTTTACAAAAACCATCCTTACCATAAAAGAAGTCTAAAAGAGGTTTTATTACATAATAAAGTTTATATTTTATTTTATCAGATGAATTTTTTTCCATTGAGTAATGGTTTCAGAATTGAGGTCTTCAAAACTAGTTTATAAATTACTCTTTTCAGAAATTTATCATTATTAATTTTTAGAAATAGTTTATTTTTGAAAAATACCCATATAAATATATTTATAAATATTTGATACCTTTGTAAAAAAACATTACCCATGAATTTTCATTGTCGTTTTCTTACAAACTCTGTTATTTTCATTTTAATTTTTTTTTTAAAAATATCATATTTATAAGAAATAAATCAATTATCTTCACGAATTGATGAATATTATTCATCTAATGAATTTTATTTCTTTACAATATCATGTTCAAGATAAGTTTCACATAATTTTGTATTTATTTTGGCTTAATGTGGCACATACATTATCCATTAAGAAAATATTTTCCATGGTTAATCTAGAATGAAATCTAATGTTCCTGAATCCAAAAATATTAATTATTATAATCATTATCTGAGGAAGATCCTAAAAATTCACCAAATAATAATTTGCATTAAAAACATTTTTTCATTTTGACTTGTAATACTTTTTATAATTCTGATCAACATTTCATTCATTCATATCTTTACCTTTTAGCATTCGAAAATCAGGTCTCATATATCCAGCTTTTTGACACTCATAACAATTAACCTATGAATCTTTTATTTAATACCTATCCTTGTTAAATTTTTTATAATGATATTAGAAATATTTATTACGAAATATTATGTTAATAATCTAAAAATGATTAGCTAGTTCATTTATTTATTTTTCCGCAACATCACTTTCAGATTTTATATAAACCTCCTTCATTGTTACAGACATAACAACATATTATTTTGTCTGATCATTAGTACGAATTGTAGTGGTATTGTAAGAAAAAACTCCATTATTTTTATTTTCGTTATAAACATATATTTTGGGTATAAATTCATACCACATAAAGGTTACAATATTATCATTCGGAGTCATTTTAAGGACCTTCCTTGTTTCATTACTATATATTCTTTTATATTTCCATTCATTGGGCATGATATATATTATTTGATAAACACTAAATTTCATCATATAATCCTTTTTCAAAAATATCTTGAATGAAATTAATAATTTGTTTGAATCTTTTATTCATCTAATAAACCGATTCACCTTGTATGAATTCAAAAGCATAAAAATAATCTCTTTGCATAGTTTTCCATGTTTCAATAGAGTTTGGTGTTCTGACGTAGGTCACTTCTATCTTTTTCAAAATATTATATTTGGAATTGCATGATTATATCTTTCAATATAAACTAATCTTAATTGAACATAAAAATGATTTTATTTACTTTTAATTCAACTATTCTTCATACTTTTCTTTTTTATTATAATATATGACTATTTTCTTATGTATTTTTTAATCAGAAGTCAGTATAAAAAAATTAACAACTCATTTTTTGATTGACATAATAATTATATTTCTTTCTAAATAACTTTTACCAATAAGTGGGAAACCATCAAAATTATGGATACATAAAGATTGAGCCTTATAAGGCATCGTCATTTCAATCCAAAAAAATTAGAGAAATTATTGTTTTTTGCCTTGAATAACCACTTTTTGATGATGGTAACCTCTATACTAGAAATTTTCATAATGAGATCCCAATAGAAAGAATCCATCATGTCCCAATATTTCTCATGATCTACCGTACTAGTCTTCCCCTCAATAAAGCTTCATATCAAAATAATTTTCTATCTATAAATCTAGGATCTTTGTACATAATTCAAATCAACATACAGTGGTCATTCAAAAATTCTTTGGGCATACACATCTGAGGTGTTGATCATTAAAAACTCTTCTAGTATTTCTTCACTAGAATTAATGAGTAGTTCTTGGATATCAACTGATTCTATGTCCTCACTATCATTATTTTCTATGTCAATGGTAATGAGTTCCCCTAACTGGGTTGTAGTGTCCTCCTCACAAGGGGTGGATTCCATCTCCACAAGCATTATAGATCCGTTGTATATTCATTATGGGGTGAGAAATTTGGTAACAAGACCCTTTTTAGGGGGATTATATTTTCTAGTTTCCCTTGTAACAATAGGGTAAGGTAAATTTGAGTAATCCATTTGTGTATGTGGCTTACACACATGCTATGTAAATATATACGTATCGATGATTGTGTTATCAGAATTCATTAAAGAGAACCAAATATAATCTTTTGCAAGTTCTATCTTATTAGACAAAGAGGACCAAGATTTAAAAGTTGAGTCCTAATTCATTAATTTATATAATTTCCCATAATCGAAGGCAGAAATGCTTTTTAATGAACCAGGCATATCTAATGGATTCTCTTTTACTTCTAACATATGAATAAAAGAAATTTTTCTGCCCTCAAATGTCATATGTGTTTGAGAAACCACTCTATATGAAATAAATTCTCTGTAAATGACATGCTTCTACTGTTAGCAGTCTCTATCCATACAACTAATATTTCCTTCAAATTGTGTCTCAAAAGAGAAAACACACCAGAAAATATATGCTCTAAATTAACGTATTGGAAAACATTAGGGATGGGATGGGTAATTCTTACCTCACTGGTTCCTAGGGATTTAACTTCTCGACAAATATAAGGGGTATCAGCACCCAAGAAAACCATTAAAACCAAACAGGCTACTCGGTTGGCCGGCTCAAAGTAGTTAACAGATGATTCATGAAGTGAATTAATCTTTCCACAATCCTCTATAGAATTTAGATAGAGACCCTCATCTAAATAAGCATAATAAAACTGTGTTCGAGAGACCCCATCGATCGATTCCGGCAACTGGATTCATATTGCTTGAGTTGATTATATGATTAATTAAGGAGGACCCATGATTCATAGACAACCTTTTTATACCACTGATGCTAACCATAAATCCCTATGATGATGGTATCAAACTGGTTCATAGAAATGTCATATTCGAAAAAATTCTTGGGAAAATTGAGTGGAGTATGACATTATTTTTCTATTCTGAGCACAATAATCGAAACAAATGTATCCATTCAATGAATAAACATTGGATTCTAACATTGAAGAGTGAGCATGTAAAACCTGAGACTTTTATGAGAAATATTTTGTTTTTATGTTATATATATCATCAAAGGAATCTTTCACTACACACAACACTAGAATGGCTTGATTTACACACAATTGTGACCTTCCTCGACAGCTTGCGTCGTACGCAATACTGAGTTTCAATAAACAATGATATGCTATTAAAATATATTAAAACTAGCTGTTATGAATAGTAATAACAACTTTTTGAAAGTTTATAAAGTTTATTTTTCAAAATGGACTTCATTTTTGGATTTGGAATATCGAAATTAGCCTAAGGTGAAATTTTGGTATTTTTTCTGAAAACTTTCAATTTTTGATGAATAGTGAAAACACTGGGTTACTATTTAAAAATCGAATTTTTATTTAAATAATTATTTATTTTATTTAAAATTAATTTGGGGTAAAAATTGATACATAACATGTATATAAGTTCAATTCAATTCATTGGAGTCAATTTATAATAATTTTAGTTATATAAAAATTTTACTGAACTTTTCACCGTCTTTTACCCACCTCCTAGGAGAATTTCCAAATTCACATAAAACTAAATTTTACCGCTTCTGTGAATGGAATTTTGAAAATCCGAGAGACATGGTTGATGTTAGTAAGTCAAATGTGGTTTAATGAGATGAAAATAATTTTTGGTGAATAGTAACTATGTACTTTTTTTTACCACGGTTAAAAATAAATAGGATTATTAAGGGGAAAATGATATTATTATTACCCTAACACATGTCCTAATTATATTGGATAAGTTTAATTCAACCAAAAACAACCTTAGGAATAAAATATGACCATTTAGGCCCACAAGGATTATATTAGTACATTTATTATTAATTTATTTAAAGAAGGGTTAAAATAGTTAAAATCAAAGTTTAATAACTAAATCATTTTTTATATTGGTTTACATATAGGATAATTTCGACTATAAATATTAATTAAAAATATCAACTGATTTCATAAATAATGGTATTTTATTTATTAATTTAGACATTAAATAATTTAATTTATTTATGAAACAATGACGATGCAGTAATTATCTTATTAATGAATTATTTACATAATTGATGTTATAAATACCCAAATAAATGTAATTTGAGACTTTTAATGAATTGTAATAATTTTCTAGGTTAATAAAACATGTTAGTATTGATTTGATTTAATTTATTCGAGCTAATCTTTCTGTTATGTTTTTTAAAAAAATCAATTACCAAATAGTGTCAAAATTGACATAAAATAGTTTTTAAAACATATATTATATTATTAATTGTTATTTTATTCTTAAAAATATATGTTTAGGACAAATTACTTATATAAGGTTATATATATTAATAATAAACAACTTGGGGTTCGTTTGGCTTGTTATAGTAAGTTTATTAACCTTGTAGTTTAAGAAAACAAGAAGACATGGTAAAAGTTAAATTATCAAACTTAAAGATAATGCTAAATTATAAGGTTAAAATGGATAAATAAACTCGTCCAAATTCTTTTGGAGGAGAGTATTTCGACCCATCCACAGTTTAGCTTCAAAATAAATCAATTACGAGCTATTAAAAACCGAATATGAGTTTATAATAAAATAATACTTTAGTTTTTCCAAAGGTGCCCCTCTCCTTCCTTATAAAAGGGAACCTCTTCCCTCTCTTCCTCACACAACATTGAGCCTTAAAGATCGGCCAATCCCAGACAAATTCTTTTCTCCACATCCCTAGAAACATCCTAGAGGTCCTAGTCTTCTTAAAATACCAATTTTAGTGCCCTAAAAGTAGGTATCAAAGAGGCGCTTCAAAGAAGAGGCAATGTCCGTTACCGATTCATTCAACTTTATTTCTTCTTTCACTTCTTCTTATTTAGTTCTTTCATTATGATGTAATAACATAAGTATCACTCATATACTGATATGTTATTATAATTATGAAACAACCCTATTTCACCATCTATCCATCCTACGAGAGACAAAATCACCGTGCGTGCGTACGTACAGAATACCGTCTCCACGCCATGGTGTAATATATTTTCCACCACCACATTACTTGGATGGGTATAATGGTGAAACTAAATAACTATATATGATTATTGTAAAGTGGTATTTATTCTGAAATAGTATACATACACTCCAATAAAATTCCATGATTATGGGAACGATATCATCGCTGGTGCGTACGTACGGAATACCGTCTCCACGATGTGATGCCACTCGTTCTACATGATCTTCATTGCATATTGAATATATAAAGGAATTTAATGAATGAATATGATATATATTACACTAATAACACTCTGGAAATGAGGTATCTATAACCTAAAAATAAGAATAATAATTTATTCGACAAAACACGCAAAAGATCAAAAAGAAATAAACACCCGAATAACAAGTAACAATTAAATATTACTAATAAAAAGCTAAGAATATGGCCATATATGATATCATAAAAATATGTATGATTATGGAATAAGTCAATAACATTATTCAAATCAATATACAGGAGGTTTGGACACTTATGAAGCAAATCAAACCTAAGGTAAGGGAAAATATCACAATCTAATTTTTACCCGAGATTGTTTATACTTTGGTATTTACTAGGGTTTATTTTATCATCCATATCCATGTTTCCTCAATATGTAATATTATTTCCATCCAACTACAATTTTTTAAATCCAATTTTACCCTTCGGTATGTTTTTAGTAAAGGATATGAAAGGAATCTTTTGTCATTTTTCGTACGAGGTACTTATTGACTTTTCCGACATAAGTACGAGAAGAATGTTTTTTTAACTTATACGACATGAATGGATTTTTAAAAAATTATTTACAAGAATCCTCCTTTACAAGTTTTCAAGTTTATTTTTAATCAACTTATTTTAGTTTAAAATTTTATGACATGTTATGAAATGAAAAATATTTTTGAAGTAGAAAGGATATTTTCATCAAGAATGGAGTTCAAGTGTTTTATCAAAATTATTTTTCATCTAAGATAATATAGGGTTCTGTTTTTATGCCTATTATTACATTGATTTGATTATGTTGTGATTGAATTATTTTTATGAATTCCTTTATCTTATATAAATTGTTTTATGATGTCACGATGTTTATGAATCCCATTTTTATTACATGGGTTGTGCAATGATGTATGATTTTTTTTGATTTTGTGGCACACATAAGAATGGTATCATTATGAGATGGGTGGGACCTATATCTCCCTCCAATTAATTTGGTAAAGATTTATATCTCATGAGATTGACATGGCTGGAATGGCAGGTTAAACAGGTTCAGTGAAATAGGACTGAAACGAGGAGTGAACTCTGTTCAAAAATGGACATTGTCCGCTAAGATAGTCTTGGCTATGCGTATTGAAAACTAAGAAATGATTATCTATGATTATGTGTGTATTCCAAAAAGTTTCATGTTTTATGTTATGATTATTGGGATTATATTTCATTACTATGATTTATCCCATGTTATGAAATTATGATCTCTTTTGCAGGTTAACATTTCCAAAATGTTATGTTCTTATAAATATAATGTGATTGATATTTCTTTTGGTTACCCATACTGAGAATTTGAGCTCACCCTTTTGTATGTTTTCTTTCCCCAGGTCAGGAAGAAGGTTATTAACTAGGATATTCCATAAAGGACTCTAGATATGATGAAATAAACGGGAGACAATGTAGATTCTTTATGAACCAGTTGTTTATGTTTCCCAGTTTCTAAAGACACTATACCTATACTGTCCTTTCATGATTTTGTTATATTTTGTAATTAGTGTACGATAATTTTGAAGTAATAAACATGTATGTAAAGTATGGGTCGTTATAATTTGTATCAGAGAAAAGGTATAGTCAACCTTTGGAATCTAGGATGTGAAAGCCTTAGTAAAAACCCTAAGGATAAGTCTAATCATAGAACATGATCATAGTGTATTAGAAATGGACATGAAAAACCTATGATAAGACCTTAAGTGTGAAATTTTATTCTTGATTATGTGGTTTTCCTATTGTAATTAGTGTTGCTCACACTTTTCTTCTTGGTTTGAGTCAATGGATAGAACCCGAAGGAATCGTGTTAATTCAGAATGTGAAGGGAAATGCAATGATTGTCCCCCTGAGCAACCAAACATTATGGGAGCTGTAATGAAAAATCTTGTATCCATGCTCACACAAATTTCTCAAGCTATGAATCATGTATGACTTCCAAATGAGCAAAGGAAGGAGCAACATTCTGTTGAATCCTTCATGAGGCAGTGTCCACCGTAATTCAGAGCGTCTTCTAATCCATTAGTGGCTGAACAATGGATCAGTACCACTGAAAAGATATTTTCAGTTCTTCAATGTTCTGAACATGATAAATTCATCTTTGCAGTTTATCGTTTGGAATGAGATGATGATCAATGGTGGAATCTTACCAAGAATATGAGGCAAAGGGATGGAATTGAATCCATGGAATTGGATGAGTTCAAGAACTTATTTTTCAATAATTACTTCCCTCATATTCTTCAAACAAAGATGGAGAAGGAGTTTCTTGAACAAAAGCAAAAGGATGATGAATCTATTGGTACATATGAAGCAAATTTTACAAGACTTGCAAGGTACTCTTCCGAAATTATTATCCATCCTGAGAGTAATATCGATCGATTATTTAGGGGCTTAAAAAAAATTCTTCGAAGGGCGTTAGACATAAGGGACTTCAATAGCAATGGGGAAATTGTTTGATGTTCTCTCATGGTTGATATGGAGATAGGTGTAACCCATCAGTCACATAGGTTTGATAAAAAAAGGAAAATGGAATTCAAAGGAAAATATAAAGACTACACTGAAAAAGAAGATGAGTTTTCCCTTATGCTCAAATTGTGGAAAAAAACATGGAGGGAGTTTTCTTAAAGGATCAATTAAATGTTTCAAATGTGGAAATGAAGTTCATCGGGCATTTGAATGCCGCAATGATGGGAAGAAGATGTCTTGTGATGCGAACAAAGAAAAGGCTACATAGAGTTAACCTCCTACCCTTAAATGTTACAAGTGTTAGGAAGTGGGGAATTATTCCAATAAATGCCCTAATCCAAGGGTTGTTGATGATGATCGATGTCAACAAACTCTTAAGTCTAAAGACAATTGAATATCACATGAAATTTCTATCAGTGGTGTGGAATATGATAACATTGTGGTGAAAGGTACACTTACCATCCACTCTAAAGTAGAAAATGTTTTATTTGATTCTGGATCCACCCACTCTTTTATTTCTGAATAATTTTATAAGGGTACCTCTGTATTACCTCAACAATTAGATTTTGAGTTAGCTATGAGAACCCCTAATGGCACAACAGTCGCATCAAAAGTTTATAATTACTCTCCAATTAATGTTTATGGGAATGTGATTATTGAAAATCTTTTGATCCTTCCTATAGTGGAATTTGATGTGATTCTTGGAATGGATTGGCTTTCTCTATATGGAGCTCATATCAATTTCCAAATAAGGGAAGTCACATTTCATGTTCCCGATCAATATATGATTGTCTATCAATGCAAGGATGAACATAACCTTCCAGTGGAAATTTCTTCCATCTTATGGGTCTTGATTCCACTAAATTAAGGTTATTTATCTCAAATGGTTCGAGAGAAACTCACAATTAAGAATATTCACATTGTATGGGAGTTTGACGATGTCTTTCTAGAGGAATTGTCGGTTCTTCCACCAAATCGTGAAGTTGAGTTTTCAATAGAACTCGTACCGGGTGCTTTGCCTATTCCAAAGACACCTTATAGAATGGCCCAAATTGAGTTGCAGGTATTGAAGAAGCAACTCCAAGAGAATCTTGATAAAGGATTCAAATGCCCTATTACATCACCTTGGGTAGCACCAGTTCTGTTTGTAATGAAGAAAGATGGATCAAGGAGACTCTGCATTGATTATCGAGAACTTAACAAGATCACTATCAAGAACAAATATCCTCTCCCCCGCATTGATGACTTATTTGACCAACTATGCGGAGCTCAATAATTTCCAAGATTGATCTTCGTTCAGGGTGTCATCAATTAGGGTCAAAAGGGAGGATATACGAAAGACAGATTTCCATACAAGGTATGGACACTATGAATTTATAGTGATGCCATTTGGTCTTATAATGCCCTCTTCTATATTCATGGATATAATGAATAGACTCTTTAGAGACTATCATGATCAGTTTTTGATAGTCTTTATAGATGATATTCTTGTGTATTCAAAGAGCAAGGAAGAACAAGAAGATCACTTGAGAATTATTTTGAAGACCTTGAGAAAGGAGAAGATTTATGCCGAATTTACCAAGTGTGAATTTTGGCTTCAAAAAGTTTCATTTTTGGGTCACATAATAACAAAAGAGGGGATATCTGTGGATCCATAAAAAACAAAGGTTATTGAATGATGGTCGAGACAAACAACAGTAACTGAGATCTGATGTTTTATTGGTTTGGCTGGATATTACCGACGTTTTGTGAAATATTTTTCAAGGTTATCTAACCCACTCACCACATTGACCTAGAAAGGAGTTATGTTTTCTTGGAAAGAGGAATGTGAAGATAATTTCAAAGAGCTAAAAAGAATGTTTGCCAATTAACATGTGCTCACACTACATTGTAGTGGAGAAAGGTTTGTGATCTATAGTGATGAATCCAAGAAGGGGTTGTGCTGTGTTCTTATGCAAAATGATATGTTGATAGCTTATGCCTCACGACAGTTGAAAATCCATGATCAAAATTACCCAACTCATGATTTGGAGTTATCCGCGGTAATATTTGCATTAAATATTTTGAGGCATTATCTTTATGGTTAAGGGTGTGATATTTATACTGATCATAAAAGTTTAAAGTATATTTTCACAAAAAAGGAGGTGAATATGTGTCAATGAAGATGGTTGGAGCTGATTAAAGATTATGACTTCTCAATTCATTACCACCATAGGAAATCAAACAAGGTAGCATATGAATTAAGTCGACAAGACCATGGTAGCTTATCCATGATGAGGATCAAAAAAGATATAATATTTATTGATTTAGAAAGTATGGATCATGGAATTATAATGAAAGGGGAAAATCTTATCTTTCTCAAATGAATGTTCAACCATCTATACATGTGATGATTAAAGAGGCACAGAAAGAAGATGTCGAGTTACAAAAGATGGTGAGAAATGTTCCTGAATTCAACCATGATTGTGATTGGGTAATAATGTTCAGGAATCGGTTTTGTGTTCCTCCCATCCCAAAATTAAAGGAGCTGCTGGATGAGGCTCATAGTTCTTCATTCTCTATTCATCCTAAAAGCACGAAGATGTATAGGGACTTGAAAGAGTAATTCTAGTGGGATGTCATGAAAAGAGATGTTTCTGAATATGTCTCTTGATGCTTGGTTTGTCAGCAAGTTAAAGTTGAGAGACAGAAGTCTAAGGGGATGTTACAACCATTACCCATACCTGAATGGAAATGGGAATACATCACTATGGACTTTGTCACTAGACTTCCTAAAACATCCAAAGGCAATAATGCTATCTGGGTCATAGTTGATTGTCTTACAAAGGATGCACACTTCATTGCTATTAGAGAGGATTTCTCTATAGATCAGCTTGCCAGGATATATGTAAAGGAAGTGGTAAGATTTCATGGAGTACCACTTTCTATTATATCTTATAGAGATCCGAGTTTTACCTCAACGTTCTAGAGAAGTCTTCAGTATACTCTGGATACATAGTTGAGTTTCAGCACTACTTATCATATTCAGATGGATGGTCAAACTGAGAGGACAATTCAAACTCTTGAAGATATGTTGAGACCATGATCTATGGATTTCAAAGGTAGTTGGGATCAACACCTTCCATTGGTGGAATTTTCTTATAATAATAGCTTTCAATCTAGTATTCAGATGTCTCCTTATGAAGCTCTCTATAGAAAGAAATACAGGACTCCAACTTGTTGGGATGAATTTGGGGAAAGAAATCTATTAGGACCTGATCTTGTTGATTAGAGGGCATAAAAGGTCATATCTATTCAACATCACATTAGAGCTGTTCAAAGTCGACAAAATTTTTACGCGAACACCCGAATAAAAGACCTATAATTTGAAGTAGGTGATAAAGTGTTCTTATGAATATCTCCTTGTAAGAGAGTAATGATATTTGGAAAGAAGGGAAAGCTGAGCCCTAGGTATATCGGTCCTTTTGAAATTATAGATCGTGTTGGGAAGGTAGCTTACCGATTGGAGATTCCACTGAATCTCTCTCAAGATCACGATGTGTTCCATGTATCTCTCTAGAGAAAAAACATACCTACTCCTTCACAAGTACTCAGCTTAGAAGTTGTACCGCAGGAGCAAGATCTTTCTTATGAAGAACAGCCGATAGAGATTCTGGATCATATAAAAAAAGTCCTATGGAACAAGACAACTCACTTAGTGAAAGATTTATGGAGGAACCACCAATTAGAATAAGCTACATGGGATCTTAAGAATATGATGAGGGAGAGGTATCATCATCTGTTTGTTACAAAGTGAAGAATTTTGAGGGAGAAATTCATTTTAAGGGGCGTAGAATGTAACACCCGAGACTTTTATGAGAAATATTTTGTTTATATGTTATATAAATAATCAAAAGAATCATTCACTACACACAAAAATATCTTGGCTTTATTTACACGCAATCACGACCTTCCTCGATAGCTTGTTTCATACGCAATACCGAGTTTCACAAAACAACGATATGCTATTAAAATATTATTAAAACTAGCCGTTATGAATAGTAATGACCACTTTTTGAAATTTAATAAATTTTATTTTTCAAAATGGACTTCATTTTTGGATTCAGAATATCGAAATTAGGTTAGGTTGAAATTTTGGTATTTTTCTGAAAACTTTCAATTTATTTTGAATAGTGAAAACACTGGGTTACTATTTAAAACTGAGTTTTTATTTAAATAATAATTTAATTTATTTGAATTTATTTTAGGTCAAAATTGATACATAATACATATATATGTTCAATGCAATTCATTGGAGTAATTTTATAATATTTTTAGATATATAAAAATTTTATTGAACTTTTCACCGTCTTTTACCCAGCTCCTAGGAGAATTTCCAAATTCACATAAAACATAAATTTACCGCTTCTGCAAATAGAATTTTGAAAATCCGAGAGACACAGTTGATGTTACTAAGTATAATGTGGTTCAATGAGATGAAAATATTTTTTTGGTGAAGAGTAACTTTTTACTTTTTTTTACCACGGTTAAAAGTAAATATGGTAATTAAGTGTAAAAATGATATTATTATTAACCTAACACATGTTCTAATTCTATTGGATAAGTGTAATTCGACCAAAAATAACCTTAGGAATAATATATGACCATTTATTCCCACATGGATGATATTAGGACATTTATTATTAATTTATTTAAAGAAGTGTTAAAATAGTTAAAATCAAAGTTTAATAACTAAATCATTTTTATATAGGGTTATACATAAGATAATTTCGACTATAAATATTCATTAGAAAGATAAAACGCTTTCCAAAATAATGGTGTTTCATTTATAAGTTTTAGACATTAAATAATCTAATTTATTTATGACACAATGATGATGGAGTAATTATCTTATTAATGAAATATTGACATTATTCATGTTATAAATACCCAAATAAATATAATTTGAGACTTTTTATGAATTACAATAGTTTTATAGGTTAATATGACATGTTATTATTGATTTAATTAACTTTGTTCGAACTAATCATTATGTTATGATTTTCAAAAAAATAAATTACCAAATAGTTTCAAAATTGACATAAAATATTTTTTAAAACAAATATTATATTATAAATTTTTATTTTTTCCCTAAAAATATAAGGTTCGTCCAAATTATTATATAAGGTTAAATATGTTAATAATAAACATCTTCTGGTTCGTTTGGCTTGTTATAGTATGTTTATTAACCGTATAGTGTAAGAAAACAAGAAGACACGATAAAAGTTAAATTATCTAACTTAAAGTTAAATCTAAATGATAAGGTCAAAATATATTCCTAAACGTGTCCAAATTCTATTTGATGAGAGTATTGCGACCCATACCCACCTTATCTTCTAAATAAATCAATTTGGAGCTATTAAAAACCAAATATGACATTATAATAAAATAATATTTTGGTTTTTCCAAAGGTGCCCCTCTCCATAATTATAAAAGGGAACCTCCTCCCTCTCTTCCTCACACCACATTGAGCCTTCAAGATCTTCCAAACACTGCCAAATTATCTTTTACATTTCCCTAGAAACATCTTAGAGGTCCTTGTATTCTTCAAAGACCAATTTTAGTGTCTTAAAAAGATTTCTCAAAGAGGAGCTTCAAAGAAGAGGTAATGTCCGTTACCGATTGTTTAATCATTAATTCTTCTTCAACATTTTCTTATTTAGTTGTTTCATTATGAATTAATAACATCATTATCAATAATATACTTATATGTTATTATATGTATGAAACAACCCTATTTCACCATCTACCCATCTTACGGAAAACGAAATCACCGCATGTGCGTACGTACGGAATACCGTCTCCACGACATGGTGTAATCTATTTTACACCACCACCTTACTTGGATGGGAATAATGGTGAAAATAAATAACTATATATGATTATTGTAAAGTTGTATTGATTCTGAAATAGTATACATAAACTCAAATACGATTCCACGATCATGGGAATTATATCATCGCTCGTGCATACGTACGGAATATCGTCTCCATGATGTGACACCACTCGTTCTACATGATGTTCATTGCATAATGATTATACAAATGAATTGAATGAATTAATATGATATATATAACACTAATACCATTCTGGAAATGAGGTATCTATAACCTAACAAAAATAATAAGAATTCATTCGATAAAACATGCATAAGAACAAAAAGCAATAAACACCCGAATAACAAGTAACAATGAAATATTACTAATAATAAGCTAAGAATGTGACCATATATGATATAATAAAAATAATTATGATTCTGAAATAAGTCTATAAAATTATTAAAATCATTATACAGGAGGTTCAGACACTTATGAAGTTTATCGGTTCTAAGGTAAGGGAAAATATCAAAATCTCATTTTTACCCAAGATTGTTTATACTTTGGTATTTACTGGTGTGTATTTTATCATCCAAATCCATGTTTACTCAATATTTAATATTATTTCCACCCACCTACAATTTTTTAAATCCAATTTTACCCTTCAGTGAGTTTTTAGTAATAGATATGAAAGGAATCTATTATTGTTTTCGTACGAGGTACTTTTGGACTTTTCCGACAGAAGTTTGAAAGAATGTTTTTTAACTTATACGTCATGAATGGATTTTTAAAAAATTATTTCAAATAATCATCCTTTACAAGTTTTCAAGTTTATTTTTAATAAAATTATTTTAGTTTAAAATTGTATGACATGTTATGAAAGGAAAATGTTTTTGAAGTATAAAGCATATTTTCATCAAGAATGGAGTTCAAGTGTTTTATCAAAATTATTTTTCCATCTAAGATAATATAGGTTTCTGTTTCTATCCCTATTATTACATTGATTTTATTATGTTGTGATGGAATTATTTTTATGAATTCACTTATCTTATATGAATTGTTTTATGATGTCACGATGTTTAAGAATCCCACTTTTATTACATGGGTTATGCAATGATGTATGATTTTTTTTGATTTTGTGGCACACATAAGAATGGTATCATTATGAGATGGGTGGGACATATATATCCAACCAATTAATTGGGTAAAGATTTATATCTCATGAGATAGACATGGCTGGAATGGCAGGTTAAACCGGTTCAGTTAAACAGGACTGAAACGAGGAGTGAACTCGGTTCAGAAATGGAATTTTTCTGCTAAGATAGTCTTGGCTATGAGTCATGACTACTAAGAAATTATTCTCTATGATTATGTGTTTATGCCACAAATTTTTATGTTTTAAGTTATGATTATTTCAATTACATTTCATTACTATGATTTAACCCATGTTATGGAATTATGATCTCTTTTGCAGGTTAAGATTTCCAAAATGTTATATTATTATGAATATGATGTGATTGATATTTTTTTACCCTTAATGAGCATTTGAGCTCACCCTTTTGTATGTTTTCATTCCCCAGTTCAGGAAAAAGGTTATTAAGTAGGATATGCCAAAAGGGAATCTAGATATGATAAAATAAATGGGAGACAGTGTAGATTCTTTATGAACCAGCTGTTTATGTTTCCCAGTTTCTAAAGACACTATACCTATGCGGTCCTTTCATGGTTTTGTTATATGTTATAATAAGTGTACTTGAATTTTGAATTAATAACCATGTATGTAAAGTATGGGTCTTTATAGAGAAGGATCCAAATCACCGTGACAATTTGGATTATTTTTAGGTGTAAATCAAACAACAACTGAAAATGAAAGAAACAATAACTTGAGATAACACACAGAGGGGTTTCACAAGAAAATATTAGATATTCATATGAAAATTAATGAAACAGGTGGTGTTTTGAGTCCAGGATCCAAACAATGACATGGTCACAATGATTAAATTGGTTGAAGACAAGTTTTTTGAATATGTAAATTGCATGTTGTCTCTTACAAAAGAGAGCTACAAAAGAAATAACCATCATCATAGAGGCATTTTTAAATTCAAGTTAAGAGATTGGATCCATCATGACATAATCAACAATCAAATTTACATTAATTATAAAGTGAATGGAGGTGAAAATGTGGAGAGTGGAAGGATCCAAGAATGGTTTGAAAGATGAGGGGAAAAGAGACAAGATAATACGAAGAATAATCCCCCCTAATCTAGGAGTTTCCAAGGATGAGAGGGGTAGGAGAGGGATTTACCTAGGCCCTTAAGAGGTGGTGGTGTGAGATCCAGAGCATTTAATTCCTCGAATGATCATACACCTAATTTTCTATGCTGATTATAAAAGTCATTATTTTATCACTCTAACATTCATAATTTTAACCTGCAGAAATTTGAGGTCTATTGGGATTCATTTTATATAGGCAGATGACATTTATTAATAACATACTTTGAAAATAGTTAGATGAACTAAATTAAACAATGCACATAATTTTAACAAATATTTATAAAAAATTATAATAAAAATAAAAAACATGTGTTGGTAAACAAGATAAAATTATCACATATTTGAGTAGTGAAATTATACTCTAATACCAATTGAATTCTATCAATATGAGATATATTGATATTAGAAACAAATAATGAATTCAATATGGATCAATTACAAGATCTCTTGAATTTTGGTTTTAAAAACATTAGATTACTTTATTTATACAAAAAAAGTTCACAAATAATCTTTATATAAAAGTAATAGATTCAGTACTAGATTATTATAATTATTAAAAGCATTTTAGTTATATAGTTTTTGATACATGAGATTAAAAAAAATTACAATAATAATGAATATGATATAATCGAATTTAGAGTAGATGTGATTAAATTAGTTTAAGGAATCATACTCACAACGTTTAAGATTTACATAAATAAAAAAACCATATTTATGATAGATATGATTTACACCATATGTATTAGATTAATAGAACATTATATTAGTAAAGAAAGAGTGTATTTATTGTAATGACATTCATTATGATAAAACTGTTACATATATTCACAATGGAATAAATGACTTGTAATTAACAAAAAATATACAGCAGTAAGAATGATTTATAGCTTTCTAAAAATGGAATTGATCTCTTTTAACCATAGGAGTTTTGTATCCACAAACCCTATCTAATGGTTAGAATTGTTTTATACATAGAAGAAAGAATAGCATTCCGAAGTAAGGAAATCCCTCAATACGATGACTACATTATATATCCTCTTATCCCTAGTAGCACTCAATCAAATGGATCATATTCTTTCATACTATTTCAACGTGTCATTGATCATGCAGATCAGTATCTCCATTATCATAGCCTCAGAAGCCCCCAATCATAGTCTCACAATCAAACCCACAAATTAATTACAACACAATTCAAAAGAATAAAACCTAAGAATGTTTTCCAAAGTAATACTCTTTCTAATAAAATATAGTATACATAGAAAAAGGTTTTCATGATATTTAGTTTTTAGAAATATTAAGACAAAAATGTGGAATCATCAGCTTCAAACATTTAAAATGACTGATTATTTACAAGAAATATTCCTAGAAGACATATTTTCCTGAAATTTCATATTTATTTGGGTTTTTTTGTAATTACTTTGATAGATAGACCATTAAAAAAATTTATATCAAATTATTTGATATATTATTTTTTTACAACACTACTACGTAAAATAAAATAATGAAACTAGAAATTTGTTTTCAACATTTGGAATTCAAACCAAGTCAATAATATGAAAATTTTCATATAAGTTTCATTATAATGATATTACTATGTATGATTTAGATTTTTTTAGTTCCAATTTTAGTTTTTTTAAAAAATACATTCTCAATAAAAATTAAAATACATGGACTCTTATATTTGATCTGGTAAGGGTGAATATTGTGCTTATTGTGTGAACACCCATTATTAATATATTAATTAATAAATTTTGTTAATATTAATGAATAATACATAACTAATTATTATGTGTGATAAATGATTATATTTTATACAAAAACTATTTAGAACTATTTGGTTAAAAAAATTGTAAAGGAAATATAAATAACGTGTTTCTGATTTCCAAAATGAAAAAATAGAAAAGTTATAAGTGAATCATCTGACACACTATTTGTTTGAGGTTATAGATGTGATCCAACTTTCTCATGGTCATAATCATTGATTAATGGAATAAATAACAATCATATGGACATAATCCTTGTTGGTTATGTCATATAGTAGTGGTGGATTGTGAGAAATGGTTGAAGAGAGTGGATGCGGAGTAAAAGGATCTATCTGATGAGTGGATTGATATAAAATTGATGGATTAAGACATTCCATATATGAAAATAATAGTATCTAGCTAGAAAATTTCCCAATATGAAAACAATACTGTGTGAGTGATGATGTTTATAATCCTTAGTGTGGGGGAACCAGCCATATCACCTTCACTAAGGATGGTCTACTTTATGATACTACACATAGACCCAGGATTGCACCACATATGGGTCTTCAACCAACCTATACTATGCATAGTATTAACCCCCACATGATATACATAAGAAATTAATTCCACCATTTTTTCCTTTCAACCATCTACCGATGCCTCCCACGGCTGGCTTGGATGGCCTTCTCACATTGTTGGAAAGATATGTGGTGACCAAGGTTATGCCTATGGGCTAACATCATCTTCACCCTAAATGTTTTGTGTTTTCCTAAAAGAATAATCAATAACAATAAATTATGATTCAACACCCTAAATAAAGAAAATTAAAAATTCAAAAAACATGAATTTTCATTTATTCAAAAAAATTGTAATTTTATTTTAATACATTATCATTATTTAATAAAACACATAATATTTTGGGTATTTAGTTCATGAGTTTATTTTAAACTACTAAAAATTGAGTAAAAAATTTCCGGATGTTTGTTTACACTAGAATTATAGAACAATGTACAACACTATATTCACTAACAGGTGATCAAATACTAGAGAATTAGAATATAGTGACAATAATTTTCATAAAAACTTCTTTAAAACACCTATGAAATCATACTGGAAAATAGTATCAATTTTATTTGGATTGTTGTATAAATGTTTTTTTTCAACAAATATTTTTCTGATGTCATTCACATAGAAAAATATATATGTGATAATGATTTTAGAACATTACTAAATAATTCTGAGATACATTAATTCTTGATTTTTCCTGATTGACATGGGGATAAGTGTATCGTTGTCACCAGTTAAGGGTTAAATTGAAATTTTCTTACTCTAATAGCACACACACTATCTTGAAATGAAAATGATAAAATTAGAAAATTCCTTAATGGATTAGATTCTATAGAGGGAAATTTATCAAATATCATAAACATTAGGTGAATATCTGATTTAAATTTATAGGATCTAATGAACGATTTTATGCATGTAGAATTAAATTTCATTCTTCATAAAAATATATGATATATATTCACCAAAGATTTCTTTTTTTTGAAATACATAAAAAATTACATTATAGATCCACAAAAACTTCCAATCTTGAATAACGAAATTTCAGTCATTTTTTCTGTATTAGATAAATTATTACCTCCACTATTCTTTGATATAATACTCAACTAAATGGTCCACTTGGTTAAAGAAATTAAACATTGTTGAATTGTACATTACAAATAGTTGTACCAAGTTTAATGGTATCTAGATATTTTCAAAGTGTTCATTAATAATCAATGTCTACTAGAATGTTATATTTCATCGTGATAAATTTATAATTCTATTTTGGAGTTCTATACTAATTTCCTACTTCATTTGGATAGAAATGGACTCCAAAAATATCATCCCAACAGACACATTTTGGGAAAGGATATTTCTAGATGATATGTTGTTACAATTAATATTACATTGTTCATGAATTTTCACCTTTATATTTAATATTATAGGTCATAGTTTCCACTTACATTGACTCCCACTAAGTATTTTGTAGGCATTTAAATCCATCAAAGACTAATAAATGGATATCAAATACCCATAATCATCAGGTTAGAGGATCGATCAGGAAACATATATATATTGAATTATTTTAAAACCCAAATTTAATTATTGATTAACTTTTACGGATATCCAGATGTCCATATATAAGTTGTATATATTACACTTGTTTATTAATTAATGGTTATAAGTTTTATAAATATGAATTTTTGGAATTTATTTTGATAAAAAAGACGAGTTATGTTTATGTAGGATGCAATGTTCATTTCGGGTTCAAGGAATAGAAATCCATTATCTTCGAATATGTCATATTTTGGTACTGATAAATATATATACAATATGGATTATACAACATTTCAAGGGTTAATTTTCTGGTGTATATGGGATGACATTAGTAGTATAGTTTTATTCAATGAATTTATATTCATTAAAGACATTTTTGGGGTGGATGCATATATGGATAAACTATAAATAATTCCCTCAAAAATAGTGTGGGTATTTTTTTTCCTATATCCAAAAAATAATTGGCCAAATACTCAATTATCGACTAAAACAACAATAAGTTAAGATGAAAATTCAATTGAGGATGATCCTTTCATTGATATGTCACAATCATTTAATGATGATCCCAATATATATTGTGTCTTTTACATTATAGGGGCCCAAAAAAGAAGTAATTTGGATTCATGATAGAGGATCCAAATTGCTTCATCATTTAAATAAGAAATTTTAAATGAATTAACATGTTATTTTTTTAATATAATTTAAATTTCATTATAATATTATGAGATCACTAATTTATTTACTTAATATAAACAAAAATTTTGGCTACTCAAATAGATAACTACATCTCAATGTGTAGATATTACTAATCCCCTAGATGAATTCCTGATCAATGATAGAACTATTTAATTACAAGAGGGTCAAAAATATATGCATGAATAAATAAGCACAACATAAAATCACCATGTTTACTAAAGTTAAAATGGATTATATAAAATATATAAAATATGATGTTGGAAGGAATCATTGTGGCTAACCTATTAAACCTAATAGGTTAATGTTCATTAATTACATTTGGTTTAGAACAATAATACATGTTATAATAGATATAAAAACCATAAAAATTCATCAATTAATTTATGAGAACCATTAGGGAATATATTTGTGTTTTTTCTGTAATAGTTTCAATATTTTACTCCAAATTATAGAATGGAATTTAGATTTAATATACATTATACCATGTAGAGTTTTTTTTATTTAATATGATTACCATAATAAATTTTTATTAATGTTTAATAGAAAATCTCATAGAACCATCAATACACTTTTTAAAAATTATAATCATAGTGATTATGAGTGGAAAATAAACCCCCACCCCTAGCTATATAAACACACATTATAATAATTAGATTATAGAATGTTTTGATTAGTAATTGTAATTATGAATCATATTTGTCTCATATATTTTGATAAAATTTTACTTGAAATTATTTGTTTTATCAAAATTGATTCAAAATTATCAATTTAAGAAATAAAAACAGATTATTGAAAATAATCTAAGGTCATCAAAACCAACATAAACCTATTTTAAGGCATGTATGTGCCCTGCATGACATAAAAATAAAATATAGTATATTTTTAATCTATACTAATGATTTAATGTGATGTAATACAAAATATTTTCCTTTTTTTTATATTTATACTAATGAATTATAATCAAATTAATCTTTCAACTTACATCATCATCTGGGTAAGGAGGCTCATGTAAATAGAGGAAAACATAGTTGATGAAAACACACAAACAAAAAGAGATTTATTTATAACTAAGACATAATAATAATATGTTGTGAATTATAATATTATTATATATGAAAACTTATTTATCTAAATATTTATTTATATTGTTTATATATACTAATTGACAATGATTTCACCTAAAGAACAATTACTTTCTTTAACTTTGAATTTTCCAGGACAATATGGCCATGTTAGAGGAGATAGGTTTGGAGTGTCACGTAAAACATATTCTGAGAAGACATAGTCACTAGGTGATATAGAAGAAATGATAAATGGATTTTAGGTATATTTTAATACCATATATGATATAGTTGCCCAATATGATTTTAGAGACTAGTATATGAAAATGTATCAAAGATAAATAATAGTATAACATCAAGAAGTAGTTTGAGATCCACATAACCAAACAAGATTTTAGGATATCCATTCTCATCAACCTCTTGTCCTTCCTGAGGTATTCAATTTTTTCAGAACTCTTTCTCATAAATTGGAATCAAGAGACATATGATGTATTTATGTTATTAAAAATCTACAAGGGGAAGTTGTATGTGATTTATTATTATCGAAACAATATATCATATTATTGTGAGGGTTATTGTGTAAAATATCCCAAGATACATGATATAAAATAAATAACACACAAAAGATCATGTCAGAGTATTGATTGAGGTAGCTCTAGTGATAAACACAAATTTTTTATGTTTGTCTTGATGATATATATGTTACCAAAGTCGATAATATTTTTATAAAATTAATGAAATGTTAATTTAATATTATAGATATACATGATGTTCCTAATTAAAAAAAAATCAATTGAATTTTTTTTAATATTTTACGAAAATAGGATTGAAAAGTTATTTTATTATTTAATGAATATCTAAAATTAAATAGATGGATTAATCATGAAAATAAAATGAATCATCTAGGTAATGTATAAGGCCCCAGCCTTAAACCTTACTTAATCTTGAGTTTTTACAAGATTACACATTGAGGATCTTTTCGGGTTTAGAGTTTTAGAGAATTAGATCATAAAACTTGCATTACATTCCACATATAAACAAAGTGGTTACATAAAGATAGTATTATTCATTCCCATCAATGGAAACACATTTAAAATAAAACATGGATTATTTCTTGACACATCCTTGACTCTATCATATTATCATGTACCTTTCCCTTGACATGTGAAAAACATTTCAAAAACTTGGGATGAGCATAAAAACTCAGTATGGGTTATAAAAAAACATGGAAAGGAAACATGAGTTCATATATACATAAGAATTAAATCATACTTTACCCATAAAACATAGGCACTTTAACATACCTCATTAAATCATGAATAAATCATAGAAATCATAAGACATAAAGGTAACTTGAGGCATTCATAACATTCTTACGTAGGGAGTAACCCTCTTGGTTACGTTTGGAATACCCATCACAGTATATTCCCTAAAATCTCTTCGGAGAAACCTTAACGTTTCACTCCTTCGTGTTACCCAATGCATTGGAGAGCTATAACGGGCTCACCCGCCCTTAGTTTATCACGGAACCACCCGTCTTCATAATAATGCCCAAGAACCATAACATAATGATATCACATAAAACATGTATAAAGGAAACATAAAATTTCCACATTTCAATCACGAGATATCAATACAACACATTGATATAAAAACATTATGAAAACCATTTTCAATACTAAAAGAAAAGAAAAGTAAAACATGGTATTTATTTTTTCTTTTAAAAAGAAGGTATGGCTTGTAGAGGAAGCCGAAACTCAAATAACGGTCACGACGGCGGATAAGTCGTTGTCGCCGCATACGTACGACAAAAACATTCCCTTTTGTTGTTTAGTAAACGCTTTGTATAAAAAAGATTCCTTTTGAATAAACGTAAAAGTCAACGGGGTTTATACACCATATAAAAGAAAGTTGTGTATAAAATAAAATATGCCTCAATGAAAGGAGATTGAGACGAAGTCCCATACCTCGTATCCGACTTGACCCGACCGTTCTTTAATCTCCTGAATAATAAACTTTAGTTAATCTCTAATTGATTATTAATCTTCTTCAAGTTAATTATTCCTTTTATACCATGTTATGAACATCATGTAATCAGTTAAGTTAATAATGTTCATTTTGTCGGTATTTGGTTCTTATGTCAAACATAGACTTCTTACACTACATGTTGTTAATTTGGTCATAGGTTCTTTATATCCAGAATGATATTAATGATTTGGATAACATATATATCATATATATTCATCATATACATGTATTTATAATATTACATCACATTTAGAGGTAAGAAATGAAATGCACCGTTCATGGAGACGGTAAGCCGTACGTATGCATGAACGCTACTTCCATTTCTATTTCATATTTTCTGGAATGGAATCATAATGATATAAGAGTATAACATATATAATATCATTAACTTTATCCTTTACACATCCCACATAAGGTATTAACGAATCAAATCATTTTCAGGGGGCGGTAGTCCGCACTTCCTAAAATGAAGATATCGTGTTTACAAATAATGGAAACCATAAAGTTATGCCCAAAATGAAAAAAACAGAAGCTTAAGGAAAACATAAAAATATTATATATCATATATAAAAATAGTGACATCATAATGGCCACCTATGAAGGTGTTAAATGAGTATTGAACAATCATCGTTTCGGGAGGCAGAATTTCTCCATCCACGGAAACAGTATGTTCTTTAACCATTTGATGTAGTTGTGTGAGAGTGTAGCTCAAATAAATCTAATAAAAACATCCTAGTATATTGAAGATAATGGTGTTGTTACAAAAGAAGTAAATAAAAAGAGTTTAGGGGGTTGGAGAAGCAAAATAAAACAAATGAACATGAGAGAATGAATTACCTTAAAAAGTGTAACTCCTTTTGATTTGAGCCTAAAGGCTTCTTTTTAAAGGATTATTCCCAATGGTAATCCTCTAGGACGAGGAGAGGGATGTGGGGAGAGTAAATGGGCAGGTTTTGGCCGAGCCAAAGGCTTGAGGAGTGTGTGAAATGAGGTAGAGGTGGGGGCCTTTTATAAGAGGAGAGAAGAGGCACTTTTGGAATGTAAAGAAATATTACTTTATTTGAAAATGTGTTTCGGTTTTAAAAGGTCCCACATTGATAGAATTCGTGTATAAGGTGATAAGGGTTCGAAATCCACTCATCCAATTGGTTTCGGACATGTGTAGTTCATAGATTTTTCATTATCTTTCCATTTTATTTAAATCGTCAAATAATGATGTCATCGCTGCATCATTATTATGTCACAAATAATATAATTTATTTAATGTCTAAAAATCATAAAAAAATACAATGATGTAGGAAATCTTTTTATCTTTCCAATGACTATTTATAATCAAATATCTGATCTTTATAACCCCATGTAAAAATTGTTTCCTTAAAACATATTATGTTTGTGTCATTTTTACTTTTACATTAAATAAAAAGTTATTTATGTCATTTCCCAACCAAAATGTCCCCATGGGGTCCCCAAGTTGACCCATGGATTGTCTTGGTCGGCCATGACACAACCAATAAGGTTGGGACATGTGTCTAGGTCATTTCATATTATTAAAGCATTTTTTATACCTTAAACTACACTAATTACCACTAATCGCGATTAAAACTTAATAAGTTACTATTCACCAAAAAAATTATTTTAATCTCATTGAACCACATTTTACTTATTAATGACAACCATGTATGATGGATTTTTTTGAAATTCAAAACACAATGATGGCAAAATTTTATTTAAACAGAAAATCAGTTTTTATATGTACCACTTAGTGGTTTCACTATTCATCAAAAATTGATGTTTTTCAGAAAATTAACAAAAATTCACCCTAAGCTATATTTGATATTCCGAATTGAAAAATGAAGTAAATTTTACAAAATTCAGAACATATATGTCACATTAATTAATTTAATAATTATTTCCCGCTGTTATGACAAATAGCGTGTTTTTATGAAACAATAAGTATCAAAAGATTGACACTAGTTTAAGTCCAATTTCAAAGTGAAATTGATTCCAATGACCACCATTGGATAAAATGGTAAAAATATATTCTAATTTCACTTAAAAACCAATTCGAAACATAATCTAATCATATAAATAAATTATATTAAAAAACAGTTTTGATGTAAAATGCAGTATTTTTCACTATTCATTAAAAAATGAACATTGTCAGAAAAATACCAAAAATTCATACAAGGTAAATTTTGATGTCCCAATCATAAATAATAAGTTTATTTTGACAAACATAGTCTATAAAATTGTCAAAATATAGATTCAAAAATGGTTTTCCATCAAAAGGCACTAAAACAATCTTTTAAGAATATTAGTGTATTCCATGCATAAGATTGTATTTATTTTCATTTTAAGCCTCTATAACACTATCTTAATCATTAATAGACATAGATAAAAATATCTATTATTCATTACTTACTTGGTATGTTACATCCTTCCCCCCTTTCGAAAATTGCGTCCCCGCAATTTATTTACTTATCGAATAAATGGGGGTACTTATCCCTCATTGCATTTTAAGATTCCCATGTTGCCTCTTCAATCATGTGGTTTTTCCACAAAACCTTTACCTGATGAATCACCTTATTCCGTAACACTTGATCCCTGTGGTCAAGAATCTGGACCGGTTGTTCCTCATAAGATAGGTTCTCTTCCAGCTGAACTACCTCGGAACTCAAAACATGAGATAGATCTGGCATATACTTTCTCAACATCGAAATGTGAAAAACATTGTGTACCTGATATAAACTCGGAGGTAAAGCCACTCGGTATGCAATTGATCCAACTCTCTCAAGAATTTCTTATGGTCCAATGAACCTTGGACTCAACTTTCCTTTCTTACCAAATCTCATCACACTTGTCCAAGAAGAAACCTTGAGAAAAACATGATCACCTACCTCGAAAGATAGATCCTTCCTCCGGTTATCCGCATAACTCTTCTGCCTGCTCTGAGCTGTTCTCATGTGTTTCTGAATTAGATGAACTTTTTCTGCCATCTCTTCTACCAATTCTGGTCCCATAAACTTCCTTTCACCCACTTCATCCCAGAAAGCTGGAGTTCGACACCGCTTCCCATATAATGCCTGAAATGGTGCCATCTGTATACTGGAATGAGAACTGTTATTATATGAAAACTCAACCAAAGAAATATGTTGGTCCCAACTTCCCTGATAATCCATAGAACAAGCTCGTAGCATATCCTCCAATGTCTGAATTGTTCGTTCTGACTGCCCATCTGATTGAGGATGAAAAGCTGTACTAAAATTTAATTCAGTACCCAACGACTTCTGAAGGCCTTTCCAAAAGTTATAAGTAAACCTGGGATCACGATCCGATACAATGGAGAGAGGAACTCCATGTAACCTGACTATCTCTTTAAGATACAAACGGGAAAGTTGATCAAGAGAGAAAGTGTCTCGTATAGAAAGGAAATGAGCAGATTTGGTCAAGCGATCAACAATAACCCAGATTGCATTATTACCTAGAGATGTCTTCGGTAATCCAACAACAAACTCCATGGATATATTCTCCTATTTCCACTCTGGCACTGGTAATGGCTGAAGCATCCCTTTCGGTAACTGCCGCTCTGCTTTAACCTGCTGACAAGTCAAACACTTCACAGTTAAATCACCAATATCTCTTTTCATTCCATCCCACCAGTAATACTCCCGCAGATCTCTATACATCTTAGTACTGCCCGGATGAACTGAAAACGGAGAACTATGAGCTTCACATAACAGCTCTCTCTTCAACTGTGAATCACAAGGCACACACAATCTCTTCCCAAATCTCAAAACACAATCATTATCAATGTTGAATTCAGGCAACTTACCTTTCTGAACCAGCTCTACCTTTTTCTGCAGCTCACTATCTTGCTTTTGTGCTTGCTTGATTCTATCTGATAGAGATGATCTCACTGATACCGAAAAAAAAACAGAAGGACTTCCTGCACCAACAACTTCTATTCCAATGTTCATCAAATCCTTATCCAAAGGATCACGTTCCAAACGCAACATTGTTAATAAAGCATTACTTTTTCGACTCAAAGCCTCAGCCACTTTATTTGATTTTCCCGGATAGTAATGAATTGTACAATCATAATCCTTGATTAATTCCAGCCATCTCCTTTGTCTCATGTTTAAATCTTTCTGAGTGAATATATACTTTAAACTTTTGTGATCGGTATATATTTCACACTTTACTCCATACAAATGATGCCTCCAAATTTTTAAAGCAAAAACAACAGCAGCTAATTCCAAATCATGTGTAGGGTAATTTACCTCATGAGTTTTCAACTGTCGTGAAGCATAAGAAATTACCTGATCATTCTGCATTAGGACGCAACCAAGTCCTTTCAATGAAGCATCACTGTATATAACAAACTCACCATTCCTGGAAGGTAGTGCCAAAACTGGAGCATTCACCAATCTTCTTTTCAATTCCTGAAAACAATCATCACATTCCTTTGTCCAGATAAACTTAACACCCTTCCGACTTAGCTTAGTCATTGGACTAGATAACCGTGAAAAATTTCTAACAAACCTTCGGTAATAGCCCGTCAAACCAAGGAAGCTACGAATCTCGGTTACATTCATGGATCTTGGCCATTCTTCCACAACTTTTGTTTTTGCAGGATCAACAGTTATTCCATCTTTAGAAACAATGTGAACAAGGAAAGTAATTTGTTGCAACCAAAACTCACACTTGCTGAATTTCCCATACAGTTTCTTTTTTTTTAAGGTTTGCAAGATAAACCTTAAATGTATTTCATGCTCCTCTTTACTTTTAGAAAACACCAAAATATCATCAATGAAAACCACCACAAACTTATCCAAGAACTCATGGAAAATTCTATTCATTAAGTCCATGAATACAACAGGTGAATTGGTTATCCCAAAAGGCATTACTACAAATTCATAATGGCCATATCTCGTACGGAACACGGTCTTTGGAATATCTGCCTCCTTTACCTTCAGCTAATGGTACCCCGATCTCAGGTCAATCTTTGAAAAAAACTGAGCTCCCTGGAGCTGATCAAACAAATCATCAATATGAGGCAAAGGATATTTGTTCTTAACAATGATATTATTCAAGGCTCTATAATCAATGCAAAGTCTCGTAGAACCATCTTTCTTTTTTAACAAATAAAACAGGAGCACCCCATGGTGATGTGCTAGGTCTAATGAAACCTTTCTCTAATAAATCTTGTAATTTCTCCTTCAACTCTAAAAGTTCAATTTGTGCCATTCGATAAGGGGGTTTTGAAATTGGCTTAGAATCAAGAACTAAGTCAACAGTAAACTCAACATCCCGATCTGGTATTATTCCAGGCAACTCATCAGGAAAAACATCAGGATACTCATTTACCACTGGAACATCATTAATCTGAACAGTCCCTTTATTTTCAACGACGTGTGCAAGGTAACATTCATTTCCATCTTTTACAAGTTTCTTGGCCTCTTGATATGTTATCAAAAGTAAGGGTTCATTATTTTAAAAAAACTGAAAGTCTTTCTGAAAAGAAACATCGTTAGCTCTACAGTCAATCTTAGCATGGTAAATAGAGAGCCAATCGATAACCAGGATAACATCAAACTCTACTAGAGGTAGAACAATAAGGTTTTCAAGTAGGTTCTTTCCACAGATAAGGATAGGAAGATTCTTATAAATTCTTTTTGCCTCGACACTTCCCCCAGGTGTTTTTACCAAATGTTCAGGAGTCATTTCTTGAGATGGTATTCCCATTTTACTAGAAAAGGTTTCAGAGATGAAAGAATGTGTAGTCCCCGAATCAAACAACACACTGGCATAATCTGAAAAAACAAACAAAGTACCTGATACAACTTCATTTGATGGCCCGACATCTGCTGAAGTAGTTGCAAAGGATTTCACCACCCCTTTCTGCTTGTAGTCTAACTGCTTCCCATCACTCAAGCTCCTTGTTGGACACTCGTTTGCATAGTGAACCATCTCATTGCACTTATAACATTTCACTAACTGTAAATAAAATTTGTTCTTACCTTCACCTTGATCCTTTTCAGTGCAATCACGAGCCTTATGTCCCATCTTACCACATCGGTAGCACTTCCCAAAATTCAGAAGACATTCCCCAGCATGCCTTTTGCCACATTTATCACAAACTGGAAACTTAGTTCTCTTACCATCATACTTTTTTGAAGAATTCTTACCTTTCTCCTGCCACCTCGGTCTATTCTTCTGCTGGTTGTTATAGAAAACTTAGTCATCGGCAAACTCCATTTCCACCTTCTCAGCACATCGAACAAGCTTTTCATAACTTTTAAACTCACGAGAAGCTAATGCCCTTCGATATTTTGTCTTTAATCCTGAGTAAAAACTATTGATTTTACTATCAAGGTCTCGGATAAAATTTGAAGCATACCTTGCCAATCGAGTGAACCTTTCTTCATAGGCAGCCACTGAGTCTTCCTTTTGCCTCAATTCCAAGAATTTATTTTCCATCCTAAGTCGAACAGCCTTTGGAAAATACTTCTCAAGAAACATACCTTTGAATTCATCCCAGTCAAGAGCATCAATCTCATCGGCGTCCCTGATATTTTTAACCATAGACCACCACTGATCTGCTTCACCCTCCAAACGGTAAATAGCGAGACTAACCTTTTGATTGTCTGAACACCCCATGACATCAAAAATCTTCTCCAGTTCATTAATCCACCCTTCAGCTAGCACAAGGTCAGATGATCCTCTGAATGATGGTGGATGTTGCCTCATGAAATGTTCCACCACTGACATGTTCCTCTGCGGTTGATATGGCTAATCTCGTGCATGGATACCACCGCCATTTATCGCTTGAGTCAACTGCGCCATTACTGCAACAAAATGTTCAGCTCCAATTCCGACCATCTCAGGATGCTGATTCGGAAGGTTATTTCTTTCTGTATTCCGTCCTAGCACTGCTTCCATGTTTCATCTGCGGAAAACCATTCTGAACAAACATGTCTTAGATGAAGCAACATGGTAATCTTTAAATGCTATATCATTTCGAAAAAAAATATTTTTGGATAATCATTTAATAGAATTCTAACTCCTAAAGTTATCTTAACCGACCTCTGATACCAACTATAAGGCCCCAGCCTTAAACCTTACTTAATCTTGAGTTATTACAAGATTAAATATTGAGGATCTTTTCGGGTTTAGAGTTTTAGAGAATTAGATCATAAAACTTGCATTACATTCCACATATAAACAAACTGGTTACATAAAGATAGTATTCTTCATTCCCATCAATGGAAACACATTTAAAATAAAACGTGGATTATTTCTTGACACATCCTTGACTCTATCATCTTATCATGTACCTTTCCCTTGACTTGTGAAAAACATTTCAAAAACATGGGATGAGCATAAAAACTCAGTATGGGTTATAAAAAAACATGGAAAGGAAACATGAGTTCATATATACATAAGAATGAAATCATACTTTACCCATAAAACATAGGCACTTTAACATAGCTCATAAAATCATGAATAAATCATAGAAATCATAAGACATAAAGGTAACATGAGGCATTCATAACATTCTTACGTAGGGAGTAACCCTCTTGGTTACGTTTGGAATACCCATCACAGTATATTCCCTAAAATCTCTTCGGAGAAACCTTAACGTTTCACTCCTTCGCGTTACCCAATGCATTGGAGAGCTATAACGGGCTCACCCGCCCTTAGTTTATCACGGAACCACCCGTCTTCATAATAATTCCCATGAACCATATCATAATCATAACACATAAAACATGTATAAAGGAAACATAAAATTTCCACATTTCAATCATGAGATATCAATACAACACATTGATATAAAAACATTATGAAAACCATTTTCAATACTAAAATAAAAGAAAAGTAAAACATGGTATTTATTTTTTCTTTTAAAAAGAAGGTATGGCTTGTAGAGGAAGCCGAAACTCAAATAACGGTCATGAAGGCGGAGAAGTCGTTGTCACCGCATACGTACGAAAAAAACATTCCCTTTTGTCGTTTAGTAAACGCTTCGTATAAAAAATATTCCTTTTGAATAAATGTAAAAGTCAATGGGGTTTATACACCGTATAAAAGAAAGTTGTGTATAAAATAAAATATGCCTCAATGAAAGGAGATTGAGACGAAGTCCCATACCTCGTATCCGACTTGACCCGACCGTTCTTTAATCTCCTGAATAATAAACATGAGTTAATCTATACTTTCTTATGAATCTTTTTCAAGTTCATTATTCCTTTTATACCATGTTATGAATATCATGTAATCAGTTAAGTTAATAATGTTCATTTTGTCGGTATTTGGTTCTTAAGTCAAACATAGACTTCTTACACTACATGTTATTAATTTGGTCATAGGTTCGTTATATCCAGAATTATATTAATGATTTGGATAACATATATATCATATATATTCATCATATACATGTATTTATAATATTACATCACATTTAGAGGTAATAAATGAAATGCACCGTTCATGGAGACGGTAAGCCGTATGTACGCATGAACGCTACTTCCATTTCTATTTCATATTTTATGGAATGGAATCATAATGATATAAGATTATAACATATATAATATCATTAACTTTATCCTTTACACATCCCACATAAGGTATTAACGAATCAAATCATTTTCAGGGGGCGGTAGTCTGCACTTCCTAAAATGAAGATATCGTGTTTACCCATAATGGAAACCATAAAGGTATGCCCAAAATGAAAAAAACAGAAGCTTAAGGAAAACATAAACATATTATACATCATATATAAAAATAGTGACATCATAATGGCCACCTTTGAAGGTGTTAAATGAGTATTGAACAATCATCGTTTCGGGAGGCAGAATTTCGCCATCCACAGAAACCGTATGTTCTTTAACCATTTGATGTAGTTTTGTGAGAGTGTAGCTCAAATAAATCTTATAACAACATCCTATTATATTGAAGATATTTGTTTTCTTACAAAAGAAATAAATAAAAAGATTTTAGGGGGTTGGAGATGCAAAATAAAACAAATGAACATGAGAGAATGAATTACCTTAAAAGTGTAACTCCTTTTGATTTGAGCCTAAAGGCTTACTTTGAAAAGATTATTCCCAAAGTGAATCCTCTAGGATTAGGAGAGGGATGTGGGGAGAGTAAATGGGCAGGGTTTGGCCGAGCCAATGGCTTGAGGAGTGTGTGAAATGAGGTAGAGGTGGGGGCTTTTCATAAGAGGAGAGGAGGGGCACTTTTGGAAAGTAAAGAAATATTACTTTATTTGAAAATGTGTTTCAGTTTTAAAAGGTCCCACATTGATATAATTAGTGGCTAAGGTGATAAGGGTTATAAATCCACTCATCCAATTGGTTTTGGACATGTTTAGTTTATAGATTTTACATTATCTTTCCATTTTATTTAAATCGTCAAATAAGGATGTCATCGCTGCATCATTATTATGTCATAAATAATTTAATTTATTTAATGTCTAAAAATCATAAAAAAAATACTATGATGTAGGAAATATTTTTAGCTTTCCAATGACTATTTATAATCAAATATATGATCTTTATAACCCCATGTAAAAATTGTTTCCGTAAAACATATTATGTTTGTGTCATTTTTACTTTTACATTAAATAAAAAGTTATTTATGTCATTTCTCAACCAAAATGTCCCCATGGGGTCCCCAAGTTCACCCATGGATTTTCTTGGTCGGCCGTGACACAACCAATAAAGTTGGGACATGTTTCTAGGTCATTTCATATTATTAAAGCAATATTTATACCTTAAACTACACTAATTACCACTAATCGCGATTAAAACATAATAAGTTACTATTCACCAAAAAAATTATTTTAATCTCATTGAACCACATTTTAATTATTAATGAAAACCATGTATGTCGGATTTTTTGGAGATTCAAAACACAATGATGGAAAAATTTCATTTAAACGGAAAATCAGTTTTTATAAGTACCACTTAGTGGTTTCACTATTCATCAAAAATTGATGTTTTTCAGAAAATTACCAAAAATTCACCCAAAGCAATATTTGATATTCCGAATTAAAAAATGAAGTCTATTTTAAAAAATTGAGAACATATAAGTCACATTAATTAATTTAATAATTATTTCCCGCTGTTATGACAAATAGCGTGTTTTTATGAAACAATAAGTATCAAAAGATTGACTCCAGTTTAAGTCCAATTTCAAAGTGAAATTGATTCCAATGACCACCATTGGATAAAATGGTAAAAATATATTCTAATTTCAATTCAAAACCAATTCAAAACATAATCTAATCATATAAATAAATTAGATTAAAAAGCAGTTTTGATGTAAAATGCAGTATTTTTCACTATTCATTAAAAAATGAACATTGTCAGAAAAATACCAAAAATTCATACAAGGTAAATTTTGATGTCCCAATCATAAAGAATAAGTTTATTTTGACAAAAATAGTCTATAAAATTGTCAAAATATATATTCAAAAATGGTTTGCCATCAAAAGGCACTAAAACAATCTTTTAAGAATATTAGTGTATTCCATGCATAAGATTGTATTTATTTTCATTTTAAGCCTCTATAACACTATCTTAATCATTAATAGACAAAGATAAAAATATCTATTATTCATTACTTACTTGGGATGTTACATAATGAAAAAGTAATTATGAGGGTAACATCACCCCACCAACTCCATTACCACATATATTAACATTACAAGTTAATATGGATAAAGAATTCAAGGATAAAATTATCTACGACCATGAATATGAATAAGATGAATCTGGAAAGACCATTATAGATGCGACTATTGTTGAGAGTATAAATGAAATGATCTTATTTGAATGGATTGGAATCATACATTTGAATACATACATGACTTACATTCGCATAATATGTTTTTAAAAATAAATGACATACTATGTTCATTAATGTTTATATCTATTTTTATTTTATAAAAAATTATATATTATAACAATTTAAAGGGAAAAACATATGAAACAAGAATTTTACTCATTAATAATACTACCATTTCAACATATAAATATCTATTAGAAATAGATGAAATTGAAAATAAAAATTTTCAAATTCCTTAAACCTAGTTTCTATAAATTGGTTTTTACTTTATTAAATATAATTTAAAAACAAAGAATCACTTCTCAAGGGAATGAATATATTTTTAGTCATGGTAACTAAAATATATAATATAATTTCACATTATAATGGAATAGATAAATAAAATATATTATTGTCATTCAATAGACAACTATTTCCTTTATCATATCCCTATATATAAATCAAAATACACTTCTTGGACTCCAAGAAAATGGAATCATATAAAAGGGTTGAGATCTAATGATCACCAAGGGTATGTTTGTAGTGGAAGATAAGAACAAATAATGAATAATCAATATAAAAAGGCAAATAACATAAAACAAATTTAATTTAATCAATATCCTATATAAGAGGAACAATATTATAGGAATAAAGTTTCATAAAATATTTCTATATAATAATAAAATATTCTTGAAACATATCCATGGATATTGTCACTTCTAAAATAATCACATATACCTCAATAAATAATTTCATAATGATAGAATTCATAATTTGGAACATCATAAACTTACTTTCATTTCATCATTATAATATATCATTAGTAAATGGGTAAGCCCACAACAAATATTTAAGCTAGTATCTCTAATGATACCTACTGTTGCATAGAGGGGACATAGCGGTCCCCACCCATCATATAGAACGTACAATTCATTTTTCATATAAAAACGGTGAAACATAATCAATATAAACAGTATTAATAAAATTTTAATATGAAATTTTATAATATCACAATCAATAAACATAATCATAAAACATCCTCAAAAGTATTTACTATGGTGTAAAAATAGTGCATCCCCAGTCAAACATATCCTAAATCATTCAATGAAATATGGTACATAGTATCCAAAATGATCAGAATAAGTAAATAAAAAAATTATATAATCTATTTAGAGATATATTAATGTTATTTAATTACATCATTGAAAAAATCATGAAGAAAATAAAATTTTTCACTTTGATTTTTTTTTAAAATATCAGCAGTTATAAAAGAAATAAATTTATTTAAATAGAACATTGTAAAATATTAAACGATGGTTCAAATAATTGATACATAAATATAGTGAGGAATTATTTTCATGCTCTCTATGTTTAAAATATTCATTTTACCATTATTTTTTTCAAAAATCATACAACCACATGATCAGAAAATGATAGGAAGACTCATTTAAAAAAATAATAATTTCAAAAATAGTAAAATTGTAACTCAATAGTCATTGTATAGCAGTAAAAAATGCAATAATTTTTAGAATAAATGAAAAATAATGTGAAATAATCCAAAAAAAAAGACATAAACATAAGAAATACTAAATAATGAATGGATTGTAAAATTAACCCTCAATACGTTGGGTTATTCTGAATCATAAGCCCCATGAAAAAATAAGTTCAATGAAAACATTAAATTATGTGGATTCAAATATATTCATGATCTAATATATCAAATGTGAATTATATACCCCAAACAATAGTAATAGTAGTGAATATGTAACATATATCATAAAATAAAAAGTGAGATGTCAATACTTTTAAATTAGAATTGACATACATCATATTCATTTGAACATGGTTTATAATAAATATAGTTCACAAGACATATTTCTTGTAAAAATAATTATATATATATATAACCATTTTTTTTCCAATGATATCTTTTCACCCATATAATAGAAATTCGTTTTTTAAAATCATTGTTTCAGTTCGAAAGATCTTTATTTTCAAAGTATATTTTTAATTTGGTGGTTATGGTACTCGTAATTTTATCACATTTTTGAAATATCTAAATTAATTTTTAAGGTGTAAATTTCCTATAATATATACATATTGATTCAACCATAAATATTGTGAAATAAAAACTAATTACACCATTCACGGAGTTAGTAGGCAGTTTGTACACATGAACACTATTTTAATTTTTCGATGGATGGATTGAGAGAATGGTAACTAATAATTAAGTTTTTAATAATAATTATTATATAATTTATATAATTTATATTCATTATTTTAATATTTATAAAAATCCAATTAAATTGGTGAGTAAGGTGTAATATACCACTGTGTGGATATGGTAAGGCGTACGTACACGCAATAATGGTTTCTCTTTTAAATGGATGGAAAATGGTGGAATATGGTTTTACTATAATTATAATAAAAACTCATTATATGTATGATATTTTATTTTTTATTTTATGATGTGTAAAACACATGAAAAATATGTTGAAAAATAAATAATCTTGAAATATTCAAAAATATGATTACCTCTTCTTCGGTGGAATCCCTTTATGTCTCTTCTTAAGGGACCTAAGATTTTTATATTGGATGGTCTAGAACCTCAAGAACATAGATAAAGATATTTATAAAAGGAATGGGCATGGGGATTATAGAAATAGGGATAAAAATGATGAAAATTAGTGATGGAAGGTGATTTCATTTATAGTTGAGGTGAGAAGAACTTTTCAAATTTCTACAAATATTAAAATATAATAAAACTATTCTTCAGGTATATGTTTGTAAATGGACTATTAATGAATATGATGATACATTTTCAACCATATTATATCCCTTTTGTCCAAATTTAAAATTTATATGATTTAAATCAATTTATAAAGAAAATATTTTCAAAAAATAACATTCTTATGCACTTTGACACTATTCATTATATTGACATTATTAACATCAAGAATAAAATATAAAATATAAAAAATTATTGCAATGAAATCCATAAATTTTATGTTCCTCTAAAAAATTCTTAGATCAAATTAATTATGTTTAAAAATAATATTTTTAATATTTCACATATCATTTGTTTGATTTTTGAATTAGTAGAATATATATTGCATTAGCTATGTGTAAGTATTTAATGTAATAATTTATTTTCTATAAATTATAAATAAATTACTAGGATGTAGTTAAATATAATATATTTAAAAATAATATTTTATTTTATAATATAATTTACATTTCCCAATATTAATAATATTATTGTTATTAAGAACATTAGTGTAACATGTTTGACTTTTCATTAAATAAAATAATATAAAGGTCATAATCTCGTCCAAATGGACATAAAATTCCATGTAATAGAATAATGTATGATTAAATAAAATGATAAATCATAAAATAAGATAATAAAATCCTTTATGGTAATTTTATAATCTGGATAATTTTATTTTAAACCTAAATTACCAGATTAATCTATACTAAGGTAATAAAACATAAATAGTTTCTATTCATAGTCACCAAAAATAAAAGGGAATTAATTAAAAAATTTGAAAAAAATTATTATAATTACCATATCCATTTTTAATTATTCAACACATACATGTGTAAATAATTAATTTTAAATTAACTTTAAGAAATTGGAAAAAATCTTCAAATATGGGTTTTTAATTCCAAAAATGTAACTATACAGAAATATGGTATAAGAATAATTAAATGGTGATTAATTATATTATATATAACTAAATTTTACGTAATATACATATATATCCAATTAAATTCCTAAATATAATATTTAATGTAAATAAATTAATATTTATATAAAATTAAGTATTTTTAACAATTAACTATAAAGTCAATTTTTTAGAAAATTAAAAGAAACTAATCCCTGATAATTTTAAAATTATAATTTAAAAATGATATTATGTTTATAAAATCTTATTTATTGTGGTTCCAAAAATATATTTTAATATTAACTAAAAAAACCCATTTTGGAAGATAATATATTTTTAATTAAAAAAATAACATTACAAAAAATTGAGTTATTATTTCATAATAAAAAATAAATGAAATTTTATTAATTAGTACATATATAAATACATATATAAATATATATCTATTTATATATAATAATTTGATTAATAATTTTAATACCCATCAATTTAAAAGAGGGTTTCTAAAAGTCATATTTACGTAATAATTTCTTGGGGTTTATTTAACCTTTATTTGGCATGTTATAGACTATATTATACATAGTGTTCTTTTAAAATATTTTGGTTTTATATTATTTGCTCTAACAAAAAAATTGGGTCCTCTAGATTTGAAATTTTTTTATTTTTAATAAAGGTTTTGACTTATGAAAATACCTTTTTGATAAAACCACATAGAAAGATTGTATAATGAATCCTCCTCTCGAAAAAAGATAAAGAGATGTTTAATGGTCATCAAGAATAATCAAATAACAAGATTAAAAAGAATGATAATTAGGGTGGGGAGTTATGAAATAAAAAATGAAGATAATCATAATACATAAATAATTATGGAGGGTGAAATATGTTATTTAACAAAATAATGTGAATGATCAATAGATGGTAAAAATCCATAAGACCATACATCTTTGACATGTAAAAAGACTATTGATTAAGCAGATAATAAGATACAGGGATAAAATTTTTATTTACTCATACTTTTCCTAGAGTTGTGGAAAACTTTTACCATTTAGAATATGAATATTGGTTAATATATTATTCTAATAAATATCTTTTTCATAAAAAATATTTCATCATTTGGATGTGCTTCAACCAATTTGTAACTCATCTCATACTACAATAAAGGAATAGATGCTATAAATTTTTATGTATGAAGAATATTAATTAACATTTAACAGATCATTATATATGTAGAATTATGAAAATTCATTCATTCTTTCTCAATATATTTTTGATGAATTTTTTTTAACACTAGTTATCCAATAATACCCAATGTTCAACTTAATCTATTCCATAATATTATTCGTCAATACTCATCCAAAATACATTTAACAAAATCTAATGTTGAAAAATTTAGAAGGAGGGTTATGAAATTTCCAAAATCAATTAAAAAATAGATTCATTAAACAATATATTGCATCACCTAACTTCAAATATTAAATATGTGACTACCTTGATCACCTTAGTTCCAAAAAAAATAAAACCATAATTCCAAAAATAAAATCACAATATATGGAATGTATTCCCTAAATCATAATATTTAGTAAAATCTAAAAAAGAAAAGATAAATAATAACATCAGTAACTAATTTTATGGTCACCAATACTATCTCATTAAATTCTCAATATCGTTAATTACAAAACATCAACACATAAAAAATTTTATATTTCCTCAATCATGTGTTTTCTAAATAGATTATTCATCCATTGAATCACATTTCATTCTCATTGGGATCATTTAATATATGCTCTCAAATCATGAAAGAAAAAATGTTGTTGTAGAATCCTTATTAATATTTTAGTATTTTTATAGCAATAACATCATTGATAAAATAATCCAATAACATAATTCTTGAATTTATACACAAGCGAAATAATAATTCCTATATATTCTAAACCCATTAACTTGGATTCATCATCTTATTATTTAATACCAGCTTCTATTATATGTTGTTTTGGTCTCTTCATCATGTGAAATATAAGAATTACTCGTACAAACATTCTAACTGCCATAATGATATTTCCGAACTAAAGAATGATTTTCATAATTCTCAAACATACCACATGTAATGAATTCAATAGTTTATAATACCACAGAGATATATTATTCTTATCCATTAAATTCACCACACATTTCATTTTTTCAATGAAATTAGTTTATTTATATATTTATTTTCAACACATTATTTTTATTTCATATTTTATAAAACACACAAATAAGTGTATAATTTCAAATTTTTCACATAAAGGAAATTGTGGCTTCTTTCCTCCCTATTATCAACTATTATAGATCTTCTTGAACTACAAAATTATATTATTTGGTGTGTTCGAGAGTTGGTTATAGTGAATTTTTAATCATATATAGGAATAATCACACCATCCTTCACCCTAATCATTATACAATTTGTTTTTAATCAGCACATTTTTTCACATTAAACATTTACACAGTCCCTTATGGTTACATCCATTAACTGAAACCAAAAATCATTATATGAGAAACAATTATCCTTGTGGGAAATCACATAGACATGAAGAACCATTTATATAATGTCTAAATCATTATACATTCCTTTATATATATGTCATCTTAGTTTTTTTCTGGGTAATTCATGGTTATCATTAATTAAAATATTTCATACCGGATCATTAAAAAAATTAATTTAACATAGAATATCCCCTATGAATTTCACACCAGGTGCATTGTCCCGACTCCTCCCTTGGGGAACGTGTCGTGACTACCCCTGTAACATCCCAAGTAAATAAAGAATATAACAATCTCATATTGATTAAAATTTTTGAATTAATTATTAATTATACTTTAAAGGATATGCTATGATCGATGGCATACCTGATACACAACAACATGATTCTTTGAAATATTATGTTGCACACGACATTGGGTCATAATGAAAAATAATACTGTAATATTATTTTAAATGGTGGATAACGCCTAACCATTGTGTCGGTGCGATTTAAAAGAACTAACTACAATAAAAATATACATGTTTTTTAAATGTGTTTACATTTATCAAATAAAATATAGAGGCTTAAAATGTGAATGAATGTAATTTTAAATACTCTAATATTCGTTAAAAGGTCGATTTACCACCTTTTGATGGGGAACACTCTATATATTTAGTTTCTGTCACTTTTATATATTCTATTTGAAAAAAATAAAATTCTTGTTTATAATTTGGATATCAAAATTTACTTGGGTGTGTTTTTGGTAATTTTCTGATAAAATTCATTTTTTAATTAATAGTGAAAAATATTGTATTTTAATTCAAAACTTCCTTTTAATATAATTTAGTTATATGGTTAGGTTAACTTTTTTATTTTTTTTAAAGCATAATTAGATTATAGTTTTAACATTTAATCCAATATTGGTCAGTGGAAGTAATTTCACTTTGACATTGAACATAAACAAGTATCAATCATTTGATTGTAATTATTTCTTAAAAACATTCATTTTGTTTTGACAACGAGAATTAATTGTAAATTAATAAATGAAACTTTTATGTTTAGAATTTTTTAAAATATACATCATTTTTTAATTCATAAGATCAAATATATCATCAGCTGAATTGTTGGTATTTTTCCGAAAACCTCCAATTTTTGAAGCATAATGAAAACATTATGTAGTAGTTAACAACCATCATTTTAATTTAAATAAAATTTAACCACTAATGTTAATTGAATTTTGAAAATATTACATACATGGATGATTTTATTAACTAAAATGGTATTAAATAATTTGAACATAATTTTTGGTGAATAGAAACTTTGGACTTTTAATTTCCATGGTTAAAGGTATATATTGTAATTCATGGTAAAAATAATTTTTACATGGGGTTATATAAGTTATCTATTAGAATATAAATATTCATTTGAAAGATACAAGTATTTCCAAAATAGAAATATTTTTATAAAATTTTTTTACATCCAATAAATAAATTTATTAGTTACACAATAATTATATTGTGTTTACCTCATTAATGAATGATTTAAATAAATATGATTATAAAAATTAAAAAAAATATCTAAAATCTGTCCAATTCTCATTGGATTATATTATATTGAAAATGAGTCATTTTATATTCTACTTTAATTATTTTTGGACCTTTAGAAACTAAATATCATTATATAATAAAAATATACTTTTCATCTTTCCCAAAGAAACCCTCCTCCCCTATATTAAAATCCCAAATCTATAACTCATTACCCACACCTCGCAAGCCGCTGGGCTCATCCAAAACCAACCCAATTAATCTCCCTACATCTCTCTCTTCTACCAAGAAGACTTAATATAGGAATAATAAACATCTATAAACCCTTTTGGTTCAAACCAAATGTTGTTACACTATTTAAAGGTAATGCCTTCTCTTAAGTTATTTTTTTTCCATCACCATCCCCCTCAACATTTTTATTCCATTATTTTATAGAAACATCAGTATACTTAATACACTAGTATGTTTTTATGAGAAGTATTAAAAATACAATTAATGACACCGCCATCAAATGGATAAAGAACATACTGTTTCTGTGGAAGGTGAAATATTACTTCACGAAATGATGACTGTTCAATTATCTACATCCACCTTATATGGAAGCCATTAAGATGTTTCTATATTTATATGTGTTATATATTATATCTATATTGTTTCTATACTTTTGTGTTTTTAATTTATAGAACATCTTTATGGTTTCCGCAGTGTGTAAATACGATAATTTTATTTGAGGAAGTGTAGACTACTACCCCCACAAAGTGATATGACTTCTTCATTACATACATGGGATGTATAAAGGATTGAGTTAATTAAGTAATATATTTTATTTTACTAGAATTACAACATGATTATGTATAATTATGTTCTCATTCCATTAAAATATGAGATAGAATTGAAAGTAGTGTTCATGCATACGTACAACTTACCGTCTCTATTAACGATGCATTTCATTTATTATCTCCAAATGTTATGTACTGTAATAAATACATATATATACTAGAAATATTTGATATATTTTACATCTCAATAATCAATATCATTCTAGATATATTTTAATTTGAACCACATGGACAATTTATAATTATAACAAGTTCATGTTTTACTCAAGTTCTGAACATCGACAAAATGTCCTATATAAACTCAAATAATTAACATGTTGATTATAACATGGTAATAAGTGATATAAAAAGAATAATAAACTTGAAAATGGTTCTTATATAAGTGTTTGTTAGCTTTAGTTTATTATTCAATATATTAAAGAATTAATGGGTTGTGTTGGTCATGAGGTAAGGGGCACCCTATCGATCTCCTTTCATTGAGGCATATTTAAATTTATATACGACTTTTTTTTATATAGTGTGTAAACTCATTTTACTTGTAAGTTCATTAAAATTGAACCATTTTTCTATAAATCATTTTAGTAAATGTAAAAAAGGAATCTTTTTTACATTTGAGGAGTTAATGACCTCTCCGTTGTCGTAACCGTTAGATGGATTCTTTTATAAGTCTTAATGTTTTTAAAATGAAAAAGAAAGACCTTATTCTATTTTTTGGGTGTTTTTGTATGGAAAATGGTTTTTTAAATTGATTTATTGTTTATATATCATTAATTGGTTTCAAATTAAATGTTATTAGTGAGATATTTATATTTTCAATATTATTTGTGTTATGATTTTATAATGGTACTTAGACAATTGACGGGTGGTGACGTGATAAACCATATAACGGGTGGTGCCATGTTAAACTAGGACGGGTGGTTATTTTATAACCTACAATTCATTGGGTATGGAATTTGTTAATATGGAAATTCAATTTAGTGATATGTGTGGATGTTGACCATATGGTTATTCCATTTAAGTATGTTTATGTCCCATGTTACCTATATATGTTTTGTGTGCATTCTAAGGGTTTTTTGGTAATATTTTGGTTACAAAATGGTAATAAATGATATTTTATTCAGTTAAGAGTATATAATACTACATAAATGTGAAAATTATTACTTATGATAATTTATTCATGGTTTACATGTTGTTTTGAATAATTAATTTTTTTTTATTTGAGTATCTGTTACTGAGTTTATCAAGATCATTCCATGTTTTTGAAATGTTTTTCAAGAAGACGTGAAGTGGAATAGGGTCAAGGATGGGATCACAGAAAAGTCATGTTTTCTTAAACCTGGTAATAGAAATGACTCCATTTTTAATTTTTTTTATAGTATTAAAAAAAGATACACTAAGCAGAAGTGTCTACATATAATATTAATGTTGTTATTCTTAGGTTATGACTGAATTCTATATATATCTAAACATGAAAAGATCCTCAATGTGAATCATTTAATTAATTCAAGATTATGTAATTTTTATAGATGGGTCATTATAGTTGGTATCAGAAGTCGGTTTAGAAAACTTTAGGGTTCAGAATATTGTTAAATTAATTTATGGTAAAATTGAAATGATATAACATTTATAGATTACCATATTGCTTTACTTTAGATATTTTTGTGTTTAGAATGGTTTTACCTAGAGTAAATAGGAAACTTGTGTTGGGAGGGAATACAAAGGTAAATGAACTTGCAAATAAGTATCCTAAGAGGGTCTGAATCAGAATTGAAGAGTTTTTTTAATTGATGGATAATTTGACTCATGTGATAAATGGTGGTTATGTTAATTGATGATATTTTGGTTTATTCCAAAAGTAAAGTGGAACATTAATGAAATTTAAGGGTTGTCATGCAACCAGTAAAAGAAAAGAAACGGTATGGGAAATTCGGCATGTTTGAGTTTCTGTTACAATAAATTTTATTCATTGGTCACATTGTTTTAAAATATGGAAGAACTATAGATCCTACTAAAACAAAAGTTATTAAATAATGGGAAAGACCCATAGATATAACAGCGATCCATAGTTTTCTGGATTTGGAAGGTAGTTATTAGATGTTTTTTTTAATTTTTCACTATTATCTACTCCAATGACTATGTTAAATCATAATGGTTTTAAGTACATTTAGACAAAATAATGTGATGATTGTTTATAGTAATTGAAAAGAATATTGGTGAATCCCCCCGTTTTTGCACTGCCTTCCAGAATATGTGATTTTTTATCTATAGTGATGCTTCATTGAAATGAGTTGGTTGTGTTAATATGTAGAATGATCTTGAAATTCCTAATGCATCTGGTCAGTTGAAACCTCATGAGTTAAATTACCCTATGAATGATTTAAAATTAGCTTCTCTTTTTTTTCTATAAAATTTTTTTGGCATCATCCGTATGGAGTAAAATGTGAAATATATACTGACCAAAAAATATTGAAGTATATATTTACCCAGAAGGAATTAAATTGAGAAAGATGAGATGTTTAGAATTAATCAAGGTTTATGATTGCACAATCCATTACCCTCCAAGAAAAGAAAATAAAATGGACGATTCTTTGAGTTAAAAATGAAATGCTACATTAACCTTGTTACATTTGGAGTAATATACTTTTATTAATGAATTGATTAGCTTTTGCATAGAAGTTGTTGGTGTGCGATATTACTCTTTTTTTTTCAGGTGTCAGTAAAATCATCACTATTAGACAGAATTAAACAAGTTTCAAAGGATGACAGTGAGTTGTAGAAAAAGATAGGGATGGATTAGAAGAGTAACTTTCTTGATTTTAATATTGATAATGATTAGTTGTTGAGATTTGGAAAAATATTACGCATTCCTTGGGATTCAAAATTGAAGAATGAGTTATTATGTGAAGATTATAGTTCTCCATTTTCAGTTCATCTTGTAAATATGAAGATTTACAGAGATCTTCAGGAGTATTACTGGTGGGATGGAATGAAAAGAGATATTTCTGACAATACTATGAAGTGTTTGACTTTTCATTATCTTAAAGAATAGTAGTTGCTTCCAAATGGTATGCATCATCCATTACCAATGCTATGTTGGAAATGGAAAAATATATCCATGGTCTACGTTGTGGGATTACCAAATACGTCTTGAGGTAATGATGCAATCTGGGTTATTGTTGAAAGATTGACTAAATATGCTCATTTCTATCCTATTTGAGATAGGTTTTATGGAGATCAAATTTCACGATTGTATGTTAAATATATAGTCAAGATTCTTGGGGTTCCCCTATCTATTGTATCTGATCGTGATATGAGGTTGTATTATAACTTTTGGTTGAATTTCTCATTGGTACAAACATCTTTTTTTGGTTGAATTTTAGTATAATAACAGTCTTCATTCCAGTATACACATGGATCGGTTTGATGAATTATATGTGAAGTAGTGTCAAACTCCATATTTTGTGGATGAAGAATGTGAAACGAAGGTGATGGGACCAAAACTAGTAGAAGAGATGGCAATGAATGTTCAGTTGATTCAGAAGCACATAAGAACAGCTTAGAGCAGGCAGAAAAGTTATGCAGATAACAGGAGGATGTATCTTTCTTTTTAGGTAAGTGATCATGAAATTATAAAATTTTATGCATGGAAAAGTGTGAATTGTTTTGGAAAGAAGGTAATGTTGAGTCCTAGGTTCATCAGACCCTATGAAATATAGATAATGTTGGATCAGTTTCCTTAAGAGTAGACTTACCTCCATGTTTATCCCTGGTACACAATGTTTTTCATATGTCAATTTTGAGAAATTATATGTTAGATCCATATTATAGTGACCAAACCATTTCATTGATTATTATTACATCATTTTGAAGATAGTAAACATAATATTATTACACGTATAAGATCCAAAGGATTAGTGTCTTGGGAAAACTATGACCATATATAATTATTTCAACATCAAACATAAACATTTATTTAATTTCTTCTTCTCGAGCTTCTTATTTGTATTTTCCCTCTCTATAGTAAATGTAGCCACTCGAGGATATACATCAAATGGGATGATATGAAATATCAGTAACAGGATAGATTTGAATAATATAGCATGGGGTAAGCATAATCATAGCACATGCAAAATATCATGAATATAAGAGGAGCATAAATAAAAGACATGAAATATGGAAATGCATAAAAATGAAAATCATGACTTGGTGGTTAATAACCAAAAATACTTGTGAATCAAGTTATAATCTTGTTCACACATAATTTCACATTTACTCATTGGATTAATCACTTTACCCAATGCATTGGATCTCTTTATAATTCCGGTCTCACCCATCACTTTCAAACATTCATATTACGCTATATAATTCTGGACGCACCTGTCACATCATAACATAATAATATATCATGAATTACACATTGAATAGATAACATAAATGAACATAATTAACCCATGAAAATGAATGAGTTTAATCTTATATGAACACTTTCATAAACATTGGGTTATCAAAAAAATGAGGGAATAACATACATGTTAGAAGAATTGTCACTCTTGAATGTGAATTAAAATGCGTGTTCTTGAAAGAAGTGTTCTTTTGGTAAACATTTTGTTTTTAATAAATACCAATGAAAAACATTTATATACTAGATAACGAAATTAAATAATGAACACATGATGTTTATGGAGTAACCATATAAAAAAGAAGTGAATGAGAGAGTACCTGAAGGATGAAAGTTGGGTTCGAGAATTTCCCCTTACCTAGTATCTGAATGCTTCATTCTCTTTAATGTACTGTATAATAACATTATATTAATTAATTATAAATCTAGATCCTTGTGTAATTTAATATGTTTCATTATGGTTTCATTATGTGATTTTATGTTCCTTTGGATGCGTTATAGAGTTTAAAACCATTATTTGGGAATACTTGTTTTTATGTTTTTTGTTGAGTAGTTCACTTGTATTCTTAAATTGATGTTTGGGTAGAACATGGGTAAACATACAGAAAAGATATTACATGTTATTAATTATATTACAGGAGTTTTAATGATCTTATAATTAATTATATTAGATCCGCATGGATGAATCATTTTTTAATAATTAAATGATGATTGTTTGGGTTAATTTGTGCGATTTTTCGATCGTAATGAACATGTTTTATTTTATTACTAGAAATATGGTCATAAGATTATTATATAATAATAAATATGAGATAATAGATATAAAATTTTCTGTTTCAAAAATAAAAATGGTTTCATGACCATATTTGAAGGTAGAAATGAAAGAAGAAAACATGTCGTTCTTGAATGTGATAAATTAAGACCTCACGAACGACATTCTCTTTAATAAAATAAAAGGAAGGGGGAAAGGGGGTTGGATGAAATAATATACCATTATCATCATAAAATTACAATAGAAGGGTGAGCAAAAATGCTCAGCAAGGGCAAATAAAGGAAATAAAAATCATATCATATCTTTTTGAAAATCATAACCTGCAAAAGAGATCATAATATCTTAACATGGAATAAATCATAGAAGTGAAAATGAGATCACCATAATCATAACATGAAACTTTAAACTTTGTGGCATGCACACATAATCATAGAGAATCATTTCTTGTTAGTCAAGACTCATTGCCAAGACTATCTTAGTGGACAAAGTCCCTTTCTGAATCGAGTAACCCTCATTTCAGTCCTGTTTCACTGAACCGGTATTACCTACCGTTCCATCCCTGTCTATCTCATGAGATATAAAATCTTTACCCAATGCATTGGAGGGAGATATAGGTCCCACCCATCTCATAATTATACCATTCTTATGTGTGCCACAAAATCATAAATCATACATCATTTCATAACCCATGTAATAAAAATGGGATTCTTAAACAACATGACATCATAAAACCATTCATATAAGATAAAGGAATTCATAAAAATAATTCCATCACAACATAGTCAAATCAATTTAAAAATATGGATAGAAACAGAACCCTTTATTATCTTAGATGGAAAATAATTTTGATAAAATACTTGAAATGAATTCTTGAGGAAAATATCCTTTCTTCTTCAAAATCTATTTCTTTTCACAAAACATCATGCAATTTTAAAAGAAAGTGATTTTATTAAAAATAGTCATGAAATCTTTTGGAGGAAGCTTCATGAAAATAAGGCTTTATAAAACCATAAAAATCCATTTGTGCCGTTTAAGTTAAAAAAAACATTCATCGTACTTTTGTCGGAAAAGTCAAAAAGTACCTCGTACGAAAAACGACAAAAGATTCCTTTCATTTATTTTACTAAAAACTCACCGAAGGGTAAAAATGGATTTAAACAATTGTATGTGGATGGAAATAATATTACATATTTATGAAACATGGATGTGGATGATAAAATACACCCCAGTAAATACTTATGAATAAACAATCTCGGATAAAAATGAGATTGTGATATTTTCCCTTACCTTAGGTCCGACATGCTTTGTACGTGTCCGAACCTCCTGTATAATGATTTAAATCATGTTATTGACTTATTCCAGAATCATATTCATTGTTATTATATCATATATGGTCCACTTATGACTTTATATTACCCGTTCTTTTTTAAATTCATGTTAAAGTAGCGTTTTGGGTAAAATCGTCTCATTTGTCGTTCGTGTTTTTAACTTGTAATTATTAATATGATTACTTGGATCATGATTACTTATATCCAGAATGTAAAACATGATTTATATATAATATATATTCATAATATACATATATATAATATATTGATAAATGGAATGAGATACACCGTTCATGGAGACGGTAGTCCGTACGTACGCATTAACGCTGTTTTCGTTTCCTTATTGAATTGAATGGAATTAAGTAGATGAAATACATATAAATATAAATATATCCAGTATCATTATTATTTAATATATTTCATTAGAACTTATTATAAATACTTTATAATCATTCATGAATGGTTAATCATTGAGAATGAATCTCATCGCGTCGTGGAGATGGTAGTCCGTACGTACGCACGAGCGATGATATCGTTCCCATGGTCGTGGAATTGTGTTGAAGTGTTTGTATACTATTTCAGTATCAATATCACTTCATAATAGTTATATATAGTTACTAATTAAACCATTATACCCATCCAATTAATGTGGTGGCGGAAAATAGATTACACCACGGCGTGGAGACGGTATTCCGTACGTACGCACGCGCGGTGATTTCCTTTTTCCGTAGGATGGATAGATGGTGAAATAGGGTTGTTTCATACTTATAATAACATATCAGTATATGAGTGATACTTATGTTATTACTTCATAATGAAACAACCTAATAAGAAGAAGTGGAAGAAGAAATAAAGATGAAAGAATTGGTAACGGTAATTACCTCTTCTTTGAAACGCCTCTTTGAGACCTCCTCTTAGGGAACTAAAATTGGTCTTTGAGGAAGACCAGAACCTCTAGGATTATTCTAGGGAAGAGGAGAAGAGATTTGTTCAGGGGTTGGACGAGCTTGAGTGCTCAAATTGGTGTGAGGAGGAGGGGGAGGAGGTGCCCTTTTATAAGGGAGGAGAGGGGCACTTTAGGAATATCTCAAAATATTATTTTATATTAAAGTCAAAATCGGTTTATAATGGTTCCAAAGGGTCTTATTTCGAATCTAAAGTGGGGATGGGTCGAAATACTATCAACCAATAGGATTTAGACAACTTTATGTTATTATTTTAACCTTATCAATTAGATTTAACTCTAAGTTAAATAATTTAACTTTTACCGTGTCTTTTTGTTTTCTTACACTATATGGTTAATAAACTTACTATAACATGCCAAACGAACCCCAAATTGTTTATTATTAATATATATATCCTTATCTAATTCATTTGGACGAACCTTAGATTTTTAGGAATAAAATAACAATTAATAATATAATATTTTATTTAAAAACTATTTTGTGTCAATTTTGACACTATTTGATATATGATTTTTGTGAAAGTCATAACGGAATTATATGTTCTAACCAAGTTCATTAAATCAACACTAATATATCATAGTAACCTATAAAATTAGTGTACTTCATAGAAAGTCTCAAATTACATTTATTTTGGTGTTTATAACATCAATTATGTCAATATTTCATTAATAAGATAATTACTGCATCATCATTGTGTCAAAATAAATTAAATTATTTAATGTATAAAAATTATAAATAAACTACCATCATGTAGGAAATCTTTTTAGCTTTCTAATGAATATTTATAGTCGAATTTATCTTATGTATAACCACATATTAAAAATGATTTACTTATTAAACTTTGATTTTAACTATTTTAACCCTTCTTTAAATAAATTAATAATAAATGTCCTAATCTAATCCAAGTGGACCTAAATGGTCATATTTTATTCCTAAGTTTGTTTTTGGTCGAATTACACTTGTCCAATAGAATTAGGACATGTGTTAGGGTAATAATAATATCATATTTACCCTTAGTTACCCTATTTACTATTAACCGTGGTAAAAAAAGTAAAAAGTTACTATTCACCAAAAATTATTTTCATCTCATTGAACCACATTTTAGTACTTGATATTAACCGTGTCTGTCGGATTTTCGAAATTCCATTCACAGAAGCGGTAAAATTAAGTTTTATGAAAAATTCAGTTTTTAACCTACCACTTAGTGGTTTCACTATTCATCAAAAATTGAAAGTTTTCAGAAAAGTACCAAAATTTCACCCAAGGCTATAATTGATATTCCGAATTCAAAAATGATTTCTATTTTACAAAATTCCCAACATATAAGTTGCATTAATTAATTTTATAATTAACAACAAATAGCGTGTTTTTAAGAGATAATAACTATCAAATAACTGACACTTGTTTATAACTGGTTTAAATGTGAAATTACATCCAATGTCCAACATTGTATTAAATTGTAAAAATATATTCTAAATATACTTTAAAACCACTCAAATTAATAATTTATAACTATTAATTATTTCGATTGAAAAAGTTGTTTTTAATTAAAATTTAGTAATTTCCACTATTCATCAAAATATGAAAGTTATCCGAAAATTACCAAAATTTCACCTTAGGATAAATTCGATACTCCTAATCCATAAATGAATTCCATTTTGAAAAATAAAATTTACAAAATTTCAAAAAGTGGTTATTACTATTCATAACGGCTAGTTTTAATAATATCTTAATAGCATATCGTTGTTTAGCAAAACTTGGTGTTGTGTACAACACACGCTATCGTGGAAGGTCGCGATTGCGTGTAATTCAAGCCAAGTCAGAGATGTGTGTTGTGAATGCTCTTTTTGGTGTAGTGTATAACACAAGACATTAATGAAATTAAAAAGAATATTTTTCATAAAATCTCGGGGTGTTATAGAGATCATCTTCCAACTGCACCACCTATGAGTTTCGAACATGTGAGGGGTCTAGTATGTACTTCCTCAGTTGTGATACATGAAACAAATCATGAACCTGAGCCATATTCAATGGAAATGAAAGATGATAGGCCAAAGCCCCATGGTGGTTAAGGATTTCAAGGGACCAATATACCTTGGGATTAGCTTCCCTTTCTTCCCAAATCACATGACTCTCTTCCATGGAGAGAATCGAAGGAAGAATTTATCTCCAACATTGAACTCTATGTCCCTTATATGGTTGTCAACATAGATATTTTGCCGACATTGAGCAGATTTGATGTGTTTTTGGATGACTTTGAGCTTCTCTGTCATCTCTTCCACAAGATCAGTTCCAAGTGGATTTCTTTCTCTAACTTCATCCCAACAGGTTGGAGTTCTACATCTCTTTCCATGTAGAGCTTCAAATAGAGCCATCTGAATACTTTAGTGGAAGCTATTGTTGTATGAGAACTAAACCAATGGGATATGATGATCCCATCCACTTTTGAATTCTAGAGTGCAATCTCTTTGCATATCTTCAAGTGACTAAATAGTTCTTTCAGACTAGACATCAGTTTGGGGGTGATAGGTCGGGCTAAAATTTATTTCAGGACTCAAAGCATGTTGAAGGATCCTCCATAATTTAGATGTGAACCATGGGTCATAGTTAGAGACAATTTAGAGTGGAACACCATGAAATATAACTATTTCCTTCACATATATCTTTGCAAGTTGTTCATGTGAAAGGTCTTCCCGAATACTGATAAAATGGGCAGTCTTGGTGAGTTGGTCAACCACAACCCATATCCTATTATCTTCCTTTGACGTCTTTGGGGGACCCGTGTCAATGTCCATAGTAATATTTTTCCATTTCCACATGGCTATATGCAATGGATGCATTATACCTTTTAATTATTGTCACTCAGCTTTAACATGATGACATACCAACCACCTTGATATATATTCCACAATCTCTTTATTCATGTTATCCCACCAGAAGTGTTCTCGAAGATCATGGTATATCATGGTACTCCCAGGATGGATAGAGAATGTTGAGATATGTGCATTGTCCAATAGCTCCTTATTTATCCTGGGTGATGAAGGCACACAAAGCCGTGTTCCAAACTGAATCACACCATCATCGTCAATATGAAACTCTGGCAGCTTCCCTTCATTTACTGCATTCACCCTCTATTGTATCTCCACATCATCCCTTTGTGCTTCTTTAATCTTCTCTTGGATGGACTGTTGCACAATCATTTGGGAAAAGTAGGATGTATCCCCTACCCTTATGATTCCCAAGTCCATTATTTTCATATCTATGAAGACAGGGTCTTTCTCAATCCGTAACATGGATAGGGTACCGGTTCATTTTTTCTTAGAGCATCAACTACCTTGTTCACCTTTCCAGGATTATAGTGAATAGTGAAATAATAATCATTTATTAGCTCTAACCATATCATTTGACACATGTTGAGCTTCTTTTGTGTGAATATAAAAATTAGGCTCTTGTAGTATGTCTATATGTCACATTTCTCACCGTAAATGTAGTGTCGCTATATTTTCAAGGAAAAAATCATGACTTCCACCTCTAGATCATGCGTCAGGTAGTTCTGCTCATGGATCTTCAACTATCGTGAGGCGTAGACTATCACATTATCCATTTTCATTAGTACGCAACCCAAGACGTTCTTTGAAGCATCACTGTATATCACAAAACATTCTCCACTTTTCGGTAGTGTCAGTACATGTGTAGTTATTAGCCTTCTCTTTATCTCCTTGACTCTTCCCTCGCATTCTTCTATCTAGACATAATTCACCCCTTTTCTTGTTAAATTAGATTCCAGTCTTGGAATTCATGGGATGTTTCTCACAAATAGTCGGTAGTACCCAGCTAATCCATGAAAACTATAGATTTCTGTGACATTAGAGGGACTGGGTCGTTCGTCAGTCACCTTTGTTTTTGAAGGATCCACAGAAATTACCTTACTTATGATCACATTTCCCAATAACTTGACATTCTTCATTCAAAAGTATCACTTGCTGAACATGGTGTACAACTTATCCTTTCTTAATGTCTCCCACTCAAGTCTTATATGTTCTTAATGTTCCTCCTTACTCTTAGAGTAGATGAGAGTATCATCAATAAACACTACCACAAATTTTTCAAGGTAATGTCTAAAGACTATTTTCATAAAAACCATGAATATTGCAGGGGTATTAGTAAGTCCGAAGGGCATAAAAAAACTAATTATGCCTATACCTTGTACATAATGTAGTCTTATGAATATCTTCCTTCTTCACCTTTACCCGATGATGTCTAGAATGAATATCCACCTTTGAGAAGTGTTGATATCCTCTTAACTAATCGAACAAGTCTTCAATACTTAGAAGAAGATACTTGTTATTTATGGTGATGATTTTGAGTTCCCAATAGTCGATACATAGCCACATTATTCCATCCTTCTTCTTCACAAAGAGAACTGGTGAACCCCAAGGTGATGCACTAGGGTGTATGAAACCTTTGTCCAGATGCTCTTGCAGCAGCTTCTTTAACTCCTCCAGTTTGATATGAGACATCCTATAGGGACACTTTGAAATAGGAATTGCTCTGGGAATGAGATCAATTGATAAGTCAACCTCAAGATCCTGGGGAATTCTGGGTTTTACTTCGAGAAATACATCACCATATTCCCTTACGATGGTAATTTCTTAACAGATGGAGCTTTCCTTCGACTCAACCATTTGGGTGAGGTATGCTTCTTCAGAAAGAATCAATACCCACACCATTGAAGGATTTTTCAAAGTAGATTCATGATCTTCCTTGAATTTGTAGAGGATAATGGGATGGTTCACAATATAAAAAGATATTTCCTTTTCCAGACAGTTAATATGTTCTCTATATAACAAGATCCAATCAATTCCTATTATAATGTCAAATTCCACCAAGTGATGTATTACGAGATTTTCCAAATGAATCATCCCACATACACTAACAAGAGAAGAGTCAAACACTTGGGTTGAAAGTATTGCACCACTTGGTGTTTTTACAGATATCTCTACATCAAGGTTTTGTGGCATCGATTCTATAGTTCTAGAAAACCTACAAGATATAAAGGAATGCGACGAACCAGAATAAAATAATACTTTTTCCATTCTTGAGTGAATAGTATGTGTACCTTGTAGGACGTAATTATCTTTCTCCAATTCCACAGTAGTGATGGGATAAGCCTTCCCTTATTCCTTTGGCTTCAGTGGTTGATGATGATGATTACCCTCGAGAGATCGAGGTTTAGTGCTCTGGTTTTCATGGTTCCCTAGCTCCCTACAGTTGTAGCATTGAACCATGAGTGGTTCTCTCCTTTCGTCGGCTACATTCTCCTTATTTTTCATGTCTTTTCGACACTCTTAGGCTAGGTGTCCTTCTTTCACACACTTTAAGAATTTCCATGTCACTTTGAGGTAGTTCCCATGGTGCAACAGCTCACATGTTTAGCAAGTGGGTCGTTGAGTTTTCTTCCCACTTTTTTCATTAGATCCTCCAGCTTGAATCTCCATCTTTCGTTTCATATCCCCATAGCCATGGGACTATTCTCCAAAATCCATCTCCACATTGAGGGCACAACGAATAACATCTTCATAACTCCCAAAGTCGCTAATTGACAGAACCTTTCGAAGGTGTGGTTTTAATCCACTAAAGAATCTATAAATTTTTCTATCATTGTTGATAACAAAACTTGAAGCATAACCTGCAAGCCTTGTCAAATGTTCATCATAGGTTGTGACTGATTTACGTTATTTTTACTTGATCTCTATGAATTCTCTCTCCATATTCGTTAGAAGAGTTCTTGGGAAATACTTGTTAAGTAACATTAACTTAAAGTCTTCCCATTCCATCTTTTCAATTTCCTTACTTGGCTTGGTGTTCTTAATCAAATCCCACCATTGATCAGATTCTCCATCTAGATGATAAAAGGCTAGGGTCACCTTCTTCGTCTCGGAATAGTAAAAAATATAAAAGGTCTTATGCATGGAGTTGACCCACTATTCTTCAACTAGTGGATCATGAGATCCACAAAACGTCAGTGGTCGTTTCTGCATAAAACATTTGATAGCCAGTTTCTCCCTCTTTGGTGATGGAGAAAGTTCCCCATTATCATGGTTATTGTTAGTAACATGAGATAATTGGGTAAACATCGCCAAGAAGTTTTGAACTCCACCTCCCAAATGATGAACTATGATCATAATTTTAAATATAAATAAAAAAATTAAATTCACTTATTTATTCCTAAAATGATGGGGCAAAAATCTACAATATATTGTTGTAAAATATATTTTTTCTTTATTACATTAATTTTTAGTTTTTATTTTTTTAAAAATCATTTGATGATCATCTCAATAAATTTAGATAACCAAAATAATTATTTTTGGATCAAAATAATTTATTTCCAACAAATCAACTACCCGTGATCCCCATTGTGACCTGGTAATTCTGTTCAATCATCATTTTACAAATAAACAAAAAAAAATTAATTTCTGGTTTGTGTTTTAAATTTTTTTCTTCATGATTGAATGATCTAAAAATATCATCAAAATAATTGTATTTTTTTAGTGAATGAACAAAAATAATTTATATATTACTGAAAATTGATAAATATTAATGACTATATAGTTATATTTAACCATAAAAACATATTTTAAAATAATTTATGTATTTTGTTCGATGAATCTATAATTTCTAAAAGAAATAATTAAAATTATTTTGGATATTATATTCGAAAATTTATGAAATATATCACAAAAAATAGTACACAAGAACACAAAAAATGGAAATTTATAAAGGAAATTACTATTAATTTAAAATAAATTTTAACCATTTTTCTCTATTTTCTCAACATTACAAAGATTTTAAATACTCTACACACTCAAAACATGAATAATGTTTTGTCCGATGAGTAAATCATGCTAGAATATATTTAGAAATCATGTTTAGGTGATTATATATTATGTTTTTTATCTAGTATAGAATATGACCTTAAGGATACATTTGGTATGTGAATAATTATTATCATAATTATTAGATAGTATTTTTCACAAAAAATATTCATGTAGTATTTGGAAGAAATGTATTATAATACTACATTTTTCATTTCAATCCAAATTATCTTATTAATAAAAAAAATTAAACACTTTTATATAGTTTATTCACATCCTAAGAAAGGTTACAGGGTTAATGATCCAACTCTATCTATGGGTCTTTTTCTTGAGGATTATAATGTGATTGTTTTTATTGATGGTGACACATTTGGGAGAACCGATGCATTATATTAATAAAAAGACACTACATAATGGGAAATAATTTCAAATACATTCAAATACACATGATTATTCTACATATACAGTCTGACATATTACATATATTTTCTAAACAATCTTCTAATGTGAGTGCTTCAATCATTCTATTATATCACTAACAATAAAAATATTCTATAGGGTATATGCTCATTCCCCTGTTTAATGTGATTTTTTATCAACTTTTCAATAATTTTCATATTATTGTTCATAGGATGAGTTTCTATAATGTACAAAACGTTTTTTTATGTCCTTAAAAAGAAATACTGATTTTTCATTTTTTTTCAAGGAGATGTATCTTTTAGTTTTATGCTCTACAGATTTTGTAAGATCTTGTAACATGATTGATGTTTATGATGTTCATGAGAGATACAATATTGAGGCTAAATCTAATATAATTGACCATGGAAAATGGTTCAAGCATCATTTTACCCATAAATTCTTAGACATATTAATGATTGAGGGAATTCAATTCACCACTTACTATGTTGTGACGTACGTATTAGGTTTTATTATTCATTTGATGTTTGGAATATTCATTTTTTTTATTTTATTATTATTCTATTCAATATCATGTTCGTTTTTTGATAAAATGTTGTTTGATATGGATGGATATTAAATACAAAGAAACCATATCCAAAATGATAGAAATTTTTATGGTATAATTCCCCTATTTTATACAAGTGCTTTGATTTTAGTGACCCTTTTAGGGGTAAGGATATTCTATGATCCTTACCTCATAATTTTCATTTCTCTACTACATTATTTTGATGAATTTTTAATATTGGTCTAGCCTCTTTTATAATCACATCCTAATCCATGATTTATTACTTTAATTTTATGATTTAATCGACCATGGGAATGATAATGAAAGATAAACTAAATATTAATAAAGATTCATCACAAATATTCTAACATAATTATCAAATTATAAATTGAGAATTTAATTTAATGTGAGATTATTTATAGTTGGATCATGAAAATTTTTAAAGATTGCATAATATATACAAGATATATTAGTCTTCAACATGTGTTTTATAGTTATAAATGAGAAAAAAAATCATTTTTTACATTAAGAAAACTATTAGTGATCCATTTTTGATGTGTAGAAAACACCAAACATCAATATGATTCATTTTGTGGATGGTATAACTCATAGTTCATGTTTTAAAAGTAAATGTTTCATTTTAGTTTAAAACACGCATCACATAGTCAAAACAAAAAAATTATATTGTTTTGAAAATGATAGAAAATGATCCAGAGTTAATTTTTTGAATATAGAAACTGATGTCACATAAATATGGCACAAAATGTGTCCAGTATGGCTCCTAGTTTGTATTTTATATATAGAAGTTTCATTTTATTTTAAGACATGGATCACACTATCGAATCCTTGAAAATGATTTTCATTATTTTAATATATTAATTTAATAATTTATTATTCATTTTTTACATGTAGGAATTTATTTCACATAAATACAACACAATATGTGGCTAGTATAAATCAAAGTGTTTTTTCAATTTGAATGTTTCATTTTAGTCAAAAACACACATCACCCTATGAATATTATGATAATGAGATAAAATTGTCTAAAAATATGTGAAAAGTAATATATAATTTATGTTTGACTTAGAGAGATCAATCATAAGTCAATCTGACACATGATGTGGGTTTTATGGCTCAAAGTATTTTTTTCAAAATTAATGTTCTATTTTAGTTCCAAACACAAGTCACATAGACAAAACTAGGAAATGAATCTCATATTGTCTTAATGAATTATTAAAATGATCACAAATTCATTTCTGATATGTAAGAGTAACTCACACATTAATTTAAATGATTATATTGCTATTGTACCCCAATATAAGTTTCTTCATATAAAAACTTCCATTTTGGTCTAAAATGTGCATCGTATAGTCAAATTGAAAAAATGAGCTCTGAATTTATTGAATCATTAAAATAAATATCCAAAATTAATGTGTGGTATTTATGAATTAAATTCTTTTCAATCCAATACATGGTATAGAATATAAGACTCAAAGTTCACATCTTTAATATAAAAGTGTCCTTTTAGTTTTAAAAATAAGTCTCATATCCAAATCCTAGAAATTAATGTTGTTTTTTTATGATTTTTAGGTAAAAAATATACATAATTCATTTGTTGTTTTTATGAATTTAACTCATTAAATCCATTAAATGTCATATATGGTGTGACTGAAAATTAATTTTTACATATTAAATGTTTTACTTTAGTTTAAAACATGTTTCACATAGAAAAACCGAGAAAATTATATTATATTTTCTTAAATCATTGTAATGAAATCCAGAATTTAGGTTTGATTAATAGTAATCAATAAAAATAAAATCATATGTACCATGTGTGTTATTTAACTCAACGGAAATGTTTTCAGTATAAAAATTTCATTTTAGTTTAAATCACACATCATATATCAAGTTTTGTGAAAGAAATCTCATATTGTCTTGATAATTTATTAAAATGGTACAAAATTTATTATTTACATTTAATAATTAACCACAACCCAATCTGAGACACTATGTGGCTTGATGGAATAATAAGTTTTTTATTCACATAAAAGTCTAGTTTTTTAAAAAAAAATACAAGAAAAAGAAAAAACCTGATAATAAGATTTGATTATCTTGAATCATTATAATAATTCTATATAATTATTGTTTGATGTTTAGTAATTTACCTCATAAAAAATTGAGACCCAATGCGAATGGTATTACTTAGGGTATATTTTTTCAATATAAATTTTTCATTTTAGTTTACAACACGTGTGGAAAATCCAAAAAATAATAATATGATATTGGAGTATCTTATCACATTAGAAAAACTATCCCTAATTCATTTAAGATATGTATGAATTGATCTAACTTCAATAAGATATATTATATAGTCGGTATGACTCGAATTACATGTTTTCACCTTAAAAAATCTATTTTAGTCTGAAGCACACATCAAAAAACCAAAATGAGATAATGATATAAGATTGTTTGTTAAAATTAGAACAACGATTCATAATTTCTCTATGAAGTGTATGAATTTACTAATTTTAAATCTAAATCATGATGTGGCCATTTTGACTATAAGTGGGTGTTCATAATATAAAATTTTCATTGAATATTATGTGACACGTCACAAGGAAGAAACTAAAAAATGAGCCTATATTTCCTTCATACATTTCGAAAAATACCCATAATTAATTTTTGAACTATAGTAATCATCCACATGTCATTCTGACACATGATTTTCCTAATTTGACTCATTTTGTGTTTTAACATTTAAAGTATAATTTTCTCTACAAATACTTCACCTAAAAATTGAGAAAAAAATATTCTATTATCTTGAATCATTTTTACAGCATTTCATAATTCATGTGTGATGTTTAGGAAATGACCGCATGTCAATATTATGCACAATGTAGTTTGTATGGATAATCGATTTTTGTTTAAAATAAAAAAGTGCCATTGTTGTTTAAAACAAATGTTACATATTTAGAACCATTAAAAATATTTATGTTTCCTTTATAAATTTCAATATACATATATAATTTATTTTTATTGTGTAGGAATCGAAAACAAATCAATTCGATATACAATGAAATAAGAATGAATAAAAGTGCGTGTTATCACAAAATAAAAATTCATTTCACTCTAAAACATGTGTCACAAAGGAAAAAACGACCATATGATCTTTTATGGTTGAGAATATTTTGTAAAATGATTGATAATTCATTTATAATGTGTGGTAGTTGACTAAATATCAATTGGACACATGACATTAATGGTATAAATCAAAATTCATGAATTTAATATCAAAGTTCAATTTTAGTTAAAAACATGTTCCACATATCCAAAACAGAACAAAAAATCATATATTGTCTCGATACATTAATAAAAAAATACATAATTCATGTTTGATGTCCAATAATTTATCACACACCAGTCCGATATATGATGTTCATGGTTTGACTCAAAGTGCTTGTTTTAACATTACAAGGGTAATTTCATTTAAAAATATGATCTTGTAGTTAAATCGAGTACTTAGGATCAAGTAGTCTATATACTTTATGTATGGGGAGAATAATATATTCGTGACATATATGTATGAACCACACATTAATTCGACACATGATGGGGCTAGTAAGATTCAAAATAGATGTTTTTACATTAACATATCATTTTTGTATAATGATATAATTATAAAGGACTATTTGAGAGAGTATGGTCACTAATCACTAATTATATCATTTAATTATACAATAATTAACTATATATATTATATATATTATTATTATTTATCAATGAAATTAATAATTGATAATATAATCATTAATTACTAGTATAATTATTTAGTATTGATTAATTTATAATTAAAAATATTATAATTAATATTATAATTAATATCATAACATATAAGATCATTAATATATTTAGAAACTAACAATATAACTTTTCAATAGTGTACCATACGCCATTAAAATTATTTTCGGGTTTCAATGAACTTTTACAAAAATAAAATTGTATTTTATTGAAGAGATGAACTTTTGTAAAAAGGATGATCATTAAACACAGCTTTCAATCAGAGTTTTCTATTTTTCATATTGGTTATTATTTATTTATTAATGGTTTATATCACATAATTGTGGACGTTTGAATGAAAATTTTGAATGTAAATAATGGTGAAAATTTATATTTTCATTTAAATATGGTTTTTTATAACAGTTTTATTCTGTTCTGGTTATATTGTATTTTAATTTTTCTTGTAATCATTTTTTAATAACCATAATTTCCATGTAATTTTTTTAAATATATGGAATTATTTTGACTCTTAAAAAATTTACGGTGCGTGATTCCTAGGCACAGTATGCCTTGGATGAATTTTTGAACATTTGTTCAGGTACGTTCAGTAAACGTGTGAGTGGTGTTTTCTAGCTTTTGAACTGTTGCTGGGATTAAATATTTTAGGGAACCGTTGAATCAATAGTGACCTTATTCACTTAATTGAGGCTTTAATCCGAGCGCAGTTTATCTAGATAAAAATTTATGTTTTGTGACTTTTTAAATGAAATAAAATAAAATAATTTATTTAATTTATTTCACAAACCTCTAACGTACCAATTAAGGGGTGGGGACGGTGGTGTGTCTAGCCATAAAATGTCTTGACCTGCTCTCCTTTAGTAACGAAGACATTGGGGGAAATTAGGAAGCTTCCTAATTATTGAGCCCCCATTATTTTCCCATGCCGTTACCTAACCTCCCAATTTCCAATATATATGGAGGTCGGGAAGAGGTATAAGAGAGATTCACCAAGCGGTGAAGTGCTGAAGGAACACTGCCACACTAGACCCATGGAAGAAGAAGCCAACCAAGTGGGAGGTGATGGTCGGCAGTGAACCAAAGGGTGACGTGCGAGTGGCGTCTTTGGGAACCGGTCGCGGGAATGAAGAACATGATCCACCTTCAAGCACAGATGTTTCTCCAACATTTTGAGGTAGGGGTTTGATTCTCATTTAAAATTAATTTGAATTTATTTAACTCCCCTAATATCCTCCATAATAATAACTAACGCGGAGGGAATGGGCCTAACAAACCCAGCTCGAAACCTCAACTATCTTTCTATTCATGTGCCTCCATGGAATACCGTGAGCATGTCGACACATGCCATGAGATGAACGTCGTAGTTCATCATCCATGGCGAACAAAAGAGGTGGTCGGCACAACGACCATCCACGGGAAGGGGAAAGCATGACTGCCACATCGTCGGTGAATTGAAGCCGCGGAGGAGGCATAACACACCTCCAGTGGGTTCTGCTGTGTCTGATCAGTGCCCACGCAGTGTCGTTGCCTCGAAAACCGAACGACCTCTGGGCCGTTCGGGGATCCAGGAGACCAGGGTGTTTCACCCTGTCATGTGTTTGACTGAACCGGGCCATCACCCTTGGACCATGTCACCACCCTCGATTTGGGTCGCCGCCCTCTAACTGAGCCACTACCCTCATGTTGGGCCGCCACCCTCGGACCAGGGCGCCTCCCACGGAGGGGGCCACCAGTCTCGAGCATGGTCACCGCCCGCAGTCCGGGTCATTGCCCTCAGTGTAGGGCACTTCCCTCATGCCTGTCTGCTGCCATTAAACTGGGATACCACTCTCGAAGTAGGCCACCGACCACACGATGGGCCAGTGCCCTCATACTGGGTCGCCGTCTCGGTGGGCCGCAACCCTGAGGGTGGGTCGCCGCCCCACACGGGTCATGTCTCCCCTTGAGGGTCACACTATTCTGGTCAGGCAGCCCTATTTTGGTCGGCCCAGTAGTACGGACCGCCCCTCTTGCAGGTCGGACCTGACATTTCCCTAGCAGGCCAAGTTAACCTGTTCCCCGCCTAGACCTAGTCGGGCCGGGTCGGCCGACCCGGTCGCACCAAACCAAAGCCCCAATAGAACCCAAATACACTGAAAGGACCATAATGTGAGAAAAATATGACTATTTGATGAATCGTCTATGGTGTTTGGACCCTTGGAGTGAGACAATCCCTTATCCTACATCATTTTAGTTTTGGAGAATCATGGAGTATGGATGGGTTGGATCGTATTCGAATCCAACTGGGCCCTCTCCACGGAAATGCCAATAACTTACAGATCGGGCGTCCGATTGATGCAAATTTTGTTGCATTGTAACCCTTATAACATGGTAGATCATCAGTTTAATTCTTTTTGAGACTTCATGCGGGTTGAGAATTGACTGATTGCTTGGGTAGAAGTTCTCCCAAGGAGAATACGTACGGAACCCTACGCCTAGCTGAGACCTGATTACTGCTGACTTTTTGACTCAGAATGACTCGGTGGCCATGGTATACTATGGAAAAGAGTACCTCATCATGTCACAGTGGGGAGAAAACATGGTACAAGATTAGGAGGAGTACCTTAGCAGGCCACAATGGGGGAGGGAAGCTCTGTGTGACCCGGAATACCCACAGTATGTGATGGGGAGAAGTACCTCCTGAGGTTAAGGTTAGTGGGAAGTGCCACTGTGTGACATGGTAGGCACACTATACTTGATAATGGAGTATTTTTCAATAAAATGATTCATTTATGATGTGACTGGGGATGTTACATGGTACTACTCCAAGAATAAATCGTAGTATGAGCTGTCATTACTTTGTGCTTGTGACTGAGAATATGAAAAGTGGTACTTTACATGGGTGGTAATTAACCTTCATGGTGTTACCCTGTGGTTTTTCCTTGTGGAACTCTTGTAGACCTTAAGGGTCTCGGGGTCCCCACTAATTATCATTATACTCACTCCTGCACTGGATTCGCCCGCAACTTATTGTGTTTTGTGAAGATGAAGAGCTGCTGGGCTAATTCATGAGGGAGCAAGGACTAGGCAGTATGTGGAGGAGACAGGCATGAGTGGAGTGATGAGGAGCTGGTCTATACCTACCACACTGGTAGGATCCTCGGACGATGGCCCAGTACCTGTTTTCTATTTTTTTTGTTGTATTTTTTCTTTCAGTTTTACTTGTACTCTTATTGTTAGTCTTGTATTTCGGTCCCTTATACATTCTGGACTCATTTACTACAACAGTTTACTTCACAGTTGCTTCTTGTTGTTTTCTCGGACTGTGTGTTAGTATAGGTTAAAGGCTATGCCTTCCCGTTTTATAGAATACACATTTCAGTGCTAGTCGCCAATCCCTAGCCTATGGAAGGTGGGAATGGGGTAGTCATGGAACGTCCCCGGTGGATGGGTCGTGACAATGTGGTATTAGAGGAGTCAGTTCTACCAAAGAACTAGGACTCTAATATTTCATCTCTAGAAATAGTGTTATATGTTATAAGTGTGGTTTTTAGTTCCAGGAGTCCAGTGTTGGTGCAGAGGTCGACTTATCCATACACAAGGACCCTGAGTTCCGATTTCTGACTTAGTGCATGAAAACACTAATTGTGGGTGATTTGAAAATTATTTCTTATGTTTTCTGGAGTCTGATCACCAGGTATAACTTTTAAATAAGTCACACCTATTTCTTTTATGGATTCCACCACAAATAAAAAAACTTACGTTTCCTGAGAGAGTACAAAATGATGGCCCACCAAGTGATGAGGGCTCATTGTAGGGCGCCCATACGGCATTGGCACCATTTTGTGTTGTACCAAATGCACCACCAGTCATTGGATTGCCATTGCCACCAACCCCACAAGCAGAGTGTGCATGCTGACTGAGCATGTTTCATGAGTTCTAGTAGTAGAGGGATCCGTATATTTCGAGGAGAGATAGACTAGCACGCGGCTGAGGATTAGCTGGAGGCTATGTCTAGAATTTCTACTTAATGGGGTCACCATCAGATTTTATGGTGATACTAGAAGCCATCCATTTGCAGGAGGCAACAAAGAGATGGTGGAGCCTGATTCTCCAGATACGCGACAAGGCAACCCTTACTAGGGATTAATTCCTAGGCCTTTTCATGGAAGATTTCATCCCAATGACCTTATGCTCTATACATATATATGAGTTATTGCACTAAATCCAGGGCAGCATGACAGTGGCCTAGTACTCGGTGAGGTTCACTAATCTTTCCTGCTAAACCACAGACATGGTACAAGACCCATTTTTTAAGGCCTATACATTTGAGAAGGGTCTCCTATAAGAGATCATAGCATCGATTGTATCACTCATCATTCTACTGAGGGATGGGGTTCTTGAGCATTAAATTTTCGTGGAGAGCTTCCTAGCTGACCAGACACCAACAGTGAGAGCTACCACTAGATGACAGGTAGTCAAGTCGTCTACAAAAGGTAGTGTGAAAATAAACTAGAGGTCCAAGAGGAAAAGACATTCTGGTAGATGACCTCATGTAGCAAAGTTAGAGGTGCCAAGTTCATAAGGTAGAGGAAGATGGGAGAGGGACACATAGTGTTTCATGTGTGGTGAGTAGGGTCAAATGTATTGCAACTGGCAGTCTTACTATACCAATGAGCATCTGATAGTCGAGGGGACACCCAAACAGAGGTAGAGGTTCAAGTGAGGAGGTTCTTCGGGTGGCGGATGTGGTAGAGTAGCTGACTGGGTAGCTGGTGGTAGGAATTATTTTTAGATTCTTCTGCCACTACCGCCAGGGGGTCAACCCTGACCATAGGGATCCAAAAGATAGGGATTGGATCAGCTCTAGGTAGTTGAGGCCTATGACTATGGTGCTCCGGAAATTATTATAAGTATGATCTATATCTACTCCACCTTAGTTGTTGCAATTATAATCACATGTTTCAATCATTCTTTTTCTTCCACGGCCCTCGTTCAGAGGTTGGAGATTCTGGTAGATTCATTGGCTTGATTATTACAGCCGGAGACTCTGATGGAAGCGGATTCGAGTGTTACAAACTGGTGCGGGAAATGTGAGCATACTCTAGGAGGTGAGAGCTTCATCTAGAATCTCCCAGTAGCGGCATCGAGGTCTTACGAAATCATATTGGGTATTGACTGGTTATCCACAGTCCATTCTCAGATTGACTATATTTTCCATAATGTGTGTTGTGTCTGCATGGAAGAGACTATGTATTCCTTCACCGTCGAGATGGAAACCATTACAGCACAAGATGGACTTACCCAGAGAGGTGTGTAGCTGATTATTAATCAATTGGAAATACTTACCCTTAGAATAGTTGATGTAGAGAGTCCGAGATATCCTATAGTGGTGGACCAGTATGCCAATGTCTTTCCTGATGATGTTCCAGGACTACCTCTACACAGATAGGTAAACTATTACATCGACATGTCACCCAGGATGACACAAAAATATACACTATCATATCAGATGGTTCCCACGACGTGTCGTGAGTTACATGTACAGTTGGAGGACATGTAAAGAAAGGGGCTCATAAGACCCAGTGTTTCTCAATGGGTAGCCCTGATTTTGTTTTCCATTACATAGATGAAAGTTTAAGAAAATGTGTGGACTATCGGCACCTAAACTATGGGACCATTATGAACAAATATCTTCTCTCGAGGATTGATTATAATTTCGATCTACTGAAGGTATCTCATTGGTTTTCAATGATAAACCACCGATCCAACTATCATCAGTACAGGATACGAGATGAATATATGCAGAAGATGGCCATCAGATGTCGGTATGGCCATAATGATTTTTCATTATGCCTTTAGGCATGACCAACACCCCATTAGTGTGCATGGGACTGATGAATACGTTCATTCAGCTATACCTAGATCTCTTTGTGGTGGTTTTCATAGATGAAACCATGGTATACTTGGTGACAGAGGAAAAGAATTCCTATCATCTACAGATAGTTCTAGATATAGTTTGATAGCAGCAGCTATATAGTAAACTCTCTAAGTGATAGTTTCGGGTATGAGAGGTCAACTTTATTGGACACATTATCTCAGAGGCTGGAGTTGCAGTGGATCCAACAAATATAGATTATGTGTTGACTTGGAATCCATCCAGGAGCATGATGGAGGAGCAGAGTTTCCATGAGTAAGCTGGATACCACCAGAGAATCGTGCCTGACATTTCTGAAGTTGCAGCACCCTTGTCATCTTTGAGAAATAAGGGAAATCCTTTCCTTTGGATGGATAAATTCCAAAAGATTTTCATGGATCTGAGGTAGAGAATGAAGAGTACCCCCATCATGAGGATGCTAGAAGAGGGAGTTGGGTATATTGTCTATTGTGACGCATCAGGGACTGGGCATGGATGTTCCCTGATGAAGGAGAAAGAAGTGATAACTTATAGTTCATGAAAGATGAGACATCACGAGTATAACTAAAATAACCATGATCTAGAGTTACCAACTGTGGTATTTTCTATGAAGATGTGGTGACATTACTTGATGGGTGACTGTTTTATAGTCTACTCAGATCACAAGAATCTCAGGTATATCTTCTCTCAGAAGGACCTGAACTTGAGACAACAATGATTGATAGTGTTTCCCAAGGGCTATGACTTTGATATAGTCTATACTCCTGAGAAGGGGAACATGGTAGCAGGTGCATTCAATAGGAGTTTTGGGCTACAGATGTTGTGTGAGGTGACAGAGCAGCTAGTTGGGTTGTAGATATCCTTCATAGATAGATATGGAGCCGCATACATCTATTCTATGACAATTACACCACAACTATTTCAGCGAGTAAGGGAGGCGATGTTTGGGGACACTAACTACGAGTCTCGTCGAGCTCAGATATCCCCAGGGTAGGCACCTGATGGATTTTTTAAAGATGAGGTTCACGTCATCCTCTTTAGAGGGCGTACCATTGTAGCACTGCGCTACGAGAGGTGGTGTTGTGGGAGTTTTATATGTCCACTCTAGAAGTACATCCTGGTGTGGTGAAGATGTTCTAGGACATCCGGCGTCATCATTGGTGGCTAGGGATTAAGAAGGATGTATAATAGTTTGTTTCACGATTCCTCACTAGTCAGCATGAGAAGGCTGAGAAACAGGTTCCATCATGATTTGCTCAGCCACAAGTGGTGCTGATGTGGAAGTGGGATGTGATCTCCAAGGACATTTTGACAGGTCTTCCACATATTTCAAGGGGACCAGATTCAATATGGTTAATCATTGAACAACCCACCAAGTAAGCCCATTTCATACCTATCTGGGAGCATGGATTTGTAGATGGCTTGGGAAGCCTCTACGTATAAGAGAACATGCAACATTATGGGGCTCCATCAATGATCGTCTATGACCGTGAGCACATTTTACATCCCGGATGTGGAAGGGATTGCAGGAGGAATTCAGGACATAGCTACTTTTGAGCACTTCCTTTCATCCTCAAATGGATGGTCAGATAGAGTGTACCATTCAGACGTTAGAGGATGTTCTTCATGCATGTGTCCTAGATTTTTCTCGTAGATGGGAGGATCACTTGCCCTAGGTGGAGTTCTCTTACAGAAAATGTTACCACTCCACCATCTGTACGAATCCATTTGAGGCCCAATATGATCGAACGTGCTATTCAACTCTATATTGGATAGACCTAGGGGAGTTGGGAATTATTGGTCCCTAGTTGGTACGAGTTACCATTGAGAAGGTGCAGATCAACCAGGAGTAAATTAAGACTAGATAGAATATGGATAAGTCATATTATGACACAAGAAAGAGATCTTTGGAGTCCCAGGATAGTGGCCACATTTTCTTACTAGTATCTCCTTGATGGGAACTACAGAGATCTGGCTGAGGCGGCAAGTTATCACTGAGGTATATCAGGCCATTTCTGATACTTTTGAGGATAGTCAAGGTGGCATACCACTTGGTACTTCCTCCGCAGTTGGATAAGGTGACTTCATCTTCCATTTAACCAAGTTTAGGAGATACACGCATTACCCATCCCACGTTATCGACCCCAGTAAGTTGGACATATATTATGGGAAAATGATTACAGAGGTTCCAGTATAGATTGAGGATTGATAGGAGTGGGTCCTTTGTGGGTGGTCGATACCTCTGGTTCACATTCTCCAGCAGCAGGGGAACCTCTAGGAGAGCACATGGGAGTGGGAGGCTTAGATTTGTGCTTAGTACCACTATTTTTTCCTTAGTCTATGTTTTAGGTTTTAAGGACAAAAAGCCCTAATGTGGGGAGACTGTCCGTTCCAGGATTTCCATGTAATATTTCTAATTATATGGAATTATTACATGTCTGCAAAAATTGATAGCACGTGATTCTAAGTCCTGGTGTGCACAAAATGAATCTCTAAACTTATTTATGTATGTTCAGTATTCACGTGAGAACAGTTTTCTATATTTTGAACCATTTCTCAGAATAAATATCAAAGGGTAGAGTTGCATCTACAGCCCTGAGATTCACTTAAGAGGGGATTTACTTTGATTGTAGTTGGTCCAAATAAAAGGTTTTGTTAAGTGACATTTCAAATTCTATGAAATAAAATAATTTTGTTATTTTATTTCATAAACCTCCAATGGAACAATTAAAGTGAAGGTTCGATGGTGTGTTAAACCATTAAATGGCTTGACCTTCCAACCATATGTAAAAACGACATTGGGGAATTTTTTTTTATTCTTAATTATTGAGCCTCATTATTTACCCACACTGTTACCTACCCTACCCCTCTTTTATATATAACGATCTAAGGAAGGGGTATAGAAGAGATTCACCAAGCAGTGAATTACGGGAGGAACACCGCCACACCATACTCGTGGATAATGAAGCCGACCAAGTGGGTGGCGACGGTCAGAACCGAACCAAAGGGTGAAGTGTGAGTGGTGTCTTTCGAAACATGTTAGGGGAACAAAGAACATGATCTAGCATCAATAATAGACGTTCCACTGATGTTTTGAGGTAGGGGTTTCAATTCTCATTTCCAATTCATATGAATTTATTGATCTCCCTTAATATCCCCCATTATACGAGATAACGTGAAGGGGGTAGGCATAACGAACCTGGCCTGAACCCTTTACTATTTGGCTATCCTTGCCCAACTTTGGAAGACCTCAAGCACATCGAAGCATGCCGCAAGTGGAAGGTTGCGTCTCATCAGCCGCGGCAAACGGAGGAGGCGGCCAACACGACTGCTGGCCGTGAGAAGGATTGTGGCAGGAACTTCACACCATCGGCAAATGGATGTCATGAACGAAGTTGTGGATGAGGCTGAACAAGTATCCAATGGGTTCTATGACACTGTCACCTCACAAAACATACGACCTCCGGGCCTTTTGGGAATCCAAAATATTGTGGGGTTACACCTCCCTGGCATCGGATCGAGCCTCCGGCCTTGGACTTTTCTGCAAACCTTGGACCGGGTTGTGCCCCTCGCGTAGGGCCACTGCCCTCGCATCGGGACCCTGCTCTTGTGCATGGCCACCGCCCTCGAGCCAGGCAGCCGCCCTCGGGTCAAGACACCACCCTCCTATTGGTCCTCCGCCCTCAGTCTGAGCCGCTGACCTTAGACAGAGCATCGACCATCAGACCGGGCCGACGCCCTTAGACCGAGCCTCCACCCTCGGACTAGGTTGCCTCCCTCATTCTGGGAAGCTTCCCTTGGACCAGGCCGCAACAATCATACCGGGCCGCCGCCCCCGCATAGGCTAGTCCGCCCCTTTCGGGCCACCACATTCTGGTCTAGCCTCCCATACGGGCCACCCCTCTTTCCAGCCGGAACAGACATCAGACCAACGGGCCGAGTTAATCTCAGCCTAGCCTTGATAGGTTTAGGCCAATTCGGTCCAAACCCGGGCCCCAACCGGGCTGAGAAACACTCAATTGACCTTTACTTCAGAACCAGACACCCGTTTGATAAAACTGTTTGCGACATTGGGACCCTTCAAGCAAGATAGTCCTTTTATTCTTATTCCATTATAGTTTTGGAGAAACAAGGAGTATGGAAAGGTTGGATGACACTCGAATCCAACTGAGCCCTTGGATCTAAAATACCAATAAGTCACAAATCGGGCGTTTGATTGACCTGTTGTCTGTTGCGTTAGAACCTTTATGACATGGTGGATCATCAAGTTACTTATTTGTGAGACATCTTTCTAGTTGAGATATAACTAATTTCATGGAGAGCGGTTGTCCCAAGTGCACTACGTATGAAACCCTGTGACTATTTGAGACTGGACGACTGATGACTTTTCGACTCGGTGTGACTCGACGACCACGGTAGGAGATAAGAAGGAGTACCTTAGAGTGCCACAGTTGGGAGAATTTTTTGTATGAAATGGGGAGAAGTACCTTAGAAGGCCACGTTGGGGGAGGTAAGCTCTGTGTGACCTGGAAGACCCATGGTACGTGATGGGGAGAAGTACCTCTGTAGTTCAATTATAGTGGTATGCACCACTATGTGACACGGTAGGCCCAATGTACTCAATAGAGGTTGAGTTCTCTAGCATATGAGGTGTTAAATAATGTGACTATGGATGTTACATGTTACATCAAATAGAATAATTCCAGGTGTGAGGTGTCTTTACGTTGTTCTTGAAATTGAGGTTATGCTATGTGGTACTTTATGTCTGTGGTAATTTTCCTTCATGGTGTTACACTGTGGATTTTCATTGTGGAACTCTAGGATAACTTTGTGGTCACAAGGTCCCTACTAAGTATCATTATACTCAACCTTACACGGGCATCACCCACACTTTGTTGTGTCTTGTTCAGACAACGAGCAGGTGTGCTGAGGCTTTAGGGAGCCATAACTAGGCGATACACGGAGGAGACATGCAGACGTGGAGTGCTGAGGAGTTGATCTGTACCTACTCTTCAGATAGGATCCTCAGAGGATGACCATATAGCAGTTTTCCCTTTTTCATTTGTATTGTTCTTTTAGATGTACTTGTACTCTTACAATTGGGATTGTATTCTGGCCCCTTTTAATTTCATCTTTCATTCAGTACAGCATTTTCCTTCACAGTTTCTTTCTGTTGTCTTCTTGAACTGTCTATTTTTATAGTATAAATGAAATGACATCCCATTTTACGGATTACACCTTTCAGTGCTAGTTTCCAGCCTCTGGCCTATTGAAGGTCTGTTTGGGGTAGTCACGACACGGGCCCCGTGGGATGGGTCATGAAACATTTTTTTTCTTTTATGGGATTATTTAAAGGTTTTATCTTTTTAGCATATACTATTTCATATATCAGTGTGATAAAAAAACATAAAAATTCAACGTTTAAGATTTCTAATAATGATAGACTTGATGAACTCTAATAGAGGTCTAATTTTTTTGATGCTCGACATGTTAATTATTTTATGTAATGAAAAATATCAATTCTAGTACTAATATAGATGGCCACAAATATAATGTTTCAGGATGAATTATATGAGAAAAATAGTCCTCAATGGATTGTTTAATTATTATTGGTTGACATATCATCTACATATCAAATTAGTTTTTTTAACATTTTATTTTCCATTAGATACATATTATTCTTTATATGACATCACATACACTTTCTAAATATTTATGAAATATTCAGTATATATTATTTTAAAGAAATTTTGGATAATAATTTTCATTATTTTTTAAGATTAAAATGGGTAATTTATTCCATAATTTGTGATTCATAACAGTAATCAACTCATGAATTATTATATTTAGGATTTGAGTGATTCACAAGACATCACCACCTATCCTAGAGGGGTTCTTTTGGTGAAATTTTAGGAAAAATTATATTTTTTATTGATTATATGAGATTAGTTTTATAAAAAAAATTAATGAAATTGACATGAAAATAACTAATTTAATAAATTTCATATGATTTTAAAATGAATTGATAAAAATATTCTTACTTTTAAATTTTCTTTTTTACACATCAACGATGCTTAATTAGGTGATGAGGAATATATAAATAATTTTATGATATAATAAGAATATTTAAAGTTATAATATTCAATGAAAGTGTCTTCAAATACCATAATCCATATTAGAATACCAGAAAAATATGAAGTGATCAATTTATATAAGAAATCAAATAAAACATGTGAAATGATTAGATAGTTTACAGAAGAAATAATTCCAGCTAAATTTCATGTTAACCAACCAAGCGGTTGGTAAAAAACATAAAAATAAAATTATGTGATCTAGATGTCTACTCAATTTTCATTGAACATTAAATTATGGAAGGAGGAGGATATGTCATTGGACCAAATATTTGAGATCATTGGAAAACAGTACCAGAAAATATATTAGTGGAATATTCCAATTATCTGGGATCCACTATATCTGATATGATTCCACAAAGATATATAGATAGAAAATATATTGGGATGATATTATGAGAATATCATGTGTGGACATTGGCATGATAAACTGAAGAGTATCCATAAGAGGTCTATATTTTCCTAAGAGTATCCAGGAAAATTAAAAATAGAATTATAATATTATTACTCGGTATAAATTGTAGGTTGGATACATAGTACGTGTATCAAAATACCTAATTTTTTTTTAGAAAAATAGATGTCCTATAAACATGACTCAAAGAAATTAATATGAGGAAAGATACAAAATTATCTCCCACGAGATGACTCAGTGTTAAACCTTTGAAAGCCACACCAGTTTTGAAGGAAATCACAAGAAAATCAATCCCTTCAAAACTACTTACAAGACTGTTCATGGATAACATATAGAAGATCAATATGGATGCCATTCCCACATATCCAATATATATTTAGGACCAATATAGAACAATGAAGACACATATATAGGTTTTTACAAAACATGGGATGATCCTTAAGCCATATTGAAAAAAATTATCTTGGGGCATCTACATATGAATAGTATCTATACATTTTATATTATAAGATATAAATTTGTATAAGGTCCTTGACCATTGATAGAGAAATAAATTTTTAGGATCTTCCTTGAGAGAAAATGCATAGTGATTTTTTGATATGTTGTTAAGACACGTAGAAGTGAGAATAATTATCCATGAATATGTCACATTCACAATAAAGGTTATAATAGTACTAGATGACTTCATCTGACAAGAATTAATAGGAAATTCACAAGTTGATTTGGAAGGATAATTTTTTAAAAAACTATAAAATCAATAAATTCGAAAAAAATATATAACATGTGCTATTATAGATAATATCATTATGAGTTTTAACATTGTTAATCTCTTAAAGGACCATGAGACCTATAGTATTCTCTAAATATCATTATCTAGAAAATTTCATGGTAAATGGCTTTAAATAGTTCAACAAGGCTTAAAGACACGTCTGTCTCAATGTTCCAACTTCTGGGATTCACTGGAAATTCGACTAGAAACATTAAGGAAGGTAATAAACTATATTGTGTATAGATTCATTTATAGTATGATGTATGAAATATTCCATCTTTGAGTTATTATTGTTTATAATGGTTGTGGGTGTTGTAAGAAAATATGGGAATGTTCTAACCAGGATGGAGCTTGTAAAACCCCACAAATGATTTTTTAGAACATAATGTTAACATGGTTAGTGTGGAAGAAATCCTTTACATAATAATGTCTTGAAAAGATTCATTAAAAGAAAATCATGAAGTTGTTTTTAGGATGAAATCCTAAAAAAATATTAGTGATATCATAGACGAATATAATCCATCTGGATATATTATAAAACTTTAAGGAAAAATATAGGAAGAACCCTTGAATAACATTATTAAAACATTTATCCAGTTGTGATTTATTTTGGTTATGTGGGAAAAAAGGTCATTGATCTGACCCTTTACTATATATACATATAGGAAGAAGAATTCTCAAGGTAATTATAATGGAATATTCATCAAAAAAAAATTATTTGAGCATATATGTGGAGAACTTATCAACTCATGAGATGGTAATTTATATTCATCATATTCATATTAATTAGAGGGAGAATAATTTAAATCTGATGAGGATGAATAAATTAATCCCCAAAAAATTATAAGGTAGCTTTGAATATCATTGATATGATTAGTGTCTAGTGCACAAAAGGATTCTACAGAGATAATAATTCTAGAGGAGATAGAATGTGATATAGTGCATTATTCATAAATTAAAATCCATTAATAAGGATTATATTTTTATGAATGGAGTATTCCTAGAGCTACTTGTATTATGTGTTTCAAAAGTCTAGCATATTATTAAATGAAATTACCATGATATTCGATGATGAAGAGACACATGTAGTCTATAAAAGAGATTTAGGATTATTTACAATGATTTTTAAAAAACCATAATTGGCTAGAACGTATATCTATATAAATAACATGTATGTGATTTTTGGAGTAAGTCAGATTTGATTATATCCTCAATTAAAAATTGGGAAGAATCTAAAAGTCCTAATTATAGTATTAGTTGATTGTTTTGCTAATTTCTTCAAGGAATTATTTGGAAGAGCCGGATAAAATCTACATATATGAGATGGATGTGTGAAAGTGATCCCAAATTTTCATATATTAATATTCGGTTGAAATTATTGTTTAAATTATGAGGTTAAAAATATCTTCATAATGTAGAAGAATAAATTTTCATGTCCACCCCACAAAAAATATATTATTTTAATTAGTCATACTTATATACATTATTAAAATATATGATTACCAGCTCTAAGGAACGATGTAGAAGGATTTACATATGTTTTAAAATATAAATTTACATCCATTTGATTAATGAACCATAAATGGTAAACTAGAAGATGGTTATTAGGCCTAGAGAATGGGTTTCACTAGACCGATAATATGAATGAAGGCACAATATACTTATTTTAGATGTGATTAAGCAATTTGAAGATAAACTTTTAATCTCTCAAATTAGACAAGATGAATATGATCATTGTTCAGATAGATCATTATCATGAATATTATATTTTAATAATTAATATATCAAATAAGATATACTTGAGAACCCATTATTGAATTTGAGGATCTTGGTTGGTAATGATGGAGGGAAATTACCAGAAGCGCCTTCTATATAATATCATTTTGGATATGTGGATTCATCATTACATTATTGAACAATATAATAATGGGCTATAGGGGAAATCCATAATATTAGTGGAAGTGGACGAACATTCATGGTTGATATAGGAAGTGTCATCACATTAAAAAAATAGATTTTAAAGGGCGGCCAGGGTTTCCATAGAGTTTCATATTATTGATTGTTTTAATGACATATTTTTTACTTTTTATGTATAAAATGATTTCTACATAAAACATAATGGGTTAATATTTTTATTGAATATGATTTTATTTATTCTTCAATTTCTAGATTACATCTTCATTGGAACTTGATTGCTTAGAATATATCATCCTACTGAAATATTTACAGAAGGATTTTTCTTTAAAATATATTTTATTCCAAATTCTTTTTCACGAAACATAATGGTAAAAAATATATAAACTATTAAAGTGGAAAAAAATCAATGTGAGGATAAAAACTAAATATCTCTTTTGAAGTTGAAAAACAACTAGTTGGAAGAAATGTTTTAAGGGTAAATAAAGAGAATAAAGCTTCCAATACAAGATAATATTATATAAAAAAATTCATTGAAGTCATTGAAATTGTGGGAAAAAATTCCAAAGGATACAATCACCCTTAATTATCCCAGTATGGTGATCAAAAGAACGTGAATTTTCTATCCAGATTGAATGGGTATGGAATTTGTGAAATAGATTCCATAATTAATTAGTCATTGATTAAAAAGGACTAGAGAACGTCCCCACCATGGTGAAAATTCATGGTAATGATTCATACTAAGAAGAAGCATGGTATTGACATAATGGTTACCAATTACCATGATCTTAATTATTCAAAAATTATGATTTGTACAACCTTCTTAATACCGAGGCGTTGATAATGTTTATTAGGAATGAAAATCCAATGCAATATTGTTTTATAATCTAATGTATATATATTGGCAGATAAATATAATTCATAATTTTATATGATTAAAATTATTTACAATGCAAGTTTTTTTCAATGGTTATTTAATCTATTTGGACTCTATAATTCACCAAGAATATTCTAGTGGAAAATTGATATGGTATTTAGTATCTTATGTCAATTTTTAGTGGCCCACATTAATTATGTGATTTTATTTTGTAAAAATATAGATGTAAATATAAATAATTTATAGAAGGTGGAGGAAATTTCAAATAATAATTGATGCTACATTCAGAAAGAAAGTTCATTTAGTTGCAAGCAGTGATATTATTTTATAGATTACAGATCCATTTAGGTAAAGATAAGATTAACCAACATATTAGAGATGAGATACAAAAATTCCCTCATGGGATTACATATCATATATTGGTATGTGTATTTAATGTTATATTAAAATATTCCATAGAAAACATTAGATATTTAGAAAACATATCAGATAAAAATAATAATAAAAATTCTAGTATTTTAATTTATATTTTAACATAATAATATTTTGGGTTAATCATAATTATGATATTGAAATCATAGAACCTATTATAAATGGAATACTTGGATGGGAGGGAAGATCAACTTATATTAGAAATTTCTCCATCATACTCATCATTGTAATTCATCTGAATTATAATTAAAACCCTTGATTCATGTATCATTAGATTCTAGAGTGTATATTTTAATGGGAGAGAAAAGAATTATAAAATCCATGAAAGGGAATTAATTGATTATATTAAAATAATTTTTCTAACATAGTTTTATCATAAAAAAAATTAATATAAGAACATGAATGTCTTATTTATTTATATATATTTGAGAATAAAATTAAAATTGATTTCCCTGGAATGATTAGAGGGTTGGAGGAAGGAATTTCAATATGATAACATTAATATTGAATTTTTTTAATGAAAAGATAATTTCCTTCCAGATTCAATAACACAATACTTTGAGTTTTGAAAGTGAAATGGAAGAATGTATTTGAAAAATGTGATGTCTAGTTTACATTGGTATTAATTTTATGAATAAATTCCCATTTATCTAGGAAACTAATTATTGATTCCAAAATATAAGAGGGATTTCTGAAAATAATTTCCTACATAACATGGGATCTTAATCCCATTAGTTTGAAAGATTTAAAATCATCGGTTCTCAAAAAAAAAGGTCTCAAAATACTAGAAATTTTTCAAAAAAACTCCCTATATTGTATTTATATTGATCAAATACACATTGAATGATTTTTATACGGTTATAATTTCAATTAATGAACTCAATGATGGGAATGTCCACTAAATAAGAAGGCTAATAATAACCTTGAGGGAAATTGGGGGAATATCTAATGGAAGATAGAAGATCGTTTCTATTATTTCTGATAGTCATGTAAAGGATAAACATGAAATGTAACATAAGGTTTGTAAATAAATTCACCAACAGAATGCTCAGTAGGAATAATATTAAGAATGTCTTACTGAAAATCTAGAATAGGGAATAAATCCATAAAATGAAATGTTGAATTTTTTTAGAGAATTCATAATATTTCGTGGAACAAATACAAAGATAATTAAAATTTTATATTGAAAATAAGCATTATAATATGTTCAATAGGATTCTGAACCATGTTTTAGACATTCTCGAATAATATAATGACCATATGGAGGATTGTAAAAAGATAGATATGGATATGATCAACATATTCATCACTATAGAGATCAAGTTGATGGTTCGTGTTTATGGTCCTCATGAAAAAGTTTTGAAGATCAATGAAACTGGTATAGATGAATATCCAATGATGAAATTGTTTTTAAGGTTTTCAATAAGAGTGATTCTAATGATCAATTTACGCGACATTAAATTAGAACTAGAAGAGTTCATCGATTGTAGGAAATATTATATAACGAGAGAAATATTTTGTATTATATTATCTATGTGGGGGGGGGGGTAAAATTATATTAAATGCACACATAAAACACACAAACATTCCTGAAAGATATGTCATATCCCCCCAAGGGATAACCCAACCAACAAGATGATATATTATGAAATATTTTTGGTCCAAAAGCCCAGTGGCCATGAAGCCCATTAAATTCATGTCTAATGGACCATTCAATGAATAGTTACATGAATAGTAATTTACCCACTATAGTACTACCACCTCTACAGTACTTTGACACATACATGTCATTCCTATATTGCCATCCTCTACAGCTACAATACTACTACATTAACTTTAGCCGGTACATTTCCAGCTATAGTGTCTTCCACCACTACAATGTCACCTAGTCAATAGTTACACCAGTACTGTAGTACTACAACAGTACTTGATCTCGATGGGGCTTTAACCCCTATTTTAAATGTAGTATTATAGGGTTCTTATTACTAATCCTAGCCCCAGCTACATACGAGAAATATAATTTTTTTGTATTTATGTAGATAAATTCTAAAATTTAATTAGGTACCATTAACGGTGATGATGGATCTAAAAAATGTATATCCATCTTTTAAGTTATGGGTTGACCAAATTGAACCGATCATTTTAGAAGATAGAATTTTATTACTATAGAACCTATATTAAGGACACTAGAATTTTTTTTGTGCAAAATGCATTCGGAGATTCATAGTTTTGCGATAAGGACTTGTTGGAATTCAGTTTGTAAAAAATCTATTACAAATGTATCGATTTTTTATGGAGTGTTTTTCTAATGAAACCAAAATTAGTAAAAAAAATTATATTCTTTGAAAAATGAAATGTTTTATTCCCTATAAACTCTAGAGAACTGAATTTTATAGAGATTTCATATATAAAAATCTTTGGGGTGGTGGAAAAACAAGATTCTTTATTGACTCGAGATATATAAGGGGCATAAAGAAAAAATAATTATTTTTAGTTTCCAGAACCAAGGATCTATAAAGAATTTAATCATGATAAATGAGTTATTGAAATAGGTCTCAATCTGTCAAATGGTTATTGATCGGTATGATATGGAAGGGTCGTTGGTGTTAATCCAGTCACACATCATATTTGTAATGGATGACCAGATCAAATAATATGTGGAAATTATTATGTTTACGTTTATGTGTGAATGTGTGGTAAAATTTTTATAAATGTTTTCTACACCTTTAACATTTTATTTTTCATTTATTATGCTTCTAGTATTTATTTTACTTTATATTTATCATTGTTAGAATTGTGCACCATTTATGGATGTAGAGATAGATTCTAGGGGAATATTATCCCCTAGTTCTATATAAGATTACTCCATCCCATTAGTTTTGGATGTTTTTTTGGATAATTAATCATTATGATTTCATAATTTCTCTCTATATCATCATTATAATCCTTCATGTTCTTCATGAGATCTGATTCCAAGTGTGATCATGTGAGTCGAATATAGGTATTCTCCTTATCGTTTTTCAAGGATATTGTGATGTTGATGTGATTGTAGATTTTTTTAGCCTTTCTGGATTCCAATATTATAAGTATATGAGAGTCCTTAATTAGAGAATCGACACTTGTGGAATTATAGTGCTGCATTAGAGGATAGTGTAGTAGAAACTACTAAATTACATAGATATAATACTCTATTATTAGGATAGGTGTTAATAAATAAGGTTGTGGTATTATAATAACAAATCAGATCATATGTTTTTTAGAATGAATCCTAAAATACAAGAAGGAAGATTAACACGTGATAATAAACCCAAAGTAACAATGTTAGGGTAGATATCCTAGGAAAATTAAGAGAAAATAGAATGGATGATAATATTATTCAATTATATTGAATATCAACTTCAATGAGATGTTTGTTCGGTCAAAATATTATAAGTAACACTACGTGATATTAAGGATTATTGATTTTTCTTCAATAATTCACATATTGTTTGAAGATGATCTACTTTTGGAAAAATATTATATATATTTGGAAAAGTCTTGAATAAAATCATTTAGTGGAAGCTTTCAATTAGAGATGAAATATGAATTTACCCATAAATACATATAGATAATGTTTTCAATAGTATATTATGTATAAGATTAGTTAATTCCATTAGTGAGAGAAGCTAAAGAGTATCAAAAACTGGTCTTGAGCATTACCGAGAGTACCCTTGAATATGATACAAATATCCATGATATTATTATCGATGATAAAAAGGATCTTAAAAAAAATAAAGTGTCCCAAAATACCAAAATAAAAATCATAATAATGTAGGAATCCTTGAATCCTTACTCAAAGAAAAGATTAAGAATAAAGATATCAAATCATATCCCTTGTTGGGTCTCAGTGTTATAAATTAGGAAGAAAAACTAGTTGGATAATGATCTCATAATAACAGATCATATGTGATGGACATAATGGATTTTCAAGTAATTGTTCCATAAGATCAACTGGTAGAAATATTCTTCAATTACTAGTGATATTTTTGAACAATACATGCCACAAAAGAAAAATAAGAAATGATTTCCATAAGATTGTATAATCCTTAAGATGGATTGAGAAATGTATCATGGATGACTGATAGAAAAATTGGAAAATATATAACAACTTTAACTTTTAAAATTATCAAATGTCAGAATGGTAATGAAAGAATATAACACATTTACAATCAATTATATTCTTGTAGTAGATGATATCATCAAATAATAACTTTCAAGAAATTCATTTTTTGATCAAGATGGATAATTGCTTGAAAATATATAATAACATTTACTGTTATCAAAATCTATTACATGTTCAATTTTGATGAATATCTTTTGGATTTTCAATATTGGTATTATCATCATTGACCTAATGATAAATAATATTCTCTAGAAATCATTATCCAAAAACATCTAGGTATTTAACCAAAAATTGTTCAACAATCCATGAAGAATCAACTCTCTCAAGGTACTAAATTATTGTCTACATAGGATGTTCAAATAAAAAACATAATTTAGGTAATAAGACATATTTATTGTAGTGTAATTTCATAAAGGATATAATAAATATTCTATATATAGGTTCCTTCTATTCCCCAATGTATAGGGTGTTTCTAGAAGATATGGGTGTGGTCCAACCTGGAAAGATCATAGTAAAACCTAGAAAAGGTTTTTCCGAGCACAATTTCAAATTATATAGTGTGAATGAAATAGATAACATAATAATATTTGGAATTTTATTAGAAAATGATATCATCAAATGTGTTTTTAGACATAATGATAAGAAACATACGAGATATATAAAACCATAAAGAATCTAAAATGATGTAAGGGAAAATTTTAATGAAAATTATAGTAGGAATCCCAGTTTCCCTAGAGGAAAATATATATGAATTTTTCATTATTATTGGTTCTATAAGATGAATGGTAAAATATATAACACATTATTATGTATTTAAATAATTATATGGAGACTCAAGGAAATAGGGATGCAAGATTCGGAAAAAATATTACTTGATCCTGTTTGGAGATACGAAATCATCATAGACTATGATAGTTTATATTTATTATATTTAGAGTAATAAAAGGTGGGTGAATACATATTCTATTAGTAAAAAGGATATAACCACAAAAAAAAATTAATCCATATTCGATTAGCCATGATTCAAGTATGGTCTATTTCACTAGAAGTCTCTAAAGAGCTAGTAAATCTAGATTTTAATGATGTTGATCTAGTTTATTCTTCATATGTTGAATTACCTTAATATGAAATAAATTTTAAAGAATGAAATATGCCTCAAATTTGTTAGACTGTTGTAACAAATGTCTTATGTACTATAGAGATAAATGAATAAGTTCCTTAAAGATAAAGAGTGTGTAAGAATCTATAAAATTGATATAGGACTATTTACAAGGCCTTTTCTAAAACATAAATTTTTGTAAGGATATATAGAAAAATTATAGCTATGTAAATATTTGAATATTCTAGATTCATGTAGATCCCCTTTTCTCAAAAAATAAAAACATATAACATTTTTAATTGTAGTAGAATATATATATTTAGCATGTTACTCTAATTCATTATTTAGATGAGCGTGAGAAAAATATCCTACAAGAGCGGTATAGGTGAAATTGATCCTGAAATTTCATATCACATTTAAGGGAAATGTTTTTTAAGAACATAATAGGTCATTATTAACATGATAATGTAAGGGAATAAATTGGTATGTCCAGCTAAGAGAATATGTGACAAAGTAATTACTCATCTTTATTTTACGATCAACAATACTAGAAGACCATATTTATGTATGGTTATTGAAATATATTAGAAATTTTAAAATATTAATGAATATAAATTAGAGAAATGACACCATAGTTGGTAAACAACAAAAAGTTAACAAGGCCTAGAGAACGGGTTTCACCAGATTTATAAAAAAACAAAATAACAATCTAATTATTACAAATTTTTTGAAACAAGTTGGAAATAAAATTTCTGTCCCTAAGATCATAAAATGGGGATGATCTTATGTCTCTGGGACCATGAACATGAAGATTATATTTTAATTTTTATGATAAAAAATAAGAAATACTTGAGAATCCATTGGAGAATCTGAGAATCTCATTTGGAAATGATAAAGGCGCTATAACTAAAGTGCATAGAACATCATTTTGTTGATGTTTGGAAGGAAAAAGTATTGTTAGACTCAAAAATCTATTGGGATCAATAATATCATTAAGGATATATGGGACCACCTTTACCCATTAAAAAGATGGAGTAATGGGCTATATTGGTAATGCTTTGTACGGGTAGAACTACATGATCTACCCTAGTGGATATTGCAGATATGTTATCTTTCAAAAGAATATTATTTTAAAGTTTATCATGGTAATACATAATGTTTCATGTTATAGTTGGTATAAATTCAATTATTTTCTTTCATGATATAGAAAATTATTCTTATAGTTAACTCAAGGATGAATATTTTAAATTATATTTTTTTATTTATTCATCAATTTATATATAGATTCTTAATTATAAAAATATTTCATAGATGTAATTATACTATAACAATATTTTTGGATCTAATATTATTCAAAAAATATTTTATTCTAAATGATTTTGGAAAAGAAATAATGTTTCCAATAAATGATGTATTTATTTTCAATGTCAAAAAAAATCTAGATGAGTGTAAATAATACCATATATGGATTTACTACTATACCAAACTGGGTGGAAAGAATGTTTTTATGATAAAATTAATGGAATCGTTAGGAAAAATAAGGTATTATTTATCCAATAATTGGTCAGTGAACCCTCAGATAATGAGGAAAAAGAAAAATCTATAGGCTAAAATTACTCTTAATGATGTAATAGCAGTGATTATAAGAAAGATAATTTATTATTCTAATGAAATGTTTTTGTAATTTGACAAATAAGTTCTTGATTTAATTCATCTTAGATTTATAAGAAATAGTGAACTTATACATAGGATTTTAACATGAATTGGAATTAATCAAGGTGAGAAGCTTCACGGTAACTCCCATATGGTTATTGATTACCATGATCCAAATTATTCCACAAAAGATAATATCTAAAATATTCCTAGTAAATAGGATTTGAGAAGTGTATTATGAATAAAAATCCAATGGTACATTCAATGTTTTATCTCTTATAAGGATAGTGGATGATAAAAAACAATGAGGATTTTCTAACAATAGAAACATTTATAATACTTATTAGTTTCTATGAATTGATATTTATTCCATTTGAAAAGAATAATTCTATAAGAATATTCAAGAGGATATTGAAAAGGAAATTCATTATATTGTCATAATTTTTGTCGGTGTATACTGATGTTGTTCATGTATTTAGTAAAATTAATGAAGGATATATTGAGAATTTACAACATGTTGATAATGTGTTCTAAGAAGATGGGGAAATACTTTTATAAAGAATGATAGTTTGATGTAACCAAATATAGAATTAATGGGATTACATATCTATGAAAGTGGAGATAATATTCAACAACATCTTGAAGAGAAGAGAAAAAAAATCCTATATGAGGATACATATAATATGTATAAAATGGTTTTATTGATATATTATGTTATCGTAGATAATAAATTATATATTTAGAAAAAATATTTGTGCAAATTCTGAAATAATTACATAATAAAACACCCTATAATTAGATAGAATATGATTTTTAGGTAACCCAAATTATGAATTAGAAATCTCAAAACATCCTTGAATTAGAATTTCTAGAAGGGAGCGTTGATAAAAATAATTTAAAAATTGATCCATTAGACTCAGTGAGGGTATGAATCAAGAATATATTGAAACCCATTATTAATGTGTCATTAAATACTAGATTGTTTTTTTGGGAGAGAAATTATTATTTGATCGATGATTCTAAATTTAATGTAGTAATTAATGTAATAAGGATTAATGAGTTTCTATAAGGAAAATATTTCATTATAAGAACAGATAGTTCTTATACAATTTATTTCATGAAAATATAATTAAAAGGGTGTACAAATTTATGATTAGTGTGATAGAGAAATGAATTTAAATACTATAGAAAATAATATATACTATAGAAGGAATATATAATTTAAATATAGATGCACTAAATCCTTACATTGAATCAAGATTGTGTAATGGAAGAATGTATAAGAACTAGGGAATGTCCAATTTTCACTAACAGTCATTATGTGATTGAATTACTAGTAATCAAATAAATGAACATTAAATGATCGAAATTAAATGGATTTATCATTGTTAATCACCATAATATGTATGGATCTACATCTTGTAATGGTGAAAGATCATAATGAATATGTTCTTTAACTAATTAGTCTAAAAACTCAATAAATTATTATAACATATCCTTATAAAAAATATACAAGGATAAAATATATATTGAAATCATTGTATGTAGTCATAATGGCTATTAGAACAATCAATGTGTGTATATTCTAGATACATGAATGTTTAAAAGAAAAATGGTCAAAATCATGGAGAATATCTAAATGAAATGATAATATTATTTCTAAGACTCAGTGTAATCATGATGAATATGAATAATAAAAGAATTAAAAGAGTTCACAAAGAACACCATTGATGAAACATTTAATAAAAACGTGATAAAGAAATTCTAGATGATGAGCTAGATAGGGATCCTAATCTATAAAACCAAGTCTTGAAATATTTTCAATAGATTCTAAATATATCAAGGAATAAATAAATATCTCTATGTAAAATAATCTAGAAAATATGATTATAAATATTTAAGATCAATCTAAACCATGTCTTTTTCATTTTTTTTGAATCTAAGCAACATACATAATATTAATAAAATATAGACATGGAAATTGATTAGTATGAACTTCACTAAAGAGATTCATTTTAAATTTCTTGTTTCTAATCTTCTTGAACATTTTAAAAAGATCAATGAAACCATCATATATGAATATAATATAATTAAAATATTTTAATTTATTGTAGTAAAAGGGATTCCAAATAATTTTATACCAGACATTGCATTATAAAAATATTATTCATTGTGTTCCATAAATATTTTAGAATGTGAGTAGAGAAATTCATGGGATTTATGACGATAAATTTTACATTTAATTGGTTACATTAGATGGTAAGGATGGTATTGAAAACTGATATCATTGTATTCATGATGGGTTTGCAACATTGAACCTGTCATATTAGAAGAAATATTGGTCATTCTATGGAACACATACCCAAAAAAATAGACTTAATAACATATCAAAAAAGTATCAAGAAATCACAATTTTGTAATGAAGACTGGCTAAAATTATTTTTGATTAAAATTCATTAACATCTTATCAATATTTCATGGTCTGTTTTTCTAATCAATTCAATATCTATGAGAAAATATTTTTTATTCATTCTATTTGAAAATATACTAGTCTCTATCTGTATAAGATATATGAAAACTATTAAAATTGAACATCTAATAGATTTAAAGGTGGAGAAAGACATCATTATTTATGAAATCATTACATGTATGGAACATAAAAAGATTATCATTTTTGATAGAGAAATGATCTAATGATCCACTGAAGAATTGATGGGAATAAAAAGTTAGAGAATCTCCCCAATGTTAATGAAATTAATGAATCTTTTTATGTCCTGTATAGGTTTGAGGTGATGATCCATACATGCCTTATATTTGGAATTGATGATCGTATCAAATCATACATGTTAATTATGTATTTTTTATGTCTGAATGTAATATGGATGTTTTGAAGATGTTCTCTCCCAATTTTTTGGATTTTTGTTTTATTTTACTTTTTATTGTTTTATTGTATTTATTATTATTTTTCTTTTTATTTTTATACTATAGATGTGTTCTCTGTAGTTGGATCAGGAGTCATCATATAAGGAATGATGATCTTAAGGAACTGTATAATGATCCTCTGACATATTTGTTTAGAGAAATTTTTCTGTAATATAATTTTGATTGATTTCATACATTCCCTATCTACTTTCTCTTTGTCATTATATTCTTCATATGATGTGATTCCAACTGTGTTCTTTATAGAGAGACACATGTACTCCCATTACCCATTTTCATTGATATTACTATGTTTCAATGCTTAAATGAGTTTTTACATAGGTATTTTGGTTTCATAAAGATCAAGCCCCATGAGAGAAAATTGTTGGAGAATCACTACTAGTGGTATTAGAGAATTGGTAGAGAATATTGAAAGAGCATTGCGTTGGTGGATTTTGTAGAAGAAACTTCTCAATATCAAGGTTAATGAATAATATAATGAGTAAACTCATTTATATATTAGGTTATGGTATTAGAAGACAAAATATAAGGACATTTATCAATGAATGTATCGTCAAACACCAAAATCAATATTATCCTATTAGAATTAACATGAAGTAATCATGTTTCATATAAAAGTCTAGGTAAATCACAACAATATCAAAAATTTATTTGATGAAATTATGTTTAATAAATCTCATCATTAATATGAAAATTAGTTCTTCCAAAAAATTTGAAAATATCTATGAGATCCAAATGGTAAATTATTTTACATTAAAAAATAAAATATGGAAGGAATATGATATGGTGATGGAATAAATAACCAATATATTTGATGATGACTGAAGGAAATTATTCAGGGGAATCATAAATTGAACCACTATACATCATATTTTATTTTAATTCACATAAGGATATAGGTAGAGAATGTATATCCAGATAGAATAAAATAGAAGATTATGCCTGACCATTAGTAAGAGAAGATCAAGAGTTTATGGCATAGGTCTTGAGTATTCACTAGATTATCCATTAATAAAAGAAGTATATTCATGATATTATTACCTTGGATAAATTTGATCATGAGGGAAAAAATGTGTCACCACATAACAAAATGAAAATATAAATAATGTATAATACCTACAAGTCAGACTCACTGAAATTAAGAAGAAGAATAAAACAAATTAATAATCTACTAGAGAAATCAATGTTAAAAAATGGGAAGCCTAGAATTTATTTTTAGAGATCACCTAGAAACTAATCCCTTTGGAATGAAAGAAATAATACATTATTTATATGTTTCATAATACTAACACAGAAACTAATACCTCATATCCCATATTTATTTTAAATGAAACAATCTATGGAAGACACATCCAGAATGTCTTCCATGAAATTGGTGGATAATTATGTAATATGTTTAAAATGATACTAAAATATAAATAGACTAATGGGCTCTTGAACATCAATATTTTATCATATCTTTTTCTATATAATAGGGGACTATAGAAAGTGCACTAAATTTCAAAGGGTAAACCCTTAAGGGAATTGTCTAGAAATTTTTGGAAAATATTTTAATTCATTCACAATTGATAATGGTGATATATGAATGTGTACAATTCCCATCCATTGTTCTACGAGCAGTAACTAATTTCCTCAAAAAATATTTTTCACAAAATTCAATGGTTGATCAGGGAGGATAATTTGTTGAAAAGATAAAAAATCATTACCAATGACCCATATCTATGACATGTAATATTTTAAAGAATATCTCTATGATTTTCTAATTTGGTATTATATTTTTGGACCATGAGTTCAGGTATATTCTCTATATGTCTATATCCAAAAAAACATTCTGTCAGTTGGATTGAAATAGTTCTAAAAGACATGAAGATTCATGTTTCTCAAAGGGAATAATTATATGATACATTCAAAGCTCACATAGAAATAATAATATATGAAATAATATTGTATTATATGAGGTGTAATGTATTATAATATGTAAGTATAATTCCTTATATGTGTTCATCATATTTCCTAAATGTATAGGGTTTTGAATGAATATATGAGTGTGGTCTAAATATGAATTTTCATTGGAAAATCCAATGAAAATCATTCATAACATAGTGTCAAGATGGGTAGTGTGAATGAAATAGATCACATAAGACTGTATGAATAATGATTTGTAAAGGGAAATAATCCATTATGTTATCATAGAGAAATCCATAAAATATAAAAATATCTAAGACCAAATGGAATATATAAGGATATCAAAGAAAAATATCACAAAAATTATGGGAATTATCCCAGATTCCGTATAAGAAAATTTATCTCATGTTCGTATTGATGTTGGTTATATTGTAAGAAATGACATAGAGATGAAAATTTTGTAGCTAAAAATTAGAGAAGAGGAAGTATCATGGAAATAATAAGGGAATATTATTCAATATTATAATTTGATACTCTTTGTGGAGAAGATACAGAATCCGATTATAAGAGTTTATATTAATTATATTCATATTACTTATACATGTACGATTCCTAGAGTTGATTAGTCTGAGTAAAAAACTATTGGGATCTATATAGATAATTGACATAGATATTAGATGATGGAAAGATAGTTAATGTATATAAAATATATAGAGGATTAAATCTAATTACTTTTAAAAAAATAGACAGGTTTAGTAAGGATATCTAGAAAAATTAAATGTATGTTCATTTTTGAAATAATCCACATTGGATAAGATCCGTTTATCATAAAATACATGATCTATGAGTCCTAATTAACGTATTAGATGTATATTTAACTTATTTTTCTTATGTATTATTAGTATTATCATCATAAAATATTCATTTTAGGGATTCTTGGGTGAATTTAATCATGGATATTCATATAGTACACTTGGAATATCTATTTAGTAGAACATTAATTGTTCTGATTAGCCTGGGGAATAATAATAATATTTTCGGATGCCCACATGAAAATATATGTTTGAGGGTAATTTCATATATTTATGTAAAGATCTTAAGTAATGGAAGACCATATTTAATGAAGGTTTTGGAAAGATTTCCATGACTTTTTCATGATTAAGGAACATCAATTAGAGACATGACAACATATTTCATAAAATAATAGAGTCTAACATGTCCTAGATAATGGGTTTCAGCAGATTTAGAGGAAGAATGACAAAAAAATATACTTATTTCATAAAGGATTAAACAAAATAGAAATAAAATTTTAAACTATGGGATTAGATAATTAAGAGATGATCTTAGGTCAAAATGATTATGATTAGGTAGATTATAATTGATAATTGATGATCTCCAATATGATTTACTATGGAAATCATTATAGAATGAATGTATATCAGTTAGAAAATATGATTGAACATTTGGTAGAGTCACAAAGAACATCAGTTTCAAGATGGATATTTGGACAAGAGAAATTTTTATTTCCTATCTATGTGGACAAATAAAATCATACCTGTTATATGGGATCATGATTACTTAGAAAACTGATAGGCGATTGGAACACATTTGTAAATATAAGTATTGGATGAAATGTATGCACTTCTCGGGATGATACATGGTATACCTTATCTTTCATAAAAATATGATTTTTATGCGTAACCTGGGAGTCCATAGAGATTCAATTAACAGTTGGTGAAAATGAAATAGTTGTGTTTCTAGAATTTTCAATGTTTTTATTGATTAAACTCAATGGTTGCATATTTTGATACTAAATTCATTACATTATTACTCAATATATAGAATAATTAACAATTATAAATAGATTCTATATATTATTTCATCACATAATAATATTTTCATAAGTAATTATCATTAATAAATTTATATTCTGACTTTTTTAGAAAAACCAACATTGCTCCAAAAGTAAAGGGTATACATTTTAAGTGTGAAACATAAAAATTATAATTAATAATACCATAAATATATTTAGAATTGGAAGTAAATATTTGGAAATAATGTTTTGAGGATAAATTAAAGGGAATCATTGGACAATATAAGTGATTATTTATCCTCAAAATTGTCGTAGAACCCATTGAAATTGTGTAAAATGGAAGGGGAAGATGCAACAATCACCCATAAAGATCCCATTAAAGCTATCATAAAAAATGTAATTTCTAATAAATATGGAATGATTATGTAATTTGAGATATATACTCAACCAATAGTTAGTCTTTAATTAATCTAGAATAGTAAATTTCCTCACATCAGTGAAGTATTCCGGGTAATTAATCATCCAGAGAATCAGTGTGGTAAAGAAAGAATAGATACTATTTACTATGATCATAATCATATTATTGAGGCTTTGATGAATCATATTATGAAAAAAAAAATACCATTGTATATTCTATATTTGATCTCAATTAAATATATTTTTATATTAATATCAATTTGGAGGTTATACCATTATGATAATTAACAATGACATTTGATTGGTTTGAATGGATAGATATGCCATTGGTACTTGATAATTCCCCAAAAATATTCTATAGTAAAATCCATAACACATTATATAGATTATCATTTTACATGGGAGTGTACATTGAAAATGTACTCGTATTTAGTAAAAATAGAGACTGTAATATGAGGGATTTAGATTAAGCCATTCATGTGTTTAGATAAGAAGGGATTATATTTTAAGGAAAAAATATCATTTGGATGTTACCGATTATACAATTCATGAGATAAAATTTCAATGTATGTAGAGAGAAGATTCAACCAAATATTTCGATGAAACTAGAATCATTCCGTAATTAGAATACAAATCAGAAGTGAATACAATTATTCCAGAAATATTACGTTTTTAAATAGAATAAATTGTATATTTAGAAAACAATATCACTTATAATTTAGAAAAAAACTATCTATTAATGTTCCCTAGAATATTATAGAATAAGATATTAATGTAATTAGAATTTTCTAAGAAAAATCCTAAAACCTACAAATATTTTAATTTCCAAATCTGAATAATGATTAATTTTTCTTTAAATTGGTTAAAATTGACATAATAGGGGAATACATTCTCAAGATAAGGGAAAACCTTGATAAATGTATTAGTAGATGCTGGAGTAGAAATTTAAAAGGGAGTCAAAAGAATAATCCTACTCATGAATAATAATTTCTTATAGTATGAAAAAGAATTTAGGATAATTATATTTTATTTGGAAATAATTTCACAATAAGAAAATATAGTTATAATAAAAATAATTTATTGCAAATAAAATTAAATATGTTTACACATGTACCATTAGTGATATTGATGAATGAATTAAAATAATATAACTTTAATAAATTACATATTAAATGAAATGATAATATCATTCCAGATACACAAAAATGTTACTTTATATCTTTCAGATGAAATAAAAGGAGGTAGTAAATCAATGTGATCTATTGCTTTCATTTATTATAATTTTCTATTCTATGAAAAATTATATAATCAATGAATTCACATATTCTATAAAAGAAAATATATTTACGATATAATCATAATCATAAGAAAGGATATTTATCCATCATGGTTGAACGAACAGAGAGAATATGATCATTAACTAGGATCAATATACACTGGGAAATGATTATAAAGGACCCTTGATAGTATATATAATGATAAAATACCTATTGAATTCACCTATTTTTGTCAATAAGGCCATTACAGCTCACAATTCATGGAAAATATGAGAAACAAAAAAGGCTAAGAAGAGAAAACGTATAAAAACAATGGTAATTCCTAAACGAACCTAGAATGATCTTTCTGAGAGGTGGGATGATCATGTAGAAGAACATAAAAAGAAGAAATTTTTTTATAAAGAAATTCATCGAAAATTATTTTATTATAAACGAAATTAAGAAACTCTAAATTATAAAAAGATTAGTAGACAATTATTGAAAAGGAAATATGAAAATATTTTCCATGGATTCTAAATATTTAAATAAATTAATACACCACTGTCTGTAATGTAATCTAAAAAATAAGCATAACTAGATATTCAAGAGTAGTATAAACTATATTATAGACATTTTCAATGAATATGAATAATATTTCAAGCATTATAAAAATATATATAAGTGTATGAATATTATGATCATCCCAAAAGTGAACCAGGTGAAGGATCATGTTTTTTTTCATATTGTAAAAGTTAAGAATCTCAAAGAAATTGTTGTGGAATAATATCCAATATTGAAAATCATTTAGATGATTTAATAAGTAGGTATATCATATATCCATATACAAGAAATGGTATTAGAAATAGAACAGTTTTTGATGTACTATAATTATTTTCATGGGAGTACTATAATTATAGGGATTGATGATGTTAAATTTCATAGTTCATGATTTACAAAAATGGTCACGAATGATCTAGAAAATTCATATTCGTATTCCATATGGTGGGTTTCACAAATGAAACCTATCTTATTAGAAGACCTATTAGTCATTCTATGGAACCTATTCTGAGGAAATTAATCTAAATGAATAATCTATAATGTATTTGAAAAATATAATTATAATGATGAAAACTACCAAGAATTAATTTTGAATAAAATACATTATGAAAATAACCATATTAAATGGATTGTTTATTTAATTGAATCTAAATCAATGATTAAGGACTGAATATTCTTCATAGGCAAGATTTTATAGAATCAGTCAACTAAAGAGACATGAAAACTATAGATATAGAACAACTGAAATATTTTATGTTGGATGAATATGTGATTCTTTATAAACATAATATATAGATGGGATATAAAGATGATATATCAATTATCAGAGACCTGAACAAATTCACCGTCAATGAATTGATGTAGATAAAGGTTTTAGAGAAATAGGTCTTAGTCAGTTAGATCATCGAATATCTTTATGACTAGGAAGGGTTTTGGCGCTTAACCAAATATGAATCGTATCTAGCATGGATGGCTAGATCAAATTAGTTATGTAATTTATTTACATTTTTTATGTGTTAATGTCCAGATCATATTTCATGATTGCGAACTCCTCCATTTCATATTTCTTCTGATTTTTTTTCCTTTTTTCATTTTTGTAATTGTGCAATATATGTGGATATAGAGTCATATTTTCTAGCATTATATTCCAAGAGGTCTATATAAAGGAACTCCAAACAATTTTCACAATGATATATTTGAAAAAAGGTATAATTTTATACAATATAACACTACATAAGAATAAAATTCATTTTAAAAATTATTATTTGTCAAAATAAATTTATAAATCATTTTCTTACATTATATCGATTCCATTTTCTTCATAGTTTCTCTATTTTAAATTTATTGTTTTTTAACATATATATTCACCAAAATAAATATTATATTGGGTTACTGATGAAAATAAAATTCCTATTTCTTATTTCCCTACTAAATATCGATATATGCAAGATATATTATAAGAAATCACTGTTTTATTGTTATTTTTATTTAGAGATTATTTTTATTATTCACACTAAAGTTATATTTTATCATAGGATCCTAAAAACAACTATTTATATTATGAAGGTGATATTTTCAAAGTTGATTAAAAAATTATCTTGTACTGGTAATTTTCATTTCAACATTCTATGTTAGGGTATGCCCTTAAATAAATAGGATTAGAAAACACTTGTTCATCAACATCCCAGACACCAGTTAAAGAAAAAAAATCCCGAAATCCCAAAAATATTGTTTTCAATTCAATAAAGGATAACATTTTTTGTAATGATCATAGAATATTTTATTTTAATGCCATGAATTATTGTCCGAATAAATAAACATGTCTTTATATTATTAAATTATATTGGTTATCAAATCATTTTTATTAATGGTGGGAGCTCATTAAATAGAGTAAATCCACTCAATTTTTCTAGTAGAGGAGAAAAATTAATTTAATTTTTAATTCAAAAAAATATATAATGATAGAAATGAAAGAACACAAAATAGGACAAGATTCGCATAAAAAAATAAGATTTTGTTATAGGATTCATTATTATGGAAAACCATATTCAATATTAAAGAGACATTGATTTATATAATGTTTGTTAGATTGTATAGAAGAATCATTTTATTATGAAAATAGATAGTGAAGTCAGTGTGTAAGACAAAGACAAAAACACTTTATAAAATATGAAGCGAATAAAATGGGAAACCATGTTTAAAATTATTCATTTTATGTTGGAAATACATGAATGACTAGGACACCACCTCTGAGGAAATTATAATGAAAAGAAAAATCCACAATTACAGAGACTCAAAAATTATAAAATGGGAAACAAAAACTATTTTAGAGAGAAGTCCTAGATAAACTAGGTATCAATATTGAGACACACCACATGTAATTGACATCCTACCTTCTTAGATGAACTCATTAAATGAACCCAACTCGAATAAAGATATAGATTCATTAACAATGAAATTATTCCCATATACCAAAACATGTATCAAAACCAAGTGGAGCATATGACCAGAAATAATGAATCTATTTCCTTAGTCTCCAACATCATGAACGTGATATTTACATTCCATGATTCAAAAAACTTCTTATATATTCAACATGTCACTATTATAGGTTCTTAAATTGATTATTAGTTCATCAATCATTATAATTAATAGTGTTAAGGGCCTCTAATCCCTGATTCTCCACATGATTTCTTTAATTATTCTCTTTCATAAAAACATGGGATTCCTTATAATAATAACTTAATTTAATTACTCTCAACACCAAAGGATTTATTCTATCATTATATGCATGAAGTAGGACAATCAACATATGAGTAATATGTTGGATGATAAATATATGGATGAAAATTATTGAACCATCAGTTTAATATCCCTATATAGAGAAAGTTCATGGGACACAAAACCACATCTGATATACCTTAAATAATAGTTTTTTGTATCATTATATATACGAGTGAAAAATGTTCTTAAAAAACTATTGATATTTTTAATATTCTATTAGTGATTATATTCATCTTAATGGATGTAGAAACTAGAGAAGTTCTTCTAATCATTAAGAATGTTATAATACATGCTTCTTAAGAATGTGCCTTTATGGTTACCTGATGTTGGTGAATTTTTACTAGGATGTGCTAGTTTTACAACATTTTCTAGAAGGGGTGTTTGAATAATCCTACAAATATATTTGTTGAATCATTGTAATATACTAAATATTGGGGAAGACAATGAATAGTTTACCACATTTCTCGTTTAGCGGTGAAACTATTTGACCATCCTAGACAATCTATCAATTAGATGTGGGACTATTTGCTAACTTATAATTTATATTGTATGATAATTACATGTATTATATTTTTATTAAGTTATAGTGATTCTAAGACTTGTAATTATTGAAATATAATTATTTTTCAGTGTCATTTGGTGGACATACGATGATTGAATAAAATATGTAACATTATGTTTCAATTAGTCCTTTCTTACTGTTTCCTTTATATAAATGTTTTTTAGTGAGTGGGTCAAATGCTTTTGGTGAATGATTCAATATAATATAAATGATTAAGCTATAAAATATACCCTAATTATAGCATTTTAACTCATATGTAATTATTTATACTTTGATACCATAATGTAAACCATCAGTTTGTGTGGTATTATGGAGAATGAATTTTCTATCATACATTTCATATATATAGGTTTGATTCCAAACAAGTTGTATCAAAACTTTTTTGGACTTACATGGACACTCCCGGTATATTCTAACTTTTTTTTGAGTCATGTTAATTTTATTTTGGTATAGTGTTTTCATAAAAAATGGAAATATAATAATGTATGGTACAAAAAAATCTATTTAAGGAATCAACTATATCTTATATAGAATGTTTATTGAATACTATCATATCCATAAGGATCCTAATTTGTTTTCTGGTAGAGATATAATCAGAATGATTGAATATTTTTAATTGGAAAAAATTATCTTAAAACCAATAGTATTAGTGAGGATGTCTTAAGCATGAAATATATCAATCAATATCAAGGATAATAATACTGTTTTTATTTGATTGTGGCCATAGTGTACTTATTTGAAAAACTAAATGTACTCAACATGGTGCCTCTAATGGGAATGTTTTTATCATGAGTTTACATGATTGAAATAAAAGATAATATCATGTAATAGATTTCAACATGATCTAAGTATATCATGAAATGGTTATATTTAATTTCATTGACGATGTATTAGAAAATAATTCTACTCTCAAAACAACCAAAATAAAGGTATGGCATGGTTATAATTGTATGAAATTACTTTTAAAGGAATGATCATGTGTTTGAAAATATCAAATATTTGATCATCGAATCTCTAGAAAAGATATGTCTATGTACATTCTAAAATGCATCGAATTCTAACGGAAGGGGATGCTCAACTCATATGAAAAATCATATTTGTATAAAAGATATTTAAAGGGAGAAGAGTCATCGAATGGCCATTGGTCCCGAACACACTTTATGGTGTTTTTGGGTGCATGGAAATATTTATAGATATTGTATCTATATTAAAGAAGGTAATATAAAAAATAATTTTCGGAGTTCAAAATATTTTAACACAATAGATAATTGTATCCACCCACTACTCAATATGATAAACCGAGGGGAGTCATGAAATGGTGACTTTAATGAGTTATTATACTCAATAAAAGACAATTGGTGTATTGAAACCTATGTATGTGGAAGCCTTAGGAGATTTCATTTAGATAATAAAGAATATTTTAATTTTATTCAAATATGAATAGTAAAAATCTAGGTGAAGAGTGGGTGATTTGTAAGACAAAAAGATGTGAGACACTTTTAGATCAGTGGAAGAACATCATCTGTGTGCATAAGTTGTATGAATCATGCTATTGAGTAACATTTTACAATGTAGTTTCAAATGTTACGAGAGGATCCATAGTTATAGAGAAATTTGTAAAGGTTTAAATAATTTATTGGAATAGAAGATCAAATAGAATTTCAAATCATGGAATCTCAACCTCATAAAATCAGATTTTCTATAATAATATTTTGTGTTACTTTAGTGAGAAAAAATGAAGGATTTAATTGGTAATGAAAATTTGATGGTTGATCGCACAAGAATAAAAATATGTGGTAGATCTGTTATAGGAATGAAATAGATAGTTTCATTAAAACTGAATGGACAGAATCACAGAGTTCGAATGATGGATCGTGTTTAACCCAATGTATGGGGGTATCACATATTTGATCACATGATATATCCATTTACATCATCACATTCCTTAAATATTCACACATGATAGTATTGGTGTATTTATAAAAACAAAAATTATATGTTTTATTAATTATTTGTGGAGAAAAATTGATGAATTAGAATGTCGATAGAAGTTAAACAGCATTAGGTCATAAAATTGTAGTGAGTACATCAGAAGTATCTACCAGAATGTTTTTTTGGATGAATGGGATCAAGATTGTGTGAACAATAACCAAAATCCTATTGTATAATTTAGTGTCCGATTGACTAAGTCAAACATTGACTGATTAGTAAATATGCATGTGTGTGAACTCTAGAATGGCTAACACCATTTGATATGATGTAGTTAACATGAAATCATACTTATAGAAAATAATTATATTGGAATATATGGGAAAAAATCTACTAGAAGAGATATCATCTTGTAAATCACCAACTTATTAAATTTAAATCCTTCATATGTTTTTCCTATGACTCGTTGACGAAAAGGATGAAGACAAGATTGATGAAAATTCCAAAGTCAATTTTATTATTTTCCTTGATAAATGATATTTTTTTAAAAACTATATGTACAAGAAAAATTATAATTTATTAGCATTTAAAGAATTCTCATAAAAGAGATGAACCATTTAAAATATCAGAAATTTGATGAATCAATGGATGATTGAAAAAATACAACAACTAATTTACATGTTATTCATGATAAAATACCTAAATGATCATAAGTTTGGGTGACTCATGATATCATCATATATACTGTAACATCCCAAGTAAATAGAGAATATGAAATATTTCATATTTATTAATATTTTTGAATTAAATAATTATTTTACTTTAAAGGGGTTGCTATGTTCGATAGCGTACCAGATACACAACATATGGTTTCTTTGAAATCTTACATTGCACACAAATAATATAATATTATTATTTTAAGTGGTAGTTAACTCATAGACATTGTGTTGGAAGTAATGAACAAAACTAACTACAATATGATTATACATGTCTGTTAAATTTATTTACATTTATCCAATAGAATTTAAAGGCATAAAATGTGAATGAATATAATTTTAAGCATAATTTACATTAAAAGACCGATTTACCGCATTTTAATGATGAACCCTCTTTAAATATATTTATGGTAACTTTAATACATTATATTTGACCAAATAAAATCCTTATTTAGAATGGGGACATCAAAATTTACTTTGGGTAATTTTTTTGGTATATTTCTGATAATGTTCATTTTTTTAATGAATAGTGAAATATATTGTATTTTAATTCAAAAGTTCCGTTTAATATAATTTATTTATATTCTTATATTATATTTTTAGTTGGTTTTAAAGTGTAATTATATTATATTTTTCTCATTTAATTTAATTTTGGTCATTAAAATTAATTTCACTTTGAAATTGGACATAAACAAGTATCAATCTTTTGATAATTATTGTTTCTTCAAATCACATTATTTTTTTAACAATGGGAATTAATTTTAAATTAATTAATTCCACTTAAATGTTTTGAAATTAGAAAAATAGACATTATTTTTGAATTTGGAATGTCAAATAAAGTATATTCTAAATTTTTGGTATTTTTCAGAAAAACATCAATTTTTGATGAATAGTGAAATCTCTTAGTATAGCTAAAAAAACCAACTCTATCATTTAAATGAAATTTTACTACATCTATGAATTTAATTTTAAAAATTCGACATACATGGTTGTTTTAATGAAGTAAAATGTTGTTCAATAAGATGAAAATAGTTTTTGGTGAATAGTAACTGTTGACTTTTACTTACTGCGGTTAAAGGTAAATAAGGTAATTCAAGGTAAAAAGAATATTGTAATAATTATAAATTACCTTAACACATGTCATAACCTTATTTTATGAGTAATGTCTGAACATGAGAATCTTTTGGTCTATTTTGGGACCCCATGGAGCCACATATGAACGATAATGACACTTTAGAATAATTAATTTAATGAAAAGGCAAAAATGACATAAACAAAAATCTTTTAGATAATTAATTTTTATATTATGGTATATAAATTATATTTTTGACTATAAATATTCAATAGAAATATTAAAATATTTTATACATCATGGTATTTTTTTATAATTAATATACATCACATAAATTATGTTATTTATGACACAGTAATGATGTAGTATTTACCTCATTAATAAAATATTTCAACAAATAAGAATATAAATATTAAAATAACATCTAAAACATGTCCAACTCTCTATTGGATGATATTATTTCAACAACGGGTAATCTTATTTTCTACTTTAATCAGTTTTGTACCTTTAGAAACCGAATATCATTATATAATAAAATAATATTATCATACTTTCATAAAGAGCCCGTCCTCTCCCTTATAAAAGGAGACCACTTCTAACCAATTACCCACACCTCTCAAGCCTTTTGGATCATCAAACGTCTAACAAATTAATCTCCCTAAATAAATCTCCTCCTCTTAGAAGCCTTACCTTAGGTAGAAGGCACTTCAAGAAGTCCTCTAGTTCAAACCAAAGGGAGTTACCCAAATTAAAGGTAACTGTTTCTCTTAGATTGTTTTCTTTTATTTTACTTCTCCAATCCATATAATCTTTTAATTTCATTATTTTGTAACAAAACTAGTATCATAAATATAATATTATGTATTTATGCAATGGATTATCACTACACTTACACACACCTCCATCTAATTGGTGAAGAACATAATGTTTCTGTGGATGGCCAACTAACGCCTCACGAAATGATGATTGTTCAAATATCTCCAACCGCCTCTAATGGTGGCCATTATGATGGCACTATGTTTATATATGATATATATTATTCTTATGTTTTCGTTTTTCTTCTGTATTTTATCCATTTATAGAAATAGTTTATGGCTTCCATTGTGGGTAAATATGATAATCTCTTTAGAGGAAGTGCGGACTACCGCCCCATCAATGTGATATGAATCGTTAATGCCTTATGTGGGACATATAAAGGATGAAGTAATAATATTTTATATGATATTATACTGGAATTATTATATAACTATATATAATTATATATTTAATTCCATTAAAATAAGAAATATACATGGAAGTAGCATTCATGTGTACGTACAGCTTACCGTTTCCATGAACGTTGCATTTCATTTATTAACTCTAAATATAATGTACTATTATAAATACATGTATATACTAGATATATATGATATATATTATTCTAAAATAATTAATATAATTATTATGATAATATATATCTTACCACATGATCAACTTGTAATTATAAGGTGTTCAATTTTTTACTCATGTAACAAATATCGATGAAACGACCGTTATTAACATAAATGATTACATAATTTTTATAACATGGTAATAAGTAATATAATGGGGATAATAAATTTTAAAAAGGATCTTAATCAAGTAGAAATTAACATTACTTTATTATTCAGGAGATTAAAGAACAAACGGGTCAAGTCGGACACAAGGTAAGGGATTTTCTTATCTCACTTTTAATTTCATGAGATTTCCATTGTTCGCCACTTATTAATTTCATGTGATGTATTGTGTACTTCATCTTGATATATATTATCATGCTTATAATTATATTCATGGTATTTATCAATGAATTTGGTTGTTATTAACTTTTCTTCATTCAACTAAGTTGAATACAGCATGGTAAAGCGTTTCATCTAACTTTTTATTCTCGTGAGATTCGTGCTATAGTTGCCACTTTTTCATTTTGTGTGGTGTATGTACTGACCATTTTTTAATTATATGTGTAATATAATTTCATTTATGAGTATTTAAATCTTCATTGTATGATCCTTATTTCATGTGGGGTATGTTTTGTATGATATCAAATCGGTAAGGGAACCTTTCAACCTCCCCTTTTTAAAAGACTTCCTTTTGTTAGGTCTTTTAATTTACATCTTATTATGTTGGGATATGTTCTTATATATCCTTATTTATTTATACTTTTTGTCCATTTTAGGAGATTCCATTTTTATCTTATCAACTGATTTTATGAATTTTAAAGTGACGCTGTTAGGCTGCCAAATTTTTACAAGGGAACTTCTTAACCCAATTTCAATTCTTTGGGTTCAACTTGTACTTCTTGCACATGTCATCCTATGACTATGTGTGAATGAATTCTGGTTTCTCTACACTTAATATCCACTTATATTGGGTGTTTTTTTATTTTTCACACATAATTATTAGATAGATTCATCCTTAATTTAGGGATACCATCTTTATAAGAGTTTTCATCTCAATTTACATTTCCACTGAGACTGCATTGTTGTTATGCACCAATTCACTCTTATATGGTGTATATACTATCCTTTTACATATTATATTGTGAATGCCTTTATTCTCATTAAATTATAATGTTATTATTAAATGTTATTCCTCAATTATTTTTATTCAAGTGTCTCTCCTTTTGTTAAAAAATACTTTAACTAAAATATCATTTAAAATGTTTTAATTATTTATTATTTTAAATATTTCTCATTAGTTTCCATGTTTTTAAAATGGGTTTTTGGATATATTTATATTTAAAATTATGTTTTAAAATTATAATTCATTATAATGATTCAATGTGGTATGGGAAAATTTGATTCAAAAATATCTTTTTAAATGGTTTTAAAAATGATTTGAAAATTAATTATTTATTTATATATCTTGATTTGATATATTGGAATTTAGAAATGTTATATTTTACTTTATACTTGTGTTATGTGTTTTGATTAGGTTATTGTTATTGGGAATTGTTTACGTATACAGGTGGTTCTGAGATAAAACTAGGGTGAGTGAGCTCGAGATAGCTCTATAATGCATTGGGTAATGTGATGGAGGTAAACATGATGTTTCTCCTAAGAGATTTAGGGAATATACTGTGATGGGTATTCCAAGTGTATCTTCCTATGTAGCAGTGATATCTACAATGTAAGTTTGAAATACATTCCATATGTAACCATTATTATTTATGATTTTGGGTGTTATTCATAAATCATATGATTTCGTAAGGTATGTTATGATTGAAAATTATGGTTTCATTGATTTTTATTTATTGATGGTAAAAAATTTTCATTCCTTATTTCATAACCCTTACTGAGATTTTTATGTTCATCCCATGTTTTTGAAATGTTTACCACAATAATTAAAGATGAATAGGGTCAAGGATGAGATCAAAGAAAAGTCATGCTATCTAAAACATGGAACTAGAAATGTTTCTTTTTAATAGTTTTTATTTTATGAAAAAAATCGATATTGAGTAGTACTGTCTACATGTAATATTCAAGTTTTAATGTAATTTTTTACCTAATTCTCTAAAACACCAACCATGAAAATATACAATATGTGAATTATTCATTTAATTCTATATTATGTAATGTTATAATGTTGGGTCCTTATATATAAACTATATATAAAACTAGTAAAAGACATGAGATAATGAATAGTGTATGTTGAAGCTCATGGGAAATATCAAAATTTATAGAAATTGATACTTAGTGAATTGGAAACTGTGGTACCCGAAAGAGAAATGTCTCAAATAGTGTTATAAAGCCCTTCTATTGTTAGACAACAGGTCAAGAGGTATTAGGTTGATATGAATTTCATACTTATAATGGGAGTTAATCAAACCAAATTCCGAGAATAAGTAAAAATTATCAAATAAAAAAAGTGGTTGAAGCCATCCAAAGATGAAGAAATAAAATATCATAAATTCTGTGGAAATTTGGTGTTAGGTAAACAACTGGATGAAAAATATGAACTTGAGAAAAAATAGGTTTTCTAAATGATGGACGAAATTTATGGTAGACTAAGATACAAGGAATGGTTGGTGGGGAATGGAATAAAAGAAATTTTGGAAATAGATTAATAATAATTTTTTCATTTGTAGTTATGCATAATACTATGAAGATGTTGTAAAGCCTTATTGAATCCAATGGATTACACATGGATATGAGGTATATAAAGAATTCATCTTTTCATGGAATCATTTAGGGGGGATATAAATAACACATCCTACGGGTTTTGAGGGATATTTAAAGAAGGCCTTTATTTATAAGATAAAACGAAGCCCCTATAACTTTAAACAAGAACCTCATAATTTGGACTATCTGTTATACTCTTTTACGAATGATTAGGGTTTCACATGATGTGACTGTAGTTGATTACATTATTATGTGTTATGGGTTGATGGTACTTACATAAAAATACTACTCAATATTGATGAAATGGTGTCATAGGGTTTGGAATGTTCATCGATTTAGGTGTTGTAGTGTAGGTTATCTAAAAAATTAGAAATGAAGGACCGTGAAAATTGTAAAAAAATCTTTTGAATGAGTATATAAGGGGACAAGAATTTCATTACTCTATTATTTTATTCGAAAAATAACCATATAATATCATCGATAAATTTAGATTGATGAGATGTAATATAGTCTTTTCCCTCCTTCCTAAACACATCAACATATCCAAGGAACATAAACCAACATCAAATATATCCCATAAACAATATTTATAAACATGTTTGATATGTTTCAAATTTAAATGGATAAACCTATAATTCCAATGGTGGGATTGGAGGCAACTCTATATTTATTATTCTGAATTTTATATACTATACAATCCAAATCTAGAATATATAAACAATTTCCATAAACATAACTCATGAAAATATTTTATTCTTATGTAAATAAAAACCTATTTATTATTAATTAATGTAAATCACATCCCATTGAAACAAGATATAGAAATAAATGTTCTATTAATGTAAGGATAATAAATTTAATTATCATATTTCTATAATAATTCCCTAGGTAAACTTAGATCAAATATGTTTACATCACAATTCATGGAATTATTTATCCATTGTAAGAATGAAGATCTACTTCACTATTTTTATATTTCCTCCTATATTTATGCCCATTATTATCATCTCAAATGTGTAATGAACACTGGGAATCCAATATCCATGACTCAAATTTTGGGAAATTTATGTTTATAACAATCACATTCAGATTCTAAAAATTATTCCCATTGAGAACACTTCTCAACATCAGAAGGGAATATTTAATTGTTTTATAGGTCATACCTATAATAGATCTCAAAATTATTAACCAGATGTATGTGAAAATTGGTAAAAATATATATCTATGGGTGAGCATCATGGTATATATATTTTCGTCATGTATATTTATTGAAAATTAATCATTCCAAAATTTATGACCCCATACATCATACCCATATTTGGATCTAGGATATATATTTCACTATGAAATAACCCCATTATGGAATAAAACTCATCACTCATGGTATTTTGGTTGGGAATCATGCCAAAAAAATTGATGATATTCAAAAATAGATGAGTGGAAATATATTTACCCCTATCCATCATATGTATAATACTTAGATACATACCTAAAGATTACTAACCTTTAGGGGTTTCCAACTATGTGTCCCCAAAATCTCAAAATGGGATGTGGTTATGTATCCCCTAGTATTAACAATATCCCCCATTCCTTACATAAGATAATTCATAGGGACCCCACTATATAGTGAATCCACATTGTTGGATGATCTATATGTTCAAATGGGTATTATTTTCATGAAAAATCACAAATAATATTTATTCATATTTTTGAAAGTCTCACATATTTAATATAAATCGTATACACAATACCAAAATCCATTTTTTCTATTATTAATGTCCACTTATAGGTATGTGGGAACCGTAAATTATGTTCACATTGTCCCCATTACATACCCATTAAAGACATCCAACATCAACATACAAAAATCAATCATCACAAGAAATATTATACCATCACCACATGCACCAACCAAATTGGGTAAATAATTCTATATTATCACCACAACAAAACCAATTCAAATTTTGAAATTAAAAATAGGAAACCATCATACTGCCACGAGACCAAACCGAAATAATATATTACTCTATGGAGAATCCAATTTCAAAATACTATAGAACCAAATATAAATAAATGTATATTGTTTTTATAATAAAAATATTCTGGTAAATTTAAATGCTAACTGAGGTCAAGGTAGATGAAAAGTAAATATTATGTTTTCATACCAATAATTTATTATTTGGATAGAATATTTTATTAGAATTAATATACCCCATTAATTAAATAATACAAAATATTGATATTTCATGTGAAATTTAAAAAACATGATTAATTAAAAAGGAATAAATAAAAAAATAAACTCAATATTCATTTTAAAAAACAAGATATAGAAATATGAACATTTAAGATTTAATTTAGTCATGAAAAATATCTTTCTACTATAACTTACAGTTTTCATTTTAAAAAACTATAACCTCTTTGTAATTTATGAAATTAATTAAAATTTTATCATTTTCATATTTATCATATTTTATTACTAGTGATATGATTATCATTTATCCTCTCATATTAATATCACAACTTATGATATGTGAAATCATAATGATCTTGTAATATATGATTATATTCATTTTATCATCAATATGATTGTGTATTTAAAATTTTTTATTTATATAACACTATTTTTAACTAGCCTGAAATTTAACCCTTACAGGGACTGGAGGCCTAGAATACATTGCCTAAAGACCCAATGACACATATTCCACTATAATATAATGGGATCCAAATAAACCCCCATCACCCCCTTTATGTTTTATTTTATATTCTCACTATTACTGATGTTGTTGGAATTGAAATTGTAGCATGTTGATTTCTGTAAGGTGTAAACACATATGTTCCCTATCGTTCATCTCCACATTCATTCATGGTGATTTTTTGTCACTCCATATAGTTTCACAAGGTGGAGGGTGCTCCTACTCTAAAAAGGTGTCCATAAGGGCCTAGTGACCCAAATTCCTATGATATTCTATGTCCCAGTGTCCTGAAGGGCCAATATCATGTCCTGAGAGCCAAAATCAATTGAATAGTACAATTATTAAGGCACCCCATTAAAACTACTACTATAATACCACATTAATTCATCCCCATACAGGTTTCATTATAATTTTTTATATAGAATAGTTGGGGTTTACCACTCTGTTTCAACCATAACTATTGTATCATTAATATAATGTAATTCTTTATTTGGAATAATCTAATAGTTTAGTAATATCATATGATATCATATCTCATAATAGATGATATAGAACATAAAAATGGATTTTAGGTATCATATAGTATTATAATTGAATTCTTTACACTAATAACAAAAAAATAGAAAAAAATATACATATTTTTTTATTTGATATAACTTCAAACACCATATTGTAGGAATATTATTCAAAAATAGTGGGAAAACATGATAATTCATTGATGATTAAGGATTTGATATCACTAATGGGATTAGGGTGTTCATTTAATGAACATGTAAGGGGAATAAAAAACCCATAATATAGAGAAACAAATCTTTAGTTGATTCAATATTAAAATGTGAAGTACATTAAATGAGAATGTCATTACAACTACAAGTTCAATATTTTACAATTAAATGAAATATAATTTAAGGGAATAATCATAGTAGGTAACAAATTACAACATAGACTATATGATTATACTATCCATTAGATCTACATATAAAATTACAGGATCCTAAAAATGTAATGGGGTGATAAAACATTATTCTCAATCGAAAATAAAAATTCTTGATTAAGAATGATTTTTCATAAATATTTCATGAATTAATTACCATAAAAATGAGGTATATTTTTACTTTTATAATATTTTTTCATTAAATTTAGATATTTTAATAAATAAGGAATTATTTAATCCACCGATACCTTTTGGAATCTAGTAACTTATGTCATGTTGATGTCTTATAATGATTTTTAACCCATAAAATGAATTTATAATAAATGAATTCCTATAAATGTATATATCTCCATGATTCATAAAAAATGTATAAATAATGAAGATGTGGTCATATACACATGATATTGCATATCATGTGTATATCGTATAACATAATTTAATCAAATAATATTTTTCAAATCAAGAACCAGTCTTCCTATAATGAATAATATGATTCAAGGATAACATAAATTATAATATTCCCAATTTTTTCATTTTCAAAAATTACCACCCGTATACATTACTTTCGTAGGAAGGGATAATTTTTTAGGGTTTTGGTGAGATTTTTCATCTTCTTATGGGTTTTATAATTTTACCATAGATGGAAGAAATAACTTATTAGTCCCTAATAATTTCTCCAAATGCTTGTAATTATTCCACCCATAATTTCGATCATGAAATTTTAGTTTATTCACTGATATTGTTGCAGTATTAAATCATCAGGGGGTGCTTCATGATTTTTAAGATCACAAGATCCTATGGTACGTCTTTTATTTTTGGGACCATAACTTGTGTTAACTATAGGGGATGGAAGTTCTTATCCTAATAAGACATCAAGAACTCTTGCATTCTTTGGAAATGTAATCTGTTATACATTATTATGATAGAAAAATGAATTGGGATGATTCTCATGAGTCTGGATATTTGTGTGGAGTAATTGAGGATATTTCCACATTGTATCGGGGTTTGGGGGAATTTAGTGGAGGGGTACACTTATAAAAATTGAATGTTAATTATTATTAGCTTCTACATGTAAATGTGTCTCAACTATCAGATCCTTATGTGGTGGTAAATGGAAGTTGATTTATTTATATTGATGCTTTTAATGGATATAAATACAATGTAATGAATTCAATGTTATTCCATGTTAATCTATTCATTCCATTGATGATGATACAAGGTGTTCTACATAGGATTCAAAAATCATCCATGGTAGTATATCTTGGTATTTTTAAGATTTGTAGTGTTTTATTGTATATATTTTGGTGATAAGTTTGACGAGGTTAATAAAATAGTATATATCATTATATCTTATATATTAAAATTTAGTGTTGATCATAATGTTCCAAATTGTATATTCTACCTGTTCGATGTCCTGACGTGGAAAAGGAAGGATATAAAAAATGGATTTTTTAGGGTTCTTCTTTGATATTTGGTAGGATATGATTCTATTTGGATATCATGGATCGAATTATAAATACATCATGTTGTATATAAATGATGGAGTCTATTTTATTGGATTATTTAATGAAGGACTACATATGGTAGTTTGAAAGGTTTCATAATGTTATGAGCATTATCATTTGTATTGTGATCTATATTTTACATCATGAGTATAGAGTAGTTTTCTAAATGATTTTGGTTACTTATTATGCCTGGTAATGTTGTTTATTCATTATAAGGATGATAAGACTATGTTTATGATTTATGTTTAAGATGAAATGTTTTTTGGGTTGTTTTCAGGATTTCGAAGGTTCTTATTTGAATCAATTTATTTTAGTTTATTTTTCTTATAACAACAGTAATCACTCATAAAATAGAATGGAATTATTAATGTAATTTTTTGAGTGGTAATGTTGTTCAACTTTTTCATCATTGAGTATGGAGAGATAGGTATCATTGGACCATATTTTTTATATATTAAAATGGAGATAGTGTTGGTTATTTTGTAGTTGTTTTGATTCCACTTAGGAATGTAGAATCCCAATTTTGAAATAAGAAAGAGATACTAAGCGTTTAATGTTAGAAAGAATTTTTTAATGGTTTCACATTATCCTAGATATATTAGGTTTATTATAGGTTTTTATATTTATACCTAAAAAATTATACCCCTTCTGGGGTTACAGAGAGTTAGTGAGAAAGAATATCAATTTGCACTTACTTCCTAGATGGAATGGTTTCATAATTATTTCCACATATTAAAACAATTTAGTTTTTTCATAGTACCCATCATATAATTTTTAGGCATGATTTAGATATATAATATAATTTATTGTTTATTTAATTAATAATCATGATTTTTAATTACATAGAGATTGTTTTATGAGGACACGTTAATCCATTATTTTAATTCTTGTAGATTTATAGTGGTTCAATGAATTGTCCGTGTCAATGTGAGTCATATATTTAGGTCTAGAGCCCATGATTATTTTAATAATTATATAATTTTTGAATATTGGGTTTTTATTTTAACGTTTATAATACAATACTATTCTTTTTCTATTTTCTTTTTCAGATATAGAGATAAATATGTTTTATAGGTTTCTAATATTGTAGTTATGTTTCATGTTATTTTTTTCATATTTTATCTTTTTATGACTATTTATGATAAATACCATATGAGTGGTATCATATACAGATACTTATTTTTTTTCCCACCACATTATGATTTTTAGGTCTGTTTGATAAATGAAATTAGTTTAGAGCTAAATAACCAAAGTGGGTGTAAGGATATGAGTTTGGGAAATGATGTTTTAGCAGAGTCCTTACAATGTCATAGTTTTCTATTCCATGTAGTGGGTTATAAACATATTATAGAGTTGTTTTAGATATAAAAAAGAGGTGTTAAATATATGGTTATTTGTTTCTAGGATGGAATTACTTTTGGTTTGACAACACTAATTGGTTTCCGTGAAATTATCATTTTTAGCATTGTTTATTTATTAGTATTATTGACGTCTTCATAATAAATTTGGAGATTAACCATATCACATTTGAGGTAGGGTTTAAAAATAGCATATTTCGGTGAGTAATACATTGGGGTTATATCATGGTATGATGGATTATTTGAATGTACAGATTGTGGCCTTATTTACACTATATTATTTTTGTAAAATTCATGTTTTATGACTAAAAATGGTTGGTGAAATTTCCATAGATTGAATAATTATGGAATTGTGGTATTTTAATCATCATTATATGTCCCAAACAATGATGGGGTTTATTTCACTACATTGTTTTTTGTTCCACCAAAATTTTAAATATGAATTTAGGAAGCTCTGATCTATCATTTGGTCCTCAATTATTCTTAGTAACCTTGGGTATTGGGGAAGATATTCAATAGATATTTTTGATTACCATGGGTGATCTAGGATTTCCTATCATTGCATGGTCATGATACTGATATCTAAGGTACTCTCTTTGGTATTTTTATTCCTCATTCTTCTTATTTTTTATACTCATGGGTATATTTTAGTAAATATTTTATTCAATATGATAGTGTATTGATGTATGGATGATGGGATATAGGATTTTAGAAGGATCATCTGTGGATCATGGGTGCTTAAATGTCATGTTCAATCCATTTTCCAAAAAACATTGTTGGGATGTGTGAGTGGATAAGTCAGTGGTGAAGATGTAGTAAGGTAAAACAATATTTTTATTTTCATTATTTAATATATATGAATATTTAATGAGTATTTATAGAGTTAAATGATAATAATAAAGGGTTATATTTTACCAAGGATTGAATGTGATTCATTTTTAATGTTTATTCAATGGATCATTACCATTATTCTTCCTTAATGGATTTTTTTAATTATAATACTTGCTATTATTGTTTTCACACCCATAATTCAATATTATATTTTTACCTCTATTATAGATGAATTTAGTGATACAAATTGACTCTAATAGCTCATGATGTTTTTTTATTATCATATGAGTTTATTCTCGTATGGGTTTATTTATTATGTTTATTTTACTTGGGAGATATCTTGTGTTTCATTTGAAATTAAATTCATGTTTTTGAATTTTTATATGATTTTGGGATTACTTTATTTTAAATATTGGTGTTGATAATTTTTTTAAATTAATATGGTAAATTTATTCCATATTATGTGTTTCATACACATAGTTCTATTCATCAACCAAGGACCAATTAAATGTGGGATTCGAGGGCCATATGGTATCATGATAAGTTCTCATATGCCTAATTTTGATTAACGTGAAAATTACAATAAAATGTAAAAGTAAATACTTTATCATTTATGAATTAATCACTTTGACATCAAACACCTATATAAATTTACAATCATTCATAATTTGTGAAATATAAAAACCAATATCAATTTCCAATTTTTTTGATCCAGAAATCTACATGTTCATCATAACAAAAAAATATTTCATGCATATGTATTGGGAGAGGTTGTGAACAAACAAAATAACTACACATGACCTATTTTAGCTATTATGAATCTTGTATAAATTCATCTTAATATCGTACATTACAATTTTGAGATTTAAAAAATCATTTCCAAAATTAGAAAATTATTAATTAATTCTATTCCATTATAGTGATTAAAAAAGGTGACATGATTTTCAATCAAATATTCACTGATATTTATGTTATCTAACCCTATTTGTATAATTTATATTTGAAAAAAATGGTTCAAATAGTGATTTATTAGAAGATTCTTAGTTTTCATAGAAGAAGGTTTGGAACACATCATTGTTTATGAGTCATAGTTTGATCTCTCATTTATTTTATGATACAATATATATTATTTAACATTTTTAAAAATAATTCATATTATTTTTTGTGAAACTCACAATAAATGTGTCAATAACGTATTTTCATATACATCAACAACATTGGATAAATTTTTTTTCACCATAATTGGAATTTGGATGTTTTTTTATTCCTATAAATATCTTATTAAAATGATTAAGTAATTCTGTAATTTTTTTTACATAAAACATTATTTGATTTTATGGTAACCATTCTATACACTTCCATTAACCCTATTAATTTTTTCTAAAATAGAAATAATTATTTTCTAATATCTCTATTCAATAATTCAACACATTCTATTTCATAAATTGTTTCAATACAAACATTATGAATTAATTCCTCAAGACAATCCTATATCTATTACTGAATATATTCTACAATTTTTATTCTTAAAATCACTGTTAAATAAACCATCTTGATCTAGAAATTATATCGATTATTAAAAAATCAAATCAAACAGTCTTTGATATCTATGAAACCTAATTTCTTTATTTTCAAAAACATCATTCATGGATAAAAAATATTCCATTTTTTAAAAGATTTTGTTTTCAAAATACAAAGAAATCGCCAACCCCTTCTTTGTGTTTCTCATTTGTTTTCCATGGATTTATAAAATAAGGATCCATTAATTACATAAATATAATAAATTTAAATATATGTTAACATATTTAAACATATTAATATATAAATTTAAAACATACCTATACTAATATCTATAATTATTTATAAAAATATACACCAATTAACAAACACACATTTGTATTAATGGAAAACATAAAAAAATGAAAATATATACAAAAATATTATATATTTAAGTCATATGTAGACATAAATAACTTATAAATAATTACTCATAATCCAAAGAAATTTCAATCATATAAAAATGTAAACAAAAAAATCAATTAAATTTTCAACATATAGATTTATAAACATATAATTATTAATGTAAAAAACAAATTAATAATTTATATATAAACATATAATTTAAAATTGACGTGAATATAAACATTTAAATTAAAAGAAATTAAATATATGAACTTTAATCATATAAGTATATAATAATGTAAAAAAACATATAAAATTTAATATACACATATAATAAATTTAGTTTATATAAAAAATTTCAACATTAAGTTTAGTACACATAAACACACACACATATGTATATATTAATCTTATAAAAATGTGATCATATACATAAAAACACATTAAAACAATAACAAATATAGAATAATATAATTTTCTATTAAGTTAAAAACCATTACCTCTTAATCCATAAATAAAAATAAATTTTTTAATATATTTAACATATAAAATAAAATAATAGAATAACAGATTCAATAAAAAAAAATCAACCAAAAAAATTATAAATTTTATATTCAAATTAATTTATTTTTAATACATATATAGATAACCCTTAAAAAACATCACCCAAATACATTAAATTTTATATTTTTTTGTAACAAATATATTAGATATTCAATAAAAACTAATAAAATTGGGTTTTGAATCTCTTAGGCGTGATAAAAAAATCATACTTCAAAATAAAAAAAAAAAACAGAACAATGTAAGAAATTTTGAACTCATAAAAATTGAGTATGGGTCAGTATAATGATGGATGATATTAGCAGAAGAGAACTAATAGTGAAAAAATGAAACTGGAACTGGTGCAAGGGGGGTGATGGTGGTATAAGGGGGCGATATAGGATTAATTTTTTGGACTGTAGAAAAATCATGGAGGAAGAAAAAGAATATCACGTTAGTGACTAGAGGATATTTGGGTGTTTATTTTTCTAGAGTCATGGAATATGTTGGGTGGTCGTGAAGATGTGTGATTTCTATTTTTGGGTGGGTTATAAAATTGGTTTATATGAATATGAGGTTTAATGGTTACACAAAAGGGTTTTTAACAAGGATGATCTAATTCAGATAATCATATTTTATTATGATTCACATTTTAAAGCATCATTATAAAAGAGATAACATTACAATTTTGTATCAATTTTGTTTTTGAGCTTGATGTTCCATTATTAAACTGATGTGATACCTATGTTAATAATCAAGATACTAGATGACTTGTTACTCACAGTTTTTATTTATTTTGTGGGATATTAGTTAAAGTGTTTTTTTAAAAAAAAATCGCTCTTTCAATGGTATAAAATCATTTTTTTGGATTTTTTTGGGTATCTATGTAGATCCCCATTTTCCCTTATTGAGGTTAGAGAGCCATGGATCATTGGAGTAGATTATTCATGATGGTAACTACAAAATAACTAACATTTTAATTTCAATTGTTATATTATTAATAAATTCATTTTCACATAATAAGATTTCATTCCATTAATGCTAATATAATAATAGAATTATAAAATCTATCACAACAAAATTTATTTGTAGTCTATAAAACAAGGAGAACCTTTAAATGAAATAACCTTATTTATAAAAAAAATTTATGGTCAAGATTACATCTATTTGAGGGGACGTATGAGCTATTTGGAAGTCAGGTGTTGGGGGTTCGTATTTCTTTGAGAGTTTATATAATGAAATTATCATGTGATAATCTCTAATAGGGGAGCTTATGAGTTCATACACATTAATAGGAATATCACATGTTATATGTGTCCAAGAATTTTCATATTCATGGATGTGTCTATAAATCCGTACACAGAAGATTACTTTTAATGCATGTCATGAATAATGTATATTGAATTATTTATGAAAACCATGATGAAATATACTGATGGTTATTTTGGGAGTCTTATAGGTGACATGACATTAATAAAATATTTTGAGATACTATTTATCTCATCTGAGTTATGAAGAATGATATCTCTAGCCCTTTTATGAATATGGAACCATCAGATTAAATTCATGACAATTTTATATCACTAAAAAGTATATTTTGTGAATTTGATGAAACAAAAATTGGGAATATAGGTTTATGAAAAAATTATTGGTTTTTATGTGATAAGATATCATGACAAATATATTTTGTTACATATTATTAGTTTTAATAAGGTGGTTAAAATTATGACATTATCTTATTTCCATATGTGTCCTTTGAGGGTTTTTAGGATTCTAGTCATATACTTTAGGCATTCACACTTAATTACATGAATAAATAAGACTAGAAGGAGAAAAACTAAGTGTATCAAGAATCTAAATTAAATTATATTTGAATTTAATATTAAGAATAAACATTTTCCTCAAGTAGTTTAATAATTATTATTTTGGTTTAGTTGATCTCATATGTTCAATTGCTAGTTATACATGTTTATAACATATGTGAGTTGAATATCAAATAAATATTATTTATGAGTTTAAAAATATATAATATATCATTATCTATATTTTAATATTAAATACTAATAAAAAATAATAATTTATTAATGAAATATTTTTCTATTTATAAAAATATCAAATCAAATAGTTGTTTATAATATTAGTGAATATAATATGTATTTTTTTATTAAAAGGATAATATAAATATAAAAATTTATTTAGATAAATTATATTATTCATAGATGGATAAATGATGAGAAGGTCTTGTAAAATGTATTTAGGGCCCTAGGGAAAGGAAAATTTTTACTTAATATCACACACACACACATATATATTAATTTATTTATTTAAGAAATTTTATCATAATATTTTTAAGTTGGCACATGTCATAGAATAAAATATTGATATTAAATTTATTTATAATGAGGAATATATGATATGGAATATTTTTTAAGGCTTTCACATAATTATCAAAAAAAACCCTTACAATTTAATCTATTATTATCATTTTATTGGGTAATGATAATAATGATACACAATATTTCATCTGATGAAAATTCTATCAAGGTTTAGAAAACATCTAAAGAAACTTCACAATAATTATATAAAAAACACCTACTCCCTATCAGGATCGATATTATAAGAGAAAATATAATTTCAATCATGATGTAATTCTTGTTTGGATTAATGATCAATAATTGAGGAAGATCAGCTCCTTCATGCATGTACCCCAAAAAAAATCGAGGCCTTCCAGAATTCATAAGGAACATCAAGATACCACTAGATAAATTATGAATTTCATTCATTATATAAATGAAGAGGTAATAATAGAAAAACCCAAATTAGGAAAAAAACAATGAAAGAATCATCTATTCAAAGTAATTATATTTTTGAATTAATTATAAATTATATGTGAAAATTAATAAACTCTAAGGGTAATATGGGTCTATTTTCATCATGTTAGTCAGATTTTATCTATTGAAATAGATGAAAAACATTATTGAGAATGGGGTTAACCACTTCCATTATCTATTGGATTCATAAAGTGGTATTTGATCTATCCCAGAAAAATTAATAATTAAATATATTTTTTTGAGGAATATTGTCTTATTATGAAAGAATTCATTTCTATTTTTTCATTTTTTATTTTTAAAGAAAAATAATGTTTTTTTTCATCATATGTATAACAAAATGGAAAATATGATAATTAATATATTAATACTCCCATCTAGAGGGGAATAAGATTCTAGCTACCTGACTCAGTTTCCCATCAAGTAACACAAATTTCATGCACCGTACCCTTGGATAACCACACATGTGTGGGTCATTAAAATCATGAAATACTCTATTGGGGTTGATGAATGATGTGTAACTATTAATACTTGAAATGTAACTTGTGATAATACAAAAAGATACATGTTTATTCCCCTAGAGTATTTCATGAATGATGAGTAAAAAATTAAATGGTGTATGGGTGGATTTACTAACCATTTATATTTGGAAAAATAATTTGTCGTTCACACTAAGTATAACATGTAATGTGAATAAAAAATTCATATTATTAAATGTCAAGAAAATGTATAAGGCATGTTTCTAGATGGACATGCCGTGTAACAAGTAATTCTCTATAAGAGTACACATCATTTCATTTTATGTACATAATGTAAAAATAAACTATTTTTAATGTTATAAAATTTTTTTCTACAATTTAAAATATCTTTGGTCTTCATATGCACTATTTACATCATGAGAATCACCAATGGATCATGTCATAGATATTTAAAGAAATTTGACTTTTCATACATGTAACATAAGCTACATGGAATTACCCATTGAACAACACGTCATATAATATTTAAAGACACCTTGTAGGAATACATTATAACACTAAAATATATTTTTTTATATAACATTACAATAAATAAATAAAATGTTGATATCAATATTCTGACACAAATACAAAATAAAGAGATCTGTAAAACATTATTTAACTAGAGAAATATAACATTTTATTGGAAGGTAAAAATAGTGTTAACTACATTATGAAATCTATGTTGAAATATGAAAAATTATATTTTTAAAAAAAATTCCCTGATAAAATTAATGTCTCTAAATAAAATTATGATCATTTTATACTAATAATATATTTTTATCTAAAATTGGGTTTATACACATCATCAATTAATAGATTAAATATTTTAAAGATAATATATATAGATATTATAAATAATATATATTTAAATATGAATAATATTAACACAAATTTATTATTAAATAACATTGAATTAAAATAAAAATTGTTAACACCTTTGATGTTTTTTCTTACAAAAAGATATTTTCATTATATTTCATGATTTAATTTAAAAGATAAATTATCATATATTAGGAAATTATTTTTGAAATCCTTAATAGATTTTTGGATTAATAAAAACTAAAATATATTAATATATTTTTCTTATTTTTTCTAAAATATATTATTTAGTTAATATTGAAAAAACTTTTTCCCCAAAATGTAAATTTATAATTATATATGAATGAACTAGAGGTTTGTAAATGGTTAGTTGGCCAATTTTTCTTTTAATAGTTAAAACTAAAAATTTTAAAAATACAATTTTTAATTGATGATATATGTTATAAAAAAATTTAGAACATAAAAATTATTTTCCAATAGAAAAATATATTCTTGGTATTTTCATTTAATTAAATATTATATTGAAAATTTTGGTTTTGAAATAATTTCAATGGAAATTTTGTTTAATTTTTTATTGTAATCCAATTTATATCCTAAAAACTACTGAAATTTTTTATTTTAATCTAGTCATAAATTTAACGTTAAAAAATAAACATTTTCTAAAAATGGTGTTTTACACAGTACATATGATGATGCTTACATAGTTTTTTTCATCTTATTTAAAATCTATCCCATTAAATATAATTATTAATTTGAATACATATTTTCAAATTATTTAATATTTCCTAGTTTATATATATCCATAAAAATTATTTATATAGGTGAAAACTACTTTCTATGGTTAAACAAAAAATGGTAAAATTAAAAATTATATAGATAAAGGGCTTAAAACATGATTAAATCATGTTTGAATGTGTTTCTTAGGTATTTTTAATATTATATTATCCCTCAAAATTTTATTTACTATTTTTATAGTCACATAACATATTTAACCTATAAACCATTTTAATTTAGTTATTATAATTACAAAATTTTCATTCTCACGACTTATAAAAGGGGAATCTCACTACTCCTTCAAGTCCACTCAAAGAATTAATATTCTCTCAGAAACTCTATCTGTTCTTATTTTTTACAACAATATTCTTTTTCATGATCCTATAATTATATCCAATAGGATAAATACTTTATTTTCAATGGAATCCCTTAAACAAAACACAAACATTTCAATGTGACTTCTCGATTTTCCCAAATCCATTTCCTTTCTATATTACATTTTTAATTAATTTTTTTAATTATATATAATATAATAATTATTATTTTTATAATTAATATCATTATTACCAGTTAATAATTTTTAATGACATTTTTCATTTTCTATAATGGACAATGAAGTTGTCATTCATTGGTCGTACATACTACCTCCTCTAAAAAGTGATGACTTCCATTTTTCATCACTACCACTATTTATAGATTATAGGGGTAAAACTTGGGAATATTTGTGACATATATAATATAATTATAATTATAATGAGAAAAATAATATTCCATTTTCTTTCCCTTTTAATCTTCACGAAATAATAATGTTAACAATGCATAGTGCGGACTACCGCCTCCATGATGTAACATATCTCATTTTTCATAATATTTCTTTCTAATTAATTACAAATTATTAAGATATTATTAAAAACAATATAATTATCTAAATCATATCATTTTTATTACTTAATAAATATATAATAACAAAATAAACCTCTTTCTAAATCATAATCCCCGGTTAATTATACAATGTTCATGTTTGGGACGATTTGGACACTATCATAAACAATATTGTTTATATAATATCATTTAGGACAATGAGAACCGAATTAATGATAATATATGATTATTTAATAATTATAACTATTTAATTTTGGTTCTAAATTGGTAACATTAACTGTAACCTCATTTATTAAGATCCCACAATTAATTTATTACTACTAATAGAAACAGGCTTGAGGAAAATGTCATCTACATACTATTTAACCAAAACGTAAATAGTTAGTAATTGTAAAACTATAAAATAGTTAAAATTAATATGTTACAGTAACTTTAATTATCTATTAAATTTTATATTCAATTGAATAAATAATAACATCATCATAATTAAAAAAATGTATTTAAAAATGATCAAGAATACTAACAGTCTCTATTGATAATTGATAATAACTAATATAGAATTCAGTAATAATTTTAATTTATGTTTATATATTTATTTAGAGTGAAAATTGGTTCTGAAATAGGATATTAATACAGTAACTATTATTACATATGTTATTTGATTGCTTTATTTAATGTCTAAAATTAATGTAAGGGATTTGGATCTCAATTTTGTTCTATTGAGGTATGATTCATATTCAAATTTTTTTCATAATTATTGGTCTATGGATTTATATGGATTTATTTTTTCATATACTTAATAAAATAAAAATTATTTACAAATTAACCTCATGTCGTTCCTTCCATTGATTTTTAATTTGAAATATTACAATGCGGTATAATTTCAATCAATATAACCATTCATTAAAGAATCATTAGATATTATACAAATATTTACTCTTTTATACTGTAACTACAACCTAAATTAATTATAATATCATAATTTATTTTTTATTTATGAAACACAAATTCCAATCATGTTCTTCCTTTTAATGTTTAATGAATTATATCCTTCCTCAAATTTACTGGTTTCTCATAATACAATATTCTTTCTTGAGTTATAATGTTTATCCATGAGCAGTGTATTTTATTTCAAATTTCATACCCTATTTATATAATGTGTGATAAATTTTGATTCCAAAAATAATTTTTGATGAATTATATTCAATGATGAAAATTCAACTATGTTAAGTATAAATCGCACCCTATTTAATTACGAGTGGTTACAAATGACCATGATTAACTCTTCCCACAAATTTTATTATATCATATTTGCATTCCCTAAAATATATTAACTCTATGAAATACAATATTTACCCATACCAATTTTCAAAAATAATATTATATCATCACATTTTATTTTGTGGATTTTTGACAATTATATTTCTGAAAATATAAAATATTTTTTCCTTCCATGATCATATGTTTTATCATTAGACCATATATTCATTTGATAACATTATATATTTATAAATTATCCATAATTTTTTATTTTAAATGTTGAAATTTTTCAATGTTTTCATTACATTATACTTTAAATAATCTAAACGGTGACCGGTAATTTTTCCTTTTAGAGAAATATTAAGAGTATTTTCTCAAACTATTTTATGATATTGTTTCAATTTAACTTTTTATTTTCCCAAAATATTTATCCTCCTGGGATTCATGATTCAGGATTTACCCATTATTTATAATAATGTTTTTTCTTTAATTATTCTCATGGAATCTAAAAATCCAATTATTCACTCCCTTTAATATTGTACTATTTGAAGCATTATTTTCTAATGGTGTATTAATTTATTTTCTATATCCAGATATGTTTATTTTTTAATGAGGGATATATTATTTTTCAACCATCCACAATACTTCTCTTAATATTTTATTGTAATTTTTTGTTAAAATATTCCTCAAAACTATTTATTTGTAGAGTTAATAATTATATGATGAAATTATGAATGTTTTCTTATGTAGTATAATTATACATAAAAATGACATGAAGCCATATGTGAGTCCATATATATATATCCATCCAATGAATTGTTGTTTCCTTCATTTCATGAGATTCCATGTATGATGTATGGGTGGTAAACTTATGAAAATGATGTTAGGTGACAAGTAGGAGAAAAATTGTATTCCCCCTAATTCATTGGGGAATGAATTATATCTCATGAAATGTTATGTATGGGATAAGGGGGTGAAAAATACTCATAACGAAGTTTTAATGTATGTTTATGGGAATGGGGAGTGAATTGAATCCACTATATGACTTGGAATAAAATGTGATCACAGTATCTGCAGTGAACCCTAACCTATGCTTTAGATGGTATGAAAAATTTAGTTTCCACGTATTTATTATTCCTCTTCATTATTATATCTTTATACTATGTCATGTTTCCATGCTTATCTCTTGAATCAATGTCATCATTCATGTTTGTTCATTTGTGATTTCTTGTCCTCACTTCAGGGTTTATTGACAACTCTTATTCTCCCATGTTATATTTAATACTAATTTTTTTTATTATAAGTTTTTTCAATTATACTTATGATATTTACATTGATAGTGTATTGATATGTTTTCCCCTTAATAATCCTGTCATCTAACCCTTTTATTATGTTCCCCTTATTATTCTTATAAATATAACTATGTCATATAAGAATTATAGTGGGGGATATAGAATACTTTGATTATATATAAGTGTTGAAATGATTTATAAAATACATTACATAGGGAACTGGCCCCCAAGACACAAAAGTAAATAGTTCTTTGATATTTGGAGTATTTTTTTCTATTTAATTTTTATTTTTTGGTTCTGAGGTAAATTAATTTCAATTTTTATCCCAAGAGGTTGTAGTTTGAATCAAATTAGGGTTTAGTTATTTTTTAGAATTTTTTTAATAGTTTTTGGGTTTTTTTGAAATATACTAAAAAACCTATGTATAATTCTAAGGGATAAACCTAATTACCTGAAAACATCCAATTGTTTTGAATAATTAGATATTATGTGGTTCTATATGAATTTACATGCATGTCATGATATAATAAATTTGATATGTTTTTCACACAAATGTACCTTGGGTTAATCACCATGGAAAAGTTTGGTTTAGTATCAACTAAATCATCAATTGAGGCCTTGATGAGTGGGTGTCAGACTACGCTCAAGGATATACTATCTCCTACGATATTATAAGTATAATTATTGTCACTATTCAAGACATTATAATAGATTTTTTAATTTATGTATTTATTTCATAGATTATAATAGAAAAAACCTATTGAAATATTATTTAAATAGATGGTTGTTTTGATTGAAAAAAAAGATAATGTAATAATTTCAAAGATTATTTCATTTGAGGTTGGATTTTTAAAATTAAAATAGTTCTCCTTCGGTTGAAATTGGTCATCACCTACGTAAAATCCTTTTAGTTTTAGTGGATTATTAAAATTAATTGAATCAAGTTGGAAATGAATACCTTATAAAAGGCTTATATTATCCCAATGAAGAACATAGTGGGATAATTTATAGATTAGAAACTTATAATAATACAAAATAAATTTATATATTATGATTAACTATGCTGATGAAGTAGAGTTTCAAATCACACCCAACAATAAAAGTATGTAGTCTCATTGAATTTCATGTCATCAAATTTATAAAGTACAAAAGATTAAATCTCATTTCTATTAATAATGTCGGAAAAACACCTAGGGGAATATATTAAAGGAATTGGAATTTGATTGAATTTTTATTAAAGGAGGGAATCTAGTGATAAGCCGGTGAGGGGAACAATGAGTTTACTTTAAAAAAATAGAAAACCATTGTTCTACATAAGTATCCAATTGAAATATTATGTTTTATATGTGTGTAATTTGGTCATTATATAATATAGTCCACTAATCTAAAGGATTAAAATGAAAATTAACCACAACAATATCCTTGATCATTGAAACTATATCATAACATTATTTTTATGAGATATATTTTTTTAATTACATTGACATCTTGTTTTGTATGATACAACATTGAAATCGTTTTCAATATGAAATATTGCCTTAGCTTACGATATACACAACACTATGCTTGACCAGTGTTATGCATAATTTCTAGATATTTTGATAGAACTCATTTCATGGATGTCTGAGTTTAATTAAGTTTGAGAAATTATAAAATCACTCGTGATGGATTTTATTAGTGAATTATATATTTAATAAATTCAATATAATGTTCAAAATTAATCATATATTTTAATTGAACATGATTTAAGATCAAAATCAATTTTACAAATAAACGATGATTTTTTTAAAAAAAAAAATTTCCATATTTTGATGGTGCACCCATTTTACATGTAGTTTCATACAAATTAGAATAAACTATTTAAAAAAACATATTTAGAATTGGGATATTAAAAGTTATTTTGGAAAAAATTTAATTTTTTTTTTAACTTTTATATCTTATTTAAAAGATTATAATTATACATTTTAACTAAAAACATATTTTTATTCAAATTTATTTATATTGATTTATTATTATATTAATTATTTTTAAATTTTAATTTGATAATTTTTTTAATCTAATTTTTCCCTTGTATTTAATTTAATATTGAAACATGATATAAATACATGTTATTCTTTTGTTGGTTTTTTACTTTTTAAAAAATTGTTTTCTTATTCCTTATGATTAATTTAAATTTAATTACTAAAACATTTTTTTTAAATTTTAAAAAATGGATTCAATAATTGAAATCCTTGGATCAATAATTATGTCAATACGTGAATTTAAATTTTTAGATATTATTAATAGTCACTATGGTAAATTTTATTGAGCATGGTTAAAGGTAAATCATGTAATTAATGTAAAAATTAATATGGTACAGAGAATAAAATTACCCTAATATGTTCCAAAATCATATTGTATGAGTGAAAATCGACCCTTAGAACCTTTATAACAGAATTGACTCATTTAATGGAATTTTTTCCAGGAAAATGATAAATGTATTATTCCAATAAAACAAAGTGACATGAAAGTGACAAAATGCCACCCTCTTATTTAATATAAGTATAATAATTTTATTACATTGATAGACATAATAAATCATTGATACTAAATAGTATCAATAAATAAATGAAATTATTTCCATCATGGATAATTATTTATCAATTTTCAACTATTAAATGATTAACATAATTTCTTATACAATGATGATAAAAAATTATTTAATTTATGAAAAATCAATGAAATAATTTAAATTAATTTGATAATAACAATTAAAAGACCACAAAACTAGACCAAATCAGATTGGTCGAATATATATCTACCATAATCTTCTAATACTAAAGTTATTTAACATTTCCAACCATATATAAAAGATTATTATTCTTATAATATTTAACTTAAAGTGATGTTAATATTGCTACATTCATGTTTTAATAAATATAACCTTTTTAATGATTGATTTTTTAGAAGATATATTAGAATATATGTATTATCATGAAATATAGTAGATTTATATTCATCAATTAATTTTTTTTTCTAACCAAAGAATATGTAAATTAAATTATTAAGAAAAATTGATGTATTCATTATTTTATGATTGTAAATATAAAATTATTATTATTAAAAATACTAAAATAAATATTATTTTGGATATTTAATATATCAAATATATTTAATATATGACTATGACCCATATATATATAATAATTTTTTTATTATATTATATTTGTATTTTTAAAAATCCATTACTGTAATAGAGTCAAAATTTATGATAATGATATTTTTTGGAAATAATTTTTTATTAAATTTTTGGAAAATCATAAAATATTTTAAAAAATAAAAGAAAAATAATTTTTATTGACTCTAAAATATTATTTATTTCCCATTTATGGTCTTATTTAGATGAAAAAAATAAATAGTACACTATTTTAAAATTGAAAAATTTGTTACAATAGATTAAATGAAAAGTGAATAATTAATGGTAAATCAAAATGATAAAGTTTAAAATGAAATAAAAACATGTAAAAAAATTATTGGTTTCTGATATTACAAACATACCTCATATAATCATATAAAAAATTTTAATTTGGAGGTTTTTAGAGGATTTTAGAGTTTATTATATATTAATATTTTTGGAGTCTCCAAAAGCGCCCCTCACCTTAATGAAAAAAGGTTTCATACTCTTTCACCTCATCAATTCACTTTTTACCTTCATGCTTCTCCATACCCTAACCATTTCCCATAATTTATTCCTTATTAACATTATAAAGGTTCATATCTTTTAAAATGAACAAATATGGTTCATTAAGATGTGATTTAGAGAGAGCACATTGAAGAAGAGGTAATCTCGAGTACCGATTAATTCAAACTTATTTCTTTTTCGACTTTCTCTTCCTAATTTTTTTTCATTATTAAGTGAGAAATATAATATCAATTATATAATTAATTTTTTATTATGATGGAATAAACATATTTCCCCTTCTATTCATCCTATGAAAAATGAAATCATCACTCATGCATGTGTATGACTTACCATCTCCATGCCATAGTGTAATCTGTTTTTAACCACCATCATACATGGATGGGTATAATGATGGAAATAATAACTATATTTGGTTATTATAATATTATTTTTTTATATTAGAAAATATATACAATCCACTCAAGTAACATTACACAGTTGGTGGAATGATATCAACGGTAATGTGAATGTAAAATGTACCATCTCCACAATGCGATATGATTCATTCAAAATTAAATCCATTAATTCATGATTATATAAAAGTATCTAATGAAAAAATATTATATATATTATATTAATATCATTCTAGAAATGATATATCTATAATAAACAATATTAACAATAACTTAACTTATGATACAAGCATCAGCAAGTAAAATAGTTAATACCTAACAAGTGAGTAATAATCATATTAACAAACTTGTAATAATATGATCACTTATATTATTATAAAAAATGAATAGTAATATATATGTATATATATTACTATTATAAAAACCCTTATACAAGATTTTATGACACATTTAAAGGAACCAATACATATGGTATGTGATAATTTTTAAATCTCATTGTTATCCAATATTATTTATATGTAAGTATTTATTGGGGTATATTTCTCATCCATGTCTATAATTCCCAAAATTCCTTTCATAAAATGATTCAATATTATCTATTGTATGTTTGAAGTCATTTTTAACTATTTTTAATTTTACTTCATGTTTTAGAAGGAATATTTAATTTATCTCCCATGTGAGGTATTTTTTCTATTAAGACTAAATTTTAAGAAGAATGTTTTCATTTCTCTTAAAAAATTAAAGTATTTTAATTATTTAAAAATGCATTAATAACATGAATAATAATTTAAAATATATCATTCTTTTTTGAATAATTTTTTTTGTCTTAAAATTTTATTGAATTTTGGTTAAAAAATGTTTTTGAAGAATATATAATATTTTCCTAAAGAATTAATTTTGAAGGTTTTGTTAAAATAATTTTCATTCTATGATGACAATAATTAGTAAGGATATGTTTCATGTATATTATTATTATTATTCCTATGGTATTATTGGTTTTTTTCTATTTATGAAATCCATTTTTTCCCTAGATTATTTTATGTTGTAATGATGTTTATGAATTCCATTTTATTCTTTAGGTTATGTTATTTTTATTGATTTATATTCTTGTAGAAAACATATGTACAGTGTTCATTATGTTATGGGTGGTGAATATATATCTATATAATGAATTAGGTATTGATTTATGTCACATGATATAGACATGATAGAAAGGGTAAGTAAATATGGTTCAATAATAAAGGGCTGGAACATCATGTAAATCTGATTCAATAATACACGACTGGAATGAAAAATAATCTGGTTTAGTAATACATGTATAGAATAAAGATTGGACATAGATATATATATTAAATTTTATACTATAATGGTCATGGAAGTGATCCTTGTCTAATATGGAAATTATTTCCTATGATTATATGTTTTCCAAAATTCCATGATTTGTGCGAGAGTTAACTTCTCATGGATCATCGTACATTTTGATTTATGGATCTCAAATTCAATATATTTATTTCATGACTCAATATTTTGATATTTTTTATACCTGGTATAGTTTACAAAAGTAATGTTCATGTTTTTAAATTATAATATTTCTGTTTTGTTTCATACTTTCCATATTTACCTATACTGAGAAATTGAACGAACTTGTTTTATATGTTTTATTTGCCATTATATTTAGAGAAATTTATAATTAAGGAAAAGTAAATAGGAAGATATTTATGGTATATATTGAAGATATTTCCCTATATTAGAATAATTTTTTCAATGTTTTCTACGACACTAAAATAATATTGTATCTCTGCATTTCTTAGTGTAATGTGTCAGGTATTCTGAAAAAGTGATGTAATGTTTGTGTGCCTAAATCATGGGACATTATTGTTTGAATAAGATTGACGGTTTAGTCAATATATGGAAACTATTATATAGATTCATTTTTGAGATCCCAATAAATTTTTTAAAGGGTGTGCCTTGGAATTTCCTAAGGATAATTCTAAAAGGAGCATACAAACCAAGAGTATTTTTGATAATCATGAGTAACCTATGATTAAAACTAATATATCATAAATTCAAATAATTTATGTAATTCACCTTATATATTTGTTTTTAATCAATTTTATGTATTTATCACACATTGATTTATGGTCTTATTCAATTTAAAAAACTAAATAGAACAAAGTTGGCCTTGAATGATTCAGAAGTGAATGTATGGGAATTATGAAAATAGATTTCCAATATGGAAATATCATAAATTTAATCATGATGGTGGTAAAATTATTGGTCATACATTAGAGGTTAAAAAGATATAAAATGTTATTTGAAATATATGGGGTTTTCTACAATTATTTTTTACATTAAACGTAATAATCTTGGTTAGATTAAGGTTGAGGAAACATAAGACATGATTCATATTTTTGGAATTAATAAGATAATGGGACCTGAGTAATGGTAAAATAATAACGATGGATTATTGATTTTTATATGTTTTATAATTCAATGATTATGTTATAAGAATCATGAAATATATATTTGTTTATAGTATAGGTTTTTCATTAATGATTGGAATAGAGATGTAAAATAGTTCAAATAAAAATGAAAAGTGATTTATGTGTAAGGTGAAATGTTTCTAGAACATATCATTAATATAATTATAAGAAATAATATGTGTCTTATGTTCTAATAATTATGTTTTGATACAGATATATTGGATTTGATTAATTAAATTAGTTGATACTAGTTTCTTAGGAACAAATAATGGATTTATTATCAAGAGGGGTACGCTATCATGGATAAAGTATGAATCTTTTTGGGACTAAAATATATTTACACAATGTTTTGGAATATAGAATCAGGTATTTTTTCAATAAGAATATATAATAATTTAGGTATTTACCATTTCTAAAGAGAATACATGATGAAGGTGTTCACATTTTTGAAATATGAACAAAGATAGATACCTTATGATATATAGGGGATAAATAATAATATGATATAATGTTCCTCTCTCCAGGTTTTTGATTCTCAGCTTTCTGAAGGATTATATTGTTATAAATTAATGGATTTAAAATGGTAAAATCTAGAATATGTTAGTTATATTAATGTATTATCTCACTACTAGTGGACTTATGCTTATTTGATAACTTCAACTAATTTAATTTGAGATAAAGATATATAGAATAAGATTTCATTATATTTATTGATCATATGATATGATAATTCTTTTGGAATGAAAAATCCAACATCATTTCATTGAATAATATATGATGTGGAACATTATTCAAGGCATGATCAACATTGTTATTACGTTGAAATCAACTATATATTCTCATGAAAATTCTTCAACATTAAGAAAAGATATCATGGTGTAATTATCATCAATAATTTCAATGACCTCATTCACACATCATTAGTTTATGGTATTGTGATTTTTACCCCTCTCTGGAACACCTAATTTCTTGTGATGAGTTATCTTTATCAATCACGTTGATAATTTAGCCTTTTCCTGCATGCCCAAATCTCCACCTACATTCTCATACATAGAGACCTAGTTATTATTTACATTGGGTAACTATTTTTTCCAACTATTCCTTTTTGAAGGGATGTTTTACACATTGTTTTTATGATGTGGGTTTTTATACCTCTATAAACCCAATAAATTTTAAAGGAAAAATTCATGTTAAGGAGAGTAGAATGTAACACCCGGAGATTTTTATGAGATAGATTTTTTTTTAATTTGATTTATGTCTTGTGTGATATATAGACCAATGTATTAATGTGCTATGCATAATAGTGGATTAGATTTCGGTATACACAACACAATGCTACACTTTTGTTATATATAATTTCTAGTTATTTTGATCGAACTCATTTCACAGAAGACTGAGTTTAATCTAGTTGATTAAATAATTAAATAACTATTTTTGAAATCTATTAATGAAATATATATTTAATACCTTAAATATAATTTTTAACATTCATTTTATAAGTTTTAATTACATTTTATAAAAATATAATCAAATTTTTAGATAAAAAATGTATATTTCAAAAATTTCATATTTAACGTCTTTTAATGGAGCACCCATTTAAAATATAGTTTTTGATACATTATCAATTTAATTTTCACAAAATAAAATTATTATTTCAAATTAGGTCATAAAAAAATGCTTTGGACGAATTTTTTTTATTTTTTTTATCACATTCAAAATTTATTGAAAATTGAAAAATAATGCATTTTAATTCAAAACATCTATTCCAACTAATTTATTCATATTGTTAGATTATCCTTTTAGTTGTTTATAAATGATAATTAGATTAATTTTTTAATCATTTATTCCAATTTTTATCATTTTATGTAATTTTACAATGAAAATAGATATATGAAAAAGATAAAACTTTTGATGGGTTTTTACTATTTAAAACTCATTTTCTCATTCCCTAAATATGATTAATTTTAGTTTAATTACTAAAAATACTGTATTCCAAATATTGAAAAATTTATTACATATTAGGTATCAGTTTGTCTAATTTTTTAGTATTTTATTTTTATTTTTTTTAATTTATGAATAGAAACTACAAAAATATTTGTTTAATGCGGTTAAAGTTTAATTAGTTAATTTATGTAATAAATTAATATGATAAGGGAAAAAAATTCCCTAATACCTACAAAAATCATATTGGAAGATTGTCCATCGACCCTAAATACCTAAAGAAATTAATTTAATCATTTAATAGACAATTTTCTAGGAAATAGATTTAAATATATTTAAAATTAAATAATGTGACATAAAAGTTATAAAATGTTACCCTCTTATTTCTTATCAGTATAATAATTTTAATATAGTGATAAAAATTATAAATATTCAATAATATATTATCTCAAAAAATCTTATGAAATTATCAATATCATTATAGTTGATTTATAATTTTTAGAGATTAAATAATTACCTTAATGGTATATACAATGATGATAAAAAAGTTATTTAATTGGTAAAAATAAGTAAAATAATTTTAAATAAATTGATAATGACCATTAAAAACCCAAAAACACATAAAAATATCTTCTGGGTAGAGTATATCTTAACCCTAAACATCAAATGGTCATGTTATTTACCATTTTGGCTATATAGAAATGATTATTACATGTAATTTTTTTTATTTTATGCAAATGTTCTCACATTCATGAATTAATAAATATGACATTTTTAATGATATATTTTCTAGAATATATATTCCAATATAAGAATTCGATCAAAATATATTATATTTTTCTTCATCACGTTTATTTATTTTTAATTTTTACCTAAAAAATATTTATGATAAATAATTACTAATAATTGATGTAGTAATTATATCAATAATAGAAATATCAAATTAATGTTTAGAAAAATACTAAAATAAATATAATTTGGGATATTCATTATATTTATTAAATTTTTATAGAGGTGATTAACCCCTTATAAATATTAAAATATAATTTTTCTGGCATCAAATCATATCTTGATATTTTAAAAATCTATTAAATGAATAGTATCAAAATTGACACAATTGATATGATGTCAAAAAAATGTTTTATTAAATTATTTAAAAATCATAAAATATTTTATAAAATAAAAAATAATTATTTCATACTCTAAAATGTAATATATTGTTGGCGACTGGTTTTATTCACACAAAATAAGTAAAAATTACACTAATTTAAAAATGAAAAATTTATTACTTTAGTAAAAAATAAAAGAAAATAATTAATGGAAAAACAAAATTATAAAGTTAAAAATCAAATAAAAAACGTATAAAAATAATTTTTGGATGATATTACAATCTAATATTATCTCACATTCTTGATAGATATATTTTTATGGTTTTCTGATCTAATTTTGCTTTATTATTAATTATTACTTATGGAGTTTCCATAAGTTATCCTCAACTAAATTAAAAAAGGAAAACTACTCCCTCACACCCTCAATTCACTTTGATCCATAAAGTGTGGAAATCCCATTTAAATATTAATTCTAAAATTACATATTCACATTATATAGGTGATGGTATAATCAAAATACCAAAAATAATGCATTAAAAGGTGATCTAGAGGAAAAACATCAAAGAAGATGTGATCTCTTAAACCGATTCATTCAAACTTCTTTCTTTTTATACTTACTATTCATTATTTATTTTAATTATAAAGTAATAACTCTAGTATTAATTACATATTATGATGTTGGTATAATTATTGAACTACCATATTCCACCTTTTATCCATCATACGAAAAAATCACTATGTGTTCCAACGTACGTCTTACCATCTCCATTTTGGGTTGTAGTCAGTTTTTCAGCACCATCATACATGGATGGTTGTAATTATGGGAATAATAAATATATATAAATATTGTATCAATATATTAATTTCGGATTAAAATATATATAATCCACTACCATACCATTTCACAATTGTCGGAATGATATCCTCTCTCGTGCGTATGTTCAACCAACAGTCTCCACGATACGATGTGACTTATTATACATGAAATCTAAGAAAGCATGATTATATACATTTATTTAATGAATAAATATGATATATATTATATTAATACCGTTATGTCAATTATATAACTATAATATATGAATATGAATGACAACTTTTTGGATGAATCAAGTGTGTAAAAAAAAATAGTTAATATCTGATGGATAAGTAACAATGTTATTAAAAAATGAGCAATAATATGATCACTCAAGTTATTATAAAAATTTAATATGATTTTGGAGAAATTAATAAAACTATTTACAACTTTATACAAGAGGTTATGACACGTATAAAAGAACATTTACCAAAGTTAATAGACGACTTCACAATCACATTGTTATATGAGATTTTTTATACGTACGTATTTACTGGATTATATTTATCATCGATATCCATGTTTTTTAAAAGTTCATTCATAAAACGTTTTATAATTATTATATGGTAGTTCAAATTTAATTTTATACATTTTTTACTTTTATTATATGGTATTTAAAGAAATCGTTCCATCATTTCCAATATAGGGTACTTTATGACTTTACAACCAATGTTTGATAATAATGCGTTCTTTTAACTTATATGGCATGAACGTATTTTTGGGCTTTTATAATGCCTTATTTATAGGAATTTTAATTATAATTAATTGATTATTATTTTTAATAAAATTATTTTATTTTAATATATCATGGAAATTTGTGAAAATAAATCATTTTTAAGAAGAAATGATATCTTCCTCAATAATTAATTTTAGTTGTTTTATCAAATTTATTTTTAATCTAAGATGAAATCATTTAATAATTATATGTGTCAAGTATACTATCCCTATTATTACTAGAAATTTATTGTTTTTATTCTATTTATGAAATCCATTTATGTATTCATGGATAATGTTTTTATGGAAAGATTTTTAAGAAACTCATTTTTTATTTGGGTTATGTTATATTGAACGGTTTAGGTTCTTCAGGAACATATATGTATGGTGTTCATTATGTGATTGTTTCAAACTATATATCACTACAATTTATGGAGTATTGATTTATATCCCATGGGATTTAATTTACTAGAATGAAAAGTAAATCTAGTTCAGTAATATAGGGATTAAACCGAAATTAAATCTAGTTTAGTAATACTGGGATGGAAAAACATGTAAATCTGGTGTAGTAATATAGGGCTAGAACAAAGAGTTACCTTGGTTCATTATAGGACTTTTCCCACTATTATGGTCTAAGAAATAATACATGGATTATATAGAAATTATTTCCCATGATTATGTTTTTTAATAATTACATGATTTATTCCAAAGTTATTATGTCATGACTCATGTTATTTTAGGATCCATTCCTTATGGACTATCAAGAATTACTACATGACTGAAGATTTTGATATTTTTTATACATGGTATGATTTTAAAAAATTACAATCATATTTTTTTCATTCTTATGTTTATGTTTTGTTTGATATTTTCCATGTTTACCCTTATTGAGATTTTGAGCTAACACATTTCAAATTTTTCCCAATGATATAAATAAATGTTTTAGGTAGGAAAACTAAAGGTTAAGATATTCATAATATATGGTTAAGACCTTTAACCAATCGGATAAATGTTTTCCATTTCTCCAAATCCAAAAAACTAATTGGGTCGTTATAATTTTTTTGTAATTTATTAATTATTCTTTAAATTTGATACAATTTCCATGTACGAAATGCTTGGGACATTAATGGAAAAATAAAAATCATGTACAATAACAAAAATTGAAGTGGATTGTGAAAATTAATTGGTGCTAGGTATACTTATTTATCATTAAATGTTTTTGTATTTCTAATGTCATGTATGTTTCCGAATATAATTATAAGTTGAAATTAAAAACCTTGTGCTAGAATTATTGTTTCAAGGGTTTATGAATCATCTTTAATATTTATAGTTTAATGTTTCAATAATTCCTTATTTTCCTTACATTATATAATTTTAATCTGATTTTGGAAATGTATTTATTCTTCCTAGTAAGGAAATAAATTTGTAAAAAGGAAATAAAATTTCATCTAACGCATGATAGAATATCAATATAAGGGTGATTATCAACACCAAGGAGAAGGAAATTATATAATAAATATAATTACATGAATTAATTATAAAAACATGACTCAAGTAGTTGTGAAAATAACTAAATATGGGGGATAATCATAGTCTTGGGAAAATAGATATGTTCTCTATATCTTTATGTTTGATATCTCTCTATAGATTATACCTTGAATCATTTATCTCTTTTATATATCTTTAGTTATTTTAAATAACTATTTATAATTACAGTTGAGGGGAAATTTTTTTTATAATATGGTATAATGTAATGCCATTATGGATTACCATATAACTTTATATTAAATTAATATTATGTCAATATATTTTTCCACATGAAACAAAAAAACAAAACCAAATGTGCCATAATTTAAAATTATAGAAATATATCCATTAAATCGATGGGTAAAAATAGATGTAACATAATTTTTAAATATATTTAGAATTATAATCATGTTCAATATTTAATACATTTAAATAAAAATGTTTAATAGGATAAATTTAAATTAGAATATTTTATAATAGAGAAATATTTTATTTTATAATTACATATTTACACACCTTATTTTAATAATACTAATATATTATATATAAAATATATAGATTATATGAATAATATTTATTTTTATATAAATAATATATTAACTAAAATTTTATTATAAATTGATTGAAAATAACACAAGAATGTCTAGAACCATGACGATTTATTTCCCTAAAGATTTTATTTCTTAATTTATTTTATGATTTAATTTAATAGAAAAATTATATTATTTTAATTTTAATAAATTAAATACATTTCTATTTAGTGTAACCATATTATCTAGTGAAAAAAATAGGATTATTAAAATATAAATGTTTTTTGTTGAATAGAGAATGTACTATTTTAATAGAAACTATAACAAATTAATTATATAAGATATACCTATATGTCTATAATAGTTTTAATTGATAAAATAATTATATAATTTTTAAAATCATATATTTTAAAAATCCTATGTTCAATTTATAAAATTATTGATTGACTTTGTATGAACATTGTAATATTTCCCTAAAAATCTTGTTTTTGTACTTTTTTTAAGGAAATAATATTTTAGTAAAAGATAGTTTTAGATTGAAATTATGTCCACAAATATTTTATTTTAATTATAATAAAAATGTTATATCATGAGAATCAAATAAAATGATAATTTTAATCTAAACATAAATTTTAATCTTCAATTTTTCTTTTATAAAAAGAGGATTTTTCTTATTACTTGAGAGAATGTCAAAATTAATTTCTCTTTAATATGGGAATTTTATTTGATAAAATGAATTTAATATTTTTAATATATAGCTAAAAATTATTTAATAAGGAACATTTTTTCATGATAAAATTTTATATACTTATACAAAAACTATTTACCATAATAAAACCCAAAATGATATATTTAAAAATTAAATGGACAAAGAACCTAAAACATGTATAAACATGTTTAATGATTAATGAATGAGGAATTATAAACCTTATGAAATCCCACAAATCAATTTTTTTATATTTTTAGAGCCACGTGACATGTTTTAAATGAGATCCGTTTATATTAATTTGTTATATTTACAAAAATATTATTCCAACTTCCTATAAATGTCGTCTCTCACCACATATTTAAAACCACATAATGAAACCATAATACACATGTAAAATTAATTATTATACATTTTATAACCCATTTTATTTAAATTGACCCCTATACACATGAAATTTTCATAAGACATCTATCTCTTGAGGAATCATCTAAGGAAAACATAATAATTTCAAGCTGAGTAATCATATTACCAAATTCATTTCCTTTATATCTTACTATTTTATATCCAAATTGTATCATTCCTATATTACTAATTCATTATTATATTTATTTAAATTTTTTTATTCTATGAGAAAAAAATATTAATGATGATTCTATTTTTCTATTAAGAATATTGAAATTTTTATTCATTTGTTGTGCGTATTACCTCCTCCATGAACCAAAAACATCCATTTTTTACCACCGTCTCACTTCATTGATTATAAGGGTTAAATTAAGTAATAAATGTAACACCCCGAGCTTCCACGATACGCTTCTCATTCAATAATACAATAGCTTGCATTGTACGCAACTTCGAGTTCTAAAACATCGCGACAAATCAAAGTAGCCGTTATGAATAGTAATAACCACTTTTTAAAATTATATAAATTTTATATTTCAAAATGGACTTCATTTTTTTATTCCTAATATTGAAATTAGCCTATGTTGAATTTTTTGTAATTTTCTGAGAACTTCAAAATTTTAATGAATAGTGAAAAATACTTAAAACAACTTTTTTAATCAAAATAATTCATAGTGATAAATTATACTATTGAGGGGTTTTAGAGTATAATTAGAATATATTTTTACCATTTTATCCAATGGTGGTCATTAGAATTAATTTAACATTGAAATTGGACATAAACAATTGCCAATCTTTTGATATAAATTGTTTCTTAAAAACACGCTATTTGTTGTGACAACGGGAATTAATTATAAAATTTATTAATGCAACTAATATGTTTGGAATTTTGTAAAATAGACATCATTTTTGAATTCGTAATATCAATTATAGCTTAGGGTGAAATTTTGGCCTTATTCTGAAAAACTTCAATTTTTGATGAATAGTGAAACCACTAAGTGATAGTTAAATAACTGATTTTTCGTTTAAATGAAATATTACCACTTCTGTGATTTGATTTTCAAAAATCCGACATACATGGTTGTCATTAAGAAGTAAAATGTGGTTCAATGAGATCAAAATAATTTTTTGGTGAATAGTAACTTTTAAGTTCTTAATCGCGATTAGAGGTAATTAGTGTAGTTTAAGGTAAAAACAATGTTTTATTAATATGATATGAGCTTGACACTTGTCCTACTCCTATTGGATGAGTCATGGCCGACCAAGACAACCCATGGGTCAACGTGGGGACCCCATGGAGCCACTTTAGTTGGAAAATGACATTAATATATATTTATTTAATGTTGAAATTAAATTGACACAAACATGAGTTGTTTTACTAAAACAGTTTTTAAGTGGGGTTACACAAGTCCAAATTTTGATTATAAATATTCATTAGAAAGCTAAAAAGATTTCCTAAATCATAGTATATTTTTATAATTTGTAGACATTAAATAAATTAAATTATTTATGACATCATGATGATGTAGTGATGACCTCATTATTTAACGATTTAAATAAAATGGGAAGATAATGCAAAATCCAAGGCTTACACTTGTCCAAAGCCAATTGGATGAGGAGGGTTCGAACCCTTATCACCTTAGCCTCGAATTATATAAGTGTGGGACCTTTAGAATCCGAAAAGCATTGTGAAATAATGTAACATTTCAATCTTTCCAAAAGTGCCCCTCCTCTCCACTTATAAAAGGCACCCACCTCTCCCACCTCATTTACACTTTCAAGCCATTTGGCTCGGCCAACCTCTGCCCAAATACTCTCCCAACTTCCCCCTCTTACTCCTAGAATCCTCACTTTGGGCATAACTCTTCCCAAGGAAGCCTTTGGCTCAAATCAAAAAGAGTTACCCGATTTTGAGGTAATGTCTTTTCTAATGTTGTTTTGTTTTATTTTTCTTCTCCAACCCCCTAAACTCTTTTTATTCATTTCTTTTGTAACAACAACAGTATCCTCAATATACTAGGATGTTGTTATAAGAAGTATTCGAGCTACACTTACACACACCTACATCTAATGGTTAAAGAACATACGGTTTCTGTGGATGGCGAATTTCTGCCTCACGAAACGATGATTGTTCAACACTCATATAACTCCTTCAAAGGTGGCCATTAAGATGTCACTATATTTATATATGATATATAATGTGTTTATGTTTTACTTATGCTTCTTTATTTTTCATTTTTGTCTTACCTTTATGGCTTCCATTATGGGTATACGCGATATCTTCATTTTAGGAAGTGCGGACTACCGCCCCCTCAAAGTGATTTGAATCGTTAATGCCATATGTGGGATGTATAAAGGATGGAGTAAATGGTATTATACACTATATTATACTGGAATTATATTATACATTTATATCATTATGATTTAGTTCCATTAAATATGAAATTCAAATGAAAGTAGCGTTCATGCGTACGTACGGCTTACCGTCTCCATGAACGGTGCATTTCATTTCTTACCTCTAAATGTTACGTAATATTATAAATGAATGTATATACTGGATATATAAGATATATATGACATCTAAATCATGAATATAATTCTGGATATAATGGATATTTCACCACATAAACAACTTGTAATTATATGAAGCTTATTGTTGACTCAAGTACCAAAGATCGACAAAACGACCGTTATTAACTTAAATAATTACATAATGTTCATATCATTGTAATAAGTGATATAATAAGGATGATGAAATTAAAAATGGTTCTTAATAAGGTATATATTAACTCTAGTTTATTATTCAGGAGGTTAAAGAACGGTTGAGTCAAGTCAGACACGAGGTAAGGGAACTTCTTAACCCAATTTCCATTCTTTGGGTTAATCTCCTACTTTCAAATTATGTCATGATATTGTTATGTCATATCCTGTATTTGTACATTATTTATGTGTACTTGTAGTGAATACACATAATAGTTCTATTTTATTTTAAAAATGCTCTTTGTAAGGGAATTTCTTAACCCAACTTCCATTCTTTGGGTTAATCTCCTACTTTCAAATTATGTCATGATGTTATTATGTCCTATTTTGTATTTTTACATTCTTTATGTGTAACTATAGTGAATACACATAATAGATCTATTTTATTTTAAAAATGATCTTTTTAAGGACTTCGTCTCAATCTCCTTTCATTGAGGCATATTTGGTTTTATACACAACCTTCTTTTATACGATGTATAAACCCCTTTGACTTTTACGTTTATTCAAAAGGAATCTTTTTTATACGAAGCATTTTGCTAAACGACAAAAGGGAGTGTTTTTCTTTCCGTACTTATGCGGCGACAACGACTTCTCCGCCGCCGTGACCATTATTTGAGTTTCGGCTTCCTCTACAAGCCATCATTTTCTTTTTTAATGGAAAATAAATACAAAGTTTTAACATTCTTTTATTTTGGTATTGAAAATGGTTTTGAAAGCATTTTTATTATAACAATGTGTTGTATTGATATCTTGTGATTGAAATGTGGAAATTTTATGTTTCCTTTATGCATGTTTTATGTGATACGATTATGTTATGGTTTATGATATGTTTAAACCTATTCATATGAGGAATGTATTGGACTTAATAAGTGACGGGTGGAGCCCGCTATAGCTCCTCGATGCATCGGTAGGTCTCATGAGACAACTAGACGTGGAATTGGCCGAGGCCCTTTCCCAATTTGATTTATGGTTTTGGCCGAGGCCTTAATCATTTTAGATGTCTTGGCCGAGGCCTTGACAAAATTTTTCAGAATGTCCGGCATTATACATTCCCCCATTATGAAAGTGGTTATTGATATTGCATGTGATTATTCGGCCAGTAGAATATCCATGTGAAGAAGTGAATGGCATTATCTCATTTTACTTTTGCCATATTATGTTGAAGTTCAAGTTTAAAAGGCTTTTGTTTTAGTTATACATTGCCTTAAATGTTAATGTTTATTTATGAAAGCTTCTGCAATATTGTTATCCTTACTGAGCATCTGAGCTCACCCCTTTCAATGTTTTAATGTTTTCCAGGATTTGAAGAAGTATATTATGAATGACCTGCAGGGATAGTCTGAGGGGATATGAAGACAATATGTTGTTGTTGTTTTGGTTTACTTTATGATGTAATGTAACGTTTAAAAATGTATCTAGTGTTTCCAAGGCTACTAAACTAATCGGTGTTTCGAGACTTGATCTTTTGTGATCATGCCAATGTTACGAAGTAATGCACCGACTCTGGGTAGCTAGGGTCGGGGCGTTATAGTTGGTATCAGAGGCAGTTTAGTACTAACCTTGGAAGCTAGATTTAGATAAACTCTGATTAGAGCACATAGCCCAAAGATAGACTTTGAGGATTAGTATAGAAGAACTTCCTAGAATTTTGGTATTAGAGAGATGTTATGACTTTTCCGAGCAATACATCCCTGTCTGGATACGAGCAGGTAGAGGCGGCTCTGGCACATATGTACCTAGGGGTAAAACCCGAAAACACCGCTTTGATCTAGACTCGAACGGGAACTGGTGCACGACAACGGGCATTGCTGCACTCTTGGTTACGACACTCCCGGGGGATATTCTTAGGATAATTCTCATTTTATTTACAACCCACTATGAAGGGTTATGGGTATATACTTTCTCAAAGAAAACATTTCTTTTTATGATTATGGATTATATCCATAAATAGTTCAATTTATGTTAAGTGTTTTATAAGTATGGAATTATGTATTTTGATTCATAAACTAATCTAGTTTATGCCATTGTTTAGAAATGGCGCCTAGTGGAAGGAATGGAAACCGTATCAATGCACGAACTTCGTGTAGGGATTTCCCTCCTGATCAAGATAATTATTGTGGATCTGGAGATACAACTGGTGCTGATCAACTTATTACCATACTGGGACAACTCACTCAGGTTATGAATAATAACCTTACTCGTATGGAGCACCCTGATCCGCAACGTGGAGGATCAATGCTAGATCGTTTCATGAGGAAACAACCACCAACCTTTAATGGGAGTACAAATCCTATAGTAGCTGAGAAATGGATAAATTCCTTAGAGAAAATATTCCATGCCTTGGGGAGTAGTGAAAGGGGGAAGGTTGTCATGGCAGTTTACCGCCTCACTGGAGATGCCGATCAGTGGTGGTCGCTGATTCAAAACACAAAGGAAGATGATGACGTATCGAATATGGAATGGAGGGAGTTCAAAGATCTTTTCTTAGAAAAATACTTTCCTCGTGACCATCAAGCAGATATGGAAAGGCAATTTCTGAGTTTGAGGCAGAAGGAGGATGAGAATGTCGCAAAGTATGAGGCTAACTTTTCAAGGTTAGCGAGGCATGCTGCCGATTATATACGTAACCCAAGGAGTAAGATTGATCGTTTCTTTGATGGGTTAAAACCATTTCTCCGTCGAGCTTTGGTATCACAATCCTTTTCATCATACGAAGATATTGTCTCGTGTGCTATCAAGACAGAAAAGGAATTCTCTAAGTCTTATGACAACAAAGTAAAGCAAGAGAAGAAGAGAACGGTGGAACAAGAGACAGATAAAGGGAAAAAGGGAAAGAAGGATTTTCCATTATGTGATAATTGTGGGAAGAATCACCCTGGTACTTGCCTAAAAGGAATGGGAGTTTGTTATAAATGTGGAGAAAAGGGTCACCAGGCTCGTGATTGCAAGGGAAAGAAAGAGGCTGTCAAAGTTGAATGCTACAATTGTAGAGAAATGGGTCATTATGTAAATGAATGTCCTAAGCGTCAGGGAAACTTACCTCAGAAAAGGCCAAGGGATCAAGGACAATCTTATGCTGTTACTACAGTTGAAGCAGAATAACTAATGTATTGGTGATTTTGGACTCAAGGATTATATTCTGGTTATAAGAATAATGTAATATATATATATGGATTGTACTGCAGTACTTTTTGATTTCAGTAAGGTTTTAATATGATTAAGGTAATCATATTTTTAGTATGTGACAATAAGAGAAACTTTTCTTTGTTTTGGGAATCTGATAAATTGATTTTGGAATTTAAAGACCTTTTAGAGAAAGTCTGGACGGAGGTATTTTGGATAACTATTAAGGTTGGAATGGATTAAGTTGAACTTTGGATAGTATTGTTTAAGGTTAAAAAATTTATGAAGATTATTTTTGGAATATTATGATACTATAGTTTTAGGAAAAGGACAACCTGCAGGGTGGGGCATAACCCGTCGCGTCGGAAAAAGCTGGAAGAATCGAACCCACAATCATAGTGCGACATGCCTTTATTTCCTACCACTAGCCTACAGGAATTCCCTGGTTATTACAATATAATTTTACTAATCTAAATGGTATGTGTTAACATTTGGAACCTTATACAATTAGGATAATAATAATATTTTTGAGTTCTATTATCTTTTTGAGTGAAAGATGAGTTGAAGGTTGAAACACTAATTGTCAAGCATAAATATATATATACCTATCTCTTATTCAATGAATAAATTAATTCTTAAACTTTAGTAAAGGGATATTAAAACAAAAAATGTGTTATCCTAATACCTTATGTCTTGTTGAACTGATGATATTTTAAATCAACATAGATTGAAGGCTTTGAGGCCCTCAATTTGACAGTTGATTGTGATTGATAACCTCAATCACTCCCTACAAATATTTACGTTTTTACTCCAATTATATGTCTTTAATTGCCACCAATGTTATCCTTATCGAGATCATATTTTGGTGGTGACTTTCTTATTTCCATTTTCCCTCTTATTAAGGCTAAATTTTATTAACCTTATTTCCGATGTGGGTTTTCCACAAAGGTATTTTCTATTTTCAACCTCTTATTTTTAAAGAAAAATATCAAATTGCGAGGACGCAATTTATTGAAGGAGGGGAGAATGTAACACCCCAAGCTTCCACGATACGCTTCTCATTCAATAATACAATAGCTTGCATTGTACGCAACTTCGAGTTCTAAAACATCGCGACAAATCAAAGTAGCCGTTATGAATAGTAATAACCACTTTTTAAAGTTATATAAATTTTATATTTCAAAATGGACTTCATTTTTGTATTCCTAATATTGAAATTAGCCTATGTTGAATTTTTTGTAATTTTCTGAGAACTTCAAAATTTTTATGAATAGTGAAAAATACTTAAAACAACTTTTTTAATCAAAATAATTCATAGTGATAAATTATACTATTGAGGGGTTTTAGAGTATAATTAGAATATATTTTTACCATTTTATCCAATGGTGGTCATTAGAATTAATTTAACATTGAAATTGGACATAAACAATTGCCAATCTTTTGATATAAATTGTTTCTTAAAAACACGCTATTTATTGTGACAACGGGAATTAATTATGAAATTATTTAATTCAACTAATATGTTTGGAATTTTGTAAAATAGACATCATTTTTGAATTCGTAATATCAATTATAGCTTAGGGTGAAATTTTGGCCTTATTCTGAAAAACTTCAATTTTTGATGAATAGTGAAACCACTAAGTGGTAGTTAAATAACTGATTTTTCGTTTAAATGAAATATTACCACTTCTGTGATTTGATTTTCAAAAATCCGACATACATGGTTGTCATTAAGAAGTAAAATGTGGTTCAATGAGATCAAAATAATTTTTTTGGTGAATAGTAACTTTTAAGTTCTTAATCGCGATTAGAGGTAATTAGTGTAGTTTAAGGTAAAAACAATGTTTTATTAATAAGATATGAGCTTGACACTTGTCCTACTCCTATTGGATGAGTCATGGCCGACCAAGACAACCCATGGGTAAACTTGGGGACCCCATGGAGCCACTTTAGTTGGAAAATGACATTAATATATATTTATTTAATGTTGAAATTAAATTGACACAAACATGAGTTGTTTTACTAAAACAGTTTTTAAGTGGGGTTACACAAGTCCAAATTTTGATTATAAATATTCATTAGAAAGCTAAAAATATTTCCTACATCATAGTATTTTTTTTTATAATTTGTAGACATTAAATAAATTAAATTATTTATGACATCATGATGATGTAGTGATGACCTCATTATTTAACGATTTAAATAAAATGGGAAGATAATGCAAAATCCAAGGCTTACACTTGTCCAAAGCCAATTGGATGAGGAGAGTTCGAACCCTTATCACCTTAGCCTCTAATTATATAAGTGTGGGACCTTTAGAATCCGAAAAGCATTGTGAAATAATGTAACATTTCAATCTTTCCAAAAGTGCCCCTCCTCTCCACTTATAAAAGCCCCCACCTCTCCCACCTCATTTACACTTTCAAGCCATTTGGCTCGGCCAAACTCTGCCCAAATACTCTTCCAACTTCCCCCTATTACTCCTAGAATCCTCACTTTGGGCAGAACTCTTCCCAAGGAAGCTTTTGGCTCAAATCAAAAAGAGTTACCCGATTTTGAGGTAATGTCTTTTCTAATGTTGTTTTGTTTTATTTTTCTTCTCCAACCCCCTAAACTCTTTTTATTCATTTCTTTTGTAACAACACCAGTATCCTCAATATACTAGGATGTTGTTATAAGAATTATTCGAGCTACACTTACACACACCTACATCTAATGGTTAAAGAACATACGGTTTCTGTGGATGGCGAATTTCTGCCTCACGAAACGATGATTGTTCAACACTCATATAACTCCTTCAAAGGTGGCCATTAAGATGTCACTATATTTATATATGATATATAATGTGTTTATGTTTTACTTATGATTCTTTATTTTTCATTTGTGTCTTACCTTTATGGCTTCCATTATGGGTATACGCGATATCTTCATTTTAGGAAGTGCGGACTACCACCCCCTCAAAGTGATTTGAATCGTTAATGCCATATGTGGGATGTATAAAGGATGGAGTAAATGGTATTATACACTATATTATACTTTAATTATATTATACATTTATATAATTATGATTTAGTTCCATTAAATATGAAATTCAAATGAAAGTAGCGTTCATGCGTACGTACGGCTTACCGTCTCCATGAACGGTGCATTTCATTTGTTACCTCTAAATGTTACGTAATATTATAAATGAATGTATATACTGGATATATAAGATATATATGACATCTAAATCATGAATATAATTCTGGATATAATGGATATTTCACCACATAAACAACTTGTAATTATAAGAAGCTTATTGTTGACTCAAGTACCAAAGATCGACAAAACGACCGTTATTAACTTAAATAATTACATAATGTTCATATCATTGTAATAAGTGATATAATAAGGATGATGAAATTAAAAATGGTTCTTAATAAGGTATATATTAACTCTAGTTTATTATTCAGGAGGTTAAAGAACGGTTGAGTCAAGTCAGACACGAGGTAAGGGAACTTCTTAACCCAATTTCCATTCTTTGGGTTAATCTCCTACTTTCAAATTATGTCATGATATTGTTATGTCATATCCTGTATTTGTACATTATTTATGTGTACTTGTAGTGAATACACACAATAGATCTATTTTATTTTAAAAATTCTCTTTGTAAGTAAATTTCTTAACCCAACTTCCATTCTTTGGGTTAATCTCCTACTTTCAAATTATGTCATGATGTTATTATGTCCTATTTTGTATTTTTACTTTCTTTATGTGTACCTATAGTGAATACACATAATAGATCTATTTTATTTTAAAAATTATCTTTTTAAGGACTTCGTCTCAATCTCCTTTCATTGAGGCATATTTGGTTTTATACACAACCTTCTTTTATACGATGTATAAACCCCTTTGACTTTTACGTTTATTCAAAAGGAATCTTTTTTATACGAAGCGTTTTGCTAAACGACAAAAGGGAATGTTTTTCTTTCCGTACTTATGCGGCGACAACGACTTCTCCGCCGCCATGACCATTATTTGAGTTTTTGCTTCCTCTACAAGCCATCATTTTCTTTTTTAATGAAAAATAAATACAAAGTTTTAACATTCTTTTATTTTGGTATTGAAAATGGTTTTGAAAGCATTTTTATTATAACAATGTGTTGTATTGATATCTTGTGATTGAAATGTGGAAATTTTATGTTTCCTTTATGCATGTTTTATGTGATATGATTATGTTATGGTTTATGATATGTTTAAACCTATTCATATGAGGAATGAATTGGACTTAATAAGTGACGGGTGGAGCCCGCTATAGCTCCTCGATGCATCGGTAGGTCTCATGAGACAACTAGACGTGGAATTGGCCGAGGCCCTTTCCCAATTTGATTTATGGTTTTGGCCAAGGCCTTAATAATTTTAGATGTCTTGGCCGAGGCCTTGACAAAATTTTTCAGAATGTCCGGCATTATACATTCCCTCATTATGAAAGTGGTTATTGATATTGCATGTGATTATTCGGCCAGTAGAATATCCATGTGAAGAAGTGAATGGCATTATCTCATTTTACTTTTTCCATATTATGTTGAAGTTCAAGTTTAAAAGGCTTTTGTTTTAGTTATACATTGCCTTAAATGTTAATGTTTATTTATGAAAGCTTCCGCAATATTGTTATCCTTACTGAGCATCTGAGCTCACCCCTTTCAATGTTTTAATGTTTTCCAGGATTTGAAGAAGTATATTATGAATGACCTGCAGGGATAGTCTGAGGGGATATGAAGACAATATGTTTTTGTTGTTTTGGTTTACTTTATGATGTAATGTAACGTTTACAAATGTATCTAGTGTTTCCAAGGCTACTAAACTAATCGGTCTTTCGAGACTTGATCTTTTGTGATCATGCCAATGTTACGAAGTAATGCACCGACTCTGGGTAGCTGGGGTCGGGGCGTTACAATAAATGTGAAATATTTAATATAATTATGATAATTATTATTCATCTATAATAATTATTAAATTCCAAAAGAAGCAACTATCACCATAATAATCTTCCCTTAATTATGTTATGGTTATGTTTGGGTTGGTCTAAAAACCTATATTATGAATGATTCAAAATAAGTAATGTATAAATATCATAAATTAACTAATGATAATATAATATATAAATAAGAAGAAAAATAATTTATTTGAGTTCTGTAATTATAACATTATTATTAAATTAATTAATTAGGTTCCCAACGGTTGTTTGTCAAAAATACTAGAAACATCAATGTTTCCCATTTTTTATACATGAACCATAACCAAAACATCCATATAATAATATTATAACATTAAAAAAATTAAAAATAATAATTTATATTACCTTATATCATTTTTTTATGATAAATATTGGAAGAAGAATTATGAACAACATCGTTATTTTGAACCTAGTTCAAAACAATCAAGGGAACTGATGCCCGATAATGAAAATAAATAATAACTTATTAATATAACTATAGAGTATAATTATAAATATTGTTTATATATATTTATATATATATATTAATGATTTTTTAAAATAGAAGATTTATATAGTTATTTTTTATACAATAGATTCCAGATTGTTAGTTGAAGTCAAGAATTGAGGTATGGGTTTTTGGATCAAATTTTTTTGTTGAGATATGATTCTAATTCATGAATTTTTATACATTGTGGTATTTTTATTGGAAATAAATATAAATTTGAATTATATTTCATGAAATATAATGTATTTAGAAACACTAGTTTTTTTCTACCTTATAGGTATTTTCAAATCGAAAGGTTACGATGTTGTAAGTGTTTATGTCTTAATCAACCTTCATTGGGTAATTCATTGGTGTTATAATTCATTAATAATTTTATTGGTGTAACTATGTCCCAAAAAATTTATAGTACCTTAAATGATTTTTAACATGGAATAATAACTTCTCATCATTATCTTTCTTATTTTGGACTGTGATTGATATCTTTCCAAAAATGTAATTTTCTTTTATAACTCAATATTCATTGATGAGTTACAATATTTCTCACAGTGCCTTATATTTAATTTTATATGGTATAACTTATTTTTATATTTTGAAACATTCTTTGATAAAATCAATCTTATTGATGAATTCTATTCATTATTTAAAATGAAACTATATTAATAATAATTATCATCCTAAAAAATTATGGTTTATCACCATGTTTGTTTTTTCATCTTCCAATAAATATTATCGTATAATATTTTGAAAACATATTATGAATTGACAGTTGTGACTAGAATATTTACCTATAACATTTTTTAAAATAATTTTTTATTACCAATTTTTAGGATGTGTGTATTCAAAAAATGTTTTTTTAAATATATAAAAAATATTTTTCCTTCCATGATAAAATTTTTTATATTCAATACACCATTTACATAGGATAAGTATAGACAATTTTCAATGACTCATTATCGGATATTCATTTCGAATTTATATTTTCAAATGTTTTCACTTAAATATTTTTAATCTAATTCCCAAAGTGACTCATAATATTATCTTTTACAAAAATGTTGTATGTTTTTCCTAAAACTATTTTTTGATTTAATTTTCAATTTACATTTCATGATAAACATGTTTTACCTAGTTGAAATAAATGTTTAAAAATTTTCCTAGTAATTAAAATTATTGTTTGGGTGATTCAGCACATGGGAGGAAACAATCATATCATTGATTCCCTTTTTGGTGGTACCATTTGAAGCACAATTTTTTACCCAATTTTTTATTCAATGTAGACATCCTTATATGTTTTTATTATTAACTAGGGATATGTTATTTGATAACCATCCAACTTACATATCATTATAGTATATGGTCATATTTTGTGGAAATAAACATGAATTCCATTTTTTTTGAGTTAATATCGTTTTGACGAATGAAATATGAATTTCAATGGGCACACACATACCTGTACATAGTTTAAATTTATGAGTTGGCCCTCAAATATATATCCCCCAATAAATTTTTTCATGTTTTAATAAAATGGAATATAGTTCATGGGGAATGTGAGGTCATCCAATTTTCATTATGTTATATGATTGGTGGTCCTAAAAATATCTAAAACCTATAAATTATTTGAAAAAGTGTTATACATCATGAGATATTATATATGGGATTTGGGAGTGATGCTAATTAACTATGAGACTGTATAATGTTTGTTTATGGTTATGGGTACTGATCCCAATTTTTTATGTGTCTTTCGACTATGTTATGGTGGTCGTGGGATTAAATCATTACCTATTTATTATATCTCATGTATAATATTAATTCTATATATTTATGATACCTTGAAAATATTACATCAAGTCATTATTCATTATTTCCATGCTAATATCATAGGGTGATATCATGGTACCCATTATTTTAATTGATATTTAATTTACAGACATAATTTTTTTTCGAAAACTATTATTGTACCATGTAATTGTAAATGTGAAATTTCTCCAAAGTCATGATATTTTATAGGATAATGATTGAGCCCTTTGTGATATGTTGATATTTTTTACCTTACTGGGAATTTGAGCTCACCACTATCTTATGCTTCCCTTCTCAAGGTTATGATGAAATGTGTAATTAATGAGGATTCTAGAAGAGATTCTAGGAGACTTTTATTATTAATATGTTCTCACAGGTTTTTTATTATAATTTATCTATACAATTTTCCCTCAAATACACTAAAATGAATGGTTATCCATTTTGTGTGAGATTTTCATGAGATTTGATGTTTATCAATTTGTACTGAGTTAAGATATAGGAATATTTATCTTATTATATTATATACATTTTAGGTACGTACGCAATAACATAAAATAACTTTACTTAGTATTCATCACATGTTGTGTCTACTGGCTGTAGATGTCATGTAATTAATAAAAATAAAAAATGGGTTTAATGAGTTGTATAATGGTATATATTTTTCTTACTTGAGTAAATCTTGCGTAATTAATTAATTTTGACTTAAAATAAAATATTACAAATAAATTAAAAATTGAAGTCAATGAGAATCTCAGTCAATCTTTTGAATTAAAAGAGATATAAATAAATAATAAATATACTAAAATTAATTAATTAATTCTAAAAAATTTACATAATAATTATCATTTTGAAATAAATTATTGCATTTATAATGGATTACTGTTTCACGTTTGGACTGATCATGATAATAACAAACCAATTTATGTGTTGGGTTTCAATTTAATGTATTTACATATTTCATCGATTTTGGGATAAATTTATGAATAATTTGAATATAATGACATGTTTATCATCCCTTCCAACATCAATACAGATAGGCCTGTGTGTCCAATGATTATTTTATGTAACCCAAATTCATTATTCTCCCTCTACTAAAAGTGAGAAAAAAATTACTAGAAGGATCTCTGAGATATAGGAAATGGTTTAAGATATAATTTGAGGTGAAAAATCAAAATATATACAATGGTAAATAGACTAATATTCCAAATCAAGACCCATTTTTGCTCAACAAATTATTTTGTAGGGTCATGATTTTTTAATCTTCTTCTAAATAAAAACTAATTAGTTTGAAGCTGAAGATCATATAAAATACCATTTTTATATATTAGGTTCATGATTACAAATTTATGTGATGAATAGTAATATGATGATTATAAATATTCACCTAAAAAAATTAATAAAAATAATATAATATAAAATTATATAATGATATAATGCCTAAGTTATTTATAAAATTTGGTTAATTATTTATGTAAAATCCATTAAATATTAACTAGTATGTAAAAGGTTGAAATATATAATATTTTTTTAGAAGAAAAGAAACCACTTAAGGGTATATGATTTCAAATATCCCCTTTAATTACATGAGAGAATATGTAACCATAGTTTAAAGTATGTGTAGGGCATATGTCAGAGTGTTTTTATGTAATATGGAGTTATTACAATTTTTTTGGGGCAATATAATCTTTCTAGCACCAAATATTGATTTTCTAAGGTTGTCTTGGTGTAACATGGAGACAATTTTTGATTAAATACCATTATTGTATTTAAGTTTTATGATTTCAATAAATATATAATGGAACATTGAGTTTATGCAGTTGGTAAAACCAATTACCAAAATAAAATTGAATTAATTTTCAAGCCCATGTGTGGATATTTAGAAGGGTAATATCGATCATTTCCACTACAATATTCACAGAGTATGATATTTTGAATCCAATATAGAGTAATATTTGAATTTGATGATATGGAGGGTTATTAATTAAATAGACATCTTAAATCAAATTTGGAAATCATAATAACAATTTATGATATGATTTTATTTTTTCTAATATGATCTATCTTAGAGAACTATATTATCCGCACTAGTAATATAATTAATTTTATATAAACAATTTTCTACATCACGATACACCTAGATAGTGGAGTTCACATGCTTGAGTCCCATGTTCAATATGAAACCTTTAGGAAGGAAAGGGAGGAGGTTCATTATATATCCAATTCCTCAAGTCATCATCTATAATTAATAAATTTTAGAATCATCATGATGACATTTATTGATATACTATTATTTCTATTATCATTGATATTTATTAGATGAAGTATTTATTATAAATGTATGTCATCTCCAAGGAACTCTTTACTTGTAATCTAAGACAAGGTTCCCCAAATGGACCACATGTTATTAAGATTACTGAATTCCATATGAAATTAGATATTCTAGGATTTAATACACCAAATGATTTTATCATGGACAATGTATATCCCCACTTACTAACTGATAATCACATATTATATTTGGTTTTTATTTTAGAAACATATAGATGATTCTCGATGGTCTCTTGAAAAAGATTCATTATGCAGATAAATATACAGGGAATGAAAAACCATCAGTCCTTATTCTTATAATGATTAATTTCAATTAATAGTTCCTACGACTAATTCTAGGTCAATTTATCATTCAAACCTTTATTTAATTTGGAAAAATATCATGTGCTATGCTTCAAAACAGGATGTTGTGTGTTTTTTATATAAAGAAGGGCCACAATAAGAAGAACTGCTCAGTGATGAATAATGGTAAATCATTAGGTGCATTAATTATTAAATTTAATATATATAATTTTATAAATTGGGTATCATATATATATTCTGATACTAATATTTGTATCAAAATATGGGAACCTGTTGATTTTTGAAGATTACCCAGGTCACGGTGGATCTTCTGGCTTCCAATAGAGAATGAATGTTTTAACTTCCAAATAGATATTATCTTCCAAAGTAACTAGCAAGATGGATTCTTGTTTTAAATAATTGTAATATATCTCTAGATTAACTAAGAACCAAATATAAGTGTCATATTTTGATATTAATTGATTTATTTTCATGTATATAAATAAAATTTTATTGTTTTATTATAACATATGTTGGGGGATGTAACACATAAATAATTGTCTTTTCATACTAGAATATGAAAATCAAGTGGTGTAAATTGATAAAAAATAATGTTCCCATGAGTTATATCACATGAAGTTGTGGAATTTCTAGAATATCTATATAATTTTTTTAATAATTATTGATCAATAAGGTTATTTATATTTATTTATTCTAAAACCCATGAACATATGTCAGGCATGTTTATAAAGAAACATGACCAAATATTTACATAGCAGAATAAGGGATTGGGACACAAAACATATCGAATTATTTCTTCTATATAAGTGTGGACCTTTTCTTGTAGAAACCATAGGTCCAAACTCTTACATAATAACTTTTACGTATGAATATAATAGATAATGATATTTTTTCTTAATGAGGTATATGTTTTAATGGTTTGAAAAATTCTGGATTATATTAATGAAGTAGATAATCATAACTGTTAAAAAATATAGAATATTTTCCTAGAAAATGGAGTGGAGTATATTAACTATCATCTTATCAATTATCTATGGGACTTTGGAAAACTTTCACAAATCACCCCTTCCTATAAACGTAAATTGAATAGTGTCAACAAAATGAGTTACAAAAAATAATTAGACCTTTTAATATTGATAATGAGTCACATAAGCCATCTATTATCAATTTAGGGATATGAATTACAAATCTTAGCATACACAAAAAACCAATAACTCAATATTGTGGAAAATTTATTTTGATTCATTTTATAGTGTGGTAAGATATCTATTTAGTCCCATAATCTTGTATAGAGATGAGGGTAATTTATTCCGGTTAACTCTAACAACAATGTATCATCTTGAGGAACAAAGAGAATCTTTCTTTTATGTTTCATTTAAAATGAATTATTAACAATATGATCCTTGAGATTGAAAAATAATTCAGGTATGAAAAGAAATAATTAATGAGAGGTATAACATCTCTAAATTTGTTTTAGGTAGATATATATACATTGATAAAGTGGAGGGTAGATATTCAAAATATTAATAAAATGAAAATATTCTACAATCCTTGTGGAAGGTGTATTTCCAGAGACAAACATATTGTTTAAAAAACGATGTTATATATCTAGAGATATACATTTTCTAGTCATTGGTGAATGAGTCACATTATTTTTTTACGATAATTAACCTATCTCCTTTTAACAATTAGCACAAAAAAATAATTTTAATAGTTGAAGGAATCCATGAATTCTAGATTCTATTCGAGATTCAAAAACTACTTATATGTTTTTTGGATCCTCCAATTGATATAAATCCTATTTGGTGAATATGGGTTCTCAAAAAAAGTTGGTAATATATATTAAATATAATACTTATAATGAATGACTAGTTGGTACAAGGTTGAAGAAATATCATGGGATATACTATGATGAAAATTGTTCACTAGTTTCTATGATTAAATAAGATAGATTTGTGCTTTCTATAATAGATTAACATGATCTTGATATTTGTAAAATTAATGTTAAAAACACTTTTTAAATGGTATCCATATGGATGATTTATATATTACACAATCTAATGGGTCAATTACACCTGATAATTATAATAATGTGTTCAAATTGTAGAGATACATTTATAGTTTTATGAAGAATCATGATCTCAGAACATTTATTTTTTATATATCCATAAGAGAAGTTGTTTTAAAAAATATTAATGAGAGAACATTTAATATAAGAGGTTTTTTGGGAATGAAGTCATTTTAAAAGTAAAATAAATTGATGATATATAATTAATGGGAAATCAGATACAAGTATTATAGTCAATTGTGATATGATTAAACAAATGATTCAATAAGAATGATATTGGTGAATAAACCAATATTATATGAATTAGGATCAATGATGATTGATTTAATTAGATTACTAGAATACGTAGAGGTATAAACATTGATAATTTATTGAACTGATTTAGAATAGAATTATTCAAGATGATATTGTTGTCAATGAAATATTGTATACTTCACCCCATAAAAATTTCTCCCACATACACAATAGGAGATAGAGAAAGAGTGATAGAGATAATGAGTAGAAAAATATAATATTCTATGATATGATCTATCATGAATTTTATTTTTCATATCTATATCAATTATTTTTAATCCTCAATCATGGCAGTTAAGTGTCAGGATGACCCATGTGAGCTGTATTGGATGACTATAAATAATATATTGATTTGAATGAGGTTTCAAAATGAAATGTTCTTTTTTTATGGAGGATATATTGAACTAGTCATTAAGAGATACATGGATTGTAGATTATATTTTTTTTAGAAAAATGTGAAATAAAAGATATAATATGAGATTTTCTAATTGAATAACAGTGATCCAAAAGAGTTTAATGAACCCCTGGGTTTTCAAATCTAAAATAGAGTCTATGTATATCAAAGATTTTAAAATTGCTAATAATTGATTTTAAAAATCAAAATTCATCCAAATATTTTATTTGGATACTAAAAATAAATATTATATCAGGTTGTATTGTGATAATAAAATATTATTAGTCATTTATAAGGATTCAAGACCACATAAATAGATGAATCCTATAAAAGTAAGTATCACTTCATCTGGAATTTTTCATAGGTGGATGATGTCACATGAAGAAGTTGTTACACAAAATAAAAGTGGTTGACCAATATAATAAAGAATTATCTTTGTGTAATAATGGATATAATATTAATACTAGTGTAAAATTAGTTGTTAGTAGATAGATTTACTGAAAGTGGGATCTTGTTATCATCAGTTCCCTAGATCCAACTAACTGTATAATTACAATTAACATATTATTAATAAGTTTATTTCTACATGATGTTTGTTCATCCATGTAACATTAATATGATAATTTACTTATAAAATCCATCACATGTAATGTTTATAGAGGTTCTCCACAATAATTATAAACTTGAAATATTATATAAATATTCATAAACATGTGATACAAAATCAAGAAGAAACCTATCTAATGAGACACCAATATTTTTTAATTGTCTGGTTTTGGGGCAATATAATAAATTTAGACAACTTCCCAAGAAGTTCTAACTCGGGAATCTGAAAAATGAAATGTTTTTAATATAGAAATGACAAAAAAAATTCACATGTAATAAGTTTCATTGGATAATCATATATTCAGATGTGTATTTTAGTCCATCTATTTGAAATTTTTATTGATATACATAATGGAATCTTATATTTTGATGTATTTATGGAAACCATAATGATATATTCTAATAGTGAGGTATGATATGTTGTGTGGGTTATAATTTATATGAACATTGTTAAATTAATTGAGAAAGGATTTTTCCCTTCAGTGTAATGGATGATGATAAATTTGACCCTTTTATTGAAATCAAATTATTTGAATAAATTCATGGTCATGTAATTTCATAAAATATATATATTTAGGGAGTCTAAGAAATATTAATTGACCATATAGGTTGATGATACAATGTATTCAACTAACTTTATGTGATATTTACACAAATAGATTATATTACACAATAATATTTTTCATAGAGTTGTTTTAATCTTAAAAATTACTTTTTTATATATGGCTGAATTATCATACTATTAGATGTTAATGACATACTATAGACAACATTACCTTATACCAATATGAAATTATAATATAGGGTCACATATTTTCTGTATCAGGAATCATAATTATATTCTACATGAATTTAATATAAATAATATATAATATTCTCATAATATAGAATAACTATTATTTTGGTTATGTTTATCGCATAAATATAATCACCAGTTATTTGGGAAAGGAATATATTAGATTTGAATATTAAATAAATATTTTTTATTATATTTTTAATGTAGTATATTTATTTATCTCTAATTATTATTATCATTGTCATAAATAATAATTTATTTAGAAAATAAATATTTATGAATTTTTCCACATATTAAAATAAATATTGATTGAAAAAATTATTTAATATAATATATATATTTATTAAATTAATAATATAAAGGAATATAGTCAACTAAACAAATATATTTTTATTCATTGATTGCAAAATATCGGGAAGGACTGATATTCTAGGGTAAGTGCTCGATCAAAATGAATTAATTTATTTGATATCATTTAAATCAATATTAATTTATTTATTAAATTAATCTTATATAAATATTATCTAGTTATCCCATTTGATGTAATGTAATAATAATAGTGTTAAAATTTAACATGATGAAAATATAAGAGATAATATTTTATTAATTTCTTATGAAAATTATCAAATATTTAACCCTAATTAAATATTCTATTTATAAAATTATCCCATGTACTAAGAATTTTGGTAAACAAAATTTCTTCACAATATAATTCTATGAATGTTGAGAGAACATCTGAGGAACTCTATAAATGTTTTTATAAAATCCTCATACTCACGGTGATGACTGGGAGAACAAGGGGAATACATCTTTCAAGGTAGATAGATTTCATTTTCATTTAATGGTGAATGACACAAGATGATCGATTCATCTACCCTATTACCCATAAAATATAAAAAGACATTCTATGATTCATTGATCAAACATGGATACAACTAAATGAATTCAACTTTGGATTATTCACCCCAATTATTAGAAGAAAATATATGTGAATGTATTGATCAATAAAATGTTGATTAATTTTCTTGTGGATTTAATTATTATTTAAATTAGTTATAAATTATATATGAAAATATATTATCTATGTTTAATTTGAGGTTTTACTAATCTTGTTTATCAGATTTTATTTAATTCATATTATTAAAAAATGATGGGAATAGGCATGACCAATTCCATTTCACCCTATAGAATTTATAGAATTGTTACATTTCTCAACAGAGAAAAAGATTACGATTTATGAGTTGATAAATTTTTCTTATATTTTTAAATGTTTTATATGGATCAAAATATGAGACTAGTAAAATTTATGGAAAATAGTATGGTATTTTAAATGGTTTATCTTTAATGTAGATAGGGTAGTTTTTCTAGAGAATGTAATTTTTTTTAATGTTTAATAGAACATTCAAGGTGTTAGAGAAAGATTAGGAGATAATGTACCTGTTTTCACTTCCACCTAAAATATATTTGATTCAAGATGTCCTTCACATTTAGAAACATAGAAAGTATTTTCAGGGTTCCACTCATGTCATTGATGGGGTGATTATGATAATGAGGGGTATATAAATATCATGGAATAAACTATTAATATGCATGATTTATTGAAGACGGTTTTGAGATGACAGGTCATTCTATTAGTGTCAGTCTCATGGAGGAACATTATTTTATAGGAATGTATATTGGAGTGTGACTCAATAATGAAGACAAGTACCCTGAGTTATTTGAAATTATAATTTTTGTAGTAAATTAGGTTTTGATTACTCGATTATGTGTCTTATATTATTATTTTTATTGATATAAAGTGTTTTGGGATGGATAAATTCAGGTTCTAGAGGCATCTCTTATTATAGTTATGTTTTTATAGTATTTAGATTCATTTTAGGTCTTGTTATAATTCATGAGGATACGTACATTAAGAGAGGTATCTACTGAAAATGACAGAATTTTCCAATATTTATTCTTTATGAAGTTGAGGTGTGAAAGATGGACTTAAAGATTTTAATGGTGAAATGTGGAAAAGAAGATAAAATTTTAGTTTTTTGGGGAATCATCATTGTAGAGGAGTTCATACTACATCATGGGTTTTGGATTCCATTTAATTATTGAACTACTCATTATAGAGTGGATTTCATTATTAAGAATAGGTGTTATATATTATTTTTCTAGTTTATTGGATATAATTAATTAATGATCGGTCACACCAACATCATTTATGTTAATTATTATTCTTTATGGTCATTTTTTGGAGAACATTTTTGGCAGAGTCATTTTCGAAACCCACAAGTTTTACCATGTCATGGTTGAGTTCATGGTTTATAAAATTATGTGGTTTCACAAAAACTCTAACATAGTTATCTCATTTTGGAAAGGTGGATATGATGAGAAACACTATGTTGTTATGATTATGATGTGGTTTTGGTAAAATTCTTATTTTTTAATGAAAATTGTAGTTTTAATTTATAATGATTTATGAATTATGACACTGTTGTTTTCTAATCATCCTTAATTGACCAAAAACACAACATTTTTTAGATTACTAAAATGTGGTTTGGTTAAAATAAAATTTCAATTTTTTCAGGTCTAAATCCCTCATTTTATCCTTTTTCATAATAAGAACCTTATGTTGAAATTATGATTTTCTATTGAGGTTATTGACACCATTGGGGGATCAATGAGTCCCAAATTTAGTGATATTGGACTATTATGATTTTAGGAACACTCCATTTTATTTTTCATACCCAATTTTATTCTTTAATATTCCCATGATCTTATATAAGTTGATGGGGAGTTAATTTGAAGATGTATTTTGTAACACCCCAGGTAAATAAAGAATATTACATTTTCATATTTATCCATATTTGTGAATAAAATATTAATATGACTTTAAAGGGGATGCTATGCTCGATGGCGTACCCACCACGCAACAACGATTTTCTTGGGAATCTTACGTCGCACTCTAATAATAAAATAATATTATTTTAAATGGTATTTAACATGTAGCCGTTGTATTGGAGGTAATGGATAGAAATAACTAAAATATGATTATATATGTTTTTAAATGTTTTTACATTTATCCAATAAAAGATAAAGGCTTAAAATCCGGAAAAAATTCAATTTTAGGCGTATATGCCCTAGTTTTCACTAAAGGTTCAGTTATCACCTTTTGATGGAGAACCATCATTAAATATAGTTTTTTTCACTCATATAAATTCTATTGTACCAAATAAAACTCTTCTTAAGAATTAGGACATCAAAATTTACTTTGTGTAAATTTTTGGTATCTTTCCGATAGAGTTCATTTTTTAATGAATAGTCTAAAATGTTGTATTTTAATTCAAAACCTCTTTTTAATATAATTTATTTATATTATTAGATTATCTTTTGAATTGGTTTTAAAGTTAAATTAGAATATATTTTTACCATTAAATCCAATAGTGGTCGTTGGAATTAATTTAATTTTGAAATAAGACTTAAACTAGTGTCAATCTTTTGATACTTATTGTTTCATAAAAACACGCTATTTGATCTGACAGTGGGAATTAATTATTAAATTAATTAATGTGAATTATATGTTTTTAATTTTGTAAAATAGACATCATTTTTGAATTCAGAATATCAAATACAGATTAGGGTGAATTTTTGTGATTTGTCTGAAAAACTTCTAATTTTTGATGAATAGTGAAACCACTAAGTGGTACTTAAAAAAACTGATTTTTCTGTTTAAATGATATTTTGCCATATTTCTGTTTTTAATTTCAAAAATCTGACATACATGGTTGTCATTATGAAGTAAAATGTGGTTCAATGGGATAAAAAAATTTTTTTGGTGAATAGTAACTTATTATGTTTTTAATCGTGATTAGAGGTAATTAGTGTAGTTTATAGTAAGAATAATGTTTTAATAAAATGAAATTACCTAGACACATGTCCTACCCACATTGGATGTGTCATGTCTGACTAGGAAAATCCATGGGTCAACTTGGGGACCCCATGGAGCCACTTTGGTTGGAAAATGACATAAATATCTTTTTATTTAATGTTAAAGTAAAAATGACACAAACATGAGATGTTTTACTAAAACAATTTTTACATGGGGATATACAAGCCATAGTTTTTACTATAAATATTCATTGGAAAGATAAAAAGATTTCCTACATCATAGTATTGTTTTTATAATTTTTAGACATTAAATAACATAAATTATTTATGACATCATGATGATGCAATGATGACCTCATTATTTAAGGATTTAAATAAAATAGAAACATAATGTAATATCTAAGACCTAAACATGTCCAAAACCTATTGTATGAGTGGATTTCTAACCCTTATAACCTTACCCTCAAAATACATCAATTTGGGACCTTTAATATCCGAAACTATTTTGAAAATATAGTTACATTTTGTAACTTTACAAGGGTCCCCCTCCTCTCCTCTTATAAAAGGCTCCCGCCTCTACCTCCTTACCCACACTCCCAGAGCCATTGGCTCGGCCAAACCCTGACCATTTTATCTCTCCACTTCCCTCTGTTACTCCTTGAAGCCTCACTTTGGGCAGAAGTCTTCCCAAGAAAGCCATTGAGCTCAAACCAAAGGGAGTTACCCGATTTTAAGGTAATGTCTTCACTTGTGTCCTTTTGTTTTATTTTGTTTCTACAACCCCACAAAATCTTTTTATTCATTTCATTTGTAACAAATCCAGTATATTCAATATACTAGGATGTTTTTATAAGAATTATTCTAGCTACACTTACACACACCTACATCTAATGGTTAAAGAACATACTATTTCGGTGGATGGTGAATTTATGCATCCCGAAACGATGATTGTTCAACATTCTTTTAACACATTAAAAGGTGGCCATTAAGATGAAACTATATTTATATATGATATATAATATGTTTATGTTTTCCTTAAGCTTCTGTATTTTTCATTTATGGCATACCTTTATGGCTTCCATTATGGGTATACGCGATATCTTCATTTTAGGAAGTGCGGACTACCGCCCCCTCAAAGTGATTTGATTCATTAATACCATATGTGGTACATATAAAGGATATATTTAATGATATTATATATGATACCATACTGGAATTAAAATACTATTATGTATAATTATGTTTTAATTCCATTAAATATGAAATAGAAATGGAAGTAGCGTTCATGCGTACGTACGGCTTACCGTCTCCATGAACGATGCATTTAATTTCTTAACTCTAAATGTTATGTAATATTATAAATGCATGAATATACTGGATATATATGATATATACGATATCTACATAATGAATACAATTCTGTATATAATGGATATTTTACCACATGAACAACTTGTAATTATAAAGAGTTTATTTTTTTGAATCAAGTACCAATGATCTTTAAAACGACCATTATTAACTTAAATAATAACATAGTTTTCATGACATGGTAATAAGTGATATAAAAGGAATAATGAACTTGGAAAATGGTTCTTAAGGAAGTATAAATTAACTCAGGTTTATTATTCAGGAGATTAAAGAATGATCGATTCAAGTCGGACCCAATGTAAGGGATCCTACTCCTCTCTTTCTTTTTAAGTACACTCTTTTATGTCATTACTTTTAAAGCTCATATTTATTGTTTGGGATGTTCTTTTATATTAATATTACTGTAATGTTTATGTTCATGTGATTAGAGTCCCTATTCTCTCTCATCAATCTATTTTTGAAGTTTTGAGTGGCACCGTTAGGCTGCCGAATTTTTGTAAGAGATCTAACATCTCTCTTTCTTTTTAAGTACTCTCCTTTATGTCACTTCTTTAAAGCTCCTCTTTGTTATGTTGGGGGATGTTCTTTTATATTCCTATTTCTATAAACATTATGCTAATATGATGAGATACCCTAATTGATCTCATCAATCCATTTTTGTATGTTTTATGTGGCGTTGTTAGGCTGCCGAGTTTTCTTAAGGGATTTTTCATCTCACTTTTATTCTCGTGTGATTTATGCTACATTTGCCACAATTTCCTTTGAGTGTTGTATGTACTTCCCATTATTCTACTTGTGTAATATAATTTCGTTTATGAGTATTTACATCATTGATGTATTGTCCTTCTTTCATGGGGTGTATGTTTTGAAAGATACCCAAGTCGGTAAGGGAACCTTTCACCCTCCTCTTTTTAAAAGACTTCTTTTGTTGGGTCTTTTAATTTACATATTTTTATGTTGGGATATGTTCTCATATATCCTTATTGATGTAAATTTTAAGTGATTAGAAACTTTTTTTATGTCTCATCAACTCTTTTTCTGAATTTTGAAGTGACGCCGTTAGGCTGTCAAATTTTTGCAAGGGAACTTTTTAACCCAAATTTGATTCTTTGGGATAAACTTGTACTCCTTGAATATGTCGTTCTATGAATATGTGTGAATAACCTCTGATTGTTTTACACTTAATATCCACTTATATTTGGTGTATTCGTTTGTCACACATAATTATTCAATTGGTTTCTCCTTAAACCAAGGATACCGTCTTTGTTAGGGTCTTCGTCTCAATCTCCATTCATTGAGGCATATTTTGTTTTACACACATCCATCTTTTATACGATGTATAAACCCCTTTAACTTTTACGATTATTCAAAAGGAATCTATTTTCTACGAAGCGTTTTACTAAATGACAAAAAGGAATGTTTCTTTTACGTACGGGGTGACAATGACCTTTTCCGCCACCACGAGTATTATTTGATCTTTGGATTCCTCAACAAGCCGTAATGTTTTTAAAATAAAATAAATACCATATATATTTTTTTATTTTTTTATTGAAAATGGTTTTGATAAAGGATTATATTATGTCAATATATTTAAATGATATATTGTGATTGAAATGTGGAATTGATATCATTCCTTTATGTTGGGTTTATGTGTTATAATTTTATAATGGTACTTGGACATTTTACGGGTGGTTACATGATAAACCATATGAAGTGTGGTGCCGTTAATACCAGGATGGGTGGTTACGTTATAACGTCCAATGCATTGGCTATGGAAGTCAGCCGTACAGCTAATCCATTAAGTATTTATGGAATTTGGCCGAATGGCTATTCCATTAAGTGATATGTGTGGAAGTCGACCTTATGGTTATTCCACTTAAGTATGTTTATGTCCCAAGTTACCTTTACATGTTATGTGATCTTTATATGGGTTTTATGGTAATCTTTTGGTTATAGAAGGGTAAGTAATGAACTTTTATTCAGTGAATAGTTTTTACTACTTGGAAAAGTTGAAATGTATTACAGTGATAAAGTACACATGGTTTACTTGTTGTGTTGAAAAACTAACAGTTTTCCTTCATTGTGTATCCCTTACTGATCTTTTTATGCTCATCCCAAGTTTTTGAAATATTTTTCACAGGACTTAGCGTGGAATAGGGTCAATATGGGTTCAAGGGAAATTCATTCTACCTAAAACATGGAACTAAACATGTTTCTTTTTAAGAGTTTTTATTTTATGGAAATTTTAGTAGAAGCGACTACTTTGTAATCTTTTGAGATGTAATAGTTATGTCCTCATTCTATAAAGCTATAAACCTGAAAAGATCCTCAATGTGAATTACTCATTTAATTCAATATTATGTAAGGTTTAATGTAGGGGCCTTATATATTTACACATCAATGAAGGTGTATTTTAATTTTAGAAGATAAATGTTGGAATATGGGGTTTTCAAGGCCGAGATTCATCATTTTTCCGACATAATACATTGGGATGTTAGGGTTAGTATACAAGAGGGGATGTTAGTGGTGGGTACATATTTTTTTTCTTACCTGATTTGATAAATATTTATATTATACATTGATTTATATAGTTATTTTTTGGTGATATGGGATAATATAGTTGGCATGGGATATAGTTAGTGTCTATTTAATTTTTATTCACTAGGTCATTAGCATCCTTCTTTCTGGTTGAAACTGAATGTTACGGAGATATAAAATACACAATATACATTAATTCAAACACCTAATGCTATATATTTTTCACAAATATTTTCTATGTGAATTCAATGATCATGACGAGCATTACTAGATCACGATGTCTTGGTTGGATTTCATTATGAGTTGTTTCCCCTAGGATTTTCATGATTCATGGAATTTTATTTTCAAGAATTATTGTTTTGTTACAAATTTTCATGATTATATACATATATACCCAATTTATTAGTTTTATAAAAACAAATTATATATTTTGTAAAAGAATTTATGTTTTACATCCCATTAAAAGTATAAAATTTTTTCAGTGTCAAAAATAGAACAAGCTAATATCGACCTTTATCATAGATAAAAACCACTAAAAAGGGTTTCTGGATATATACTATTTTTTAATTGATAAAAGTGGTGCCTTATCATTGATATTTTAGCACTAATATAGTGTTCCCTTTGTCAACTCATGTTTAGCTCTAATAAAATCCCTATTACTTATGTTTAATTCTAAAATTATAGCACACTAAAGTAGTAAATATAAAATTTATTGGAAATATAATTTATATAAAAAATATAATAAAAAATATAATTTAGGAATTTCAAGAATTGGCTGGTTCAATGAAATCGTTATTTATAATTTAAGAAAAAAATTCAATAACATCAACATATTTTATTGTATTAGTACTTTTAACACCTATCAAAAGAAATAAATTAGGCAATAAATTATCAATAAAATCACATTAGATCTGAAAAAAATAGTTGAACTATTTAATAAAAATTGTAATTTTTTTAATTCTGTATAGAAATAATATTAACATAAATATCAAACAATACATTAATAACATTTCATTTCTAAACTGAACTAGCACATTTCATTTCATATCTATCACCCCATATATTAGCTTGATTTTTGTGTGATTAAATCAAGTAAAAACTCTTCTAATGGTCATTTACTAAATTAATGAATCAATATAAATTTTTTTCTCTTTTTTAAGTATTAAACATATTTTTTTAACTATTGTTTTAATTTTAAAAAAATATACACATTGTGTCATACTAGTCAATCATATATTGGATTGAGGTATGGATGATTTTTAATGGTCAAAAATCACTTTTGAGCATTTTAAATAATGTATAAAAAAATATAATTTTTTTTCTCATTTTTGATTATGTAATGTTTTTTAACTAAATTATTAATTTTAAACTAAAACATAAATGTTGAGTCTTGCAGGGAACACCATGTATTATATTGAGGTGTAGTAGTTTATTACACTTCACTTTTGACTTATAGAAAATTTCTATAAAGTATAAAAATGAAGTGACTATTTTTAATTTGTGTTGAGTATTTTACATTTTTTAACTAAAATGTCATTTTTAATCTAAAAACATAAACATTAAGTCATACTCAGTACAACATGTATCATATTAATGTGTATCATATTCCTACAATCATAAATGACTTATGAATCATATTAAAAATTATCATTACAATCTGAATCCATTTTCAATATATTGATTATGTAAAATATTTTTTGAACAAATGTGTCAGTTTTTAAAAAATAACATACACTTCAATTTATACCAGTCACATTGTTTATGAAATTGATAAAAGACTAATTTTTAGACTTCACAAATGAGTTATGAATCATTTTCTTAATGTATCATAATAATATAATTTAATTCATGTGGTTTGGAGTATTTAATTTTTTATTTGAACAAAAATTTTTATTTTAAAAAACATACACTTAGAGTTATAAAAAGAACAGTGTACATCATATTGAGGTTTAGTTTATTACTACACATCACAATATTTGTTTTTGTTATTAAAAACAAATGTTATGGAATAGGATCATGCCCATATTGATTGTTTCATATCTTAATATATTCATGTATGTTGATGTTATTATTTACTCCATACATAATAATTATTGGATTCTTTTTATTCTATATGATTACCATTTGAATCATACTTTAACAATGACATTTTATACTAAACGTGAGGAAAGTGGTTTATAGAGAAAACAGTTTTTTTCAATGATCATGGAAATAAAAATTCTTTATGGATTGTATTTTTTCTTTCTAGTATGAGAGAAATAAAAGACATTATTTTTAATTATAATCAATGGGTGTAGTAGGGATATAAGAAAATTAGAGTTGATTAAAAAAAATAGAAATTTTGGAGGCATGAACACTTTTCAGGGAGATGTGATATATTTTATTAAAAATTATGTCTCTTTATGTTATATTACCAATCCTCTCTTCTATATTTTTTAATTCCCATTTTTTTATCTTTATTTATGACGAAAACTATATTGTTTCTTATGGTATGAATTAACATGAAAGTAAAATAATCTAGAGTGGTTTTTTTCAGTAGATTAGGGTAACTTTTTGAAGGTTTATTTGAAAAAAAACCCTTTTGTAATCAATAAAGCATCTCAAACATTTTTATGTTCATCAAAATGGGAGGAAATTATTCAATATTGTTATATTTAAAAAAAAATAAGTCAATTGTTGAGGGATTATATGATAATAAATTACTTCGATACAAGAAGTTTCGATATATAATTAGATTGAGGTTTGAATTTGGAGAAACATGTTAGTATATTTGTGAATGAATTTTAAAAATGGAAGCATCCTCTTCATACACAAAGGAATATTTATTTTTAGTACTAGATTTTATTAACATTTTATGAGCCAATATTGTTTCCTTTGATGATTTCATCAGTAGTATAAAAAGATGAAATGTGAGAACATCCCAATGTGAAAATCCCCTATTTAATGAGTTTTGTTTGATTGGTGTTGAAAAATGACAAAAAATACTAGTGATGTGTCTTTAATTAATGATAATTTATATGAACCATATAATTTTCAGGTAAAGATGAATAGATATTTCTTTTCATGGTGTTGGATCTGACCCAAAAAATCATCTTGTTATTGATCATTTTAAAAAATCAATTTATATAAATATTTTCACAGCCAATTATTTCACTTTTTTATAATGCACCCACAATTCTAGGTTATCCAACAATATTATTATATTTATTGAAAATATTTAATTCCCAAATATGAATTATTGCTACCATTATCCAAGTGAATATTTTATATATTATCCATAATTGGTATGCCTTCAATAGGTGTTTGATGGATTTCACTAAGTAGAAGAGATCCTCAATTTGAATTGTATATTCTCTTTTAAAACATTAAAGAAGAAATTGTGTATAATCGTTTGTTTTTTGGGTTCATCCTTTTGATTTAATTCAATTTTTTTGAATAATTACGTTTAATATTTTATCTAAAAGGATCATGTTATCTCTTCTCATGCATCTTGTAGTCAATTGATGGAAAGTACAACTTCACAAAATATCTTACAAAATTTCTCAAAGAGGTTAACTAGCTTTTGTCTTAGACTACATATCACCAGTGTCCCAAAGAATGTACTCTCTTTGGATTATATTGGGGATCAATTTATCCAATTTGTATCGTATTTTTTTTAAATGACATATATTATGATAAATACACATAGGAATTAAAAGATGATATAATGACTTTTAATATTATCTATGAAATGAATGGTGGTATATGTTTTATGTTTGTGGTCTATCGTATCCCTATGTTCTAAGACCCCAAATCTGATGTATTTGTACATTAATTATTAGAATTCATCTGAAATATATTGTGATGTAGGGAAGCATCCATACCCTGTGATTTCCTCTACAATGTATCCATGAAATGGAAAAAATACTATTTGTCTTGTGTGATCGTAATCATGGAGATGTTGTTTTCTAAAATGTTGGAAGTGTTTTTGTATATTATAAATATACCATTCATCAATAATGGATTTTATAACTCATATATATCCACATTCAACTCGGATCTCTATGAAATCAATGTGACATTTTTTTTAATGGATTCAAGTTTCTTTCCCACTCCCTAAAAACCTAATCAAAATTCAAAACCTTATAAAGAATCTATAATTACCTAATATAAATCATGTTGAATCAAAATTTGGCAGTTGAATAGAATAATTTGATCCCAAATCTCATAATATGTTATATTTTTGTATGATTGAGTCCAATATGTCTGAAATGACATAATGATCATTATTCAAAAGTATCAAGAAAATTCTATTATGTTATATATGTTTTCATGGAGTGAAACATGTTTTTAACTAAAATGATTTTTTTTTAAATTATAACACACACATTGATTCATATCAGTCACAGCATGTGTCAAATTGACACGTGGTAGATTCATACCAGTGAAAATTGACTTTTGGATTGTTTTATTGAAGTATCAATAGAATATGAAGAAATTTTCATGGTTTTATGTGTGCCTGATAAATTATTTTATGTAAAATATTAATTTTAATTTCAAAACAGCCTTATCAATTCAATCTGATCACAGAGTGCATTATATTGATGTATGGAAAATTCATATATTTCATAATTTATGTATGCATCATTTTCCAAACTTATCAAAATAATCTAAATGTGATTCCTCATTTTTGAATATGTCACATTTTTTTCACTAATATTTTATTTTTTAACTAAAAACATACACTTCAACTAATAATGAGAATGCATTGTATTGGATTGATCTGTGACATACTATAACACCTCATAAGTGACTTAACAACCATTTTTATAATGAAATAAGGCAATCCAAATATTTTTTTATATTTTCATTGAGTGTCAAAAGTTCATAACTAAAATATCATTTTAAACTAAAAACATGCACCATCACTACATCATCATAGTTAAATACTATTTATGAATTATATTTTCACTGGTAATTCTATTTTTTTAATGGAGTAAAAAATGGTTCAAGAAATAAGAACTCTCAATGATGTCATATCGCCATTATCTGTGTGAAAATTAACTAATTATTCATTAAAATAATATAATTAAAAAAAATATTTGATAAAATAATGAGAAAATTGACTAAATAAGTTACTGGACGTCACCTTCTCATGATACATTCTAAAAATAAGAATTATACACAATTGTTTCTAGAAAAATATATATCTCATCTTATGAATATGAGGACTATAAAAATTTTTCGTAGTAATAAAAAAAAATTAAGAAAATAATTAATAAATATTTTAAATGGAATATTAATTATCATCCAAAATACCAATTCAAGAATTATGAATTTCTATTATAATATTGTATCACTCATAAATTTTAAAATATAATAACAATATTATGTCTCATTAGTTTGGTTTAGTAACTATAAAAAATGGAATAAACAAGTACTTTTTTATATATATTTTGATTGGGAAATCATTTTATATATACTCTATTACCTTGCCACTTATGGAGGGCCATAGTTTTCTTGTGCTCATGGATTGTCTATATTCCATGATTTTGGTGATATTTAAATACCACCCTATCCAAAGAAAAATTTATTATTGAAAATAATATGAAATTTATAACATAGAAATTATTTTAACAATGTTTCATGTAGTGTATTAAAATTTTTATAAACATTACAATTTGTGGTTGATTTGTTGGGTATTGATGTGTTGAATCCAAAAAAATTGGAGTTCTAAATTTAATAGACATGATAAACCAGTGATTCTTAGAAAAAAGAGAAATATGTAATTAATGGAATGAAAATATTATTGATATTATTATATTATATAGTTTTACAATTAATCTATGTTTATTAAGAAAAGACTACTTTCTATAAGCCTTTTTGAAACATTAAAGCTAGTTTCTGTACTATTAATGAATATTCATCTTATTTCAATGATTTTCTTGTGTTGAAGTTATGTCAGGACTAACGAATCTGATCTTTTTTTCTCATATGGTTTTCTTTAAAATATTATAGATATATTTTCTTGTAAAAAATATGAATTGTAATTAACTATATTTAGAAAAATAAATATACAATTGAAAAAAATTATTTTAACACACCTTTATTATATATATAAAACTAATACTCATATACATTCATGCTTGATGATTTTATCTACATCCCAAAGACCAAGATAGTTTGTTCTATAATATCTAAATGTTTTTTCTCAAAATCCATGATGTTCACATCACCAATTTTTAACATCATATACACACGAAACAACAATATTAGTAAATGTATAAGATGAATATGTTGGGTGAATAATCGTTATAAATGTATTTTTGATCAAATGGTTGATCAATTTGATTTTTTATTTGAAATTCCATTTCATCCCTTTCATTTCATTATTTTTAAAAAAATTCATCAGTTCAGGCTTTTAAAATTTGATTATAATGTTTTTCATAATAAATAAATTGAAATATAAATAGTAATTGTTGAATAGTAATTTTACAATATTTAATGACCATGATATGAATGTTTTAATAGTAATCTTGATCAGAATAAAAAACTAATCATCATGGTGAACGTTTTCTTTAGTACTTTGCACAAGATCTCAAGGTATCCACAATCTGTCGTAACCTTTTGGAATTATTTATGTATATTATATCATTAGAAATTATACATTGTACCCATCAAAAATATTTATCAAACATTTAAATAAATTAATTTGTTATTAATTCATGTGAACTTGTTATATAAATCAAATTATATTTGTTAATTTGATTTGTTTCATTGTAAGATTTAACCATTTATTCATCATCATCAAGAGAAAAATTACACTAAATTAACAATGAAGAAAGTAAGATATGAATTTAAATAAATAAAAATAATTTTTTTTATGTACAAGGTGATGAAAATTACAATTCCTATCCTCAGGTATGTATTTTTCACTAATAATGGTTGTATCCATGTTCATTGGTGACAATGATCTTGGAATGATTTCTTAAATGTCTCTAAAATCTGCCATTTTTTAGAATTCACAGATCCTGGGGATCATGTGGATTATCATAGGTTATTCTATCAAATATTCTTCCATTGAACTAAAAGATAGGTTTGTGTTATATAAAACAACACATAAAATAATCAATATCTTTTTCCTTTTTAATAAACATAATCTATCAATGATGGTCAATAACTGAAAAAATTTAATTGAACATTTGTTATATTATGCTTATGTTAATGCTCTTATTATGAATAAATGCATTCTATCAGTTTTCAAATTTGAGGCAATGTTTAAGAGACATCAGCAATTCATCACCAGTATTCCCATGATGACTACAACTAATATAATATTTTGGGGATCTTCATCGCTCTTAATTACTATCCATCTCATATTGGGAGTAAAAAAATCACTATAATCAATGAAAACATAAAGTTTTTTTAGATTACATATACTTTTGTACGTTTAATATTTTTCCCCATTAATAGATCCTAATAATTTGAAACTCGTAATTCGGTAATTTTGTATTTTGGGAAAACCCATTCCACTACACCAAACTCCTAGATTAATCCATCAAGATGGGCGTTTTCCTCATACTGAATATCTACATCCATGTAAGATTTTGAATTCATTGTTACATCACCATATCGACTCAAGTGTGTATAACTAGGATAAAAATGATAGTAAATTAGATGTCCTATTATTTCATTAGACTTGAATCTACTTATATTCAAACACATCATGAATAAAAAATTAAATGTCTATTTTTGTAATAACCTATTTAGAAAATGATAAGAAATTTCCTACCATTATCACAAATTTATCACTTTTTCTCTATGTATTTTACTAATTTTGAACGTTTAATTAACTAAAACAAAAATTCTAATTAAAAATATTTTAAATAATTTAGACTTATAAAAATATAAAAATTTATATAATTTATACATATCAATAAAGATATGTACAAATAAACATATATATAAATATATATATGACAAATTTATAAACATATAAAAAATACATATATAAAATATAATGTAAAAAAATAAAAACATTTATATATATATATATATAATTTTCTTGGCATTGAAATTAAATTAAACACATAAACCAAAATAATTGGCTTGAAAGATAGGTAATATCCCCCATCACCCAAGGGATAGCCCACCCTTAGAGCCTTATTTATTTCATTCATGGCCTAAAGGCCCAGTGGACATGAATCCCATTACATGGCCCAATGACCAAAAAACTGACCTAAATTAGAAATGTATTATCATGAAAAAATCAAGCATACATCTCCATCTTACTACTTTCTTTATGCATCATCACCTATATACCACATGCATATGTCACCACCTACCGATGTAAATTTTCTCCCACCTAGATTTGATCTCGGATCTGATATAGGATTTTGGGGAGCCATTACCACTTTGGAATTCTCCCAACTAAAAATATAAACATATAAAATTCATATAAAATTCATTTAAATAAATAATTATAAATTTAAAACATGTAAATTAAAAATTATATATATTAATAAAATAATAAATACAATTCTAGAATATTTTTAATTAAATGCATATAAGCTTAAAAAATAAATAACATAAAAATTTAAAAATTAAAAACATATAAATGTTTAATTGTAAATAAAACATTGAAATTAAAATTTTAAATACACTTTTAAAATTAAATTATACTACACATTTTAAAATTCTAATTTAATTCATATAAATATATATATTTACAAAACATTAACAAGTTATCAAATTAACCAAAACACATTAACATATTAATGATAAAAATTATAATATTTTTAATTGAATCTCTAAAAAATTGTTCAAGAATCTAAACATAACAATGAATTTTCTATTTTGTGACATATATATGAACCTAATCTAATATTTAATTCAAAAAAAAATTAAAAAATACTATTATAAATAAAACATTAAAAGATATTAATTTTAACAACAATTTTAAATAATAATCAAGAAACATGACATAAATAACAGAAATAAAACATTTCAAAGAAATAAATCAAATTAAATATATAAAAATAATAATAATTGTGGGTAAAAAAATTATGATTCCACAAAAATTCATACATTAATATAAAAAATTATTGGAAAAAGGGAACAAGTTTGAACTAAAAAAGGGGAAGACATGTAGAATGATAGAAGATTCAGATTGAAGACAACTAAGGGTGGTGGAGGGTAACTAATGGGTGGAAAAACGTGATAATGTTCTATGAAGGGCTAAAGTGATGATAAATCCTAGTATAGGGGGTGAAAAGCGGAGGTTTTAATGGAATATCACATTTGTGACTAGGGGTTATTAGGTTTTCAAATTTTATATGGTCAAGAAATATAGAGGTAGTTCTTATGTGGGTTTCTTCTTATTTTTCAAAAATAATATTAATATTTTTTTTAAAGAACCATTAGTTTATTTTGTTAAAAGATTATTTACATCACTAATCTAATAAATGATGTAAAATTATTTTTAACAACAATGATCTAAGAACAGACATTAAAAGTTTTAATATTGTTATATGTTTTCTACAAATAGAGGTATCATTTATCATTACCCTGCCTTATTTTTTTAATAGATCATTATAAAATCTATGAACATCATCATTTGACCAACCATAGTCATGGAATTAATTTTTAATTAAGATAAAATTCTAATTCCATTGGGGTTATATATTATAGTTGAGGGTTAATATTTTTTAGTGGAACTATTTTAGTTCTGTGAGTTGATGATGGAGAAATATTGGTCTATTAGGGAATTCATATTTTTATAAAAAATCCAACATTTATAATTCTAGAAATGTATTCTACTTATTGTATTTACGATTTACATGATTATTACATGTAGATATTTTTTTACCCATATGGATAAAGAAAATCTATTTTTTGGAAAAAATGGAATTAGATGGATTTTGATACATCTTGATCCTATATTATCATAACCAGAATAACTAATGTTGAGTTTTCATGAATTCGGAAAAAATGGGTTTGTAATAGTATTGTGTTTTTTCACAAATGAGTTTTTAAAGAAGTTATGGAATTACCCACTCGATATCAATTCATGTTTAGGTTATAATGTTATCTTGGTTTTTATATAATTTATATGGATCATTATCACATGGATCATTCATAGTTTTGATATTTATATATTCAAATTTATTAAATATTATAAAATTGTTATACTCATCATAGTGTATCACCTTGTGGATCTCTATGTTTTATTTAAAAGAATTATTTGGTAGTTTGTGGTGGTACATGTATTATTATAGATTGAACTAAGTGATTGTGAAGATCCATAATCACTTATGGACAATTAGTGGATTCTATGATAAATATAAATGGGATAGTTAGTTCATGAAAATAAATTGGATGCCAGTCAATCATAAGATGGTAGTGAATGAGATTTATTTATAGAAGAATAAAATTACATATTCTTCTAGGTAATTTTTTTTCATGGAGATTCATTTCAATGTCATGTATTCCATAGTATTATTTTGATGATTGATGAACATACTATTCATATATTTTCTATGGAATTTTCATGAATTTATTTCCAATGACATAAAACTATATTCAAGGATAGTATAGGAGAGTACTAAAAATTTTATGTAATTTTTAGATGTCCATTAACAATATTAGTAGAATGTAAATTTATTTTAGGGTTATTTTTTACAATGTGAGTTGAATTTCATTAGGTATGTTACCACTCTATAAGGCATGGTTTTTAATCCTTAATAGATTTTAATGGTCGTTTCTTAGTTAAAACGTCTGAACTATACAAATTTTTATCATTTCCTTAATCTCGTGGGCAATTATATTATGCCTATATCAAATTTTTTTAGATTATATCACATCATAATGATTGAAAAATTAAGTATGGTGATTTTTTTAATTTAATATGTGTCATAAATCACTCTAGTATCAAAACAAGAAGGCAATTAGTTACCATGTTTTTTTAATCAATGTGTAATGCTTGAGGTTTATTGTGATAATTCACCACATTGTATGGGTTTTAGGTTCATTAAAAATTATAAATTTATCAAAAATGTGTCTCGGAAACTATTTTCTTATGAATATAATTATTCCACACACAACTATGATCATGAAGATGAGGTATTCTTACTAATGATGTGGTATTATTACATCATAAATGAATGATTCTAGGATTTTCTATATCATAACTGTTTTTTATATGTCTTCTAAAAAAGAACATGCATCAACAAATGTGGATGGTGTTCCTTATATATTTTGAATCTATGATCTTCTATACATTGACGAATATAATGTGGTAGATGGTGTACTAACCAAGAATTCACACAGAGATTATGCTGATAAGGCTGGATAGTAGAGGGTGATAATTGAATTGCTTTCATGTTTACATCAGGATATAGTGGATGTTAATAAAGGGGACATCCATTATTAGGGGAAAATGAATTTTTTTTTATTTCAATAAGTCTATGTCATAAGGTAGAACCTTTTATGGATTTATGATTAAAGAATATTGATCATGGTGATACTCTTAAGGGATGAAAATTAGATGGAAAGCATTGAGGGTCATTTCAATTGGTTCTTTTTGTTCCAATGGTGATGTGAGAATCTATTTTTCATGAGTTTCAAAGAACATACATGAAATTATATGATTTTATTTTTAACAAATAATACACTTTATGGGGAATTTTTTTTTCAAGGGGAAAAATTTGTTTATAGATAAGTTCATATCAATATATTTTATATTTTGTGGATGTTAATCTTCCAGACTAAATTTTAGCATGATCATTCCAAAAATTAGAAGATCCCATGTGGATAGGGAAGAAAATATAAATGGATTATGTGGTTATTTTTCATTGGGAATTGGTTGAATATGATACCATATATGTTTTTTATGATCGGGTGATAAATAATTCTCATTTCCTAGAAGTCAGTTAGTTTATTTCAGTGGATACCTTGATGATGATCTGTGTAGAGATGTATGAGAGGTTTTATAGAGTCATAATAATTATCATCCTTGATTATTATCAACTAATTACTACATTAGTATGTAAAATATTGCCAAATTTATTTGGATAAATTTTTTTCCTAAGAACGATGTTACATCATTAGTCATATATGAAGAATATGTGGATAATCCAGATGCTATAAGAATTATTTTGCACATATTTTCTTGATTTTGGATGTTTTTTGTAAAATAATTCACCTTTTGTTTAAATTAATTATAAAAACAGTAATCCAACATTCAATGGAATAACAATATTTAAGGCATCTTATGGGTAGTTGTGAAGGTTACCGTTTTTATTAACAGTGGTGGGAGAGCAGGGGAATGTTGGACTGGTATTATTACATGGTATAGTATAGAAATTTTAGGTGCATTTCATATTCATAATGGTATCTTGAGACTGTAGAAGTATTTTACCGATCTAAGGTGGATGTACAAATATTGTAATTTGAATGATCATATATTGGACAATTCAAGGTATTAGAGTGGCTTGGTGCATTGCCATTATTATTTTTCATCCATCATAGATTGATCATATTCATATTGTCTTTCATATTTTTGTAATTTAATATAAATTCAGGATTCATATCGTTTAAATTATTGGGGTGTGTCTGATATTAGGTTTAATGTAATTTCAATGGAAAAACATATTGATACTATAGATATCATGAAGGAAGTGGTGTGAGGACATATCATTATATATTTATTTTTCATATGGAGTCATGCTGTTTTAAAGGAATAAATATTAGAATGTGAGTAATAAATGTGAGACTACTACCCAAATATTTTTTAAACAATATTTTTTATAGTATATAGAGTTTTATTATTAAATGAAGTAGTATATGTTGTTCATTATATTGTGTTGTCTATTATATAGATGGAGATATTCCTATTTCCAATGAATACTGTATGGTAGATATGTTTCCACAATATGTTTTTCTTGGGTCACTTTTTGAATCATGAAGACATGTATTATTTGAGAGGAATATAATATAGATGATTTAATATTATTGATCCTCTAAATTGTGATATTGAGTTACGAATAATGTTTGTTATTATATTAGAGGATAATGGTAAAAAAATAGAACAAAATTTATGTTTTAGTGGAAACGATGTTATAGCAGAGCTAATAATATATTGTGGTACTCGTCTTTATCATAGTTAGTGTACTCCATGTGATAATTTTGTTAAATTTCATATAAAAATGTTTTAGAGACATAAGTTTTGTATTCCTAGGATGGAATTAATTTTTGGGTTTTTAAAACAATTGGTTTTATAATAAACTGTCCTATTTTAAGAATGGTTTCGAAATGATTTTTCGAAGAGTCCCTATAAGAATCCTAGTTTTCAAAACATCATGGTTGTGGACATGTTTCAAAAATGCAATGGTATGTAGAAATATACACCGTGATTATCTCATGGTATAAAATATAATTTTAAGGGATTCATTTTGGTTTTATTTTCCATATTTTAATTTTGGTAAAATTAAATTCCTAGGGAAGAAACTATTATACAAAATTTGAGTTGATTGAAGAATTTAACCACTGTGGGTTTTAGAACATTGCTATCTAACAAAAAATAAGAAGTGATTTTCGTAACTATGTTGTGGTTTAGTACAAGAAAAATGAAAATAATTTTTTTTTCAATTGAAATGACCCAAAATGTTATAAACAAATTCACCTTTTTAAATAAATAAATTAAATACTAAGTAATGTAGATATATATAAAACATTAATTAATAAGTTATTTCTAAAAATTATAAAATCTCACTTGTCAGTTTCAAAATAAAATTAATCATCTTAATTATTGATAATACAATCTTTGTAAAGTGACCATTAAAATTATTATATTAATGTTCATAATAATGTCAAAGTTACACAGATGAATCATGTGATGGTCTCAACTAGTATGATTATACCCTATGAAGCAATTTTATCATATCTCTCATGTGATAAGAAATAATTCTTATTTTCCCTTGACTAATACCATGCTAAAATTAAACAACTAAAACATTAATGAAACCTATTGTGGTAAAAGACCAATCATATCGAGATCATCACAAAAATGAATTTCATTGAAGCGACCTACTAATTTTCCTTCATCACAAAACTTACCCTTACCGTATATGATGGTGTAATATGTGGTTATGTATTTTCACCATAGTAGTATAAATGTTTATATGTTTTAAAAAATATTTATTATATTCATCATTATTTATTATGTTTTTTTAATATTATTAAAAAATTATTTTGATAAAAATTATTCTTTAATAAAATTATACTCAAATAATTTTTTTTTAAATATATAGATTTTTTCAAGACAATTTTTTTTAATTCGAGATTTTTTTATATAAATTCATTTAAAAAATATTATTATATAATATTTATTTAATAATAAATGACAATATTATTTAATGAATTAAAATGTAATATTTATAAGGGTTGTAAAATTGTTATCATTATAAAAACTAGCATATTTAAACAAATATAAGATTTATATTTAAAAGTTTAATTTTTTAAATATAGATAATAATTCTAGGAAAATAAATTTTATTTTTATAATAATCTCATTTTAATTAATAAATGGTGAATTTTTTATAATTTTTAAAGATAGGGAAATTTTTTTGAAAACTTAAATGTGCTAAAAATACATGGTATATATTGTTACCCACTACCACATCTTCTATGATATTATTTTTTGAGTTCCATAATTTCCTTTATAATATTCAAAACCAAGTCCACTTTTTCAGATACCGTGTGGAAAACATGGGATAGCTTTTGGTTTTGATTATATTAACATATAGAGTATGAAACTTATGTTTAGAAATTAATAAAGAATATCCATCTATTTTTAAAAAAACCCACCCAACCCCTCATTACACATCACTCAAAACCCATTAATATTTAATTTACTCCCTCTTTACCTCTATATATCCAGCCCTTGGTGTTTCCTTGATCTTTAGAGTATCCCTCCATGCTTTTGGGTGTGCCCTCACAAGGTCATAGATCTTATCCTCATCATTATTCAAGAACCTTCTTTTTTAGGTCTTTTTAATTCTAATTTTCATATTGGAATAATTTTTCACAGTTATCTATTACAATATATATAATTTAAAAGTAAAAATATTTCCATTTAGCTTTTATCAAAACATTCAATTAATAGTGATGTACACCCATTATTATGTCGAAATTATCTTGTTATTTTCTATTCCATTCATTTTTGTAGTTAATTCCAATCCCCATTAATACTCATCTATATTCACAAATATGTTCCAATAATTAATTGAATATTTAATTCAATATATATAACTGTAATCCTAATTCATGGGATTAAAATTTATTTAATACATCCTTATGTTTTATGATCAATGTGGAACACTTATTCATGTACAAGATTTTAATGTGATGGGTGGGCCCTAGACTATACAACCGTTCAATTTATTGGGTAACCATTTTACCTCAAGATATTACTTTAATGGTTCACATGAGATCACTAAAATAAAACTAATTTATGATTCCTCGGTAGTTTATGTTTTTAGAAATTTAGGTGGTCATGTTTTAGGTAATTTATGCATTCTCTTGTTGCCTTTATATTTTCAGCTTATTTATTCCTTAAATTTTCATGTTCATGATTCTCAACCGTCTTTTGTTTCATTGATATGAATCTCGACCCAAATGTACATTTATCTTTTATTATTACTTAATTAATCCCTTACAAGCTTTTATACTTCACCCCTTTATGATGTATATCCTCAGGTTATCTGGTGATGTTTTTTGATAGAAAAATAATTTATGAACTTGTTATAGGATTTTAAAAAAATGTTAATGTATCACTATTTGAAAATATTTTATTATCTATCTTTATACCAAAATAAACTAGGTTATATAATATTTTGGGATTTTATTATGAGTATCATTATGTAATAAATTATTAAATATGGTGTATTATAGAAATGAGCGATCATTGATGGTATTGGTGAAAAGTCTTGTTATTCTTGTGGATTGGTTTTACAAGACCTTTGTAAATCCATTAGGATAAGACTAAACATTGGAAAAAATACCTAAAATAATATTAACTATAGATTATGTGGAATCCATGAAATAAAATCCTTTTCTAGATCGTACAAGTAGATATATATATATATATATATGTGGATCATTTCTACCAAGGGGTAATAACACTAAAAAGGGTGCATTTGGATTTAACTTGATCATCATTTTGGGGCATAAAAATAGGCATTTATATGCAACTAGTTTGGCACTCCTAGATATATGATGAGGTAAATTCACAATCTCTCTATAAATTATTATGAAATATAATTATCCAAAAACATTAGGTTATGAAATAAACCATGGATAACTTATATTTAGACCATAAAATTCAAAATTTAATAATTGACTATAATTTATGACTTATCACATCAAAATACATAGCTTCCCCTTTATGTGTTTAAAATTATAGAAATTTTCATCCCTATTTTTTACTTTATTTTATTAAATGGATCAGAATATGATTAAGTAAGTCAAAAACAATGTCATTAACAAGTTAATGGATTCCTAAATGAGATTCAAAACATGATTGGAGACATATTTTAGAACATCATAACAATAAATTATCAATTAACCATAGTTATTAAAAAAAATGAATATAAGGGAAAACATCCACCCCCTTACAAATATAATTTTTTAATTTAAACTATTATGTGACAATTGACTCAAACATTCAGTGAATAATTTGATCCCTTAATCCGAGATCATTAGAATAACTCTACTAATAATATATTATATATCCATTAATTCAAAGTGAAATAGATATTTAGATTATTTTTTAATCATATTGAAGGTCAAGATGATAAATATTGGATATTGATAAAAAAAAATAAACCCCTAGGATAAGATAGATGTGATAGAGTTTCATGAAATATAGAAAAATATTGAAAAATATTTTCCTAACACACTCCAACATAAAACATATAGGGATTTCCTTGGACACAATTAGAAATATGAAAAATCTATCGGGGTTTATTAGGTGACTTCACATGACATGTATGATAAGCCTCCATATTTTTTGTTTCCCCCAAATGTAAATATTATCTCTTATATAGTGTTCTAAATATGAGTTTATGAAAATCTTTTATAATTATATAATTTCACAACTATGAAAAATATATTTAATGTTCCCTCAAAGATGAAATATATATATAATAATATCAAGGGTCTCACAGGTCGAAATATAAGAAGAATTGGAGAATTTTTTAATCCTTGAGGTATGATAGGGAAATATCTTTTTTGATGGAAATTATAATATCCCACTAGTCAAAGGTATTGGAATAATCATCACATAATGTTCTTTAATTGTCAAGGGAACTATTTAGGTTCTAAAAAGATTTCAACCTATCTAGTGATTATTGATTGGACAAACAAATTAATATGATGGAAGAAAATAATGCTCTGGTAAACACTCTTCTCTAATGTTTTAGCTGCATGGAACATTGACAATATTTGAATTGATGTACTAAGCTAAGGGTTTTCAATGATAACAGATGATAACAACATCCATGTCATTTGGATAAAGGGAGACATTATGACATCACAATAGTTAAGGTGGATTGCAACAATTATATGGTTACTTTTATTCTATTTATTTTTTTAGGAATAGAAAATGTACTACATGATTCAATTTTTAAAAATTTTATCATATCATGCATGAATATTAATGAAATTCAAAAAGAACCTCAAAACTTGAATGTAATGCTATCAATTAAATCTAAATATTCAAAAATTATCGAATCCCATGTGTATAACATGTACCCAATATATATTTGCTGGAAAAAAATTCCATAAAACATTGTGATATTCCCTTTAGTACAATTTGATATAATTTGGTGTATGGATTATACTTTCTTATATATGTCCAACATTAATTTCTAGGATAAGGAAATCACCATTTGTATTGATAATTTCTAAAGTATTCTATCCATGTGTAATGAGGACGATGATTCTCCTCTGGAATAATCAAACCAATAATGTTTATTATTTCTTTATGAGAATTTCTGTCTAGATAAAATAATTGTTACTATGTAAAATATCATCATTTATTTTACGACCATTGTATGGGAACTCACTAATGTGTTTCCAAAATAATTGTCTACTATTCCTTCTAGTTGTGAGGTAGACTTATCAAAATAATTAATACATTGTTATTTTATAATATCAATGATTCTATATAGAGTGTCTATGTTTGAACATGACGAGTTGAATAATAAAATAATGATTAATTCAGATAATTTGTCAATATTCTTATGTGATTCACCTTGGGGAAAACAGGTCCAATAATTTATGAGGTAGGATGGGTTATTGTGCCTCTTCATTGAATAATTTTACCTAATTGAGTTCATTATAATGAATTAGTAACCTTTTCAAAATATAAATGAGTTTTTCGATTATCTACATAGAGCTCATTAATTCTCAAATTTGGATCATTATATGGGATATACTCAAGTAAGGGTGAAGATTGAGGTTTTTCCAAACAATGAATTCCAAATAAGGTATAGACACAAAATTTTCATAGTGATTCCCTTTGGACTCACTATTTATCTTACTATTTTCATAGGCTTGGTTAATAGATTCTTTATGGATTACAGAAAAAAATATTATAGCCTATATAAATGAAAATATTTTATTCTAAAAATGAAATTATGGTCATGAGAATAATTTTATTTTTTAATTAGAGATCATGAGAAAGGAAATGATGTATGTCAAGTACACTAAATATGAATTTTGGACAGATAAAAAATATTAGGTACTTCTCTCAACAGAAAAGGTATTTATGTGGATCCGTTAAAAATATAGACACTTGGAGGATGAAATAGACCAAAATTTGTGATGGAGATACATAAATTCCTGGCACTATCTTTGTACTATGTTCAATTAGTGGAAAAACTTATCCCAATTTTTAATACCACTAACAAAGAATTCTATGGAAGGGGTAATGGTTTCCTGGACTGTTGAATGTGAGGAGACAATTAAAGAGTTAAAAAATATATTAATCACTAAACCTATGTTTGTTTTACCCACTATTAGGTATTGATTTAACATATATTGTTTTTCTTCCATGAATGGATTTGTTTGTGTTCCCATGAAAGAAATAAAATTGATAGCCAGTTCCTCCTTCCAATTAACAACTCATGAACTAAAATTCCCAAATCAAGCTCTCGATGTGGATACTGTGAAATTATTATTAAATTTGTGGAATAATTATCTCTATGAGAGATGTTTTATATATATACATATCATAAAATCCTCATGTGTAAATCCATTCAAAATGAATTCAATATGAACTCATGAAGGTGGATAGATATGATAAAGGATTATGATAGTTCAATATATTACCATTGGTGAATAGAAAGAAAATTTTATGATTCCATATGTATAAATGATCCAAAAACCATATCTATGGATTAGAATTAAACGGATCTAATAATCATGGAAAAAGAAATATGTACATGGGAATCATAAATTGATTGAAATTATACCTTGGTGAAATAACATGAATTTCCTTAATTAATGTAAGATCATTGCAATAGCGAGGGGGAAATTAGAGATCACTTCTTTTAAATGGTTTCTCTTCTATTTAGACACTATGATTGGTAAAAGCCTCAATTGACTATTTGAATTACTCTAAACCTTACCTTTAATAATGATCTCAATATAAATGCACATAACATAAGCATTTATAATGTTCGGTACAAATACATACTCTTTACCATGTTGTTTATTCTCCCCAAAAAATATTCTCCTCAATAATATTATCATATTTTTCAATGGTCAATACTAATTCAAGCTATATCATTCCTAAATCCTTATAGGTTGTTCTTTAGACTATATCCTATAGGGTTTTGAGAAAGCACACTGGCCTTCTCTAGAATCCACACCGTAACTTCAACTTCAGAACACACAAAAAATACTTATTATACTCCTAGTTATACCTATGATATATCCTCTATTATTCAATACATGATCCAATTTTGGAAAATATATTGATAATTATACATGATATTCTTCAATATTACATTTCCATGTACTTGTCCAAGAATATTTACAAATTTGGTTTTTCTCAATAAATTGTGATCATCAGCATCTAATCCATTTCATCATTTTGATATTTTGTGTAATCCCGTGAAAAAAACATAAAATTATATTCCCAATATTATTTTTGATGAAGTTTTTCAACATTTTCATTTTTTTTCATAAGATGATCATATGTTTATGATAATTCATGTCCATTCTAGATTTCAATATTATTTTATGTTCCTTTATCCTATTTATATTTTTCTCAAGTGATATTTCATGAATCGATTTAATAAATGTATGGATGCATGGTCCATTGTCTCATGCACAGTCTGTCTTAATGATATATTAATACAACAACTGCATAATTTTATAATCAAATTCCCATCAAGACACTCCTATTAATTGTTTATAATATTCAATGATAATTTTAATGATTATGTACATGTTCATTTAAAGAATAATTCACTTTTATTTCACAACTCATTCACTTGTTTCTTCTTCGTATAAGGTGATGAGTATATTTTCAACACAAGTTCATAGTATATCAGTGTTCATGAAAAACTGAAAGTATTTTTGGGATGTGTTTATTGTGAACCTATTCAAGTGATATAAATACAATTTAAAGACATGAATGATTCAACTCTTCATCATTCCATGAGAATTTACATGGATCTCTTCCCCTCGAAATGAAGAATATCGCGGTGCTTGGTTTCCATCCAAAAACCCGAGCTCTCCTCTCATGCCGCATAAACATTTCTTGTTTTACAAATACTATTTTCATAGGAAATGATCATAATTCCTCAAACATCCTCATCTCCAAAAAAAATTCCATTAAAAGAGGCCTCATCGCCGAGATGGGACTCTCAACATGTCTCAAAATATTTAATTAGGCTTTCCTTCTTTATTAGACAACACATAATACTGCATCCTCATACCTAAGTACAACTTACATAAATGTGATAAAATCATATGATTCTTATAGTATTAAATATTGAATGAATCTATATGCTTTGGAAGCTTGTATTGCTGACTATAGATTTGTTTGCATTCACTCATGTAAACTTCTTCAATTTAATTGCATGTAAGAAAGATGTAGATTTCATAAATTGAGTATTGAAGTATCATAATCTTGATTTATATTCTGTATATATATCATTTATTCCATGTATTTATTTGACAATTTTCTATTAATCAAAATAGGTGCACTAAATGTATCATATAGGGAATTGATATAGAAGATGATTCTTGATGGTGATAGGAAGGCCAAGATTGAATTCATCTGATGTCACATATTTTATATATATTTATTTAAATCATATAAACAGTGAATTTTTTTCATCCCACATTGGATGTTAATAAATCTACTTGCTTAATTTTAAAATAATTAATAATACTACTACTACATTCAAGGGTACTTGGGTCTTCACTCGGACACACTACCTTAACATGGGCATCATAGGTCAGCACCTCCCCATGATGTCCTACTAGTACCATCCTAAACCCACTTAATCATACTAGTCTAAAGCCATCTATGACTTATACATGGGACTACTCACCTATTATGCCACATGATGAGCTACTGGGATGGCTCATTCATAAAGAGATATGCTCCCATATGTTTGTTCAAGCTGGACAACATCCAATCTTGGGGTTGGCCCAAATATTTTGTTAGTGGATCCTTAATATACTTAGTGATATAATATGTATGAATATAATTCCAAGAGATAATGAAAAATAATATACCTTATTCATAATTCAATTATATAATAATAATTTTCATGTCCTCCATAAATTAATACTCCTTAAGAAAGGATAAATTCAATTTTTCCTCTCTTCTTTTAAATTTATATTTTCATCGTCTCATGTTGTAAATTAAATAAAAATTACTCTTCTAAGTATCATTTATAATTTTTTTCATCTCATTAAATTATTACATTTACATGGATAACTTTTTAATCATGACATCCAATTCCATCTGGATTGTCTACTAAATTTCTCCAAGAATCACCATATATTCCTCCAATACATATTGACATATTTGAAAAAATAAATCCTTTGATCAATAATCTCCCCCCATTTATTATTTTATCATTATCAGCACCTATCATAAGTCAATATGTGATGAAATAATTCTCCCACTTGTTGAATGTCACATGAAAAGGATAAGTGATTTCCTTTTTGGTATTCTTATTCAAACATGTTCACTTCCCTTTTAAGATTATTTCTTAAACACTTCTATTAGAGGGATGATATCCCATGGTTCCATTATAAGACAACCTTTTGTTAATCAGTAATATGTTTATGTTGTCTAAACCTGTGTATAAAATAAACGATATATAATGATGGTTTCAATATTTTCCATAAACTACCTTGCATGTGAAATGTTACATAGAAATTCTTAATTCTAATTTAAGGGGTTGTAAGTTTTAAAATATATCTATGAAATTAAAAATACTTCACATATTAATAAACACATAAACAAATTCTCTTGAAAATAAATAACTCCTTAATATCATATATTTATAAACCCATAACTCCATATTAATTGATATGATTAAAAAAATTATGAATTAAGTATGAATGTGTGATTTTTAAACAAAACATCCAATTTTAAGAATTTTTTCAGATGTATCACTATCACCATATAGTGAATATTTTGCAGCATTATCTCACCAATGATCCTCCTAAAGGTATGCCTCCATATCATTAGATTTCCATCATGTTGGTAACAAATAATATTTATTTTAGGGTATATGGTAGTTACTATTGATTTATAATAAATAAAATTTATACTAATATCTTCCTCTCAATATGGTCTTCTTCTTCATAGATTCAGCTTGAGATGTGTCTAATTTCATGTTTTTTTTCAGATTATTGTATTTATTTTTCCTCAATATTTGAAACTTCTCGAGTGGATTTTATTTCAAATTTATAACATGGAGTATCGTTTTGAGCATGGAACAACTTCTTCATGATTTTTTATTGGGATGGTAGAATTTTCATGCATTATTTTATGCCTTTCATAGTTTGTTCACACCTTTCACGTTTAGGGATTTTCATGTAGTCATTTGTAGATGATTACTCATCAAAATTAGCTTCATCAATTTTCACCACATCATTTCATTTTAACTCATATTAATTGTAATCATTCTCTATTTATCTATCCTTTATTAATTGATCATTCAAAATAACTAATAACTATTTCAAATTGTTTTTAACTTGTCCGAGAATCTTGAATAATACATAGGTGACTATATCCTTCCTCACCAACTGAATTCTCTTAAAATTTTGATTTTTATTAATATCATGTGATGAGATACCACTACAATTCTCAGATCTATGACCTTCTTGACAAATTATTATATATATATCATTCAATCATTCAATTTTTTCTTTTTTGATAATTTAATTGAAATCGTGGTAACAATAATCCATTTATGTTAATATAATATTTCCTTCATATAATTTCTAATTCATGATTCAAACCTCATTATCGTTAATGAAATATTATAAAAACATTAATATGATTTATGACTAAATACTCCACAACACCGACATTACCATATGAACCCTAATATTCTATACTGGTAAATGTTATTCACTAAAGATGGTAATTGATTTATTTTCACATATTGTTGTTTGTTATCCTAAAATGAATCCTTTTGGCTTAGTTAATCTAAATTGTTTTGGGAGAAGTTATCTCATTTTTTTCTTTATTGACCATCTAGACTCAGTCTTGTCTTTTGGGCCTTCACTTTTAGAAATAACAAACATACATTATGATTTTTTTATGTTTATAAGCAACCATTTTATGGGGACTATTCTTCAATTGAGATTTAAATGATTAACCATTAAACAGAAAATATTTGGTTTTTTCTTATTTCATATACTTTAACTCACTTTTTGTTGAATGGCATGAATATTTTGTCCTAGAAAATTTTACCACTTTCTGATAAATTATTTTGTAATTATTATTCACTATCATATTATGTTTATTTATCCTAACTTTATTTTCATACTCCCATCAATGAATTCTTTTCCAGTTTTATTGACATCATATATTCAATGTGAACTCTCTTCAGAATCATTTAAATTATTTTCAAGATCAACATCATTATTTAAATATTCCCTTACATAATTTAGACGTGTTACTTCCTACTTGAAACATTCTCATTTTCTCTTTATAAAATTTAATTTTCCTTTATTTAGAATCTTGTTAATCTCTTGAGTAACTTCTAAAATATCTTTTAGGTTTTATTAAGCCTTAGTTCATATGATACCTTATGTACCTTTTAATTTTTCATTATATATTTTAGATTTTTCCCATTAAAAACACCGGAATTATAAAATGTCATTTATCTTTTATACCACAGATTCTGTTGGAGCTATTTCTTTCCATGTCTCTACTGCAAAAAATCTCTCTTAAGGTGGGTGAGACCTTGTCTTGGAATCAAGATATCATCTATCCTGTGCTCCCCCATTTTTGTTCACATTTCTCTCTCAAAGGGCACTTGGTGACATTGTGCAAGAATCATAGGTATAGGGGAATTCGGGGGCATCGTCAGTCCCTAAATTCCGAGAAGATAGGGTCGTGTCCTCACCCCAACCTGGGCCTAACTTTACCCTCAATCAGTATAATTATCAACGTGATGTTCTATCCTATTTTATTATTCAATCCTCTGAGGAGCCTCCTCGAGTGTTTTAGATCCTATTTTAATGACTACATACTGCTCTTGTATAATGGATATGGATTTGAAAAGTTATTCATTGGTGAAGTTGGTTTCTCCTCTTCCAATGCCTTATCTTCCATACTTTATTGAGTATGGATCAGTTCCTTTCAGGCTATCTGGTTCTCCTGTATGGGGTTCTACGGATGCTTACTGGATGCAATGGTTGCGGAAAATGTGGTGCTTCAGGCGGGGCTGGGTCTGCTTGCCTCTACTGGAATATTTTTGCTTGAGGCAAGTAAAAAGGTCCTCTCCCCAGGATTTCTTGGTTCCCCCAATGTGAAATAATTGGAAGACGATGGTTAGACTTCTTCAAGTAAGGATTAAAAGAGTCAATTTCAAAAACATGATGCTACAGTAAGGGGCATGCATGAGGGCCTAGTTCCTCTAGTTCTAATTTCCCATGATCAGTGTTCTCCCCCAAGTAAGGTGAGAGGATTTCCATAGTAGAGCCATTCTCTCTCGGTGTCTCTGAGAAATCTCCTCTCATCCCTAACATTTGGGGTATGTACCAGGGATATAGCAAGATTATTTTAGGAGTAGTATTCTTCTTATCAAAATGATCACTCCCAGCCTAAGGGTACTAGCAGGCCTCTTCTATGTCAATGGTTAATTTCGTTATTGGGAATACATGTGGAAGAGGAGCCTGAGTGAAGTCGGACTTCTTAGCTCCAGAGGCGATAAAACATAAGGCCTGTATTGTCACTGTCTGAGAGCACAAATAACACACAGAAAAGTTAGGAGTATTTTCTTGGAGTGTTGGAATGAAACAGATCTTGCATGCATATCTGACCAATCATCATATATGGATTTTTTTGAAGGAAGAGGTTCTGGTTGATTTTGTCATGGATAATAATAAGTTTATTACTTTTAAAACATCCATTGGCATTGAATCTGATTTCTTATCTGTGGTGTATGGGAGCTGTGATGTGCAATAGAGAGAGGTGTTGTGGTAGGAGCTCTATGTCTTAAACCCAAGGGAGTCCCCTTGGTTTCTGGGTGGAGTTTTCAATGTTATCTTGGATCTAGTATAGAAAAAAGGTATGGGTTCCTTTCCTCGTGTGGCCTACTCGAGCTTTTTGAAATTTATGGCGTGAAATGGTCTTCTGGACTTGGGGTATTTAGAGGATAGACTCATCTAGTGTAATAAGTAGAAAGGGTGCTGAAGATATTGGTGCCAGTAGGATAAGTGTTTGGACAACTTAAATGTCATCTCCAGATTTCCCAATATGAAGGAGGCCCATCTCAAGTGGGGTATCTCAGATCAATCTCCCTTGTTGATATCTCTACCTCCCAATCATGATGATTTTGAGAACTTTCGCTTCTGGGATTTTGGATTGCCTCCCCTGGAAATCACCACCTGGTCAGTGAGGTTTGGAAGTTCCCATCTCCCGGCATCTCCTTGGTGGACCTGTATAAAAAATTTATATGACTCAAAAAAATCATACAAGCTTGAGCGAAGGGCCTTGAACCTCTTGAAAAAGGCCTTGAACCCCTTGAGAAGGAGGTTGATTCCCTAGATCAGAGCCTCGAGGATACATGGGATGAGATAATCTTTTATGAGCTCTCAAAGAAGAATTCAGCTATAGAGGAGTGGTGCTAAGGCCAAAATAAATGTCCTGGAAGTGTGTGAGGGTGAAGTAGCTTTAGAAATGGTACAAAAATGTTTCTAAATTTTACTCCTACATAAAGGAGAGAAATAAGCCTGTTAATTCCAATATTAGGCTTGATGATATATTATTCTCAGGTGACAGAGATGTTGTTGGAGGCATGGCCTTTTCCATTTTCAATAACCTTCTTGCAGGTCCTAATTAGGTGCAACCTAATGGGTACCCATGTGGTGAATCAGAGCTTTTGGAAAGCATCCCTAACATGATGTCTAGGCAAGAAAATGCGGTGATAGATGCTATCCTGGATGAGAATGAGGCTTTTTATGTGGTTATCAGCCTCAAACAAGAGAGTGCTCCGGGTCTTGATGATTTCCCAAGCTCATTCTATATGGGGTCTTGGGACCTGATCAAAGATGATATCATCTTGGCCATCTAGGATTTCATTTGAGGTGGATCTATCCCATGGGTGAATGGCACCACTAACATGGTTCTCTTACCCAAGATCTAGGACCTTTCATCCATTCATGACTACATGTCGGTTAGTATGTGTCTCTTTTCATACTAGATTTTGTCAATAACAGTGAATTCTAGGATATCTATTCTTGTTCCGTGGTGAATATACCTAGATAAAATTGTTTTTTTTTCAAGTGTTGTTCAATTCATGGGTCGGTGGCTTTGGCTCATGAAATGATTTGTGACATCTATATCAAAACCCATCGCACTAATATGGCCTTTAAGCAGGATATTAATAAGGCATGTGAGAATATGGATTGGGTCTTTATCAACAGGGAGTTTTCAGGCATGGGAATCTCTTCATAGGTGGTGGATATCATTTTTAGATGCTTCAGCTATTTTTAGATGGTTGTGTCCTTCTTGGGATAGACTCGTGGTTTTTTCAAGCCGGCATGGGGTCTTAGGAAGGGAGACCCCTTTTTCTCGACAATTCTTATCATATTGCAAGACACTCATAGCTGTATCATCAATAGAATGATGTCCTTGATTGAACATCAGCCATTTTAAAGGTGAAGGAGTTAGCCCCCTATTTCCCACCTTATGTTTGCTGATGACTCTCTCATCTGTATGAATGCCAAAAGAAGATCATTTTGTAGGTTTTCCAAATTTTTGGATGAATATTATTTCTAGAGTGGATATATGATTAACAAGGTTGGGATCCTTCTTTATCTCTCATCCAGATGCATCAACCATCAGTCCACGACCCTGTGCAATAAGTTTGGTATATAGAGGGGTTAGTTTCCAAATTATAATATTGGTTCTCATATTGATCTTGGTCATATCTTGGTTCGTGGCTATGATGGGATTATGTGTAAGTTCCCCAGCCAAGTGCATGGCTATAAGAACCACTACCTCTCCAATTTATGGAGAATAACAATAGTCAACAATGTGATTTCAGTTATTATTGTACATGTGATTTTGGTTTCCAAAGTTCCCAAGGGAGTTATCTCTTCCATTGAAAGTATTTTAGAAAATTTTATTTTGGATTCTCAGGGAGAGGGTAGGAATCATTGGTCCTCATAAAGGAGGATGGTGATTCCAATTCATGAAGGCATGATCAACATTGGGAGTCTAGTTGATTCCGTCCATATTTTCATTCAAAGCTTGCATAGGTGGTGGTGGAAGAGAGTACGCTTTGGGGAGATGTTATGTCGTCCTAGAGTAGAGGGTTTGTGTGGGATGATGGTCAAGCTTCTCCATTCAGGGCTACGATTCACAATATTATTCCAACTGTTCAGCAGTATTTCTAGTGGATTATGGAAAGGGGAGACCTTTGTTTCAAGTACCACAACTGGGAGGGAATCAACATAGGATATCCATAATTCCCTCCTCCAATGATATCTTTTTAGGAGGCCTGTTTACACCCCAGTTTTACCATCACAGTCCTGAATACAGAGTAGCAAGGTGTGCTAGATCTAATATCACTAACCACTGAAACTGATTATTGTGTGTTCACCGCATCTGCTACAGAGACTTTGTCCATGATGGATTTATATCAGATTTCTCTCTCCCATGTGCAGTGTGACAAGTGGAATAGTGTGGTCTGGTGTGAGGGGAGTACAACTATGTACATCTTTCTTAAATAGAGGATTAGGAATCATGGAGTTCCTACGGATGAAAATATGAGGAAAATGAGGCTCATCGTGGCATCTAGGTGCCATTATTGAAGGGCACATAGGTGGGAGTCATCTAATCCCCACTTTTTTGAAGTAGAATGGGATATGTATTTCTGCAAGTTTTTGGGTGGATTCAGCAGTATCCTTGACCCTGATTTTTTAGGTCCTCATTCATGGACTACTGGAATCATTGAGTGGCTAGTCTGGGGCTGAAACATAGGGTGGGATAGTTGATCTTCAGTGATGGTTTCTTGTGTATTTGGAAATCCCGAAATAAATCCAGATTCGATGGTGTGTCTTCCTCTATCAGATCAGTGATCGCTCACTCGAGATCTCTGCTGATCGATCTGGTTCGTGGAGGTAATAACTTGTGTGATGCTCCATCGAAGAGGTATCTTCAGGGGATTGCACCCACATAGTAGCATTTTTTTCACTCGGCTGAGGGGTAACTGGGTGTCACCGAATCCACCTATCACAGGGCTCATGTTGAATTGTGATGGGTCATGTGTTGTAGGTATCATTCATGGGGGATAGGAGGTTTGGGATCACAAGGGTAGTGTCATAAATACATTTTCCATGTACTATGGGATTGGGGGCTCCATCCAGGAGGAGGCCAAGGTGCTGTTCACAGGACTAGAGTAATGTAGTTAGAAGGGGATCTCTCTACATCAAGAATAAATGAACTCCAAAATCATTCATCATTCCTTGCCTGTAACGACTGCCACTCCATGGTCGATTTCTTATATCATCAGGAGATGCAAAGCCTTCATTGGAAGAACAATGTTTAGGTTCTATAAACATGGAATGAGGGTAATAAGGTAGCAGGTCATTTGGCCTCTATGATGGTGGTAGATAAAGGTTGTAGTGTATTTTTTGTTTCAAATGTTCTTTAAATGGGTATAGAGGGAGCAAACCTGATAAGAGCAGATCAGTTAGGGATTCAATACATTAGGCCTCTATAGGCCCTTGTTTTTATGGCCTTGACATTTCCTATTACTTCTATGTTTTTCAGGCACAATAAATATATAACTATATCATTTAAGGTGGAATTTTCATTAATTTCCTATTCCGTTTGAATTATTATTTTTTTATTGGAGTACCTTTTTTCCTCTCATTGTCACGCTTTTTTATTTCATATATTTTCACTTGAATTAGTATTATCCATTTTCATACACGATCACATTGACTTTATTCATTAGACAGTCATATGTGGAATTCCCTGACACATGAAAATTGAAGAACATCACTGTATTATTTCATTTCCCTATTCTATCTTATTTATACAACCATTTAAACAAGGCCATCATTTTATTGTAATCCAATTTCTCTCCCTTGTCCTCAGAATCACATGAATTTGGTTCTTATTTAACTCTAACATTACTTACTCTCAATTCTTAAAATTATATATAATACATTTCCTACTTCTTAAAAGCTACAATTATTCAGATTTCATATGTTATGAGAATATTATGAAATTTATCCTATTATATATTATCTAAGACTTATAGTTTAGTAAAAATGGACCAAATCTATCAAGATTATTTCTAGCTATCTTCTTTAAAATTTTAGGGTCATATAGATTCTAACAAAAACAACTAATGATATTAGATGTCTCGTTTAATTATATAAAGTAGTTAGTAACACTTTTTCATCACACATTTTGATATCTTCAAATATTTTTCTCCATATTTTCATTATAGATTCATTGATATTAATATTTTTTTCTTAACTACGTCCCAGTATATCCTATATTTTCTAATATGTTTAATGAACAATCAATATAGTGTGAAATTATTTTTATAAATACATCATTATTTTATTTTTAGCCTTGTTTTCCCTGTATTTGTTTCTCTTATCTTCAAAATTCATATCATAATTCTCAACATAGGGTAGAAATACCACTATATTTTTTTCTCATACATCATCCATATAAGGCCCCAGCCTGAAACCTTACATAATCTTGAGTTATTACAAGATTACACATTGAGGATCTTTTCAGGTTTAGAGTTTTAGAGAATTAGATCATGAACTTGCATTACATTACAAATTTAAACAAAGTGGTTACATAAAAGATAATATTCATTCATCCCATCAACGTAATCATATTTAAAATATCACACGGATTATTTCTTGATACATCCGTGACACTATCATCACATCATGTACCTTTCCCTTGACCTGTGAAAAACATTTCGAAAAAACATGGGATGATCATAAAAAGCTCAGTAAGAGTTATAAAAATATTGAAAAGAAACATGAGTTCATATATACATAAGAATGAAATAATACTTTACCCATAAAACAAAGGCACTTTAACATACCTTATCAAACCATGAATAAATCATAGAAATCATAAGACATAAAGGTAACTTGAGGCATTCATAGAATTCTTACGTAGGGAGTAACCCTCTTGGTTACGTTTGGAATACCCATCATAGTATATTCACTAAATCTCTTCGGAGAAACCTTAACGTTTCACTCCTTCGCATTACCCAATGCATTGGAGAGCTATATCGGGCTCACCCGCCCTTAGTTTATCACGGAACCACCCGTTTTCATAACAATGCCCAAGAACCATAACATAAACGTATCACATAAAACATGAATAAAGGAAACATAACATTTCCACATTTCAATCACAATATAACATTTTAGTATATTGAAATAATGAATCCGTTCAAAAAGAAACCATTTCCAAAACCATTTAAAACATTTAATAAGGAGAGTTTTGAATCAAAGTGTCCCATACGACCTTGAAGATTTTAACATTTTAAACCATTAATATCCATATAAATAAATCTTTAAAACCATTTTGAAAACATGGATATTAATAAGAACAAATCATTAAAACATTTAAAGCGATATTTTGGTTAAAGGGTTTTTACCAAAATTAGAGACACTTGAATACAATAATTGAGGAATAACATTTAATCAGAAATTTATAATATCATGAGAATAAATGAATTCATGATATAGTATTCAAAATGATAGTATATACACCATATAAGAGTGAATTGGTGCATAACAACAATGATGTCTCAATAGGGATGTAAAATGTGATGAAATCCCTTATAAAGAAGGTATCCTTAAATTAAGGATAAATCAATCTCAAAATTATGTGTGACAATTATAAATACACCCAATATAATTGGATATTAAGTGTAAAACAATAAAAGGTCATTCACACATATTCAAAGGATGACATATTCAATAACTACATGTTGAACCCAAAGAAATCGAAATTGGGTTAAAACGTTCCCTTGGTAAAATTCCACAGCCTAAATGGCGTCACTTCAAAAATTCAGAAAATGAGTTGATGAGAGATAAAAAGGGCATCTCATAATTTGGACATAAAATTTACATCAATCAGGATTTAGAATAACATATCCCAACATAATATTATGTGAATTAAAAGACATAACAAACGAAGTCTTTTTAAAATGAGGAGGGTGAAAGGTTCCCTTACCGACTTGGGTATCATTCAACATGTACACCCCATGAAAGAAGGACAATAGATCATTGATGTAAATACTCATAAACGAAATTATATTTCACAATGAGTAGAATAATGGGCAGTACATACACCACTCAATGGAATTTGTGGCAATTGTAGCATAAATCTCACGGGAATAAGAGTGAGATGAAAAATCCCTTACAAAAACTCGGCAGCCTAACAACGCCACATAAAACTTCTGAATATGGATTGATGAGATCAAATAGGGTGTCTCATCACATTACTATAAAATATACATCAAGAGGAATATAAAATAACATCCCCCAACATTACAAAGAGGAGCTTAAAATAAGTGACATAAATGAGAGTACTTAAAAAGAAAGAGAGAGGTTAGATCTCTTACGAAAGTTCAGCAGCCTAACGGCGCCACTCAAAACGTCCAAATGGATTGGTGAGAGAAAATAGGGTATCTCATCACATGAACATAAAAATTACCATAAGATTAATATAAAATATCATCCCAATAACAAGAAAGATGAGCTTTAAAAGGAATGACATAAAAGTGTGTACTTTAAAAGAAAGAGAGGAGTAGGATCCCTTTCCTCGTGTTCGACTTGACTCGATCGTTCTTTAATCTCCATAATAATAAACTTGAGTTAATTTATACTTGATAAAGAACCTTTTTCAAGCTTATTATTCCTTTTATATCACTTATTTCCATGTTATAAACATTATGTAATCATTAAGTTAATAATGATTGTTTTGTCGAAATTTGGTTCTTAAGTCGAAAGTGGACTTCTTACAATTACATGTTGTTCGTGTGGTCAAAGGTTCTTTATATCCAGAATGAAATTCCTGATTTGGATATCATATATATCATATATATCCATAAAATACATGTATTTATAATATTATATAATCATTTATAGGTAATAAATGAAATGCACCGTTCATGGAGACGGTAAGTCGTACGTACGCATGAACGCTACTTCCATTTCATTGTCATATTAATTGAATTAAAAATAAATGAGAGGTATGTATATTTTAATTAAAGAATTATATTCATCATTTATATGTATAATTCATCATATATATCCATTATATACATGTACTTATAATAGAACATTACATTTGGGGATAAGAAATGAAATGCACTGTTCATCGAGACGGTAAGCCGTACGTACGCATGAACGCTACTTTCATTTCTATCTCATACTTTAATGGAAAGAAATAATAATGATATAGAGGTATATAATAATTACAATATAACATCATATATAATAACATTAAATCCATCCTTTATACGTCCCACGTATGGCATTAACGAATCACATCACTTTGAGGGGGCGGTAGTCCGCACTTCCAAAAATGAAGATATCGCGTATACCCATAATGGAATCCATAAAGGTAAGACACAAATGAAAAATACAGAATCATAAGTAAAACATAAACATATTATATATCATATATAAAAATAGTGACATCATAATGGACACCTTTGAAGGTGTTAAATGAGTATTGAACAATCATCGTTTCGGGAGGCAGAATTTCGCCATCCACGAAAACCGTATGTTCTTTAACCATTTGATGTAGTTGTGTGAGAGTGTAGCTTGAATAAATCTTATAAAAACATCCTAGTATATTTAAGATACTGGTGTTGTTACAAAATAAGTAAATAGAAGAGTTTAGGGGGTTGGAGAAGCAAAATAAAACAAATGAACATAGGAGAAAGAATTACCTTTAAAAGTGTAACTCCTTTTGATTTGAGCCTAAAGGCTTCCTTTGAAAGGATTATGCCCAATGGTAATCGACTAGGATGAGGAGAGGGATGTGGAGAGATTAAATGTGCAGGGGTTGGCCGATCCAAAGGCTTGAGGAGTGTGTGAAATGAGGTAGAGATGGGGGCCTTTTATAAGAGGATAGGAGGGACACTTTTGGAAAGTAAGAAATATTACTTTATTTGAAAATGTGTTTCAGTTTTAAAAGGTCCCACATTGAAATAATTCGTGGATAAGGTGATAAGGGTTCGAAATCCACCCATCCAATAAGTTTTTGACATGTTTAGTTCATAGAGGTTACATTATCTTTCCATTTTATTTAAATCGTCAAATAATGATGTCATCACTGCATCATTATTATGTCATAAATAATTTAATTTATTTAATTATTAAAATTATAAAGAAAAATACAATGATGTAGGAAATCTTTTTATCTTTCCTATTAATATTTATAATAAAAAATCTGACTTGCATAACCCCACTTAAAATTTTTTTTAGTAAAACATATCATGTTTGTGTCATTTTTACTTTTACATTAAATAAAAAGTTATTAATGTAATTTACCAAACAAAGTGGATCCATGGGGTCCCCAAGATGACCCATGGCTTGTCTTGGTCTTCCATGACATAACCAATGAGGGTAGGACATTTGTCAAGCTCATCTTATTTTATTAAAGCATTATTTCTACCTTAAACTACACTAATTACCACTAATCGCGATTAAAAACTTAATAAGTTACTATTCACCAAAAAAATTATTTTTTCCCCATTGAACCACATTTTACTTCTTAATGACAACCATGTATGTCATATTTTTGAAATTCAATACACAAAGATGTCAAAATTTCAATTAAATGGAAAAATCAGTTTTTATAAGTACCACTTAGTGGTTTCACGATTCATCAAAAATTGAAGTTTTTCAGAAAATTCCCAAAAATTCACCCTAAGATATATTTTATATTCCGAATTAAAAAATGAATCCTATTTTACAAAATTCAAAACATATAAGTCACATTAATTAATTTAATAATTAATTCCCTTTGTCATGACAAATAGCGTGTTTTTATGAAACAATAAGTATCAAAAGATTGACAGTAGTTGAAGTCCGATTTTAAAGTGAAATTAATTCCAACGACCACTATTGGATTTAATGGTAAAAATATATTCTAATTTCACTTTAAAACAAATTAAAAAGGTAATCTTATCATATAAATAAATTATACTAAAAAGCGGTTTTGAATTAAAATACAACATTTTACACTATTCATTAAAAAAAGAACTTTATCAGAAAGATACCAAAAATTGACACAAAGTAAATTTTGATGTCCCGATTCTAAAGGAGGGTTTTATTTGGTCCAATAGAATTTATAAGAATGAACAAAAATATATTTATTGACAGTTCTCCATCAAAAGGTGATAAGTGAACCTTTAGTGAAAACTAGGGCATATACGCCTAAAATTGAATTCTTTCCGTATTTTAAGCCATTATCTTTTATTGGATAAATGTAAAAACATTTAAAAACATATATAATCATATTTTAGTTATTTCTATCCATTCACGCCCATACAACGACTACATGTTAACTACAATTTAAAATAATATTATTTTATTATTAGAGTGCAACGTAAGATTCCCAAGAAACTCATTGTTGCGTGTTGGGTATGCCGTCGAGCATAGTATCCCCTTTAAAGTAATATTAATATTTGATTCTCAAATATGGATAAACATGAAAATTTTATATTCTTTATTTACCTGGGGTGTTACATCCTTCCCCCCTTTTGGGAATTGCGTCCTCACAATTTTTAAAATTGGGCTTGGAAACGTCCTTGAAAGTCCCACATCAGAGAAGAGTCGGTAAAACAATCACTCTAAAATAAAGAAAGATAAGCACAGAGGTCACCCGAGTTAACCCATACTAGGAATCCATGTAGGAAAACATGGACATGGAGGAGAAAACATAGGGTCATGTTCTGATGGAGAGTGATAAAAAACATGTTTAGGAGATAGTTAACAATAAGAAAATCACAAACTTGTGATGGGTTAAACGGTGTTGGGTTCCCCAGTCAGAAAAGTTAATAGAAAACATTTTTTCTTTAATTTACTTTTTATTGAGGAATTTATTCATAAGGAAAGATAATCACTTATCATGTTGACTTTCAACTTTTACTAGATTCCTTAATCAAACTCATATTTTTTCCAAAAGACGAGTATTTAGAGAGACTTGTTCGCATTAAGAGTACTATAATAAACTTCTGGAGAATCGCAAAATCTACAAAAGAGAACTATATACTTCCTATGTCTTTAGACTTTAACCAAAACCAAAATCAAAACGGTTAGTACAAGATTAGATAATCTAGAAAAGGATAACCCTTTATAAAAAGAAAATCTATTCTTAATCTCCAAAATTTGTTCAACAAAACCCAAAGTTCAATGAGAACCATTCTATAATCAATTTGCCCATAAAATTATTCAAAGTAAACCAATCTAAGATTGAAACCCAAATATTTGAAGGATTTAGTCACATAGTCTTCCAAGTTAAATCGTAAAATTTATCTCCAAACAACATCAGTCGCTCCTAAAGTCTCGTATTGAAAAGTAATTAACCTAATCACATATCCTCCATGATAGGTTAATCATTTTCATAAATATCCCAAAATCAACTTACTCTTAATTAATAAAATCATATAACTAAAAAAAACCAGTCAAACTAACCAGGGACTTCATGTGGTCCAGTTGTAGGTGATAAATACCAGTCTTACTTTGGTTGTGGGTTCGATTCCCGCGGCTTTGTCCGACGCGATGGGTTGTCACACGGTCTGCGTGTTGTCCTTTTTCCAAAACTATATAATTCTTAAAAAATTCCCCAAAATGAGATAAAATCTTCAAAAATAATCATAACATATTTTAACCTCAAGTTTATCACAAGCCCTTAATTTTCCATCATATCATATAATAACCCATAATTACCTCAAAAGTAAGGACCATATAAACTCTAATGGTTACCTTTATAATTATTACCTGAACTTCCACATCGATTGGTAATCTTGTACATGATGAATTATATAACATACCAAGGTTCACGTGGTTGCTCATGACTCCTTGATAGTTGGTTTAGAATAAACACGAGTTTCCTCCTTGAATACCCCATTTCATCGAGTCTCTTAATCAGAGAACCACCACAGTTTCCTTCAAACCAATTGTCACCTTGGTGCCTACGAGATCCAGCCATTTACTAAAAACAGAAATGTCAGTGTGAGTATTTCAACAAAACCATCATGTACTAATGAGTAAGATAAACACTAAGATATACTTACTCATTCACTTTATCAAAAACTAGGATTCTTTCTGAAATCCTAACCATTATGGTAATGTCACTTATGCATAAAGAATACCCTAACCTCTAAAGTTATCTAAACCGTCCTTTGATACCAACTATAAGGCCCCATCCTTAAACCTTACTTAATCTTGAGTTATTACAAGATTAGACATTGAGGATCTTTTTAGGTTTAGAGTTTTAGAGAATTAGATCATGAACTTGCATTACATTACACATTTAAACAAAATGGTTACATAAAAGATAGTATTCATTCTTCCCATCAACGGAAACATATTTAAAATATAACACGGATTATTTCTTGATACATCCTTGACACTATCATCACATCATGTACCTTTCCCATGACCTGTGAAAAACATTTCAAAAAAACTTGGGATGAGCATAAAAAGCTCAGTAAGAGTTATAAAAATATGGAAAGGAAACATGAGTTCATATATACATAATAATGAAATCATACTTTACCCATAAAACAAAGGCACTTTAACATACCTCATCAAACCATGAATAAATCATATAAATCATAAGACATAAAGGTAACTTGAGGCATTCATAGCATTCTTACGTAGGGAGTAACCCTCTTGGTTACCTTTCGAATACCCATCATAGTAGATTCACTAAATCTCTTCGGAGAAACCTTAACGTTTCACTCCTTCGCATTACCCAATGCATTGGAGAGCTATATCGGGCTCACACGCCCTTAGTTTATCACGGAACCACCCGTTTTCATAACAATGCCCAAGAACCATAACATAAACGTATCACATAAAACATGAATAAAGGAAACATAACATTTCCACATTTCAATCACAATATAACATTTTAGTATATTGAAATAATGAATCCGTTCAGAAAAAAACCATTTCCAAAACCATTTAAAACATTTAATAAGGAGAGTTTTGAATCAAAGTGTCCCATACCACCTTGAACCTTTTAACATTTTAAACCATTAATATCCATATAAATAAATCTTTAAAACCATTTTGAAAACATGGATATTAATAAGAACAAATCATTAAAACATTTAAAGCGATATTTTGGTTGAGGGGTTTTTACCAAAATTAGAGACACTTGAATACAATAATTGAGGAATAACATTTAATCAGAACTTTATAATAACATGAGAATAAATGGATTCATGATATAATATTCAAAAGGATAGTATATACACCATATAAGAGTTAATTGGTGCATAACAACAATGATGTCTCAATAGGGATGTAAAATGTGATGAAACCCCTTATAAAGAAGGTATCCTTAAATTAAGGATAAATCAATCTCAAAATTATGTGTGAAAAATATAAATACACCCAATATAATTGGATATTAAGTGTAAAACAATAAAAGGTCATTCACACATATTCAAAGGATGACATATTCAATAACTACATGTTGAACCCAATGAAATCGAAATTGGGTTAAAACGTTCCCTTGGTAATATTCCACAGCCTAAACGACGTCACTTCAAAAATTCAGAAAATGAGTTGATGAGAGATAAAAAGGGCATCTCGTCATTTGGAAATAAAATTAACATCAATCAGGATATAGAAGAACATATCCCAACATAATATTATGTGAATTAAAAGACATAACAAACGAAGTCTTTTTAAAATGAAGAGGGTGAAAGGTTCCCTTACTGACATGGGTATCTTTCAAAACGTACACCCCATGAAAGAAGGACAATAGATCATTGATGTAAACACTCATAAAAGAAAGTATGTTACACAAATAGTAGAATAATGGGCAGTACATACACCACTCAATGGAATTTGTGGCAATTGTAGCATAAATCTCACGGGAATAAGAGTGAGATGAAAAATCCCTTACAAAAACTCGGCAGCCTAACAGCACCACATAAAACTTCTGAATATGGATTGATGAGATAAAATAGGGTATATCATCACATTAAAATAAAATGTACAGAAAGAGGAATATAAAAGAACATCCCCCAACATTACAAAGAGGAGCTTAAAAGAAGTGACATAAATGAGAGTACTTAAAAAGAAAGAGAGAGGTTAGATCTCTTACGAAAGTTCAGCAGCCTAACGGCGCCACTCTAAACGTCCAAAATGGATTGATGAGAGAGAATAGGGTATCTCATCACATGAACATAAAAATTAAAGTAAGTATAATATAAAATATCATCCCAATAACAAGAAAGATGAGCTTTAAAAGGAATGACATAAAAGTGTGTACTTAAAAAGAAAGAGAGGAGTAGGATCCCTTACCTCGGGTTCGACTTGACTCGATCATTCTTTAATCTCATGAATAATAAACTTGAGTTAATTTATACTTTATTAAGAACCCTTTTCAATCTTATTATTCCTTTTATATCACTTATTTAAATGTTATAATCATTATGTAATCATTAAGTTAATAATGATTGTTTTGTCGATATTTGGTTCTTATGTCGAAAGTGGACTTCTTACAATTACATGTTGTTCGTGTGGTCAAAGGTTCTTTATATCCAGAATGACATTCCTAATTTGGATATCATATATATCATATATATCCATAAAATACATGTATTTATAATATTATATAATCATTTATAGGTAAGAAATGAAATGCACCGTTCATGGAGACGGTAAGCCGTACGTACGCATGAACGCTAATTTCATTTCTTTGTCATATTAATGGAATTAAAACTAAATGATAGGTATGTATATTTTAATTACATAATTATATTCATAATTTATATGTATCATTCATCATATATATCCATTATATACATGTACTTATAATAGTACATTACATTTGGGGATAAGAAATGAAATGTACCGTTCATGGAGACGGTAAGCCGTACGTACGCATGAACGCTACTTTCATTTCAATCTCATACTTTAATGGAAAGAAATATTAATGATATAGAGGTATATAATAATTCTAGTATAACATCATATATAATAACATTAAATCCATCCTTTATACGCTCGCATATGGAATTAACGAATCACATCACTTTGAGGGGGCGGTAGTCCGCACTTCCTAAAATGAAGATATCGCGTATACCCATAATGGAAGCCATAAAGGTAAGACACAAATGAAAAATACCGAATCATAAGTAATACATAAACATATTATATGTCATATATAAAAATAGTGACATCTTAAAGGCCACCTTTGAAGGTGTTAAATGAGTATTGAACAATCATCGTTTCGGGAGGCAGAATTTCGCCATCCACGGAAACCGTATGTTCTTTAACCATTTGATGTAGTTGTGTGAGAGTTTAGCTCGAATAAATCTTATAAAAACATCCTATTATATTTAAGATACTGGTGTTGTTACATAATAAGTAAATAAAAGAGTTTAGGGGGTTGGAAAAGCAAAATAAAACAAATGAACATGACAGAATGAATTACCTTTAAAAGTGTAACTCCTTTTGATTTGAGCCTAAAGGCTTCCTTTTAAATGATTATGCCCAAAGCGAATCGTCTAGGATTAGGAGAGGGATGTTGTGAGAGTATATGGGCAGTGTTTGGCCGATCCAAAGGCATGAGGAGTGTGTGAAAGGAGGTAGAGATGGGGGCCTTTTATAAGAGGAGAGGAGGGACACTTTTGGAAAGTAAGAAATATTACTTTATTTGAAAATGTGTTTCGGTTTTAAAAGGTCTCACATTGAAATAATTTGTGGATAAGGTGATAATGGTTCGAAATCCACCCATCCAATAAGTTTTTGACATGTGTATTTCATAGAGTTTACATTATCTTTCCATTTTATTTAAATCGTCAAATAATGATGTCATCGCTGCATCATTATTATGTCATAAATAATTTAATTTATATAATGTATAAAAATTATAAAAAAAATACTATGATGTAGGAAATATTTTTATATTTCCTATGAATATTTATAATAAAAAATCTGCCTTGCATAACCCCACTTAAAAATTGTTTTAGTAAAACATATCATGTTTGTGTCATTTTTACTTTAACATTAAATAAAAAGTTATTTATGTCATTTACCAACCAAAGTGGATCCATGGGGTCCCCAAGTTGACCCATGGCTTGTCTTGGTCGTCCATGACATAACCAATGAGGGTAGGACATGTTTCAAGCTCATATTATTTTATTAAAGCATTATTTTTACCTTAAACTACACTAATTACCACAAATCGCGATTAAAAACTTAATAAGTTTCTATTCACCAAAAAAATTATTTTTATCCCATTGAACCACATTTTACTTCTTAATTACAACCATGTATGTCGGATTTTTGAAATTCAAAACACAAAGATGGAAAAATCAGTTTTTATAAGTACCACTTAGTGGTTTCACTATTCATCAAAAATTGATGTTTTTCACAAAATTCCCAAAAATTCACCCTAAGATTTATTTGATATTCCGAATTCAAAAATGAAGTCTATTTTACAAAATTCAAAACATATAAGTCACATTAATTAATTTAATAATTAATTCCCACTGTCATGACAAATAGCGTGTTTTTATGAAACAATAAGTATCAAAAGATTGACACTAGTGGAAGTCCGATTTTAAAGTGAAATTAATTTCAACGACCACTATTGGATTTAATGGTAAAAATATATTATAATTTCACTTTAAAACCAATTAATAAGTTAATCTAATCATATAAATAAATTAGATTAAAAAGAGGTTTTGAATTAAAATACAACATTTTACACTATTCATTAAAAAAAGAACTTTATCGGAAAGATACCAAAAATTGACACAAAGTAAATTTTGATGTCCCAATTCTAAAGGAGTGTTTTATATGGTCTAATAGAATTTATAAGAGTGAAAAAAACTATATTTAATGACAGTTCGCCATCAAAAGGTGATAAGTGAACCTTTAGTGAAAACTAGGGCATATACGCCTAAAATTGAATTCTTTCCGTATTTTAAGCCATTATCTTTTATTGGATAAATGTAAAAATATTTAAAAACATATATAATCATATTTTAGTTATTTCTATCCATTACCGCCAATACAATGACTACATGTTAACTACCATTTAAAATAATATTATTTTAATATTAGAGTGAAACGTAAGATTCCCAAGAAAACTCATTGTTGCGTGTTGGGTATGCCATCGAGTATTGTATCCCCATTAAAGTAATATTAATATTTGATTCACAAATATGGATAAACATTAAAATTTCATATTCTTTATTTACCTGGGGTGTTACAATCCACAAGTGATTTATGGAATGTTATGATCATGGTTAATTATACATGGTAGTTCTCACCATTTAAAATATGAACACCTCATCTATTTACTAAATTCATGTTCTCCATCCTCATAAGTCTATTTGACCGTTCAGAGGTGAACAAACTTTAATAAAAATTTATGCATTCAAATCAGTGTAATGTCATTTTGTGGATGAGGGGTGAATCTTTTCTCCATTTTTTCTTTTTAAAAATTCATTAATTTAAAATAATCCTTTCTATGTAGTTATAAATCTAATACACTCTGATTTTACAGATTGATATACCTGGAATAATATTGTAAATTCAAATCCCAGGAACACAAGTATTTAAATGTTTCAATACCATGATATACTTCATTCTATATTTTTAATCACCTTAATATATATTCTCCAAAATAGACTTGTTATCCCTTAAAATGGTGTATATACAGACACAATATAACTCTATTGAGTCCTGATTGAAGGTTTTTTATGATGAAACCCACAGTGTTTCCAAAATCTACACTATCCTTATCTATAATCCACACTACAGACATCTACTCCAGAATCGGTACTTGTGACTTTATATCCTCAATCACAGAATTGGCATCTTCTACTCCCATATCATATTCAATGACTTCCACTATTATTCAAATCTTGATCCACAATAGTATGATCAATTTATCTTACTCCACATGTGTAGATTATCTATGATTCAAATATACATTTTCATGAATCATTGTGAAGCTAGTGTTTCATGATAAATTTTGGATCACCAATATCTAATCTGTTTCCTCAGGAAAAACTACTCTTGCGTGATTTATGTTTATGACTGATGGTTACCCGAACATGATTAGACACATACACGAACAACATAAACGTTCATCATTGTTTTTTATGGAAGATAAGACTAAAATAATCTCAATTATTCATAGAAATATACATGAAAATACTAGATTGACATCTCATGAAGAAAAATTATTCCCCATTTTTATTTTATGTTTTTATATTCAACATTAACTTGTGTATATTTCTATACCAATTTCCCATTTGCATGAATATGAATATTTATTATAAATTTCCATATTAAAGCGTGTTCCATTATACTAATTAAATTTTCTTCAAGTGATAATGCATACATTTATGAAAACGCTACCCACAGTCTCATGTAAACCTCCACATCATTCTAGCTTCTCAAAACCATGTCATTATTGAATAAACCATTTCCAATTAATTGTCTATTAGTTCTTGCATAAAATAGCATATACTAATTCTCAAGGATCATCACATGTTCATGTAAATATACATGAACTAGTTTAACATGAATCTGGGACCTTCTTATTCATTTTGTAGGGTGATGAGTTTATTATAAACACACATGGAAGTAATATTAGTGTTTATTGGAAACATTATGATATTCAAAGAAAATTTTCTTTTCAAAAATATTCAAGTGTGGTAAAAAAAATGTCATAGGATCATGGGATTCATATCATTCTCACACAATAATAATTTGTGTGCAAATCTTCCCTTCATGAAACTGAAAATCACAATGCCCTATTTTTATTGTAATACCATCTCACTAATCTCAAGAGGAAGCAACTTGTAGTTATTCTTTTCACATATTTTTATAGTTATGGATCTTTTTGAGTAGTACCAACTCAGGTATAAAAATAATTTATTATAAAGTAACTTCATCATTGAGCTAATAATCATTATATATAACAATATTTTTAATGCATATTTAAAAATTTGTTCCAAAAAAATGATGGGAACTCCTCTTAAATGACAATTCCTCATGTGCATGTGATAATATCACAGGATTCCTCTTGTTTTAAATATCAAACAATTATATGAGTTTATGAATCTCAAACATCCATTTGTAACATCATAATCATTCATCCATGCTAAATTCATTAAGTTAAATTCATATAGAAAATATAGAGATTGCATGCATGGGATACAGAATTATTATAGGCCTGTAATTTTGTCCTTATATTGATAATGAGAGAGTAAAGTTTGTTTTATGGGGGTATAAACATATACTCGGGCACACTAATGATCTTGAATGGTGATTTATAGAAGAAGATGATTCTTGGGTAGTGATTAGATGAATGCGATCAAACTCATCGGACTGACCACATATTTTCCGTATTTATTTAATGATGGTGAGACTTCCTTATCTTATTTGTCCCACATTGAATATCTATATAAATAAATTAATATTTTTATAACAATGTGTGTTGCTTCCACCATAATCTGTAATTTCTGGGGTGACTCCCAGATACACTAAACACACATGGGCCTAATGGGTCAACCCCCCCAATGCTGGCCCACTGAATCTAGCCCAACACTGTGTTCACCTACGAGCATGTTCAATTACAAGCCTTACACACGGGCCCACTAACATATGTTTCCTAATTCTTGACATATGGGCTGGCTCCATCATGGTGATTTTTTCTCCAATAGGAGTGATTGTCCTATATTTTTTCCATCTTTGTGTTGGCCCTATTTTTTTTTTGTTAAAGTATCATTAATATAATTAGTAATATACTGTGTATATATATAATACAATAACATAGAATAAAATAAAAACATCTTCTTCATTATGAAATTAATAATGATTTTTATTTGCTTCATAATGTAATGAAACACACGCATTTATTACAATAAATTCTTCTTCTTCTCTTTATGAATATAATAATTTTCATGGTATTCTATTGTATGTTTATTCATAATGAATTTTTCAAATATCACTGAAAATTAAGATTTTTTCAATCTATCATCACAATTACATGAATAATTTATCATTCCTCACGTCAAATTCAGTATACTTAGTCTATACCAATTCCTTAAATACCAATATGTTATCCACAAAAAAATTGACTTATTCATAATTCATAAAAATTGGGATCAAGATAACTACCTAAAAATATATTAAAGAGAACATCAAGGATGCACTAAAAGTTGGTGAGGTTCTATATAAAATGGTCATGACTATTTGGGAGATCAATATTTCAAAAGATATAGTTATAAGGAATGGAACCTAAATATGTTTCCCATGAAAGTCTTCCTCTTATTTCTAAAAGAAATAAATGGTGTCTCTACCCAGGATAAGCCATGTATAAAAATAAGGTAGTACCCATCCAAATTATAAGTCCCTCTCCCATCGAGGAGGTTATCGTGGAAACAACATTCGAAAAGATGACCCCACGCTCTGAAACTCCTGTTGGAAATAGAAAACCGAAAACTCCTACAACCATGAGGCTAAGCCTGGTCGACTCAAGATTGATTGGTTTCACCCTCCTTTGAATGTGTATATCCTGTGCTTCCAGGGTTTCCTTTTTTCACCGACCAAGAAAAACCACATTCCAATGTTTTAGATAAAACACAATATTTTTTCCTAATATATTCTATATGAGTATAAATTGTGGATGACCAGTCCATACCAATACTAACATCGTATGGCCTTGATGTTTCCACCAAGAGATTAAAACCAAAACTCTCACCACAAGGGTCATATTACATAGTTAAAATAACTGTGATTATTGAGTCTCCTCCCAAAGGTATCTCCAGATGTAAGGGTCAAGTCACTAGTTTAACCAGAAACTCTAGGTCTTGGACAAGATTTGTGGTAAGAAGGAATGATTTGTACCTATGTCTATTAATACGGAAGCTTATTGTATACACAGAACATACCTCGAATAATTCCAAGAGCCCTTGGGTCACACCCATTGACTGTGTACAGCTACTCCATTCCCCCTTTCCCCCAACTCCCTAAGCCTGGTGTGGACAACATTGAGGTGGTGGATGTAACATGTCAAAATGTATACAACCTCATGATACTCTCCTAGCTCCACTTCCATGTCTACTTCCATTCAGATTCATCTATCCCTATCACTTACTCTTCCTGAAACAATTCACATTCCCATGTCTCTGACACTGGCATCAGTTTCCTTCTTTCAAACTATTAACATTCAATGGATGTATCCGCTCAACCAATGAATATTCAACCAAAATGGTTCAATGTAGCACCCTAAAATAAGTAGTGATGCATAGTGGAATAGTTTGGATCGGATGTCCCTAAAAACACATTTTTCAGAGGTCTGGTCCAAAAATAACTGACCATACTATATTCATTGAGTACCTAGGATGTTCGGTATGCCTTGATGAATACTCATCTACTGATATGTCATCCTTCTGAATCTGTAGAAGCTATGGGGAACACTCATCCCATAGCCTTATATGGGAAGAGACCCCCTTCTCTAAAGATGTTTATCAGGCTTGTCTACAAAAAAAGTCACCTCTTCACTAGATTAGGGAAATCTAAACAATATCAATGTTCTGCTAAGCCATGTAGAAGGCTCACTACTAGGACCTCCATCTGATCGAATAGTTCCCTAACTAGGTGGTCACAGAACCACCTCCTCAAGCTAGTCATTAGCTACCTATGAGTCAGTCTCACCTCGGATCCAAAGGGGCATTTGAAGATGAAACAATTTTAAGGCAGTAGGCCTACATGATTCCTATAATAATATCACTGGTTATAAATGTTGACCAACGGGCATCATTATAGCTGGTACACCACCCGAAGGTGCTTACCCTATAATATGGCCTTGCTCTTGGGCCACATCTCTCGGTGTGCGATCATTATGTACTCTCTCAGCAATCATAGATAGTAGTCTATGTAGAATCATCCTCATAAGTAATAGTTATTCCAATATAATTATATTTTACATGGTGACCAGACTCCTTGAAACCATGGAAAAATACTTCCAAAAAACACACACAATCAGTTTTTCTTTGCACATAGTCAAAAATCTTAATTCAGTGTCATGGTGTTTGGATATGTCGGTCGACGCACCGATGCATAATTCACCAAACCAAAAAACTAAAATCAAAATGCATATCATTATTAAAATATATATATGATTAGTGTCATAGTTATTCAGTAGAAATGAATCCTCGGATACCACTTGTCAAGACCCATCCCTTAAAGCCTGTGTCGTGACTACCCTAAGCACACCTTCTAGAGACTAGCATCAGAAATTTGTATCCATAAAATGAGAGCACATTTACTTTTAACCTATATAGACACAATGTCCAAGAACACAACAAGAAGAAACCAAAAAGAAATTTGATGTATTAATTGTAGTGCTGAATGTAAACAGGGGCCAGACTACATGACCAAAAGTGAAAGTACAACAGAAAAGTACAAATACAACTGAAATGTACAAAACAGCTCTTGGATCATCCACTAATGATCTTTCCTAAAGGGTATGTACAGTTCGTATCCACAACACTCCAAGTCTACTGAAGTCACAACAAGGTGTGGGTGAAGCCTGTCCAGGGGTAAGTATAACAATACATATTAGGGATATAGAGACCCACATAGGTCTCTCAAAGTTCAACAAATGAAATACCACAAAACATGTCCTTAATCTCAAAGCACGAAGAAATTGATATCAAATCTACTTAGGTATATTCTCATACATATAACAAAGTTATCATGAAATACTCTTCTCATACATGATGGAAGAATAAAAAAAAGGAAACACCACAAATATAGAAGTACCATATAGGTAACACTACGAAGACAACACTATGAATGTAGAAGTACAACACAGGTAACACAACGAAGATAAAAATATCACATGGGTAACACCACGAAGAATGAAGTACCACATAGGTAAAACCACAAAGATAGAAGTATCACACAATTTACCCCACGTAGACAACACCAAGAAGGTAGAAGTACCACACAAGAAATTCTATGAAGATAGAAGTACCACCTAGGAAACACCACAGAGAAAACACCAAGAAGGTAGATGTACCATACAAGTAACACCACGATGATAGAAGTACCACATAGGTAACACCACAATGATAACACCATTAAGGTAGAAGTTCTATGTTGGTAACACCGTGAAGATAGAAGTACCACATAAATAACAACATGATGTTAAAACCATGAAGGTATAAGTACTACATAGGTAGAATCACAAAAAATGAAGTATCACACAAATAACACCACAAAGACAACACCACAGAGGTAGAAGTACCATACATGTAACACCATGAAGCAAGAACTACCACACAGACAACACCATGAAGGTAGAAGTACCAAACATGTAACACCATGAAGAAATAAGTACCACATAGGTAACCCGTGAAGATAACATTATGAAGGTATAAGTGAAACATAGGTAAATGACCCAACTCACACTAGGTATAACTTAATTACAGAAGTACTGATGATTATTCATAAGAAATATCATAATATTAAGTTAAGAGGCACTGTTTTTTTAAAGGATGGGGCCGATGCCCCAATTTATTATTAAAGAAAAGACCACTTTAGACTGGGTAGAGGGTGACCCATTACATAGCTCGAAGGCCCAAGGCCAAGTGGCCTACATACAGGGCTAGAAATCCCAATTTTTGGCCCAAACAACCCCTAAGGGAACAGTACTGCTACAGTACTCGCACAACTACTATACCACTATAGTACCCTACTACACTCCCTCCGCTGCTACAGTGCTATCGCTGCTACAGTCTGCCGCTGCTATAGTACCGCTACAGTGCCCTGCAAAAGTGCAGCTACAATGCCCTGCTACACTACCTCTGGAATTCTCCCCTGCCAGGATTTGGTCCAGGGTCTTTTGGATGCAATGCAGGAGCCTAAACCACTATGGTAGAGGCTCGTTGGAAGTTAAGAAGCACATTTTCTGACCCACACATGATCGATAACTACAACCCGCCTAAACCACAATGAATCTAGAACACCCATGATCGATATACACTAACCCACACAAGATCGATGAGTGCCAACCCACAAAAGATTGATAGGTACTAACCCATGTTGACCAACATAGGATCTGACCCACATATGATCGGTTTTCACTGACCCATGCAAGATCATTGAGAACGGACCCACAAATTAATTGATAGATATTGATCCACATAGGATTGAACGATGTTGAACCACACAGGACCGATGTTCTTTCTTCATGTTATAGCCAGCCATAGTATTCCTCGCACCGGGTGTGACCGAGTTCCATTGAATATTCCACTTTAGAAAATGTTTGTACGTCAACTACCACTAAGCTCAAAAAATAAGTAACCTGAATAACCTCTATATAGTTAGGGCTCTAACGTGGAAGACAGTGCGTCAATTGGACGTCATGTCTGTGAGTTACAAGTTTTATTATTCTGAGGGCCTAGTTTGATTCGGGTTCAATCCCACCTGGACGTACTCCAAACATCTCATTTGAAGTATAAAAAAATATATTCTCTCTCCAACAGACCCATTACCATACACTGTATGTCAAAAAGACACCCAGATTTCATGTTATGGTCTTTTCAGTGTTTTTGGGTCTGATGGAACTTGGGGCTGGTCTGACCGAGTCAGACTGACCCTGCCCGACCTGGTCTGGGTTGTGTCATGGTGGGATCAACCCATAAATGGTTTCCCACAAGTGCATCCAAAACTGCATGGGGGTGCTGCCCGATGGCATGTGGCCCACTGGGCAAGCGGCATGGCCAAGTGAGGTGCCGCCTAGATAGGAGGCAGCTCAGCCACGTGAGGCACAACTCATATAGGGGTGGCCCGCTGTCCGCCTGAGCTGGAAAAGGGGGGGGGAGTCCCCAGTATACCGAATGTACAAAAGTTCATTCGTTTTGTGAAATAGGGGTTCCACATGGGAGTCGCATGGTCATCACAGAACCCACCGCCTAGGTGCGGTTGCTACCTCTATTGCGGCATCTCTTGTGGCCCTCTACATGCTAGCAGTGTGCCCCACCCCTTTCGAAGCTGACAAATGTGTCACCGCCTTCTCCGACTATCGTAGTAAATGTGCCACGGCCCCTTTCTCACTAGTGGTGCCCGATGACGCACCAAACCTCTTCCACGGTTTTCCCATTCTGGCCACTCTGATGATCACCGTGGCATAGTGTTGCGACCTCTCCTTGTAGTGTGTGTAACGCACCACCTTCTTCGTAGTCGGTTTGTGCAACTGCACTGGCGGTCTTCCACATAGGGAGAAACAATATCAATTTTGTAGAGGGCTTGGTCCGAGTTTGTTTGGCCCACCCCCTTCTCATTATCATATAAAAATTATTGATGATTTAATGGTTAATGAAATACAGTTAAATAAATTAAGAACAATCCCATATCTTTAGACTTTTGTAGAGCCTCCGTTCTTGAGGACGGGGGTTGGTGTTCGCCACCCTATGGAACTAGCTTCTAACGATTCCACTCGTACGTTATCCATCGGTTTGTGGTTTGGTGTCTTTCAGCCTCTCCCGCTGGGACAGGCTCCATACTCTAAGTGTTTGGAATCTTGGAACACTACTAGAACTTCATTACTTGGTGAAGCTATATCGATACCCCTCCCCATTCTCCATATAAATAGAAGTGTGGGAGGGTAAGTAACGACATTAGTAATTAATAGGGGATCATTAATAGGACCCTTCCTAATTCTCCAACAGTGTAGTTACATTGGATTGAAAGGTCCATCCTTATACTTGCATGACATGTCAATGGTCCCAAACTCCCCTAGTTCGTTTGAAGAAAATATAAAATTGAAATGAAATTAACTAATTCATTTTATTATTCTTTTAAAAGTCCCAAAAATTTCCTTTTCTCCAGACCTACAAAGGTCAAACTGAAGCCTATCTTAAGAAAAATCCCGGTGTTGATGATTCAACGACGCCCTCATAATTTTAAACCTTTCTTCGGTTCAAAATTTATAAAACACCTATCAAACATTTATTGAACATACCTAAAAATTGTTCAATAAATTATACATGTTCACCCTCTACCCGTGTCAGTCGAGTTTAGGCTCCATCTAAAGAGAACAGACCACCGCAAACTCAATCGTACTCTTAGATTTTCAATACTAGTTATCATGTATATGTTATGGATTTTAACAATAAAATAATTTTTACATACTTACTTTAATTACGGCCATAAAATAACATCAACTATTTCCCCACACATTCCAATGTTAGTATCATCCGAAAGAATTCATACCCTCAAGAGCTCAGTAGTGGTCTCAAAATTTTAATTTGATTCCCCTTTCGTGAGTTATAATAATTTGAAAATTAAAATAACTTTATTTACTTATTTTATTTATGCTTATGCCATTTTCATGTTTTCTAAAAGGATTCATGCACCTAATAATCATTAGTCACACATAGGGTTAACCCGCCCTCCACAGCGCAACGGTTCCCTATGATTTCATAATCGGTTAACCGTTCAAAAGATATTCCAATTTTTTTTGTTAAATTTCTTACACAAGCTAATTAAATCATAACAAAACTTTAACAGACCATTCTAAGGACTCCGGGCCTCAAAATCATGTGCTGTCAGATTTCAAAATCACAAAAATTTTCCAAATAATTAAAAAAATTACATGAAAAATATACATCTTTACAATAATAATGATTTATAAGGTAATGGGGGTAGTATTTAGTGGAGAGGATCGACCTCTCATTATAGTGATCTTGTTTATTTCAATTATTGCAGTAGAACTAGTCAAATTCCATGTCAATTTCCTTCCCCCCTAAGGGAGTTTCAAGCTTTTGGAGGGACATATTTCATACAAAGGTTCTGTAGGGACCCTCGATATATGGTTAGTGAAGCATAACCTATGTCGATATAGAGAAATTAATGTGGATATTCTACACCATATCAGTCTGGAAGTAAGAGATCTGTAGGTTTTATCGATTTGGGAGGGAATGTTGTACTATATAATGGTATTGTATGAATCATTAGAGAAGTGTAGTGAATGAGACTTTGAAAAATCTCAATTTAAAGGGACAATATAATTTAATTCAGTTTATCCTACCCCCATTGGTACGAAGGTAGGTTCATTGACTAATGGAGGAATGATTCATACAGTTTCTACACATTTTAGTGTATGATTTAACACTATATCTTATCAATATTTTAAATATTCTTGGTATTTTAAATATTTAGATCTATTGGTTGTGTACTTATTTGGTGTTATGTTGATCGACATGCCCTTGGGTGTGTGATTAGATAACATATTTCTTTATAAGGTGATATCCACCATGTTTGGTGAGTATAATTTTCATTCTAATTTGATCAGGTTTGAGATGATACGTTTTGAAATGATACTATCTATTGATTGATTGGTTTTATATAAATATCAAATTGATTTTTACCATAGGAGAGTGAATCTGAAAAATCCTAAGGGTTACATCTATGTTCATCATGGGGATTTTTACATTCAAACAGGTCATTCATGTATAATTTATTAATAAATTTGTGATATCATATCCCATTTTTAATTTATTATGATCGATGATGGGAGAGTGTACTAGGATGTATTCCCTCGTGTAGTGGATCAGTTTCAGGATGTGTTTCTTGAGGATTTATATAGGTCACCACCGATGAAGGAAAATGAGTTTCGAATTGAGTTTAGTCCTGGGGATGATATGAGATCTATTCTAAATTATAAAATTAAATCATTTGATCATAAAGAGATTAATAATAATATAGTTTATTTGGAGGTTAAATGGCTACTTCGACTTAGTAAGTTACTTTGGGGTCTCGTGTTCTATTTTCCCAAATGGCTGAAAGAAAATTTTGTTTATGTGTCGATTTTCAGAATTTAAAGCGAATAATAGTAAAGTACTAGTACATTAATTGGTGTATTTGTGATATTTTTTACTATCTAAGGAGTGACTGTAAATTTTTAATCATTGATTTAGTATTATGGTATCATCTGTTGAGAGTGAGATAGTCAGATATACGATTGGCTATTTTATGAACCATATTTTAATTGTATGGGTTCGTCATAATACAATTTCTAAAGTAAAAAACTTTTTATTTTTTTATAAAAATTTAAAAATAATCATTCACCCATGCATGCATCAGTGTCCAGTTGTCTTTGTTGATGGAATCTTAGTGTACATACATACTTGAGATGACCATGCCAATAATATTGATATATTTTTCATTATACTAAGAGAGGAAAATCTATATTCCTAGATATCTATGTGTCATTTCTAGGTTGAAAGGATACATTTATTTGGTCACATAATCTCAAATGAAGGTGTGTTAGTAGATCTTGATAAGGTCTGATTTATTTTTTCATAGGAGATTACAAATTATTTTCTAATATCAATATTTGGGTGTGTTTTCTAGATTGTTGCTAATGGTTCATAAATGAGTTTCATCACATGTAAACCCCACTATTAAGCATAAACATGGAGCCAATAAATACTGAGTGGTTTATGTCATGTGAGAATGTTCTATAATAACAAAATTGATGTTTTACCATAGTAAAAGTTCTAATCATTTGTGAATCCGGTATAGAGTATAATTTTTATTGTGATTCATCTAATAACTGACATGGGAAATTTTTGAGACAAGCAGATTGAGTCATGTCATATGGATAGTGATAGTTTAAGTCTGATTATTGAATATATACTGTAACAGCCCAAGATTTTATAAAAAATATTCTTTTTAATTTTATTAATGTCTTGTGTTGTACGCTACACCAAAAGGAGCTTGCACAACACGCATCCTTGACTTGCCTTGCATTACATGCAATCACGACCTTCCTCGATAGCGTGTGTAATACGCAATACCGAGTTTCACTAAACAACGATATGCTATTAAAATATTATTAAAACTAGCCGTTATGAATAGTAATAACCACTTTTTAAAATTCTGTAAATCTTATATTTCAAAATGAACTTCATTTTTGGATTTGGAGTATCGAATTTAGCCTAAGGTGAAATTTTGGTACATTTCGGATAACTTTCATATTCTGATGAATAGTGAAAATTACTAAATTATAATTAAAAAACAACTTTTTTAATCGAAATAATTAATAGTGATAAATTATTAATTTGAGTGGTTTTAAAGTATATTTAGAATATATTTTTACAATTTAATACAATTTTGGTCATTGGATGTAATTTCACATTTAAACTAGACATAAACAAGTGTCAATCTTTTGATAGATATTGTTTCTTAAAAACACGCTATTTGTTTTAACAGCGGGATTTAATTATAAAATTAATTAATGCAACTTTTATGTTATGAATTTGTTAAAATAGACTTCATTTTTGAATTCGGAATATGAAATATAGCTTGGGATGAAATTTTGGCATTGTTCTGAAAAACATCAATTTTTGATGAATAGTGAAACTACTAAGTGGTAGTTAAAAAAAACTGAATTTTTCATAAAACTTAATTTTACAGCTTCTGTGAATGGAATTTCAAAAATCCGAGAGACACGGTTGATGTCAGTAAGTAAAATGTGGTTCAATGAGATGAAAATAATTTTTGGTGAATAGTAACTTTTTACTTTTTTTTTACCACGGTTAATAGTAAATAGGGTAACTAAGGGTAAATATGATATTACTATTACCCTAACACATGTCTTAATTCTATTGGACAAATGTAATTCGACCAAAAACAAACTTAGGAATAAAATATGACCATTTAGGCCCACTTGGATTAGATTAGGACATTTATTATTAATTTATTTAAAGAATGGTTAAAATAGTTAAAATCAAAGTTTAATAAGTAAATAATTTTTAATATGGGGTTATACATAAGATAAATTCGATTGTAAATATTAATTAGAAAGATAAAAAGATTTACTAAATGATGGTATTTTATTTGTAATTTTTAGACATCAAATAATTTAATTTATTTATGACACAATGATGATGCCGTAATTATCTTATTAATGAAATATTGACATAATTGATGTTATAAACACCAAAATAAATATAATTTGAGACTTTTTATGAATTCAACTAATTTTCTAGGTTACTATGATATATTATTGTTGATCTAATCAACTTGGTTTGAACATATAATTCTGTTATGACTTTCAAAAAAATCATATATCAAATAGTGTCAAAATTGACACAAAATAGTTTTTAAATCAAATATTATATTATTAATTGTTATTTTATTCCTAAAAATCTAAGGTTCGGCCAAATGACTTAGATAAGGATATATATATTAATAATAAAACATTTTGGGGTTCGTTTGGCATGTTATAGTAAGTGTATTAACCATATAGTGAAAGAAAACAAGAAGACACGGTAAAAGTTAAATTATTTAACTTAGAGTTAAATCTAATTGATAAGGTTAAAATAATACCCTAAACTTGTCTAAATCATATTGGTTGATAGGATTTCGACCCATCCCCACTTTAGCTTCGAAATAAGACCCTTTGGAACCATTATAAACCGATTTTGACTTTAATATAAAATAATATTTTGAGATATTCCTAAGGTGCCCCTCTCCTCCCCTATAAAAGGACACCTCCTCCCCCTCCTCCTCACACCAATTTGAGCACTCAAGCTCGGCCAACCCCTGCCAATTTCTCCTCTCCACTTCCCTAGCAACATCCTAGAGGTTCTGGTCTTCCTCAATGACCAATTTTAGTGCCCTAAGAGGAGGTCTCAAAGAGGCACTTCAAAGAAGAGGTAATTACCGTTACCAATTCTTTCATCTTTATTTCTTCTTCCACTTCTTCTTCTTAGGTTGTTTCATTATGAAGTAATAAAATCAGTATAAATCATATACTGATATGTTATTATAAGTATGAAACAACACTATTTCACCATCTATCCATCCTACGGAAAAAGAAATCACCGCGCGTGCGTACGTACGGAATACCGTCTCCACGCCGTGGTGTAATCTATTTTCCACCACCACCTTACATGGATGGGTATAATGGTGTAAAGAATAACTATACATAGTTATTAAAACATAATATTGATTCTGATATATTGTATAATCCACTCCAATTCAATTCAATATTTATAGAAATGATATCATCGCTCGTGCGTACGTACGGAATACCGTCTCCACGACGCGATGAGATTCATTCTCCATGTTAACCATTTAAGAATGATTATAATGTATATATAAGAAATAATAATGAAATATATGACATTATAAATCTACTGGATTTATGTATATATATACATATGTATGTGATCTACTTACTTCCATTTCAAGACAATAAGGAAAGGAAAACAGCGTTCATGCGTACGTACGGACTACCGTCTCCATGAACGGTGTTTTTCATTTTATTTATCTACCTATTATATATATATATACTGAATATATATGATATATAAATCATATTTTATATTCTGGAAGTAAGTAAATCATGATATAAGTAATAATGATGTCAAGAACAACAAGTCAAAACACCTACGATAAATGAAACGATTTTACCCAAAACGCTTCTTTAACATGGAATTTACAAAAGAACGGGTAATATAATGTCATATGTGAACCATATATGATATCATAACAATTAATATGATTCTGTAATAAGTCAATAACATGATTTAAATCATTATACAGGAGGTTCGGACACTTACAAAGCAAGTCGGACCTAAGGTAAGGGAAATATCACAATCTCATTTTTATCCGAGATTGTTTATTCGTAAGTATTTACTGGGGTGTATTTTATCATCCACATCCATGTTTCATCAATATGTAATATTATTTCCATCCACCTACAATTGTTTAAATCCATTTTTACCCTTCGGTGAGTTTTTAGGTAATATCTATGAAAGGAATCTTTTGTCGTACGAGGTACTTTTTGACTTTTCCGACAAAAGTACGAAGAATGTTTTTTTAACTTATACGGCATGAACGGATTTTTACGGTTTTATAAAGCCTTATTTCCATGAAGCTTCCTCCAAAAGATTTCATGACTATTTTCAATAAAATCTCTTTCTTTTAAAATTGCATGACGTTTTGTAAAAAGAAATTGATTTTGAAGAAGAAAGGATATTTTCCTCAAGAATTCATTTCAAGTATTTTATCAAAATTATTTTCCATATAAGATAACATAGGGTTCTGTTTCTATCCCTATTATTACATTGATTTGGTTATGTTGTGATGGAATTATTTTTATTAATTCCTTTATCTTATATGAATTGTTTTATGATGTCACGATGTTTACGAATCCCATTTTTACTACATGGGTTATGAAATGATGTATGATTTATGATTTTGTGGCACACATAAGAATGGTATAATTATGAGATGGGTGGGACCTATATCTCCCTCCAATGCATTGGGTAAAGATTTTATATCTCATGAGATAGACATGGCTGAAATGGTAGGTTATACCGGTTCAGTGAAACAGGACTGAAACGAGGGTTACTCGATTCAGAAAGGGACTTTGTCCACTAAGATAGTCTTGGCAATGAGTCATGACTAACAAGAAATGATTTTCTATGATTATGTGTGAATGCCACAAAGTTTCAAGTTTCATGTTATGATTATGGGGATCTCATTTTCACTTCTATGATTTATCCCATGTTATGATATTATGAGCTCTTTTGCAGGTTAAGATTTCCAAAAAGCTATGTTCTTATGTATATGATGTGATTGATATTTCTTTTGTTTACCCTTACTGAGTATTTGAGCTCACCCTTTTATGTTTTCTTTTCCCCATGATATAAAGAAAGGTTTATAGGTAAAAAAAATGGAAGATCTTTATGGTAGATATTGAAGATCTTTCACCACGATTAGAAGATTACGTTCCGAGTTCCAAAGACACTAAACAATTACGATCCTTGTGTGTGTGTTTTTGTTATGTACTAAGTATTCCGCAAAAGTAATGTAATGTCCAAGTACAATAAGCTTCGGGTCTCTACAGTTGGTATCAGAGGAAAGGTTTAGTCAACCTTTGGAAACTAGGATGCGAAATCGTTAGTGAGATCCCTAGATATATTTCTAAGGTATGTCTAGGGATGTCCCTAGGGATAAGTATACGTATAGGTTATAGTAATAGAATTACGCTAACGATCATAGAATTAAACCTAAGATGTTGGATATTGAAGGTACTCCCCCTTTATTATGTTGTTTTCCCTAGCATGATTTTTGCCTCTCACACTATTCTTTTTGGGTTTTAGACGATGGCTAGAACCCGAAGGAACCGTGTTGATCAATGCAATGGACAATGCAATGATTGCCCTCCTGAACAAACAAATGTTATGGGAGATGGAGTGAAAAATATTATTGCTATACTTAAACAAGCTATAAATCATTCTGGACTTCCAAATGAGCAGAGAAGGGAACAATATTCTGTTGAGTCCTTCATGAGGCAACGTCCACCTTCTTTCAGTGGGTCTTCTGATCCACTTGTGGCTGAACAATGGATCAGTACTACTGAAAAGATATTTTCAGTTCTTCAATGTTCTGATCATGATAAAGTCATCTTAGCAGTATATCGTTTGGAAGGTGAAGCTGATCAATGGTGGAATCTTATCACGAATACGAGGCCAAGAGATAAAATTGAGTCCATGGAATGGGACGAGTTCAAGAACTTGTTTTTCAGTAAGTACTTCCCTCGTATTCTTCGAACAAAGATGGAGAAAGAGTTTCTTGAACTGAAGCAAAGGGACGATGAATCTGTTGGTACCTATGAATCAAATTTTACAAGACTTGCAAGGTATGCTTCTGGAATTATCATCCAACCTGAAAGTAAAGTTGATCGATTTTTCAGTGGCTTAAAACCAAGTCTTTGAAGGGCATTAGCTATAAGAGACTTCAGTAGCTATGAAGAAATTGTGCGTTGTGCTATCAAGGTAGAAATGGAAGTTGGTGTTACATATCCATCTCATGGTTTTGACAAGAAACGAAAGATGGAGTTCAAGGAGAAATCTCAGAATAATGGTGAAAAGAAGATGAATGTTTCTTTATGCACAAAGTGTGGAAAGATGCATGGTGGATATTGTCTTAAAGGGACTAGAAAATGTTTTAAGTGTGGAAAAGAAGGTCATCGAGCAGCTGAGTTTCGAAGTAATGGAAAAAGGGTTTCTAATGATGTGAATAAAGAAAACACTGCAGAGAACGCAACGCCAACACTTCAATGCTTCAAGTGCAAGGAAATGGGGCATTATGCTAATAATTTCCCTAATCCAAGGGTTAGTGATGATCAACATGAGCAACCACTGAAGGCAAAGGACAAAGGGAAATCACATGCGATCACTATTGGCAATGTTGAATATGACAAAGATGTGGTGGAATGATTAAGTGTTTATGTAATGGGATTCCAAAATAATGTTGTATCATTGAGTATTGCAATATTTATTGACGTGGTATTCAAAGTGATTGAGATATTTTTTGAAAATAAGATGATATGCGCATAATGAAGATGAGAAAATGAAATCTTTAATAGTATTCATGAGCTCATGATTGATATAAGGACTAAGTGATATCATGGTTTGAGTATATAGAATTTTGAGGATTTTGGTATGTGGAATGTGTTAACTTTTAACTGCACTCATGTTTTCACTAAGGTATTCAAGAGAATACACGATTAAGGACTTTGAATGTTTGGAATGTGACCAACAAGAAATATCTTGTGATATGTGGGGATCAAAGACAGTATTAAATCTCTGGCAATCGTTGTTACTATATTATGAGAGTGGACTGCAGTATTATGTATAAGCCTAAAGATTAGACTGGATTATGTTGGACATAAGTTAGTATTGTTTAAGGATAGAAGATTTTCGATATTATTGATGGGATGTTATAGTAACGTAGTTTTAGAAAAAGGACATCCTGCAGGACGGGCGACAGCCCATCGCTTCGGACAAGGCTGTAGGAATCGAACCCACAACCGAAGTGCGATTGGCCTTTATCGCCTACCACTGACCTACAGGAAGTCCCTGTTTAGTAGAAACTAGTTTTATTATATTAAGCAGTATGATATACGAAGTATAAGTCAATTTTAGAAACCATATGTGATTAATCTCACTATAGATCGACTTATGTATATAATTTTTACTAACCTTTTGTTTGAGACAGATGGAATGAATCGTCATTCTATCACATGATCTGCTAACACTTCACGAATAACAAATTCAACTTCATTTATTTAAGAGATGAAGTGGAAATTGTTCAAGGCACGAACAATAGTGAGATTGTACCAAAATAAAGTAAGTATTTATTCTAAATCAAATTTTCAACTTTAGGGAAATGATCTTGAAAACCAAAAATGTTGTCCTAGTGATCTTATACCTGATGAATCAGATGGTACCTTATATCATCACAAATCTATGGATTTGTGATTATTGACTTTTCCATAGCCATGTTCTCTACCACTCTCCATCAGAACGTGATGGTTAGATTTCTCTTCCATATCCATATTTTCACCTATGTGGAAACCCAATGATTTGTTTATTTGGGTAACCGTTACGTTTCATACTTTTGTTTTTAAAGATTAGTTTTGATATTCCTTTTTACGATGTGGGTTTCTATTAAAGAAACTTTCGAATAGTAAACCATTTATAACCTCGACGAATTTCGAGGGCGAAATTCATTTTAAGGGGGGTAGAATGTAACAGCCCAAGATTTTATAAAAAATATTCTTTTTAATTTTATTAATGTCTTGTGTTGTACGCTACACCAAAAGGAGCTTGCACAACACGCATCCTTGACTTGCCTTGCATTACACGCAATCGCGACCTTCCTCGATAGCGTGTGTAATACGCAATACCGAGTTTCACTAAACAACGATATGCTATTAAAATATTATTAAAACTAGCCGTTATGAATAGTAATAACCACTTTTTAAAATTCTGTAAATCTTATATTTCAAAATGAACTTCATTTATGGATTCGGAGTATCGAATTTAGCCTAAGGTGAAATTTTGGTACATTTCGGATAACATTCATATTCTGATGAATAGTGGAAATTACTAAATTATAATTAAAAAACAACTTTTTTAATCGAAATAATTAATAGTGATAAATTATTAATTTGAGTAGTTTTAAAGTATATTTAGAATATATTTTTACAATTTAATACAATGTTGGTCATTGGATGTAATTTAACATTTAAACTAGACATAAACAAGTGTCAATCTTTTGATAGATATTGTTTCTTAAAAACACGCTATTTGTTTTAACAGCGGGATTTAATTATAAAATTAATTATTGCAACTTTTATGTTATGAATTTGGTAAAATAGACTTCATTTTTGAATTCGGAATATGAAATATAGCTTGGGATGAAATTTTGGCATTGTTCTGAAAAACATCAATTTTTGATGAATAGTGAAACTACTAAGTGGTAGTTAAAAAAACTGAATTTTTCATAAAACTTAATTTTACCGCTTCTGTGAATGGAGTTTCAAAAATCCGAGAGACACGGTTGATGTCAGTAAGTAAAATGTGGTTCAATGAGATGAAAATAATTTTTGGTGAATAGTAACGTTTTACTTTTTTTTTACCACGGTTAATAGTAAATAGGGTAACTAAGGGTAAATATGATATTACTATTACCCTAACATATGTCTTAATTCTATTGGACAAGTGTAATTCGACCAAAAACAAACTTAGGAATAAAATATGACCATTTAGGCCCACTTGGATTAGATTAGGACATTTATTATTAATTTATTTAATGAAGGGTTAAAATAGTTAAAATCAAAGTTTAATAAGTAAATTATTTTTAATATGGGGTTATACATAAGATAAATTCGATTGTAAATATTCATTAGAAAGCTAAAGAGATTTAATAAATGATGGTATTTTATTTGTAATTTTTAGACATCAAATAATTTAATTTATTTATGACACAATGATGATGCGGTAATTATCTTATTAATGAAATATTGACATAATTGATGTTATAAACACCAAAATAAAAATAATTTGAGACTTTTTATGAATTCCACTAATTTTATAGGTTACTATGATATATTATTGTTGCTCTAATCAACATGGTTCGAACATATAATTCTTTTATGACTTTCAAAAAAATCATATATCAAATAGTGTCAAAATTGACACAAAATAGTTTTTAAATCAAATATTATATTATTAATTGTTATTTTATTCCTAAAAATCTAAGGATCGGCCACATGACTTAGATAAGGATATATATATTAATAATAAACAATTTGGGGTTCGTTTGACATGTTATAGTAAGTGTATTAACCATATAGTGAAAGAAAACAAAAAGACACGGTAAAAGTTAAATTATTTAACTTAGAGTTAAATCTAATTGATAAGGTTAAAATAATACCCTCAACTTGTCTAAATCTTATTGGTTGATAGGATTTCGACCCCTCCCCACTTTAGCTTCGAAATAAGACCCTTGGGAACCATTATAAACCGATTTTGACTTTAATATAAAATAATATTTTGAGATATTCCTAAGGTGCCCCTCTCCTCCCCTATAAAAGGACACCTCCTCCGCCTCCTCCTCACACCAATTTGAGCACTCAAGCTCGGCCAACCCCTGCCAATTTCTCCTCTCCACTTCCCTAGAAACATCCTAGAGGTTCTGGTATTCCTCAAAGACCAATTTTAGTGCCCTAAGAGGAGGTCTCAAAGAGGCACTTCAAAGAAGAGGTAATTACCGTTACCAATTCTTTCATCTTTATTTCTTCTTCCAATTCTTCTTCTTAGGTTGTTTAATTATGAAGTAATAACATCAGTATCACTCATATACTGATATGTTATTATAAGTATGAAACAACCCTATTTCACCATCTATCCATCCTACGGAAAAATAAATCACCGCGCGTGCGTACGTACGAAATACCATCTCCACGCCGTGGTGTAATCTATTTTCCACCACCACCTTACATGGATGGGTATAATGGTGTAAAGAATAACTATACATAGTTATTACAACATCATATTGATTCTGATATATTTTATAATCCACTCCAATTCAATTCAATATTTATAGAAATGATATCATCGCTCGTGCGTACGTACGGAATACCGTCTCCACGACGCGATGAGATTCATTCTCCATGTTAACCATTTAAGAATGATTATAATGTATATATAAGAAATAATAATGAAATATATTACATTATAAAGCTACTGGATTTATGTATATATATACATATGTATGTCATCTACTTACTTCCATTTCAAGACAATAAGGAAAGGAAAACAGCGTTCATGCGTACGTACGGACTACCGTCTCCATGAACGGTGTTTTTCATTTTATTTATCTACCTATTATATATATATATATATACTGAATATATATGATATATAAATCATATTTTATATTCTGGAAGTAAGTAAATCATGATATAAGTAATAATGATGTCAAGAACAACAAGTCAAAACACCTACGATAAATGAAACGATTTTACCCAAAACGCTTCTTTATCATGGAATTTACAAAAGAACGGGTAATATAATGTCATAAGTGAACCATATATGATATCATAATAATTAATATGATTCTGTAATAATTCAATAACATGATTTAAATCATTATACAGGAGGTTCGGACACTTACAAAGCAAGTCGGACCTAAGGTAAGGGAAATATCACAATCTCATTTTTATCCGAGATTGTTTATTCGTAAGTATTTACTGGGGTGTATTTTATCATCCACATCCATGTTTCATCAATATGTAATATTATTTCCATCCACCTACAATTGTTTAAATCCATTTTTACCCTTCGGTGAGTTTTTAGGTAATATCTATGAAAGGAATCTTTTGTCGTACGCGGTACTTTTTGACTTTTCCGACAAAAGTACGAAGAATGTTTTTTTAACTTATACGGCACGAACGGATTTTTACGGTTTTATAAGGCCTTATTTTCATGAAGCTTCCTCCAAAAGATTTCATGACTATTTTCAATAAAATCTCTTTCTTTTAAAATTGCATGACGTTTTGTGAAAAGAAATTGATTTTGAAGAAGAAAGGATATTTTCCTCAAGAATTCATTTCAAGTATTTTATCAAAATTATTTTCCATATAAGATAACATAGGGTTCTGTTTCTATCCCTATTATTACATTGATTTGGTTATGTTGTGATGTAATTATTTTTATGAATTCCTTTATCTTATATGAATTGTTTTATGATGTCACGATGTTTACGAATCCCATTTTTACTACATGGGTTATGAAATGATGTATGATTTATGATTTTGTGGCACACATAAGAATGGTATCATTATGAGATGGGTGGGACCTATATCTCCCTCCAATGAATTGGGTAAAGATTTTATATTTCATGAGATAGACATGGATGAAATGGTAGGTTATACCGGTTCAGTGAAACATGACTGAAACGAGGGTTACTCGATTCAGAAAGGGACTTTGTCCACTAAGATAGTCTTGGCAATGAGTCATGACTAACAATAAATGATTTTCTATGATTATGTGTGCATGCCACAAAGTTTCAAGTTTCATGTTATGATTATGGTGATCTCATTTTCACTTCTATGATTTATCCCATGTTATGATATTATGAGCTCTTTTGCAGGTTAAGATTTCCAAAAAGCTATGTTCTTATGTATATGATGTGATTGATATTTCTTTTGTTTACCCTTACTGAGCATTTGAGCTCACCCTTTTATGTTTTCTTTTCCCCAGGATATAAAGAAAGGTTTATAGGTAAAAAAATGGAAGATCTTTATGGGAGATATTGAAGATCTTTCACCACGATTAGAAGATTACGTTCCGAGTTCCAAAGACACTAAACTATTACGATCCTTGTGTGTGTGTTTTTGTTATGTACTAAGTATTCCGCAAAAGTAATGTAATGTCCATGTACGATAAGCTTCGGGTCTCTACATATACTAAGAATTATCTTTAGTTTTCTAGGATTTTTCATGTGTTAAAATATTAGTGGCCTCACCTCCATGGTGAGAGGATTACTTTTTGTACTAACCATAATAGACGCAAGTATATATTTTCTTAATGAGATATGAATATACGACAATATTTATTTCCTGATTAAATGTTGTCTTTTGACAATGATCTATAAGTTATGTAGGGGAATGGAAACAATGATACTGATTCCTTGAGTCAAAAGACACAAATTCATGTAGTATATAAATTATGTTTTGAGGGGAAGGTGAAAAAATTATTCACTGTGATACATATAAGATGCAAGAGGAGTAATAAATGATAACCGTCATGCCACTTTCTATTCTAACCTATATTTCAATATGGATTCGAGGATCCAGTATGGAAATCAAAATATTCTATAATTGGGGGAAAATTTTGATGGTAGGGAGGTGCCTTTTTTTGACCATTAATGATGATGAGATTATTCATGTACACTGTCATGTATTCACTGTTACTTGAATGTGATAGGATATTTTTAATGAGTATTGTTCTTCAAAGAGGTATTGAAAATTGTTTTGAACAATATATTCCATTACCTTCCTATGAATTATTGGTTCCTAGGAATGAAGAAGTAAAATACAGGTATGCGACATGATTATATAAAAGTACCCCTGTGAAGACCTATAGTTCAAACCTAATTGGACTTTTATATATATTTCATATTCAAAAATAGAAGTGGAATAATGTGTCCATGTATTTGATGCTATTTTTACCTATATCTCCTAGTAATTGTGATATGATATGTGGGGTTGAGGAATGGTTGAAAAAAGTTACATGTCTTTTATGGATTCGATTGACATTCACCATCAATAATTTTGGTGACTCATATTTTCAAGATATACTATATTTTCAATGTACGTCTTGGAGTATTATTTTGTGTTTTGATTCTTGTTTTAATTCAGAATTTTGGAATGGTTTTGAAAAGTAGATTGGTACCCAGGTTCTTGGTTTTTTTTAGTATAACTCACCACCCACATATAGACAGGGATTTAGAAAACTCTATCCACATTATAGAGTACATGTTGGGAGCCTGAATACAATATTTTCTGGTAACATGGGAAAAGAATTCAACACATTTTAGTTTGGGAATAATGATATTTAAAAAAAATTGAACTATATGAGGTACTCTATGGTAGTCTTGGTATATATCCTGTGTTCTAGTTATAATAGGGATATTCGTACTTGTTTCACCTGATACACATGATGGATACATTGGAGTATGTTCATTTGTTCATAATTCAAATGGTTATAGCTCAAATAATACATAATTCATATGTTCGATGACTCCCTTTACATTTTGAATTTATAGTGGGTGACCATGTCTTCCAGTGAGTGTTGTCGATATTTGATCAGCATTAAATTCGAAATCCAGTAATTTGGATCCCATTTTTATCAAGGCATTTGGGATTGTGTTTAGGATTATTTTGGTAGCATATCGATTGTATATTACATAAGGTTATAATTCTTTGCATGATTTTTTCATGTGTTGCATCTATGGCTGTATCACCCAAACCCTTCTCATGTGATTGATTTTGATGATCACGAACTTTAGGAAAATGTGTCCATTAAGTAGAATGAAATTTCTATTTTGGATCATAGTGAGAAAATTCATCAGGTTAAGACCATTTCATGTGTATGAATCCTGTGTAAGCATAGTTGTGTTTAGGAGGAAACATGATGTAGAGACCCAATCTTGGCATACATGGACATTACATTACTTTTTCTGAATACTTAATACATAACAAAAACAGACACATAAGGACCCTAATAGTTTAGTGTCTTTGGAAACTGAGAATATAATCTTATAATCATGGTGAAAGATCTTCAAATTCTCCCATAATGATCTTCCCCTTTTGTTTTATTACCTAAAACATTTATTTAATTCCTGGGGAAAAGAAAACATATAAAGGGTGATATCCAATTCTCAGTAAGGGTAATCATGGAGAAAATAGAACAAATCCCAAAGATTTGAACATATAAAAAACAGGAACATAATGATTAAACATCAAAATATTGAGCAATGACATAAAAAATGGAAGTATGTAAGGAATAGACCGTAAAGAAACATTAATCTGGATAAAATAGCATGTAAATTAAACATGTAATTGTGGTAACCATTAACCACATGATATGATTTCCATAGTAGCCAAGGGATTTCTGCCAAGACCATCTTAGTGGAAAAATTCCCTTTATTAATTGAGTCCACTCCTAATTCCAGTCTTTTATCACCTAACCAGATGAAGTTATCGTTCTAGCCATGTCTATCTCATGAGATATAAATCTTTAACCAATGCATTGGAGGGAGATATAGGTCCCACCCATCTCATAATGAAATCATTCTTACTTGTGCCACAAAATAAACTTAAAACATTCATCATAACCCAAAAAATAAAATGGGTTTTATAAATATCATCCCATCATCACATAATCCATATAAAACAAATGGATGTTTAATCATAAGAAATGTGAAACCATGTAAATCACAGAGACATTATACTTGAAATATACACATATGAAATAATGTCATCTTATATGGAAAATGGTTTTGATAAAACACTTGAAATGAATTCTTGAAAAAAAATATCCATTATTCTTTAAAATAATTTTCTTTTCACAAAATGCCATGAAATTTTAAAAGAAATTTATTTTCTTGAAAATATTCATAATATCTTGTAGAGTAAGCTTCATGAAAATGTGTTTTTTATGAAACCGTAAAAATCTGTTCATGCCGTATAAGTTAAAAATAACATTCTTCTTGTAATTTTTTCAGAAAAGTAAAAAAGTTCCTCGTGTGATAAAAAAAGTAAGATTCCTTTCATAACATGTGTTAAATTTCAAAAATGGGTAAAAAGAACTTTATAAATACATGAAAACATTTTTAGAAAACATGGGCATGGATGATAACAATAACCTCGGTAAATACATATGAATAACAATCTCGGATAAGAACGAGATTGGAATAGTTATCCCTTACAAAGATCATTTTCAAAATAAAATATATCACTTATGTGTATTCACTATAAGGTCACATAAATAATGTATAAATACATGATAAGATATAAAAATTCATTTCTCACATAATCAAAGAACGACAAAAACAATAAAGAGAATATCAACCCAATGAACAGAAATTGGGATAAGAAGTTTCCTTACCTTGTGTCTGACTTGAATTGATCGTTCTTTAATCTCATGAATAAAAAACGAAAGATAATTTATAATTGATTGAGAACATTTTTAAATTTTATTATTCCTTTTGTATCCATTATTACCAGGTTATAAACATTATGTAACCGTTTATGTTAATAACGTTCGTTTTGTGGATATTTTGTACTTGAGTCAAAAATGGACTTCTTATTATTACATGTTGTTAATGTGGTAAAAGTTTCATTATATCCAGAATTATATTCATTATTTATATATCATATATATCATATATATTTATCATATACATGTATTTATAATAGTAAATAATATAAGGAGGTAATAAATGAAATGCACCGTTCATGGAGACGGTAAGCCATACGTACGCATGAACTCTACTTTAATTTTTATTTCTTATTTTAATGGAATAAAAACATAATGATAATTAGGAATGTTATAATTCCTGGATAATATCATATGTAATATCATTAACTCCATCCTTTATACATCTCACATAAGGCATTAACGAATCACATAACTTAGAGGGGGCGGTAGTCCACACTTCCTCAAATGAGATTATCATATTTACCCACTATGGAAACCATAAAGCCTTGATATAATTGGGAAGTAATGAAGAATAGGTAAATCATAAAGATAATATATATCATATATAAATACAGTTCCATCATAATTTCCACCATGAGAAGAGGTAGGAGAAAATCGAACAATCATCATTTCATGAGCCATTATTTTACCATCAACAGAAACATTATGTTCTTCATCCATTAGATGGAGGTGTGTGTAAGTGTAGTTCGAATAATTATCATAACAACATCCTATTATATTGATGATATTAGTGTTGTTACAAAATAAAGGATTAAAAAGAGTTTAGGGTTTGGAGAAGTAGAATAAATGAAAACAACTTAAGAGAAACATTTCCCTTTAATTTGGGTAACATCCATTGGTTTGAACCAAAAGGACCTGTTGAAGTGAATTATGCCTAAGGTAAGGCTTCTAGGGGGAGTATAGGGATGTAGGGATCTTAATTGGGCCGATTCTGGATGATCCAAATGGCTTGAGAGGTGTAAGGAATTGGATAGAAATGGTCTCCTTTTATAAGGGGGTAGAGGGCTCTTTTAGAAAGTGTGAAAATATTAATTTATTATAAAATTATCTTCGGTTTCCAAAGGTCCAAAAATCATTAAATATGAATATAATATTACTAATGGTCGAAATAAAATCATCTAATCAGAATATGACATCTTTTGGATAATATTTTAATCATTATATTCTTATTTATTTAAATAATTTATTAATGTGGTAAATACAACATCATTATTGTGTCATATATAATTTAATTTATTTGATGTCTAATAATTATAAAAAAATACCATCATGTAGAAAATATTTTTATATTTCCAATGAATATTTATAGTCAAAATAATAATTTATATAACCCCTTATAAAAATTATTTACTAAAAGTTTTTTGTTAATGTCAATTTTGACCTTACACAAAATTAATTAATCCAATTTTTCATTATCTCTACCAAGTGGCTTAATGGGTTCCCAAAATTGACTAAAGGATGCCCATGGTCGAAGACTACTCATCTAGTAAGGTTAGTAAAAGTGTTAAGATAGTTTTGAATTATTATATTATTCGTTTAACCTTGAATTACCCAATTTACCTTTAACCACAGTAAATAAAAGTCAAAAGTTACTATTAACCAAAATTTATTTTCATCTTATTGAAGTAAATTTTACTTCTTGATAACAACCATGTATGTAGGATTTCTGAAATTCAATTCACATAATTGGTAAAATTTTAATTTAAATGAAAGTGTTTGTTTTTTTACTACCATTAATTGGTTTCACTATTCATCAAAAATTGAAGTTTTTCAGAAAAATACCTAAAATTCTTCCTAAGATGTATTTGATATTCCGAATTCAAAAATGATGTCTATTTTTTAAAATTAAAAACATATAAGTGGAATTATTTAATTTTAAAATTAATTCATGTTATCAAAACAAATAGCGTGTATTTAAGAAACAATAACTATCAAAAGATCGACACTTGTTTATGTCCAATTTCAAAGTGAAATTAATTCCAATGACCAAAATTGGATTAAATTGTAAAAATATATTCTAATTACACTTTAAAACCAATTAAAATTATAAATTAACCATATAAATTATTTAAATGAAAAAAGTTCTTTTTAATTAAAATATAGCGTGTTTTTATTATTCATTAAAATATGAATGTTTACAGAATAATATGAAAAATATATCCCATGTAAATTTTTATATCAATATTCCAAATATTAATTTTATTTTGTCATATTTAACTTATAAACATGTCAAAAGCTATATTTAATGTGGGTGCGCCATCAAAAGGTGACAAAACTTCTTTTTAAAAAAATTACTTATTTTACACGAAAAATTTATTTTGTTCTCATACATTGTTCTACAAAACGTGTAAGATGAATAATAATATTATAACATTTAAAATTTAGTTAATACTATCCATAACGACTATTTTATAATAATATTATAACAATATATCATTGTTTGTAGAATCTCAGTAATGCGTACTACACACGATATCGAGGAAGGTCACGATTGCGGGTGATGCAAGCCATGTTTTGGCTGCATGTAGTGGAAGCTCCCTATGGTGTTGTGTATAACATTATCAAAACATATTTTATTTATACATTATACAATCTATATTTAATGTTGCGTAGACATATTTCTACAAAATGAACTTGAAATTGTGCATAACACGAGCAAATAATTTAGTTTCATATACTGAAAGCTAATATAGTGTTGCGTATAGAACAAGCTAATTTTTTTGTAGTGTACAACACAAGACATCAATGAAATTAAAAATAATAATTGTCATAAAATCTCGGGTTGTTACATTCTACCCCCCTTAAAATGAATTTCTCCCTCAAAATTCTTCAGGGTTATAAATGGTTTACTACTTGAAAGTTTCTTTCATTGAAACCCACATCGTAAAAAAGAAATAATAAAAAATAATTTTAAAAAGTGACATATGAAACATAACGGTTACCCAAATTAACTCATCATTGGATTTCCACATAAAAGAACATATGTGAAAATGCAGATATGGAAGCGAAATATAACTATCATGTTCTGATGGAGAGTGGTAGAGAACATGGGTATGAAAAAATCCAACAATCACAAAGCCATAAATTTGTGATGATATAAGGTACTATTTGATTCATTGGATATGAGGATACTAGGACCACATTTTTGGTTTTCAAGATCATTTACCTAATGTTTAAGAATTTGAATTCGATGAAATACTTTTATTATTTTGGTACAATATCACCGTTGTTCGTGCCTTGAAATATTTCCACTTCATCTCTTATAGTAACGAAGTTGAATTTGCAATTCTTGAAGTGTTAGAAGATCATGTGATAGAGTGATCTGTCATTCTATCTGTCTCAATCAAATGGTTAGCAAAAGATATCAAATATACATAAGGCCATCTGTGGTGAGGTTAATCGTATATGGTTTCTAAAATTAACTTATTCTTAATTTATCATAGCTCTTAATAAAATAAAACTAGTTTTTACTAACCGTGGACTTCCTGTAGGCCAGTGGTATGTGATAAAGGCATGTCTCACTTCAGTTGAGGGTTTGATTCCCACAGCCTTGTCTGACGCGATGGGTAGTCGCCCGTCTTGCAGGTTTTTTTTTTCTAAAAATACATTATTATAAAATTACTTCAATAATATCGAAATGTTTCTAGCCTTAAACAATACTATATATTGTCCAACATAATCCAATCCAATTTTTAAACTTATCTAAAATACATCTGTCAAATCTCATTGTATAAAGAAAACGATTACTAGAAATGTCATCTACCAAGCATGTGAATTCCATAATTTATCATAAGATATATCTTGTTGGTCATATTCCAAACATTTGAAGACCTTATTCATGTATTCTATTGAAAAATGAATACCCATTGCACCTTAGTGAAAACATGGATGCTATGAAATGTTAACTCTTTTCAAATAAAAAAAATCCCAAAATTTCTATATACTCAAACAATGGTATCACTTTGTCTTTATATCAGTCATGAGCTCATGAATACTATCAAATAATTTATTTTCTCCTTATCACTTCATTATGAACATATCACCTGCATTCCCAAATATTTGATTCGCTTTTCATGGTTGCTAGTACCATATTCTTATAGAAAACCACAATGGAAAAATACACAGATATTTCAATATAATATAAAAGTACCTCAAAAACATTATTATTTAATTCTAATACATAAGCCCTTCAATCCATCCTCTTCAATGATTGGAATAGAATAGGTCCTTCCTCGATTAAGAAGTATCTTCTTAGGTTAGGGAATTGAGTTGGGTAATTCCCATGTTCTCCATAGATAAGACATTATACTCCATAATATTTTGTCACTCTATGACCCTTTTCTCTACATAGATAACATCTTTTACTCCATTTGAGGTATTCCTCAAGATTCTTCTTCTATTCTATAGAAATCTCAATCTTCCTTTCTCTATGCTCCTCACCATGTGAACATGCATAAAATTCCATCTTCCTCTTATTATATGACTTCCGAATACAACTATAGTTCAAATTATTAATCATATATCGAGATGTCTGATTTGGCATAATCACAATATCTTTCTCTCTAGGCATTACCGAATTTTGTTGATCATAGTCACCAATTTGTCCATTGGAATCAATGTTAACTAAATTCCTTCTCGTTCCTTCTATTGACTATGTCCAGAAACCATAGTGTAAAAAACAATTAAAATAACGAGGAACCGCATAATCATAAAAAGTCACTTATGAGATGTCTAACATATCAAACATTCTTTAGTCCATGACACCTTTGGTTCACCCTAGGTTATTCATGATCGTCAACATTATTCTAGGACTCTAAACTATACCTATACTTAACATTAGGGACATCCCTAGACATACCTTAGAAATATATCTCGGGATTTCACTTATGTTTTCGCATCCTATTTTCCAAAGGTTAACTAAACCTTTCCATTGATACAAACTGTAGAAACCAAATCTTGATGTACATTGACATTACATTAATTTTTTGGAATAATTAATACATAACAAAAATAGACACACAAGGACTGTAATAGTTTAGTGTCTTTGGAAACTCGGAATATAATCTTCTAATTGTGGTGAAGGATCTTCAACATCTCCCATAAAGATTTTAAACTGTTGTTTTCTTACATAAAACATTTATTTAAATCCTAGGGAAAAGAAAACATATAAATGGTGAGCTCAAATTCTCAGTAAGGGAAAGAATGGATAAAATAGAACAAATCATGAACATTTGAACTTAAAAAGAACATGAACATAATGTTTAAACATCAAAATAGTGAGCACTGACATAAAACATGGTAGTATGTAAGGTATAGACCATAAAGAAACATTAATCATGATAAAATATAATGGAAATAAAACATGTTATTGTGGAAAAAATTAAGCACAAGATATGATTTTCATAGTATCCAAGGCATTTCTGCCAAGACCATATTAGTGGACAAAGTCCCTTTCGGAATCGAGTTCACCCCTCGTTCTAGTCCTGTATCACTGAAACAGATTAACTTACCGTTCCAGCCATTTATATCTCATGAGATATAAATCTTTACCAAATGCATTGGAGATAGATATAGGTCCCAACTATCTCATAATGAAATCATTCTTACTTGTTCCACAAAATAAACTTAAAACATTCATCAATACCCAAAGAATAAATTGGGTTCCATAAACATCATCCCATCATCACATAATCCATATAAAACAAATGGATATTTCATCATAAGAAAAGTGAAACTAGGTAAATCACAGAGACATTATACTTGAAACATACACATATGAAATAATATCATCTTATTTGTAAAATGGTTTTGATAAAACAATTGAAATTAATTCCCGAGGAAATCATTATTTTCTTCTTCAAAATTATTTTATTTTCAAAAAATGCCATGATATTTTAGAAGAAATGTATTTTCTTGAAAATAGTCATAAAATCTTGTAGAGTAATCTTCATGAAAATTAGGTGTTATGAAACCATAAAAATATGTTCATGCCGTATAAGTTAAAAATAACATTCTTCTCGTACTTTTTCGAAAAATTCAAATAGTTCTTTGTGTGGTAAAAAAAATTAAGATTACTTTCATAACATGTTGTAAATATCAAAAATGGGTAAAAATGACTTCAAAAATACATGAAAACCTTTTTAGAGAACATGGTAATGGATGATAACAATAACCCTTGTAAATACTTACGAATAATAATCTCGGATAAGAACGAGATTGTAATAGTTAACCCTTACAACGATCTTTTTATAAATAAAATAGATCACTTATGTGTATTCACTATAAGGTCACATAAAGAATGTATAAATAAATTATAATATTTAAAAATTAATTTCTCACATATTCAAAGAACGGCATAAACAAGAAAGAGATGATCAACCCAAAGAACGGAAATTTGGTTAAGAAGTTCCCTTACCTCGTGTCCGAATTGACTCGATCGTTCATTAATCTCTGGAATAATAAACAAAAGTTAATTTCTACATTAATAAGAACATTTTTCAAGTTTATTATTCCTTTTATATCACTTATTATCTTGTTATAAACATTATGTAACTATTTTTGTTAATAACGTTCATTTTGTTGATATTTGGTACTTGAGTCAAAAATGGACTTCTTATAATTAAATGTTGTTAATGTGGTCAAAGGATAATTATATCTAGAATTATATTCATGATTTATATATCATAAATATCATATATATCCAGCATATAAATGTATTTATAATAGTACATAACATATGGAATTAAGAAATTAAATGCACCGTTCATGGAGACGGTAAGCCGTACGTACGCATGAACGCTACTTACATTTATATTTATTATTTTAATGGAATTAAAACATAATTATACATAGGTATATTATAATTCCAGTATAATATCATAAATAATCTCATTAACTCCATCCTTTATACATCCCACATAAGGCATTAACGAATCACATCACTTTGAGGGGGCGATAGTCCGCACTTCCTCAAATGTGGTTATCGTATTTACCCACTATGGAAACCATAATGGCTTGATATAATTGGTAATTAAAGAAGAATAAGTAAATTATAAACATAATATATATCATATATAAATGAAGTTATATCATAATGGCCACCATAGGAGGCGGTAGGAGAAAATCGAACAATCATCGTTTTGGGAGGTGTTAGTTTTCCATCCATAGAAACATTATGTTCCTCATCCATTAAGTGAAGGTGTGTGTAAGTGTAGTTAAATAATTCTCATAACAAAAGCCTAGTAGATTGATGATACTGGTGTTGTTACAAAATAATGGATTAAAACAGTTTAGGGGTTTCTAGAAGTAGAATAAAAGAAAACAATTTAAGAGAAACAGTTACCTTTAATTTGGGTAACTTCCTTTGGATTGAACCAAAAGGACTTCTTGATGTGCCTTATTCCTAAAGTAAGGTTTATATGGGGAGTATAGGTATGTAGGAAGCCTAATTGGGAATAGGTTGGATGAGTCAAATGGCTGGAGAGGTGTGAGGAATTGGATAGAAATGGTCTTGTTTTATAAGGGGGAGGAGGGGCTCTTTTGGAAGGTGCGAAAATATTATGTTATTATAAACTTATATTCAGTTTCAAAAGATATAAAAAATTAAATATAAATAGAAGATGACTCATGGTCGAAATAAAATCATCCAATCAGAGTTGGACATGTTTTAAATAATATTTTAATCATTATAATCTTATTTATTTAAATCATTTATTAATGAGGTAAATATTGCATCATTATTGTGTTATAGATAATTTAATTAAGTTGATGTCTACAAATTATAAAAAAATACCAACATGTTGGAAATGTATCTAGAATTACTATGATTATTTATATTCTAAATGATAATTTATATATACCCTTATAAAAATTAATTACTAAAAGAGTTTTGTTAATGTCAATTTTGTCTTTAGATTAAATTCATTAATCCAAATTGTCATTATCACTAGAAAGTGGCTTAATGGGGTCCCAAAATCGACCCATGGATTCCCATGGTTGGCCAATACTCATCCAATAAGGTTAGTATAAGTGTTAATGGTAATTTTGAAATATTATTATATTCTTTTAACCTTGAATTACACTATTTACCTTTAACCACGGTAAATAAAAGTCAAAAGTTACTATTCAGCAAAAATTATTTTCATCTTATTGAAACACATTTTACATCTTGATAACAACCATGTATATTGTATTTTTGAAATTCAATTCATATATGTTGTAATATTTTAATTTAAATGAAAGAGTTGGTTTTTTTAACTACCACCATGTTGTTTCACTATTCATCAAAAATTGAAGTTTTTTAAAAAAATATCAAAAATTCAGCCTAAGCTATATTTGATATTCCAAATTCAAAATTGATTTCAATTTTTCCAAATTAAAAATATATAAGTGGAATTAATTAATTTTAAAATCAATTCCTGTTATCAAAACAAACAACGTGTTTTTATGAAACAATAACTATCAAAAGATTGACACTTGTTTATGTCCAATTTCAAAATGAAATTTATTCTAATGACCAACATTGGATTAAATGGTAAAAATATCTTCTAATTACACTTTAAAACCAATTAAAAAGATAATATAACCATATAAATATTTTCAATGAAAAAAATTGTTTTAATTAAAATATAGCGTGTTTTTACTATTCATTAAAATATGAAAGTTGTCAGAATACTATGAAAAATTTATCCAAAGTTAATTTTTATATCCTAATTCCAAATAAAAATTTTATTTTTTCAAATTTAACATAAAAACTTGTCAAAAACTAGATTTAATGTGGGCGCACCATCAAAAGACGACAAAACTGCATTTTTTAAAAAATACCTATTTTACCCAAAAAAATTATTTTTTTCTCATACCATGTTCTAGAAATAGTGTAAGATTAAGAATAATGTTATAAAATAAATAATTTAGTTAATATTATCCATTGCGGCTAGTTCATAATAATATAATAACAATATATCATTGTTTTGCGAATCTCGGTATTGCGTACTACACACGCTATCAAGGATGGTCGTGATTGCGTGTGTTGCAGGCCATGTTGGGGGGGGGCATATAGTGGAAGATCCCTTTGGTGTTGTGTATAACATAATCAAAACAAATTTTATTTATACATTAGTAAAAGGTTATATTTAATGTTGCGTAAACTTATTTCTACAAAACTAACATGAAATTGTGTGTAACAGGAGCCATAAATTGTGTTGCGTATATTGAAAACTAATACAGTGTTTCATATAGAACAAGCTAATTATGGTGTAGCGTATAACACAAGACATCAATGAAATTAAAAAATATAATTCTCATAAAATCTCGGGTTGTTACACATCGGCAATTGAATTTGATAGCAAGAGAAAATTTAACAGACTTTTACCATGCCATCTTAGAGATTCTATAGAGGTATGGTAAAAGAAAATATGTTAAATGGTCATGTGATTATAAGACGATGCCCTTTTATGATGTATGTTTCTATTTATGTTTTTATTGAACTCATTTTTATAGTCTCGTGGAATGTTTATCGGGATTTGGGAAGGGATTTGATTATCCTGGCAGTTCGCGACATAGAAATGATAAAAAATGGTGCCTAATGTCTATGGTGAAGAGTTATTGCATGTTAAGTACTAATTATTTCCCTTGAATAAGTTGTATGGTTGAGGGGAAGAATTATTGTTCAAACTAAAAATGTGGGATGGAAATCATGTGAGTTTTGACCTCAACCATTCGCATGGCATTCTCTTCGTTTTCCAAAACATTGTGTGTGGCTTGAAAAAACCATGTGTCATTAGTATCCAATAGAAAGAGGAGCTCACATGGTCGGCACACCATTTTTAAAACATTTCACCTCATTGAAAATTTTATGTTTTTTACAACTCGATAATATATATATCTCTAATTAATTTCACCCTGGTTTCACTCTTAGAAACACAAGTTGTGATTCGAACTCACCCTCCTCAACTAATGGGGGGTCTCCATTCATTATAGGGTGTTTTAAGTGTCATTTATTTTGATTAAATGACCCAATAAACTCTACGAGTTTGTTTCCTTATATTTTTGGGATTTTTCATTTCTAGGGTAATACATTTATTCTAAGTGTAATGATCCATATTAATAGGGAGTACCTTTTTTGGGTGTGCATGCATTTTTTAAAGAATGAAAACAAGTATTTGATGATAATTTTTCTATGAGAATATGGTGTTTCTTCTTCATGTTATTTAATATAGTATGTGTGTTTTTATTGTGTATGTGGTTGGTGATATTTAGCCATCATACTACATGATTTCTTCCAATTTTTTAAGCAAAATAGATTGTTATTTTAAATTTTTTGTCAGACACTTCATGAAACCCATTGAGTCTATAAAATACTATGATATTGAGCCTATAGAGAAAATAGGGTCTTATAATCCCTTGAAAATGGTATAATGGGTTTTAAATGAAAGAATATATGGTTCATTATTTTAAATATGTTAGAATTGTGTCAAGTATGTTTAGCGTGGAATAAGGGGATATTTTGATTGGATTTAAGAAATAAATGTTCGATTTGTATATAATGGAGGAAATGGAAAATGGTTCAATGGAAATCAATAATATTTAAATGGCATCAGTAATATTAAATGGATTTTATATATGGAAAATGGATGAAATGGTATAATTCATAATAGGATAAAAGGTTTTTTGTACATTAAACCATGGTGAAAAATCATTATTGGAATCGAACACCTAGTTTTATTAACGTGTGAAAAGGTAAATAATAATGAATCATAAAAATTTTGAATAATTGTATGACATACGATGTTGGACTGATTCATCTTATCTCTTTTTTTTGGTGTCTGACGGATGATATTTGTACGACTAATGATTATTCGTGATTTTGATGTTAGTCTGATGGTCCATGCACTAATAATTTTAACATGTTGTGGGTACAAGGACCAATTCACCTTGGTTCCTAAATATAAATATGTGATCAATAAATTTATTTTTCATAAGATTTTTTCCACTTCTGTTATATGTTTTAGACCTCCAGTATGTGTCAATGTCGGTTTGGTAGGCCGGGTGTCACATTGGAATCAGAGAGCCCAAATTGGAAAATTGAAAACTATTTTTTTCAAAAACATTTTCTTTACATTTATTAACTTTACTATTATTAATTTTAGATCCTCATACATATTTTTTAACACTATATATTTAATTAAATAACATTTGGGTGGCATAAAAAGTTGTAATCACACTGTTCTCCTACCACCTTTGGTACGTAATATGATTTAATGGGTTTAAGACTAGATAAGGAAAAAAGGCACAGTGATTGATTGGTTGACTTGGACTAGGGATTGAGTATGTATGAGGGGACCCAACATAATGTTGGGACCCATTTTGGTATTTTTCGTATATATTAATTTTTTGGGTCTCAATTGACACCTGATACTATTATGACATGGAATTTTTACTATTTCTGTTTGTGTACATTTACCATGTTTTGATATTTTGTTATATGATTTTTTTAAATGTTATGTGTTATTAAATTTTATGATTTATACTATTTTTTTATATAATATTGATGGTATAGTTTCCCCATGTTTCTTAATAGAACCTTGCTTCTTGTCAGAAGGCTATAACATAGATCGAGGCACGCTTTAGGCAGTATTATAATCCGATTCAATTACTAGTTTGAGTGTGATACATATAGATGATTGAAAGTGGTAACATAGTGGTTATTTATAATTGATTAATTATTTTTGAATGGACATTGACGGATAAAATGATTTGTGATTTTAATAATTTATGTTATATTACTCCTGGGATGAAAGGAAATGAGATTATTTATTCATGATGAATTTTTTTATCTCAACGATTTATGCGACATGCATTTTATTTTTAACATAGAGAGAAATGAATGGTGTCATATGTTCTCAAGAAAAATACATATTTGGTTATAAAAAAATTAATGTTTTCTTAAATGTTGGTATTAAATAAATTGTACCTAATATATGGGTTTCAATAGTTTTAAGTTGAAATATATTCATTGGAATGGATAAAATGGTGTCAAACATAAAACCTATAACATGGAAGATTATTTCAACTTAAGTATTCAATAGGACCTGGATATGGATTTTTGGGGTTAATGATGATGTTGTGGTTATGTAGGATAATATTTTTATGTCTACTTATGACTCTTATTTTACATACATAAACATATTAGATGTTATATTACCTTAGATGTTTTGTTGTACTTATAGAGTGATGCCTCGATGATGTTATTTTCCAAAAGGGAAACATGGGGAATTTTTTGATAATCTGCTATTAGTAGTGGAACTTGAGCCCCCATTGGTTGAAGGTGTTGTGTGTAAGATAAATTATAAGATAATGTCACCCAAATCATGTATCTTGTGTATAGAGATCGTGTGAAGGTTGTGTCAAGTATGTTTTACAAGAAAAGGTAGTTCAACTACAACATCCTAAAACGTTTTCTACGAGGGTGGACCTGAGACTACTGAGTTATGGATTGAGTCTATCCAGATGATTATAGATCACTAATATTACACTCCATAAAATGGGGTTCTAATATAAACTTATATATGACAAGGAATAGTGAATCATTAGTGGAATATTATGTTATATGATGATAGGCTAAAAGAAATATTTTATAAGGACTTTCAGTAGATGATCATTAAGAATATCTTCCCATAGAATCTAATTCTAGAGAGAGATGTATATTGTATATGTTTGAACTAGATTTATATGTCAGTGCTGGATTATGATTTAAATTTCAAAAACATTATATGTTTTTCAATAATGTTTAAATGAGATGTGGTATCTATAGAAAAACATTTTTAGGATGAAATTAAATGTGAGATCCAAATGCAGATGAATGTCATTCTTTTGGAGAAGTTTTCTAAGGAGGTGAATTAGGATCACATTTATGAATATAAACTAAAGAATTATAGTTGTATAAGAAATATATTTTCATCCAGGTAAACTAGTGTTGTGTCACTAGAGAGTACGAAATGTCATTATGAGAACATTATCCATGGTGATGGTGATAAATGATTCTAGTGGAAAGGATAGGCCTCTCAAGGCAGTGATGGAGTACACTTCTATTAGGGTTTCATACATGGTAACATGCAATGTCATTTTCCTTGACCACCATTGGATTTTAATTCTTGTGGGGGTGGGACATAACACATATAGTGGTTCTACAGGAAACATCAATAGATGGGTAGTGATGGAGTACATATGCTGATATAAAGTATTTTAAGAGGATCTTGTTAACCATATTAGTTCAGTAGTTATAATTATCCAGGTTTTATTGGTTTGTTGGGTAATTATGTACTTTAGGATAGGAGTGTCAATGTCAATAGTGAAGAGTCATTCATGGGACCCAGATTTGAGATCAGGGTAAAGGGAATGTTCAGTTTCATATTGTTTACCATGCACCCATTAGTAGTGAGGTTGGGTTGTCAACAATCTGAGTTGTGGTTCACGTAGTTTTTAGGTTCTTGGAAAAACAAAACCAACATTTAGGTCATGAAAAAATAAAATAAATTCGATATAGGGGTTTATTTTCAATAATTTTAATGATGATAATTCCATGAACCATGAAAATCATTACACCATATATTGATATAGTGAATCCTAGAACCTGAAGAAGATCTTTTCTCATTAAATTTAAAATTAATTAATTTAACACTAGATTAAATACTTACTACATCATAAGAAATTTCACTAATTTTTATGCTGTTTATTTATTGAAAACCAATTACTCAATATTACAATTGATGTGTTGTAAGGATCCAAGTGTTGAATCCCACTACCAGCGATCCACACATGATCCATTAATCAATGAATGTCACTAATTTATTTTTGTGGGATAGAAAAAATTATCAATCATCATCAATTGTTCGTCATTATCACTTGTCCATCGAGATTGAATTATTTCATCTAGATCATCTATTTCATGGGAGGAGTAGGGAAAATGGATTTGTAAGAGAAATCAGTTGTGCACAAGAATTCTCAATTCCACATTTCAAGATTATCCTACAAAATTGACATAACATTTTATTTATAATGCATGGTTTTGTGTTGAAATATTAATTAATTATTTAATGACCCTTAAATAATACTAAAATAATTAAGAAAATACAAACTAAATAATAATTTTATTTTTATTATTATATGGCCCAGGAAAAATTTCACAATAACAAATATTATTATTTCAGATTGTAAATTAATATTTATCATTATAAATGATATGAATCTCTTAAAACTCATCATATTTTATTGAATACCCAAATGATTATTTAATTAAATATTTCATTAATCATAACATATTTTTAATCAATAAATATTTAATAAAATTTCCATCAATATTGAGAATAATATTTACTCAATTAATTTCAAATAAATTTTAATCAAAATAAAAGGAAAGACATAGAGTGTGACCCTATAAAATTCATTATTTTATTTATTATGAATGTTTTCCTAAAGAATAATATTACTATATAGTAATGGTTGATGAAACACATGAATAGAAAATAATTTCTAAATAAAATAACAATGGAAGATAGATAGTGTAACATAATACCTTTTTTATAATATCTCATCTTAATGGTTGCAAATCTGTAGCGTAAAATTATTTGAATAATAAATCTTTAAAAAAATATCTTATATAATTTTTTTTACATCATGGACATGAAATTTAATGTGATAGTTCTTTTCTAAAAAATGATCCATGATATTAACATCCATAAAGATGTAGGGGAAAAATACATTCTTCAAATATCGATTAATGACATGTCATTCATGACACACAAAACATACCTTACATATATGAATTGCATGTCATGATGGTTCAAGATATTAAATATATCTACATGAGTCATGACATGTTTCAATTATAATATTAATGTTTAAGGGCCCTTACACATGCTCATAAGTAAAAAGATCTGATTACACCAAAACATGCATAATTTTTATTGGCTGATCTATTCTCACAATTTCATGTCATAGTGATTACCATGTGCGAACATCATTAGAAAATTCCTCATTTTCTTATGAGGAATCACAATTGAGAGCCAATAAACTATTTCCCCATAATAGTACATTATCAATCCCAAGAACATAATTCAAAAATATCATCATTTAACTTCAAGGATCTCATCATAACGAAGAACTGATAAGATCTTATTAGTGAGATGGATCCCTAAGACAATATTACATAAAATTCATGCATACCAATAAAAAAATTTGTAATAAGGTATTTATTTATAAGGAATTTTTTTTATATAAATGTAATAAATCTAAAAATCGTTGGTCTAAGAAAAACCACTCCCATAATACCTACACCGACTAGTGCCAACTGCCTACGACTATTAGTCTGCTAGAACTCACATGGTAGTAGTGTTCCTTGTGTTTAGTGGCTTTAAAAATTGTTTATTACAAGTTTAATTCCTTTTAAATACTTATCACATCCACCTCACTACTCTATGAAAAATCACTCATGCGATTATGCATCAAAATTAAATTTTGTGTCCACAAATGTGACCTTGGCACCTTAGTAAGGACATTCAGTACAGTATTATCATGATATAGTGTGAAATGACCTATAATTATAGGTAATATTTAAAGCTATTAGATGATTTTATTTATCGATAATTATTCCTTAACATCCATAGAATCCAAAATATACATATACTTCACCATAGAATTATTTAACACATCATATCTTAAGATCTTCCAACTCACACAACTTCTATATGAAGTGAAGATGTATCATTTTTGTGATATCATATCATATTGATTTTTTTGGATACTAACATCTACATACCCTCTAAGGACTATTTATTTTTACTCTCTTTTATTTGGGAACATATTCATATTATATCTTATGTACCTATGGATAGTCTTGACTTCCATCTAATGGAAGTCACTCAGTTCAGCCTAATATCGTCCCACTAAAACTAATGCATAGGAGACATATGTCCTATAATATATTATATCATACATGAATGACCCAACTGTTTCTAAATATGGAATCATTTCAATTATATTTATTTCTTAGTGTGTTTTGGGACACCTTTTCCTAGATTGATGAATGGCATGTGACATTGGAAACAATACCCTCTTGGATATTTCCAAACTTCAACTCTTCAGTACTGTGTCAATATATACACATTTACATTGTCCATGAATCCTCTTAGAACTATCAAGAATTATCTTGATCTAAAGAATATTATATTCTTTCCCTATGTCTTTCACGAAGAATAATTCATTCCAAAAATCCCTAAAAGACTGTAACACTGATATTTTGTTACATAAAATTAATATGTAAGTAGCATATACTAATAAGAAAATGATCACACAACCACTAAACAAATTATAGATACTTGGAACTAATTTTATATTTCTGAAACTAAAATCTATTATGGGTGTTTCATGTAACACCCCAAGCTTCCACAATACGTTTCTATTTGAATAATACAATAGCATGTGTTGTACGAAACATCGAGTTCTCAAACACCACAACCAATCAAACTAGCCGTTATGAAAATTAATAACCACTTTTTGAAATTCTAATCAGTTTATCATTCAAATTTGACTTCATTTTTGGATTCAGAATATCAAAATTATCATAGGGTGATGTTTTGGTATTTTTTGAAAAATATCAAATTTATGATGAATAGTGAAAAAAACTTAGTTATAGTATAAAACCGAATTTTTTTAAATAATTATTTCTTTTATTTAAATATATTTTATATCAAAATAGATACATAATACCTATATATGTTCAATGTAATTAATTGGATTCAGTTTATAATAATTTTCAATATATAAAAATATTATTTAACTTTTCACCGTCTTTTACCAATCTCCTAGGAGAATTTAAAAAATCACATAAAACATAATTTTAATGTTTCTGTGGGTGGAATTTCAAAATTCTGTGAGACACAGTTAAAGTCACAGAGTAAAATGTGGTTCAATAAGATAAAAATAAATTTTTGCGAATAGTAACTTTTCACTTTTATTTACAAGGGTTAAATGTAAATAGGTTAATTAAGGGAAAAATTATATTATTATTACCCTAACACATGTCTTAATTCTATTGGATAAGTATAATTTGACCAAAAAAACCTTAGGAAAAAAATACAAACCTCTTTGGTCCACTTTTATTAGATTAGCACATTTATTATTATTTAATTCAAAGAAGAGTTAAAAGAGTTAAAATAAATGTTTACTGAATAAACATTTTTTATACAGGGTTACACATAAGATAAATTTGATTATAAATATTAAATATAAATATGAAAATATTTCCTACATAATGGTATTTTAATTATAATTTTTAGAAGTTAGATAATTTAATTTATTTATGACACAATGGTGATGAAGTATTTAACTAATTAATGAAATATTAAAATAATTGATATTATAAATATCCAAATAAATGTAATTTGAGACTTTTTATGAATTCCACTAATTTTTTAGGTTTATATGACACGTTATATTTTATTAAATCAATTTGGTTAGAATTAATAAATTTGTTAAGACTTTATGAAAAATCAATTATTAAATAGTGTTAAAATTGACATAAAGGAGTTTTTTAAAACAATATTATATTATCAATTTATATAATATCCCTAAAAATATACGGTTCAGCCATAAGACTTATATAATGATAGGTGTATCATTAATGAACCACTTGGGGTTCTATTGGAAGTATATAGTAAGTTTATTAACCATATAATATAAAAATACAAAGAGACATGGTAAATGTCAAACTATTTAACTAGGAGTTAAATATAAAAGATAAGGTTAATATAGTGAACCAAACCTGTCTAAAATCTATTGGATGAAAGGATTTCTACCCATCCCCACCTTATCCTTTAACTAAGTCACTTTGGAGCCATTATAAACTGAATATAAATTTATTAGAAAATAATATTATATGTTTTTCCTAAGGTTCCCATCACCCCTCTTATCAATGGGAACCCCCCTTCTCTCAAATTCATACCTACAAAGCCTTTTGGTTCGCCCAAACCCTGAACAAATATCCTATCAACTTCCCTCAATTTATCCTAAAGTACCTCATTTCGTCCAAAATCCATCTTAATGAGCACTTTTGATCAAATCAAAAGGAAGAACCCAAAAAAGATGTAATGTTTTCACCACCCTCTTTCAAGTTCCTTTCTTCTTCCAATTCGTATTTATTTTTTATTTCTATTATAAAATAATAACAAAAGTATCTTCTATACACTGTGATGTTATTATAAATATGGTACAACCATATTCAGTATTCTATCCATCCTTTTAATGACAGGTCACCATACGAGCGTATGTACGACTTACAGTCTCCACATCGTGGTATAATTATTATTCAAAACATTATTATTTGGATGGTTATGATAATGATGTGTAATTTATATAAATAATAATTATAAAATTATAATGATTTTGTATATAATATATACCATCCAATTATATATTATTTTAATATCATAAAAATGATATTGTCGCTCGTGCGTACGTACGAACGACAGTCTCCACGAATGCAATGTGATCCATTCCTCATCATATCCATTCAAGTATAATAATCATTTGATTATTAAAAATAATTTTTAAGGACTTTATATCATTCTGTATATGAATAAGATACAACCTATCCATAACAAACATTTCTTATGTAACCAAACATATAAAAGAAGACGAGTTAGTTAACACCCGAAACGACGACAATAATAAGAAATTATTAACAAAGAAATATTAAAAGATCATATATGATATCATTGTTTTATAATTTAACAACAATTAATTCACCATTAAATTGGAGGTTAAACTACCATTGACCAAGGAAAAGTACAAGGTAAGGGTTAATTTTAAAATCTCTTTATTATCTGAGGTTGTTTTAACGTAAGTATCTATTGGGACCCCTTTTATCATCCACATCCATGTTTCATAAAAATATATTTCAATGCATTTTTACTATTTACTAGGCAATGGATTAATGTAATTTATATCCTTATGTGTTTTGAAAGTAATCTTTCTGTCATTTTCAAACAAGGTACTTTTTTACCTTTTTGACAAATTTAAGGTAAGAATGTTTTTTAACTTATATAGTGGGTGCTGCTATTTTATACCATTATATTGTCATCAAAGCTTCCCTTACAAGTTTATAAGAATATTTTAAAAATTAATGTTTTCTTTATAATTTTGTTACTCTTAAATAATTTCAAAATATAAAGGGATATTTCTCTAAAAAGTGTATTGATTTCATCTATGTCAACATCCTTTGATGTATTTTAAGTATATTTGATGTTGATTTATTATGATACAAAACTTCAATATTGTATTGATCGTTTTGTGATATGTTTGACTATGTATGTGCTAATTTTATACCATTCATGGTTTATGGTTAAAGTATAGACTTTTTGTATTCTAGTTTTAATACGAATGTATATGATATGTTTAAACCTTTTCATATGAAGAATGTATTGGACTTAGTTAGTGATGGGTGGTGCCTGATATAGCTCCTCGATGCATCTCTAGGTCTCATGAGACAACTATTCATGGAATTGTCTGAGGCCTTTCCAAATTTTGATATATTGTTTTTGCCGAGGCCTTAATCATTTTTAGACGTCTCGGCCGAGGCCTTGACAAAATATTTTGAGAATGTACGACATTATTCGTTTCCTAATTATGAAAATAATATTTGTGGTTCATGTGGTCATTTGACTAGTAGAATACCAATGATTATGTTTTATTATGGAATAATTTACTCATCTCAACTTCCTTTCATAAAAGTATTCATGTTTATTATTGGTAAAGGCATGTGGTTTAAATTAATCACCATGCTTAATATTAATGTTTTCTTCTGAGGTATTTCTTACCCTTACTAAGCATTTGAGCTCACCCCTTTCTTGTGTTTCATTTTCCCATGATATTAAAAAGTTAGTTATTAGTGACTTTCAGGCATTATTTTGGAGTCTTGGAAGTTTCCAATGGAATAAATTCATGTTGTATTTCTTTTCACGATTTAATTTTTAAACTATGCATGAATCTTGTTTCATATAATACTAAACTGATCGGTCTTTCGAGACATCATTTCATTTTGATCATTCCAGTGTTATGTAATAATGCACTGAACCTGGGTAACTGGGGTCAGGGAATTATAGCTGGTATCAGAGGAAGTTTAGTACAAACCTTGGAAACTAAATTTAGATAAACTCTGATTAGAGAACATAGGACTAATATGGACTTTGAGGATTAGTATAGAAGAAATTCTTAGAATTTTGGTATTGTATAGATTTTGTGAGTTTTCTGAGCAATACATCCTTGTCTGGAAATGAGCAAGTAGAGGAGGCTCTTGCACAGATGTACCTAGAGGTAAATCATAAAAACACCACTTTAAGCTAGACTCAAAACAGGAAGTAGTGCATGACAATGGGCCTTACTTCACACTTGGTTACAAAACTCTTGGGGGATATGCTTAGGATAATTCTCATTTTCATTACAAACCATTATAAATGGTTTATGAGTACATACATCCTCAAAGAATGCATTTTTATGATTATGGATTGTATCCATAATCTATTCAACTCATGTTAAGTTCTTTACAAGTTTGGATTTATGTATTGTGATGCATAAATTAATCTAGTGTATGCCATTGTATAGAAATAGCATCAAGTGGAATGAATGGAAACTGTATCAATGCACGCACTCCTTGTAGGTATTTCCCTACTGCTCAAGATAATTATAGTGGAGATGGTGATGCAACTGGTGTCGATCAGCTAATCACCATACTTTGACAACACACTCAGGTTATGAATAATAACCTTACTCGTATGGTGCAGCCAGATCCAAACCATGGAGGATTAATGTTATATCTCCTATTTAGGCAAAAAACACCGACATTAAATGGGAAAAAAATCCGTTGGTAGTTGAGAAATGGATAAGTTCCCTAGAGAAAATATTTCAGGCTTTGAGGAGTAATTAAAGGGAAAAAGTTGTCATGGCAGTTTATCGCCTCACTGGAGATGCTGATCAATGGTGTTCATTGATTTAAAACACAAAGGAAGATGGTGAATTATAAAATATGGAATGGAGGGAGTTTAAAGAGTTTTTCTTATAGAAATACATTCCTCGTGACCATCGAGCAGATATGGAAAGGCACTTTCTCAGTCTGAGGAAAAAGGAGGATGAGAATGTTGCAATGTATGAGGCTAACATGAAAAGGTTATAAAGTCTTGATGCATATTATATACGAAACCCAAGAAGTATGATTGATCATTTCATTGATGGGTTAAAACTATTTCTATGTAGAGATTTAGTATCGCAACCCTTCTCATCATATGAAGATATTGTATCATGTGATATCAAGACAGAAAAAGAATTCTCTAAATCATATGACTTTCAAAAAATGAAAGACAAGAAGAGATCTGCTGAACACTCTGGGAAAGGATATAAGGAAATAGGGAATAAGGGAAGAATTGAATTTCCACCATGTGATAATTTTGGAAGGAAGCACCCTAGTGGCTGCCTAAAAGAAAAAGGATTATGCTATAAATTTGGACAGAAAGGCCATCTTGATGGTGATTGTAAGGGAAAGAAAGACACTATCAATGATCAATGATACAACTACAGGGATATGGGACATTATTCAAATAAATGTCCTAAGTGTCAGGGGATCATTCCTCAGAAAAGGCCAAGGGATCAAGGCCAAGCTTATGCTATCACTACTGCTGAGGTAGAAGCTCCTAAAGATGTTCTGGGAGGCAATTTAATGGTTTTATCAAGTTTAGAAAATTAATTATTTGATTCTAGATCATCACAATGTTTTATATTTTCCCAGTTTGCTAAGTAAATTAGATATTTCCAATTTTATTTAACAAGGGACTTGTCCGTCAAAACTCCTAAGGGAAGTATCATTGCAACAATGTTTTGTGAATCTTTTCCCATTAGAGCATATAAATGTTCTTTATCTTCTAATCTCAACATCATACCTATTATTGAATTTGATATAATCCATGGTATGTATTGGTTTTGGACCATGATTCATAGATTTATTTTATGAATAAGGAGGTTACAATTTTTGATTATGATGATAAGGAACACGTTTTCTTTAGAGCAGAATTGTCACCACTAAATTCTTAACTAGATCCACCCCCAATAGCTCAAATCTATTTAATTATTGGTGAGGAAGAGAATTAAATAACTATGGTTGAGGAAAGGAATGTTCAAATAGAGTATTTACCTATTGTGAAAGAATGTGTTGATGTTTTTCTATAGGATTTACCTAGACATCCTCCAGAATGAGAAATTGAGTTTCCATTGATTTAATTCCTGGTTCAAGACCTATATCGAAGTCCCCTTATAGAATGTCCACTCTGGAAGTAGTTTAACTAAAGATACAACTAGAGTAATTGAGTAATAAGGGATTTATTCACCCTAGTGTTTCTCCCTGGGAAGCACATATCCTTTTTGTTACAAAGAAAGATGGATCTATGAGGTTATGTATCGACTATAGGGAAATCAATGCTATAAAAATAAATAACAAATATCCCCTACCTCGCAATGATGATTTATTTGACCTACTGCATGGAGCTCAATTCTTTTCAAAGATTGACCTTCGATATGGATATCATCAGTTGTGTGTGAATAAGGAAGACATTCCAAAAATAGAATTTTGAACCAGGTACATGCATTATGAGCTTACAGTAATGCCTTTGGGGCTAACAAATTCACCCTCTATTCTCATGGATCTATTGAAACGAGTTTTCAAGAAATATCTTGATGATTTGGTTGTGGTATTTATTGATGATATCTTGGTATACTCTAAAAGCTACTATGATCATGAAAATCATTTGAGCATTATACTGAAGACTCTGAGATAACATGAATTATATGGGAAGTTTAGAAAGTGTGAATTCTGGCTTCAAGACATTTATTTTCCTGGCCATATTTTTTCTAAGGATGGAATCTCTATTGATCCTGCTAAGACAAGATCATTCCAAGAATGTCCAGCACCAACGTGTATAACTGAGGTATGCGGTTTTATTGTTTTAGCAAGTTATTATTAACGTTTCATCCAGAATTTTTCCTGATTGGCTAACCCATTAACAGAGCTCACATGAAAAGGGGTTAAATTTATTTGGACAAAAGAGTGTGAAGAATGTTTTGTAGATTTGAATAGAGGATTAGTCAATTCTCTTATATTGACTCTACCATCGGGGAATGATGGGTTTGTTATTTATAGTTATCCATCGAAGAAAGGAATTGGTTGTGTCCTTATACAGAATGATAGGGTTATTACCTATGCATCATGACAACTAAAAATTCATGAGAAAAACTATCCTACTCATGATCTTGAGTTAGGAGATGTTATATTTTCATTGAATATTTTGTGACACTAACTCTATGGTGATAAATGTGAGACTTATACTGATCACAAGAGTTTGAAGTATATTTTCTCACCGAAAGAACTCAACATGAGGCAAAGGGGATGGGTTGATTTACTCAAAGATTATGATTGCACGATACACTACCACCAAGGGAAGGAAAATAAAGTGGAATATTCTTTGAGCAAAAAGGATCATGGAGTTTTGGCGATAATGAGAATTGAAAGGGATCATATTTCCAGGGATCTAGTGAAGATGGATATGGCAATTAAAATGGATTGGAAAACATAAATACTTTTTCAAATGGTTGTCGAACCATCATTACTAGAATAGATAAAGAGTTCTGAGTCCAATGATAACGAATTTCAAAAGAAGATTAATGTTATGAATGATGGGAGATTAAGTGACTTTTTGTATGAAGAAGGAATTTAGAAATTTGGGAAGAGACTTTGTGTTCCCGATATACCTGATCTAAGAAGTGAATTGTTAGATGATGCTCATAGTTCCAATTTCACAATACACCCTGGGAGCACCAAAATGTATAGAGACATTAAGGAAAATTTTTGGGGGGACAACATGAAGAAGGAGATTACTGATTTTCTATCAAGATGTATGGTTTGTCAACAAGTGAAAACTGGAAGGCAACAGCCTGGAGGAGTCATGAAACCTCTTCCCATACCTGAGTGGTAATGGGATAATATTACGATTGAATTTGTCTTGGGACTACCAAGGACTCCTAGAAGAAACGATGCAATATGGGTCATTATTGATCGTCTTACCAAGTCAGCACATGTTTTTGCTATAAGGGAAGATTTGCCACTTGAATATATATCAAGACTACATATTAATTAAGTTGTGAGACTCCATTGAGTACCCCTATCAATTGTTTCTGATCGTGATCCCTCTTTTACTTCAAGATTCTGGAAGAGTCTTCAGATGGCCTTGGATACTTAACTTCGTTTGAGCACTTCCTACCACCATCAAACAGATGGACAATCAAAATGGACTATTCAAGCATTAGAATACATGTTGAAATCTTTCTCACGTGACTTTCAGGGTATGTGGGATCAATATTTACCTCTTGTAGAATTTTCTTATAACAATTGCTTCCATTCGAGTATTTAGATGGCACTATATGAAGTGTTATATAGAAAAAGATGTTGCAAACCAACCTGCTGGGATGATGTTGGTGTAAGAAAACTCGTTAGCCCAAAATTTGTGGAGGAAACAATGGAAAAGGTAACGGTAAGCCAAAACCTAAACAAAGATTCTCAAAGTAGGTAGAAGAGCTATGCTGATAACCAAAGGAAGGATTTAGAATTTCCTGTAGGAGATCATGTTTTCATGAATGTATCTCTATGGAAAGAAGTTATATGTTTCGATACGAAGGGTAAATTGAGTCCTAGGTACATATGATCTTTCGAAATTCTTAAACGAATTGGGGGTGTAGCTTACCATTTGGAAATGCTGCCATGTCTCTCCAAATTTCACGATGTGTTCCATGTATCCCTGTTGAGAAAATACATGCCTGACCCAACACATGTACTCACCTATGAGGATGTAGAACTAGAACACGATCTATATTATTGCGAAGAGCCCGTCAGGATTCTTGATATGAGAGAACAAGTGCTGAGAAACCAGACGACTCGTCTGATAAAAGTTCTATGGAGAAACCAGAAGATAGAAGAGGAAAAATGGGAACCTTAGAAACTTATGATGAAGAACCACACATGTCTTTTTATTCAGTAATATTCTAGAAATTTCGAGGAAAAAATTATTTGAAGGAGGGGAGAATGTAACACATCCAGCTTTGATTGTACGTTTCTCTTTGAATCATACAGTAATGTGTGTTGTACGCAACATCGTGTTCTAACACACCACAACCAATCAAACTAGTCGTTATGAATATAATACCCACTTTTTGAAATTTTATTCATTTTACCATTCAAAATGGACATCATTTTTGGATTTGAAATATTGAAATTATCCTAGGTTGAACTTTTGGAATTTTTCTGAAAACATTAAATTTCTGATGAATAGAGAAAAACACTGAGTTATAGTTTAAAACCGAATTTTTATTTAAATACTTATTTATTTAATTTAAATTTATTTTAGGTAAAAATATATACATAATACCTATATATGTTCAATGTAATTAATTGGAGTCAGTTTATAATAATTTTAGAGATATAAAATTTTTATTGAACTTTTCACCGTCTTTTACCTATCTCCTAGGAGAATTTGCAAATTCACATAAAACTCAATTTTACCACTTCTATGAGTGGAATTTCAATAAAAACCGAGACACATGGTTAATATCAAAGAGTAAAATTTTATTCAATAAGATAATAATAATTTTTGGTGAATAGTAACTTTTTACTTTTATTTACCACTGCTAAAAGTAAATAGGGTAATAAAGGGAAAAATTATATTATTATTACCCAAAACCATGTCCTAATTCTATTGGATAAGTATAATTCGACAAAAAAACCTTAGTAATAAAATATGAACCTATTTGGTCCACTTGGATTGGATTAGGACATTTATTACTATTTAATTCAAAGAAGAGTTAAAATAGTTAAAATCTAAGTTTAATAACTAAATAATTTTTTATATAGGGTTACACATAAGATAAATATGATTATAAATATTAATAATAAAGATAAAAATAATTCCTAAATAACGGTATTTTAATTAAAACTTTTAGACATTATATAATTGAATTTATTTATGACACAATGGTGATGCTGAAATTACCTAATTAATAAAATATTAAAATAATTTATATTATAAATATCTAAATAAATGTAATTTCAGACTTTTCATGAATTCCAATAATTTTTTTGGTTAATATGACATGTTAGTATTTCTTAAATAAATTTTTTTTGAATTAATAAAGTTGTTAAGACTTTATAAAAAATCAATTATTAAATAGTGTCAAAATTGACATAAAAGAGTTTATATAACAAATATTATATTATAAATTGATATAATATCCCTAAAAATCTACTGTTCCGAAAAGAGGAGTTATATAATGATAGTTGAATCATTAATGATCCACTTGGGGTTCTTTTAGAATTATATAGTTTGTTTATTAACCATATAATATAAATTTACAATGAGAGATGGTAAATGTCAACCTATTTAACTAAGAGTTAAATATAAATGATAAGGCTAATATAGTGAACCAAACCTATCTAAAATCTATTGGATGAAAATATTTTTAATCACCCCCACATTAGACTTGAAATATGTCACTTTGGAGCCATTATTAACCGAATATAAATTTATTATAAAATAATATTTTATGTTTTTCCCAAGGTGCCCGTCACCCTCTTATAAAAGAGCACTCCCCCTTCTCTCAAATTCTAACCTTCAAAGCCTTTTGGATCATCCAAACCCTACCTAAATATCCTCTCAACTTCCCATAATTCATCACAAAGCCCTTATTTAAGTCAGAAATCCAACTTACATAACCCTTTTGATCAAATCAAAAGGAAGAACCTGAAAAAGAGGTAATGTTTTCACCACCCTCTTTCAAGTTCATTTCAACTTCCACTTCTTGTTTCTTTGTTATTTCCATTATAAAATAATAACTCCAACATATTCTATATACTGTGATGTTATTATAAATATGGTACAACCATATTCATTATTCTATCCATTCTTTAAATGACATGTCACCAAACGTCCGTACGTACAGCTTACCATCTCCACGTCGTGGTGTAATTGTTATTCAAATCATTTTTATTTTGATGGGTATAATAATGATGTGTATTTGTAGTAAATAATAAATATAACATTATAATGATTATATATATATATGATATATCATCCAATTATATATTATTTTAATATCAGAAGAATGTTATTGTCCCTCATGCGTAAGTACGGACTACCGTCTCCACGAACGCGATGAGATTCATTCCTCATCATATCCATTCAAGTCTAATTATCATTTTATGATCAAAAATAATGTTTAAGGACTTGATATAATTCTGTATATGAATATAATAAAACCAATCAATAACAAATAAGGCTTATGTAACAAAACATATAAAATAAAATGAGTAAGTTAACACCCGAAACAACAATAATACTATGATATTATTTACAAAGAAATGTTAAAAGAACATATATGATATCATTTATGTATAATTTAATATCAATTATTTCACCATTATACAGGAGGTTAAACTACCCTGTACCAAGGAAAAGTACAAGGTAATGGTTAATTTTACAATCTCTTTATTATCCGAGGTTGTTTTTACGTAAGTATCTATTAGGACCCCTTTTATCATCCACATCCATGTTTCATAAAAATATATTTCAAAACATTTTTTAAATTTAGTAGAAAATCGATTAAAGTAATTTATACCCTTATGTGTTTTGGATATAATCATTCTCTCGTTTTCCAAACACGGTACTTTTTGACGATTTCGACAAATTTATGGTAAGAATGTTTTTTAACTTATACGGCAGGTGTGGTGGTTTTACGACGTTATAACATCATCAAAGATTCCCTTACAAGCATATAAGAATATTTTCAAAATAAATGTTTTCTCTATAATTATGCTACTCTTAAATAATTTCAAAATAGAAATCGATATTTCTCTAAAAAGGGTTTTTATTTCATCTATGTCAACATCCTTTGATGGATTTTAAGTTTATTTGAAGTTGAATTATTATGATACAAAACATCCATATTTCATTGAAATTTTTGTGACACGTTTGATAGTGTATGTGATATTTTTATACCATTAATGGTTTATGGTTTATGTATTGACATTTCATATGCTAGTTTTTAATACGAATATTTATGATATGTTTAAAGCTTTTAATGTGATTAATGTGTCGGACTTAGTAAGTTACAGGTGGAGCCCGCTATATCTCCTTGATGCATCGATAGGTCTCATGAGACAGCTATACATGGAATTGGATGAGGCCTTTCCCAATTTTGATATATGGTTTTGGACGAGGCCTTAATCATTTTTAGACATCTTGGTCGAGGCCTTGATAAAATATTTCAGAATGTCTGGAAGTATACATTTCCTCATTATTAAAATAATATTGGTGGTTCATGTGGTCGTTCGACTAGTAGAATACCAATGATTATGTTATCTTATGAAATTATTTACTCAGCTCATATTACTGTCATAATTTTATTCACATTTGTTATTAGTAAAGGCATGTGGTTTTAATTAATCACCGTGCTTAATATTTATGTTATCTTCTTCTGTATTTCTTACCCTTACTAAGCGTTTGAGCTCACCCCTTTATTATGTTACATTTTCCAAGGATATGAGTAAATTAGTTAGGATTGACTTTCTGGAATTATTTTGGAGGCTTGGACGTTTCCAATGGAATAAATTTGTGTTGTATTTCTGTTAATGTTGTATAGTTTAACTTATGTATGAATCTTGTTTCCAATAATACTAAATTGATCGGGCTTTTGAAACATGATTTCCTTGTGATCATGCCAATGTTATGTAATAATGCACCAACTCTGGGTAACAATGGTCTGGGCGTTACACTTCAAATCAAATGTTAAATCACCTTGATATTATATCTAATCCATAAATGGATTTTTTCAGTTTTCATATATTTTTTGCATCTTTTGGGGTCACAAACCCTTTAGTTTGTGCCAGATACATATCTTATTAATGGTCCCCTTAATGTAATATTGTCTTGATTTCCATTTTACAAATCCCATAGTCTTGGAAATATGTAATGGAAATTTGAATTTTGGTGAATTTCAATATAAAAATTTGGAAAATGTTTCATCACAGTTTATACCATAATGTTGAATAACATGTTTTGCAACATGCTATTCATTATATTTATTAACATCCCAATCCATGTATAGTTTCTTCGGTAATACACAATTTCAACCAACATTAGTAAAATCCACTGGAGTATCTACCCAAATATATACTTGTTTTTGGAACATGGAATCTATTTCATAATTCATTTCTTCTTCCCACTGGTAAATATTTGTTACACATGTTGTTTTTTTTAGATTAGAGGAAAATTATTTTCAAATAATAATGCATCATCATACATAGTGACAATAAAACAATTCCATTATGGTTTTTAACATTTATATTAATTATTCACAGTACTTGTGTCTCTTGAACCACTTGTTATTCTATAGTGTTTTGTGACTATGTTTATAGTAAAACTCTTATATAACCTGACCCTAAAATTCATCAACCATTATCTCTCTAACGCTATATTTATTTGATATGTGATCCCTGTCAAGTAATATGGAATTTCCTACCAATATTATCTATTTTTACAATGATTCATTTTGGAAATATCACCTTGTTTTCTAAGGGTATCCTATAAAGGTACACTTTTTTACTTAGAATGAATGCTTTTTACCTGAATATAAATTAATAAATGATTCGCGACAATAGGCATACATATATTAAAACATGGGTTTCTCTCCATTATATAATTGGTATGGTATAATTAATTCCTAATTATTTAGCACTTGTTTTAGTATTTTTGTTTTTGTTTGGAACTAATATACCCAAAAGGATCACAAAATACTCACATGGGACATCATTGATCTCTCCTTGTCTAAAAAGTAGTGGTTTTTTATTTAATTTAAACAATTACACTGAGGTGTATTAAGATGAGGGAGTCATAATAGCTCCTCAATCTCTAATAAATATTCATTTTTTTTGTTAAGTTTTCCTACACCATGGTATGAGAGGATATATTTAATAATCTTTAGAAGATGTTTCCCTACGTTATTATTTTATTCCTTGAATATCTCAATGGAATACAACATTATCCATATTAAGTAGAAATATAAATATACACTAAAATCATATGTAAATGTTTTGAATTATATTTACCTTCACCTTTATTCAACAACAAAATAATAACACACATAATTATGAAAAAATTCAATATGATTGTTGTCTATTTGTCTTTTTCCACAAAATTCAGATTATGTAATTTTCCCTTGTAAACATGTCTGACATATACAAAGAGTTTTTAGTTCAAAGTAAATTAAAATTTTATCTTAGTGATATTTAGTCAAATTATTTTTGTTTACATAACCTATTCTATGATGTGGTATTTTATATGGTATGAATCATTTTTTGTGGTTTTATTATGAATTCACATTACTTTGTTCATTTAATATAATAGATAAATACCATTATTTAAATGTTTCTTCCCATAATGATTTTTATAATTATAAAAATTAAAATTTATTCTTAGATATGAAAATCAATCAATCCATATTATGTTTTGATAAAAAAAATACTATTTTATGTAAAATATGAATGAAAATAAGAATCTTTCGAAATAGATATCATTGTGGTTGGAAACATTAGGTGGAAATTCACTATAGAAAAAAAATTAAGTTTAACTCCATTACCTTCTTATATATCTACATATCCTCCATGAATTATTATAAATCTAGTTATTTAATATATTTTAATACATATTAGAGAACCATATTATGTATATATTAAAAATATTTTGGATCCAGATAATTTTAACTCGGTAAAAAATACAACTAAATATTGCCCTTTATTCTTTTTATAGGTGTAGTTTTTATTATAGTGGACCTTCAACGAACATGCGAGATAAACAAAATTATCTTCCCATTCTTTTCCCTTGATATTTCTCTTCATGGGAGGGTGTTACGAATATGATTTGGATACAATCTCTTATTTTACTCTTTATTATTGTTTACAATAAGTACGAAATAATTTTCACATTTATTCTCCTTATATAATCCGAAAAAATGTTAAGAAGATATATGAGATACTTCCAAGTATTATTCATATTATAATTAACATAAAACTTGAGAATATCTAATGGATTGGTGTCAAAATGAGATCGGTGTGTAGTAGATCATGGGGTATAAACCCCATAACTTCTAGGAACATAATGAAGTAAATGGGTTTAATTTCATAAGACCCATCAGAAAATCCCTCCCTAAGAATACACTAAAAGAGTTTCATGAAAATCTCAAACTGCCATATCATTCTCATTCCTAGTATAGACCATGAATATTCCCTATCATGATATAAACTTCCATGTTATTTTGAGACATAATGATTCAATATATAAAGACAAAATCCTGAATCATTTAACAAATGGTTGTTATCTCAACTATTTATCATAGATATGGATTTATTCATCATTTTACTCCTTAGTAGGAAAATTAGAAAGTGATGATTCTAGCATGTATGTTTTTTTCATGGTGAAACAAAAATTGATTGTCTATGAACTACTCCTAGAGGTTACAGTTAATGAGGATATGTTCATTCTACCATATAGAGTATCAAGATATGGTGGATGGTGAATATTAAATTTTATAAAATTATTAGAGAGATCATAATTAGTACCTTTCTTGAATAAAAATATATGGGAAATAAGAAATTACTTAATTTTATTAAATCTACCAAAATTTTATCAGGACATAATGGTCATCACCATTGAAAATAGATTTTATTTTTCTTAAACATTCTAGTGACAGGGATCCAAATTCCCTTACACATTATCCCAATGAGGGTTTGTCCATTTATTTGGAGGAATTTATGTAGGATGATCTATTCCATCTATGGGTTTTTATAATCTTGATCTACTAAGTTTACTCCCCAATCCTAAAATAATTACCTTTATTTCTTCAACACTCCCCTCCAAGTTACATCGTGTCTTGCGAGGGTTGATTATCTTGATATAAGATAATTTATTCAACCCATAACCATCAGAAGACCACCATGTTAAAATTAATTTTCACTATTAGCATTGCTCAATCAAATATTTTATGGATTTCATTCCTAATAATGTAATGGATTTCCATTTCATAGATAAAATATATGAAATCTAATTTAATTTATTATTCATAAATTTTTTATTTTTTAATCATTTACATGTCTGCAAAATATTATGTGTATTTTAATATATAAATTAAATATAATTGAAAAAATATTTATATATAATCAATTTATTTATATACCTTAATTTCACATTAAATAATTTTTTAAAAATGATCATGGTATTGATTCATTAAAATGAATATTTCATAGATAGAAGAAAAAATGATTTGTTCATGATCTTATGTAAAATGTGATTTATTTAGTGGATAATAAATCGACCTATTCCCATGGATAATAACTCCATATATTGTTCTTGAATGAGTTTCAACATTCCACGTGTCCAAACCTTTGTTAATTATGTTCGAATAATTTTAGTTCTATATTAAATAGAATCCACGCACCTTGTGATCCTCAATTAATTACATGTATCTATAACTAACATGCGGGTGAGGGAAACCAATGGGTTGGTGATGGGAAATTATATAAAAAACATTTTTCACACAATTATGACATAATAAAAGAGGGATGGTTTTCCCAAAAGCCATAATTATAATTAAATAATTAAATAATTGAAAACTACTTCCATAAATTATATTAAATAAATCTAATACAGACACAATTATTGGTTGATCTCGTTATCAGGCATACATGCAACGGTTACACAAATTTTAACTAGCTAAAATTTATTACTATTAATTTATTATTATAAATATATTCATTTGTGAAATAAATAACTGATTAATTCAATTTAATATTGATATCTATCTGAATTATCTTTGGTATACCCATCATTAAAGCATTATTAGAAAATATAAGATAGAACTAATAATTTAAATTAATTAAAGTAAATTAATTAAATATTTAACGACTCATTAAAAAGTTTGTTAAATTTTCAAACACATGATTTTTATAATATATATAATACATTTTACATTTTCTAAAATATATTTAAAGAAATTTAATTCTCCACTTTAATGGGATACTACACGACATGTATTCTCAAGGTGCATCTCATGTACCTCGTTTTTTGTATACCTAGCCGACATGAATTTGGATTTGGTGTGCACTTCAGCTAGCCTGAACGATGTGTACTTACATGTTACACACTATGTTATGTGAATTCCTTGTGTTTTTGCGAACCACATGAGTACTTGTCAAGTTTATCCACTCATGACTACATGACATGTAAAATCTAGGTACACTCTATATGACATTCATGCAGTGCGTCTACTTATCTCATCGTATCTATCTTTGTGTACTTCGAACATATGAAATATGAACTATACACACTATACACCTTCAACATGTCATTTATTTCATTATATAACTTAGATATCAGTCTTACATGGTTTGACGATGCTTGTTAGCACATGGTTTTTTCAAATTTTGTCGTTAAAACATGTAGATTGCATGAAGGTTATTCCATTTATGTGCTAGATAATTCGATAAAACATGTTGTAGGTTTCACCAATCAACATGTGGTGTGATGTAAATCCATTCCCTGTAATTGGTACTTGTAGAATCAATTATCTTGTGACATATCAGAGATGTAGTTCACAGTGGTACACAACATGTACTCCAGCAACATGACATAGACAATTTCATACATCCCAAAATTCTTATAATATCATGATAAAATATTTTATCATTCATTATCTATTCTTAGTGCTTTATAAAATTGAAACCTAGAATGATGAATATAATTTTTTTGAAAACATGTTATCTTAAATATAATTAGATAATTAAAAATTATTGATGTGAAAATATTACAACTATTTCACATATGGATTAAAAAAATAATTATAAAATTAAAAAGTGATAACAACAATACCACTTAATGGTTTTGGATAGAGTAAAATTATCAAGGTGGAGGTAGAAAAATAACTAATATCCAATATATTAATCAAAATATTCTCAATAATGAAAACACCATGTCTAATGAAAACATGTACACCTGATATTAACATAAAGAATATGATAACACAACGATGATGTACTCATTTAATAATTTTAATTACATATTTTATGATTGGTTGAAATTGTTACCTCATCGTAGGAATATTCATCGATGTACATGTAGCTGATTGATTTGAAAAACCCTTTTCCATATTACCTTTCTTTTGTAGTTAGTATCCTAGAGAATAATAGCTATAAAAGTGATCCACATATTATCTATCGATCATGAACTGACGATGATTAATTTTTAGGTACTCAGACGGTGATACAATCATCTATAATTGTTCATCATGATCACTCATCCTTCAGGATTTATGTAATATATCTATTTATTATTGCTGATGAGAGGATGAGAGGATGAGAGGAAGTTTCAAGAGTGAAACATATTGGGCATAATGATTCTTAATTCTTGATTTAGGGATTTCCCAACACAATATACATAACTATCTACTTTTGGAGATTTGGGTTTGGATAGAATTATTTTTTTAGTTGAGAAATGGCCCTAGGATAATATATTAATCATTAAAAAACCTCATTCAAAATAATAATATTATTATATATACTTTATGGAAAACGATAATGTGATTAATAACAAATATGATTTTTCTGACATTGAAATTAATATTTTTTATTAGACATTTCCTCGGTCCATTTAAACTAATTTCCATTTATTGAATACATATATTCATATTTAATCAAATATTTCATTCATCAATAAATATTTGGGATCGATAAATATTGAATGAAATTATTTATCAATCTTGGGGATGATATTTTTCAATTAATTAAATTGAAATAGAATTTTATAAAGGTAAAAGTACATATTTTGTGATCCTATAGGATTAATTATCATTGTAATTAGGTACGATTTCCAAAATTCCTAGACTGCATTCAAAAAATTATCCAAATAAAATAATATAAAATACTTAATATCGTAGTGGGGAAAACCAAATAGAATTATCATTATGAATATATTCCCTTTATCACTATATATCATCAAGAATGTCTCACAACTATGTCATCAACCTATATTCTAAATACGCCTTTCGTTGAAACACTAATAAAAACACATAATTCCCCATGGCCATATAATTTAAGGAGATTATTCAACTCCAATCAATGGGTTGAGATATAAACATCATTAAAGATAGAAGGAAGAAATCATTTCCTGATATATTGATTCATAAAATTTCATTCATGATGAACCAAATATAACCTATTTCACACCAAGATATGGAATTATGGTTTTGGTCAGTAAATCTAAGTGTTTGATTCTTCAAATGTATCCATAATAATCATAAATTGTAATGGAAATTACCTGCACACATAGATTGGAATATCTGATGACACCAAAACAAGTGGAATTTCAACTGGAGGGTCTATTGTCGTAATCTCCCTTCTCGGTGATTCATATGTCTAAACATCATGATAAGAATCTCAAGTTCATATGGGTACTCACACCTCATGATCTATACACAATGTCCCCCATCAGAATATATTTTACGACCATAGAAAAATATTACAAAATATCATCATGTCACTTCAAGGATATCATCATAATGGAGAACATATACGACTGTATCAACATTACAAATACACTGAGACATTATTACATCCAATTCAAAGAGAAAAACTAGTAGTATATAATAATAAATATTATTAATATTAATATAATTGAATGTATGTGTTATTAAAGTAAAAAAAGTTGGTTCTAAGAAACAAACTCAAGAAAAAGATTCTATGCATTCTAGTGTATTATTTGATAAAGGATAAATGAAAAAATTTATATATGATGGGTTTTATAAGGGATTAGATCTGGTGGTTATGTTTTTTTTTATGTCGATCAATATTAATTTGGGGTTCAATAGGAGGCCATCTATCTTTATAAGGGGTGTTTCCTTGGGATTTGATCATGCTTGAGATTTGATATTTTTACTTGATATAGGGTATGAATTAGTTTGTTTCTTATCATGATCATGTTGATTTTTACCATAGGAGAGTGAGTTTTAGGTCTCATTTGGGGGACATCTATGTTCATTATAAGGGTTGGGATATCATAATACATCATGTAGGACCATTTCATCTACAACTAGATGATCTAACTTACTATATTGATAATTATATACTAGATGATGGAGGACTAGAGTGTTATTTATTACCTCATGTAGTGGATTAGTTTCAGGATCTATTTCATGATGAGTTCTTAGTTTTTCCACTAGAGATAGAAATGGATTTTTTAGTTGAGATGGTTCTATAGTGTGCTCTAGTTTCTATTTCACCAAATGAAATTTCAATTTTTTATATTCAATATCTTATGGATCATATTGATAAGTTATATAAATGAGGATTCATTTTACTATATGTGTCTCCTTTGGGATCTCTAGTTCTATTTTATATAAAACCTGATAGAATGTTGTGATTATGAATCAATTGCTAGAAGCTAAACCATATCAAAATTCCAAAATTTTACCCTCTTCTATTTATTGATTATCATTTATAAAAAAATATGGGTGACATTGTATTTTCCAATATGTATTTAGATCAGGGTGTCATCAGGCCAGGGTGATACCATCTGAAATATAGTGGATTGGTTTCAAAAGAAGATACACCTCACATGAGGTCATTGAGATTCTTATTTATCTAATGGAAACTAGTGTTATGATAATATCATTTTTTAACTGAATCATTATGTTGTACATGGATTAGTTTTAGTTTTTACATAATGATTACATATTAGTGTAATCCCACACTCAATAATATTATTCTAAATACTCTAAAATTATCATCAGTACTCTAGGAGAGAATAATTTATATAAAAATGTATCTTACTATAATTTATTTATCAAAATCATAAATTTCTTATATGTTGTCATCTTAGAAGATATCTGTTAGTGGACCCTAACAAGGATAAATTGGTTGTTGCATGGGAGTATGCCTACAATTTTTTCAATATTTTTTTTATGTTTATATGGTTACTATAGAAGGTTCATTACGAAATTCTATTGATTGGAAGAAAAAATATCATTCCTGACGTATAAAGAAATAAATTTTTAGTTGTTTAAAGCATATAATAATTCATTATATAAACTAAATGTGTGGTTCACCCCAAAAAAATCAACTATTTTTTGAATGAGGTAACTAGTATAATATGTATACAAATTCATCTAGGATCAGACATGGGGAAGTGTTTATTCATGGATATCGAGAACTAGAATATGGAACACCAGAGTTGTGGCCACATGAATGTAATTATCTAATTCATGATCTCGAATTATACATGATTTCTCACACAAAAAATCATTTCATAATTTTTATCAAAGAGGATAGTTTTACTTTTTATAAAAACCATATGGTCCATAATTATATCTTTCTAACTGTAATATATACCTATAAAAGTAGAGATGGGTTGATTATATGCATTATTCAAAATTTATCTTGCTTTTATACTATTGAATGGAAATAATGTGTTTGGTTCATTGAGTTAGAAGACACAAAACATGGGCAGTTTGGTAATCATGTTTGGAGTGGAAGATTATGGAATTGTTCACTATAATGCATATTGGTCTTTAGGAGGAGAAATAATATATGACATTCTTGTATTTATATATTATACCCTCTCTTATGATCCATATCTTGAGGATCCGTTATAAGGATCCAGATTTCCTAGGGTTGATGAAAATATTTGATGGTATGTAGCTACCTCAGGAGTAGACCATCAATAATAATCAAAATATTCACATTCATGGTCATTCTTATGTTCCTAATCATATATGGGAGGATATGACGTATGACTCTCATTCATCAATGTTTGTGGTTCACCAAGGTTTTATTAATATGTACAATGATATTTGTATTCAATTTAAGTGTCTATAAATGATGAATAAATTTGTAGGTTTTTTGACATGATACTACACATATCACATGGTGGAGGTCAAGCATTAGTGGCTTGATAGTATTTTAAATCCTTTTACAATTCTAGAATGGAAGTGGGATGATATTAATATTGATTTCATAGTGGAACTAAAATGGAATCTAGGTATGTGTAACATAATATGGGTTCTTATGGATTTGTTGAAAAAAGTATCCCAATTTTTAACGATTCTAGAGACATTCACCATCGATCCGTAGGGTGAATTATGTTGGTGGGATATTACATTAACACTAGGTGCATTAGTGTATTGTGTTATATCATGAACCATATTTTACATTGTGCTTCATAAAATGATTAAATAAGTTTCATGGTACTATGGTTTTTTGAGTACATCGTACTACACATGGGTTGATAAGTAATTGAAATTTATAATCCAAGTGTTGAGGAAATACTACGGGCATGCATCCTGGGTTTTGGTTAAATCTCAGAGAAGCCGAAAACAACTTTTGAGATCTCTTATAATATTAGTAATTTATATACTATTCCTATGGTACCATATGAGGATGTCTGTGGTATGGTAAATAGATAACCTTTATGGTGGCAGGATGTGGTAATGTTAGTGTTTTTTGGGATCAATCTCATATAAAAGATGTAAGATTTGGTCCAGCTATCATGGAAGAATATTTCATTATCAAAGACTATAAATAATTCATATAACTATTGAAATCATCGAATTATTAATTATATAGTGGGTGACCATGTGTCTATGAGTTTGAAAATGATTATGTCACTGTTGGATTTGTATGCATAATGATTAGGCATGCAATGATTTTAGGTCATTGGATATTATTGAGAGGATCGGTCTGGTAACATATCTATTAGATCTTGATAACTAGTAATGTTCTATGCATGATTTTTTTCTTATTTAAAAAAACAGGTACTATCCCACCGAACCACATCATATGATTGATGTTGATGATGTAGATCTTGAGTTTGATGAATCCAATATGAATAATATGATTATATTTATAGATACTAGTGACAAACTTCTTCAGTGTAAAACCATGTCATTAGTTTGAGTGATATGGAAACAGAGCATTGTTATAGATGAAAATTTTGAGGGGAATATTGATATGGTGGCCTCATGGACTGATCTTTTGACATTTTATCCTAAGAGATGTTGAGGAGTATAGAACAAGGAAGAAATTTTATATAGTAGGGATATTATAGAAATGTATCAATAGAATGAGGTGAATTTATGTTTTTATGTTTGTTGGAACTCTATTTAATTGGATCGTTGAATGATTCACGGGATTTGGGAAGGTCTTGAGAGAATCCTTGGGTATAGAGACTTTAAAAATATAGAAAATGGGGCTAATAGTGGATGGTTCATGGTTTTCTCATTTTTATAGAGAATCATCACCCATGACTATGAGACATGGTTTAATGAAAATCATGATTGTGAAAACCATTAATGGTTGATAAGAAAGTGTGCAATTTATGACTGATTTCATTCACATGGCATCATATGGTTTTCCAAACCATGTGGGTGGGATAAAAAATCATGAAATGTTAGTTTACCATAGAGAAAGTAGCTTCAAAACTATTTCAATGTTTGCAGTATTTCTTAGAAAAACTACACACCTCCTTAAAAGTGGATACTATGCTATTTTTTCCCTGTGATTTTATCAATTTCCCCCAATTTTCTCCCTCATTTCACTAACAGTAGCCTAGTATGAAAATCAAACCCTATATCACTTCCCAAGTGTCAATATCCTTTAATTATAGAGAAATTGATGTGTTGATTGATGTCAATTTAATACCAATGTATTCCCATGAGTCAATTTCATTCAATTGTTTAAATAATATATCACTTGTTTATTCATATTCTTATATGTCTCATGAGTCCTACTTTCAAAGAGTTAATTGATTTTGTGGTTGTGGTAGATCAATATTGAGTCAATGGTTTGGGTTCGACGAGATTTTGTATAATTTAAATAAAATATGTAATCTATAAGATATTTCCTAGAGTCTTAATATTATCACGGGTAGGTAATATGTTCCATTGTTCCAAGGTGATGTGAAATATATTCTTTGTTTCAGAATAATATATTGGGTTCTTTGAAGATTTTGTTAAACCCTTCACGTATCACATTGATTTAGTCAAACACTATGAGAATGGGCCTATGGCCACACATGACATATTCAAATCCCTTAAAAATGTTATAATGGTATGTAAATGTTCGATATAGGTTTTTTGAGTTTAAACCTGTTAAATCTATTGCATGGATTGTTATCATATAATATTGGGTGGTTTGAATTTTATTTGTGAATTAAATGGTCTAAAAATATATAAGGGAAGAAATGGTAAATGGTGTAAGTGGAATGCTAAAATTGTTAAAGGGTGTCAAAGAACATTTAACCTATTTTTTTAATAATAATGTGTAAAATAGAAGAATGGGTGGTTGGGTTAAAGGTGTAGGCTATTTTAGGCCATGGTTAATAGTAATTGTTGGAATGGAATACATTAGTATTATATTGTGTTAATACTTCAATGGTGAAGAAACATGGAAACTACATGTAATTTTATGAGTTGGGATATTGGGAAAATTTCCATATCTATGGTATGGTGATGGACTGATCCTCTAGGTACCACCAATTGTTTTCCTAGCTTAGATGTAAGACTAATGCTCTAGAAGCTAATAGATTTTAAATGGTTTGGGTTCTTGAATTTTAGAATTTGGTACCAATATTTAAATAGATTATTCTCATTCTTTTAATTAAGGTATATACCCATATAGTATAAGGATAAAAATTTCGGTATGTGCTAAAAAATGTTTGATATGTTGGGAGTCATAGTGGACCGTGAGATCCTAAGAGGTTAATTAAAAACAACATACTTCAAAAACATATTTTACCATTATATCCTTCACTATTATTCATTGTAAATCTACACAAACTATTATTTAGACTATATAATGTTTTCAAAAAACACGGTGGTGGCCAACTAAGTTATACTCGCACCCTTCCTAGCTCATTTTTTTCATCTAACTAGATCTCATGGTTGTAGGTTTGAATAACTGAAAAGGCCCTCGGATGGATGGATGATTTGTGACTTGGGATAGAACATGGATGAGGGTACTAAGAATGATATTAGAACCCATTTTTGGATATTTAGTGTGTCTTTTTTTTTGGTTTTCCTTTTACACGTTACACTACTATGACATGGAATGTTTTCTATATTTGATTGGGGACATTTATCCAGTTATTTGATTTTGTTATGTGGTTTATGGTTAGTTTTACTATGTCTGGTTATTACATACTATGATATTATCTATTTTTTTACTATGACAAGCCGTATAATCAGCCTTTGTTTCACAATTGACCCTTTCAACTAGTTAGTATCCTTTGGAATAGAGGGAGGTCTGCCTAGTGATATTTGGAAAACTAGTTTGTTTCCTAATTAGAGTGAGCTCAAAAGGGATGTTATTATGTGGGGTGAATATTTTTCATTATTATTTATATTATCTATATTTTTATAGTATACATGTTTATAGAGAGTAAACTATTAATGGAATGAATTAGTAATGACTTTAGATGAAATGTGACTCGGTTCCATTGTTTATTGATTATATCATTAGCATGATTCTTCCTTATTATCATTGGTATTTTCTAGAAGGAAACAAGTTAGTATACCTATACAAACACCCAAAATTCTATAATTTTATTGATTTTAATATTATAGATTTCCTGATATGTAGCTCTCCCAATAATCTAATCTAGTTAACAGATTTGATAACAGGATTTCATTATTAGATTTATAAAAACATTAATAATGGTTACCTTCATCAGTATTAGAAAAATCTTAGATAAACCACCCACATGATCATTACTTTTTGAAGCACAGATAATGGTCACATTTTTGTACTTTTTTTTGTTGATAATTGGTGACTGTTATTAACAATAATAATTGAACTGAAAAAAGTTTTATCTCATAAAAAAATTATATCATTAAAAATTATATATTAATATAAAAATAAATTGAAACTGATATAAATATAACATATTTAATTAAATGTTATTTATATAACACTAAATGTAAATTATATGCTAATATAAAAACAATAATGATAAAAGTCTTATATAATAACTACAAAAAAACTATATATTCTTAATGAACATGTTTAATTTATAAATATAAATATATTTATATTGATATATTTATACATAGTATTATTAAATATGATTTATATAATATTAAATATGTATTTATAAAGAATATTTAATATAGACATATTTGATATTAATTTCTCAAAAATTTAGTCAAAATGGTTTATAAATTAAAAATAAAATATTATTAATTAAAAATATTGATAATTAATATTAATATATCCTTAATAGTAATTTTTTAGTAATGAGAGTTGTATCTTGAAGTTGACATATATATCACATAATAAAAATTTAATTATTTAATAAATTTTTTAAATATGTTACACATAACAAGGTATACAATAATTTCAGTTGTGCATATAAAATAATAATTCAATTTCATAGGAAAAAAATACACAAAGTAATAAATTATTTATACTACCATTTTATATATTTATTTATTAATATATATTATTAAATATATTATGTTTTTAATTTCTAAACTTTATTTATATTATATATTTTAATTTAATATATATTTTTGATTATTTTTTCATATATATTTATATTTTAGAAATATTAACTCCTATTGTTATTTATTTCACTAAAATATTTTTAAAATATATTTTAATTTTTTTCATTTTAAATATTAATTTAAGAAAAATGTTCCAGTTAGAAGGAAATGCCCCTGAACATTTATTAAAGGTGAAATAAAAAATAAATAAAGCAAGAAAGGAGATGGGGTCATATTAATACATATTTCCTTGTCCATAAATGGAAACTACATATCAAAAAAATCATGATCATTTCCATATTCATACTCAGAATAATAATAATAATCATCATCAATTTTCCACTATGGTTATGAATTTATATGTTTGAGGATCACAATAATTCTCTCTTTTGACCTTTCTTACTCTAGAGGGAGTAGGATAGTTGATTCCTTGTAAGATGAAAGGTGAAAAAATTCTTGTAAAAACTATAATAATGTTCTCACATTATTATCTTAGATGAAATAGAGAAACACAATTACATAGGACCATTTTTCCCATTCCACTTTAAAAAAAGTATTTAAAAGAATGTGGATCACCAATGCTCATAGATCATAGTTGAGTGGTGTCTAGTATAACCATTGGTTTACCTTTATGGATTTCTTTATCCAAAACATTACACCATTTACCAGAATTGTTTTATAAAATAATGTCATTATAAATCTCTAGAAGATAATCCACACTCTACTGAACATCATATTTCCTATAACCATCTTCATGTAGATCATTCCCTAAATAGTTCATGGCAAAGGGAAGCACAATACAACCCTGGTCGTTTATTAGTGAGGGAGAGTACCCTAACACAACCCCAACATCCACCTCATCAAACTATCTAACCTCACTAGTGTGCTTCTCATCATGACCAATGTGGTTCATGATATTAATATTTGATAAAAAAACTAATTGAGAATGTTTAGATATATTTCATTTTGAATCAATTTAACACCCAGCGAAACACCATCACTACTACTGAAATCCCAAGAAGTCTAAGGGATAACAATATATTTCTGATTTTACTCTATGTTAGTCTCAACACCATTTATGATAAGGATAGACCCCCCAAAAGTGGTATGATTGATCACAAAATCACAACAGATGCCAACCCCATTACTTATATTTGTATGGTGTGTCTTCCAAGGATTATTATCCTTAGATGAACCATATTTTATAACCATGTAACTCTTATATTGACCAATATTCGACCAATTAAAATCACTCCTTACCTCCCTATTATGGGAACCCATGGTGTGGAGAGTCGATTACCCTTTCGGAAATTCTATCCACTAGCAGACATCATTCAAATGCCCCTTCAAGCCACAGCTCCCACAAATAATTATCTAATGACATATTTTTTTGTATAACCAATTTATTCACACTCTTCACAGAGATTTTATGATCATTTAGTGGAAAAAAGTTGTTTTAATCTCATCATATGCAGTAGAATTAACAATCTTGTTAATGAGATCCTTGCTAATGTTAACCTCCATAAAACACTAGAAAAGTGCCACAACCTCGAATTTTTATCTCTCTATCGTGATGAATAGGCACACCGAATGAAGAATCATTATCATAAATATTTTTTGGATGTCATATTTCTCATTTACGAACATATAAATGAATAAAAACCTCAGAAAAATTGTTTTTCAATACATATGGGTAAATATTAATTTACCATTCATGATATCAAAAACAAATCGGCTATATATATAAATAACAATTACTCTAGGTACATTATATAAAATCATTATAGGGGAAACCCAATGTTATTTTCTATTTATAAGAGAAACATACTTTTGATTGAAGGGCCCCCAAACACATGATGCACATTTACCCATATCATCCTAAGAAAATGAATACTCCCACTTTGGAAGAATAAATCTCGCTATAAGAAAATATTTTCACATCGCTAATCATTTATAGAAAGAAGTATAGTCTACAATAATATGAGTTTTCACACCCTTTTTAATAGTCCTTACAACAATAGATTCCTTAAAAGCCACAATATGTCATGATTTATTCCTAGGTGCCATATCAGGCACCCCTAAAGCCAGTAGATTGGAACCCCCGTTTTCTTTAACATTCACAGCAGCATCCAATATATCATGGGATTATTGATTTGGATCATTTCGATTGTCTAGAAATGACATGCCACCACATTTTACAAATAATCCATCGTAGTCACATGTATAAGCCTGATTAGTGATAAACATGCATCCATGCTGGATCTAACCATCAAAACCGTCAGTCAAATTGAGGACCGATGAAACCAAACCAACACCATACTGAATGATGGGCAGACTATGATCTATTGAGGAGGAACCCTTGAGTGAATCAATTGGTCACCATCAATATTTCAGATCTGACGTTCCACTAGGTTATTTAATCTTCTGTGAATAAGCATCAGATCCCAATGGTAGAATATTAGGAACCAAATCTATCACCTGAAGGGGACCTCTAGATTTAATCATGGATAAAAAGAACTGTAGAGTCTCCATTTTTTTGGCAAACCATAAACACCATCACCATCCCCGCAAAGAGAATTCTCAACCTATAACCCCTCCATTTCAATAATTGTTTTTTGATATTTCAATAATTTTATTCAATTTTAACATTTATATATATTTTTTTATTATCATTGACTTTTTTTATATAGATTTAATTTATATAATTAATATTTGGATTTATTTTTATTTTAACATATATTCATTTTTAATTGTTTTTCTAAAATTTACAAAATTAATAACACTTATTAATTTTTTAATATTATTTTCAATTAATTCATCTTTTAAATAAATTTCTATCATTTAGAAACTTCTTTCATTTAATTTTATTTATTCATTAATAATTTCATGTTTTTTACTTTTTTAAAATTTATTCATTTTTAATATTTCTTCATTTATTATTTTTGTAATTTATCCACTTTCTATGTTTTTATAAATTATTATTCATTAATATATTTAAATTTTTTTAACATAAATATATTGATATTAATATATATTTATATATCAATATACATATAATATTTCTTTAAATATGATTTATATAATGAGTGGTATATACAAACATTTAATACGTCGTATATTTAGTGAAACTTTCTATAATTATAAATTAATATTAATTTCAAACATTGAGTAATTAGTATCGAGTAATGGATGTTTAAAAAATTCTAATTGTTTTTTCAATTTAACATATATCAAGATTATGTTAAATTAAAAATTCAGACGCATATACATAATTAATTGAATTTTATTATTAAAACAGACACTCATAATATTTCAATAATTTTTTCTATTTTAATATTGATTTTAGACATTAATTTAATAACAATTGATATTTAAAATATATTATTTTTGTAATCTATAAATCATATTCATTTTTTATGTTTTTATTCAATACATACTATTTATTACTTTTTAATATTTTTTTTCGAATTTATTCATTTTTAATAATATTATTCATTAATAATGTAAATTAATAATTAATATTTTTTATATTTATTCATTTAAAATTTTTTATCATTTGGTATTTATATAATATTATCCATTTTAAATATTTATGTATACATCTTTATTCAGTAAAATTTAATTATTTTAATACCCTTGTAATTTCAATAGTTAATATGTAGTCATTTTCATTTTAAGTTATATTCATTTTATTATTTTTTTAATAATCTATATAATTAATAATAATTATTCATCCTTTTAATATTTTTGTATCTACTAATTCTTTAATTATACAATTTAACACTACTAAAAATTTAATTCATTTAATAGTATTTGTTATTATTTACTCAATATGTAATTTAATTATTTTTTACATTTTTTATAATTTATTCATATTTAATATTTTTCATTTAATATATTTTGTAATGTATTAATTTTTAATATTTATTTATACATTTTGATTAATTCCAATTTAAATCTTTTGTTATGGTTATAATATAAAAATTTAATATATATTCATCTTCATTTTATTATATACTCATTTAATATTTTTGTTAATTTATATAACTAATAAAACTTCTTATTTTTAATATTTGAAATGTGTATTATTTTTTTATTATTAAATTTCACAGATTTATATTATTCATGAAATTAAGATTATTGATTCATTTATAATGCTATTTATTTTTAACTTTTTTATAATTAATTTATTTTTAATATATATTATTTTAATTTTTTTTGATTATTTTTAATAGTTTTATCAGCTCTTTCAAAAAATGACAATAAAAGGAAGAAAAAATTTATCACTAAAATAAAAATAACTGATAAAACTCTTCCCATCATTTATATACAACTCTAATAAAGTAGCACACTTGCTTTCTTTGTTCAAACTCTCTTCGAAATCAACCATCTTCATCGATACCCCTCAAACTTCTCTAACAAATTGACTATTTAAAACCAAATGAATGTAATTAGTTATATTCCTTATTAGTTTGTCATTCATTTTTTCATACTTATTTATTCTTTTCATGTGTACTATATGATCCCATTTTCCCATATCCTATGGGTATTACCGTTTCTTTCTTATATACGACCATAATTTGTTATTTCCAAATGGTTTGGTACTCAATGTGTGGATTATTCAATTTCACAAGTCTTTTAGTGGATATTACAATGGTATTGATAGAAGTTATATGAATTTTTATAGTTACCCATGGAAATAGTAATATTTAAATGACAATGAAGTTACAGAGTTAATTTTTTTTAAAATTTTCAGGGAATAATTCTTATAATAAAATCACATATATGTACATTAGTTCAATTTTGATTCAATTTTTTGACACTATATACATACATAGAATATTATGGGAACACACATGCACATATGAAATTTATAAAATTATATATATATTTATATATGTCATTCTATATGAATACACACACACACATATCTATATACAAATATAAAATTAGAATATACTTGGATCGAGGTTTATAATAGATCTATAATTTCTCATGGGATAGTTTTTTCTAAATCATGGTTTATGTAGAGTACATAAGGTTATATAAAGTTTATTCTCATTCTAAAAATACAGTGTGAATGGCAATCAATTTGGTGGCTCTCCATTTTATTTTATCTCATATGTGTAATACATTATCTATTAATTTTTATTTCATCCAATGTAATCTGAGCATGAAAAGACTAAATTATTAACATTTTAACTAATAGAGAGACACCCACACACTCACATATATAAATATATATATATATATATTATTACTAAATTATTTATTCATATTATTAATTTGGTTTCCCAAAGATTAGGATAATCAAAAACATTTCCTATGAATGAAATAAAATTTACCTATGTTTACTCTCAAGGAGGATGTTAATTGGGTTATTTTTCATAGAAAATATTAATTTATTAAATATTAATTTAATATTATTTATTAAAAAAATATTTTTTATTAAATTCAAAAAGTTTTTTTATTTGAAAATTAGTGTGGAAATACTGAATTTTGAGGGAAAAACAAATGAAAGGGTAATAGAGGATTAAAAAGGAAATAATTAATGATTTGAGGAAAATGAAAATTAGATTTAGATTAGTGACCTTTAACACTTTCATGATATATAAACATTAACAAAATAATGCATGCATATACTCTAATTGTAATTTTTTCATATTAATGTATATATACATTTTATGAATTAATAAGGTGTATTGGATAATTTTTTAATACAAAATAATTAATTAATCCTTATTTGATGAGTATGAATTGGAAATCGATAGAAATTATTCATATAAAGAAATTAGAAGATAATGTAATTTATTTCAATATGTTTTCATTAAATCACTCATAAGACACTTATCAAATCCACAATTTGTTATTATGTTATTTTTATTCAATATTATTTTATGTAGAGGATTTGGATGAGCATTTTATTTCTAATATAATATACCAAAGATACATATGACGGAAAAAAATACCAGGAAAACTGAATGTACATACGATATAGGATAATACTACGATTTATAGATCAATAGATAATAATACTTGTGTAATCGATCGTACATAGAAATTGTCAATGGAAGATGGCCTCTTTGATTATCCAATATTGTTTTAGAGATGTAGTAACCATTTAATGAGACCATTATATACATTTTGTACTCAATATAAAACATTTTCATCTATATAAAATTTATATAAGTTGGAATCTCAAAGTGGTTTCAGTAACAAGAGTTTAAAAAAAGAACATGGTGACCTGAAATATATGATACATAATGGAAATGACCATCCTTATCAATCATATGACACTAAGAGAACGTTATATTCAATTTGTATGATCTCACAAAATATATATGACTATCAAAATGATTGTATATTATTTCACTATTACCATGAATTACTTATAAAATTCTTAATGTGTAGAATTTATTGATACACGAAGAATGAATCAATCCATTTTATTGTTGAAAAATACTTTCTTATAAATCTATGGTTTATAAAAGTATATTGTTGTTTGGAAACATCTAGAAAATTGACTTGGCATGTGGATACAATAATATAAAATGGGATGCTATGTCTCAAAGTTGACTCTATGTAGTGGATGAAATTTGATTATGAGTTTCTTTATATTTGAAACAAGTTAATAAAAATAAGTCTTACATTATATATAAGTGTAATAAATCCTTTTAGTGTAAAAATATTTTTCATTGTACATTGCCAATTATATTGTGACATTTTATGTTTCCACCATGGTTATGAATGAAACACAAATATATTCTGTTCCCTCATCTAATATTTATATAAAACCCATGTATTGATATTGATGTCTATTTGGATCCATTGATGAATAATCTAATGTTGATTTGAGATATTGTTATTACATTTTATAATGCTCATATAAGTAAAGAGTTCACATTAAGAACTATGTTGTGTGATATGATAAATTATTAACATTATTATGTAAATTTTACCTTTGATATCATTAATCAAATATTGGGGTGCCCAATTTCTAATGAATGAACACACTATGTTAGGTTGAAACATTCTAGAAAGGCTATGTTTTTAAGACATCTGAAATTTTCACCTGGATGACCTAAATACTAGTCATGAGTGACATTATTTGATTGAAATATATAACATCACAAAACATTATTCCCACTAATAGGTGATAAAAATTTTGAGCAAGTAAAATATACTGAAACTAATTTTGATAACCCATTATTTTAACCATATGAAAGCACAGTCAAAAAATAAGAGCCTTTTTTTGGATTAATAAACTATAATTTCTTTTATGTCAGATATTTTCTTTATGACATTTCCATTTAAAAATTTTGGTTTTATCATGTTATTGAAACATTATAAAATGTTCTATAAGAAAATAAGGCAACATCAAGGCCATGTATGACATGATTGATAATGGGATAAGGGAAGAGTTGTCACCAATGATGGGTGTAAGATAATGTTTTCATTCTCCACTGGATTACATCTTGTCCAAATAATAAATATGTCAATTATGAAAATTTCTTAATGGTTTTAATGTTTTAAAGTAATATATATAAAATATCAAAAATTTCTTATCAATAACTAATTTGACTTTACAGTGAGTAAAATAACATAATTGCCATATTTTGGTTTAATATTTAATTTATGTAACTTTACATTATATTCTTACTAAATTTTTATTGTATATTTTAAAATTTATTCTTCAACATTAACAAATCAATATATTGTAATTTTATTGATATTTTAATGTTATCATGCATTAATAATGAAATTATAGTCACATTACGTGAAATGGATATATTATTCCCAACATAATTCATTGATATTATGGTCCCCATAATAGTTATCTTGGTTATAAAAATACAATTTTTTGTTCTTGTACATTACAGCTGAATTAATAACATAAAACGATATATAAAGATATTAAAAGGGTGTTCCATGATTAAAATATGACAAGAATTTTGTGTTTCATTCGGATTTATAGTTAAATAAGATATTTAATTCTTAACATATTACCAACTTGATACTGATATCCTTGGACTCTGTAAATCTAATAACCAAATATACCTTACAGGAGAAGAAATTTCATAAATATGTGTTGTTAAAATTAGCATTGAAATTTAATATCAATCTCACTTTAACATTTAATACATTAGTGAAGATGTTCCTCTATACATGTAATCTTCCAAAGTAATTCATATAGTTTTTAATCCATCATGGAATGAAATATTGATATCAAATAACCATAAATTTTTTTTTATTGGATTGATATGGGATCATATTTGTACGTATTTATCTGCAAATATTAATTTAACTTTTTAATGAATTTTATGTATAATTACGGAACGAAATTTATATGTTATATCATACACTAGTTTTGTAGTAAATTGTTATATGTTCTTTGGGAAGGAATAAGATGAATGAATTACGAAAAAAAATTATGGAGTTACATTTGTTGAAGAAGTTATGAACATATCTGTTTCTAAGGATTAAATTCCAATTTATAAGAATATATCACAATTATATTTCATCTAAAGGATATATTAGTTGAATTGCACAACATTTCAATGGTTTATTTTCTATTTCTTATGGGTTGATAATAGAAGTAAAATAGATCTTTAATAATTTAGTATTATGATGGGTAATTTTAATGTGGAGGTGAATAAGGTGGAATTGATGATAATGGAATCAAAATAAGTGAAAATATATTATGTCCCATTTCAAGAAAAAAATATTTTTCCATATATTTTATTATTTATGATAACAACATTGGGTGAATATGAATATTTAATTGAGGATGGAACTTTCATTGGGAGTTCTAATAATTCCACATTGATACTAATGTATATAGTTTCTTTTATATTAATGGGGAACATACATAGAGAAGTTTTTTATATGATTAAGGATCCAAATACCATTTTCCATTAAATAAAAAATAGAATTCAATGATATGTTTAATGTGTTTTCTAATATAATGTGTTTTTTCTTATAACATTTTATGTTCTATAAGGTTTTTAGATAATATAAGTTAAATTATTGAATAATCAAACATATAATTACTTCTATACATGATGATGTTACCAATCCTAATGAATAACACATGATGGATGTTGTAACATTGGAATTATTATGTGATTAGAAACATGTGGGTGAAAAATCCTGTTTTAGCATCATTTTCATAAGTAAATTTATCAAGGAAAGAATCAATTGTATAAATTTTTAGGTTGGATCGAATAAATTTGGATATCCTTTTTATCCCATTAATTTAGTTTTCATTAGTTACATTGGGGTCACATTGTTAATACATGTTCAAGTTGATATAGATATGTGGCATAATTTCATGCCTACATTTGGAATGATATTAGGTTAATGTTATGATAAACATTCTCCAATTTTTCTAAAAAAATAAATGTTGAATCATTGATTTACATTTCATAATCCCTTATAGAGTTAGTTTATTTTAGAGGATTACAATAATAAATTAGTATTAATGGTCCTCAAAAAATAATATGGGGTCTTCCAGAAAATTATGTCAAAGCATAATATTAGGGATTTTGGGAGGAAAACAATCTAGCAACCACCAGCTACATTTGTACAAATTATAGACCAAGAGAGATATAAATATTTCATTATCCATCACAATGAGGAATCATTTCATATTAATTTTAGTTGATAATTTTTTTTAATTTTTAATTTTATCTACATTGATTCAGAATTATCGATTTGTCTAATTTAAATTGAGTTCTCAAAACAGTATATGTGCATCAAAAACATTATATCCCTTAAATTAGTGATCGTGTATAATTTAATCCAAAATTAAATTGGATGTATTTTAAATCTATAGGAAAAATCTCTGTGATATGAAAAAACATATAGTCTATTTTTTATATGTAGATTGATGATTCAATTTCTAAAGACACATTCAACTTATATCATGTGTTGTGGAAGGAGCATCATGTGAATAAATTGGGAAAACTTGTAAATTAAAACAATTAGGAAGTATGGGAGTTATGTGTAATTATGAAATAATATTAATTTATTTATACTTTATAACAGTATTATAGAAAAAAAATTAGTTATATTGTTATGATTTTTTTGTGGTTTGGAGACAATAATTGACATAAACTAAACTTAAATAAACAAATTAGTATAATTGGATCTAACAATGAAATATGGTCCTCGTAGAGGTTATTGTTTGAAATATTTACCTCAATAGTATTTTGATAAAAAAAGTATCAAGTAGATAAATATGGGATGATAAAAGTCGTACACAAATAGATAGATATTTTAAAGGATATTATTTTATAGTATGGTTTAGAGGATGAGTATACATTAAATGATAAGTGTGAAATAATACTACAATATCCATAATTACATGAAGAGACACATAACCCAACAATCATTGAGGTTATACATTAAACAAAACCATGTTCTATATTCAATGAATTTTTTTTTTCACAACTCATTATGTATATTAAAAATTATAAATATTTTAATAAATTTATATTTTTTTAATTCTATGAAGAATAATTATTTTGGACTTATATAAATCAACATCCATGCATTTCCTTGTTGTGAGGGGTACGATGTATAATATCCCATGAAACATTGTATAAAAAATAAAACCTAACAGATCATAGGAGAGTGTTGATTTATGTAGATCCCGATCCAGGTATTGAGTTTCTAGATTTAATGATGATCTAGATGTTTCAGGTTAGATAATGTTATTATAACTTTCATAGCATGCTCATTTAATCCTATAATGATACGTGTTCCATGTTCTTAAAAATATTTCTCAAACTAAAACCATTAATTGTTTATGAAAATAAGTATAAAAAATGTTATTCTGTTACAAATACTCAAAATTAATGGAAAAAAGATGGTTGAGGTCAAGAAAATATAATGGAAAATCCAAGATATGAGAAGGAACTTCTGAGAGTACCTTCACCCCACCAGTTACACTGCCTCGTATATTGACTTTATAAGTTCATGAGGATAGAGCATAAAAATATAAAAATATTTCCTACATTGAATATGTTGAATATGTATTTGGGGAGGAAATTACAGATGTTTTTGGACTCAATATTAGAAATTAGATTTTCAAGATTCAATAGTTGGGAGTCATAGATGTGATTATATAAACATGGAACAATTTAATGAAAAAAATTTCCAAAATATATCTACTATATTCTTTATAGTTAATATATATAATTATTTTAAAAAAATTATATATTACAATTACATAAATTGAAAACCATGTGATGAAGTATTTGGACGCGTTATTCTTTCCATCATTTAAGTAGATAAAACATAATTTAAATTGATGAAATTAAAAAAATGAACTAAGAGATGAAATTTAATAGAAAATAATATATTATGAACTCATATTCATTATCATAATGTAGGGTTGAAACACTATAATCTATTGATATAAAATATTATTTTATTTTTTTAATTATATATTTTGATTTCTTAAGGAAACACTATATTTTTATCTCACAGAATTGTAGATACACAATATATTAAATTTTTTAATTCAAATAATTGATTTCAACTAGATCAACAACACTATATGTTTATTTTAAATTTTTAATGCAATGAAATCATGATTTTATAGACAAAAATCAAATAATACATTGTTTTTCTGTTTTAAAGAGAATATTTGTTTTATGGAGTGTTCTATGAATAACATCTAAATAATGGTATGTGGTTGATCACTAAACACCCATGCAACATTATAATTTTTATTCCAAAAAAGAAATATGTCTATATAAGGGTAATAACACCCTTACAATGGGTGGACAGAAATACTGGAGACTAAGGGAATCACCCCTAATCAAGTTCAACCCCTTCAGTTTGAGGTGGGAGACATTATTAAAACACAAAACTGGATTCCCAAGGACCACAAGAGAGGCCAGGTAATCCCTCACATTGTTCCGCTCACGCAATGTGTGGGAGACTCTGACGTTGTTGCTAAAGAGGGCTTTGTATTTTCTAATTGTATAAGTCATGGACCAAGGGGTAGTTCCTCTCGCATGAAATGCATCATGAAAAAACAAAGAGTCTATTTCCATCTTCGCAATGCTATGGTCCCTATGATTATGTATGGACAACCCTGTGAGAATCGTAAGAGCCTTCACTCAAACATAATATTCATAACCATAGTGGATCATGAAATACAACACCACACTCACTCTATATTTCCGAAGAACCCTTTAAATCTTCAAATATTTAATTCTTTAAGGTAATAACATTGTAATTTAAACTTTTTTTAAAAAAATATTTTATATATTTTTTTATTAATAAAATAATTGTCAGTATTATATGTACTCAATATATGATGTAAATTTGTTTTGAGTTAAGTGAAAATTGTACATGTTTTATCGATGTTAGTCAACATGATGTCGGAATGATTATATATTTTGATTATCACCTATTATAGTTTATGACAATAATTATACATAAGGGATGTGTAGTATTAGTATAATAATTATTACAACCATTTTTCTTAAAATTTTATTCATGTGTTATTGGAAATATATTAGTTGAATTTTTATTTTAAAAATATATTATTAATTTCCACCCTTTTATTTGTTTTCAGCCTTATATCCTGATAAATGTATCTTAAACCCATGATATATGTTCAACCCCTAATGAGTGATGATACAGTGTTAACGATCCTTCCCCACTGTTTGTTTTTCATGATGATGACAACAGTGTGAATTTTTTGATTGAGGATGTTTCATCTAGGAGTAGTAGAAAAAGAATAATGACAAAAGACATTATTAAATGGGAAAAATTATTAAATATATCCATATCCGCATGATTCTTCTATAGACATAATCCAAACATCTAGATATATTTACTAATCTCACATCTCATGTGAGTTCCTCAATATTCGTATTGTTACTGCAATTTTTATATCATTTCAAAGGGTGTTTTTTCAATCCAAATTTGACAATGCATTTATTTCCAATATATCACTAATTTATTTCTTTTAGGGTTTATTATGAGTATCTTTAAACTACAAAACATTATGTTATGGACCTATAAATAATGACCAATTTTTACTATTTCACATAAGGTGGTATCAGGATGTGTTATGCTTCACATATTCTTCTAGAGCGAATAACATGACTAAAAAAACTCATACTCATGAGATATTAATACTCAAGGAAAAAATGATAAAATTGCGAGAGAAAATTGATTCATGGATCCTTTTAACTATATATTTAATGATACATTATGACATTTTGGGATGCAGTTCTCCCCTTATAGTGAGTCGATTTGTGTATTAGGGTTTTTTTATTAATTTTATGTATTATTACATTTTTCCAAATTTTTTGTACTATATTCATTATTTTGTTCCCTTATGTCCAAAAATTATAGGTTAAAATTGATAGATACTAAGAAACAATGAAACCTTACCCAAAATGGGTGAAGTTTCAATAATAGCCTTATTGTGTTTTAGGCAACTGCATTGATATTAGTTACCCATAAAATGGTAATACACATCCATGAATAACTCCTCATCATTCTCATTTTGTTTATTAATGTATTTTTATGAGTTTTTAAAAATGGTTTGATCGTTGTTTCGATCAATTTCATATCCATGATGGATTCCCATACATTCACATTTGATTCAGTCAAAGGCATTACAATGAATGATTTTGTAAATAATAATCGAGATGCATACACCATATTTAAACAAAATTATCAAAGTATTAATTCGAAATTGAATATTAATGATATTTAATTGTTGTTTTATGTTGAAAATTATGAGAGGTTGGATGATCTCAATATGTTATTTTTTTTTCTAATAGATTCATTACACAACCCGGATTGAGAAAACAAGCTCGTATTGTTTTGAAATTTTTGAGATATACCATGATACATGTGTGATGTGTATTAATCAACTAAACCTAAATATAGAACATGATTTTCTGGTATAATTGAATGTTCATTTTTACAATATAAAAGTGTCATTTTTTAAAAAACATGTTCCACATTTTCTTTAATTGTGAAAATGATCTCAATTAATTTTCATAAGTTAGGACAATGAAAAATGACTAACTTTTAGTATATTGTATTTGACCTCACTTCACGATGATATATTATGTGGCACGTATGACACTAAGTTCATATTTTCATCATAATGGTTTCATTTTAGTTTAAAAGATGTGTCACATTGTCAAAACCCATAAACTAAGTTCAGATTATTTTAAAACATTAATAAAAACATCCATGTTTCATTTTTTGATGTGGAGGAAATGATATCCTATCAATTAATCACACTATATTCCTTGTACGAGTTAATGTTTTTTTCAATATAAAAGTGACATTTTATTCTAAAAAACACATCACATTAAAAACATAGAAAATAAAAATGAATTATCCTAAAAAATTAAAAAATTAATTTATAATTCATGTGTTATGTATAAGAATAGACCATATTCCAATATAACACGTGATTTTAATGCTATTCATCATATTGCATATTTTCACTATGAAAAGAAATTTTAGTTTAAAAGACACCACATAACCAAAACGTTGGATTAACATCAAATTTTCTTGAAATATTAATAAAATGTTATAAACTTATTTCAATGTGTAAAAATCAACTAAACATTAATTTGTAAGATGGTATGGCTGTTATGGCTCAAAATGCCTGTTTTCACATTAATAGTGTCATTTTGGTCTAAATCTCACATCACATAGAAAAAATAATAAAAAATCTATAATTTGTAGTGAAATTTTGAAAAATTATCCTTATTTAAAATGTGATATATCATAAACAACACCATTTAAATCCAACACATGATGTGAGTTTTGTGATTCAAAGTGCGTGTTATCCAAATAAAAGTGTCATTTTATTTAAGAACATATTTCACCTAAACAAAACTGAATTTTTTTTTGGATTGTATGGATAATTATTGTAAATTATACATAATTCATTTTTTATTTATAGGAATAGATATCATGTCAATACAATAAATGATGTAGTCGGTATGTCTCAATGTGTGTACTTCATGTTAAAAGTGCCATTTTAGTCTAAAATGAACATAACAAAGACAAATTTAGAAAACAAATACATGGGTTATCTTGAAACATTATAACTATAATACACAATTCATTATTTATTGTAGTAATAAACCTCATAATAATCTAACACACGATCGGTCTAGTATGGCACATAAGGTGTGTTTTAAATAGAAAAGTTTCATTTTAGTTTACAACTCAGATCACATTTCAATTTTTAGGAAATAATCTCTAATTATATAGATATTTTTGTAAAATTATCCTTAATTATTTTATTGTTTTTAATAATCAACCACATATGAATATGAAACATGATGTGGCCAGTAGGACTGAAATTGTGTGATTTCAGATTAAATTTAGATTTTAGTCAAAAATTCACATCAAATATATAAAAAAATAAAATGATTTTATATTATATTGATACATTATAAAAATTATCAATAATTCATGTGTGATGTATATGAATAGACATCACATAAATCTAACATATTGTGTGGCCGATATTCATGAAAGTTCATTTTTTAGTTTAACATTATCATTTCAGTTTAAAACCCTTCTCTCAAAGCCAAAAGAAGAAAATAATCATTAATTAACATTAATGTTTATAAAAATTGTTCGATAATTCATTTGTGACATGAAGGAATTTATCCCACGTAAATCTAATAGGAGATGTGGATGGTTTGAATCAAATTTCATATTTTCATATTAAATGTTTCATTTTAGTCAATGATTTTTGTCACTTATTTAAGCCATGATTTGTTTTGAATAAAATAATTTTAAAAATTGTCCATAATTTATTTTTATGTGTTGTTCTTGATAATACATCAATCAAACACACTATGTTCCCACTATGACTAAAAGTGTGTGTTTTCAACTTAAAAGTTTCATGTTACTTTAAAACACGCACCCCAAAGCCAAAATTTGGAAAACAAGCTCATATTGACTTGATACCATAGAGAAAATATCAATAATTAATTTGTGAAAGGTGTGAATTAACTTAAAATCAATCGAAAACGTGATATTCATTGTATGTACCATTGTGTATTTTCACATTAAAAGTTCCTATTTTTTCATGCATTTAAAAATTTAAAAAATACGTCATATATTTTTGATACATTTGATAAAACGATCCACAGATCAAGTTTGATGGGTAGGAATTGACATTATGTCAATTGTTTGCATGATTTGGTGGGTATGGATCAAGAGTGTGTGTATTCAATATAAAATGGTTATTTTAGTTTCAAACACACATAACATATCCAATGCAAGGAAAATTATCTCGTATTGTATTGGTACATTAGAAAAATAAAACATATATAATTGTTTATATGTTGGAATCAACTAAAGAATAATTTTCCTCTTAATGAGACATGTATGACACAAAGTACTTGTTTTCCACATAAATAATTTCATTTTACACAAAAATGTAGATTACATAACCAAAACCATGAAAATAAACTCGGATGGTCATGAAACATTTGGAAAATTATCCATAATCTTTTTGTGATGTATAGGAATAAACCTCACATCAATCAGATACAATATTTTCCTAATAGGACAGAAAGTGTATTTTTTTAATATAAATGTTTCATTTTAGTCTAAAACCAATTCCACATATAGAAACTAAACAAACTACCTCAAATTTTCCTGACACAATATTAAAAGGATCCATAATTAGTATGTGAAATCCAAGTATTGACCCCACATCAATCTAATTCATGATTTTTAGGTATGCCTCCAATTATGTTATTTCAAATTAAATGTGTCAGTTTAGTTAAAAACATGTCTCAAATAAATAAAATAGAGAAAAAAACTCATACTATTTTGATATGTTCACAAAAAATATCAAAATTTTATTTTTGACAATTATATATCAGTCACACTTCAATCGGACCCCTGAGGTGCCCAATGTTTCAAAAACTCGGTATTTTCACATTAAAATAACATATACATTTAATTATATAATTATCAAAATCTATTTAATTAATTCATATCATTAATAATAGATAATTTATATATAATATATGGTAATTAACCATATAAATAGTATATATTTTTAATTAACAATATAACTATAAATTCATAATATAATTAATAATTAATTGTGTAATTAACTTTTATTATTTATTATTTAATTATAAATTTAATCATTATTATTATAATATCTGGAATAATTAATATTATCATTAATATATTAAGTATTTATTTATAAAATATATCATATGTTGATTATATAACATTTATCTATAATTTAATATATACTGTTACTAAAATAAATGAACATTTTATTACAGATATAAGCTTTTGTAATAAGGTAGATCATTATACAAAATTCCTCTATATGGGTTTTGATTTTTTATATTGGGTTGTATTTTTTCTATTTAATAGTAAATATCCCAAAAAGTGTAATAATATTGTATGTAAATTTGGAATTGAAATTATGGTATATTTTAATATTTGTATTCTAGTTTTTTCTCTAATATTTTTATTATTATCTGGTTATTTGTATTATAATCTGGTTGCTTAAACTTATTTTCTTTCATAGGGTTCTTACAAGGACATCGATTCATAGTATTTGTGATGGCCTTTATAATTTTTAGAGAATAGTTTAACAAATACCACCTTTATTGGCACTGATAATGTAGGACATTATCATCATTGATGAACGTTTAGAATTTTTTGGGATTCTAAAAAATATCAATCCTTTTTTTTAGTGGAAATTTCCATTTCTAGTGCTGGTATTGATAGTTTTTGAAGTAATTTTTGAGGATTAATTTAGTTACAAAATTGGAACATATTATCTCATGATTATGTGATTTTTTGACATAGGGTTTGTTTCTCATATGTGTTTTGTTAATCATCATATTTTTTTGGAATGGTATTTTTCTCTGTGTGACCTTATAAGAACATTTTAATTTTTTATGATATTTTGTGTATATTTTATTTTATGGTTTTTTTGGATAAGTGGTTTTTTTATTTTCTTGGATAAAATATGTTAATGTATTCTATAATTTTTGTTTCGTACTACTATTCAAATGATGACCAATTTAATGTGAGATTTTAGTGTCAAACTTGAAATCACTAATTTTCCAAGGGGTGTTCTATCATAGATTGTTTATCAAATAATATATTTTTTATTGAATATTTGAGATAAATTTTATTACTTTTTCATAAAATATTGTACATGAAAATTATTAATTTATTAAAATTCTTATGATTTCAAAGTGAATTAATGAAAATACACTTACATCATATTTATATTGTAATTCATGTGTCATTATAATTTTTTTCACCCACGTGAATTTTCATTGTCTGTTTTTATTACACATATATATTACACTTAGAATTCACTAGTAGATAATATTACAACAAAAATAACTTTTCAACTAGGCTAGTATACATTTAAATAAATATTTTATTTATGTATTATGAAACTTTTTTAAATTAAAATAATTTTGTTTTTTTGGACTATTTGAATAAATGATTTAAATGGGGTATTATAATAAACGTTTCATAAATATAAAAATAATTTGATATTTTTATTGTGATGAATACTGAAAAGATCTCTTATTTATTTATAAAAAAATTTAATGTTCTGGGTAATATTTTTGATAATGATATTTTTAGCGTTGTTTTGATTTAGAGATTTTATGTACTAATCATGCTAAAATTCTATTATTTCTTAGGATCCTAGAAACCTTCATTTTTCATTTGTATGTTCTGATTTTGGGATATGATTTAAAATTCATGTACTACTAGTAATTTTTCATCACCTCATGGTGTGGTGTGGTATGCCATATAGAAAAGAAGCTTGTAAAACACATGGTATTCAATATACAGAACACCACCATGAGAATCCTATCCCCTATCCTCTTATAGTTTGTCTAAGCTATCAAGGGTATCATTTTTGGTATTGGTCTTTTCCAATGGTGTTTTAAATGAATGTATTTTTTGTTCTATAAAGTGAAAGTGTCTTTATATTGTGAAATTTGGATGGTTAACATCACATTTTTTGGGTAGGGAATCCAAGAAAACGAGTAAATCCACTCGATAAATTTGGAATATCAGAAAATATATTAATATACATCTTAATGAAAAAAATAAAAAGGCCAAAATTAAAGCACTGGATATATTGAAGGATAGGTGTAAAAAAAATTATTTTGTTACAAAATGCATTGTTGTGTCAATATATATTCAATAGGAATGTTCTATTTCTATGAAAGTTTACAGTTTTTATAGAAAAATAGTTTAATTATGAAAAAGAGAGAGTGAAATTGATTTGTAATATGAAAAAGTTCGATCTAAAAGGGAAAAAAGTAAAAAAATGAGAAGGGGAACAATATATAATTTTATTAGTTCCATGTTGGACCTATTATCAGGTAATGAAAACCACCTCTGAGGTGTTTATTATACATTTAAAAACCCTAATACAAGAGACTCGAATGATGTAAAAGGGTCATAGATAATATTTTATTTTGTAATACCAGCTAAACTAGGTGGTGTCGTTGAGAGTCCTTGTGTGGATTTAACAAATTAAGTTACTAAATGAAATAATATAATTCACCCAAAGTGTAAATTGACATATATTAGAAAAAAGAAATTATATCCTCTTATAAAGCTCGGCCTCAATACGAAGATTTTCTTATGGCTGTAAATAGTGAATCTGTTACCTCGTCTTCCAACATTGTGCAAGTGATATTACCATTCCATGAATCAAAAATGTACTATAATATCCACCAGATTAAAAATATTAGGGAAATAAATGATGTATCATGTGTCAAAAATTCGAATAAGTTGTGGTACATGCCTTTAATACAAGATTCTTCACCTACATTCCTCTTGACTTTTTTCTAAAACAACTATTGTTTTCACTCTCAATTTCATTAAATTAAATTATTCTCAACACCAAATTATTGAGTATATTTTAAAAAAAATGTGAAATGACTCAAATAACATGATTAATATGTATGATGTAGGATGTGTGGATGAAATTGATTTAATTGAAAGTTTAATATCAATATGAGAAACCCTCAATGGGTTATGTGACTACTTATGATCGGCTCAAAGAACAACTGTGGATACCTTGAATCTATGAGAAAAAAGAAACTCAAAAAGCTATTTTAATTTTAGATATTCTTTATGAACTCGGATACAACATTTTATAATGAGAACCTCTATAAGTTTATCGCACCCATATGAAGGATGAGATATCACTATCTTAAACATGATGATTTTCGATTACCAGAAGTTGGATGTCTTCTTATGGGATGACATGGTTGTTCTATATATTTTGGATGGGGTCTTTGAACACTCTAAAATCTATATAAGTTTAATTATTGTAATCTACTTAATACTGGTTAATTTAATAGATATATGAATATATTTCTCAGTTTTTGGTGGAAATTGACTGACTACCTTAGAAACTCAATAAATTAGAGGTAGGAACCATTTCTAACATATAATTTATAAAATATAACAATAAACAACAATTGATGTTTATTAATCTATATTAATTTTTTATCTTAATTTTTTTATAAAATAATGAATTTATGTGTTCTCTAGTTGATGAATGATGTAACTCAAAACCATAGAATGTTTTGTTCCCATTATTTATTTCTTCTTTATTCATTTTTTATGAATATTTTTTTATCAGTTTTTTAAATGGTTGAGTGAAAGGTTTGATATAATTGAGATAGTTAGGGTACAAAATAATACCTTGTTCATGTTCTTGAATACATAAGGATGCTATTCTAGTTTTATATTGTAACACATAATCATCGACGTGTGTGATCATATAGAGAATGCAGTCTTGATCATCCTTTGATTGTACCAAGGTATGATCCCCAAAAAGACGTATTAGAGGTTCATCAGACTCACTCATCTATACAGGAAACATTATCACTTAAATTAGAGTCATATTAATTTTAGTTTGTTATGTTATCTTCCTAAACTCTGAAAACAGAAGAAGAAACTGTTTGAAACAGTATGTTCTATAGAACTGACTATGTATTATGATGAATGATGACCAAAGAATATCTTATCTAGAAGGATCTGGATCTTTTTTTGGGTGGTGAGAATCTGGAAAATATAAAAAATTCATGGAAATATATATATGTAAATGACTTATGATTTGAAAAGATGTTAGTAGCATAAAATTTATCTTTCAACATATTTGAAAAAAAGTCTATGGATGAACTAATGTTGATAATTGAATAAATAATTGAAAAACTAATGACATTGAACATGGTGCCTATAATTAAAATGGATTCTAAATGTTTTTATCTAAAAGAATACTACAATAATATCATTTTTATGATTTAAACATGATCTAGAGCCAACTCAAAATGGTTAAAGTTATATTCATGGAAGATATATGGGAAATATTGATACTCTCATATCTATTGGAAACCTGGGAAGTAATGTTTACTATGGTTAGAAATTACTCTACAAAGAATGATCGAGTGTTATAAAATACATTATTCCAAATCCCAAAAACTCAATAAATTACATGATTATGATCCTTCAAGAAATTATTTAATGAATTATGGAAGGTGATTATCTCCCCAGATATGGAAATGTTTTGGAAACATCGAGAGTCACGTGAAATAATTTTTCAGATAATGAAAAGTAAAACATTGAAGATAAAGAAAAATATGAAAATGGACATAGTGATATACATGGTTTTAGAAAATCCAAATGTCTCTAGAGTGGTAAAATCAATTCATTAAAAAATTTAGATTAATAATTATAAGGATATCATAGATTCAACACACACAAAACCTAGCTCAAATAAGAAAATAATAAAGTCATGCATAGTGGTTCCAACGAAATTGTGGGAATCTTGGATATGATTAGGGGAATTTTCTAAACTAAGTAATTCTCCAAAAGAATCTTCTCTAAGTTAAAAATCTATTAACAAAATGGAAGATGGTAGTAACCTTATACTCTATATAGGTATCCTAGTGGGGTCAAAGGTGGTTGAATATTATGCATTATTCCATTAAAATTTGGATCAAAGGTGCATCGAACAATATGAATCTAGAATCACAGGGAAAGACTATTTTCAAGATGATGAATCATTATAAGTTATCATAATGTGAGATGGATATTTTAGATGAAGAATGGTAGAATCTTATGACAAAAAAAAGTGAGACACATTCTAGTTATTCTTAATAACATCATCTCTATGACAAAACTAGATTATTAAGGCTATGAAATGATCTTTTACAATAGATTCTAGAAGCTGAAACTATGATCATTCGTTTAGTTATGAGAATTATGTAATAAGAAAATTTATTATATAATATGATTAGATGGATTTGAAATGCTTGTAATTTCATCATCTGAATATCTAGTTATTGGGAATTGTAGGTTGGGGCACCTTAGTGAGAAGAACATGAAGGTTTTACATTTTAATGATATTTAGAATATTGAGCAAAGAAGATTCATTTGTTGTGAGACATCTGTGTCTGTAACATAGTTGAAATTTCCATTAAACTAGAATGAACAAAACCCGTAATCCTGAATGTCATATCTTTTTTAATCTAATGTATTTAGGGAATACTTGGTTAAATCTAATTAAGGAACCCTTTTCATCAACACGTTAATTGGCGACGTGATATGAATGTATGTGTTTCTTCCATAAACATAAAACAATTGTTTTTTAATAATTTTTATGGTGGAATGTGATAGAGGAGTTAAAATGTAGCTATATGTTAATGTGAATTAGGTCAAAAAATATTGATGAGCATAGTAGAAGATAATTCAATAATTTTCATCCGATGAACTGGAACCAGTTTAAGATAACGATAAACAAATCTCTATACAAGAAATGAGATTTATAGATAATGAGACAAAATTTTACTAACATTGAATGATTAATCTTTGTCAACTCGAAAATTCCAATGTCTGTTTGGGTGGAATTTTTAAACATGAAAACACACTTAGCCAAAAATGGCATTTCATCTACTACACGAAAACATCTAAAGAATGTTCTATGGTCTGGTAAACCACCATAATATTTGTGAATGAAAACCATAATCTGATTATCTTATACATTAATTAATTAAATGTATAGGGAAAACATATAAGAAAATTATAATGAATATTTTACTATTTTCCATAATAAATAAGATTTTTTTCAATCATTGGAATGTTAAAAAACTCAAAATCATTAGTTTTAAAAATATTATCTTAATTGAGAATATCCTCTGGAATGATCAGAACATGGATTAATCAAAATTTGATGAAAAAAAATTATTAATATACATGTTGACCTATATAAAATAACTAGAAGATTACATGTTCTTGTGAATACATATATCCCCATATAAACATTGGAAATTCAAGAAGAAGACATGTTAGAATTAAGAATATCTATAGAATCTTAAGGTATAGCACTATAATTTGAGAAGATGATAGTTTTTGCATCTTAAAATAACGAACTAGAAATGGATTAATCCCAAAAAGAGTTGAAAATATCTTATATGGTCACAAAAATAATCAATAGGTATGAGATTGATATGGATTTATTACATCTAATGAAAAAAGGAAAACCCAAATTCCTCGAAAAGTATCCTTGATCACTTACTTGAATTTATGGGAATCATATATAGAGAATTTAATTAAATATAGTATGGAAATTGGGTGTAGGAAAAACATATAGAAGAAACATCAGTGCTACAAAATAAATTAGTTTTACTTTTTGAATGGGGGGAGATAATGGATGCATACAAAATAATGTGTGGTTAGTGTTGAATGTATTATAGAAAAAGGATGAAATTTATTTCCCATAAATATTTTCATTGGAAGTTAAGTTTATTACTATCTATATGGTAATGGGACTTTTTGACTACGATGTTTTACACTTGGAGAAGATGGATTTCAAGAATATTGTCATTCCTGGTGGCTTAGATGATGAAATATATATGAATAATCCAAAGGATTTTGTAAAATATTTGATGAAGGTCCTTGTTTGTACATTAAAATGAACACTCTCTAACTTAAAATAGTAATTTCATCCATGGAAGTATATTTTAGGCTCTTTTGGGAATGAAGAAGGTTTCATATGATGAGACTCTGATTAATGTTGATCTTGGAAGTTCTAGGATGATGGGTATTATTTAATAATCCTACTATATATTGAATACATGAAACAAATGTATCTCAAATGTTCATGGATTCCATAGATGATGTTTAATTAAATAAGATTATTTTAAATGGATGATCTTGGCAAATCGAAAAAAATATTGAGGAATAGAATATATATGGATATGAAAATCGAAACTCATTCTTTATCTAGGGTAGAATACACTCAAAATATTATCAAGAAATTTTTTTAATAGGATGCAATTTTTTATTGAACCTCCTTTCAAGAAACATCATGTTATCCAAGGCATGTACTCCAGTATTGAATACGTCAGACATTCAATCAATATGGATTCTTTGGAAGAATTTCATATTTTTATGTCAAATTGGAAAATTCCATTAGTGAGTGCAATTAGAAGAAACCCTGGATATCCAATTCTAAATATCATAAAATGTACGATCCATACCTATAATATATAAACCATTTACCATGTACCCAATTATTTAAAACATTTCATTCCTTTATATATAAAAAATTATTTTTTCATATTAATTAATAAGAATAAAATCTTGTTAGAATGAGATACAGAAATCAAATTCCTATTGTTGGAAGTAATATAATAAATGTTATCAAATTTCAGTTTTAATCCACAATGTTAACTATGATCATAAATAAAGACTTCCAAAGAATGAAAATATTTACCCATTACCAACAAAAAGATATACATTGCCATTTTTTATTCCCTTCTATCTACGAGCCAGTTTTTGTTATAAAAAAATGTGTGACACACACCAATTATCAAATACCGATGAGCCATAAATAATGAAATTTATCACCATAATACTCACATTAAGATGCTTAAAATGATTCTCTTTGAGAACTCTTCACAACATACCAATTTGTAAAATATTTAGGTCATATCTATAAGAGATCTCAAAATTATTAAATTTATGTATTCAATAATGTAAAATAATTATATATCACTATTTCAGTATCATGGTTTTTATATTATCATCTTGTACTTTAATATAAATTACTCCCCCGAAAAATGATGACCCCACAAATCATATTCTTTTAGTGAGATAGGATCCATATTTCACTATGAAACTGTCAGATTTTTCTTGAAACTCATCACTTTAGTTATTTATGGATCTAATCATGCTAAGCATAATAATTTATATTCCTAGATATTAGAGTTGAAAATTAATTATCCATACCATCATTTAAAAAATACTCGTCTCTATTCCTCATTAATCCCAACGATTAGGGTTTCCTTGTTCTGTGTCTCCCAGTGCTCATAATGGGATGTTGCTACCTAGCCCCTAGTTTTAACCATAGTCAACGCACCCTATAAATACATTGTTGTACCTCTCGTACCCCTCGTGGTTTAATTTTCATGATCACAATCACTCTCTTATTTATCTAATTTTTTTAAGTGTTTTTGGATGATAGGTTGCCAAGGAATTGGGCCAAGAAAGCAAGAAGCCAAAAGTGGACTGATTTTCAGTCCACTGGCCAACCGGTGGACGACCACCGGCCAGCCGATAGAGGCCTGGACAGACAGCATCCCTCTGTCCAGACCACCGGCCAGCCGGTGTCCCACCACCGGCCAGCCGGTGGCACCCAGACAGAATAGTTTCAGCCACTGCCTCAGCACCGGCCAACCGGTGGCCTCCTCACCGGCCCGCCGGTGGTGCCTGAGCCCGAAGGCCTCTCCTTTTTCAAAGCACCAGCCAACCGGTGGCCTAGCACCGGTCAGCCGGTGGAGCCAGTCAAACTAGCCGTTGGGCTTTTACCAGGCTTGTCCACTTGACTCCCAACGGCTCCGAAGGCCTCTCCAATGGCTCCGAAGCCTCCCAAAGGCCATTTGAGGGTTCCCCCTCTATAAATAAAGGACTAGGAAGCCCCAGAACACCAACCAAGCCATAAGGAATCCCACGGGAACATTTTTGATCATTTGGAGAACCTCTGGCGCATTCCTCCAAGGAACCCTCAATTGCTCCAACTCAATTCCACATCCAAGGATCACCATCAAAGAAGCTTGGGAGAGCTCTTCATCAACCCCATCAATCCTTTGGCGGCCAAGGCTTCTCCCCATTACGGTTTTTCATTGTTTTATTATTTTGAGCTTTAATTTGGGTTTGTTCCTACAAACCCCATCTCTTTCTCTCATCCTCTCTTTTGGGTTTTCACACCACCATCAAGGTGTGAAGAGGTTAGTCAAGCCTTTCCTTTAAAAGGATTGAGACATAGGTGAGCTAGCCTTCACCTGTAAGAAGGCTAGTGGGTTCTTGCTCAACCATTAAAAGCAAGTGGGTTCTTGCTCAACCAAAAAAAGCAAGCTGTAATAGGCTCTAGACTAACCTTAAATTCTATTGGGTTTCTTGCTAAAACCATTAAAAAGCAAGCGGTAGTAAATCTCTCAACGGTTGAGTTGGGAGCGAGACGTAGGCTTTGGGTTAAGCCGAACTCCGTTATCAAGTTGTGTGTATTGCCTATTTTATTTCCGCTGCACTTTTAACTTTGATTTTAAAATGTTAATTTATTTTTAAAAGGCAATTCACCCCCCTCTTGCCATCACTTCTCCGCCCAAAAATTGGTATCAGAGGCAAAATTTGAGTAATACCCTAACCGGTTTCAAATTCAAGATCTTTTTTTGATGGCTTCAACTTCTTTCGCCCCCGAAGGCTATTCTTTGGGTCGTGCTCCATTTTTTGATGGAACTGACTATAACTATTGGAAAACCCACATGACCAATTTTCTTAGAAGCATATGTTATCCTATTTATAAAATTGTCATGCATGGTTATTCTCTTTCTTCTCCCGATGAATCCAAATGGACTCAAGCCGATATTAAAAATTTCGAGCTTGATGGCTATGCCATGAATGCTCTACAAGGCGGCCTTGATCGTAATGAGTTCAATCGAGTTTCCACATGCACCTCATCTCATGAAATTTGGAAACTTTTGGAGGTTACCCATGAGGGGACCAACAAAGTCAAGGATACTCGATTGGATATGTACCGACAAGATTTTGAGTCTTTTACCATGCATCCATCCGAATCAATTTCTGAAATGTTTACACGCTTTACTGACGTTTGCAATGGTAGCAAATCTCTTGGAGATGATGTGTCTGCAGAAATGATGGTCTAGAAGATCCTTTGGATCTTACCAAGAACATGGGCACCAAAGGTCACGGAAATTCAAGAAGCAAAAGACATCAAGAACATGCCGGTCGAAGAGCTCATCGGATCCCTCATGACCTACGAGATCACCATGAGGAGGCAAGCTGAAAAGGAAGGAAAACCAATCAAAGTTCCAAAGAACATCGCCTTCAAAGTTCAACAAGAAGAAAGCTCATCCTCCTCATCGTCTTCCTCTTCAATCGGCGATTCTGAAATGGAGAATCTTGCCCGCAAAATGCACAAATTCATGAAGAAGCACAAGAAGAAGAAATCCCGCAAGGCTCGAAAGTAAAAACATGACGAAAAATCCGAGCATGAGGTAACATGTTACGGGTGTGGCAAGAAAGGCCATTACAAGCACGATTGTCCACTCAACAAGAAAAAGGCCAAGCAAAAGGAAAAGAAGAAGGCATTCAAGGCCACATGGAGTGATAGCTCCACATCCTCCTCCTCCTCCTCCTCATGTGGCAACGGTAAAAAATGCCTAATGGCATTTCATGAGGTAACCTATTCCGACTCCTCTTCCTCTTGTTCTTCAAATTCATTCAATCATTTATCCTATGAGGATCTCCAACATGCTAGAGATCAATTGGAGGAAGGTTTTCACGAACTTTCTTCCAAATTTATTGCTTTAAAAAAGAATTTCAAAAAACTCTCTTCTGAAAAGGAACAAATTCTCAAAGAAAAGGAAGAGTTGTCCCTCAAGATCCAAAACCTTCCCGATGTTGAGTCTATGGAATCAACAATCAAAGATTTAAGGAATCACTAGCTAATTTCACCCAAGGTGAACAAAATTTGACCAAATTGCTAGGTTCCCAACGCATATCTAGAACCACCCAAGGGCTTGGCTATTCCAGGCAAGCTTCCTCTTCCCATTCTCCAACTATTTTTGTAAGGGGGAGCTCCCAATATAAATTTTTCAATTATTGTAAAAAACCCGGGCACTTAATTTATGAGTGCGATTTCAAAAATGCCCGGTATGCAAGGCCCAAAACCATATCTTTTTATGATGAATTTTATAGGAGAAGACCCGCCACTAGACAAGTTTGGATTGAAAAGTCCCTTTTAGCGAGTCTCACCGGACCAAAACTTGTCTCGGTTTCAAAAACCTCTCCCCGGTGATTTTTTGTTTTTATTTAGGGTGATTTAGGATCGTTTTAACCTTTTTGAGTTTTTCAATTCAAAATTTCAATTCAAAAATTTCAATTCAAATTTTCAATTCAAAATTTTCAATTTAAATTTTCAATTAAAAACCTTCAATTTAAAAACCTTCAATTTAAAAACCTTCAATTCAAAACATTCATTTCAAAACTTTCATTTCAAAAATTTATCTTAAAAATCTTCAATTCAAAACTTTCAATTCAAAACATTCAATTCAAATTTCAAAAATTTCAATTGGTTTAAAATCTCTATCTTGTTTTTCAACCTTTCCCTCAATCAAGTTTTATGCCCCGTGCTATTTTGATAATCACAAAGGGGGAGAAATTCTTGGTTGATTGGGGGAGAAATCTTTCTCTCATGATTTACATTACTTTGCTTTATCCTTTAAATCATGCCTCTCATTTCAATCTTTTACATTTCTTGTTTTGGTGATTGTGATCATCAATGTAGGGGGAGATTGTTGTACCTATCGTACCCCTCGTGGTTTAATTTTCATGATCACAATCACTCTCTTATTTATCTAATTTTGTTTTAACTGTTTTTGGATGATAGTTTACCATGGAATTGGGCCAAGAAAGCAAGAAGCCAAAAGTGGACTGATTTTCAGTCCACCGGCCAACCGGTGGAAGACCACCGGCCAGTCGATGGAGGCCTGGACAGACGGCATCCCTCTGTCCAGACCACCGGCCAACCGGTGTCCCACCACCGGCCAGCCGGTGGCACCCAGACAGAATAGTGTCAGCCACTGCCTCAGCACCGGCCAACCGGTGGCCTCCTCACCGGCCCGCCGGTGGTGCCTGAGCCCGAAGGCCTCTCCTTTTTCAAAGCACCGGCCAACCGGTGTCCTAGCACCGGTCAGCCGGTGGAGCCAGTCAAACTAGCCGTTGGGCTTTGATCAGGCTAGTCCACTTGACTCCCAACGTCTCCGAAGGCCTCTCCAACGGCTCCGAAGCCTCCCAAAGGCGATTTGAGGGTTCCCCCTCTATAAATAAAGGACTAGGAAACCCCGTAACACCAACCAAGCCATAGGGAAGCCCACAGGAACATTTTAGATCATTTGGCGAACCTCCGGCGCATTCCTCCAAGGTACGCTCAATTGCTCCAACTCAATTCCACATCCAAGGAGCACCATCAAAGAAGCTTGGGAGAGCTCTTCATCAACTCCATCAATCCATTGGCGCCCAAGGCTTCTCCCCATTATGGTTTTTCATTGTTTTATTATTTTGAGCTTTAATTTGGGTTTGTGCCTACAAACCCCATCTCTTTCTCTCATCCTCTATTTTGGGTTTTCACACCACCTTCAAGGTGTGAAGAGGTTAGTCAAGCCTTTCCTTTAAAAGGCTTGAGACATAGGTGAGCTAGCCTTCACCTGTAAGAAGGCTAGTGGGTTCTTACTCAACCATTAAAAGCAAGTGGGTTCTTCCTCAACCAATAAAATAAAGCTGTAATAGGTTCTAGACTAACCTTAAAGTCTAGTGGGTTTCTTTCTAAAACCATTAAAAAGCAAGCGGTAGTAAATCTCTCAACGGTTGAGTTGGGAGCGAAGACGTAGGCTTTGGGTTAAGCCGAACTCCGTTATCAAGTTGTGTGTATTGCCTCTTTTATTTCCGATGCACTTTTAACTTTGATTTTAAATTTTTAATTTATTTTTAAAAGGCAATTCACCCCCCTCTTGCCATCACTTCTCCGCCCAACATACATATCCATGGGAACCCCTCATTGAGGAATTTACATATGTTTTGATTGGAAGGAATCTAAAATATAGTATTAATGGGGTTTTATGTAATGACCTGCATATTTAATATACAACATATATATATTAAATCAAAAATTATTTCTCAACATGAAATCATTGATGTCTCATATTTGTTTCATTTTTGTAGGAACGCTTCTAAAATTTTCATTTTCGAACCCTTTTTATATCCACCTAATTAATAGGTCTACACCATATTAATGTATAACTCTATAAACATCACAATGTTTTTAGAACTCTAATTAATATAGAATCCAAATATATTCAACCATATATGCATCCAAGGAAAAAATTATGTGAATTCATTCTGAAAAGCCTTATAATTATATGATATTGATAATATCCACCTAACAAATCATGAAGCAATAGATATCTAAGTCACAAATTTCATAGAATAATACCTAGCCCTCTAAGCTACATAAATGTCATAAAAAATCCCCGCTAACCAATTATTCATTACTCAAGGGATATTTCAATTCATGAAATCTCAAAAACCTAATATATGTGAACTCTGTTTTGAAACTAAATTCATGCTTGTAAAATTAAATTAATACTAAGTTCAGGGTAGAAGAAAAATAAATATTATGTTTTCATGCATATCATGTAATTAATTTATATAGAATTTAATAAAATTTATTTTATTTCATTAATGAAATTAAAAAAATATTAATATTTTATAAACAATTTATAATCCTAAATATGAAAATAGAATAAATTAATAAATATTTATTTATTTAATTTCTAGAACATTACATTCAAATATTAACTTTTCATATTCAATTTTGGAATGAAAAATATCATGCTAATATTAGTAAATCTATATATTTATAAAAAGCTTATAAACTATACAAAATTTATTAAATAAATTAAAATATTAACAGTTTTAATGTATATCATATTTTATGATAGAAAACAAGATCATCATTTATAATATGTGACTGATATCATGGATTATGATTAGTGAATTTTTAAGGATCCAATTATATTTTTTGATATTTCATATACATCCAATAAGATAGGGCCTTCAATGTTTTTTATTTAAATAATCATATTTTTAGTTGGGTTGAGAGGTAACCCTTACAAGGCTGTAGGCCCAGAATACAAGGCCAGAATTCCCAAGGCTACATTTTCCATCATTACATACTAGAAGATAGAAACTCCATCACAACATCTTCATGTTGTATATTCCTTCCCTACCACTGATGACATAATTGGACTTTTTTTACCCTATTTAAATTTTTAGAAGGACTAAACCTAACTGCTCCCCTAGTCAACTCTAGTCAATTTTTTGGTCACATGTTTTTTATTCGTCATGTTCTTCTTGGGTGAGACTGCTTTTAGAAAAAACACCCTAATTATATTTCCATAGAGGCATAGTGTTTCAATGTCCCATTATGTCCCAATGTCCCAATGGCCCAAAGGCCCAAATTCATTTTCTGAGATCCCATATCGGGTGACTAGTAAACTTTTTATGGTTCCCAATTACAATTCCTACTAATATAACACATCAATTAATTCTGTCCTAGGATTGATCCTGTTGTTTATGTAGGATCTCATTGGATTAATAATCAGGTGCACCAACAACTATTGTATCTTTAATATTATGTGGTGATCAATTCTTATGAAACATGTGATTAAAACATATGTTGTTATATTATATATCATCACTAATAACATAGAAAAAAATATTAGGATTTTTATATATTATAAACTATAATATATGGATGTTTACACTACGGATAAACCATGTAGATGAAAATATATATATAATATTATACAATATAACATGAAATATCTTATAATACGAATTTTCTTCTAAAATATTATGAGAAACATGTTTATCTACTAATGATCAAGATTATTTACCTTTAATGGGATTTGGATGTCTATTTAATGAACATTGAATGAGAAGAAAAAACCTGTTATATATAAAAATATATAATCAACTAATTCAACAAGAATAAGTCAAGAACATAAAATAGGCCTACCATTAGTACCATGACTTCAATATTTAATTATTTAATTCATTACACTAGATGGGGATTTTCATAGCAGTAACCAAATGACTCCTTCCTCCATTGGATTACATAAGCCTTTGGATTATCTTTGGAAATGATTGGATCCTAAATCACTAAAGGGGTTCTTTATCCTTCTTCTACAAGGGATAAAATTACTTTGGATTATAAATGTTTTCTTATAAATAATTCTTTGATTGAGTACCATGAATATGAGGTATATTGACACGTATATAATATATCTTAATTAAATGAAGTGAGTTTATGCATTATATCATCATCTACATAAGCCTTTATCTCAGGAAAATGGGTGAATTACTTCATGTTAAAATTTAAAAATTCATATTAACCCTTAAAATTAATGTATAATACAATAATTTTCATGAATTATTGGATCAAATTTATTCATAAAAGAAGAAGCTATTATGGATGATTTGGAAATATGCACTTGATATTACATATCATGTTTCATTCATACAATATTCAAAATTATAATCATATATTATGAACAAATAATTAGTATTTCATGATTTCCAAATAATATTTAAGGACATCATATTATATTATATGTCTATTTTTTCATTTTCGACAATTAATCCTGTTTTCTTTTCTTTCATGAAGAAGGTAATTTTTTTGGTGTATTGTGATATTTCTTGTCATGGTAGAGGATTTTAACTTTCAAATGTGTGGGTAGAGATATATCATGGTTCAATTAAATTATTTCCCATTTCACCTGATTTTTCAACATATATCCTTTAGAAAGAAATTTTGTTATTATTTTTGTTTTATTGGAAGTATAACATCCTCATATGATGGTCCATGTATTGAAAAATTACAATATATTATGGTATATATTATCAATGTCAACATATAAATTATATACAGTATACTATAAGAATTAATTATGATAATTGTTACATTATGATATCTCATACTCTTGGGAAATAAAATTTTATTGATGTGGTGAAATGAAAAAAGTCACATGAGGATGATTCTTGAGAGTCTTAATATTACAAGAGGATAGGGGAGGAGTTTTCAAAATTTTCTCTACATATGGTAGAATTTAGTTAAAGGGGCACATGTACATGATAAAATTTCATTCCTCCTTTGATCAAAAGGTGAATTTGTTTCATTTGTAATATCCTTATGTTGTTGTATAGAGAGGCAATTATTTTCATAGGGATTCTACTAAAGGATAAAAATAAATTGTAATGAATTTGAAGTTATAGAAAATGAATCTATTTTTTCCATAGGTTATGTGAGAGTAAATTATAAGTATGTTTTGTAACTCATTTATGGTAGTATATCCTGTTATTTTTCAGATGTATTCTTCTTTAAGGGATCTATTTTGTGATAGGGGTAAGGAGGTTTATAAATGTTTTTTTCTGGATATATTATATTTTATCAAGTTTGAGATGAGAAAAAAATTCTAACTTGTATATTCTAAATATTTTATTTCAATATGATTATAAATAAGGACCTAAAATAATATTTTGTGATGGTTTTTATATAATAATTTGGAAGATATTATTCCATGGGGATTTCGTTTATTTAATGATGTAGTCATATCATATCCTAGAAATCCTATTTTCCAGTGTTGTGGATTCTTTAATTAGGGTATATAATGAAGATTTTCATGGGATTCACAATGTTATGAGGATTATAATGTTAGATTGTGATCAATATTTTAATTCGTAATTATATGAAATTTTAAAACATGATTTCATTTCTCATTTCTTACTGATCATTGTGGTTTGTCATTATCAGAATAATAATACTGAGCCAATGATCAATGTGCTGGATGAAATGTTATGTGCATGTCTTCATGATTTATGAGGTTTTCTATTGATGTTTTTTATTTTATATTATTCTTATTATAAAAATTATAATCACTCATCTATTAGAATGAAAAAAATTGTGTAATTTTATGAGTAGTCATATAGAATACTTTTTTTCTTGATCTATTTTGGAGAGTGAGGTATCATTGGAAAATATTTGGTATATAGTAATATATTGAAATTTGTTATCGATATTTTTTGATTAAGGCTACAAAAGACTATAAAAGTCTTATGATGATATAATAAGGATACCATAGATTTTAATTTTACTTAGAATGTGTTTTTAAATGTTTCCCCTCATCATGGTTAGTGTAGGTTTAGTAGAAGAAGTAATATTTATCAATGACTAATTAGACCATTTAAGGTGCTATAGAGAGTTTATGAGAAATCGTGTCAGTTTTTCACTTCCCCTTTAGATGGATTAGATTCATGATTTCTTTTAAATTTTCCCACTTGTAAATTATTTCCATGATACCTCTCATATCATATATTGAGGTTAGTTAGATATTTAGTGGAATGTAATGTTTATGTAATGACCATTAAAAATTCTAAATTTCATAGAGATAGTATTTTTAGGACATTTTATTCCATTGGTTTGAGTCTTTTCAATTCATGGTTGCTTACTGGATTGTATGTGGTAGTGTGACTCACAGATTCATAACTAGTTACCAAAACCATTTTAAATAGGGATTCATATACAATATTGGTTTTTTATTATTAGGTGGAGTAGTTAATATTTTTCATTCTCTTTTTAAATTGTTTTCATAGATAGATATTTTACTATTTCATAGGAATATCATGTGGAAGTTAAGTTATCATGTTATTTTGATTCATATTTTATATAGTTTTTATTATTGTGGATAAATACAATTTTAGTGGTATCGAATATAGATTACTGAATATTTTTATCCCTCTACATTATGTTATTGAGGTGTGGATGATATATGTGATGATTTTAGTAGTTAATTATCAAATAGGGGATAGGGATTTAAATATATGGGGGAACAATGTTGTTGTATAATCCTTGAAACGTCTCATTTTTTAGATTCAGTGTATTTGGTGTTCCTCAAATGATATATTGGTTTTAGTTCATTAGAACATGTGTTGTAGATAAGGTTTTTTACCGGTATTGGAATAAATTTTTTTGTTTTTTAGGACATAAATGATTAAGAGAAATGTGTATATTTTATCATGGTTTAAAGATGAATTTTATCGGAGTCTGTAACTTTACTAAGAATCATAACCACTTTATGGAAGAAATTTAAATTCAAAAAATGGTGTGTTTTATTAATCACTCAACTATTCTTGTATCATGGTATGTTGGAAGATTCAATGTGACAAATTGTGGATTTATGTACATCTTATGGTTTTAGTAGAATTCACGATCAATGAATTATTATTGTTGATTTAATTTGAGTGAATTGAGGAATTTGAGAATTTTGGTTCTTGAATGAATATTAACTAACCATCCCATGATGAGGATTATGTAAATGTTTGTGGGTTGGTCCTCCAAAAAAAATATGTGTTTTGGTGGATATCATCTCTCATTTGGTCCTCTCTTCTTCATCAGAACCATAACTAGTAGGAAGTAAATTAAATGTACGTTTTTGATGCCCTTAGAATTAATTTTAGTATATACCTTATTGGGATTGATCTCTTGCTATCTGGGGTTGTCTCTTATGTATTTTCATCCTCTTTTTCCTCGTTTCCTATTCGTAATGACATGTGGTAGTGAATGTTTTATTAATATGATCGAGGATTGATGTGTGGATTACGGATTATATTATTGTGAGATGATCATTCTGAAAACATGGATGTTTTAAGGTAGTGTCCTATCCTTTTTTCAATATATGTCATTGTGATGTGGGATTATTCTTATTTGTATTATCATTTCTACAATTCCCTTTGGTGATTCCATCATTGAAGAATATTGTGGTTTTGTTCCCACCCACCACTATTGGTTGTGGGGGTGTTCTGCCCCCATCTTCTCTTCTAACACGACCACACTCATTTCTCCCATTCTCAATCCCAATCTTTATCCCTTATTTTTTTTCTAGTATAGTTAATCCCAAAAGTTATATAATTACTAGATGGATCTCCTTAGTATTATGTTTCAACATCAGTGTTCATAGAATCCTTGGGACTAATGAATCTATCCACAGTGGCTCTCTTAAAAATCATTTACATTTTCTGAATGATTTTGATAATTTTTTCATTGTAACTAGGCAGTTACAGGATTATGAAATTATTTTTCTCCTTTAAAATTAACATATGAGGATTTAGTTTTCATATATTCATGATTTGATTTTTTTGTGACCTATAGTTCCTTTGAAATGAAATGTGAATATATTAAACCATTTTCCATGGTCATACAATTTTCATATGAAATGACATGCTCCTAAAATAATGATTTTAGTAAGATTCTTTGAACAATTATTTACTTTCCAAACCCATCAATTATTAGTACACATGTAAATTCAGTAGGACATTTTCATGTACTTATAGTAAAATCAAATTATTGTGTCATTAGATTTATTCTTATGTATGTGTGGAAGTTGATTCTTAGAATACAATAGTGTAGTGGGATTTTATTTCTTATAGAGAATAATTTCATTCAAAACAATTTATGATATTTGTATAATTTGTTTTCTATTGCTCATAATGTATACATTTATTTCATCTAGTTTAAACCTATCACTATGGAGTCGGATATGTATCCATAGAACTGATTGCATTGGAGGCATTGAGGATAGATTATTTTTTTCACATAGTTGATCAGAAGGTTTGTAATGTGTTATAAATGATAATATTTTACCAAATGAGGAAATAAAATCCTATGATCTGAATATTTAATAATTTTATAATTACATGAAGTATGATTTGGATGGTTAAAAGATAGTGCATGACCATTCTATTTTTTGAGGATGATGTGTGCATGTAAATGATTTATTAGAACCAATTACTAGTATAAAGAATCATTCATCACCTATCTAGGCTTCACAACCTAGCTACGAACATACTCATGAGGTGGTGATTTTTGAACTAGTTATTGTTAGTAAAACATGTTTTATTATATAATTTATTTTTTGGTGGGTAAATACAATCGATTGGGGTATGAGATAAATTAATCTGACAATCCATGTTTGAGAATAATCAAGTCATCTACTAAATTATGTAACGTATTTAATGGTTTGGAAATTGAGGGATCAGATGAGGATCAAATTGTGTCACCAATGTAGGAGCACATCACTAAGGGATAAGGATTATCTATGGAATATCATGATGAATATTTTTATTTTTATTTTTATAAGATATAATATGACAAAGATACAATAAATTTATTTAATACATGGGAATCAATAAATGTGAGAAGGCTAACCATAATTCTGGGATCTTTATTTTGATTAAAGCAATGATAATCAAATAGATAAAGTACAACTTGAATTTACATAAGCTAATAGGGGTTGGTTTTATTAAGAAGAAAAGACAAAATGAAATATATTGGGAGCTTTATACTATGTATATGGAGTGGGAGAATATTTATACCTCCATTATGGAAAAAAATTTATGAATGTAGTGATACTAGGGATCAAGATAAAGATATTAACATGATGAAATATGGAATTAATTTTTAGGGAGGATCAAAAGTAGCTGATCTTGAAAATAGTGATTCAATTTCTAATATTTTCATTCCCTCTAAAGGTATCATCAATGTATTGTAGGTTGTTTGAGATCTGAATAATTGGAAAACCATTGAGAATCTTATTCATTCTGAGGATTAAATGTGGGACGAGGGTGTTCTAATTAATTCCTCACCAGAGGAAGTATACATGATGATTGATATGTTGTTACATGGGGATACTAATTGTGAGTTGTGTGTATGGATTAACAAGAAATATAATATCTTGAAAATTTTATTCAATATGGATGATCAATATATCGAAATACATTCATACATTGTAAAAGATGGCTTAACATTTCGAAGACCTCATAAAGGATTACCTGAATAGAAATGTAACTACCCTATTTTTGAAATTATATTAGGAAAATGTTTATAATACTATAAATATTATTTTCATGGGTTTTTCATCTTATGGTGTTTTATTTTTTTGTGCACTAATGTAGTTTCTCACATTTTCCTTAAACACGTTTTGAAAAACAAGAATGTTAGTTTTTAGTCATTCATTAGGCTATATGAGTGGATTGATCAAATGTAATATTGGTGTGAGCTACAATATTTCAATGATTAACTATATATTGTTATTGTGTATAGATTTATAGGGTGAACTATTTATGATAATGGTTTGTAGTTAACTATGGTAGAATATCGGTACATTGTATTATTATTTCAATAGATATTTTTAAATCTTCTTATATATTGGCATGGAAATTATTAGGTAGTAAAATACATAGTATAAATTTATTGACAACAAAATATAAACATTCCATTCTAACAAATATAAATTATAAATATAGTGATCGTGTTAGTCCATATTTTTCATGATGTGTTGATTTATTAATTAATGAGTTTCTTCATGTATGGGTTTCGTTATTCTTGGTATTTTACTTTGGAGATCCCTTTTGTTTCATACTGCATTACTTGCATTTTTTCTATATAGGATTTTGAATATGTTTTATTTTAAAGAGTGGTTTTGATAAGTGGTTTTATTTAATTTCTAGGATTAAATATGGAAATTAATGATATATTATCTATTTAATACACGTAGTGTTATTCATAAACTTATGACCTATTAAATGTATAATTTAAGGGTCACACTTTATCCAGATAAGTTTTTATATGAATAATATTTTTATAGTGATGATTAGAAAAACATTTACAAGGAAATAATATATCATTTATGAATTAAACACTTTGACATTGGCCACTAATTGAAATTTTATATGATAAAAAAATGTTGATAGGTAAAAATCAATATATTTTTCATGTCATCCTATTCTATAATCCCACAAGATCATAATTCCATATTTTTTTTGATTATATATCTATGGGAAAAATTTATCTACTACCAAAAATATATTTCGTGACCAATTTTAGATTCTAATGATCTAGTCTGTATTCATTTTTTCTTTCCCTGGTCCTATTTTGATATTTTCATGTTCATTTAAATTTATAGAAATTTATTGATAAAATCTCATCCATTACAGTGAATAAACAAGATTATGTAAGATTTCAATAGATATTCACTCATTTTTATGTTACCTATTTCTCTTTTCTTCATATAAATTTGATATTAAATGACTTTAATGGGGAATCAATTCAATATACTAGCTTTCCATAGTAAAAGGATTGGTGTCTATCCTTGGGTATGAATCATAATTGGGTCTATCATCCATTTTCTATCATCATATACCAAATATAAGATTTTTTTATAATCCTTTATATTTTATCTATTAAAAACATAGTCTTTGTGGAAATAATGTGTTTTATTATAAACCAATCCCATTGTAAGAACTATTTTTTCATCATCGTAATTGAAATCCAAAATCATGTTGCATTCGAAAGATTTCTCTTTCCAAAATTCAAGTAATATAATAACACCCTAAATTTTTGAGAATTTTTTATTTGAATAAAATATTTCCCTTTTATTTAATGTGTTTCATGCTACATTATTTGGTAGACCTAGATTTTTATTTTCCCTTTGTTTCATTTTATTTCTAGATCTCAGTTTTTCTTTACTTTTTTGGGTTTTAAGTGTTGAAATTTTGTAGTATTTTATTCATTTATTTTTAGCATAGTGATTTTCATGGGTTTTCCACTTGTGTATTTCTATATAATAATTAAAATTTTGGATTCTCATGGGGTGGTGTATAGATTGTGCATAGTTGGGGGAAAATGTGCCCCATGCCCTGAAAAACGTGTGACAAAGTGTCATTTTTAGATAGGGTAGAATTTCATGGTTAGATTGTAGATTGTAAACAATGTGGGATAATAGTACATAATATCATTCTTGGATTGTATGGGGTGAATAGTTTCGACACAGTTTTGAAAACTGTGTGGGAAAATTGTGCAGCCTATCTAGATCATTAAGTATGAGGTATTAAATTTTTCTCTCACCGTGATTTTTACCCTAAACCCCCATTTTTCTTCTCATTCAGGTTTTCCCACCCTATGAAGGACCATATATTCCTCCTTTCTCCCTTGGTATCCTTTTTTTAGATTTGTCTTGGAATTTTCCTGAAATAGTAATGTAATCCCCTCTTCTCTTGGTTTCTCACCTTTTTCAATGGTTTTCTCCATTAATTCATGGGGTTTTACTTCCGCAATTTTTAGGGTGTTTTTAGGGTTATTAATATATTTTTTGGGTTTTAATTTATATATAGGGTTGATCTTGAATATATAGGTGTTTCTTAGTGTCCAATTGATGTTATCCACCGGATTTAGAGTGTTTCTTCAATTGAGCCAGGTGTTTCCCTGAATAAACATTATTTGGTGACATTAATATACATTTTTTTCTTCTTATTGATGTTATATGGATTGTAAGTAAATTTTAAATGATTTTTTAATATAATTACAAGTGATTGGTTGTTGAAAAATTATTTTCCAAAGGATACGGGCTATGTACCATGTGTTGTTCAAATGTGATTCCATGTTTTGTTTCATTATTATATTTGATAAAATGTGTATATGGTGAGAAGTCTATATTGGAATAAATATGATGTTATTTTGGTTTCAAATGAATTTTTACATTTATATGGATTTTAATTGTTCCATTAAAGTATATTGGGTGTGTGTAATGTTTGGTCACTTCTTTTTCTTCTTGAAGGTGTTCTCTAAATGATTATTATGTTTAGTGAATTTTAAAAGTGATGTGAAACATGTTTTTAAATGGATTTGGTGTTTTTTGGTATCAAAATGTGTATTTCATTATGAAATAGGGGTATAAATATGTGTTTATATTTATTGGAATGTGTGTTTGTGAATTGATGGTGTCATTGTGGCATATGGATTGAAAACTAAGAACTAGAAAAATCCTTGGTATCTAGGTGGGAATATTAAGACTAATATTCTAGATGATTTAGAAGTGGTTCATCAAATATTTAGATAGAAGTATTGGCGATGAAAAAAAATAACTAAATATTTAATATAATTGGAGACCACTAAAAATTTGGACTTTTTCCTCTCTAGAGACTCGTGAATGAGGACAGGGATGGTTACAGTTACTATAAAATTTTAACCAAGATATGATGTCTCTATTTTCACACTATAGATAGAGCCTATTGGTTTTTCCGATGAAGTAGTTGTCAATAATTATATTTTACCCACTATTGTCATACAATGTAACTTGTTTGTTATTTCAAAAGAAAATCATATTTTCCCTTAATTTGTTTTTCAAAAAAATTCGTAGATTTACTTTATAAAGCATATCTCTTTATAAATATTATATAATTTACATCATGGAAACTTTTTGTTTCAATGGAATCATACTAGGCTCTGGCTCGCACCCTAGTTACACCTTTGGGATTTATGTAAACTCAGTTATGTCTGTTGTTGGTAATGTCGAGATGTTTCAGTAATGTTTTTTTGGATGCTAGTGGTTTTCCAATGTAGGTGTTCTTGTGGAGGATCAAGGTAATTGCTCATCTTGTTGTATGATGGGGAGTTTTTGGGTTAGATTCATATTCCATAATTATTATTTCCCCATTTTAGGTTTGATTGATTTTTATAAACATTTACATAAAAAATTTTATGGCATGTTTGATTTTGGTTATTCAGTATATTTTATATATGGAGTTCAGATGATTAGATTTTTTTTATGTTTGAAATAATTCCCATGTGTCTTATTTGTTATACATGAACTTTTTCCAGCTCATGGGTATTGAGATTTCCCTACAATTTATTCCACAGACCAGTTAGGGGGTCAGGTGGAATGGAATCCTGACTCACATGGTGTAAAATGGTATCATATATTGGTTAACTATGTTTGGTTCTTGTTTTTTTTTTGAAAGAGTATTGATAGAATGGATCAACTTCAACTGGGACATGATAATATAGTTTTGAGTAGGGGGTTTACCTGCACACCTCATTATGGGACTTACACTTCCATGGTATGTCTAGTTTTATTTTTGGTTTTTAGTTATTTCTGTTTGTTTTGTCTTTGAGAAATAAAAATAGACTTGAATCAATAGTTTTCATGAGCTTGTAGGGCCTGAAAATCCATACAGAGCCATGGACATGATCCTAACAGGCTCTCTATGATAGTGGTGTGATTGGTGTGAATCCACTGACCATGTGGCCAATTCACCCATCAACACTATTCTCCACTTTATAAATTGTTTTGGATCATCCCTAATTCTGTTACTTTTTTTATAACGCTAGTTTAGGACTATGAAAATTTGATTTTAAAGTAGAAAATGTTCAATTTTTTAAATATTGAAAATGTTTTTTCAGAATAATTTTGACATAATCTTTAGAAAATTGGATTTTTTTTTGAAATTGACATTGTGTAAAATGGGAATGATTTTACTGATATTGGGTTTGTAGGATTAAAATTTGTGAGTCATTGAAATGGTTTGTTTGAGGAACAGGATATTATTTTTATAGAGGGATTGAAATTCGATATTAACTAATTTTTTTGGAAGTAATCACATTATTTGCATTGAAAAAAAATTATGAAGGGGGTGAGTTGTGGTTTAAATAGAAATATTGGGATTTGTATTTAAAATTAGTTTATTTGATGTGTGGGATTTTACTCTATTTTAGGATTCAAGGGTGAGTATAATTTTTAGAAGTTTATTAATTTTTAAATGGGATGAAATTGGGATGTATAATGTGTGGGTTAAATGTATTGTTATTTAATGTTGATTGTGAGTGTGAAATATATTGGGTGGAATGTTTTTTCTTAGAAAATTTATATATATTTTTTTCATATTTATAATTTCCCTGAGTAACCAAATGCATAGATGTCTATTAAAATGTGGACGGTTAATGAAATGAGGGGATTATTGTTAATTAACATTAAGATATGGGTGCCCATTTTGGCATAAGAATATGAATGTGTCCGCATCTATGGAATACCATGGGTTAATATGAAACCAAAAAAAAATTTATTTTAATTTTATTTATGATAATTTGTGATGTTTTTATGACTAATAGTTGCGTAGTGTGGTTCCTAGTGATTTTTACTATTGTTTGGGAGGCGATTTGAGTTTTTGGATTCTTTTTGGTTGGTCGGTGTTTCATGTCTACGTTTTTTTTAGTTACTTAATTTTGGTAAATTGGTTAGTAGTTTATTTTGACGGGTGTTTTGGGAAGCCTTCGATTTGGTTCCCATTTTGTGTTTAGATTATGTTTTATATGGATCCCAGAATGATCTTTAGGTTTGGTCTGGATCTCGTTTTCCTTGATGGTCAGTGTATACCCCCATAAAGACCTGTAGGATATTAAAATAGTGTCCACGTGTGATTCTTCATTTGAATAACATCTAGTCGGTCAATTTAAGGATCCACTTTTTATGTTTGGGGAACATAATTCCATTTTCCTTCTTGGTAATGTGGGTCCTCTAGAATCAGAAGACTGGATATAGAATGTTGATATGAGCTTTAGTTTCCATGAGTTATCTATGTTGTTAATGGTACAATTCACCCCCTTTATGCTTGATTGTTTGGTTGTGAGGTGGTCTAAGGAATTCCAGGAATGGAATGTGGCATTAAGTAATGGGAACTAGTTGTGGTAATAAAAATGCATTTTGATCATTCATTAGCCTCTTTTGGGTTCGGGTTCCAGTTGTTCCATCAGTGTGGGAGGTCTAATAATTAGAACATGGTTTTCTTTATTGATGGAATAGTTGAGTTTTTGGGGCTCAGTTTTAAGGTATCGTTCATTATAATTCTCCCTCGGTTTTAATGGATGTTCCAAGTGGTGTTTTGTGGGGAATGATGTTGATGTTTTGGAATCTTTTGAGAACATATTTTTAACGAAAGTATTTTTTCCTTTATGAAATCTTGAATTTATTCATATTGCATTGAAGTGTATTTTGTGTGTTCTTTGTTCCTGTTGATTATCATTTGATGTGAAATCATATGTTAAGTGTGAATATTTTATATCAGTCATTGTGAAAAAGATACCCTCTCATAGAAATGTGGGACTTATAGGGTGTTGTGTTCATTTGGTTCATCCAAGAGCACTACGTGTTTGACAATGAATACAAAATAAATAGTTTCTATAAGGGATCATCATTAAATGAAAGTGAGGAATAATATTTTACAAACATCAATGCTCCAACAGTGGGCCCCATATTGAGTCTCACACACAGTCAAGAATAGTGTGTTGTGTAAGGTATGTTGGTCTATATTTGCCTCCAATGTTGGGTGGGGATAATTTAATCCCCTCTATCAAACCCCATTTTTTAGAGAAGTTTCCTTTTATGGGGATTGGTGTGTCAGCCTCATTCACCATTTCTACTTCTAATGGTGGAATATTTACTCCATGGTTGTGTGGAATAATTTTCATTTCATTCACTTGAACACTAGTCATTTTACCTTTTTTTGATGTGAATAATCATGTTGTTGTACATGTGTGGTCAAACTTATAATCTAGTTTGGGTTTTTTTGTTCTCATCTAGGTGTGGTCATATCCTATTGGAATGGTAAATTGTTTAGTGTTCCCTATTTAGTGTGGAGTTTCTTTCCCTAGTTCCATTGTAAAAGGATTTCGGTCATCATGGTATTTTCCTAAATAGGCCAATGTTAGGTTTTCATTTTTGGTTTGGGTTGGTTGGTTCATATTGAGGGGAGACCCATCAAGGGTCTCATCAAAATTTCCTCTAGAGTATGTTGGTGGTGGTCCCTTTTAAATGGTGGGGATTTGTTTGGGAATCCCCTTGTTTATTGTCTAGTTTTGTTTTTGGAGTTTTCGTAGAAATTTATAGTCTTAGTTGTAGTTATATAATCTTAATTACTCCCCCCTAAAAAGCATTGGGCTGGGTGTGTTTTCAACAGTTTGTTTAGGAATGGTTGCGGAAGTGTTTCTTATGAAGTATCATTGTTATTTTTTTCTATGGGAATATTTTTGGGAAAAAATGGGTCTTTGAGAATGTTCCAAATCACACTGATCAATCAACTAGAGGAGTCAAAAACTACCATGGGAATGACATATAGGGTTATTATTCCATTCTTGCCTTCCGAGATAAATAATTTAAATATCTATTTATGCAATTTTTTATTTGATTTCGCCTCATTTAATGTTTATTATGAGTTTCTTTGGGATGTAGAAGTGTATCAATTTTCATTTTGGAATCAAACATTTATGTGGTTTATTAGGGTCAAAAATCATTATTGTGCGGAGAATTGTCACACTTTAGTTTGTATTTCTCCATTTGTTCCAGTTTATTTATGGATCCCATTTTTTCTCTCGCATTTCATGATTGAAGAGTTTGAATTTTCATTATTTTATTTATTTATTTATATCAAAGTGATTTCCATGGGGTTTCCCCTTTATTTTTTTTATGAAATAAGGAATATTTGGCATTTAATGGGGTAGTGCATGGATTGCACAGGGTTAGGGGAAATTGTGTACCATACCTAGGAAACCATGGATCAATGTATCATTTTTTTTATAGATTCAAACCACATGGTCAGCACATGATTTATAAATTGGGTTGGACAATCGTGCGGAATATCCATCTTGGGAAGTATGGGGTGCATGGTTATTACAAAGTTTGGAATATCAGGCGGGAAAAACATGTGGCCTTTCTAGATCATTATAAATTATGTTCTTATGTTTTCTCTCTCCATGGTTTATAATAATAAACTCTCTATTTTCTTCTGTATTTTTTTACCACCCTAGGTGAAACTCTCACTTCCTCCTTCCTCACATAGGATAAATTTTGGTGTGATATTTGGATTGCATTATTCATGAAACCCTCACATAATTCCTTCATCTCTATGTTTATCCCCCTTTTCAATGGATTCCCCTCTTCTTTCATAGGGTTTCACTTGTCCTGATGGAACAGTTTCGCATTAAGTGTTAGATCTCGATTTTTGGGGTTTAATATGGATGTTTATTGTTCGATCTTGCCTCTTTGAGGATTACTTGATTTATAGTTCTAGATTTTCCCTACATTCCAAAATATTCATCATTTGAGTTAGGTGGTTCCATGAATAATAATTATTTTGTTATTTTAATTTGCATGATTCACTTATTAATTATTTTATATGGATTATACAAGAGGTGTGAAATGTGTTTTTGAAATTATTAATGGTTATTTATAGTTGAAAAATGGTTTTCCATAGGAAATGGGCTTTATTCCATGTATGTTTCATATATGCTTCTTTCTTTTATTAATTGATGTTATTTTTGAAAATTTTTATTTGGTGAGACAACTATTTTGAAATAAATATTACATGTGATTGGTTTCAAATGGGTATTTATATTTAAATGACTTAGAAATTATTCTTTTAATGAAAATTGTGTGTGTTTCAAGTGTGTTCCTTGTTGTGACTTTTAAAGTTTTTAAATAAAAGATTCCATATGTTTATTAAATTATGAATGAAATGTGTAACATGTTTTGAAATGGATTTGGTTTGTTTTTTGTTTAAAAATATGTTTTGAATGTGTAAATGGTGGATAAACATGTGTGTATAATTTTCTTGGAATATGTATGAGTGAATTGTTGAGAACCTTATGAAATGTTGATTTAAAACCGAGCATTAAGGGAATCCTTGGAATATAGGTGTGTTTTCTAGGACTAGTACTCTATATGACCTAGAAGTGATTCATCCCATATTATTCATGTAGTATTGATGATGATAACACTAAATAAATATTTATGTGTAATTCGGAATATTATAATTTTGGATTAATCTTTTATCTAGTGGATTATGCCTGATGACATTGGTGTTTGTGGTTACTATACCACATTTCCTTGAGATATGATGTCTCTAGGGTCCCAATATAGGTAAAGCCTATAGGTTCTTCCCTTGATTTTTGAGATCTGTGGGGATATTGTACCAAACTTCAGCATATGGTGTACCATATTAGTTAATTCAAAAGATAATAATAAATTCCCTTAAAATATTTATACCTAATAATGTTATTACCTATCATTTTTAATTCTTTCGTGTTAATTTAACATATTATATTTATAGAATGGAAATTTTTTTTGGGTGGATTACTATTGGAATTCGACTAAAACCCTTCTTACACCTTTGTGAGTAAGTTGACTTGGTTATGCATTTCATAGGTAAATGTGACATGTTTGGGTAATTGTGGATATAGATTCTAGTGGTTTATGTTGGATGAGTTTTGGTGGGGGATTGAGGGATATTCTCTTCTAGATGCATGGGGTGTTTATGGGTTTGTGACTTGTTCTATCATTATTGTAGACCCTTTTGGTAGTGATTAAATGTTGTATAATTGAACTTGAAAATATGTTATTACATATACAATTATGGGTTTTTAATTTTTTAATTTTTTTAGGTTAGATGGTTATGATTTATTTATGTGGGAAATCGTACCCAAGTTGCTATGTTTACACCCATGCACATATTTTATTCTAGTGGGGATTGAGAATAACCTTCCTAAAATGCAACAGACTGGGTCAGATGTCATGTTGGAAGGGATATCATCTTGGTTCAGGAAACTATGTTAAAATTTATTTATACTCTACATCAAGATAATGAAGTGCAACACACTACATAGACTTAGCTTGTGTTATGTACAACAACGAACTTATAAAAAACATCTTCTTATCATTATATTTATTTAAATAAAATAGTTATAACATAGACACTAAACATGTTAATATGAATATTAATAACTATTTTTATGATGGTTTAATATTGATAAACTTTATTGGTAAAGATACAAAATATTTTCATTGAAGTCTTTATATCATTGAAAATATTATTTTGGTAAATTAACTACTTTTTATGTCCTTATTTGAAAAATAAATAAATTAATTTTAGATACTTTAAAAAATTTACCTTTATAAAATAAACTTTTTTTGAATTCATAAAGTATAAATTAGTGTATATTTAATTATGTGGATTTTATGAGAAACATTCTTTTGGATGAATAGTGAAAAATCATGAATTTTAATTCACAACTACATTTTCATTTAATATATTTATATATTTCACTTAAATTTTAATTTTTTATTTAATGAAACAATAGTTCAATATTATGTCTATTGATTAATTGTTGTGATTATGGTAAAATTAAGATTCAAATGGATTAAACCTTAAACAGAAGGCCAAAATAACCTACAAAATTGGACAAACATCATTTAATGGAAATTTTTTGGTAATTACTAGTCAATTATTATGTGTTCTGTTTAGTATAATGATTAGATAAAAACATGGGTACACCTATATTTTTATTCAAAATTACAAATTGTGTCCCCTCCCCCCCCCCAATACAAGTCCACCACCAATCCCACTTAATCACACCTATCAAGACACATAATTTCAGTCATTATCTTTCCAATTACCAAAATAAAAACTCTAATTTACACCTTGAATCCTCCTTTTATGCCTAAATCCAACCAAACAGTATCTTTGGTGCCAACCAAAAGGAGTTACCCAATGAAGAGGTAACATCTTTCCACAGGATCTAATCCTTTATATTATTTCTCCACTACCTCAATTATTATTATTACATCAATACATAATATACTTATTATCCTAAATATATTAAATGTTTTTTATGATAATTATTTTACCTAAAAATACACACTCTTCTATATAATGGGTAACGAACTTATTGTTCTTGTGCAAGGTGAACTATCGCCTAACGAAATGATGTTTTGTGTTTATCCATTACCACCTCTCATAGATGGATATAGTGATGGAAAATATATTTTTATATTATATATATGATATATATTATGTATTTATTCTTCATTAATTATTACTAAACATATACTTTCATGCATTCAATTCTGTGTAAATTTGATAATTTTAATTGGTGATTTGTGGACTACCTCCCCCATAAAGCGGATTGATTCATTCAAAAACTACATGGAATATATTAATTATGGGTTTAGTGAAATTATATGATATATATGACATCAAAATTCTAATTTAATGATAATATATATATATATATATATATTATTTTTATTCATTCTTATGATAATGAAAAACAGAAACCATATTCATGTGTGTGTACAACCAACAGTCTCCAGGAACTATATATTTCATTTCATATTAATATATTATCGTTAATATTATAAATAAATATATACAGAATATAAATTATATTTATATCATGTTTTAAATTTTATAAATTGTGATATATGTATGAGGGACAAAACATAACAAATTAAGGTGCATGCGAAAAACAAGGGGGTATTCTATGCAGCTAAACATTCACTTAGAATCATTAATAAAAGATTAATATAAAATCATATGAAAACCATATATGGATTAATATATTATAATTTGGTTCGTTTGAAATTTTATAACAAAATAATATTCTTATACATGAGGTGTGTATGAGTACGAAGAGTGCCAATACATAATGTAATGCAGTTTCTATTCCCACTTACATTTCTGTGAGATTTATTCCATATTCACCGCTAGCCTATTTTGGTAAATATATTTCCAATGAATATATACTATTTTTATTATCATTATTTTTAGGGTGATTTAAATATCCACTTTATTATTTCTCATTCATGGGTATTATGTTTCAAGTGTTACCAAATCGGTAATGTAGTTTTTTCTCAATTTTTCTTTTGTGAGACACATGCCATGAACATCAAGAACCATGATTTTAAAAAGGTATTAAAAGATGATGTTTTATGACAACTTTTAGGGAAAATAAATATATATTTTTTATGGGATTCAAGATTCTTATATAATTTTTAAAATTATTTTAAATCAAATTGTTTTAAAAAATGTTATAACGATTTGTTTTCAAAGAAATGGTTATCAAAAATCTTTACAAACATCCATTTCAAATAAATAGTTTTCCAAAATACTTCCATTTTTACATTTCAAATAAATATATTTCATATTTTTTTTAATTTTTTCAAATTTTTTCATGAAAAATTATTTTCAAATTGTTTTGAAGATTCCATTTTTGTTTTCAAAATAAATATATTTTCAAAATACATTATTTTAAATAAAATTAAGGAAGATAAGATATTTTATTCCTCATAATTTATAAAAGGAATATTTAAAAATTATTTGTCATATAAGATCAAATAAATTGATGTCTATCATGCCTTTATATGAACTTATCCAATGTATAAGTGTATAATCATTCCCTAAATTGTTAACATTATGTATTCATGAGGTTTATGAAATACATTCCTCTTCCATGAGTTTTATGATTATGAAATCCACTTATTTTTGTAGTTTATGCTTGGATTTAATGAATCTAAAACCTATATATTTTTCATAGATTATTCTGTGGTTAAATATTTTTTATACCAATTTAATTTGATGTTTTCTGATATTATGTTTATGAAAACCGTCCCATTTTATGGTGCATAATATGATTAATGTTTTATTATCTTATGGAACATTAATGAGTGATTTTATTATGTGATGGGTGGGACTTATATCTTCTTCTAATGAAATTGTTAATGATTTATATCTCAGGAGATAATGATGCCAATCATGTTGAAATTCTTGATCCACTATGGGATGATAGGGAATTCAGATCCCTTACAAGGAAAGGAATGTGACACTGGATGGTGGTGTTCCAGGCCTAGTTGGTGTTATTACCATGAATATGGATAACTGGGAAGCCCAGTAAACTATAATAGGATGGGGAAACTCATCCCACTATATCAATAGAGAGAACCAAATCCCTTACATGGAATGGACTACAAAAGGGATGGTGGAGTGTCCCACGTTGTAGGTGTAGTCCCCATGATGTTCAATGATATGTTCTAGAAATACATCATAAATAATGGGGAATGATATTACATGGTTATTTGTATTCCAAAATTCTAAGTATTATTCTTATTTTATGATTTCATTAATTATTCTATTATTTCACTTATGATTAATATCTTAAGAATGATAAATATTTATGCCATGATTCATTTTTATGATCTTTGATCTATACGTCTTGATATTTTAATGTCGTAATCATGTTCTCATACACTTATGATCATGTTTATTCTTGGGTATCTCTCTTTTTTACCCTTCATAATCATCTGATCTTGCCTCTTCACTATGATTACATCCCCAAAATAGGAAGATATGTATTAATTTTGATGTTTCTATGAATGGAAATAATTATGAAGAACCTAATTGGAGAGAATGTATATAACTTATGTGCCCAATTTTATGTTACCATTCTTCTTAATTAACTACACTAATACACTTTTTGTTTTCTGTTCATGTAATGTATTACGTATTACAAAAAAGTGATGTAATGTAAATTTATGAAATGATAGGGTCACTATAAATATAATGAAAACTTAGTCACTTCTAGATCATTTTTTAGGTGTACCAATCTATAAGCGTCTATTAATTGTTTAAATATACTCCAATATGGTAAGAACTCTTTTTAGTATCTTTATAAAATCATTCCATACATCTTATTTTTAAATTGTTCCAATTCCTACATCATGAATTAAATTATAAAAAACATACTCTACTTAATACTAAATATATTCATTGATAATAGATCTTAAATTATGTGTTACATCACCTAGATTAATCAAATATGTAACACTTTGATTAAAACAATCAAAATCAAGTTGTTGTTTGTGTCTATTGAACCTAATTTCCTATTTCTCAAGCACTTCATTTTTGGATCATAAGAAATATTACTTTTTCAATTATTTTGATAAGAAAATACTAAGAAATCATAAACCCCTTTCTCATGTTAATCACTTGTTCTCTGTAAATTTATCCATTTAGGATCCATTATTTACCTAAAAAGAAAATTGAAATTATAAATATTTTAAAATACTTAGCCATATTGATATATAAATGTATAGTATAAATATGAACCTATCTATTAACATATATAATTATAAACACACAAATAAACATTTAATTTACAAATATATAATCATACAAAAAAATATATAAATTTAAAAGGTATATATTTTATTTATTTACCATATAACATTTAAAAATGAATACGTAAAAAAATTTCAATATAAATCATTAAATATAAAAATATATAAATATTGAATGTTAAAGTTAAAAACATATAAATATATAATCATACTATAATAAATTTAAAACATCTAAATTTATAAAATATATATACATAAAAATTTACAAATATAGGTATATAAACCATTAAATTTAAAACAAATAGTAAAATTTAAAACATTTAAATATATACATATGAAAATAAAAGAACATATAAATTTAAAATGAGTATAGAAACATAAATACTTATTATATAATAAATTTTAACATATATGTTTTCCTTATACTAACTTTTTTATTTTCAATATATAATCATGTTACAATAAATATCAAAACACCTTAACATGATAACACACACATATATATAATAGAATTTTATTTTAAGATCAAAAAAACTATACCGGAATAAAAATATAATATTTAATTTTGTAATTTTTTTCATATATAAAGGAAACTAAAATAATAATGAACATGCTAAAAAAATTAGATAAAAAAATTATAAATTTAACTTATATAATAATAAATATTAACAATAAATATAACAACCACTTAATAAAATAACCCAAATACCTAAAATTGAACATTTATTTATAAAACAATCAGTAGATAATTCAATAAAAAAATAAAATTTTTTTTTTCAATATCTTATGGTTTCTAAACCAAATTTTACGTAAAAATTAAAAATGGAAACAATGTAAAATGTTTGGGAGTAAGAAAAAATTGGTATGGCTAGTAGAATGATGAAAGGCAGCAATATAAGGAGTCCAAAGTTGTCAAAAGTAAACATAATGTTGTGTAAGGGAGATGACTATTGTATAAGGGGGCTGGAGAAGGTGGATTTTTTAAGGCTATGAAAAAAGTGGACGATGAAAATGAATATCGCATTTGGAATTTGTGGCTATTAGGGTTTCAATTTTTTGAGAGTCATAAAATAATGGGGATGTTGTGTCTCTTTGTGTTTTAAAATTTCTAAAGGGTTCAATAATTGATTTCTAAAAAAATATCTTAAATTCTTCTACCAAAGGGAATTTATCATCAATTATCTAAATTTTTATGTTAAAATTACATTTAAAATCTATTATCTAATAAGAGACATTAATATCCCTTCCACTTATGGAATGTATTCTACTATTGTTGGTACGATTTATATTTACATTTAGTTGGTTTTTTAAATTAATTAGAATAGTATCAATGAACTCCTTCAATACTCAAACCATAGTCTAGGAATTAAGAAATAAATTGGATTGACATATTATGACCTTCAGTTATCTATTCTTGTTGGAGTTCAATATAGTTTAGTGTAAGTGTTGTTGTGGTGTGAATAGATTATGGGGAAACATCAATCAGTTCAAAAATGATTTCAATTATAGATATGACTAAATTTATTCATACACTACATGGATTGGTTGTATATTTTTTTTAATCATAGATTATTATTGGAGGATATTATTATTTTTACAATGTTGATGAACAATATATGTTTTCTATTTTTGACCAAGAACACTATTTAGATTTCTTAAATTTTGAGCCTTCATTATAATGACTATTAGGATTGATAATGAGTTTAGAATAAGTGGGTGTGGTGGATTTTCATGAGTTTTGGATGAATTCTTTTTATATTTTGATGATGTTGTGGTATGACCCGACTCAATGTCAGATCATGTTTGGGATAGAATTTTAACATTGTGTAATTTTAATTCGTATAGATACTTATCAGAAAACACCTTTAGAGTGATCAAGATTATAGATTAATATTGGTGACATATTATAGAATGGTTTTAGTTGTCCAAGTTTGTCACATTTGGGTTCTTTAATATTTTTTGAGATGTAGGTTAATGGTATTCTAAGAATAAACATGGATCAATAATGATTGAACCATGTGATTATGAATATTTGTTATCTCGTATTAATTAATAATGACATATTTGATCATTTTAATGGAAGTAGTTAGTCAAGAAGTTATATTAGTAGTCAGGACATCATATCATGAGAGTGAAAGAAGGTAATTTTTAGAATAACTCTTTCATTGTTTATAGTTCCTGTGAGTTTTGATAGATACATTTGAGAGTCATTAATTACCTAGAAGTATTCATGGGATTCTGTAACATGGTTTTGATTAACTTCATGGATGAGTTTTTGGAAGTTTTTAATGATGAATTCATAGTGTATTTGAGGATTCAGGTTTAGAATGGTAATAATATAGGATTTATTGTAACGAACTGACTCGGGATACCCTCAATCATAGAAACTAACCCTATTCCTCAAATGCATAAAGGAAGTTCTCAATCCCCACAAGATGGATACCAGAACCCAGACATCAAATGAAAACCCAGAGGGAATTATTTTTCCCAACCTCAACAAACTCATGTCATATATATACAAAAAATATGAATTAACAGAAGAAATCCAATAAATATATTCCACAACTGTATGACAGATAGTGGAATTAATGAACATTAAAAAAGATAAAAACTTAACGAGAAGAGCCCAAATGGAAAGGACCAAACTCAAATATCTAATCAATTCGATGAGATGGACAAAAACAAACAATCTCACAACCATTAGCCCAACATGGCTGACATAAAACCATGACACCTCACTATGGTGCCTCTCCATTCCATGCATTAGATGACATACCAAGTTCTATGCTCCACTAAATATGTACACTTGTGTTAGCTAACTGGATCAATAGGATCCCACCCAAGTGTTCCATAGAAATTATCAACCTAACAATTCATATATTCTCATTTTAAATAAAATATTTCATGATATGAAATGAAGATGTTTTACAGAAAACATTGTAGAAATTTCCTCTTTATCATAGTTCTAAAACAAAAGCATGTATATCAATTTCAATCAATATTTTACATATCATGATTCACAAGAATTAGCATAAATATCAAGTATAAAACATTAAAAATCCATGAAATAAAAAATCATGAGAAAAATATCCATAAACACATCATGGAATACAACAAGTTAGGAATTATACTACTCAAACACAAACAACTGTGAACAGTGCACTACGGTACTTGAATAAAATTATCTACACTCCAGCACCAGGGAGACACCACCAAAAGTGATTCCACAACATCATATACTTACCTAGAGCCAGTTATCTACACTCTATCATAATAGTATCAAAAAAAAAATTAACACCCATAAAGAAATACAACCTCAAGGTAATACTTCTACCAAGTACCCAAGGTAACCCATGTTTTAATTTTCATAATATTCTAAATGTTTTGAAAATATTTTCAATACAATTTTAAAAAAACATTTACAATGGTTTAAAAATATCCATTTTCATTCTATTTATTAGAAAACTAGGAAATTCCCCTTTATTTCAAAATATTATTCCAAAAAACCCAAACAATCGTTCCAATTTCAAACCAATTTATTTATAAATAAATTTATAAAAAGGAAATAATATGGTTTATCAAACAAAAGATATAGATGAAACCACCTACCTCAAAACATTGGTCACACAGGTCCATAATGGGATCCATCAACAATGAAACCTAGAACCATCAACGAAGGTCCTATAATCCAATCCCCACATATCAAAATTGATTTCATTGATAAATAGGGTAGATATAGAAGAGGAAATATCATATACCTAAATAATAAATTCCCACTTCACCACGACCAACAAAAGAAAATCCTTTAGAATGAGATCCCATAATTGATATTGGATGTATAAAAGAAGAGATGATAATTTAGATCAATAGATCAGATAATGAAATATTAGGGTGCTACCATGATCAGAGGCAATGATGAAGTGATAGGGTCTCTTACTTTGAGAGACACACCACAACTGCAATGGTAATCGAACAATATACAGATCAATCTATAACGAGTGGAGTCCCCCAAAATCATTTTAGATTTTTTTTTGGGTTGAGGGAATTTAATTCTTGACTATAAATGAAAGAAAAATATTCACATTCAAATTTTAAAAAGTATACATGGTGAATTACTTGATGTGTAACCTAGTTACATGAAGTGTAACATTCATATCCTTGAATTCCATGAAATGTTTTTCATATTGAACTAAAATATGACCATTAATAAACATATTATGTATAAGATCACTTCACATTGTGTAGACTTTCACAGTATAAAGGAATTCACTTCTGGCATCCATCTACTCTTATAAATTGGGTAACCTAGTTACATGATGTAAAATCCTCCTACAACCTGCATGAAAATTACAGTTTAAGATAAGATTCCAACAAAACCATGACAATTCCATTATAAGTATCCTTCCAATTCCATCTCAGTACTTTATATTAATTAGGAAAAGTAATCCCATAATGTGTTTAAAGACATACTTAGTATATTAGTAATGGTATGTTACACACTCCCCATCAAAACAAATTTCAATCCCTAACAATTAATTGGGAATATTTAATCCTAAAAATAGATAAGGATGGTAATCCATAATCAATGACCCATGATACCAAATCTCTTGAGAATATGATTTGTGCTTCTATAGAACGGAAATAAGGATAATTGACTTCCCATGCAAGACGTTCACTTGAGAGTAATTTATCATTAAGGGATTATCCAAAATAAAAAAATCTAGATCTAACCTAACTTCTTCCCAACATAGAATGTGTGGGAGATTAAGATGATACTTCCTGAGCTGAGAAATGTGGTTATCATGATTGATAACACTAAACTGAAAACGAAATGCAAACTGTTATGAAAATTGTTTGACCCACAAATTGACCTCAAATTTCCAACATATCTCTGAGAAAACATTCCATGTTTTATAAGATGATGGTGACCCAATCGAGGAGGTTAGTTCATGAAAAAATAGTCAACAATGGAAACTATAGAGGATGATACCTCTGATCCGCATAAAATTTCTGTCAACTCTATAATGTATAAAGATATAATTCTATCTATTTAATATTTTTGATGTCTCTTGAAGTAAATTTGGTCCCACCAAATCTACTTCACCAACCACATCCCACCAAAGATGTGATCTGCATGGGTGAACATACTATTCTTCAAAGGGAGACATTATAATATATGATTGATAACATTTTTATAAACAATATAAACCAATTCCATATGGATATCACATGATTCACCAGAATCCAAGACACATGAATGAGTCATATCTTCCAATATCTGAATTAAACGCTCCATCTCACTATCTATGTGTGGATGGTAAGTTGTGTTCAACATAAATTACCTTCACATTGCCTCTTGGAGACTCCTAATGAACTTCAATGTAATCATAGGATCACTATCTGAAATAAATGTAGAAAGACTCCCATATTATCTCACAGTCTCATGCACATAGAACTTACCAAATATCATTACACTACCAGGGATTCCATGGTAATCCAATAACAAAATACAAGGATACATTTTCAAATTTCCATAATGGAACTACAAGAGGCTGAACAAAAAAATATGGTTTCATGTGCTCTTCCTTATATCATTGGCTAGTGTAACAGTGGGACACATAATCTGCAATGTCATGCTTCATACATGGCCACCAGAGTCATCATCTTTAGCCATAAAACATCTTTATAGTGAATGGATGGACATCCCATGAAGATATGTTAGAATTAAACAACACTAAACTCTTCGTCAATGTTGGAAAGACATCATGCTTCCCAAATTTGTGCATACCATACAAAGAAATATACAAAATATAAATAGTCTCCCCCCAAAATGCTTTCTCAGATTTTATTAAACTAATCATCCTATTATCGACACTATAAAATAAAATTTTGGAGATATGATGATAATTGAACACTAAACAAAACCATACTTGAAATATCCTCCATAGAATCTAAGTGAAACTTAGTGAAAATCTTCCATAGGTTCCACTACTCCATCAACTACAGAATATCCTGTGATGGTACTTTCTTGATAAGAGAATTTTGAATGATGTTTCACTTCCCCAGGCTATAAATGATATCATAGTCAAACATCTCATCGAATTTTACCCATCATCTCTATTATATATTCATGTGTTTCTAATAAAATATATACCTCAATATTTTATGATAAGAGAAGACCATGAATCACACCCCAAAAAAGAAAATGTCACCAACATTTATGTGCATTCATAACTGCAGCAAGCTAAAAATCCAGAATGGGTTAACTCATATCATATCGTCTACAAATAATATAATTATAACATACCACATGGTCATAATTTATAGGCACACATACAAAACTAGCACTACAAGCATCACAAAACACCACATGCCCTATACTGAGCTACGTTATGATCATAATAGGAGACGATGTAAAAAGTAATTTTTTTTTCATCAAAAGAAGTATAAAACATCACTTCCCTTATAAATTTCAGCACTTTTCTAGTAATTTCTATCAAAGGTGATGCAAATTTAGAGAAATTATTAACATATCATTGGCAGTATCTCGTATGACCAAAGAATATACGTATCTCAAATATATCTTATGGTTCCGTCCTAGACTGCACAACCTTCGCCTTCTTAGGATAAAAAAATAAGCAATGTTCAATAATCTTTTACCCATAGAACATCACTTATTTAATCCATAAAAAACATTTCAATATCATTCAATAAAAAAATTATCTTCATATAAATTCTGAAACCCAACACAGACGGTACTCATTCTCAGGCTCAGATTTTGAATAATCCTAAATATCATCAATGAACACTACCACAAATGTGTTAAGACATTGATGGAATATATGATTCATCAAATCCATAAAAACTGAAGGAGTGCTATATAGACTAATATTCATCACAATATATTTGTAGTGGCCATCCATTCTCAGAAAAGTCATCTTCATTTTATCAAACTCTTGAAATATGAGCTGATGATAACTTGACGGAAGACCAATCATTAAACCCCCCAAACTGATAAAGAAAAAAAATGCACACAAGGATAATTATAATTGTTCTTAAATGATACCTGGTTCGAATTTTGATAGTCCCCACACAATCAAAGTGAATCATATTCCTTCTTTCCAGAGAGCACAGGGGATTCCCAAGGAGAATGTCTTGGTTGAATGAAACTTTTTTTAAATAGGTCAACCAAATATATCATGAGCTCGTTCAGCTATAATGGTTCCATATGATAAGAAGGCCTTGATATGAATATTATAACTAGAAACAAGTCAACCGTAACCTATACCTATCTCTCTAGAGGAAGACAGGGGAAGTGTTCAAGGAAAATGGAAGAAAATTCCCTTAAAACAACCAAATAATCAACATCGTAATATATTTCATTAGGTTCACTTGAAATGGAAGATGTAAAAATCAAAAACTCTGGGCGGTAAGGTCAAATATGACCATACCTCAGGTCCAACTCCCCCTTAAACTCATGAGATCTCCCATCACCAGAAAGAAACAGAACATGCTAATGATAATAATAAACCTCAAAGATGAGTGTAAATCCAATCCATAATTATGACGACATCAAGCATATCTAGATCAAGACTGATAAAATTCTACACCAACATTATATCATCAATCGTTAATAAACAATTAGGATATCAAAACAACTTCTCATTACTCTCACTAAGAGGGGTCACTAACTCAACTATAAAGGACATATGTTTGTTTTCAGGATTAATAATATCACATAAATGACTAGATATAAATTTTTGGGAGGAAATGATGTCATATAAATTAATTTATTTAGATGATGAAATGTGGATAATACCTCTCAATATTTATAGATTGGTATAGAATTCTCTTGGACATTCATCTATTGCATGAATGTGCATCACTGCTCAAGCCTATTGTTGGATCCCTATTATCATTTAAACTTATAACTACATCACATTACCCTTTGGAGCTGATGAATCATTACCATAATGAGGAATTTTAATATCCTAATAGAATAATTTTAAATAACAAAAACATCTATAACTACTGCACGTCTTCATGGTAATGGAAAAAATGTCAACTATTTCAAACCATTCCAAACTGATAGAAATTAAGAGTCCCACTACTAGTTGTACTAGATGGGGAAGAGGTGGAAAACTAATACGATCCACCTCCATAACTGTTATGATGATCCTTCCACTTCCTCTTCTTCCCATGCACACAACTCAAACATCAACTAGATGGAAGAGAAGTGTTGGGATAACCAATATTTCCCACCATATCAATATATTATATTATAGTTTTATAAACCATCTACACGTAGGAATAAATTTTAATCATAAACACTTATGATTTGATATTTGGTCACAATCCTTGTATGTATTTCTAATCCTTCAACTAGTCATTCCACACCATTATCATAGTAAAACTGACAAGAGAAAGACACTAATTGTTGTATGCCAGTAGTGGACACTATCCATATTTAATGAAATGAACTCCATATAATATTATAGCATCAAAAAAATTGTGAAAACTAATTAAAGAACATTTTTTATGCCCTTCCAATCCATGTCCACATGTCTGTCTACTTGAACCATAGATCCCCACCATTGTTGTCGGAACCCTTGTTCATGAATGTTACACACTTTACACTAACATTATTTGGTGTTTCCTAAAATTAAATGATATGATCTATTATATACATCGAGTCCTCCACCTCCTGAGGTTCATTTTTTTTAGTTTAATGGATGGTGTCTTCTTGCGTAAGAATTTTGACGATCAAACTCTCAATCCTCCATCTCCTATATGTACATCAATAATTGTTCTTTGAACCCTTGTTGCATCCTGACCAATAGGATGAACATATTTTATGATATTTTTAATTAGATTCAGATCTATATGCGGATTCCATTGTAGATGATCAACATCAACATCCAAAGTAACTCGTTTAAGATATCGTTGAGGAATGCTTTTGCATAATAAAAAATAAGAACAACCAGTCAATTGAAAAAATATCAATTTAAACAGGAAAACCCATAAGAAGAAACTAATATTTAAAACCAAATCCATCACTAGAGACATGTATCCTAAATAACCTTTTCAACATGAGTCACCTCACGGTAAGATCTTGCCAAGAACTTATCACAACATACCTCTCAATTCCCAAAAATCATATCTCTAGTCTAACAGACGTTCCAAGACAAGGACTCTTGAGTACTGACCTCCTTTGATACCATATTGTAATGAACTGCTCAAGTTACGCTCAGCCCATGAAACCATCCCAATCCATCACATACTTTTAGGGCATTCCCAATCCCTATGGGCTGACGAAAAGTACCTGGGCATTGAACTATATTCTTGAGGGAATGATTTCTCCCAATCTGAATAAACACATTGCATATATATACATGGAAAGAGAAGGAATACTTGAAATATAATAAATATATTCCCAAATTGTAATAAATATATTGGATAAAAAAGACTATAAAATATTCAAAAAATATAATAAAAATTCCCACTACAAATCACTAAAACCAAACATCTACTCAATGTGATATCATAGATGAACTCCCACCATCTCACCACCAGCTACCCAACTAGGCTAATATGAAACTTTTCACCCTCACTACAGTGCCTTGCCTTTCCCTGCATTGGAGGACATGAAATTTCTATACACTAATTAATATGTGTGTTGGGTGTAAGATAACAGTCACTATAGGATCCCACATAAGTGTACCATAAAAAGTATCAACATAAAAATTCATGTATTCTCATTTTAAATAAAAAAAGGCATGATAATTAGTAAATCATTTTTATAGAAAAGATGATTAGAATTTCCTATTTATTGTAATTCTAAAAAAATATGGTATATCAGTTTCGTATAAATTTTTCCATATTATCATTCACAAGTACCAACTCGAATATCAAAGCCAAAATAGTTCAATTAAAAGCAATAAAAAACAATAGGAGGAGCACATGCATCCCAACAACAAAGAGTACAACATATCACATAGTAGAATAATCATACCCAAAAATATATGAACACTGAATTGAGGTTCCAAAATCCAATTATCTACACTAAAATACTTGGGAGACACCCCTATTGAGTTAAACCACAACATCATATATGTACGTAGAGACAATAATATACACTCTAGGACAATAGGAAAACCATGAAATTAGACCCCAAAATGGATAATGACCTTAATATAAACCTTCCACCTAGTAACCAGGGTAACCCAAGTTCGTATTTTCACTATTATCAAAATGACTATAAAAAATATAAATACTATTTAAAAAATTCTATTCAGTGCATTAAAAATACCCCATTTCATTCCCTTTATCAGTAACCAAGGAAAAGCCACTTTTATTCAAAATATAATTCGAATAAACACAAAATAACATGATAATTTCATAAAAATCAATTTATAATTTTTTTATTAAAATGAAATAATACAGTTTTGCAAACACATTTTAGAGGTGGTACAACCTACCTCAAAACTCTGGTCGCATAGACCCCTAGTAGGATCCATAAATAGTAAAACCCAATAATGTCAACAAAGGAACTTGAATCCAATCCACCTATATTGAAATTGATATTATTATGAACATGTTAGGTTAATAATTTGAAATACCAAATATCTATAGAAACCATTTCCATTAAACCATTACTAAAAAAGGAACTACCTATGAAATGAGATCCCCCAATGGATCATGGAAGAAGAAAACAAGAGACATAAATTTAGATCAATTAATCTGATAAGGCAATTGAAGTGTTCTACCATGATCAATGGTAATGAAAAAGTGGAAATTTCACTTACCTAGAGAGATGCACCATAATATGAAAATAGGTAAAACACTGAATGGATCAATCTAGAAAAAGAGTTTTCACCCTTATTTTCTTGGTAATTTCCCTAGGTCGAGACCAATGAGGTCTAGAAAAGAACCAAAATAAAAATAGTTGTACACCTATTTTAAAAATTGAAAGTTGGGAATTATATGAAAAATAACCCAATTACATGATCTGTATTTAAAAAATACATAGAGACCTAGAAAACATGTTTCTTCAAAATACAATATTTCCATTTGTTAACTCAATACATGTAAGATTAAATCACATCATGTAACCTTTCACCACATAAATACTTTAATAAGTTTCATCTAGTAACTCTTATATGTCGTGTATCTGAGTTGCAAGACATGAAATTCTCTAGTACTCTGCATGACAAATCCGATTAATATTCAGATACCGAAAAAGACCATGACATAAAATTATAAGAATCCTACCAATTCTTTCTCATCCCTATATTAGAAATGATAAATAGGAAAATTCAACAAGGTTGTTAATATACCAGACAATTATGTAACGGGAGGTTACAGACATATTACATATCCTTTGACAATATAATGTTTATGTAAATATATCTAATTGAAATTTATATAAATTTGATTTGAATTTTATTGGGTATGTTGTCACTTTAATGGGTTTAGTTATTGATCCTTCAAATATTGAGGCTGTGATTTCTTAGCTAGAACCCTAGAACATTCTAGATGTGTGCATTTTCCTTGATCTTATAGGATAGTAAATGAAGATAATTTCAAATTTTTCATTGAATATTGAAAATTTTATTGAATTTAAAATAATGTATTGATGTTTTTTTGGTCGAATCAGTTTTATACATCATTCAAGTATGTAATTTTGAGGAATTTTTTTACTCTTGGTCTTTGATTTCATGAGTATGGAATAATGATTGAGGTATATTTTGATATGTATCATATTGGTATGGATTTTATGTTGATTAAGGAGTAATAATTTATCACTTATTATTCAAGGAAATTATGTCTTCAGGTGAATAATTTTTCTATATATAACATTGACTATGAAACTGTGGTGTTTTCATTAATTTTTTGGTAGTATTGCATCTCAAGAGAGTGCTTGTGGTTTTCATAGATCATATATCTTTATGGTATAGAATCCCTCATCTAGACCACAAAAAAGCATCAATAGAGGTGTACGAGATTATTAACTAATTACTTCCTTAATAACTCTAATAATTTTGGAAAATTTAATTGGGTGGATGATGTGTAGTACAGGAATACAACTGGGAACAATTATCATGAATATTTATATTCATAGAAGATAATTGAGTAGATTTTTTCTTTTTATATGGTTATTATGGAATTCAAAAAAGGGATAATCCTATATTAAATTTTTATGTATTCCTCCATGATATAAAATTAATTGGTTTCTCAATTGGGATAACCTTATATAGAGCTATGGAGAGACCCTATTGTTCATGTTGATTCTATAACAATACGGAAAAAGTTGTAAATTTTTTACGTCTCACCCATAGTATTATTTCATTTGTATTTTTTATATTTATTTGTATTTAAAAGACATATTTTGGGGTTATGTGATGAAAAGGTTTTTATCATAATTTTATCGCAATATCTTTCATACTCTGAAGCTAAATTCTAGCATCATGTTCTATCTAGTCATTCCCCACCACTAATTTTTCCCAATGGATAGAGATAAACATATCAACAGCTTTTTTATTTCTTCTTACTCTAGAATTGGGAGGAGATGATGTAATTTGGAAATTCATGAATTGACTAAGGATGTTAAATCATTTTTGCGAAGTCAAGCAATTTAGTACAACAAAACGCTTTTATGACTCTCTATATAGATGGATTTTTGGCATCAAAAATATGTGATGATGATCACCTTCTATTTTTAACCCCATTTTACATCATGATTATAAAATATCTTAAAATTTGATTTTTTATGTCATTTATTATTCAGTCTGATGTTTCTTAATTATATGGATGAGAAGACTTATTGGTTGATCTAAATATTAGATGACATGTTATTTACATGTGATCATGATTTTAGAGGTTCTTGATCAATGTATATATATATATATTGGTTTTCATATATAAAAAATAATAATTCCTACAATGGAATGACATTATTTATGTAATTTTAAGGTTATCCATGAAGATCACCTTTTCCTTTGACTGGTGATAGGGTGGAACAGATCATGTGACCCAACTATTGAGATGTTTTTCTATAACTACCTGACATTTAAATTTCAATTAATATATTATCAATAAATATATTATCACACTATGAGTTTTATTATCTTTACATTAATGTGATAAATTATTTAGTGTATCTATTAAATTAGATGATTATTATAGTACCACATTTAAATAAGACCCATGAAGTGAAATTACAATATTCTAAAATATATGTCCCATCGTCTGGACGACATTTATTGGATGTGACACATTAGATGTTTTGAATTCATGTGTTTAAGGTTGGTAATACCTTGATACTTCATGTAATGATGTTATGATATAGTAATCACTAATAAGTGATGTTATGATGATAGAACCACTAATATGAATATCACTTATTATATGTCTCAATGGATATTCTTATTCTTGGATCAGTGTATTGATCTTTAGATTTATGACTATTAGTAAAGAATATCTTCAGTCACATAATATTATGTATTGATGAAAAAAATTATGAAATAACCACACTTAAAGGTTGGATATGTTGGTTGTGTAATATGTGAGATGACATTAATTAAATAAGTAAAAAAATATTTTACAATTTCAAGTTATAAAATATGATTTATCTATAAATTTGATCGAAATATAAACCTATGATTAAATCCTTGTACAAGGTTTTTAGGGAAGTTTTTGTTTTAGGTATTTACGAAAAGTTAAAGTGATCATATATGTTTTATGTCAAAAAGTATATTAAATTTTTTAAAATATATTGAGATAATGAGATTATATTACACAATAATTGTTTGTATGAGGTGGTTTTAATTACAAAATCAACATCTTTATCTATAGGTCTCGTGCTGTATTTCTAGATGCTAATATTGGAATTCAAAATTGATCACATATTTATATTGACAAAGAGGTTCAAAGGGACATTGATTAAGTGTATAAATAATATCAATTAAATTATTTTTTAATTTATCATTAAGAATTAATATTTTCCATAACATCGAAAATAATATTTATTTAGTTTAAATTGATCGCATAAATTAAGTTAACAAGTAGAAAATTTTAAAATATTTACATCTTTAATATTTAAAAAATATTAATTTTCTATTCATAAATATTTAATATATAATTACCTATTGTTTAACATTCACAAGACAATATATTTTTATTTATTTTTTTAATAACATTTTAACTTAAATATTAAAATATATATTTATTAATATATTTGGGGAATAAAATCTCTTCTTATATATTAAAAAGGTAATATAGTGATATATTTAATTTTAAAAATTATTATTCAAGGTTAGATAAAAGTTGAGGAGGATTTGTGAATAGTCTTAAGGGCTCGAAGGAAAAGATATTTTTTATATAATATCTTTTATATATATCAAATAATTTATTTAAGAAATTTTAAGTAAATATTAAATATTTAGTGAATATTATGAAATATAATTTTAATATTAATAATATTTAAAATGGGGAATATTTTATGGAAAATATTTTATGAAGTTATTCAACGTAATTATTATGTTTTTAAAAATAATTATTTATTCTATTTTATATCATTTTCTAGGGTGATGAAAATTGTGATGCTTAATATTTCCTTGTTGGATAAATCTTCTTAGATTGAGGGTAACTCGAAATAAAACACTCAATATTTATAGACATCCCTCATCCTCTCTCTATCTCTCACAAGATCAAGAGAATAAAACAGTGAATTCTTTAAAGCTTGAGAGAATTCGTGTTGATATCAATGAAGAACAACACATGGTTACTAGTTGCTCTATCCTAGATCCCAATAAATAGACCAAGGTATTACAATTTTCATTGAGTATATAATGATACCACTAGATTAATTATATATTGGATTCCTTACAAAATAAAATATACAATAAGAGATAAAACAAAACTTGAACAACACACAATGAATGAATTATAAAGTTGATGAAATTATTTTTTAAAATTAATTATAAATTATATGTTAAATGAACCAATCTATGAATAATACATGTCAATTTTTATCAATTTATATAAATTTTATACTACGAATCTAAAAAAAATACTGCAAATGGGCTTAATTGCTTCCCCTATGCCCTAAAATATTCATGTAGTATTAGATAATTATCATAATAATATAAAAGTATTTATTGTATGGTAGATAAATATGTATCTTTTTTAATATAGATCATGTATATATTTATATTATTTAATAGAAAAGTTATATATTTTATTTTTTATGGTCATGGGTACAAAAACAAAACAAAAATAGATGATGAATAACAAAAAAAAATCCCATCTAGAGGTGCTTCAGATTCTAGATATAGGACTCAATAACAAATCATGAGACCAAAATTACATGTAGTGTACCCCTGTTAAACCACAGAACTATGGTATGTGATATTAATGACACACTATGTTGGGGTCAATACAAGATATGAAATTAAACACCAGGTATTGACCCACATTTGGAACATAACTCAGTGGGGATTATATAGAGTGCGTCTTACATGCAAAACATTTCACCCTTCATTGTTTTCCTCTCATCAAGCATATAAATTTTGTGTTAAATGTACATGACAAGTAATCCATACACACCCCATGTATTTACTTTCATGCAAGATACATGATATCAAATGTTGTCTATGATGTGTATCTAGATAAACATCTCACGTAACAAGTGACAATCCACAAAACCCTTATATTGATTCATGTGGCATTTTCTACGAATGACCAATAATAAATTACTTGGTTTGTTAGTGGCTCTGCAATTCATTTCATTCCACCTCATAAAATGGTCACTCTTAGAAAAACATGTCATTTTATTAAAAAATATTATTATTTAATGTGGGAAGAAAGTAAATTTCATTTTTCTAGTTATACACACCCTGTAACAATTAATTCTACAGTAGAGTACACATAGTGTGATTTTTAGTATGTCCTGTGGTAATTAAATGTTTCTAAATTAATACATTTCCATCCTAAAAAAATATGGTTTTCATACACATTGTATACTTCACAAGAAACACCAATGGTATAGGTCATATATATTATGGGAATGACATATGGTCACATATGTTGCACAAGGTACATGGAATGATGTACTGAAAAAAACATTGTGTAATATCAAGACACTTAATGTTTTAATACATTTAAACTCCCAATTTTTTTTATACACAAATTTCTTCTAAATAAACATTGTAAGGATATATTTCTTCACGTGCAACACAAAAACAAAAAAAACTATGAAATGTTTTATGACTGCTGAAATGTAGTTGTTGAATTAGAAGGGAAAAATAGAGGTAGTCCCATTATGAAATTTATATATATAAAAAATATAATTTTAATTTTTAAAAATAATGCATTGAAAAAATTAATTTCACTAAATAACCAATTATATCATTTTATAGTAGAAATATACTTCCTTCAAAAATTGAATTTTCATGCACCTTATATTAAGAGAGTAAATATATTATAGATAAGGTATATTTTTGGTATCAATAATACATATTTTTATATGAATAATAAATTAAAACGAATTTAATTATTAATTTAAAGAGAATATAAATAAGAATGGCTAGAGCTTTGAAAAATAATATTCGATTAAAATAAATCATTATATTTTATTGATTTATTGAAAAAGATAAATTATAATTATTTAAATTTTTTATTTTAATTGTTTTTTTATTTTAATTGTTTTTTTATTTTAATTGTTTTTTTATTTTATAAAAACCATTTTAACTTACGATAATTGTTTTTAATTATTCTATAATATGTTATTTTTATGTTTAAATGGAAAATGTTTCTTTTACCAAAGATTTACATTATACTTATATTAGAAATACATATAATTTTTTAAACAATTTAATTGACCCAAAATGTTTTAAAAAAATAAATCTATATATTTTATAAATACTAGTATTAATTTATAAAACATATGATTTACGTTTTCCTAATCAAGGTAATATTTTACAATAAAAAAATATTTTTGTTCTTTTACTTTAATTAAATAATTTATGGAAAAATTTTGTTTTGAAATAGTTTTAAGGCCACATAAATTTTACTTTTTAATAATACACTATTTTATATAATGAAAATAATGTACATTTATAATATTGACCTTCAAAAACATTAAGCATTAAAATAAACTATTTCTACAAATCAGGTTTTATGTGTACAAGAAATGACGTAAAAACTAGTTATTTCCATCATCAAGAAAATGTAATTTTAAAAATAGATTTAATTGTTTAAATCCATAGATACAAATTATTTAATAATTTAAATTATATATTTATTAATATAAATTATTTAATTAATTTAAAACTACATACCATGGTAACATTAAAAATAGAAAAAGTGATAATTATAAGGCTAATGGTTTTTAAAACAAGTGTAAATCATGTGGGAATATGATTGTTTGAAGTATTATAAATCTTACACAATACCCACCCAATTATTCTCCAATTATAAAGTGACATGACATGTTCAAGACATTCCCCCTCTATATTAAGGGGTTGTAATTACAAAAAAAAATTATTCTTATAACTTATAATATGTGCCTCGCCCCACCCCTTAAGGACTAATCAAAGAATTATGAATCCACTAGAAATTAAATATATAACCCTTACTTTATTATCCAATTTCCTTTATTAGACCATTTAATCATAGGAAATTGGCTAAATACCTCTTTTTTTAAGAAACATACAAGAAAAGATAATGTTTTCTATGTGGGAACTCATTTTTTCAAATATCCTTTCCATTCATTCATAATATTTTAAATTTTATTTTTCAATACTATATAATGGAAAAAACATTGTTTTTATATTAAATATTATTATTCTTTGATAATAACTACTAACCACTATTCACCTTTTTTGTTTGAAAAATGAACCCACTTTTGGTACATTGTGCAGACTATCGCCTCTATGAAGCAATGACTTCCATTTTTTCTAAAAACATCTCTTCATTATTTACAAGGGTAAAATTGATGATATTATTTTAAATATCTAATATAATTATTATTTTCTAGATAGAAATCATATTACAATTTATTTTCCTACTATTCTTATACAAATGAAAATGTATGTTCTAGGTTGTGCGGACTACAACCTTCATGAACTAACATATCTAATTTTTCTATTAGCTTACTTCTTATTAATTGAAATATAATGAAAATATGATTAAAAGACATTAAATTATCTAAATAATATAATTTTTATTATTAATATAAAAATTATTCCAAAATAAACAACTTTCATAATCATAATATTTTCTTAAGTATGACATGTTTATGTTTGTGTCAGTCTAACCACTAACCTAAAAAATATTTTCATAAAATACAATAGATGACTTTTAGAATATAAATAATCATAATATATGATTTATTAATAATAATAAATATTTTATCTTGTTATAAGAAAAGTAACATTAATATTATCCTTATTGAATAAGATTCCACTTTCATTTGTGAGAAGTCACAAAAACATGCTTGTCCCTAATTTTTTATATGTTAATCCTAAAAAACTGACATATAATTCAATTATAAATAGTTATAAAAAATATTTTATTTTTCCATTTTCAATATAGCAATGATTAAATTTGGGTAAAATATGAAAAAAAAATCTATTAAGAATCTAGTTCAAAATGATTAAGATTTCAAACACACCATTTTAAAAATCAAAGATAACTACTAAATATAACATTGGAAAGAATTATAAAATATTTATATTAATGATTATATATAGAAAAAGTTACTAAAATAGTAAATTTTAATAGTTATTCTTTTTAAAATTTATATTTGATCGCATTGGAGAATGTCATTAATTATGGAAAGGTTTTTTGGATTACAATTTTGATTAATCGAGGATTGATTCGTATTCACCTATTCTTTCTTATATGTTGTTTATATATTGGATATTTTTTTATATTTTCATACCTTCCATGATATATAACGTATTTAAAAATAAATCACATATTCCACCTTCCATTTATTTTTTATTTGAATGATTACAATGTTATACGGCTTCCATCTCCTTCACCATTACCTAAGGCATAATTTTATATTATAAAAAATATTTTATACAATGAAACTAATTCCATATTTAATAATAATGACATAAATTATTTTTGTACATGGTCCCTTCACTTAAATTCTTGTTCTTACTTTAACTGAACTAAAATTTATATCTTTTCTAAAATATATGGTTTGTTAATAATCTAATATGATTTATTAAGGTATAATGTTTTCCCCAAAGAATCCTATTTAATTTATAATATTATTCTGTATTTATTTATTATGATAACAATTTTAATTCACATAACACCTATTGATGTATTCTCTTTCGTCTTTAAAATAAAACTATGTAAAGAATAATTATCAATCTCTTATTTGATGGGTTTTCAATGATTTCAATGTTTTCCTTTTACCTGTAATGTAACTATATCTAATTTTTAATAACAATTTTTCAATAATGAATTTAATAATCATATTTTCCTTTAACTCTTATAAAATTATTTTTTTTGTACTCCTTTTATGATGTGGGCTTTTGAACAAATTTTTTTTTAAAATACAAAATGTTTTTTTGTTCAGTGATAAAATTTTTTATCTTTTAGATAACATTTTTTTGTATACTATTATAACCTTTACAACTATCAATTATTGGATATTCATTTAAAATTAAATTTTTTCAAAGTCATCACATCAAAATTTTGTAATATATTTTTTATTTTCAACTGAAATAATTACCTTTATGATATTTTTAAGAATGTTTCCAAAACTACTTTACTATTTTTATTCCATTATAATATTTTTTTTGGAAAATGATTTAAATTATTGGTATTCTTTATTAATTAGGTACCCACTACTTATAATTATCCCATGGTATTCAAAAATCATGAATTCAAACAATACAATAATTTATTTACTCATATGTCATACCATTTAAATCATTATTTGGTAAATTTAATTTTTCCATTAATGTAAATATCCTTCTTAGTTTCTTTTCTAAACTGGAGATATATTGTTATACAACAATATTTCTTACTTATATGGATAATATATAGTAACTTTTTAAGGAAATTATCCTGAATCCCATTTCATTTTGTTTAAATAAATATTTGATGCAATTATATATTTTTTATGTTGTATACTTATGCATGAAAATGATGTGATGTGGCAAGTGATCCAAGAATTAGATATGCATCAATTTTATTAGTTTATTATCTCATCTCATAAGATTCAATGTATGGTGTATTGGTGGTTAGACAATCAATGATATTCTATGTGACATGTGAGACCAAAATTATGTGTCCCTCTTATGCATTTTGTTATGATATATATCTCATGATATATTATTTATGGTATTGGGGATTTATCGTAATTAAATATTGGAAATTTTACACTTTGTTTATGGGAATAAAGTATGAACCCAATCATTTATAATCCTTATTCCTCTATATGATTATGGTCATCAGATTTATGCATGAACAATTCTTGTGATATCATCATTTATATTAATTACACATTTTTATTATTCCTTAAAAATTTAATATAAGATCATTATTACATGTTTCCATGTTCTCAATTTTATATTACAGTGTTATTTCATTGTACGTGATAGTTTATTTGACATTACATATCCTTCCAACATAATTTAAGGACATATATTATATTTCCCATGATATTTTTAATATTTAATTTATCAGTTATCATGTTTTTTATAACACCTATTATATAACCCTTGATAATATTTTTATATGTTTTCCCTCAGTGAGTCTTAGATCTCACCCATTTATTATGTTTCCCTTCTATATGTTAAAAATACAAGATTACCTTATGGGAAGTATAGAATAGTGGCTAGAGGAGTTCTATTATAGTGAATATTTAAAAAATATTTTAAAATATTTTACCTATTTAAATGGTCATCAAAGTCACTAATATAAAAGGTTTACATATGTGTGTGATATTTTGTTTGGATATAATGTTTATCCTTATGTTGTTATGTAAAATAAAGGTATGTTTATCACATGATTAAATATTATTTATCAAGTTATTGTTCAGTTTTTTTTAGGATTCATTATGTTTTTTGGGGATTTAGATTAGAGAGAATTAGTAAAAATGGTTGGGATTAGTATAATGTTCAAGTCTATGTGTTGTATAACATCCTGATGTTTTGATATATTAGAGACTATTTGGATCTGCTAGAAATTACAACCTTGTATAGATACTATAAAATTGTTGTGGTTATGACACAAATATAGAAAGGGGTAATCGCGTAGGAAACGATTTTATGATTATCAACCCAATCTTCAATTTGGTGCCTTGATGAGTAGACCTAACACTTCAAGTATGAATATAAAATATAATAGTATATGAATTAGTTAATCATTGTTTCTTGAAAACCGAATTTGAAACATTTTTTATGTTAAAGAGTTTGTGTAAGTAATACAAGAGAAAGAAACCCAAAGAAACCTTGATTGAATAGAGGGTGGTTTAGATTGAACTGGAAGATAATGTAATAATTTCAAATAGTTGGAAATTTTAAGGTTGATTTTTCCATCTTATAATAATTCCAATATGGTTTTTATTTTTCATCACTCTTGTTATCTTATTTTTGATTTATAAATATATTAAACTCAAAAGAATCACGTTAAAAATGGATATGATGGACAATGTAGTGATTTCCCCAATGAGAAACATAATGGGATAAGATTTGGAGTGGGAAACCATATTAATATTACTCCAAAGCATCTAACAATAATTATGATTAACTATTAGGAATTTATTGGGATTCCAAATACACTAATTAATTGAAATATAGAGTCTCATTGAAGATCATGTGTTGAAGATGACTATAGAAATAATAATCAATATCTTTTATATCAAAAGATTTTGGGAAGAGACACAAAAGGGAATGTATCAATTGAAATAGAATATGTTTGGCCTATTGTAGTGGACGTAATTAAGTAATATGATTTTTTAGAGAAATTTAGAGTTTAGTTATCACAATAATTGTAAAATAATATTCCCCATAAGAATGCAGTAGATGTTTTATGTTTCATATTTCAAAAATTTGGGAACTATAATAACTAGTTCACTAATCCAAGGGATTTTGATGAAAATAAACCTCAACAACCTTCTTGTACATGGGAACACGAAAAGTCCTATAAAATATCTACAATTGAAGTGTATAGTGAGAGTTAAGTTGTTATAGGTGCACTTATTCCTAATTATATATTTGTGGTTGTGTTATGTCATGTATGTTTTCACCAGCTGTTAAATTCTAAAACAAAGAAACAATATGGTAGAATTATTGTATCTAAGGTATATGGATCTTCTTCAGCGTTTTTGGGGTAATGATTCATTTATTATTATTTTCTTTCCTTAAGATAAGTTTATTTTTATTTTGGAATCAAATTTGTTTTTTCTACATTGGAAAAAACATTGTGAATAATGAAATCATATTTCATGTAAACCATAATAGTCTATGAATAAAAATATTATTATTAAAACACACTTGTCAGATATTATATAGTATAGATCATTACAAAAAATTATGAGATTCAATTGGCACAAATGGTTAGATAAGAAACTAAATTTTAGGGATTGTCCTTGTTTTCAGAAAAGGATATGTTCTCTAAGATGGTAAGGTTAATATCTCTATTGATATTAGGTATTGAATCATTTATCTCTTTCACATACCCTTATATATTTTCATTTGTTTGTAATAATTATAATTTTGAGGAAATAATTTGTTAAAGTGAGGTAGAATGCAACAACATAATATATTACTATAGAATTGTCTATTAAAAAAACTATTTATCGATCGATTGATTCGCACACAATAGCAAAACAGAACAATGTATGTAATATTATATAAATGTTTAAATGCATCCATTGAGATAATGGATATTAATTTGGGAAACATAAATATAAAATATAGTTAGATATAAAATAAAAACATCTTTAATACCATTTCTTTCATAAAATTAATGTGTTTAAATAACCAAAATGATCATTTTTTGCTATAAATTTGTTTTCATCTAAATTTAATTTCTATGAACATTATTATATTAAACTAAATATATTATATATAAAATAATTTAAAGATATTAATAATATAATTTTATATATAAATAATATATTAGCATTAATATTAATAGTAATTGATACTAAATAATAATTTGAATGGATTACACCTTGAAAATTACTTTCATCAAAACAATTTTTTCATTATATTTTATGATTTTTTTAAAATGTATAAATTATAAACAGTTTGAATTTGAATTTGAAAAAATGAAATATTTTTATGGCATACCCATGTTCCATTATGATAAATTTTAATGATATATGTAAAATAAATTATTTTATTCAAATAGTGAAAATATTATTTTTATAAAAACTCAAACATTATTCTTAATAAAAAAGACATAGATGTTTAAAAACCATTTATTTGAACAAATATTTTTTACTAAATAAATATTTTATTTCTAAAAATACTATGTTTAATTTTTAAAATCTCTGATTAACATTTTTTTATCATAGTAAATATTTTCCAATAAAAATAGTTTTTTGTCGTTTCTTTCAGTTAAATAATATTTTATAAAATTTAATTTTGTATTTATTTAAGGCCAAATTAATTATTTTAATTAAACGAATTTACATCATTAAATTAAAATACATAGATAATTATAACCCACATATAACATTAGCATGAAAATATAATTTTCATAAAAAATGGTTTCTAGACATTACATGCAAAAATGATAAAATTATTTTTTCTTTCATATAGAAATATTATCTTATAAAATTTATTTAATATATTTAATATATATAAATATATAATTTAGGATTTTCCATTTTATTTTCATTCATAAAATTATGTTTACCTTAGTAAAAACTAGTACCACTGTAAAAACATAAATGAACTAACTGAAACTCTTAGACTAAAGTACCTCCAAAGATGTATAAAAAATGTGTTAAAAATATTTTTGAGTAATTTTCACTCTTATATCATCCCCTAATCTATTATTTTGGAATTTCTTTTCCACATAACAGGTTTTCCATAATCTCCCATTATATTAGGTGGCAATATTTTAAAAAATTTCATACTCACTGCTTATAAAATATGTCTCTCACCACCCCTTAAAGACTAAGAAGAGAATTTATATTCCACATGAAATATTTAATATAGTAGTTTTTAAAATATTAAATTTTTTATTTTTTTCATCTAGTTACATGAATTATTCATAATAACTAAATTTCTGATGCGTTCTTCAAGGAAAAGACAATGAATTCATTGTGAGTACACATTTTTTCAAATTCATTTCCTTTCCATATTACTATTTTCAATTATTATTTTCTCATTAATATATAATTTAAAATATTTTTTTATACATCATTTTTGTATTCAATGGTAATAACTTATAACCTATTTCCCACTTTTAAATTATGAAAAATGAAATATTCATTCATCTGTTGTGCAGACTACCACCTTTTTACAACAACTTCCATTTTCACCACCACCTATATTCAATTATTTTAATGTTGAAATTAATGGAAATATGTGAATATTATAATATACTTATGATTATTAAGAGAAATATTAAAATACACTATCTTTTCCTCTCATTTAACGAAATTAAAACATTAATTATGTGTTATGAGAATAACCTACTGTGTAAATTAACGTATATTATTTTTAATCAAGATTAATTATTATTTATTATAATATCCCAAAATATTATTCTCAATTTTATAATTATCTATAATATATAATTATTCCACTATAATAATGTTATAATTCTTAAAGAAATAACTTTGACAATCTTAATCATCTATTTATTATGGTATGGTAATGTTTGGATCGCTTTTACCACCTACTTGCAGAATGTTGTAAAATAAGTCATGGATGACTATGATAACATAATTAATGATATTATATGATATAAATAATAAATTAAATTTCTTATTTTTATAATTGAATAATAAAATAAATATTAAATTTATTAATTAGTATACCACCATTCTTTGATAAAAACATTAAAACATGCATGTCACCAATTTTGTATACTTGAACTGTAAGTAAAACTACCATATAATGAAATTATATTTTTATAAATAATTTTAATGGTTAATTTAAAGTTCTTATTTTTATTTAGAAATTTATAATTTTTTATTTGAATGAATAAAAACCACATTATAACTAAACTAGTTAAAATGATCTTGGTTACTAATATCAAGAATGGAAAATACATAACAACATATTCATATACAAGTAGAGTATAAATATAAAATACAATTATAAAATGATATATATATATATATATATGAAAAAATTATTTCAATGGTATATTATGAAATTAATATTTTTTATACAATAAATTAAATAACTTATATATATGTCAATAATTAAATTAATGGTTTTGTGAACTCATTTTATAATTTATTTAGATTAAATGTATTCAATGATTTTATTCTTCATTTTACATAGATTTACATTTTAATTAACATTCACGAAATATAGGATATTTAAATTCCATCATATTTTATACCTTACTTGTAATTTCAATTCAAACGATTATGAAATTGCCAGGATTTTTGACTCAACCAATCTTATTTAAGTCATTATTTGATGTTATTGTCCAATATTAATTTGGTTAGTGTAACTGGTTCATCCAGGACTTATATTACCATAAATTGTTTTTAAAATGGAATATTAACATCCATTCATTATCTTCATTGATTTTGACTATGAATTGAATCCTTCTTAAAATATAAGCGTTATTCATAACCAAAACATTTTTCTTGAGTTATCACATTTCTCAAAGGGAATAATATTTTTTTTCATATATTATTACTTATTTCTATCATGGTAGATCACGTTTCACTCACATCATCTTTATTGATTAATTCTATTCCTTATTAAAAATAAAAATATACAAAGTGTAATTCTTAACATCTTAAATGATGGTTTATCACCCAAGTATTTTTTTTCATATTTCCACCAATGTTTTATCATATTTTGAATCGTGAATTTTTATTAACACTTGTGAATATAATATTTTCCATTACCTGTTTTTAAAATTATTTCTTTGCCTTTTTTTATGTGGATATTTATCAAATGTATTTTAAAAAAATATAAGGTTATTCCTACCATGATCAAATGTTTTATCTTTAAGACAAAAATTATTTTAGATACCATTATATATTTTGAAATTATAAATTATTTTATAATTTTCTTCAAAATTAATGTTTTAAATGTTTTGACATAAATTAGTTTCATTAAATTTTGAATGATACATGTAATAATATCTTTTACACCCGTGATAAAAATATTCTGAAACTATTTTTTTCTATTTTTTCTCATTTTCCTTTTCATTTTGAAAATTATTTACCTTCTTGGGATTCTTATTTCCTGATTTACACACTATTTATGATTATTTTTTGGTGTATTGAACTCATGGTATCAAAAAAATTTATTCCCTCTAATGTTGAAGAATTTGAAGGATTATTTTTTCATTGGTACTTTTTCCTATGGGACAACATGTCTCCATTTTTCTTAAATTAATTGGGGATTTTTTTTGAACCATCCCTATTAGTTATATGGATGGTTTATCATAAATTATTATGGAATTAATCATGAAACCCATTTCATTCATGGTTTTATAATTCTATAAATAATTTTTACATGAATTTTTATGTGGCACACTTATGCATATACATTGTGATAGGTGATGAGGGGGTAAAAAGTTATATTTACATACAATGAATTATGTAATATTTTCATCTCGTGAAATATCATTTATAGAGCATGTGACTTAATCCAAAGTATGATATATTATTTTAATAGTGGTACTGAAATTATATAACCATCCATTGAGTTTGGTAGGCCATTATATATATTGAGATATTATTTAGGGGATTTGGGTGTGAACATAATAAACTATGGGAATATTTTCACTTTATTTATTATAAGTGAAGTGTTAAACCAATACACTATGTGACTTTTTCCACTATGTGCTGACATTATTGGGTGTGAAAAATTTAATATATTTATTATTCCATTATTTATGTTAATTAAATAAATTTACGATTCCTTGAACTTATACTATCATTTCATTATATTATGATTCCATTCGTATCTCATATAGTAATTTCACTGAACACGTTTATTCAATATAGACTCCATGAAATTTATTTATGGTCCATTCAAAAGTCTTATTGTCCCATGTTTTTGTTAATAAGTAATTTATCCGAAATTAGGTTTTCTCATATGCATATTATTTTACAATTGACGACATATTGATTAGTTTTTCCCTTTAAGGGTGTCTGAGATTACCAATTCTTACATTTCCCTTCCCGATGTTATCAAGATATGTTTCACTTAATATTAATATATAATGGGTTTTATAGATTTTTGTTAATATTTATGTGTTCAAAAAAACTAAAACAAGTTACATATGTATTTTATCCTCAAATAAACTAAAATGAAAATTTTTCTTAGGCGTGTGTTATTTCAGTGATATTTTTTAACAACCACGCTCTTTAATTCAAATTAAGTCATGATTTATTATAAAAAAATTACTTAATGAAACTAATAATATTTATAGTAATAGTTTCATTACGGTTTAGAACTATTACATAACAATATAAAACATGAAATACAACATCTATATTTAAATTGTTTTGGCATGTCTAAAACATTCTTTCGTACATTAAAAGGCATGGGATAACTTGAGGGAATACATAATAAAGGGGTGACCTCTAAATACCAATAAGTGAATAAACATGGAATAAACTGAGTATAATAAAACATGGTAGACAAGTCGTATCAATTATGTATAATGAATCATTAATAATAAGGCACGATGCACCGTGACAATCCTAACATGGGAAATGTGGAAATAATATAGAACACTGAATCATAAATATATGTCAAAGAAAAACCACCATGAAATCATGGTGGAGAAAATTACCATTAATTATCTAGGGAATACCTTATCCCAAAATGACTTATCATGATACTAAACATTACCTAATGAATTGGAGTGATATTAGGGAGCACCCTTCATAATCATTTTAATCAAATGTTTAAGTGTTCCACATTGATTATATAGAATGGATTAATTAAACATCATAATTTTATTCCACAATCTAGAAATATGGATTACATATATTTATATCCATAAATAATATGCGTATTTCTATAAAGGTTAATACCCCTGGTAGAGAAATTGGTATGGTATTCACTACACAATTATATTTCCATCGTAAATTGTGGTGCATAACAAAATCATATAGAAATTCATAAAATGGTTTGATGAGAGATAAAAGGGTCTTACACCATGTATAAATTAAATGGATAGTTAAAGACACATTTAAAGAAATTATAGAATATAATTAATTTTAAATATTAGATATAACATAATAAATATTCTTGAACAAAGAGGAGAATGAAAAAGAACTCTTAAAAAAATTTGGCATGAAAACGGGTGTACGTAATGTTTTTTATGAAGATTAAATGACCGTGAAAGGGGATATCATAATTTACTAACAATTTTATAGTAATTATGATCTGTAATAATTCTTCCCTATATATAAAAATAGAAATTAAAAATTCATATCAAAGATGAAGTGCATGACTAAAATATGAGAGAGAGAATCACTTATCGAATTTCGGTAAAGTAACATGTGTACAAAAGGGATTGTTGGGGGATTAATGACAGTGAAAGGAGTATCTAATAATTTAGAAATTAAATTGAGAGTATGGGGATTATAGAAAATAATATCTGCATGTAATAAAATGGAATTTAAGAAGCATAAAATAAAATATGTTCTTGAAGGGAAATTAGATGGGAGAAATCCATTATAGAATTTTGGCGTAGTAATAGTTTTGGTATGGGACCATGTTAGAGGAAATAAATGATACCAAATACTAATAAATTCAATTTTACAGTATGTTAATTATTAAAAATGAATGTAAATACAATCATTTGTAATTAAAACAACTAATCTCAAATAAGGTTCATGAATTCAAACGTGAGAAGAGTAATCTATTATGGAATTCCGGTATAATAATTGGTGTACATAATGGATTATAGGGGAAACTTAATAAGAGTTGAAGAAATATGTCACAATTTATAAAAAAAATTATTGTAACGGGATCACTTAATATCATATCACAATATATTAAAATTAAATTTGATAATAATTATACAAAAGAAGTTCAATAATGGAAATGAGAAGAGAGAAATCCTTTACGAAATATCAACATAGTAATTGTTTAGTTAAGGGAAAAAATAGGGATAATAATAGATCTATCATAGATAAAACATCAATTGGATAGTAATTTAATGATTATAATGTATTTAAATTCAAAATAAAGAAAATAAAAAACTCAAAAAAATATGCTTCAATTCAATAGTGAGGAGAGAAATCCCTTATGTTTAACTGTGACCCAAAAGGTTTTGGAGAGGTTTCGTGGGAAATTTGGGTTTCTTTTTTGTATTATAGAGAATATTGGGTATAGGGTGGAATATTTTCAAGTAGTTTTAATGGTGACAAATGGGAGCTTCGGTGGGATTATATAAGAATGAAGAGGGATTTATTTATTAGTTTGGTTTCAGGCACTTTATCAAAAAATATTCAATCCCACAAACCATCCCATGGGTTTTTCCCATGGATTATGGAAAAAATCTTATTATAAATTATTTTATGATTAAAAGGTCCAAAGATAATAAAATAATATTTTATTATGTTGTGATGAGTCACACTTTCAAGGAAATTATTTTTAAATCTTAAAATATGTTATATGCCTTGGAGGATTCAATATAGATTTATAATATAAATAAAATAATCATAAAATATAATTGTTTTAATGTAAATAATATATTTGGATGAGGAAACCATTTATTGTAGTAATTAAATATTTTTTGTTTTATTATGTTTACATAAAACACACCATATAGTTATATGGTATTTAATTTTTACCCATAAATTCGACAGTATTAGAAAATTATGAAAAATATACCATTGGATAATTTCAAAATCCTGATTATGAAAAATAATATTAATTTTATATTAATAATTTCATAAATATGTTATTTTTTACTTTTAAAATAAAAAAGGCATTTCTTTAAAAAAAAGATGTTTTTTTTGGAAATACGATTTTTTGAACCCAAGGAAAGATTAAATTTGGATTCATAAAATTTATAAGAGAATTTAAATTATAAAAATTAATTTAATAATAATATTTAAAAAAAATTATTTTAAAATAAATCCTTTAATTCATCAAATTAGATTTCATAACTGGATTTTAATATTAACCAAATAGTCTATTTGTTCTTTAAAACTCATCTACATAGTAAGAATAATAGGAAATAAAATATATTTATTATTATATACAAAATAATGCACATAATATTATTTATAGGTTCTTGATACATGTCCCTTTATTAAACACACAAATTCCCTAAGAGTAGGGTGTGTAATGGTGGGTCTTTCCTGGGATTTTTCAGTGAACATGGTTTGGGACACGATCTAAATGAGCATGAACATATCTCTTAAACAGTTTCTTTCATTCTTAATTTGTTTCATATCATCTTTCCCATAGTCTATGGGAAAAACCGGAAATTATATCTTTTTCAAAAGCTCATATAAAGGGGTTTCATAGGGTATAATCCTATTGGATGAGGCCATCACTTCCATTGTTTATACGAAAATAATTGGATAAAACCCTTTATTAATACTAGTGATGTGAGAACTGTTCAATGACTATATTATTAATAGTAATGATACATAATAGTAATTTAAAATCTTATTGGTTACAAAAAATGATGTGAATGTGTTTTCTGTATCCACAAGACATCAAATCAATGGAAATGTTATATTATTCATAAATTTTTAGGTCATTAAAACCTTCCCCCCTATGAAATTTCTCCCTTTAAATTTCATTTTCACATGATAATATAGATGAGTGTTACTCTTCTTCATCACCTCTTATGGTTTCAACATTTCTTATTCAAACATGTGGTTATTTTAAAACACTTTGACGAGGGTAATTTTAATATTTCATTGATCTTTTTCTCTATGATATAATATATTCATCGGCTTATCCTCACCATAAAAGGTCAATCTCTATTGGTACCAACTTATGACCAAGTACATGTGATGGGTCTGATATGTACATTCTTTCAAGGGACACATGGAATAAATAATGTACTTAAGAAAGGTTCGGTGGGGGTGTTAGTAAATAGGCCACGACTTCGATATAATCAATGATCTCAAAGGGGCCAATATTCCTTGGACTAATCATTTCCTTCTTCAATAATTTCATCACAATATTCTATAGATATTTCTAGTGGAATACCATGTAACCAACATTAAAACACAGTTCCAGTCAATGATTGTCATTGTATCTAATTTTTTGACTCTGAGCATATTGGACGTGTGGCCAGATGGTCTTAACATTCTCAAACATTTATTCATCCATTTTTGGACTTATATGTTTTCATCCTCCAACATCATCCCAACATGTCAGTATTCTACTCCTCTTCCCATAAATGGATTCATAAGGGGCCATTTTAATTCTACAATGGAAACTATTGTTATATGGGAACTCCAAAAAATGAAGATGTTGGTCCCATACTTCTATGAATTCCATTGATTAAACTCTAAACATATCCTAAAGTGTTTGGAATGTATACACATATTGCCCATAATTTTAAGGGTGATAAGTTGTACTGATGTTCAACTCATTGTTTATACCATGTAGAATACTTTTACAGAAATTAGAGGTGAATCTTATATCATGATTGAACATAATATATTGTCGTACTCTATGTAGCCTTACCAATTCTCCGATGAATATCTCTATGAGTTGATCTTGTGAGAAATCATCTTGAATCAAGATGAAGTGTGCAGTCTTTGTAAGTCAAATAAAAACAACCAAAAAAAATTTCCTGTTCGATATATTTGGAAGTCAATTGACAAAGTGCATTGTAATGTTTTCCTAGTTCCATGTTGGTATCTGTAATGATTTTACCATCCCCTTAGACTTTGGCCTTTCGTCCTCCACTTTCTGGCATTCTAGGGACTTTGATGTATTTTATATGATATTTTTATTAATATTATCCCACCAATAGTACTGTTATATTTCTGAGTACCTACTAATATTTCGTAGGTGAATGGAGAATGTAAAACTATACACATCACTGAATATTTATTTCCTTAACTCAATATTTGATGGAACACATAGTTGTGACTCAAATCACTTAATTTCATCTTCAATAACAATGAACTCTTTTAATTTCCTTCTTATGACAGTTCCCTCTATTTTTTGAATTCCAACATCTACTTTTTGAGCTTCCTTAAACCATTCAAAAATATATGGCAGGTAAATAATTTGTGAAATAATTGATGATATTCCTTTATTTATGATTTCCATGTCCATCATCTTAAAATCTATGATTTCAAGATCCTTATCAATACACAGAAATGATAGAATTGTTTTGTCTTTTATACATAGATCATCCACCATGTTGTTCAATTTCTTATGATGCTAGTTTATTGAGCATTCATAATTATTGATGAGATCTAACCAAATTCTATGGCACATATTTAGCTCATTCTCACTGAATTTATATTTGAGACTTTTACAATCATTATATATTACACACTTTAACAAATAGATAGTGCTATAAGATTTTCAATTCAAAGATAATAGAATCTAGAAATATATCATGCATGAGATAGTTTTGATCACGAATTTTCAACTATCTTGAAGCATCGACTATGACTTCGTCCTACTCTATCAATGCACATCCCAATCCCTTCATTGGAGCATCAATAAAAATTAAATAAATCTCCCCGTTTGTGCGTAGTATTAGCAAAGGGAAATAGAAAAAATTCTCTTTAAAACCATTAATCATTCTTCACATAAATCATTCCATGAAAAAAATACCCCTTCTGCGTTATCAAATTACATGGGTTTGAAAATCTAGAGAAATGTTTCACAAATCGGTGAAAATATCCAACTAGAAAAAGGATGTTGATATATTTTACAGATGTTAGCCTCACCAACACCTCAATTTATTATTTCATTAAGGGATCCATAAATATACGATTTTTATGATATTCCTCGTGAATGATATTTCATTCATCCATAACTCACACTTGGTGTACTTTTCATATATATTACCCTATCACCAAGTATTTAGTATGGTTCTCATATGCTCTTTATAATCCTCCATGGTTTTAGATTATAATAGAATATCATCTATAAAGAATACTAGAAATTTTTATAGGTAATCTCTAAATTCTATATTCCTGAAGTAAATAAATATTTATAGAGAATTATTGACTACGAATGGAATTAAAATAAACGCATAATGCTCATACGTTGTATGAAAAACAGTTTTATTGATATCCACTATCTTCACAATTATTTGGAAATATTAAGATATAAGATCTAACTTGGAGAACTATTGGTCTCCATATAGATGATCAAAGAAGTCATCCATTCATAGAAAATGATACTTGTTATTTTTCATGATGTATTTGTTCCCACGATAGTCAATGAAAAAGAACGTTGACACATCCTTATTCCTTATGAAGAGGACCGGTGAACCCCATGGTAAAGCACATGGGCGTATAAAGCCTTCATCCAGATTCTCCTACAATTAGTTTTTTGGATCCTCAAGATCCACCAAAACAAATATATAAGGAGTCTTTGATATTGAATGCACCCAAGGTATAAGATTAATTGATAATTCATCATATATTCATGGATGGAGACTAAGAAATTCCTTGGAAACACATCTTTGAATTCCCTCACAATTGGTATGTCTTTGATAGTGGATCATTCTTTAGACTCAGTCACCTATGTAAGATACATTTTCTCATAATGAATTAATATCAATTTTTGGGTTGATATTGTTGAGAAAGCTTCATCCTCCTCCTTTAACTTGTATATAATTGGGGGTTGGTTCTACATATAGAGTGTGATTTTCCTCTCATAGAAATTTATATTGGATCTATATAGGGAAAGTCAACCCATTCCCAAAATTGAATAAATTTCATGAAAAGGACATATGAGAAGGTTTATCACAAAGTTCAATCCAGAAATTATGATATGGGAGGAGTTATATACATGGGATGCAATAATTTCCCTACTTTCCATCTTCACCTACATATCTACCTCCATGATTTGTAGTGGTGTTTGAGTAGTTATACTAAAAATTCATGATATTAAGGAATGCGTAGAACTATTTATAAAAACCGTACCTTTGAAGTTTTCATTATAGTTCTACATTATCCAATATATGTTTTGGGATTACTTTTCTTAAACTATTAAACACCTAATGGGGAATCCAATGACATTAAATGGATGACATATAAATTCCATTTATCTTCTTAACGTAAGAGTTCCAAGGACTCAATCTATGTGATCCATGATCTAATTAATAACAAATATTCTTATGAAAACTTTTTTATTTGTTCCTTTAAAATAGGTTTGTTATGAGTTTTTGAATTATCTGAAGAATATACCCCCGGTGTGTCAAACCAAGTGCATAGATAGGCCCATTATTGTGTAACAGTTTACCCAAGTCCGTCCTAGAAAACATAGTTAGATTTTTTACTCTTAAGTATATATGTTCGAGAACCATGTCCACTTATAGTATCTATATAGGGAATTATTTTAATGATAAAATAGTTACAGAATACTTACCAAAATTTTGGGGTGTTTTCTTACACATAGTAATATTTTTAAGGGTTTTCACTAGGGTTTTAAAATCCTAATCCCAAAAATAACTAATCATTTCCAATGCTACCAATTATAAAAAAAATTCTCTTTATTTCAATTTTAATCATGATTTATTTAATAAAATATTAGTAAATACAACTGAAAAGATCAATAAATCTATTTATTTAGTGTTTAGGAACATTACATAATGGCATAAAACTTGATATACAATATCTTTATTGAAAAATTATTTAACCTGACCAAATGTTTCCTTCGTATGTGACACTGCATTGGATAACCTCGAGGCATACATAAGATATGGGTGAGATATAACAACAAATAAGGGAATAAAAATGGAATTAAATGAGGATAATAATTCACGTTAGGCATGTCATATCAATGGGGGAAATGACCATGAAAAAAATGCATGATATTGAATGATAGTGAGAACATGGGAAATGTGGAAAGAACATAAAACAATAAATCGTAAGCCTAAGCCTGAGCTAAAACTCTAAGAATTTATGGTGGAAAAAATAAATATAAATTATTTAGGTAAACCCTTATCCCAACATGATATATCTTGATACTAAACCTTAACAATTTTGATTGAGCGCAATGAGGGTTCACCCTTCATAAACATTGTGATCAGTATAAATCTCAAATTCGTTACCATAGAGATAATGTCTCCATAACATGAAAGCCAAGATTACAGCAGCTAACTCAAGATGATGAGTAGGATAGTTTTTCTCATTAATTATCAGTTTTCATGATGCATAGGCAATAACCCTATCGTTCTGCATAAGGACACAACCAAGTCCTTTCATTAAAGAATCACTATAAATAACAAACCCATCCTTCCCCGATGGTAGAGTCAATATAGGAGCATTGTATAATCTTCTCTAAAGTTCTTCAAGACATGTTTCACACTCTTTTGTCCAATAAAATTTAACCCCTATACATGTGAGCTTGGTTAATGGGTTAGCCAATCAGGCGACATTTTAGACAAAACGTCGATAATAACCTGCTAAACCAATAAAACTGCCTACCACGGTTATACTCAATGGTGCTGGCCATTCTTGGATTCCTCTTGTCTTAGCAGGATCAACAGAGATTCCATCCTTAGAGACAATATGGCCAAGAAAAGAAATCTCTTAAAACCAGAATTCACACTTCCTAAACATCCCATTTAATTCGTGTCTTCTCATAGTCTTCAGGATAATGCACAAGTGATATTCATGATCTTCATAGATTTTAGAGTATACCGAGATATCATCAATAAATACCACTAAAAATCATCGAGATATTCCGTGAAAAATCTGTTCATTAGATCCATGAATATAGAGGGTGCATTAGTTACCCTAAAAGGAATTACTGTGAACTCGTAATGCCCATACCTGGTTTCAAATGCTGTCTTCGGAATGTCTTACTTCATTACACACAATTGATGGTATCTAGATCGAAGGTCAACCTTTGAAAAGTATTGAGCACCATGAAGTTGGTCAAATAAATAATCAATACGAGGTAGGGGATACTTGTTCTTTATTGTTATACACTACGGAAAAAATTATTATTTTCAATGGGTTATTTGCGACGGGATCTCTTCCAATCGCAAACAACCCGTCCAAGAATCTCTTTATGACAGGGAATGTAGCTAGTCTCAAATAACCAAGTATTTGCGACGGGATTTCACCTCCCATCAGAAATAGTTTGGCACTGTTTGGCGGGCAAGCTGTGCGGGTTGGCGCGCAAGCCGCCCTAAACTATTTGCTACGGGAGGCAAAATCTCGTCGCAAATAGTTTCGCGCGGCTTGTGCGCCAAACCATACAGGTGTACTTGTGACGGGTCCCGTCACAAATACCCGGTGGCGGTTAACACCCTTTTGCAATGGGATGTCTTCTCGTCGCAAAAAGACTGTCGGCTGGTACTATTTGCGATAGGACCCGTTGCAAATAACATTTTAACCGACGACTATAACTAATGCGTTTGATGGTAATTGCGACGTGACACGTTGCAAATACAACCATTTGTGACGGGAATCCCGTCTCTAATAATCCTGTCGCAACTAATCCAACCTATATATACCCCCCATACATTTTTTTCACAAATCTATTTAGATCTTGGTTTCTCTCTCTTTTCATTCTTCAGTTTTAAAGGGAAATTTTGTTTAGTTGAAGGTTTTTATACGAGATCCATCGGAGGGTGTCAATATCTTCAGAATATCGACGTTTAAGGTATTTATATTTTATTTTTTGTATGTTTATTTTTTTATGTGAATTTTAATTGTTGATTATTAGTTCAAATTCAATTAGATTTTTATTGATTTTTATTTTTATTTTGTTTTACTATGAATTTGATATTGTTAGTTATAATTATAAATTATTAGTTATAAATAATATTAATTAGATATAATTAGAAATAAATAGATATAATCAAGAATAATTAGATATAATTATGAATAATTAGATATAATTATGAATAACTAATATGAATTAGAAATAAATAGTATTAATTAGAAATAAATAGAATTAATTAGGAATAAATTGTATTAATTGGGAATAATTAATATTATTTAATAATATTTAGTATTAATTAAGAATAATTAGTATTAATTAGTATTAATTAGTATTATTTAGTTTTATTTAGTATTAATTAAGAATAATTAGGAATAATTTGGTATAATTATGTATAATTAGTAATAATTAGGTATAATTAGTAATAATTAGGTATAATTAGTAATAATTATGTATAATTAGTAATAATTAGCTATAAATAGTAATAATTAGGTATAATTAGTAATAATTAAATATAATTTGCAATAATTAGGTATAATTAGTAATAATTAGGTATACTTAGTAATAAATAGGTATAATTAGTAATAATGCGGTATAATTAGGATTAATTATGTATAATTTGTAATAACTTGTTATAATTAGCAATAATTAGGTGTAATTAGTTATAATTATGTATAATTAGGAATAATTTGTATAATTAGCAATAATTAGCAACAATTAGAAATAATTCGCAATAATTAGCAATAATTAAGAATAATTAGCAATAATCAGCAATAATTAGGATTAATTAGCATTAATTAGAAATAATTTTCAATAATTAGGAATAATTTGCAATAATTATCAATAATTAGGGTTAATTAGCATTAATTAAAAATAATTAGCAACAATTAGGATTAATTAACATTAATTAGCAATAATTAGCAATAATTATGATAAATTAGCATTAATTAGAATTAATTATGAATAATTAGGATTAATTAACATTAATTATGAATAATTAGGAATAATTAGCATTAATTAAAATTAATTAGGATTAATTAGGATAAATTATGATTAATAAAGAATAATTAAGATTTATTACGATTAATTAGGATTAATTAGGAATAATTAGCAATAATTAGAATAAATTAGGAATAATTTGGAATAATTTGGAATAATTTGGAACAATTAAAAATAATTTAGAATAATTTGGAATTATTAGGAATTATTAGGAATAATTTTCAATAATTAGGAATAATTATGAATAATTGGGAATAATTAGCAATAATTAGGAATAATTTGCAATAATTAGCAATAACTAGGAATAATTAGCAATAATTAAAAATAATTAGAAATAATTAAGAAAAATTAGAAAAAATTAAGAAAAATTAAGAAAAAATATGAACAATTAGGAAAAAATAGGAATAATTAGGAATAATTATAAATAATTAGCAATGATTATGAATAATTAGAAATAGTTAGCAAATATTAGGAATAATTGGGAATAATTAGAAATAATTAGCAATAATTAGCAATAATTAAGAATAATTAGAAATAATTTTCATTAATTAGGAATAACTAGGAATAATTAATAATAATTTGGAATAATTTGGAATAATTAGGAATAATTAGAAATAATCAGAAATAATTAGCAATAATTATGAATAATTAGGTATAATTAAGAATAATTATCAATAATTAGGAATAACTAGGAATAATTAGGAATAATTAGAAAAAAAATTATATTATCAATATTTACGAATAAGAAATATTACTATTATTAAAATAATAAAAAAAAATTAAAATATTAAAATTATCAATATTCGCAACAGGCATTGCTCTATTTTTAACATCTTCAAATCTTAAAGAGTTGCCAATTATCAGGTCATGCGCAATAAAAGGTTTGTGTCAGCCATGTCCAATGTAAACTCTATAATTATCCTTGCATGGTTGATCACCTCGCAAGTAATGTTGCAATCGGACAAACCAATTGATGCCCTTCTTATGTATAAGAATTATCTCACATGAACCTTTACATAGACCATTCTACCTTGAAAATTTATGGGAAAAATAATGATATCTCCCGAAATTTTTAAAAAAGAATGATCTATATATAGTGTCATGTGAGATGTTTCTTAGAGACGAGAACGTCATTACATTGGTCGTCCTGTTGCAACAATACCAACAAGGTGATCAACCATGAAAGTACAATTATAGAGTTTACTTTGGACATAACTGACACAAACTTTTTATTGCTTATGACATCACAATTAATAACCCTTTGAGATTTTAACATGTTAAGAATAAAACAATGTCTGTTGTGAATATTGATAATTTTAATATATTATAAATTTTTTATTATTTTAATAATAATAATATTGTTTTTTCATAAGTATTTATTATATAATTTTTTTTATTACTAATAATTAGTAAACAAAATCTGCCTGGATAATGAACAGAAAATTTTTAATCATCTCCACAACCATGATTACCAAAATTCCATTCATTATTCATGACGTTTTTCTTTTTCTACGTATTGATAAGTATTTCTAAATTAGTAATAAATAGTAATAATTAGTAATAAATTTTAATAATTAGTAATAAATTGTAATAATTAATAATAAATCGTAATATGTAGTAACAATTAGTAATAAATTGTAATAATTTGAAATAAATAAAAATAATTAGGAATAATTAATAATAATTAGGAATAATTAGAGAAAATAAGTGTGAGAATGATGTAACTAAATGAGCTGTCAGACAAAAGAGTAGAATTAAATCCACTAGAAATTTTGTTGTCCTTAATTATGATACTTATTAAGTAGTTGTAATTATTTATATACTTTTTCAGATAGTGTTTTTATAATTTCAAACTATTCAAAAATAGTGATGATTTTATATATTATGTAGAAAAATATGGAACAAGGAAGTCAACATCAGTCATTATTAGTTGACCGAGCTTGGATAAATCAGCGCAAAAATACCAACTATTCTGGTTTAAATCCTGTATATATTCAGGGTGTTGAATCTTTCTTAGCATTTGCATTATCAAAACTAGAATATGTTTCAGAAGCCACAATTTAGTATCCTTTTAAAAAAGGTGCTATGAGAATGATTGACACATTTGACATGGTTGGGGGTCATCTCATACGGTTTGGTTTTCAACCATAATATGTTTTCTAGTATCAACAATGTTAACACAGTTCTAGAGAAGATCTCAATAACTTGATTCCGGATCCATCACGATTTCAAAATTTATTACATGATGTTGCAGGTCCATCTGTGAAACAAACTGAAACTGACGATGATATTTATTTAACTTCTGAGTGGGCTCCATCAGAATTTTATGAGTTGTTGAGGTCTGCTGAGGATGCATTATATAGTAGTTGCAAGATAAGAAAATTAGAAGCAGTTTCAAAATTAATGGCTAATAAATCAGATAATGAAATGTCAAACAATTATTTTGATCAGATATTTTCTTTGGCTAAAACACTGTTACCTGATAGAAATGTGTTTTCTGCAAATTACATTGAGGGAAAGAGGATGATTCGTAATTTGGGCCTTAGTTATTGGAAGATTCATGAATTTCCAAATGATTGCATCTTATATTCTGGAAAAACGAGTTATTGGATATTTTTCCCACATGTAGACAATCAAGGAATAAAGAAGCTCAACCAGGGAAGTCTAGATCGATTCTAATAAAACAGTTGAGATATTTCCTTCTTACACCCAGGTTGAAGCATTTATTTATATCTCAGAACACAACGTCAATGAAGTATTGGCACAAAGCCACGATTTCAACTATTAAAAGCTTGAATCATCCATCTGATTTTGATTCATGGAGACATTTTGACCATCTGCATCTGTCTTTTTCTATAGAAGCCAGAAACATATGATTGGGTCTTTCTACTGATGTTTTTTGTCTGTTTGGTTCTTACGGTAGTCAGTATTCATGTTTCCCTGTCTTTATAACTCCATAAAAGTTTCCTTCATGGATGTTAATGAAGGAGCCTTATATCTTTTTGACACTATTAATCTCAGGAAATCCAAAAAATAATATTGTTGTTTATTTGAAACCATTGATTGATGAGTTAAATTCATTGTGGAGTGATGGTGTTAATACATATGATATTGCGGCGAAAAAAATTTCATATTAAAAGCTGCATTAATGTGATGCTTAGTGACATTCCGGAATATGGAATGTTATCTGGTTAGAGTACACATGGTCCGAAATCATGTCCTTACTGTATGAAAGAAAAAAAATCCTTTATGATGGTCAATGCAAAAAACCTTGTTATTTTGATTTTCACCGTAGATTTCTTCCAGCCGATCATCCTTTTCGGAGGATAAAATCTCATTTCGGAAAAGGTATAATTTAATGGGATGAACCTCCAATGATGATTTCAGATACTGAGTTAAAATCCGTTGTATTTTCATTACCTCCCATAACATTTTCACCAACAGTAAACCAACAAAAAATTCATGGCATTGGGAAAGAACATAATTGGCTAAAACGGAGCATTTTATGGTATCTTCCATATTGGTCTGATTTTATTGCCTGCCACATGTTGTATATTATGAATATTGAGAAGAACTATTTCTTTAATTTATTTCATGGCATTTTGGATACACCAGGTAAGACCAAATATATTGTAAAGGCACGATTAGATCTTTCCCAAATTTACAGGCAACCAGAACTTGAATTTTAAAAAAATGTTAGATCAAAGGGGTTAATGAAGACAAAAGTAACTTATACACTTTCCAAAGAGAGTAACTTATTATTTTGTCAGTGGATTGCAGATTTGAAACTCCAGATGGCTATACTTCCAATTTGGGCAGATTTGTTAAGAATGGTTGTATTACTGGATTAAAAATTCATGACTGTCATGTTATAATGGAAATACTAATAACGATTAGATTGAGAGGTTTAATGAATTCTATGATTTTGGATTCGATAATAGACATATCATATATTTTTCGAGACATTTGTGCAGTGACAACCGACTACAATGCGCTAAGAAAACTGGCAGAATATGTTGTTGTAATTATATATAAACTGGAAAAAATATTTCCACCGACTTTATTTAACTCAATGGAACATCTGATATTACATCTTCCACATGAATCTAAATGTGGAGGTCTAGTACTGTTTCGATGGATGTACCCATATGAGAGATGTATGCAGAAATTGAAGAAAAAAATATGTAACAAAGCATCAGTTGAAGGCTCAATTGTTGAAGCTTATTTGCAAGAGGAAATTTCATTTTTCTACTCTCATTATTTTGAATCTCAATATCCCTCAAAATATAATCACATGGGGAGAAACGAGGTGACTGTTAATTATTAAATGGAAAATCAATTACTATATTTTAATCAGCCAAATCTTGGTTTCGGTTGAGTTCATGAATGATGGCTTCCAGATGATGAACATAAGAGATATCATACATACGTTCTGCTCAACTTTGATGAAATTACATCATTTGTCTTATGAGTGCTTCTATAACTTATTCTATAATTTATGTTACAGTATTTAAACATATTTTATTTTTAGGTTATAGGATAATCATATCAAGAAAAAACTTCCACAAATTACAGCAGCTGCTCTTGATGAACGCAGACAAAAAAAAACTCAATGGTTTCAAAAATAGGTAACATAAATTATTGATGGTTTAATATCAATTCTGTTAATTATTTTTTATATTGATAATTGTTTTAAATATTTTCAGGTGTCTCAATATACTGATAATATTGATAATCGACTGTGTATATTGTGTAACCCACCATCCAAAATGGTTAAATCTTATAATTCATATGTGGTGAATGGTTTTCGATTTCATACACATGTATATGGGGAATCAAAAAAAAATAGTTAACCTTGGAGTTTTCTTGAGAGTATCACATCACAGAGAAACTGATGTTGACTTTTATGGCATTTTGGATGAAATTATTGAGCTGCGTTATCTAGTATAGAAGTACATAACAATGTTTAAATGTCAATGGTTGGATACTGAGAGAGGTTTTCATGTTCATATGACTCATGGAATTATAGATATTAAATATAAAAGTCTCCATGTAGTAAATGAACCATTTTTACTAGCTTAACATGAACATCAAATTTATTATGCAATGTACTGTGCTACATCAAGAGACTCGAGCGATTGGTGGAGCATAATAAAAATGAAATTTTGGGAAAATCAGTTTACTCAAACTAAATGTGGTTACACTTAAGTGGAAGGAATTTAAATTTTTCAAGAGACAGCTCAAAATCCAACTGATTCACAAAGAGATGTGAATATCGACCATGACACCCCACAATTAAGGATCAATGGTGATGAAGATGTTAATGATGTTATAAATGAATTTGAAAATGATAAGAGATACTGAAACTGAAACTCATATGGATATTGATGATGTTGAGGATGAAGATGAAGACATTGACATTGATATATATGGAGAATAGGATGAATATGAACATTGACACAATTAAATGCTGGTTATAATCATAACTAATATATATCTATATATAATAGTTTTTTTTCAACTATCTTCTAACAAAAATAATTTCGTGTTTCTGATAGAATCTGTTATATTGAGTGAGTTGGAGGAGGATGAGCTGCCTTTGGATGATGAGGATGTGGGATCAGCTGACCCCCAACCTACTGGTGGTTCCGGAGGTACGCGGAGGGGGCGCAATCTTGCGCGACTGATGATTCCTGACCCTAACCCCGAGTGAAATCCACATCTTGATTTTGATCCATGCACACAGAGGTATGGTAACCTATATATTTTTGTTAGATTTAAATAATTTATTTATAAATATACTAATTGTTTTATTATTTTTTCATTTTTCATAGTTTTCACCATGTAGCTATTGGAAAGGGTTGAACAGTATTGCGCAATTATTTTTCTCAGCCATGGATCACATGGGAACAGATTTCTGTTGATGTGTGACGTGACATGTTCCAACATTGGCTGGTACGTAAATAAATAATATTTATTTTGAAATTTATTTTATTAAAAACTTGATATTATAAATTATTTGTAGCGTTTATGGAATCCTATCAATGATAGCACGTGCGATGATATCCACACGGCATGGTAGGTTTCTATGCGTGATTGTTTTCAACAGTTTTTGTACAATTTGAGGAGGAAAGCCATTAAGAAGGCAGGGGCGACAGAAGTTGATGAGCCGTGTAGATTCCACCGACCAGAGTACATTTCATCTCACGTTTGGGATGGATTATATTTATACTAGTTGGGTGGTGGATTCCAGAGGAGATCTTAAGTGGGATGACAGAACTGGGGGAGACAGTAGGTGACGCATCGTGCTGGTAGTCGTACATTCATTTCTCATATAGGGCATCTGGTTTGTATATTTTTTAAATATTTTATATAACTTTAAGTATAAATAGTTTATTTTATATTTCTATAGGCAGAGGAGAATCTCGATATTACGAAGTTTGACGTTTATCGGTGGATGTACAGTGATCCAACTACTGGAGAGATTAGAGGTGATCGCCATCGTCAGATTGTGGTTAATATTATTTTTTCAATTTAACAATTAACTTCATATAATATTTTGACAATTTTAATTTTTAATTGGAATTGAAAGGAGTCATATGAGGCTGCAAACTATCAGACATAGGCTAAGGGTCCGGACAAGATGACTGAGCAGACCAGTGCTCAAACATTCGATGAGGCGTCATGGATGCAGGAAGCTTAGCATGGCTTTGAGAATGGCAGAGTAGTTGGCATCGACTCTCATTTGACTCCTGGTACTTATTATGGTTCTGCTGCGATGTCAGCATCCAGCTTTGGAGGAGCTCGTAGAGAGGCATCATCTTCTGGCTCACAGTATCAGGAGCAGTTGAGAGCTTAGGCTGAAAATATAGAGACTTTTCAGAAGAAGAAAGAAGTGATGTGTCAGTGGAAGTAGCACAAGGAGCAGCATTACGAGAAGCAGATGCGTCGATGGCAGCAGCAACATCACGAGCATATTGAGTACATGTGTCGTCTGACTCGTAGTTTAGGGTTGGAGTTTACTCCACCAGCTCCTTCAGATCCTCCACCTCCTCTAGAAGATGATCACCACGTGATTTTTTATGTTACAAATATTTGAATTTAACATTGTAATATGAATTATTTACATTTTCTATCATTAATATTGGTACAAATATTACATAATGTAATTTTTAATTTTTAATTATTTTTTTGTGAATATTGATAATTTTAATATATTTTTTTATGGTTTTAATATTAATATTAATATATTTTCATTATTAGTAATTTTATTAAATTTTATTTTTGAAAAATTAATTTATTATTTGCGATGGGACATTTTCTGATGGGGTCACGTCACAAATCATCTAACTAAATATTTTAAAAAAACATATTTGTGACAACCAAGTAGTACTATCACAAAAATTTGTTGTGACAGGCCCATCATAGAACGTGTTACATGTATTTGTTTTTGCGATGGTACGAGAGCCCATCACATATAGTTTTTGCGATGTTCCCATCATGAAAACCTTTACGTATATATAATACATATAATCATAAGCTTATTTGCGACGGCGATGTTTCCCTTCGCAACTAACATTTTTCGCGACAGGCCCGTTGCAAATAATGGTATTTGGGACAACATTTTCGGCAACGGGCTATTTGCAACGGGATCCCGTCGCAAATAGGCCGTCGCAATTACCAAGAATTCTAGTAGTGATAGCATTAATTTCTTTGTAGTCGATACATAACCTCATAGATCAATATTTCTTCTCAACAAAAAGTACAGGTGCTCCCCATGGAGAGACACTAGGGTGAATAAAACCCTTATTACTCAATTCCTCTTGTTGTTTCTTTAGTTCAACTAATTCAACAGTGGCCATTCTATATAGGGGTCTTTGATATAGGCCTTGAAACAAGAATTAAATCAATGGAAACTCAATTTCTCGTTCTAGAGGATGTCCTGGTAAATCTTCCGGAAACACATCTACATATTCTTTCACAATCAGTACATCCTCTATTTGAACATTCCTTTCCTCACCCACAGTCATTTCATTCTCTTCCTCCCCAATAATTGAATTTAGTTGAGCTACTGGGGGTGGATCTAGATAAGAATTAGGTGGTGACTATTTTTCTCTAAAGATAAGGTGTTCCTTATCATCATTATCAAAAATCATAACCTCCTTCTTCTTACAATAAATCTTCACATCATGGTCTGAAATACAATCCATAACGAGGATTATATCAAACTCAATAATAGTTATGACGGTGTGATCAGCAGATAAGGAACATTTATATGCTCTAATGAGAACTGATTCACAGAACTTTGTTGCAATGATATTTCCCTTAGGAGTTTTAACTGACAACCCCCTTGTTAAATCAAATTATAAATATCGAATTTTCTTAGAAAACTGGAAAGATATGAAATAATGCGATGATCTAGAATCAAATTAAGAATTTTCTAAACATGAGGAAACCATTAAATTACCTTCCACCATGTCTTTCAGAGCTTTAACCTCCGCAGTATTGATAGAATAAGCGTGGCCTTGATCCCATGGAATTTTCTAAGGTAAGTTTCCATGACACGTAGGACATTCATTTGCATAATGCCCCATTTCTCTACAATTATAGCATTCAATGTAGATAAAAACTCTCTTTTCCTTGCAATCATGAGCTTTGTGGCCTTTTTTACCACACTTGTAATAGACTCCCATTCCCTTTCAAGCAAGTACCAGGGTGTTTCTTCCCAAATTTACTGCAGGATGGATAATTAACTTTTCCCTTCTTCCCATTATTTCCATTTCCAGAGTGGTCAGCAGATCTCTTCTTCTCTTTCTTGGATTTAATTTCATAATACTTAGAGAATTCCTTTTCCATCTTGGTAGCACACGAGACAATATCTTCATATGATCAGAAGGATTGTGATATTAATGCTTGATGGAGAAATGGTTTAACCCACCAAATAGACGATAAATTTTACTTCTTGGGTTATATATATAATTTTTTGCATGCCTCGATAACCTTGTAAAGATAGCCTCATACTTTGTGACATTCTCATCCTCCTTTTTCCTTATACTGAGAAATTCCCTTTCTATATCTGCTCGATGGTCACGTGGAAGGTATTTTTCTAAGAAAATATCTTTTAACTCCCCCCATTCCATATTTGATACTTCATCATCATCCTTTATGTTTTTTATCAATTACCACTATTGATCAGCATCTCCAGTGAGGTGATAAACTGCCATGACAACTTTTTCCCTATCACTAATCCCCAAAGCATGAACTATTTTCTGAAGGGAACTTATCCACTGCTCAGCTACTAATGGATTTGTACTCCCAATGAATTTTGGTGGTTTTTGCATCATGAATCAATCTAGAATTGATCCTCCACTGTAAGGATAATGGTGCTCCATACGTGTAAGGTTATTATTCATAACCCGAGTGAGTTGTCCCAGTACAGTGATAAGCTAATAAACACCATTTGTATCACTAGCTCCAATATAATTATCTTTACCGGGAGGAAAATCCCTACATGGAGTGCATGCATTGAAACAGTTTCCATTCCTTCTACTAGGTTCCATTTCTAAACAATGGCCCAAACTAGATCAATTTATGAATCAAAATACATAATTCAATATTGGAAAAAAAACTTAATATAAATTGAACAGTTTATGGATATAATCCATAATCATAAAAAAAATGTTTTCTTTGAGGATGTATATACTCGTAAACCATTCTTAATGGTTTTAATAAAAATGAGAATTATCCTAAGCATATCCCTCGGGAGTGTTATAACCAAGAGTGCAACAAGGCCCATTGTCGTGCACCAGTTCCTATTCGAATCTAGCTCAAAGCGGTGATTTTAGGTTTTACCCCTAGGTACATCTGTGCTAGAGCTGCTTCTACCTGATCGTATCTAGAAGAGGATGCATTTCTCAGAAAACTCACAAAATCTATACAATTCCAAATTTCTAGGATGTTCTTCTATACTAATCCTCAAAGTCCATCTTAGGTCTATGTGCTCTAACCAGAGCTTATCTAAATCTAGTTTCCAAGGTTTGTACTAAACTTCCTCTAATAACAACTGTAACACCCCAACCCAAGTTACCTAGAGTTAGTGTATTATTACATAACATTGGCATGATCACAAAAGATCAAGTCTCTAATGGCCAATTAGATTAGCTTCCGTGGAATAACTAGATGAATTCATAAAGTTTGCATTACATAATAAATTGAAAACTACAACAAAATCTTGTCTCCACACTCATATCCCCTTATACCATCCCTACAGGTCATTCATAAAATACTTCTTCACATCCTGGAAAAAATTAAACATTGAATGGGGTGAGCTCAAATGCCCCGTAAAGATAACAATATAGCAGAAACTTTCATAAATATGCATAAACATTTAAGGAAATGTATAACTAAAACAAAATTCTTTTAAACATGAACTTCAGCATAATATAGTAGAATTAAAATGATGTAATTCCATTTACATATTCACATGGATAATCTACTAGTCTAATAATCACATGCAATATCAACAACCACATTCATAATGACGGAATGCATAATGCTAGACTATCATAACCACATAACGAAGGCCTCGTGCCAAAATTACAAATTAGATTTTGTCAAGGCCACGTTCCAAGATAGTAGTTTGTCTCATTAGACCTACCAATGCATCGATGAGTTGTAGCGGCCTCCACCCATAACTTACTAAGTCCAATTCATTCCTCATATGAACAGGTTTAAACATAACATAATCATTCATATTAAAACTATCATACAAAATGTAAATACTTTCTCCATAAACCATGAATGGTATAAAAATAAAACATCCGCAGTAAAACATATAACAAAACATTAAATATAATATGGATGTTTTGTATCATAATAAATCAACTTCAAATAATCTTAAAATCCATCAAAGGATGTTGACATAGATGAAATCAAAACTATTTGAGGGAAATATCACATTAGTTTTTGAAATCTTTTAAAAGTCACATAATTATAAAATAAAACATTTACATTGAAAGTATTCTTATAATCTTGTAAGGGAATCTTCGAATATTTTACAATGGTGGAAAATAACCGCACCAACCGTATATAAAAAAAAGATATTCTTACCTTAATTTTGTCAAAAAGGTTAAAAAGGACATTGTTTGGAAAATGACATAAAGATTACTTTATAAACTTCGTATAAAAATTCAAACAAGGGTACAAATGAATTTAAACCAATTTTTTAGAATAGTAATGAATTTTTTGAAAGATATTTTTAAGAAACATGGATGTGGATGATAAATAGGTCCCAGTAGATAATTACATATAAACAACCTCGGTAAATGAAGAGATAGTGAAATAAAACCTTACATTGTACTTTTCCTTAGTTGATGGTATGTTAACCTCTTGTATAATAGTTAAAAAATTGTTATTAAATTATAAAAGAACCATATACATAATTATGATATCATAAATAATCTTTTAACGTTTCTTTTTTTAATAATATCTTATTATTATCGTTGTTTCAGGTGTTAACCTAATCGTTTTATTTAATATGTTTTTCTACATAAGTCGTGTTTTTTGTATATAGGTTGTATCTTATTCATATCCAGAATGATATCAAGTCCTTATAAATTATTTTTAATCATAAAATAAAATTTATTCTTGAATGGATACTCTGGGGAATGAATATAATCGCGTTCGTGGAGACGGTAATCTGTATGTACGCACGAGCGACAATATCATTCTTTTGATATTAAAATAATATAAAATTGGATGGTATATCATATTTACAGAATCATTATCATATTATATTTATTATTTACATTAATTACACATCATTATTATACCCATCGAAATAATAATGTATTTAATAAAAATTACACCACAACGTGGAGACGGTAGGCCGTACGTACGCATGTATGGTGACATGTCATTCAAAGGATTGATAGAATACTGAATATGGTTTTACCATATTTATAATAACATCACAGTACATATTAGATACTAGAGTTATTATTTTAGAATGGAAATAACAAAGAACGAATATGTCGAAGAAGAAATGAACTTGAAAGAGGGTGGTGAAAACATTACCTCTTCTTCAGGTTCTTCCTTTTGATTTGATCAAAAGGGATACTAAGGTTGACTTTCAGAGCAAAGGAAGGCCTCTAGGATTAAGGATGGATATTTCAGAGGGAATTTGGATAGATGTTGGTGAAACCAAAAGGATTTAAAAGTATGAAGAATCGGTTAGAAGTGGTGTCCTTTTATAAGGGGGTGGTGGGGATCTTTTGGAAAAACATAAAGTATTAATTTATAATAAATTCATATTCGGTTACTAATGGCTCAAAAGTAAATTATTAAAAGTATAAGGTGTGTATGGGTCGAAAAATACACAACAAATATATTTTAGAAAAGTTTGGGTCAATATAGTAACCTTATCTTTTAGATTTAACTATTAGTTAAATTGTTTGACATTTACCATGTCTCTTTGTATTTTTATATTTTTAGTTAATAAACATACTATATAGTTCTAAGAGTCCCCAAAGTGGCCCATTAATGATAAAACTATCATTATATAAGTCTTCTGGCCGATCATTATATTTTTAGGAATATAATATCAATTTATAATATAATATTTGTTTTAAAAACTCTTTTATGTCAATTTGGACACTATTGGGATATTGTTTTTGATAAATTCATAAAAGCATTATTAATTCGAATAAAATGAATATAACCAATAATAATATGTAATATTAAACGAGAAAATTATTTTAATTCATATAAAGTCTCAAATTACATTTATTTGGATATTTATAATATCAATTATTTTCATATTTTACTAATTAGGTAATTACTGCATCACCATTGTGTCATAAATAAATAAAAATAATTAATGTATAAAAATTATAAATAAAATACCATTATGTATGAAATATTTTTATCTTTCTAATGAATATTTATAATCGAATTTATCTTATGTATAACCCCATATTAAAAATGTTTTAGTTATTGAACTTTGATTTTAATTCGTTTAACTCTTCTTTCAATTTAATAATAATAAATGTCCTAATCTAATCAAAGTGAACCAAAAAGGATCATATTGTATTCCTAAGTTTGTTTCTGGTCGAATTATACTTATCAACAAGAATTAGTACATGTGTTAGGGTAATAATAATATCATTTTTTACCCTTAATTACCCAATTTACTTTTAACCGTGGTAAATAAAAGTACAAAGTTACTATTCATAAAAAATTATTTTTATCTTATTGATCCACATTTTACTCCTTTATATTAACTGTGTCTCTCGGAATTTAGAAATTCCACTCACAGAAGAGGTAAAATTTTGTTTTATGTGAATTTGAAAATTCATCTAGGAGATGGGTAAAAGAGAGTGAAAATATTAATAAAATTTTTATTTCTAAAATTATTATAAATTGACTCCAATTAATTACATTGAACCTATATAGGTATAATGTATCTATTTTGACCTAAAATAAATTTAAATAAAATAAATAATAATTTAAATAAAAAGTCAGTTTTAACCAATAACTCGGTGTTTTTCACTATTCATCAAAAATTGAATGTTTTCATAAAAATACCAAATATTCACCCTAGGCTAATTTAGATATTATGAATCCAAAAATAAATTCCATTTTGAAGGATAAAATATATTAAATTTCAAAAAGTGGGTATTAATATTTATAATGACAAGTTTGATTGGTCACAGTGTGTTAGAATCTCGAAATTGTGTACAAAGGATGTTATTTCATTATTCAAAGGGAAATATACCATGGAATCTTGGAGTTTAAAATTGCGTGATGATGTTTTTTGTGTCCCTAATCATTGATTCTAATCATCCTAGAAGGAGTTTATAAATTTCAAAAAATCTCACCTTTATCCGCCTTTGTAAATTCTAGGGATCATCTAGTTTAACTTAGGCTTTCATAACAACAATTTTTACATGGAAGTATGGGATATGTATATGGGTTTATTTACCAATACATATATTAATTAACAGAGTATTAAATTTTTAATAAAATTAATCCTTACATACTGGTCAATTCCATGAATCTCTATGGAGAAAGACTATTATACTATACCACAGATAATCTCTAATTTTGGAAAAATAAATGGTTTCATTTTTCTTATCATAGACCTTGTTTAATATATATCATAAATTCATCACCAACAAGCACATGAAAACTAAAAATAATATATTATTTCTATGGATCTGCATCACTCACAATTTCATGTCATCATAGCATGGGAGTTTACATCACACACTAGAATCCATGGAATAATAAAAAATGAGGTGTCTTATACTATGGAAAAATTTTATTTTACCCATAATCAGGTTTTGAAAATTTTAGGCCCCAAATTATGGTCTGTTTTGTTTTGGAAACACTCAGGTCACCACACCAACATCATGAATTAATTCATCAACATGATTCTCTACCTCATACTGAGTATCTTCATTAATGTTAGATGTTGATTCTTTATATATTTACCCTAGAATATCATGTGTGTATAAAAATTATTACAACCATATAAAATTTGATGGTGTTTGATATCTATGGACCCCAATTTACTCACATTCAAACACATCACACAGGGATAAAAAAATACTCTCTTTAAAGACTACAATTTGAAAATTCTAGGATATTTTCGACCCCCTTCCAATATTCATCACTTTTTATTTGTGTATTTAAATAATTATGGTAAATTAATTACCAAAATAATTAATTCAATTTAATAATATGTAAAAAAAATTAGAAAATAAAAATTAAAAAATATACTAATATATAATGTTTAAAAAAATATATAAACATATATACCGATGGACACACACACACATATATATACCAAATTTATAAACATGTAAACACAAATATATAAATTCAAAACATATAATGATAATACAGACAAAAACATATAAAATTCCAAAAATAATTATATTTAAATATTTAATTATAAATTTCAAAATAATAAATTTAAAGGTATATATATCTATAAATTAAAACATATAGAAATATGATCCATTAAATTAAAAGCATATCAATATAAAAAAATTTAAACCAAATAACATAAAACATATAAATAAATTAACGTATAAATCTAAATTAAAAATAAATAAATTAGAAATATAAATTAACATATAAATAGAAATTATAAAAAACTTTTTATCATATGAATATATTTTAAATAAACATATATATTTATACAATATATAAATGTTATCATATATATAAAAATACATAAACATTTTAACAAATATAAAATTAATAGAATTCACATTGAAAATCAAAACCACCATTCCTAAATACAAATATAAAAATGGATATTTTTTTAAACATATAAATGAAACTATTATAATAATTAAATCAAAAAAATTAAATCAGTAATTATATTTATAAAATATTCAAAATTATTAATTTTAACAAAAATTCTGACAAATACTCAAATAATTACACAAATTGATAAAATTGAATATTTTACTATTAAAAACTCTAAAACAGATTTAATAATAAATAATACAAATTGTTGATCAACCCATTAAGAATAAAAATTCAAATAATTTTTTGAAATTAAGAAATAATAGGAACAAAGAAGAAAAGTTGACCCTAAAAAGTGGATAAATGGTAGAGTGATGGATTGTTGTGGATGAAATAAACTATTAATGGTAGAAGGTAACTAATGGTTGTGGAAGGGGTTCAAAGGATGATGAATTGGGGAGAATGGGGTTAAAAAGTGGAGGATTAAAATAAATATCACATCGGTTACCAGTGGCGATTAGGGTTTCCTATATTATAAACTAATTAATTGAAGAGGTAGGTCAGACATGGGAACATTTTAAAATTATTTAAAGGGTTTTAACATTAGTTTTTTTCAAAATAATCATTAAATTATTCTGTTAAAGGATTGTTAAAATCAGTTATCTAATAAACAATTTTAAAAAAATTTACAACATTTTTATAATAAAAAATAGTACAATCCACATTACGTATAATATATATTGTAACACCCCACGATTTTATAGTACGCTATTTTTTCAAAGTAATTCAATGATGTGCACTACACGCGACACTGAGTTCAAGCGCACCACGACTTACCAAACTAGCCATTCAAAAGATGTTATGAATAGTATTAACTAAAATTATAACTTTATATAATCTTTATAATTTTAGATTCCATATGTAAAATGTGGTTTAATAATATGAAAATAATTTTTGGTGAATAGAAACTTTTTACTTTTATTTACCACGGTTAAAAGTAATTAGGGTAATTAAGGGTAAAAATGATATTATTATTACCATAAAACATTCCCTAAGTCTATTTGATAAGTATAATTCGACCAAAAATAAACATAGGAATATAATGTGAACCTGTTTGGTGCACTTGTATTTGATTATAACATTTATTATTATTTAATTCAAAGAAGAGTTAAAAGTGTTAAATTCATTTTTTATTAACTAAACCATTTTTAATATAGGGTTAAACATAAGATAAATTCGACTATAAATATTCATTTTAAAGATAAAAAAATTTACTAAATAATTGTATTTTATTTATATTTTTTAGAAATTAAATAAAATAATTTATTTATCACACAATGATGATGCAGTAATTACCTAATTAATGAAATATTAAAATAATTGATATTATAAATATCCAAATAATTGTAATTTGAGACTTTTTATGAATTAAACTAATTCTATAGGTTAATATGACATATTATGGTTGGTTAGATGATTTTTTTTTTGAATTAATAATGCAGTTATGAATTTAGTAAAAACAAAATACGAAATAGTGCCAAAATTGATATAAAAGAGTTTTTAAAACAAATATTATATTATTTATTGATATTTTATTCCTAAAAATCTATGGTCTTGCCAAAATACATATATAATGATATTGGTATCATTAATTAACCACTTGGGGTTCTTTTGGAAGTATATAGTATGATTATTTATCATATAATATAAAAATACCAAGAGATGTGGTAAATGTCAAACTATTTAACTAAGAGTTAAATCAAAATGATAAGGTCAATATAGTGACCCAAACCTGTCTAAAAGTTATTGGATGAGTGGTTTTAGACCCAGCCCAACCTTTTCCTTTAAATAATCCACTTTTTAGCCCTTATAAACCGACAATTATTTAATTATAAAATAATATTTCTAGCTTTTCCTAAGGTGCCCCTCACTCCTCTTATAAAAGGTCACTCCCCCTTTTATCTAATTCACACATTCAATGCCATTTGGATCATCCAAAACCTGCCCAATTACCCTCTAAATGGTCATCTATTTATCCTAGAGGCCTTTCGTTAGTCAGAAAGACAACTTATCGATCCCTTTTGATCAAATAAAAAGAAAGAACTCGAAGAAGAGATAAATATTTCATTGCCTCTTCCATGTTCCTTTCTTCTTCCACTTTCTCTTTAATTGTTGTTTACATTCAAAAATAAAAAATCCAGTATCTTATATATACATTATTTTTATTATAAATATTGTATAACCATATTCATTATTCTATCCATCCTTTGAATGACATGTCACCATACGTGAGTACGTACAACTTACAGTCTCCACATCGTGGTATAATTATTATTAAATACATTATTATTTGTATGGGTATTATATTTATGTGTAATTTGTATAAATAATAAATATAACATGATAATTATTATTTATATATTATATAAAATCCTTTTATATATTATTTTAATATAAAAATAAGGATATTGTCGCTCGTGCATACGTACGGATTATCATCTTCATGAACGCGATGAGATTCATTCCCCATATTATCCATTCAAGGTTAATTATCATTAGATGATTATAAATAATCTATAAAGATTTAATACAATTATGAATATGATTAAGATACATAATCTACATAACAATAATTACTTACGTAATAAAGAAAATAAAGGAAAATGAATCACTTAACACCCGAAATGACGATAATACTAAGATATTATTAACAAAGAAATGTTAAAATATCATATATAATATAATATTAATATATATGATTCTTGTATATTTTAATAACAATTATTTAACCATTATACAGGAGTTTAACCTAACCTCTACCAAGGTAAAGTACAATGTAAGGTTTAGTTTCATAATCTCTTTATTATCCTAGGTTGTTTTTATGTATGTATCTACTAGGACCTCTTTATCATCCACATCCATGTTTCTTAAAAATGCATTTTAAAAAATTCTTACTATTTTATAGAATATGGTTTGAATTAATTTATATCATTGTTTTAATTTTATAAGATTTTTACAAAGGAATCTTAACGTTATTTTCCAAACAAGGTACTTTTTGACCTTTTTGACAAATTTATGGTAAGAATGTTTTTTTAACTTATACAGCTGGTGTGACTATTTTCCACAATTATAACATCGTCAAATTATACATTACAAGCTTATAAGAATATTTACAATTATAAATGTTTTCTTTTATAATTACATGACATTTATATTATTTCAAAATAGATAGATATATTTCTATAAAAAGGTTTTGATTTCATCTATGTCAACATCTTTTAATGGATTTTAAGTTTGTTTGAAGTAGATTTATTATAATAAAAAATTTCCATATTTTATTGAAGGTTTTTTGATATGTTTGACTAGGGATGTGTTATTTTTTACCATTCATGTTTATGGATAGTGTAGTGACATTTCGTATGCTCGTTTTAATATGAATATTTTTGTTATGTTTAAACCATTTGATATGAGAAATGCATTGGACTTAGTATGGGATGGGTGGATCCCGCTTTAGCTCCTCGATGCATTGGTATGTCTAATGAGACAAACTAGTGTCTTGGCACAAGTCCATGACAAAATATAATTTGTGGTCTTGGAACATAGCCTTGACTATGTGGTTATGAAAGTCTGGCATTATGTATTACATCATTATGAAAGTGGCTATTGACATTGCATACGATAATATGACTAGTAGAATGTCCATGTGAATATGTAAATAGAATTATTTTATTTTATCTTTTCCATATTATGCTGAAGTTAATGTTTAAATGGCTTTTGTTTTAGTCTTATACATTGCCTTAAATGTTTATGCATATTTATGAATGTTTCTTCTATATTTTTGTCCTTACTGAGAATCTGAGATCACCCCTTTCTTTGTTTTATTTTTTCCATGATGTAAAGAAGTATTTTATGACTGACCTATATGGATATTCTGAGGGGATATGGGTGTGTTCTATGTTAACAATGTTGTTTTAGTTTCTCATTTTATGATGTAATGTAAACCTTATGAATGTATCTAGTACGTCTGAGGCTACTAAACTAATTGGTCTTTTGAGAAATAATCTTTTGTGATCAAACCAATGTAATGTAATAATGCACCGACACTGGGTAACTTTGTTCAGGGCATTACAGTTGGTATTAGAGTAAGTTTAGAATAATCCTTGGAAACTATATTGAGAAAAACTATGATCAGAGCACATAGCCCTAAGATATACATTGAGGATTAGTATAGAATAACTTTATAAAATTTTGGTATTGTGGAGATTTTATGAGTTTTCTGAGGAATACATCCATATCTGGATACGACCATGTAGTGACGGCTCTGGAAATGATGTATCTAGGGGTAAAACCTGAAAACACCACTTTGAGCTTGACTTCAACTGGAACTGGTGCACAACAAAAGGCCTTGATGCACTCTTGGTTACAACACTCCTAGGGGATATGATTGGGATGATTCTAATTTTCTTTAAAAATAATTATGAGGTATTTACAAGTATATACATTCTCAAAGAAAATATTTTTATGTTTATATATTATATCCCTAAACAGTTCAATTTACATTAGGTTTTTAACAAGTTTGAAATTATTCATTAAGATTCATAAAATGACTTAGTGTATGCCATTATTTAGAAATGGAACCTAGTAGAAGGATTGTGGACTCCAGCAATATGTACCTTCCAAAGAGTAAGAAGGATCAAATAATGAATGGAATTAAGCCAATAATTAGAAGAGAAATATTCCCCCACATATTCTCAAAATATGAAGAAGTAGTATCATGTGTTAATAAGATAAATAGAGAAATCTATGAGTCCTATTTCTTTATGGGGAATCAAGAGACGAAAAGGATGATATAGATAAAGATGAAAAAATTGAACTAGTGAAATAAGGATTTTCCCGTATGTGATAACATTGGAAAAAAATCACATTAGTAAATGTTTAAAGGGAATGGGTGTTTGTTATAAGTATAGGGAAAAAGGACACCAAGTACGTGATGGCAAGGGTGAGACAAAGGTTTCAAATGTAAAATTATTCATCAATATGGAGTTAGTACGCTACGTGAATCAATGTCCAAATAATCAGTGGATACCACAAATGATTCTATTGGGTAAGAATCGCGCTATGATACTACCGAATATGAAGAGGAATGATTAAGAGTTCTTATGTTGTTATTAATGTATTGTGTCTTTTTAGTATTGTATCAATGATGTAATGGTTATATGAATTATGGAAATAAATAAGGATTTTACAACAATACTTTTTCATTGGGAATTTGAGATTATATGGTATTGATACTAAGGTAGTAATTTTGTAATATGATATGGTTGATTCGGAAAAATTTTATTGAATATTCTTGAATTCTTTGGAAATGAATAATGGTCTTTTTATTTCAACATTGTTGGAATATTAAAAAAATTTAGATATAAGGAATATATCCAGTATTATATAAAGGATAAGGTAGAATGAATGTAGTCAATAATGATTAATTGTAATTCAGGTTGTTACCTTGTTTGAAAATAATACACGGTGAAGGTGTTAAAATGTTATTACGTGGGAAAAAGGATCTTAGTTGTGTTTAACTTCCTTATAAATTTTGGACTGTCAGTTTGGATAGATGTATTTTGGATAAATCTAAGAGTTGGAATAGAATATTTTTGAAATTGGATACTATTGTTAACGTTATTTTTGGATTTTTTTAAAAAAGGATAACAAGCAGAACGTGTGACAACCCATCATGTCGGACAAAGCTGCAGGAATCGAACCCATAAACATAGTGCGATTTTGACTTATCACCTACCACTGGACTACATGGAGACCCTAGATTGTATAATGTAGTTATTTTATTAAAGGGTCTAATATGTGAATTATAAATTTATATTTTTGTAACCCTATATTATAAGGGTAAATATAATATTTTTTTGAAATCTTTTAGTGTGAAAGATGATTTTGTGGTAGGAATTTGTTGAATGATGAAACTCTTCTGCTCAATTATATATATATATATATATTTTCTCCCCCCTATTCTATGCATAAATTAATTATTAAACATTATGGAAGGGATCTTAAAACAAAAAATTTTATTTCCTAATACCTTAAGTTTTGTTGAACCGATTATATTTTAAATCCTCATAGGTTGATAGATCCGAGGCCCTCAATTCTACAATTGTTTGTGACTGATGACCTCAATCACTCCTTATAAATATTTATGTTTTTCATCAAATTATGTGTCCTTAATTTTAACAAATGTTCTCTTAATAGAGATAATAATTTGGTGGTGAGTTTTTCATTTCCCTTTTCCTCTTATTAAGACTAATTTTTATTAACCCAATTTCCGATGTGGGTTATCAAACAAAGGTATTTTCTATTTTAAACCTTTTATATTGGAAGAAAAATTTAAATTTATGAGGAAGAAATTTATTGAAGGAATGAATAATGTAACACCCCATGATTTCATAGTACGTTATTTCTTCCATGTAATTCAATAACTTGCACTACACACAACACTGAGTTTAAGAGTACCCCGACTTACTAAGCTAGCCATTCAAAATCTGTTATGAATAGTACTAATTGAATTTTGAAATTTATTTAATCCTTATAATTTTAGAATCTATATTACGAGTTTCTTATATATAATGTTAGAAGAAATTCATTTTTTATCAGATAAAATATGAATTTTTAAAAAAATGCAATTTTACCTCATATTTATGGAGAGCCCTTTTTTAATTCAAATATTTAAAACTTTTTTATATTCAATTTGACAAAATAAACTTCTTCTTTATAATCGGGAAATAATAATTTTGTTTCAATAAATTTTTGGGGTTTTTCTGATAACATTCATATCTGGATGAATAGTGAAAAATATTATATTTTAACTGAATTTTTTTTATCAAAATAATGTAAAGTGTTAAATTATACATTTTAATGGTTTTTAAGTAAAAATATATTATATTTTTACCATTTAGTCCAATGCGGGTGAATGTAATTAATTTCATAATGAAATTGAACTTAAACAAGGGGTAATCTTTTGATAGTTAATATTTCTTAAAAATATTGTTTTTGGTTTTGACTACAAGATTTAATATTTAATTAATAAATAAAATTTATATTTATTTAATTTGGTAAAATGGACTTAATTATTGGATTCGGAATACCAAAATTATCTGAGGGTGAATTTTTGACATTTTTCTGAAAACATTCCAGTTTTAATAAATATTGAAAACACTAAGTTATTCGTTAAAACAAACATTTTAATCAAATATTTATTTATTTTATTTAAATTTATTTTAGGTAAAAATATATATATAATACCTATATATGTTCTATATAATTCATTGGAATCATTTTATAATAAAGATATATAAAAACTTTAATGAACAATTTACCATCTTTTACCCACCTTGTATGAGCATTTGCAAATTTACAAATAACGTAATTTTACTGCTTCTCTAAGTTGAATTTAAAATATCTGAGAGACATGGTTGGAATATTTAAGTAAAATGTGGTTCAATACGATGAAAATATTTTTTGGTGAATAGTAAATTTTTTACTTTTATTTACCACGGTTAAAAGTAAATAGTGTAATTAAGGGTAAAATGATATTATTATTACCCTAACACATATCCTAATTCTATTGGATAAGTATAATTAGACCAAATAAATCTTGTGAATAAAATATGGACCTCTTTTGTCCCCATTGATTAGATTAGGAGATTTATTATTATTTAATTCAAAGAAGAGTTAAAAGTGTTAAATTCAATGTTTAATAATTAAACCATTTTTAATATAGGGTTTCAAATAAGATAAATTAGCCTATAAATATTAATTATAAAACTAAAAAGATTTACATCATAATGGAATTTTATTTATATTTTTTAGACATTATATAATTTAATTTATTTATGACACAATGATGATGTCATAATTACTTAATTAATGAAATATTAAAATAATTGATATTATAAATATCCAAATAAATGTAATTAGAGTCTTTTTATGAACTATAATAAATTTATAGGTTAATATGACATATTATGTATGGTTAGATGAATTTTTTTCGAAGTAGTAACATTTTTATGAATTTAGAACAAACAAAATACCAAATAGTGTCAAAATTGACATAAAATAGTATTTAAAAAAAATATTATATTATTAATTGATATTCAGTTCATAAAAATCTAATTATTGGCCAAAAGACATATATAATTATTTCTATATAATTAATTAACCACTTGGTATTCTTTTAGAAGAATATATTATGTTTATTAATAATATACTATAAAAATACAAAGAGACATTGTAAATGTCAAACTATTTTACTAAGAGTTAAATCTAAAAGATATTGTTAATATAGAGATCCAAACTAGTCTCAAACCTATTTTTTGAGTGGTTTTTGACCCATCCCCACATTATAATTAAAATTATACACTTTGGAGCCACTAGAAATCGATAATTATTTCACTATAAAATTATATTTCTAGCTTTTCCTAAGGTGCCCCTCACTCCTCTTATAAAAGGGCACTCCACCTTCTCTTTAATTCACACCATCAAAGAAATTTTTCACAGCCATACCTGGACCAAATACCCTCTAAACTGTCCCTTATACATCTTAGAGGCCCTCCTTTAGTCATAATGTCAACCTAAGAATATCCTTTGATCAAATAAAAAGAAAGAAGTCGAAGAAGAGGTAAATATTGCATCACCTCTTTGAAGTTCCTTTCTTCTTCATATTCCTCTTTAATTGTTGTTTCCATTATAGAATAAGAACTCCAGTATCTTAAATATACTATGATTTTATTATAAATATGGTACAACCATATTCATTATGATATCCATCCTTTGAATGACATTTCACAATACGTGCGTACGTATGGTTTACTGTCTCCACATCGTGGTGTAATTGTTATTCAATAAGTTATTATTTGGATGGGTATAATAATGATATGTAATTAATGTAAATAATAAAAATTACATGGTAATGATACTGAATATATTATATACTAGACAATTATATATTATTTTAATATCAAAAAATGATATTGTCGCTCGTGCGTACGTACGGATTACCGTCTCCAAGAATGTGATGCGATTCATTCCCCATCGTATCCATTCAAGACTAATTTTAATTAGATGATTAAAAATAATGTTTAAATACATAATATAATTCTTAATATAAATAAGATAAATCCTATCTATAAAAAAAATTACTTACGTAACAAAGAATTTAAAGTAAAATGAATCAGTTAACACCCGAAATGATGATAATACTAAGATATTATTAACAAAGCAATCTTAAAAGATAATATAAGGTATCATATTGTTAAATATGATTCTTGTATAATTTAATAACAATTATTTCACAATTATATATGAGTTTAACGTACCCTCGACTGTGTTAATGTACAGGGTAAGTGTTATTTTCACAATCTCATTACTATCTGAGTTTGTTTTTACGTAAGTATCTACTGGGACCTCATTATCATCCAAAAACATGTTTCTTAAAAATGTACTTTAAAATATTATTAATATATTATAGACTAGGGTTTAAATACATTTATACCATTTTTTACATTAATAATATGTTTGCAAAGGAATCATTATATCGATTTTCAAACAAGGTACTTTTTGACATTTTGTACAAATTTAAGGTAAGAATGTTTTTTTAAACATATAAGGCAGGTGCAGCTATTTTCTGTCGTTATAACATCATATATGCTTCCCTTAAAATATTATACAAATATTTCCAAATATAAATTTTTTCTTTTATAATTACGTGACTTTTAAATGATTTCAAAATAGAAAGATATATTTCTCTAAAAATGTTTTAATTTTATCTATGTCAACAACCATTGATGGATTTTATGTTTGTTTGAAGTTAATTTATTATGATACAAAACATCCATATTTTATGGATTGTTTTGTGATATGTTTGACTGTGTATGTGTTATTTTATACCATTCAGGGTTGTGGATAATGTATTGACATTTCATAATCTATTTTTAATACAAATGTTTATGTTATGTTTAAACCTTTTCATATGTGGAATGAATTGGACTTAGTATGTGATGGGTGGAGCCCGGTTTGCTCCTAGATTCATTGGTTGGTCTAATGTGACAAAATAGTGTCGTGGAAAAAGGCCTTGATAAAATCTTATTTGTAGTTTTGGCACAATCCATTGACTATGAAGTTAAGAAATACTGGAATTTGCATTCCATCATTATGAAAGTGGCTATTGATATTTCATGTGATTATTCAACTAGTAGAATTCCCATGTGAATATTTAAATGGAATTATTTTACTTTATCTTTGATATATTATGAAAATGTTCAATTGTAAAAGGATTTTGTTTTAATCTTATACATTTCCTTAAATGTGTATGCTTATTTATGAAAGTTTCTTCAATATTGTTATCCTTACTGAGCATATGAGCTCTCCCATTTCTATGTTTTATTTTTACAAGGATGCGAAGATTTATTTTATGAATGAATTGTAGAGATAGTATGAGGGGATATGAGTTTGTTCTATAGGAATAATGTTCTTGTAGTTTCTCATTTTATGATGTAATGTAAACCTTATGAATGTATATAGTACTTCCATGGCTACTAAACTAATCGGTCTTTCGAGACATGATCTTTTGTGATCATACCAATGTTATGTAATTATTCACCTACTCTTGGTAACTGGGGTTCAGGTGTAACATATATTCTACTAATATATGTACCATTTTTCTTTACTCTACCTTTTTTTCTTAAATCATCATGGGATCTACAGACTCCTTCATTTCACCGACCATAGTCTAGGAATTTGATCTCAATGTAGATCTAATTATTATGTTTCTTGGGTTATATATTCTATTTTATGGTTAATATAGTTTAGTAAAAATATTATATGGGAAAAAATGATCTATTAGGGAATTATATTTACTACAAATATGACAACATGTTTTCATCCTAGGAATAGATTATTTATATTCTGCTTATCAATTCCAATTCTAGGAGAGTATTTTTCTCTAATATGGATTAACAACATCTTCTATTTTTTGGAATAAGTATTCAATTAAATGGATTTCATAAAACCTGATCATATCACATCATAACAATTACAATTGATATTGAATTTGGAAGTTGTGTGTAAAATAGAGTTTCTTTGAGTTTTTAATTAGTTCTCACATTTTTATTGATGGGGTTAAGGAATTAACAAACATGATGTCATTTCATGGTTAGAAAATAATTATAACATGATTATTTTCTAATTTATGAGGATCCTTATCATTTTAATCATTTAGGTTTATGAGAGTTATAGATTCAAAGTAATGATATATTGAAAAATAGTTTTATACATCCTAGTTTGTTAGCATGGGGATATTTGTGATTTTCTTGGTGGAGAATGATGGAAGTGTTTGGTTGTACTAGTATCATTATATATTAGAATAGGTTATGGTGAATATATGTTATAATATATGGAGGAATAATGGATTCTTTGATCATTTTAAATAAGCTAGTTGGTGCTCGATGATAGATCAATAGTTAGAAATTATCATATGAGTGTAAAGGAAGATTATTATTAGAAGACCAACATTTGTTATTGTTCTAGATACATTTTTTTAATGTTGTTAATTTTCAAAGTCATGGATTCCCCGATAGTTATCATATTATTGAGGAAATATATGTTCCAAATTTTATTTTTTATTTCTATGTTAGTGCTTATTGATGACATCTTACTGTATTCACGGAAAAAATAGGATCTTTAAAATATTTAAGGGATGTTTTAGAGATCATTTAAAAATAAAAAACGAATTTAATGTTATCTAAGTATAATTATTGTACATGTGAGGTGTATTTCTTTTGGAATTTTGTCTCTCTAAAGGGTCTCGTTTTCAATCTTTCACAAATTGAGATGATTGTTTCTTTTTTAATACCAAATAATTTTCTAAATTTTCATTATTTCCTTGACCTTACAAAATAATATAGGATTACTATATCATATCTTTCTTAGATTATATCACAAATCATGTCCTTAAAAAGAATTTATTATATTATTAGGGTTTGAATTAGTGTCATACATCACATGATGATAAAATAGAGAATATAATGAGTTGTCATATACTTTTTTAAAAAGGAATGGATAATTTTTAAGGAATACTATGATAATTATCTTCTTTTTATGGGTTCTTGGTTGATACAATAGTGGAAAGTAGACTTTATGGTTCTTGGTAGTTATTCTCTTATGTATGTAATTATTCCTACCATATCCTTGATCATGAAGCTATGGTATTTTATTTTAATATATGGTATTATGAAATCATCAAATAGCGATTCATGATTTTTACATATCATAATAGTTTGGGATATATCTTCTCTCGGTAGGATAATAACACGCATAAGTGGATTTTGATGGTGGTATTTCAAGATAATGACTTTATGATCTCCAATACTTTTGGAAGATAAAATTTGGTAGATGATGTTCTTATTATAGAGATCCATGGAGCTGGTTCTCTTAATTTTGATGATTAGTGAAGAATAATAATGTATCATTAATATTTGCATCTATATATTGTTGATTTAGTGGTGGGGTGAGCCTAAATTAGATGACAGTGTAGTGTTCATTATTTCAATAAGTACATGTGTATCATCTAGGAGATCCTTATATAGAGTTGTAAAGAGGTTTTATTTATTATGGTGATTCTCTAAGTGGATTGAAAGATGTTGGAAAACATTTAGTGTCATATAAGTGGATGTTTTCCGTTCCATGGGTGTTGTGAGAGGTGGTTCTAAATGATTTTCAAAGTTAGTCCAGTTTTTATATATTTATATTATTAAGATACAATATACTTTAAGGGAAATATATATGTTTAATGGGGAAATGTGTTCTATAATGATTTCATTTCACAGTATCTTAACATTAAGAAAGTTAATCTAGCACATAAAATTTTAGAAAGCACATTCCCACCACTAGATGTTCCCCAATGGATAGGGAATTCCATATCAATGGATAATTTCATGTTTCTTCATTTATAAATTGGTGGATATGAAACTTTCTAGTTTTTCATTGATCATGTGATAAAGTTTTTTCATTTTCATGAAATCATGTAGTGGAGTGAAATAAATGTATTTATGAGTCTCTATGTATAATATGTTGAGAGGATTCATAGTGTTATGAGAATGATCATACTTGATTGTGATCTAAATATTACTTCATGAATATGGAAAATATTGAAATATGTTATGGGAACATAGTTCATCTAGAGCTTGATGTTTCGTCAATAGTTAAATTTGACGACATAGAGGATTATCTAGATGTAGGGGGACATATTTCAAGCATTTGTTTTTTATTTTTATGGTTTATAGTGGTATAATTTTCAATTGGATGAGTTTTATTATAATAACATTTATTTCTCATTCAATTGATTAATGGTATTTATTGAATTGCATGGGTATTAATGTATATTACCATGGTTTTTAAGTACTGTTAGTGATATTGAGATTATTTGACTAGTATTTTTAATAAGTATTATGTAGAAAATGCATGTGATATTCTTATGGATAATGGATTCTTGAGAGAATATATGTATTATGAATATCTGAAGAGGATTATCTTATATTTTATGGTTAGTTATCATGTATTTTTAAAGGAATGTTCTCAAAATTTATAGTGTAGAATCAGTATAGGAACAAAGGTTTCTCCCTAGTTAATTATAACTTTAATATGATAGAGTGTGTTGGTGAGTTAGAATATCTTTTTTTCCTTCCTTATTAGATGTATCATATACATAATTTCCTTTAAAATTTATAGCATTTAAATTATTTTTCATTATTGATCCCATGTAAATGATTATGGAGGGTGATATAATGAAGGTGATGAAATGCTGATGGAATGGCTTCTTGAGATTCTATATTTCATAGAGAAATTGTTGTGGGGACTGATAATTCATTGGATTGTGTCTTATAGGGTTATGGTTTTTTAAGAAAAATACATTGGCATCTGAGTTGAAAATGTGTGTCCAGTACTGAGATATATTTTAAAATATAATTCTTATATTATATTGTGTTATTATTATTATATTATATAATTGATATCATTATTTCTATTGAGTTTCCAATTTTATGGATGGATATATTCATATTTTCGAGGTATCACTTTTGGTAGTTTAGTTATCATGTTAATTTATTTCTTTCTTGGTTGTTTTTTGATTCTTGAGTTTATGTATCATTTGATAGGTATCTAATATTTATGCCCAAATTTTATTTATGATCTAAATTTACATTTTGATGTTTGTATCATGTTTTTTATGAATTTATATTTTAATTATGGAAGAGAAGATCAAAATTAATTTTTCCCATAAAACATTATTGTAAATAATATATTACTAGGATGTGGTTTTGGTATTTCTCGTAGTTAGTGAACTCCTCTAGATATAGTGGTTCTAGTTCTCAACAATATGTGTCAATTATGAGGTTTTTCTAATGTTATTATGGAATAAAATTATAATCACCACAATTTGGATTATGATAATTAGTCATTTTTCGGAGCATGTTTGAAAATGAGTTTTAGAATATCCCATATTAGTAACTAATAGACTAACTACAACATGATTGAGGACTTGGTTCAAATATGGAATGGTTTGTAAAAACCTATACTATGGTTATCTAAGGTTTTGAATGTTTATTTCGAGGGATGCATTTTTTATGTCCATATCATTGTTTTCGGTCGAATTCTTGTTTTATTGATGAAGATGGTACATGAAATTTTATTGAATTAAGGAATTAATGCATTTCGATTTAAATAACATTTTTATCTGACCTAAAAAAATATTTGGTTTATGTCACTTCATAGTGGATTGGTTCACCAAAGACACAAAAATGATTCTGGGTTTCTATTGTAATGACACAAAATTTTATCACTGAAATCCCCTTTTAAAATTAATAAATTCCTCATTATGTTATTTATATATAGAAAAAAGCATTACTTTTGTTGTATTGTACCATTATAAAATACAACATTTTTATTGGACGATTATGATTTGTAAAAAGTTATGATATAATTATTGAACACTTCCCATTAATGTATGTTAATTAACGGTTATGATAACTTTTAATTTATACAAGTGAGATAAGTGATGGAATCAAATTTCGTGTTCATACCATTTAGATCATGTTTATCAAATATTCTATGGGATATGTATTCATTGGGGATTTACCTTAACCAATCTCAAAATCAAAGTCATCATCTGAAACATTATTGAATCCATTTAGAGGATAATCTCAAACTGATAATGATCACATCCCAAACCATGTTCAATAAGCAACTAAAGAATGTTCCATTATCACACACCAAACAATAGGGAATACACTAGTTTAATAAAAGGATTTGTATCTGAAACCTAAAAGAATAAATTTTTATATTTTTTTAAATTATTTTTATTTTTTCTTTTTATTATTACATTATGAATTACCAAATATTCAGTTAAATAAAAATCAGTTTTCGATATGATGACATTCAAATTAGAATTTTTTGGGAAACATAAAGTTTTTATCAATACAATCTACATGATAAATTCAGTAATTTTTTAAATAAATTTTATTTTAATATATTATTGTTGTTAAATATTATAAACTAAAATATAAATGATAATATAATTTTATTAATTCATATGTAATATTGATAAGTGTTTGGGAAATTTTATCACTGTAAAATTTCATATTTTTCAATAAATGTGTATTTTTATTTAATAGTGTAAAATATAATGTTTATACAATTATTTTGATAAAATAAATTTTATTTTTATAATAAAAAAATTTAAATTATAAAATGGTGATTCATTCATATTTGTTTGAGGTAGTGGAGTTTTTTGTTAAAAACTAAATATTTTATAAACATACAACATGTATTATGACTCACTTCCACATCAATAAGGATATTTTTTTAATGATTTCCATTATTAAACTTACTAAATATTGACAATAATTATCTTTTGTAGAATCCATATGATTAAAATAAAAGAATTTTTTAAGGTTTTGATTATTTTATAATATAAATATTGAATCCTATGTTATTAAATTAATAAAGTACCACCCCCTCTATTTTTTAAAAACCCATGAAAGTTTTCATTCCTCTTCACTCAAAAATATTCAACAATGAATTTACTCCACATTTCCATCATTATAAACCTCCCATGTTTTCTTGAACATTTATTAATCTCCTCCCAAGATTTTAGAAGCTACCTCTGGGTGTAAGGTATCCTCTCTTTCCCATCTTTATACAAGAAAATTCATTACATTTTGCCTTTTATTTCCTATTTTCCAGGTTGTCATATGTTTTAGACATCTAAATTATAGTACATATAATTTATATGTGATTAGAGGCCCATTTCGAACTCATTATACACTTCCATGAATATTTATGTATCAACATTATCCTATAGAAATTAATATAGGATTTTGTCTGAAAAATGGTTTGGTTGTTAATATTCATTCCAATTTCAAGTCAATGGTATTCACATTGATGTACCTATCTTTAATTTTTTTGTTAATTAAATGTATGTAACCCATAATACCTAATCATGGCATTAAAATTGATGAAATACGTCCATATGTTATATGATCTATGTGCCACAATTATTAATGTTCATTATTTGAATGTGATGGGTGGGCCAAGGATTATATTTACCTCCAATAAAATTTGTAATGTTTTATCCCATGAGATTCCATTTATGATTCACAAGAGGTTATCCAAAATTAAATATGATTTTATTTAACTATTATTAGACATTAATTATGTTTATAATGTCATTTTTTATGTTTCCTCCACATTCTCATGATTCCCTTATATTTTTATCTTATTTCAAGCCTTAATCTTCAACATTATGACACTAACCCCTCTTATGTTACCCTGATATTACTCTTGACTCCCATATGCTATATTAAATAATGCTATGATTTTTTTATTCATGTATAGGGATCTATATCACACCCTATTCATATGTACATCCGAAGATAATCCCATATATATTTTTAAGACCAAAGAAATATAAGGGAATGTTATGGGATGTTCAAATATAAATGTTGTGCCCTATTTTCAAGTTTTTATGTTATGTTTCATTATACACAATAAAATGTGGAATTTATATATTTTACTATTGTATTAATTTCATCATTATGGAATACATCATGAATTAAGGTGTGATAATGATATGGGTTTTCATAGTTAGTATTTGAGAAAAGTATATTTATATTGGGGGATTAGGATTAGAGGAACTTAGTCAAGCATTAGGAATAATACTGAACATAAGAAAACATTAGTAAATTATAGTAGATTATTGATTAAGTGGATTTCATGAAATATAATTCTTCATTGGATATTATAATTTGATGTGGATAAGACACAGTTGTACCTATGGTTAATAGAACTAAAAAGATTTAATTGGGATTTGACTCGATTGTCACCTGGTACATGAAAAATAGACCATTCCACACACCCAATTGGTCACTTTCTTGTATATTCTCATGTAAATTAACATTCTCTAAACACACTATTTTAATGGGAATGAAAATTCCCATAAAAAGTTATGTTAAGAAAAACACCAAAGATAACATAAGTTGAAAACATGAAATTTATATGTTATATAAAGTATTTAATATATGATTTGTCTATTCAATATTAATTTTCCACATTTATGTGTTTAGTAGTTTTAAAATTATCATCCCTAATTTTCTCTTTATTTATTCAATGACTAGGAGTTGAAAGAACTATGTCAAAAAACAACGTAATGAACAATTTATTGGCTTCCAAAATGGTATGCCCATCCAAATGGGAGTAGCATTCAATAACATCATGAAAATAAATTCTCAATTAACTCATCTTCTATATAGAAACATGAATCAGGTTAAAAACATGCATCCCCCTTAGAAATATAAAGAATAAAAATAATATTTTAAACCAACATATGAATTCTAGTATATCATTTTATACTTTGATCATAGAAAAATAAAACAACGCCATTGAAATGAATATCTCTATCCTTCATCTATTTGAGGAAGAGAAGTTCATGAAGGTTTTTTGTTGTATAGATGGAGATGATGATAAATTGTGTAATTTGATCAAAAATACTATGTCTAATGAAGATATCAATTTTATTGAGTGGGAGGAATTATGGGAATGGTTTTTATAATATTTCCCACAAACTCATTGACATAAAATGGATTGGTATTTCCTTGGAATCAAATAGAAAGATGATGAATTAGTGAGGGTGTATGAGGTTAAAATAACATGAAAGTCATGATATTACTCCATAATTTTATTTTTCTCCTTAATTAATGTTTATCACTTATTTGGTGGTATAAATAAGAGTTTTGAAAATAAATGGTGATTAAATACATTTAAAGATGTCAAAAAATTGTTCAATCTTCCCTAAATGTCAAAATAAAGATCATAAAATCTCAAGGGTCCCATGATTCTAGAGATAGAAATCAGTGGAAAGAATTAATTTTTTCTAGTATTATAGAGAAATATCTTATTTAAATGATTTTCCAAAATCCCACTTGTCAAAATTGTGGGAATAATAGTCCTATGAATTTTATTAATGGGACAAGTAAATCTTTTATCTGGGGTAAGGAATGTCCCCTAGCTAGTGATTTCTAGTAAGAGAACCCCACCAATGGGATGGATAAAAAGAATTATCTTGTCAAACCTCGGGCTGATTTACAATGTTTCTACTCTAAATAATTTTTAAATTTTGTGAATCAATTCTCTAAGAATGGGTTTTTTGTTGAGAACTAACGATAAAAACCTCCATGTTCTTGAGGATAACGATGATCTTATTCCATCATAGCTACTGATGGGGATCCTGATAATGAACATGTGATAGGTACACTAGTTATTTATTCCAGAATAGTGAATGATATATTTAAATTTGACTCTACTCATTTTATAAGGCCCCAGCATTAAACATCACATAATCTTGAGTTACTTCAAGAATACATGTTGTGAATATTTTTAGGTTTAGAGTTTTAGAGAATTAGATCATAAAACATGTATTACATTCCACATTTAAACAAAGTGGTAACATAAAAGATAGTACACATTTTTCCCATAAACGGAATCATATTTAAAATAAAACATGGATTCTTTCTTGACACTTCCTTGACACTATAATCACATCATGTACCTTTCCCTTGACCTGTAAAACACATTTCAAAAACATGGGATGAGCATAAAAATCTCGGTAAGGGATATAAAAGTACGAAATGAAAAAATTAGACCATGTATGAAATCATACATTACTCATAAAACAAAATCACTTTAACATACCTCATCAAATCATGAATAAATCGTAGAAATCATAAGACATAAAGGTAACTTCATGCATTCATAACATTCTTACGTAGGGAGTAACCCTCTTGGTTATGTTTGGAATACCCATCACACTATATTCCTTAAAACTCTTTGGAGAAACCTTGACGTTTAACTCCTTCATGTTACCCAATGCATTGGAGAGCTATATCGGGCTTAGCCACCCTTATTTTATCACGGAACCACTCGTCTTCATAACAATTCCCAAGAACAATAATATAATAGTATCACATAAAACATGAATAAAGGAAACATAACATTTCCACATTTAAAACACAAGATATCAACAAAAAACATTGATATAATAAAAAAAATTATGAAAACCATTTTCAATACCAAAATAAAAGAAAAGTAAAACATGGTATTTATTTTTCATTTAAAAAAAGGTATGGCTTGTAGAGGAAGCTGAAACTCAAATAATGGTCACGGTGGCGGAGAAGTAGTTGTCACTCCATACGTACGACAAAAAAATCCCTTTTTTTATTTAGTAACCCCTTCGCATAAAATAGATTCCTTTTGAATAAACGTAAATGTCAAAGGGTTTTATACACCGTATAAAAGAAGGTTGTGTAAAAAACAAAATATGCCTCAATGAAATGAGATTGAGACGCAGTCCCATACCTCGGGTCCGACTTGACTCGATCGTTCTTTAACGTCCTGAATAATAAACTTGAGTTAATTTATACTTTCTTATGATCCGTTTTCAAGTTCATTATTCCTTTTATATCATATATTACCATGTTATGAACACAATGTAATTATCTAAGTTAATAATGGTCTTTTGTCGATCATTGGTACTTGAGTAAAAAAAACTCTTTACAATTACAAGTTGTTCATGTGGTAAAATATCCATTTTATCAAGAATTATAATCATGATTTAGATATCATATATATCCAGTATATACATGCATTTATAATATTACATAATCATTTAGAGGTAAGAAATGAAATGCATCGTTCATGGAGACGATAAGCCGTACGTATGCATGAGCGCTACTTTCATTTTTATTTCTTACTTAATGGAGTGAAATCATAATGATGTAAAGGTATATCATAATTCCAGTATAATATCATATATAATATCATTAAATTTATCATTTATACATACCACATATGGTGTTAACGAATCAAATCACTTTGAGGGGGCGGTAGTCCGTACTTCCTAAAATAAAGATATCGCGTTTACCCATAATGGAAACCATAAAGCTATACCATAAATAAAAAATACAGAATCTTAAGAAAAACATAAACATATTATATATCATATATAAATATATTCTCATCTTAATGGACTACTTTGAAGGTGTTAGAAGAATATTGAACAATCGTCATTTTGTGAGGAAGAAATTCACCATCCACGGAAACAGTATGCTCGTTAACCATTAGATGAAGGTGTGTGTAAGTGTTTCTAGAATCCTTATTATAACAAAATCCTATTATATTTAATATATTTCTGTTGTTACAAAATAAAATAATAAAAAGAGTTTAGGGGGTTGGAGAAGAAAAATAAAACATAAGAATACAAGAGAAAACACTGCCTTTAAAACTGTTAACTCATTTTGATTTGAGATCAAAGGCTTCCATGGGAATACTTCATCCCAAAGTGAGGCTTCTAAGAGTAATAGAGGGTTGTGGATAGACAAAATGGGAAGGGGTTTTCCAATCCAAAGGCTTGATAGGTGTGGGTATGGTGGTAAATGTGGGGGCCTTTTATAAGAGTAGAGGAGGGGCACTCTTGAAATGTTATAAAAGGTTACTGTATTATAAAATGATTTTCGAATTTAAAACGTCCCAAAATTATATATTTAGAGGATACGGTGATAAGGGTTTCAAATACACACATCCAATAGGTTTTTGACATGTATAGGTCTTATATTTTATATATTTTTTTCATTTTATCTACATCGTTAAATAATGAGGTAATCACTGCATCATCATGGTGTCATAAGTAATTTAATTTATTTAATGTCTAAAAATTATAAAAAAAATATAATGATGTAGGAAATAGTTTTATATTTCTAATTAATATTTATAGTAAAAAATATTACTTGTATAACCCCATTTAAAAATTTATTTAGTAAAACAACTCATGTTTGTGACACTATAATTTTAACTTTAAATGAAAAGTTTTTAATGTAATTTTCCTACCAAAGTGGCTCCATGGGGTCCCAATGTTGACCCATGGATTTTCTTAGTCTTCCATGAATAATTATATAAGGGTAGGACATGTCTCTAGGTCATTTCATATTATTAAAACATTATTTTTACCTTAAACTACACTAATTACCTATAATTGCGATTAAAATTGAAAAGTTAATATTAATCAAAAAAATTATTTTAATCCCATTGAACAACATTTTACTTATTAATGAAAACCATGTATGTCGGATTTTTCAAATTCAAAACACAGAGGTGGTAAAAGTTCATTTAAACGAAAAATCAGTTTTTTTATGTACCACTTAGTTGTTTCACTATTGATTAAAAATTGAAGCTTTTTAGAAAAAATACCAAAACATCACCCTAAGCTATATTTGATATTCTTAATTCATAAATGATGTCTATTTTACAAAATTTCAAACATATATGTTACATTAATTAATTTAAAAATTAATTCCCGTTGTTAACACTAATAGCGTGTTTTAATGAAACAATATGTATCAAAGGATTGACACTAGTTTAAGTCCAATTTAAAGGTGAAATTAATTCCAACGACCACTATTGGATTAGATGGTAAAAATATATTCTAATTTCACTTTAAAACAAATTCAAAAGGTAATCTAATCATATAAATAAATTAGATTATAAAGAGGTTTTGAATTAAAATACAACATTTTCACTATTCATTAAAAATGAACTTTATCGGAAAAATACCAAAAATTTACACAAAGTAAATTTTGATGTCCCGATTCGAAAGAAGAATTTAATTTCGTCCAATAGAATTTATATGAGTGACCAAAACTATATTTAAATAGGGTTCGCTATCAAAAGGCGATAGTTCGACCTTTTAGTGAATATTAGAGTATCTATGCCTAAAATTGAATTCTTTTTGTAATTTAATCCTTTATCCTTTATTGGATAAACATAAAAACAGTTAACAAACATATATAATCATATTTTAGTTATTTATATTCATTCCTTCCAATACAAACACTACGTGTTAACTACCATTTAAAATAATATTATATTATTATTAGTGTGCAACGTAAGATTTTAAAGAAACTCGTTGTTGCGTATCGGGCATGCTATCGAACATAGAAACCCCATTAAAGTGAAATTAATATTTAATTCATACATATTAATAAATATGAAAATGATTTATTCTTTATTTACCTAGGATGTTACATCCTTCCCCACTTTAGGGAATTGCGTCCTCACAATTTTATTTACTTTCAAAATAAGTGGGGGTATTTATCTCTCTTAGAATTTTCAGATTCCCATGTTTACTCTTCAACCATGTGGTTTTTCCACAAAACCTTTACCTGGTGAATTACCTTATTTCACTATATTTGCTCTCTTTGGTCAAGAATTTGGACTGGTTGTTCTTAATAAGAGAGATTCTCTTCCAACTGAACTAGCTCTGGGCTCAAAACATTAGATGGATCTGGAATATACTTTCTCAACATCGAAACATGAAAAAATTGTGTACCTAAGATAAACTCAGAGGTAAAGACACTTTGTAAGAAACTGATCCAACTCTCTCCAGAATTTCATATGGTCTAATGAACCTTGGACTCATCTTTCCTTTCTTACCAAATCACATCACATTTTTCCATGGTGAAGCATTGAGAAAAACATGATCACCTACCACAATAGATAGATCCTTCCTCCAGTTATCCGCATAACTCTTCGGCCTGTTTTGAGCTGTTCTCATGTGTTTCTGAATCAACTGAAATTTTTTTGCCATCTCTTCTACCAATTCTAGTCCAATCAGACTCTTTTCACCCACTTCATCCCAAAAAGCTTGAGTTCGACACTGCTTCCAACATAATGCCTCAAACGGTGCCATTTGTATACTGGAATGAAATCTGTTATTATATGAAAATTAAACCAAAGAAAGATGTTGGTCCCAACTTCCCTGATAATCCATCGAACAAGAACATGAAATATCCTCCAAAGTCTGAATTATTCATTCTAACTGCCCATCGGATTGAGGATGAAAAGCTATACTAAAATTTAATTCAGTACCCAACGACTTCTGAAGGACTTTCAAAAAGTTAGAAGTAATCCTGGGATCATGATCAGATACAATGGAGAGAGGAATTCCATGTAACCTAACTGTCTCTTTAACATACAAACGAGAAATTTGATCTAGGGAAATAGTATATCGAATAGGAAGGAAATGAGCAGATTGAGTCAAGAGATCAACAATAACCTAGATTGCATTAATACTTTGAGGTGTCTTCGATAATCCCACAACAAAGTCCACAGATTTGTTTTTCCATTTCCACTCTAGCACTGGTAAAGGCTAAAGCATCCCTTTCGGTAACTTACGCTCTTCTTTAACCTGCTGACAAGACAAACACTTCACAGTAAAATCAGAAATATCTCTTTTCATTCCATCCCAGCAGTAATACTTCCGCAGATCTATGTACATCTTAGTGCTGCAAGGATGAACTAAAAATGGAGAACTATGAGCTTCACATAACAACTCTCTCTTCAACTGTGAATCAAAAGGCACACACAATCTCTTCCCAAATATCAAAACAAAATCACTATCACTGTAGAATTCAGGCAACCTACCCTTCTGAACCAGCTCTACCTTTTTCTGCAACACATTGTCTTGCTTCTTTTCTTTCTTGATTCTATCTGATAGAGATGATCTCACTGATACATGGAAAAAAATAGAAGAAATTCCTGTAACAACAACTTCTATTCCAAAGATCCTCAAATCAAAAACCAAAGGATCTCATTCCCAACGTAGCATGGTTAATGAAGCATTGCTTTTTCGACTCAAAGCATAATCCACTTTATTTTCTTTTCCCTGATGGTAATGAATTGTACAATCATAATCCTTGATTAATTCTAGCCATCTCCTCTGTCTCATGTTCAATTCTTTCTGAGTGAATATATACTTTAAACTTTTTTGATTAGTATATATTTCACACTTTATTCCATACAAATGATGCCTCCAAATTTTTAAAGAGAAAACAACATCAGCTAATTCCAAATAATTTGTATGATAATTTACCACATGAGTTTTCAACTGTCATGAAGCATAAGAAATTAACCGATCATTCTGCATTAATATGAAACCAAGTCCTTTCAATGAATCATCATTGTAGATAACAAACTCACCATTCCTGGAAGGTAGTGCCAAGACTGGAGCATTAACAAATTTTCTTTTTAGTTCTTGAAAACAATCATCACATTCTTTTGTCCAGATAAACATAACACCCTTCTGAGTTAGCTTAGTCATTGGACTAGATAACCATGAAAAATTTCTACAAACCTTCGGTAATAGCCTGCCAAACCAAGGATGCTACAAATCTCAGTTACATTTGTGGGTCTTGGCCATTCTTCAAAAACCTTTGTTTTAGAAGGATCAATAGTTATGCCATTTTTTGAAACAATGTTACCAAGGAAAGAAATTTGTTGTAACCAGAACTCACACTTTCTGAATTTTCCATACAGTTACTTTTCTTGTAAGGTTTTCAAGATAACCCTTAACTGACTTTCATGCTCCTCTTTACATTTAGAAAACACCAAAATATCATTAAAAAAACAACCAACATTTTTCACCTGAGTCAACTGAGCCATCACTACAACAAACTGTTTAGTTTTGAATCTGACCATCTCAGGATACTGATTTGAATGGTCATTTCCCTCTGTATTAATTCCTAGAAAATATCTTCTGTTTCCTCTATGAAAAACCATTCTAAACAAAGAAATATCTTAATAGAAGCAACATGGTAATCTTCAAATGCTATATCATTTCAATCTGACCATTAAAAAAATATTTTTGGATATTCATTTAATAGAATTCTAAATCCTAAAGTTATCTAAACCGACCTATGATACCAACTATAAGGACCCATCCTTAAACATCACTTAATATTGAGTTACTTCAAGAATACATGTTGAGGATCTTTTTAGGTTTACAGTTTTAGAGAATTAGATCACAAAACATGCATTACATTCCACATTTAAACATTGTTGTTACATAACAGATAGTAATCATTTTTACCATCAATGGAATCATATTTTAAATAAATCATGTATTCTTTCTTGAAACTTCCTTAACACTATCATTACATCATGTACCTTTCCCTTGACCAGTGAAAAACATTTCAAAAACATGGGATGATCATAAAAAGCTCAGTAAGGGATATAAAAGTACAAAATGAAAACATTAGTCCATGTATGAAATCATACATTAATCATAAACATAATCACTTTAATATACCTCATCAAATCATGAATAACTCATAGAAATCATAAGACATAAAGGTAACTTTAGGAATTCATAACATTCTTACGTAGGGAGTAACCCTCTTGGATACGTTTGGAATACCCATCACAATATATTCCCGAAATATCATTGGAGAAACCTGAATTATTAACTCCTTCAGGTTACCCAATTCATTGGTGAGCTATATCGGTCTCACCCGACCTTATATTATCACGAAACCACCCGTCTTCATAACAATGCCCAAGAACCACATCATAATCGTATCACATAAAACATGCATAAAGGAAACATAAAATTTACACATTTCAATCACAAGATATCAATACAACACATTGATATAATAAAAACATTATGAAAAACATTTTCAATACAATAATAAAAGAAAAGTAAAACATGGTATTTATTTTTCATTTTAAAAAAAGTTATGGCTTTTAGAGGAATCTAAAACTCAAATAATGGTCACAGCGGCGGAGAAGTCGTTGTTGCGCATACGTACGACAAAAAAAACATTCCCTTTTGTCATTTAGTAAACACTTCGTATAAGAATGATTTCATTTGAATAAACATAAAACTAAAAGGGTTTTATACACCGTATAAAATAAGGTTGTGTATAAAACAAAATATGTCTCAATGGAAGGAGATTGAGACGAAGTCCCATATCTCGGGTCCGACTTGGCTCGATCGTTCTTTAACGTCCTGAATAATAAACTTGAGTTAATTTCAACTTGAATAAGAAACTTTTTCAAGTTCATCATTCCTTTTATATCACTTATTACAATCTTATGAACATTATTTAATTATTTTAGTTAATAATGGTCATTTTGTCGATCGTTGGTACTTGAGTCAAAAATAAACTCTTTATAATTACAAGTTTTTCATGTGGTAAAATATCCATTATATCAAAATTTATATCCATGATGTAGATATCATATATATAAAATATATCCAGTATATACATCCATTTATAATATTACATAATCATTTATAGGTAAGAAATGAAATGCACCGTTCATGGAGACGGTAAGCCGTACGTACGCATGAACGCTACTTTCATTTATATTTCTTACTTAATGGAGTGAAATAATAATGATATAAAGGTATATAATAATTCTAGTATAATATCATATATAATATCATTAAATTTATCCTTTATACGTACCATATATGGTGTTAACGAATCAAATCACTTTGAGGGGGCGGTCGTCCGTACTTCCTAAAATGAAGATATCACGTTTACCCATAATGGAAACCATAAAGGTATGCTATAAATGAAAAATAAAAAAGCTTAAGAAAAACATAAACATATTATATATCATATATAAATATAGTGTCATCTTAATTTCCACCTTTTATGGTGTTATAAGAATATTGAAATATCATCGCTTCGTGAGGCAGAAATTCGCCATCCACGGAAACAGTATGCTCTTTAAGCATTAGATGAAGGTGTGTGTATGTGTAACTTGAATACTTATTATAACAACATCCTAGTATATTTAAGATACTTTTGTTGTTACAAAATAAAATAATAAAAAGAGTTTAGGGGGTTGGAGAAGAAAAATAAAATATAAGAACACAAGAGAAATAACTACCTTTAAAACGAGTAACTCTTTTTGATTTGAGCTCAAAGGCTTCCATGGAATGAAATCATCCCAAATTGAGGCTTTTAGGAGTAATATAGGGATGTGGAGAGACATAATGGGTAGGGGTTGGCCGAGAAAAAGTCTTTAGAGGTGTGGGTAAAGTGGTAGAGTTTGGGGCCTTTTATAAGAGGAGAGGAGGGGCACTCTTGGAAAGTTATAAAAGGTTACATTATTATAAAATGATTTTCGGATTTAAAAGGTCCCAAAATTATATATTTAGATTATAAGGTGATAAGAGTTGTAAATACACCTATTTAATAGGTTTTTGACATGGGTAGGTCTTAGATTTTACATTATCTTTTCATTTTATTTAATTCCTTAAATAATGAAGTAATCGCTGCATTATCATGGCGTCATAAATAATTTAATTTATTTAATGTATAAAAATTATAAAAAAACTTTCATGATGTAGGAAATCGTTTTAGCTTTATAATGAATATTTATAGTAAAAAATATGACTTGAATAACCCCATGTATAAATTGATTTAGTAAAACAACTCATGTTTGTGACACTTTAATTTTAACATTAAATAAAATTTTTTCAATGACATTTTCCTACCAAAGTGGCTCCATGGGGTCCCCAAGTAGACCAATTGATTTTCTTGGTCGGACATGACACATACAATAAGGGTAGGACAAGTTTCTAGGTCATTTCATATTATTGAAACAACATTTTTACCTTAAACTACACCAATTACCTCTAATTGCGATTAAATCTTAAAAGTTACTATTTACCAAAAAATTATTTTACTCCCATTGAACCACATTTTACTTCTTAATGACAACCATGTATGTAATATTTTTGAAATTCAAAACACATAGGTGGTAAAATTTCATTTAAACGAAAAATTAGTTTTTTTAGTACCACTTAGAGGTTTCACTATTCATCAAAAATTGAAACTTTTCAGAAAACATACCAAAACATCACCCTATGCTATATTTGATATTCGGAATTCAAAAATGATGTCTATTTTAAAAAATTAAAAACATATATGTTACATTAATTAATTTAATAATTCATTCCCGCTATCAAAACAAATAGCGTGTTTTTATGAAACAATACGTATCAAAAGATTGACACTAGTTTATGTCCAATTTCAAGGTTAAATTGATTCCAACGACCACTACTGGATTAAATGGTAAAAATACATTCTAATTTCACTTTTAAACCAATTCAAAAGATAATCTAATCGTATAAATAAATTATATTAAGAAGAGGTTTTGAATTAAAATACAACATTTTCACTATTCATTAAAAAATGAACTTTATCGGAAAAATACCAAAAATTTACACAAAGTAAATTTTGATGTCCCGATTCTAAAGAAAAATTATATTTGGCCCAATATAATGTATAAGAGTGACCAAAACTATATTTAAAGACTGTTCACCATTAAAAGGTGATAGTTCGACCTTTTAGGGAATATTAGAGTATCTATGCCTAAAATTCAATTCTTTTCGTATATTAAGCATTTATCCTTTATTGGATAAACGTAAAAACAGTTAACAACCATATATAATCATATTTTAGTTATTTCAATTCATTCCTGCCAATAAAACGGCTACATGTTAACTACCATTTAAAATAATATTATTTTTTTACTAGTGTGCAACGTAATATTTCAAAGAAACTCATTGTTATTTATCAGGCATGCTATCGAACATAGAAACCCTTGTAAAGTAAAATTAATATTTAATTCATAAATATTAATTAATATAAAAATAATTTATTCTTTTTTTACCTGGGATGTTACACATTTGATCATATCTATCATGTTTTGAAAACAATTCAAACACCACCTCAAAACATTGAAGTTGATCCATATATAGAAATGGAAAACATTCTAGTTTTTCCATCACATTTATATAACTTGTACCATTTCTATATTCATTGGTTTTACATCATATTTAATCTTGTGATACTGATTTTAGAATAACATGATACAATTATGGGGTTCGAATCACATTCCTTATATATAGTCAACATTAATTTTCGTGAAAAATAAACCACCCTCAATTTAAAAAATCAACATAAAATTATTTAAAAGATTAAGGAGGATGATGATTCTAGTTTTGTATAATTATATAAATAATTGATATTATTTTATTATGAGAAAGAGTATCTAGATAAATTGATTGCGACAAAAGAAATACCAACCTTGATTATATACACATTGTAAGGGAAATTGCTAAGGTGTTTCCTAAAGAATATTCGATTCTTCTTCATAGACAAGAGGTTGAGTTATCATTAGAACTTATTTATAAATATTTGATAATATCAATGAATCCATATATAATGGGAAATGTTGTACTTGATGAGTTAAAGAATAAATTACATGAGAATTTAGATAAAAGTATAATACACCCAAGTGCTTCATTGTGAGGTGCATCAATCCATTTAGTTGTGAAAAATGAATGGCAAGTGCGCCTATTTGATGACTATCATGATCACAATAAGATTCTGATAAATAAAATTTTTTCTATTCCAAATATTAATGACATAGTGGATCAGTTAAATGGAGCTCATTACTCATATAATGTTTCTCATTAGATGGGAAATTATCATGTAAAGTTGAATAATTAAGATACCCTAATGAATTATTTTTATAAAAGGTTCATGCACTATGAGTTCATAATGATTCCATTTGGGAAAAATAAAGCTCCATCTATACTCTTTGACTTGATGAATATAGTATTTAGGGATTATCTCGAAAAAATTGGTATTCTTTATATATGATATTGTTATATACTCCAAAATAAAGGAGGAATATAAGGATAATTTGAATGTTGTTCTGAAGAACCATATAATAGAACTGTTATATGAAAAGTATAATAAATGTTATTTTTTGATACAAATATTTAAATTCAAAGGGAATATTATCACTAGCCTAAATCTATCATTGATTTGTGATAAACTTATAACAATATTGAATCCCACAAACTGATCTAAATTAGATGGGGGTGGAGTTTTTTTGACTGATGAATGTTGAGAGAGCATTAAAAAGTTATTTTAGAGACTATTAATTGAAATATGGGAAATAATACTTTCATTTGGGGAAGGATTTTTTATTTTCAATGATTCTTCCAAAAATGTATTGGTTAGTGTACTCAAGAAAGATTACATTAAAAACATTTGCCTCCTGACAATTAGGGATTCATGAGATGAACTACGCAAATCATGGTCTGGAATGATTTGTACTTATCTTCTTGTTAAATATTTTGAATCATTGTCTCTAGAAGGAGAATTGTGACATATATATAGATCGTAAAATCCAAAAGTATTTATTCACCCAAACAGATTTGAATATGAAACCATGAAAGTAGATAAGATGATCAAGGATTGTGATTATTTAGTGAATTACCATCCTTGAAAGGAAAATAAAATGGGTGATTCTCTAAGTTGAAAGGATCTTGAAACCCTATCCATTTTTGGTTTTGAAAGTGTACAAATATTCATGTTCATATAATGTATTGAAATGAAAATCATAGAATGAACAATATCATACCTAGGTCAAAAAAATATGAAGTGCCCTTATTAGTGTGACATCACTGAGAGGGGGAGATTGTGAATCAATGATCAACTATTATTTATACAATTTATTTATTTTATGTTAAACCACTATGCCTTGTTAAATTATTTTTAAAATAATCTTCTTTTATGATCATTACAACAAATAATGTTTTAAATAAAAACCCCCAAAACACAAGGATTATCAAGGTTCTGTAAAAAGAATTACTTCCCAACATATTGGTTAATCTCACCAACACATATTCTAAACTAAAATATTACAATTAGGTATAATGATTGATATTGATTCACACTATATCTCTCTGAAATCCTCATATGATGTTCTTTATATTACATCATATAGTGTCACCAAAATCCAAACTGGCTTACTCTAGAATCCAAAATATATACTTCTACTCTTGAATAACAGACGATATTTTATTTGCACCTATCTCTACCTAAGATACATATTATCCTATTATTTTCTTGATCCACTTCATGTTTATCTATTTATATACCTATATTATCTCACTTAATTTTAGTTTCTTTTGAACACATTCAGGTAATTTTCTAAATACGGTATTACTCAACAAATTCTAATCACATACATCAAATAAATTTCATTAACACAACACTTATCTGGGAATAATTCGTTCTAAGAATTTATGATTTATTGTCCTCACATAGATTTCTTCAAGTACTGCATAAATTCTCTTCATTTAAATTTTATTAAATATAATACTTACAATATATAATTTATTCTTAGAAGTGTTTATGGTTAAATCACATGAGATTCTCTTATAACAACATATAATTATTATCCCTTTATTATTTCATGTGACAATTCTGAATATTATATTGTGTATATTTCCTTCATAGTTTCACGTATACATGGGTTTGAATTTTCATTGATCATTTCCATATAATTTTATGTGTTATTATATTGTTTCGATTTTTCTTAAGAAATAATGGATGTAGGTATATAATATTTATATGCATTTACTATCCAATATCTCATGCACACTCCTACTTGATGATAGATTCTATAAACCACTATAATATTCTCTAAATTCCTTCCCATGTACCATCTCATAGTTATTTGTTTAAATAGTGTATGTGAATGATCTTGTTTCTTCACATCTCCTTGAAAATATACATGCACAAGTATATCATGAATCATGATCTTTTTTCTTCTTTCCATAGAGTGATGGGGAGATTATCAACACATGTTCATGGTATATAATTGGTCATGAAAACCCAAAGGGCCTCATGGAACAATTTATTTATAAATACCTTTGAGTGTAATATGAATAGGTTAATAGTTAACTTGATTTTCATCTTCCTCATGCAAGTAGAAGTTAGTGAAACTCTTCCCTTCACAAAACAGAAAATCACAGTGATATGTTTTCATAAGAAAATTGATCATTTCACTTTAGTTCTATAAAGAGATATTTTCTCAATACACCTCGTCTTATAGAAAACGGTAATTTTTCCTCACAATACCTCAGATCCTTAAACAATTCCATGTAAAAGAGCCTCATCACTAAGCTGAGAATCTAGGCATATATCAATATTTTTAATGTTTCATTCTATCTTTGTTATGAAAAAATAATTGATCCCCCTCTTACATGAGGAATACATATGTTCATGTGATTATATGACATTCTTAAACTTATTTATAATCTTGACCACATATATTCATTTTGGATGCTTGAACATGTGACTACAACTTGATTTTCATTTAACCATGTCAATTTCATTAAGTTAATCACATGAATGATAGCATAGATTTAATGTGTAGTGGTTTCAAGTCCCATAATCCTAAAATCTCAAAATTAAATCAACCATGTATACCTTAGGTTCATTCTACATATCTTCATCCATATACTCTGGTGCACTGGATATCTCAGTAGAACCTCAATGAATAAGATGATCGTTGTTAGCAATCAAATAGCTGATATTGAAATCATCTAATAGATCTCATTTTATCTATAATTTTAAATGTATATGAATAATGTAATTTTTTTCATCCCAAAAAAATTTATTATATTTCCAGTGATTCGTTTTATAAAATTGTGTTCTTCCAATGTATATGAATAATGTAATTTTTTTCATCCCAAAAAAATTTATTATATTTTCGGTGATTCCTTTTATAAAACTATGTTCTTCCACCACTATAAGCCATGACACTAAGGTTGGCTCTAGGACACAGTACAAACACATGGGCCTCACAGGCAAGCACCTCCCAATGATGGCTCACTGGAACAATCCCAAATCCATATGTTCCAACTAGTGAATGATTATTTTCAACTTATACACAATCCCACTAACCTATTCCACATCATTCATGGCATGTGGGACTTCTCCTACTTTTTGGGCTATGCTCTTAATGGTAAGATAATGCTAGACAACATTCCAGCATACGGTTGGAAATAATTTTTTGTTAATGGCCCCTTAATATAAATAATATTAAATATGTATTAATATAAATAATATTAAATAATTATAAATATTAAACAGTGACCTAACCAAAAATAAAATTCTATCTAAATCAATAAATTATATATCATTAATATTTCGAGAAATCATAGTTTAATACTCCTCAATCATCGAAAAAACTAAATATTTTTATTCTCTTAAATAAAATAATAATTAGCATTGTCTTCTATTGTGAATTTCCAAAAAATAACTTTTTCACGTTTATTTTTCAATTATGTTCAGTTTTCAAAAATCATAATTTCATGTAGAATCTCTGAATGATGACATATAGTGTCAAAAAGTGTGTCCATAAATTTTCTCCAAGCATCAAAACATCATCCACTAACACATGTTAACTTATTAAAAACATGTTAAACCTATGATAAAAGTTCCCCCGGCCTTTTTGTTTACTTTTCTTGACCAACACATACAAAAGTCAATATATGGTGAAAACATTCTCTTGTAAAAATGAAACAAAATGAGAAGTATCTGTTAGGGTCTTCTCATCATTCCTCTCAAGATATGTTTACTTCCCATTTAAGATTATTTTTTGAACACTTATAAGATATTTATTATATCACACAGTTATCTTATAATAAATCCTTTAGGAAATGAAATATATCACCATTTATTAAAAACTATGGTAGAAAAAGAGAGATATTTTTTATGCCCTCCAAATGAGAATAATAAAATGCTCAATTGAAATAATTCCTGAATATGGGAATTTGCTACCCCACCAATGAAAGGGAGCTAATACTTGAGGATCACATGAGCCTCCATGGGACTTGTGATCATGTGATCATTTAACGGTCACCTGAGGACTCTATGAATAGTTCATAACCTATAGTGAATCCCTATGAGTTCTATTCAAGGGGAATTCGTACTCTTATGATGGATCTCCAGGTAGGAAATGGCTGCATGGTGATAATCGAATGATCACCCCGGGCCAAAGGGTTTTTCATTGGAAAGTTCCTAAAACACCATTAAAAATTTCTCAAAAAATAAGGGAAATAATATACCATGTATAAGAACCCATTTTTCATGGATCTTACACACCATGTAATCATTGGGAAGAATAAAATTCCATGATGAACTCATGAAATATCACAAGACCCCCAATCCATTGTAAGATAAAAAATAGGATAACTAGGATGATGAGATAGGTATTTTCAGTCATTGATGTACATGAGAAACACACCTAGTGATCTGAAAGACACTACAAGACCATGACAACACATCCACTTCTTCTTTTGATGGAATTTTGACTTGTCTATGTCGGTGCATAGAGGTCGAAGGGTATATCTTGGAGACTCTTCACTTACCCTTAATCTCCATAAGGAAAAAGGGATAAATATTCCATTATACACACTTGTGAACTACCATATGACCCATATTTGTCACACAAGGCATAATTAGAAAATTGAGTAAATTTCCATAACAATTCTATTGAAAATTCACATAACATCATATTCATTGTAAAATAAAAACATTGGGGATAATAGAGTGGTGGAAATATGTGCTCGATGTCGCTGAATGGCTTTTGGAGTGCCCTTGGAGTGACCCAAAGACACTAGAAGACATAAGTGACATGTCCACCTCATCTCATGAAAACCCATTGGCTTTTCAATCACACTGAATGAGGATCCTCATGTACGTCCATGAAACATTTTACATCCCCTTCAGCACTATAAGTACAAATAGTTCTATTTTTACATGAAATACCCATGAACCCCTATATGTCCAATATTTTTCACATGAATCATCACTAGAAAATAGATTAATTTTACTAGACATTGCATAAGAAATCATAAATGGATCCCAACATTGGTCACATAAAAAATGATATAAATGAGGTAGGATGCGTAAGGAAATCATGGTCATAAAAATATTGGGATGTGATAAAAAGGTAAAAACCATGGTCCTGCAATACCCTAATACAATCCATCCTTGTCTCACATAATAGCCCATACAATTCTTCCAGGATCACTCAAATTCCTTTCAGCTAGCCCCTTGGATCTCTAAAAATCCCCAAAACTTGTAAACATGAGAGTATGGGAGTCCTTTGACCGGAGCACATTATCAAAAAAGTCATAATTAATTGAAAATAATATGATATAGGGAAAATTGATTTAAGAGACTCATGACTGCTTAAAATTATGTGATGCACTCAGAACGATCTATGATAAAAACTCATAAAAGAATGTGGTTCCATCCAACTTCACTGAATCTGGCCATGATCAATGATAGCAATTCCACAAAAAGTGCCAACAAACCTGGGTGGTGATTCCTATAAATTCCCTACCCCAGCATTAAAAATGTTATCAGCAACAAATATAGGAAACTCTTCAGCATAAATTTCCTACGAATCTTAGATGGATTCCAGAAAAACTGATCATGCGACCTGCTAGATTTATTTTAGGTAATATATGAGTGACCAGCCAGACAAATCATTATATATACATTAGGTACATCATGTGATCATTCACTGATCACCAGAAGGGCTACTGTCAACGCATACAAAGAACATACCACATGTATGGTTGATCACGTGAGATTTAATGTAAAATGATACTGAAAAAAGATAAGGAATTTTCAATACAATAGCTAAAACCAATATCAATGGAGGAATACTAAAATGAAAGACATGTTTCTGGACCTCATTAACCCTATCTGGGTCTTACAAGTATTCAAAATAGCACTAGGACATGTTTCCCAAAGCATGTGACATTCCATTATCAAGCTAGATGGGACACACCAAGTCCCATGAACATATCTAAGCAAGACACATGGTTCCTATGGGTGAACAATCGTAATATCTCTATAAACACAGGTTATATCTCTCAATCCATGTGAAATCCTTTAGGTGCATCTCCAGAATCATATATTTTTGTTCGCTTATATAATCCAAGTATCACTGTTACATCTGGTTGTGGAAACCAAGGTCTTTAGACACCCTCTGGATAATCCATATTATATCCATGAGGCCCTCCATACATTGTGGCCAGTTCTCACGAGGGTCCCCAAGGATGATTAGTTAAGACACACGATATCCTTTGGACTATGTTGAACTTTCTATTGTGAATCCCCCCTAAGTGTTATGATAGTAAATTTTATGGCTTCCAGGAAAATCCAACCAGCTCATTCAATGTCCCTCGGACAAGTCAACAATGTCATGTGACACCCTCTGGGCAAGCAGTCCAAGCAACATTGGAATGCCCAGAATTAATAGCTCTATCCATCCTTGGTGTGTAATCCCTTAATACAAGTGAATTATCAGTGCATAATCCCCAATATAATAGTTACTAAAAAGACTATGATTCCTTCTATATTCATGATATGTAGGCCACCATTCCAAGGTTCGAGCTACATATCAATCATCCATGGTTATCCCAGTATCCAAGCCCTTATCCAGAGCAGTGAAACTAGTTGTTTCCTAACTGTTTTTCTCCAAATGATCATATCTCACATGAGAATATGAAGTCACACTAATTATTATGTCTACACTATTCACCCTAGTCTTGCAGGGGAAACTAGAGACTGTAATACCCAATCAATAGGGAAACCTTAGTGTTTGATCCCCAACTACTTGAATCTCATAGTATGTCCCCGATCTATAGGTCATCCCTAGTGTATACGCCCCCAAATAAAATGAATTATGAGAACTTTGATTCCTCCTATACTCATAATACATAGAATGCCTTATCAAGGCCCATGATCTATTCCAAACACCCCAATGACTATCCCAGCATCGTGTCCCATATATATACTCCATGAGATTGATCAACTATTCCCCCTTGTTTTACACAACTATCATTGCTATTTTGGGATTCAGGTTATGCGATGAAAATCACATCATACATCATGAATCTTCACTCACCTATGAAATCTCATTATATCGTCTCCAGTGAGTGATACAATATGAAGACCCATTGTATAAGGGAATATCCCTTCGTGATAGTCCAAATATTATGATAAAACATTTATGACTTTGATTCCAGCCATAACTAGGATACGTAGGATGTGTCCCTAAGACACGAGCATGAATATTTGTTGTCTAAGTACCGGAACATATTCTCTCTCCAAATGATGCTAAAATTCATAGAATTGATCAAGTATGTTGGTTTTCATTCCTACTACTTCTAAGACACGTAGGATGCCTCATAATAGCTCAATATCCTCCTGAGAATATTAACCATCTCCTCATGGGGTAATAGATTCTAAAAAATCTGGTCATACAATTTCATCACATAAAGAAGTTACTCACTAATATGGGGATGGATGAAGAACCTTGTATATATATATTTGGGTTCACTAGTGAGACTGCACTCCCTTCAGTTCATCAATGATACTCAATTTATTTGTTCAATGAGAGAATTATCCAATGAATAATTATTTATGATATCTAATCTTGTATCAGGTTTAGGAGGAGATACACAAAAATTTGTTAAATTTATAGGAGAGTCCCAAAGTAAGAAAATTTTCACCCCAAAAGGGTGCGATGAGCAAGGCCTCTCATCCTCTCTACTAATGTGACACCACTTGATTCATTAGAACAACAAACCGAGATAACCAATAGCATTTAGAAAGAAGGTTTGTACCCTGCTACATAAGGGAAAACCATTTGGAATTTATATGAAAGAAAAAATTGTATAGCACTAGGAGAATCCCATTACACACTAAAATATCCTAACAATAATAATTATGAACCCGATGTGAATCACTCCATTTAAAAAAATGATTAGTTATTATCCTTTGGACCATTTCATTTTCCCTTATACTCAAACTAAATTATAAAATTGATGGGAATATTTGTAATAAGTGAATGATTGGGATATAATGCATGAATCCAATTTAATTTTAAAACCATATAAATACAAATAATTAAGACATTAAAAACCTTATAGATTGTCCTCTACAACCAGGTTTATCAAAAATAATTATATCCTCCTTTTGACAAGACTATATGAGCATAATGGCCAAATCAGAGAAAATGAGGAAAATTTTTCTAACCATGCATATTTGATAGTTTTTATTATGCATATGATATTTTAAAAATTGGTATCCTTGTTATTAGTTGTCTATATCAACATAGAATTTGAAAACCTCCTAATTCAAAACAATGTATTAATCATCCGACATTCTCTTTGGAAAATCATTCGTGAATGCAACTGTAGGGGGATGCTAGATAATCTAAAATCATCGAAAACTCCAATGATATGTGGAAAATGCCATGGTCTAGGAGTACCAACGACATGGTACAAAATTTACCATGGAAGATACTCATGAATTTCTCTAAGTGTGATGATTGTTGTGTCCCTATCTATGGGGAATGGTTGATGCTATGATAGTGGCTCTCATCGCTAAGAACAATAACTTCTAGATATTATCCCTAGAGTGTGACAACTGATATATTCCATATCTAATGAAGGTGGTCTACGAGGCCATTTACGAATACCATGAGGATCAGGTGCCACTGAGTAGGGTACCTATCGACCACTGTCACCAACACCATCCCTCTGGTACACATCATTCACCTGTTGAGGGTACCATCTAACATACAACTTCCTCTGATTCCCATGAATGAGATTCAATTAAGTCACATCATAGGAAGATGGTGTTATATACATAAGAGTGTCCACATATTTACACTCATTACGATGATTCCAATAGGCCAATTAATTAGAGATGAGCAAGCAGGCTCATATTCCTACTCATTCGGAATAATCCTACATGCATGTTCTCATAGCAGGCATGGGGAAGGCTCATACTTCTACCCTCGTGCACGAATCCCATAAGATTAATATAGTGGTACAAGGAGGAAATATGTTCACACATATTCCTACTTCAATTGTATAGAAATTACAGTTTATCATGGAGACAAAAAAGGTGCATGCTCATCTCCCCACTCACACTTTCATAAAATGCCAATTTATTTTAGCAACAACGAAACAAATACAGCGGTATATTCCAGAACAATTGAAGATGTAGGGACCAGAACATGATATTCTCTATAAAACTAGGATAGATCAACACTATGGTTATCAAGGACAAGTGGTTGTACCATATAATGTTCATATTCTTTCACCCACCCCTGAAGATTATTGGCATATTCTAATGATGGGGAAGCTATTGGGTCGTTCTCATATCCCTATTCCAACTTGGGCCTACCATGTGGCAGAGTCACGTGCCTTGAGGAAGGGGAACAATCTTGTCGCAGAATTAGGATGGAGCATTCCAAAGGCCTAGGAAAATTTTCATATTCTTGTTCTAGATGGGGCTCACCATCTTAGAAGGGAACATGCCTTAGGATATGCTTACAATCTTATAGAAGAAGTCAAATGGTATACACCAATGGCCTAGGATTTGGAACATATTCCTATGCAGGATGTGGATAACCATGTGAGAAGGTCACATGACTTGGTACAGAATCACATTCATTTCTGTGATTCTAGTAAACATGTTTCACCTGATCACAGAATCCATGTCCATATTCATACATATTCTAACAAATGATTGCTCAATCATTATTATAGTAAACGTAGAGGTGGGATCATATTCATTTTACCATTCAAGTGGTATATCAGTATATTATGATGGGGAATAAATGATATATGTAGGCTCTTATTCATGATCTAACCAGGGCCCCACAAGTTAGAGTGGATCTCGCCTGAGGGAAAGATCATATTCCTACCAAAAAATACCAACAGTATATTCCAAAGGCCTAGGATCAGTCTCATATTCTCGTCCTGACTAATGATCACTAAGAGAGTATGTAACATGCCTTAGGATAGTCCAAAATTATTGTCAACAATGAGAAGTCTCATCGAAATATTTTGGTGGCTTCTCTATAGTAATATTATACTCCTATTACACCAGACAGTTACATAATTATTCAAGAAACTATCACACAATATGCTCATATGCCTACACAATTACATAAGATAGGTCAGAATATTCCAAAAATGATGAAGTACATGGCTAATAATACTAATCTAATAAATTCTAGTGTCACTGTGGTTTTTGGAGATACATTCTCAACACCACGAGGTTCTATCGACTCATTTATAGAGGCAAAAGATGAAGACATTCATTACCATGAATGCCCTCTTTTTAGTAGTGTCGATATGGATTGTATGAAATTTACTCCTAATATCCAACATGGAAAACATACCCATGGCAAAATATCCCATGGGAAATTAAATCATCCCTTTATCCAAATTCCCCCATTTAGAGAGGTGTTCAAGACTCTAACACTTTCTTATAGAGAGGTGATCAAATTAATTGGGTCAACTATATATGGTTCCACATTGACTTCTATAAGCACACCACTCTCATTAGTAAGTCACCATAAGATTCATATTCTATGGTCCAAAAAGATGGAGACAATTAAGTACAAGTAGGAGGTAGTTTACCTTGACATATTGAGGTACTTATCTGCAAAAAATATACTCGTCATGCTCTGGCCCCTAGCAATTTCCAGCTATGGGATCCCAGATGATCTCGAAAAGGAGTTCATTACTTACCTATTTCGAAACATACAGAAAACACATTGGAGACTAAAGTAATGACATCTACCTTATCCAAGATATGAGTGTCACCATTATACAAATAATATAATCTATTTTTTTATAGACATTTTTTTTCTCCATGGTCTGGGATCCAAAGCCAAAAAAGAATAGCCCAAATCTGCAACATGCATACTACCATTAAATCAAAAATCTTTTTATATGATCTCCAAAATCTATCTAGTGTATCCACATTCAATAATGGGGATAATAAGTAGGGATAATATTTTCCTCCCCTAAGATAGAATGATCTCTCTAACATGGAATCCTGATATTTTATACACTCCAGTGATAAAAGGGGACTATGTAACACTTGGTCCAGTTTGTCACTACAGATGAATTACCCTACTTCAACGCTGTCCAGACACCATGGACAAGGGGAGATGATAAAAAATAATATTTCAAATTGGTCACCTCATGATACTAGGATGAAATAAAAACATGGATACCGAAGTTGTGATCACCCAAATAAATTCATTTAAGGATTGGTTATTTGCATGGGATGTCAACACACCCAGCTCATACATGAACACAACCATGTTGCATCATACGAACCATAATTGAAACTTCTATTGAAATCATTTAGGAGAGGAATAACCCCCTAGTCCTGGAGAATATCTACCACTACCTCATTCCTTAAAATATTTAATTCTTGAGTAGATTAAGGACATATCCTCAGAAGCCACAATAGAACCCATTCTTGCTAGGATGGGAGAATTTATATGTCAAACATGTTTTTTTATGTTCATGTTCCATTTTTAGGACCATAGAGACATTGGCATTGAATCTATATCACCCCCACTCCATTGGGCCAGGGGAATTTATATTTTCATTTCCATCCCATGAATCATCATGTCCCCGACTGGTGTCATTGGATCCGTGAAAAATAGACCAATTCATGCTAATTGTTTCCCCAAATGAGCCCTATCCCACAGGTCTATGGCACTTTTCATCATTAGTACCAAAGAGGGATTTAGACTTCTCCAAGATGGGAGGAATCGATCTGGTTTTAGTGTTCCACCATCTCCTCCTGCAAAAATACAAACACCTATGAGCCTAGAAGTGTTCAAGATCTCTGATGGGAAACTCTCCTGGGGTCATAGTTCATATACCAGAATTGGAGGAATATATAGAATAGAAAATAATACCCCATCATGATCACAAACCAAAATGTAAAAGGGTTATAATAATAACCACAATTATGATAGTACAAAATCAACCTATTGCATCGAGAATAATCGAACAACCATTATTGCCTAATATTCCCCTATAAATGTTTTCACTATCGTCATGGAAGATATTGATCACGATGAAAGTGAAGAAGGCTATGAAAAAGAAATCATTCATTGGGTGGAAGGTGACAAGGATTCACCTAATTAGGTTACACACACAAGGAAGCAATGTTTTCTCCAAAACATGGTATATTAGAATATCGAGATTTCACCTCCATGACAGAATATCACCAATGAGAACAGTACATCAAAATCCAGATCATATCCTAAAAGAAAAAGGCTAAATTACCCAGAGGAACGGTTGTAAAAATAATAGATTTAAATATAAACACTAATAAAATGAAAAGTTACTCTGAGGAAATATCCATGTTGCATATTTTCTTTAGGTGGATATGAATGTTTTCCATACAATGGATGATCTGATAGCAAGAGCAGTGTCTTAGCATCATGTTGGCTATGGGGTTTGACAGAAAGTCCAAATAAATTAGGAATTCGAAAATAATCGTGAATTCCCTCGATTGAGGCAACAACCTCTCCCTCACTAGGAAAACCATTCAATGTTGGGAATAATAACAAATCATGATGACATAAAAGTGGGGCCACGTCATCAAACCACACAGTATCCATATAGTTGGGTAAAGTCTTGGGAAATTGTTTCATCGAAGCTCCAAAATGCCATCGATTCCCTGGATACTCAAATAGAATCCATGGAGGGGTGACACATGCCTAAAAAGCCTAAGAGGAATCCATATCCCTATTGGGTAGATGGAACTTTTCCTCCACGTAATTTCGGAAATCCTAACTTATCAACATTTGATAGTGTGGGTTATCCCAAAAAACAAATCACACACTTCATATCCTAATGTCGGATAATAATGGGCCCTCATTATTAATAGGAGGCAACAAATTTTTGGTGTTTCATATATTCTTTGATAGGGTTATAATTTTTTGGTATATCAGTCTTCTAGTGAGATTCGTGTGAGGATGGGAAGGCATTCAAAATCAAATAATTTTCCAAATTCATTTCTACAATGATGTAGAAGACAATATTAAAAATGATAAAATAAAAACAGACTCAGAATGGGAGGGTGTCTAAATTCCTAGTAAGGTAGAAGGGTTTGACCTACTCACTCAACATTCCTCTACTACAAGGGAAACTGTTGGAACTCTCTATTTAAAATAATAGCATTTAGTTGCAGATTCCCTTGATTCTAATGAAATACCTGATCAATTCCCTAGGATTTCTGAAATGGCCCAATGTTTAAAAGATTCAAACCAATGGAACAAATCCAATACTCAACTCATGACCACAACATAGAGTAAAAATCCATCCATATAAGAATATGCAATTGTTACTGTCAAACCACCAGCAATTCCATCCAAATAACCTATAAGGCCCAAAATCACCATGGTTCTCATTTTGAGTAGCAAAAACAATTGAATCTCCATTTCCCATAATCACATAGAAATCGGGTTCATCTAGTATTTGAGAATAGATTAAAAAATGTATACTCATTCAAAAAATGAACAAAGTATAAATTATTACTTGGCTTCCAGAGATAATAACTCCCTCACATCCTCACATCCTACAGAGCCTAATGAGGTTAACCTTGCTGACTATCTTGATTACTTCTAGTTATATATAAGGTTGGGTAATAATTTCTAGAACTAATTCATCTTCAAAGACATCCATCATAGAATTATCGAATCCAGAAAAGTGTTGTTATATAACTCCCTAGAGATGGTGGTGTGAAAAACTGTGATCCAACTGGAAGTAGAGGGTGATTGGGAAAATATTTCATATAGAAGTGTGAATACATTTGACAACCATATGGCCAGAAAGATAGTTGATTGAGACCATGACACCTCAAAAGAAGAGTTTTACAAACATACAATATCACCACCTTACAAGATGGATACCCCAAATATGCCTCCCAATGGTGGGTGTGACCATGCAAAGTAATAAAAAAATGAAGAGTCATATTCTTCACCAAAGTGAGCATTAACTATCATTGACATTTTTCTTCAAGTATCTAAGTCATGGGAACTACCCAGCCAAATAGAATCCCCATAATATGAGGAGCTCATATATGGTATTGTAAACATGATAAATTTTTCATAAACCTTCATTGACGATGATTTTTTCTAAGATAATGATTTTCCAACATATTATTATGGAATGATAGGCCACATGTGATGGATCCTAGGATATAAGAGATAGTGTGGATGTGTTCGAAACCAATGATCTGGTCATATCCTCGTGAAATACATATATGCAGTTGAGACTCATGTGAAAGTGCTCCAGTAGACTCAAAGGATTCAAGAATGCGGCTTATAAGCCTCTAATAGTTTCCTGTACCTGATTATCTTGCATAACCGCATAACAAGGGTCTAATCCAATCAACTCTGGAAATGGGGAATTCCAGCATGACCTATGACATTGGCATAAAATAATCCCACAACATCTTAATAACCAGTAGGATTATCTATCCCAAATTCCTCAGCTCCTCATCTGCACACATAGGATCCACCCCATATCATGAACCACTAACATATTGCAGAAAAATATGACATTCAGAAATTGTTGGATTCCATCACTGACAACATAAATGTTCTCTATGTGATCCATATTTTAAAATAACTCAGGTAGGCACTCGTTGAATCCCCCATGAGCCGAAAAGTTTTTGGAAAAAAATTCGTTATAGGCGAGGTCTATCAGGGGACACCATAACGTCATAATGTCACTTATCCATATCATTAAATAATAAAAATCAGGAATAAGACCTTCATGGGATCATCATACCCCTCTATGTCTCCTTCATAATCAATAATGTCAATGTCGAAAGAAATCAGATTGATAATGGTTCTGGGATTATTTTTATCCCATTTGAATGCTATAAAAATTGGGATATAGGGATGTGTATTTTTCTCCCACTAAGATAAACAACCATGGGTATGATAAAAATGATCAAATACCTATATTAGGTTTTCAAACCGAGCTACAATTTATGTCTTATAAGCATCTGAAAAATAAAATAATTTATTATATTATTTTATTTACTATTTTGCCATTTTTGGGTTTTCTCACAGGAGACCCGTGCCAACAAAACAAATGTCCCGCCTTGGGTAAGCCCCCATCATGAATGCAATGGTTCCATCATATTTATGATTTGAGTTACCATTTAAGAGTTATTCCACTTTTTTAGGTAAACTTATTACGAACTCTATTTAGTGTTTAACAAAACTTCGATGGACCATTTCAGGAACACCAATTATTGGAAGAGTGTGCCGTCAATTTTTAAGGTCTCAAAATTATTCAATATAATTAAATAAATTACCCCGAATTTCCGGGACATTAAATTCTCCCCCCCTTAGGGATTTACATCCCCAAAAGCCACAACAAAGGAAAAACAACCAAAAGAGGGTACTGTGTACGAATCTGAGCCACCCACTTCCATGTGCTCTCCTAGAGGTTCCTGTGCTACATACGTACATGCACCAAAGGTCTCAATTGAAAAGTAATGAATCTCTCAGGTCAATCCTCAATCTCCACAGGAACCTCTGTAAACGACACCCCATCGTCTAAGTCCATCTCGACATGGTCGATAATGTGAGAAGGGTCGTGCACATATCCCCTTAGCTGGGATACGTGGAAGACGTTGCACACCCTCTCTATCTGCAGTGGAAGAGCCAAGCTGCATGCCACCTCACCTGCCCTTTGATGGATCATAAAAGAACCGATATACCATGGTGATAACATTACACCTTATTCTAATTTCTATAAACCTCGTTGAGGTGAGATCCATTGGAAGACATGATCTCCCTCCTCCACTCAGCATAAGTATTCATCCAGCTCTGAGCAGTTTTCAATTGTCAATATGTTAGGCATCATGACACAAAATCTTCCACTACATTTTTTATCCATGTCCACCAGTACTAATGTTGATGGTCCTAGACATCTTCACCACACCAGGATGTACCGCCAGAGGGGACATAAAGAACTCCCTCAACACCTCCTTATGTAGCGATAATGGCACCATGGTACGTCCTCTGAAGAGGACGATGTGCTCCCCACCATTAGAAAATCCATTATGTGGATGCCCTGTGGATATATGAACACGTTGAGCCTCGCAGTGAGTGTTCCCATGCTACGTCTCCCGGAATCACTGAAGAAGTGGGTAGTGATTGTCAGTGCTTGAAGATAAGAAACTCTATCATGATCCACATTGGATTTCTATAAAGCAGTTAGCTATTTTTACACCTCACTTAGCAGGTTTAGGCTAGACCTCCTAATAATTGCATCTGCTACCACATTCCCCTTCCTTGGAAAATAGATTCTCTCAAAGTCATAGTCCTGGAGAAACACTACCTACTCCATTGGGAACTAAAATCTCAAAACTCTTACTAAAATAAGGGTATGGCTAGCCGAATCAGGTGCGATCAACTTCACCCTATTATGCATGAGTTTATCATGTGCTTCATGGGTTTCCTTTTTTGCTGAAAAAGGAAAACCCCATTCCAAAGTTGTAGAGAGACCACAACCTTTTTGCCTAATATATTCAATCTGAGTATGAACTATGCATATCCATTCCATACACAATCTAACGTCGTATGTCCTTGACGCTTCCACCAAGAGGTTAAAATCGAAACTCCCACCTCAACGGTCATATCGCACCATCGACCTAAGTGTGATTATCGAGTCTCCTTCCAACGGTATCTCCAGACGTGAGGGTCATGTCAATGGATTAACCAAAAACTCATGGTCTTGAATATGATTCATGGAAAGAAGGAATGATTGATACCTATGTATATTTATACAGCAGCGAGTAGTAGATGTAGGTTGTACCTTGAATCGGTCCTAGAGCTCCCGAGTCACACTCTTTGACTGCATGCAACTACTCCCTTCCCCTATCCTCTATCTCCCTGAGCCTAGTGGGGTCCACAAAAAGGGTGGTGGTTGTAAAATGTCAAAAAGTACACCACATCATGCTACTATCCTAGTTCTTCTTCCACGTCTATTTACATACAGATTCATATGTCCCTATCACTTCTTCTTCCTGAAACTTTTTTGCATGCCCTTGTCTGTATGACTGGTTCCAGTTTTTTTCCCACTACTAACATTCACTGGTTGTATCCTCTTAGCCAAAGAACATTCAACCCAAAATCTAATCTCTATCACCCCAACATAGGTAGGGATGCATAAAGATATAGTGATGGCTCAGACATCCTTAAACACACTACACTTGAAATTTCGAGCCCCGAAGAACTGATCATATCATATTCATCGTGTACCATGAATTATCGGTATGTGTCAAGAAATACTCAGTTACCGACATGTCGTCCTTCTGAAGCTCTATAACTCTAAAGAACTCCCACCCACCTTCCCAAGACAATCCTCAGCCACCGATGAGTCGGGCATACCATTGAACCTGATGGGAATCTAATGATAAATCAAACATAATGAACTAAGTCTATATGTTTCCTTTACCGGTACCACCAGTTGTAACTACTGACCAACAGGTAGTGATATAGTTGACACACTACCTGAAGGTACTATCTCAAGTAATGGTCCACGTACCGAATCCTCATCACTATGCGGCCCATCCTCATGGTCACTCACTAAAAACTACTAGTATCTATAATCACCATATGCTCTACTGGTGTCTCAACTAGGTGGAAAACTCTTGCAATTGCCACCAGCAAGCTCTCAGCTAAGTGGGAATCTGTCTTACCTTGAATCCTCAGAGGCCTCTCCAACTAAAACTCATGGAATGTGCTCAATCGGCGTTCCCCATCTGCCAATTCAGTTTGTTGTAATTGCTTCCCAATAGGTGGTGGTGTTTCTGGAACAGCACCTGAAGGTGCCAACATAGAATGATAGTCGTGCACTAGAGTGTCATCGCTCGGTGGGACTTCATCATGTACTCTATCTTGGGAATCATAGTTGGCTATCTACATAGAAGCATCATAATAAGGAACAATGGAGCCATGGTTGTTAAGTTATACCTGGTGAGATGACTCAAGTAAATAACAAGAAACTCTTAAAAAAAACAAGAAATCAGTGTTTGTGTGTACTATGTCAGAAATCAGAACTCAGGGTCCTGGTGTATGGATACGTCAGTCACCGCACCAACACTGGACTCCATGATCTAAAAACCACACTAATTAATCATAACATTATTGCTTCATAGAAAAGCGCAGAGTTCTTGTTCTTTGGTAGAACTAAATTCCTCTGATACCAATTTTTCATGACCAGTCCCTTGGGGCCCATGTCGTTACTACCTGATTCCCGCCTTCCATAGGCCAGGGGATGGAAACATGCACCTAAAAGAGTATTCCCTAAAACGGAGAAGGAATTTACTTTATAACCTATAAACACACACAACTAATCACCCTTCAAGTTATGAACACATGTCAACTGTATGGTAAAAAGATTCCTTAATGTAAAAGTGCTTGGGATACAAGCCCAAATATAAAGGTACAAGTACAAGATAAATACAAAAACACCGAAGAAAATGTAAGACCGTTACTGGGTCGTCCTCCGAGATTCCTACCGGAAGGACAGGTATAGATATCCTCCTTAGCACTCCATGTCTTCTCATATCCTCTACGTTCATACACACCATATGGTCCACCTCTGGGAACCGTCAAGTCCTGGTACCCTCAGCCTTGATCTGTGATGTCTTTCGTCTGCACCAAACACAACAAGGTGTGGGCATATCCTGTGCAGGGTTGAGTATAACGATACTATGTAGGGACCCCGAGACCATCACAGTATGTCAAATCCCCAGAGGATAAACCAAGAATCATGAAATCCACTAACAAACCTACTTAGGTATATGGCCATACATATAACAATGTTATCAAGTATACCCATCCCAATCATGAGGAAAACACAGAGTCCAAATCAAATCCCAAAGCTCAATTGTTCCACAAAGGAAATAATACCATGAAGGTATGTACCACACAGGTATTACACAAGGAAGAATACCGCCAAGGTATTACCATAAAAGAAAATAACACAAGGTACATACTCATCTCAAACTAGAGATAACTTAGATACAGTAGTAGAGTTGATTATATGTAACTATTGAATCAGCATACTCTATTAAGAGGCAGACCCATGAAGGATCCTAAATCATCATCAGACCCACAGAGGATCGTAGTAAATTTTCAGACCCACACAGAATCCTAGTACATCACTGGGACATTTTCAGACCCACACGGGATCCTAGTATATAGTCACTACGTTGTTAGAACAACACATGATCCTAGTATATCTCCAATATGTCATCATACCCACACAAGATCCTTGTACATTTCTAGTACGTCGTTAAACCAACACAGGATCCTAGTACATCTCCAGTAAATTGTCAAACCCACAAAGTATCATAGTATATCTCTAGTATGTCGTCAGATGCACACATGATCCTAGTACATCGCCAGTACTTTGTCGGACCCCCACATGATCCAAGTGCATCTCCAGTATGTCTTCAGACCCGCACATGATCCTAGTACATCTCCAGTATGTCGTCAGACCCACACAGGATCTTAGTACATCGCCATTACATCTTCATACCCACACAGGATCCTAGTACATCTCCAGTACATCTTCATACACACACAAGATCATAGTATATCTCTTGTACGTCTTCAATCCCACAAAAGATCTTAGTATGTCACTAGTATGTCATTAGAACCACACATGATCCTAGTACATCTCTAGTACATTGTAAGACCCACACCGGATCCTAGTTCTTCTCCAGTATGTCTTCAGACCCACACAGGATCCTATTACATCGCCAGTATGTCATCAGACCTGCATAGGATCCTAGTATATCTCTAGTGTGTTGTCAACAACACACATGATCCAAGTATATCTCCAAAACGACGTCAGACCCACATAGGATCCTATTACATCTCAAGTACATCGTCAAGCCCACACATGATCCTAGTACATCTCGTGTACGACATGTGACCCACAAAAGATCCTAGTACATCTTCAGTATGTCATCAGACCCACTTAGGTCATATTAAGTCGCTAGTACATCATCAAACCTACACAAGATCCTAGAACATCGTCACTTCCAACAACAGGGTTCTCTTTGTAAGTTCTCATTTTTATGGGATGGTATACTCCTCATGCCACTAGTCGATACTACAACAATCACGAATTCTCACGAAAAATTATCTCAAAGTACCATCACATTATAGGTGTTTCAATGCAACTGCTGGTGTGTCACACAGACGCCTGATTTATAAGTTATTATCATTTTTGTCCTGATGGCACAGTTGTATTCGAGATCGATCCAACCCAACAATACCCCAAAATTATCAGAATCCTTAGTGGGGTATACCAAATGCACCATCTCACTCAAATTTTTCTGGCGCCGTTTACGGTTCGTCGAATGGGAAATTGCGCTAATGTTATGGAGAAGAGACAATATAGGGTCGAAAATGGTATGGGTCCGGTCTGACTTGGTCGGCCGACCTGGATCGACCTGGACAAGGTCTACCTAGTTCAGGTCGACCCAGCCCATTGAGCGGCCAAGCCTGGGTAGGGGCACGCGAGGTGGTGGGGCAGCCGCAGAGGCCGCGGGTGGCACGGGGTCATGGGGGAGTGGAGGATACGGGGGCCGCAATGCGGCAATGGTTGTAGTGGTCATGGGCGGAGTGGGGCTATGAAGGCCCCGGGGTGGTAGAGGCAGCAGGGGTCATAGAGTGGTGGTGGCCACATAGGCCGTGAGCAGCATGGGGTCGCAGAGGCCGTGAGCGGCTCGAAGCAGCGAATCTGCAGCGGCCACAAGGAAGCAGAGGCAGCAGGGGATGTGGAGGCCATTGGGTGGCATGAGGTGGAGTGGAGGCCATGGTCCAGAAGGGTAGCCATGGTGTGGTGAGGATGTCGTGGTGCGATGGTCTGCCGCAGCAGGACGGATGGCCAACCGTCCTCTCCATGTGGTGTGGTCGCACGCTGCGCCTTCACCGGAGGCCGGTTTTACCGGCCTTTTTTCATTCATCATCATGGCACAAATCTTCCTTATTCCCTTGTCAAGAACACACTATTCATGGAGAATTGAAGAGGGTTCAGTCCATGTTTGGTTGACCCGCACCCTCCGTGTTAGAGCGGTAGCAAGAAGCTCAAGGGGGTGATTCAATGTGAAGGGAAAATTAACAGTGATCAATTTAAAAGAAACCCCTACATCTTTTGATTATTGATATTGATGAGGAGGGAAGAACGATTGTTTACTGATGACGCCTCACATTAGAGGATATCCCGAGGAAGAATCCTAAGACATTGGATAACATCAGCGCTCTCCGTTGAAGAAACCTTATTTATTGGAGAAGAAGAATTCCTCCATGGTTCTCCTCTTCCAATCCTTTCTCCCAATTCCAACCCAAAAAAGACTTATCAAATATGTTGTGTTTCATCAATTTAATTTTTGGCACAAAATTAAATTTATATCATTGATTATGATGTGGTTGGAACCATTAATGTTAGAGGATACCAAAGGTAATATCCCATTAAAGGGGAGTTCAAGAGTTACCTTCATATTAAAGAAGTATTTTAGGGTGTTTAAGTGGTCCCCACCCTTAAATTCAAATTGGGAGGTTTTGGGCTCGGTGGTCCCCACCTACATAACCCATGTTGTGGGGTTTCATGAATAAAAATAAAATGATATAATAATATTTTTTATTTTCCCACAAAAGTGTTAAACTAACTTTCACCCTCAACCTACTGCTATAAAATTGAATGTCTCCATAAGTGAAAAATGGCATTGCAAGTTCAACGGTTCCCTCAGATTTCAATTCTGTGCACTGGTTCAAAAGTTACAAAATGTCATTCGTGCATTTACTGAACGTACCTAGAAAATAATTTGGAAAATTATTAATAGTCACCCTCATCCAAAGCAAGTCAAGATAGGGTCTGCCTAAGTGAAATACGCCACAATGAACGCAATGCTACTCTTTTATTTACAATCCAAGTTACCATTTAAATGTTATGGATTTTACAATAAAATAATTTTCACTTAATTATTTTATTTACGGCCAAAAACTATCTTTCAATAGTGGCCCGCACCGACCAAAGTTAGTATTTGCTTAAATAAATCAGGACCTCTGGAGATCTGGGGTGGTATCAGATTTTCAATCTGAACTACTGTTTTTTAGTTATAATCATTTGAAAAATAAAATAATTTATTTAATTATTTTATTTATGGTTAGGCCATTTTTGGGTTTTCTCACAGGAGGCCCGCACCAACTAAACAAAAGTCACGCCTTCGTTAAACCATTCATTCTTGAATGAAACGTTTCCCTCAGATTTTTGATTTGAGTTACTGTTTTACAGTTATTCCACATTTTCAGGAAAACTGCTTACACATTCTATTTAATGTATAACAACACTTCGATGGATCATTCCGGGCACTATGGGCCTTGAAATAGTCCGTCATTAGATTTAGCGGTCTTGAAGTAATTCCATATAATTAAAAAAATTACAGAATTTATGGGACATTAAAAATTATTTGTGTCAATTTATTACATATCGGATGTAGATTCATGGACGAAGATGATCCTCGATAGTGATCAGATGACTGAGTTCAAACTCATCTAAAAACACACATTTTACCCTTATCTATTTATAGTTGATGATTAGTGTATTGATTTTTCCATCCAAAATAAAATCTCTAGTTTATTGAAAAATTCCATTTATAACATGGTGTGATACTACCACTATAATCCACCACATCATGGTTTCTTCCATGGCACACTTCAGACACGAAGGCCACTTGGATGTGACCCTTCCAATACTATTGCACCGGTACTAGCCAAATCCCTTGAATTTCTACCCATGTAGGCTCCTCATCGACTTATACATGGGTCCACTCGCCTATTCTTCCTCATGCGTGTCTTATGAGTTGGTTCATATGTTGTGACCAAATTCTCTAATAGGTGCGGTCGAGCTATACTATTGGAAGCATAGTGTTTGCACTAATTTTTTGTTAAATTTTATTTAATATACTTAATAATATAATATATATGATTATAATAACATGTCTTAAAAAATATAATATTCCTCCTTCAATATTAAATTATATAATAATCATTTACAATACCTATATAATGTAATACTCTTCAATGTATGGAAAACATCAATTATTATTATTCTCATTATGAAAATATGAATTATCATGGTCTTCCCAGGTGAATTACTTCAAAATGAATTTTTCACTTTTCGTTGAAAATTTGGATTAATTCAGTCAATTATCACATTTTCATATATAATTTATCACTCATGACATTGAATTCCATAATGTGACTCCATAAGTAATCTACAGGCACCACTGCTTTTTCCACCAACACAAGCTGACTTACTAAACAATCACCCAAGTATGAACAAAACATATCATTGATCTATTAATTAGAGTATCAAAGAGGCCAAAAAATGAAGATTAGGTTCTATAGATAAAGGAATCAAATATTCAGGAGTTCAAATTTTCTAAAGAGGGAGATATAAAGTTCGTAAAATGTATATGTGTCCTGTCAAAGTTAGAGACAAAGAGGTAACATATGGATGATTCACATAGCTCATACAAATCTATTCATCCTGGGATCACTAATATTTATAGAGATCTAAAAAAAATATTATGGGATAACATAGAGAGGAATATTACAACATTTTTATTTCGAGTCTTGGTAAGACAGGATGTAAAGATTAATCAATATAAGTCTAAGGGTATGATGAAACTTTTTCATTCAAAAATATATAAATGGGAAAAATAACCTTCGAATTCATCATAAGAATCCATTTTACATATTAAGGAAATAACATCACATGGTTGGTAGTTGATCAACATAAAGGTTATATTATTTGGTTTCTATCACTGATTATTTTTTCTTGACCAACTCACCAACGAATATATAAGAGAAGTGGTGTGATTATTTAGAGATACACTTCCCAATATATTTATTCAGGATCTAAGGCTAACCTTGAGGTTCTAGAGAATTCCACAACATGAATTGGATACAAAGATGAGTTTATGTACTACTTATTAACAGTACCTGGATGGCTATCTGGATATTTCCATTAAAACTCTATAAGATATGATGGGGTCCTATTTCATGGATTTCCAATGATTTTGACATCAACACCATCCCCACACATGTAAAAAAATTATTTCTTTTGAAAAAATTTCAATCCAATAGTTTATTACCGATATGAAAAATAAAAAATGAAATTTTTTCAGATTAGTTATTCAATAACTGATGTAGAAATATTTATTTTTTACACCTTTTTTTGAAAAAGAAACATGAAGACTTTTTGCTGTTTTTTCACATTTTTTATTAAATAATTGATGTGAGAAAATAGTTTTCCACTATATTCATTGAATAAACCAATTGGAAAGTAAAACATAAAAAATCACATAGATTATTCAATTCTAATGTGAAAAATTTCTTTTTCCATGTCATATATTCAATAACCAACTATAAAAATAAATATTACCATGTCATTTATTGAATAAAAGGTATAGAAAAGGTATATGATATTAATCATTGATTGAGAGGCATCTTTTTTATTCATTCATATGAAATTTCTCATTTTTTTATCACACGGTGAACCCTAATCCTTACATACTCAATATGTGGCATCAAATCTATTCATTGTTTGATATTTGACCTCAAATATATTCATTCATAATAATTGTATTTTAATATAATTCATTTGGTATTCATCACAATTATTACCCATCGTGAATCATTTCTTGATTTTCTTCTCATTATTATTTCTTATCCTAGTTCTAATTTCAATTTACTCTTAGTGTTTATTGTTTATATTTTCCATGAATTCAAATTATTTGTATTTGTGGTTTCAATTTTTATATTATGTCCCTTTATATTGGGGTTGTAATATACCACTGTAAACTATCTTCAATCATTGATCCTGATTTCCACTCATTGGTGTCGACAACTCAATCACCCCATTTTGGATATAAATTTTAATATTATTTTTTTTTCATTTTTATGTATTCAATGTACATCTATTTGTATTTAAATATCCAATTTTATGTTAATTAAACATTATCATTAAATTTCCATACATCACTACCTTTAAAAATTACACAAAATCAACATTAATATATTATTTGAATATTTTATAGGGGGAAGTTATTATGGTTTATGATTATTATAAAAGGTAATATTTTTACATTTATGCTAGGATTATTGTTAATATAATTACATTCCAGCATATGGAATTTTTTTGATACAATGTCATAGGGAACCAATCATGTCCAATTTTTGAAAAAAAAATTCTTATTGTCAACTAATTCAAGTTAGAAAATTATTATACATAGGTCGTCTACTTTTTTTCTATTGATCACTCTTGTCAATAATTATAAAAGGCATTAAATATCTCACAAGAATTTTATTTTTCCCCAACCCCATTGTCTATCAATCAGTATTTTTGGATGGTGAAAAATATTTTTTTGGACATTTGGAAATATGAAAAAAATTGTAATGATGGAACTATTTGGATTAAATGGTCAATATTAATTTATCTAACACATTAGAGATGTCATGAGGTAAAGTGTAACATTGATTTTATACATATAGAAAAGATAATCTATGATAGATTAATTGTAATATTTTTATATTTTATAGGAAAAAGGGAATATGGGTTGAATATAATATTAGACTTACTCTTAATGGGAATTTGTTTGGAGTTACCTCCGTCACCTAATTGAAGGTGACTATACATTCCTCTATCTTATCATACATTATACAATATGTTGAGAATTATATTTTTTCAGTTATTTTAGGATATCAAAGTGTCATTGCGTTATTTTTCAAATGTAATAAATAACTATTTCATTGATTTCAAGTTAACATATATGAAATATCATTTTCATCAAGACGTGATGCAACAGATCCTACTAGTATAAATTTCTAGAATATTTTCATTAAATTTCATATTTAATGTCATAAAGTTGTGTATTTATTCAATAGAATATATAAAAAGGTTATTAATCTCATTTATTTGAATAATTTCTAGTATAATGTGGATTAAATAATTTTTCAATTAAAAATGTATTTTCATTCATTTTATTCTGAAATCATGCTTCAATTAATGATTCATTTTTTGCATTAAATAAATCATTACCTATCTTTATATCTATATTAGATGTATCCATTTGTAGGATTCATGAAGATATCTAAACAAAGTGTTTGGAATCTATAACAACCTAATTCCTCTATTATTGGGATGTTTATTTTTTAGGAGGTCACATAAATTTGTACAATATAATTGCCTTCTATGGATAACATCAATGTGAAAACATCTCGAAATGAATGTGTCAAATAAAGGGTAAAATGGATCCTTGGATTGAATGAAATTTTTTTAAAGGTGAACTGATATAGAAGGTATGATTATACATCTTTTTTGGGGAAAAATCCCTCAAGGTAAATGCCACAATTTTGGGTTGGTTGTGTTTTTTGACAAAGTTGTTTTTCATTGTGAATTGTCATGTTCAAAATATGTGGTTGACAATCCATTTTGAAAAAAGACTATGAAAATGTAATTTATTATTTGGATGTGGTATAAATGAATACATACAATGTGGAATTATTTTCTAGTGTTTTACAAATATTTTGTGTCCAAAATTTGGAGTTTGGTGAGCATCAAGAAAAGTGGATTTCGTTGATGATCTCATCAAAATATGGAAAAGAAATGAGTTTCTATAATATGGTATTCGTGAATTTTATTTCAAAAATACTTGATGAATTTTGATGGTGAGCTCTGTGATTATGACGAGCTTCATGAATAGCGGAGGTGAAGAACATTATGACGGAAAAATGTGGTGGTGACACAATGGAATTGATGGGATTCTCTACGATTACAATGAGCTCTATAATCCGAAAATTATTGTGGTTCTTCACGATTTAGAGATAATTTTATAATATATATTTTAGATTTTTGATATGATCAGATGGGTTGCTGAATTTATGTAGAAGGTTCTTGATTTGGTGGAATTGCCTATAAATTGACCTCAACCCCCTCTAGGAATGTAGAGAAATAAAATGAAAATAATAAACTCTCAAATTGTGAAGGAGATTCACCGATTTGAGAGCTTTTCAAAAGTAAAGGAAATTTATAGAGAATTTTGAGCACTATGAAAGTAAGTTGCACCATGGAGGCCAGTTTGGCTTTGCAGGGGACATGTTCTTCATGAATGATTTTTTGGTTTTGTTAAATTCCAATAACCAGAGTGAGTTCGGAAAAGTATTAAACTCAAATATCTAGAGAGATCTATGATCTACTGAGCATTTTAAACCTATGACCTCTATAATCCTATGATCTTCACAAAGAGGTTGGAGAATTTTGGAGGATTGTTTGAGCTTTGAAGATGTGTCGGTTTCAGAGAGGACATTTCCTTAACGAAATAGTTTCAAAATTGATTGCCTAGTATTCATAGGAAAAGTGTTATCCAATATTGGATAAAGGAGGAACTTTAAAAAAGAATCTATCTATAACTGAGGATGTATTCATTAGTGAAAATGAAGAGTCATATAGTTCTATAAATTGTCAGTGGATCTTCTGAATAAATAGTGAACACACTTCAGTTGTGGGAGCTGTGATTCTCAAATTGTGAATGGTTTTAAAACAGGCGGGAGTGTGAGTTTGATTGAATCATTGTTATCAGTAGTGTACTTTTAGAGGATTTGTTACATGAACACATTTCCGGTGTATTCTCCTTGGAAATATCCCAATGATTTTGAACAAACTAAAATTTTTGTGTCCTATGCATGATTTATGATTTATTTAGACTCTGTAATGGGAAGGAGAGATAATAGAGTTTTCTCAAACAGCAAATCAAGTTCAAAGGGGAAGTTTTTTTCATCTGTCATACTATGATTCACCCCCCATCAAGGTATCTACCCAAGTAAACAAAAACATTGGTATTAGAGGGAATGGTTGATATTAATATTTCACTCTAAAATGGAGGTCAGAAATCATAAAATTATTTATTTATTCGACGGGAACAATTTCCAACTATGATAAAATTGGATGCAACACTACTTCTAATTTTTGGGAGTGGATGTGTTTACAGCCGCAATGCATGGTATAATAGCTGATATTAATAGTGTTGCATTATCAGAAGATGAGAAAAGAGAATTAGATGTTGATTCCAAGGGAATCAATTCATTGGGGGGGGGATCCCTATCCAATGTTATCTATACAAAAGTGATGTCCGGGAAAACATTATATTCCATGAGTGAATTTTTTTAACATCTATGAAGGAGATTCAATGTTTAGAGAAGCAAATACACATGTATAGTGAAACAAGTATGATGATCATAGAATGATCCTGAAAGAGTCAGCTAACTCATTCATTCATAGGGTAATTGGTATAATGGAAGGCATGAAAGGTCTTGGTGAGTTCCTTGAATACATAATGATTGTCAAACACATCCTGAGGAAACATCCACCTCACTTTAATCCTTGGGTTTCGGTATTGGAATAAATGGATTCAAAAGAGAAAACACTTGATATCTTACATAATACCCTTATAACAAATAAAATGTGAAATGATGATAATGATGTTGTGGAAAAGGGGAAATCCCAATAGCTGGCACACAAAACCATGGATAAGATCAATATTGAAGACTATCTGCAAGAAGAAGAGATAGTTGAGGTGATGTCTTTCCATTCATCAAATCTTCAAAGTGGAAAATTATTATTAAAGGGAAACTTCCACTTACTTGCTTTATATGTAGAAATGTTGAACATGTTACAATATGGTTCCCTAAAAGGATCAAAGAATATGAAAATGTCGATGAAGAAAAAATTCTCAAGAAGAAGTATTCAACCTATGTGAAAGGAAAGAAACAGATCAAGTGAAAATTATTGAAGAAGAATATTTATTTTTCATAATAATGGGTTTGTTAAAATGAGTTAGACTTTGATGAGCTTTAAGATATAGAGAAACATAATGATTGTGGAGAAAATTATATTTTCATACCTTTCAGTAGTACCCCAAAAAAGGAAGAAAATGGCAATAATGAAGGATAAGAAGCTGAAGGAAGATTGGATATGCAAGATGAGTTAGAGTATTATCTCGAAGAAGTAGATGTTTGGAGAGCCAATGTAATGAAATACAAAAAACTAATTTGTGATGCCAAACCCAATATGCGGCATCATGATGATCAAATGTATAAGTTGATTGGATAAATTGAGAAACTCCATTCATTAACACCAGAGGACTCAGAATATATTAGTGAGTAAAAAACCTAGGTTGAAGAACAGAAAAGGTATTTTGATGGCTTGAATGACACAATGAAATACCAAATCATGCAAATCGATGAATTTGAAAGAGTAGTTTTCATTTAGTGGAAAATTTGTTATGTATAATGAAAAACAAATGACTTTCACTATGACAGAAAGAAATTCGATTTTTCAGAAAACCATGCAGCTGAATGTTGGGCATCGTGGTTCCATAAAAAGGAAGAATCAACTATGTTCTGATGCCAAGGATGGAATGGGGCTTGGCCGAAAACAAAAATATATGAAAATTGAAGTCAGACTGTAAGCACCTATTCTGTTAATGAAGGGGGATTTGGGTATGAAGAAGAATTCAAAGATTCAGATATCTCAAGGGAGGCCCAGTGGTGATGAAATTACATGTAGGAATGCACCCTATATCAGGTGATATTGATTTGGAATGATAGGACACTCACAAAATGTGTTTTCAAAAGCTAATAGGTACATACGATCACAAGGGAAATAGTGGAATCCAAATAGAGATCAATACTATAAAATATACATTGAGGGACATTGCTTTTAGTGAGGAGGATTTCAGTATATGGGAAGATATTATACATCGGCCATGCAGAAGAATCTTCCAAAGCAGAACCAAAAAATCCGCAAGAAGGATATCAATAAATTAGTAGGTGACTCAAAAATGCAGAATTTTATTTTAATCATGCAATATCAATATTTCCCATTATACTTTGAAAAAATATAATTAGTCTCAATCTATTCCAAGTGAGAAGACAAAAATATGGATTAAGAAGAAAAGATATTAGAATGTTGTAGTTCCTAAAATATCTCTTAAAGCATCAGAACGCTCTAATGTATAGATCCTTGATAGTGGCTACACATCGCACCTGAATAGTAATAAGGATCTTATTATAGGCATAAAATATATCTATGAAGGGGTTTTTATGTTTGTAAATGATGAATTTGTGATGATTATTGGCTCGGGAAAGACCATGTTTGGGGTCAACAAAATATGACGGGTAGATGTTTTAGGAGTAGAATGTCTTAGTCACACTATACTTAGTTTCAGCCAGATATTTGACTCTGAGAATTCTATAAGTCTTTATATGAAAAAGTGTGTCATAAAATGAAGATATGGTTCAATGGTTATTCATGGGGAAATAACAATGTGAAATTTCTACTTGTATGTTTGGAAGAAGATATTTTCTTTTTGTCCAAATAGGTGGAAAACATGTTTTGGCATAAATTACTCAGTCATCAATGCCAACCATCCATGGATGATCTGGTAATGTGTGATGCAGTAAGAGACCTCCCTGTTCTATCAAATGATCATACACATATACGCGATTCATTTCAACAAGGGAAGATCATAATAATTCCATACAAGGAAAACAAAATGAAATCAATAAGAGTTCTTGAATTGGTGCATGCTGATGTTTTTTGATCAATCACACAAAGATCCATTGACATAAAGTGGTATTATGTTATTTTAATTGGTTACTATAGCAGAAAAGCATGGGTATTCAACATTTCCCATATGTCTAATGTGTTCAGTTTTCTAAAGCAATATAGAAGGGAATCATAAAGGATTCTTGGGAACAAAATTCTGAAGTTTCATATATATAATTGTACGGAATTCACAAACAACCTGGTGGAAGACTATCTTGAGAACCACTAGATAAGGAACCGCGTTTATTTAGAATGAACCCTTGAATAGAATGGATTGGTTTAAATGAGAAATGAGATCATCAACAATATGGACCGAACAATTCTTATTGAAAACGACCTACCAGAGAAATGTTTGGGGCGGTATTGACATCCGTCTACATTTCTAATAGGGATTGATTATGTCTAAAGGAAGAAATGATTCTGTATAAGATATGGTATGGAATGTATCGAATAGTGAAGTAATTTTGAATCCTTGTAACTGTGTTCTTTATACTCAATAATGAAAAACATAAAGAATTTGACTCACATAGAGATCATGGAATATTCCTTGGCTATAAAGCAAAAAGTGAATCATATAAATGGTTTAATAAAAGGATATAAAAAGTAGTTGAGATAAATTATTTCACTATTGTATAAATAAATAGAATATTCAATAATAAGGTTTATTATTTCATGATAAATGTGATGAGAATTAAATTAATGAAAGGGGCCCAGAATTTGAAGATGCGGATTCAGAAGAGGATACCGATGATGGGCATGAGGAAGTGAAGTCAATATCTACATAGAAGGTAATGAGTTGGGTTGGAATTGAAAAGAAAAATATTATTGGTGATCAGACAAGAAATGTTTATACAAGTAAAATAAAATAACTATACTAGGCATCCATCCTTCATCAGGTAGATCCAAAATTATTTAATAATGTAGCAGAAGATGAAAATTAGTTTTAGGATATGAATTAAGAGCTCGATCAAATTGAGAAGAATAATACGAGGGAGATTTTTTTTGAGGCTAGCATATAATAATGTCATCCGGACTAATATGGTATTTTGAAACAAGATGTATTAATATGGTACATTTATTCGAAGCAAAGCCCAATTGGTGTGCAAATGATACTCCTAGATTGAGGGTATATATGTTGATGAGGTATTTTCACCCATTATAAGGATGGAGGCAATCAGATTATTTTTGGCCATTATAGTGCAATGCATGATCTATTTTTTCTTGGTGGATGTCAAGTTAGCATTTTTTAAAGGGTTTATAGAAAAAGAAGTGTATATTGAGAATAATGATGGGTTTCTCATTCATGAGGATGATAACAATGTTTTTCAGAGAAAGAAGGTATTACATGGGTCAAATCATGCACCATGGTCATCATATTCAAGACTTGATTAGTATTTGAACTATAATGGATTTTATCATGGTGGAGTTGATTGCAATCTCAATTTCAAGAATGAAATTAATCTAATGATTATGAAGATAGTTTTGGTCAATGACATAATCTTTGGTGGATCAGATGGAGATATTTAGATGGGAGAAATCCATGGAGATGAAGAATCCAGTTGCTACCCAGATGAAACTGTTCAAATATGATGATGAAAAAAGAAGTCAACATCCCAGAATACAAGACAAACATTGGATGTATGCTATACTAGACCATGATAAGACCTGACATTATATTATCCACATACCAAGAAACCAAATTGTAAAGAAATCCCAAGGAAAGCCACATGCTTGTGGTGAAAATAATAATTTGGTATATCATGGTCACGATAGATTTATGATCAATATATAATAACCAATCATAGTTAAAGTTATTAGGATATAATGATGCACATTATATCGGTTTAGCAGATGACTAAAATTCAATGCAAGGAGGTTCCTTTTATCTTGATGTATTCTGTATTTCATGGTTGAGCACGAAATAAGAATGTATTTATTTGGGAACCACAGAAGCTTAGTATATTTCATACAAAAATTCATTCACATAGTTATTTGGGATGAATCAGTTGCTTGATGACATGGGTGTGGTAGTGTAGTCTCAGATTCGAATCTAGTGAAATAATTTGAGGGATATTAATCTTAACAAAAATATAGTCCCTCACTGAATGGAAAATCAAATTGAGATAAAATATGATTTTATTAAGGAGAATGTGGAGCAAGGGCTAGTGAAGTTGGAGTATGTGCTTACAAAATTACATGATGATGAAATTATGACAAAGGACATACCAAAGGAAGCATTCCAGAGGCTATGAATGGCTTTGAGAGTACATTCAACTAAACACACTTAAAAAGATATGAATATGCTCCACCCCACCACTCTCTCTAAGGTATGATGTCATTTACCCTAATGTAGATATTTTTGTTATCTACCCTGTTGTAGAACACAATGGAGGGAACCTTTGGTTTGTTGATAACTGTGGAGAAATAGTGAATGAGTGACACTTAAATAGGGATAAATTGTGGATAATAAATGCTGAAAATGTCTTAGTCACGTCACAGGGAGAAACTTATAGGTGGAGAAAAAAGTTATGGGAAGCAATGAGATATGAGGATAGTTTAAAATATGATGATGTTTGAAGTGGTCAATCAAAGATAAGATATCATGACATCCGAGGTTCATACTGAAATTAGTTTTTTGGTATCATTATGGTATCAACTATTGGTGTTGTAAATTAACTGATTCATTGATGAACATTTCATACTACTCTTTTTTCCACATCAAGCAATGCTCATGTTGGATTAGAGTATGCGGTGAGGGAATCTTGGGTCACTATAAAAATAGAAAGATGAAAATGGTGGTACATGATGGATGGAACTTTAGTGAGGAATCAATGTTCATGGAATCGTTATGAGAATTGCTGTCAACAAGCCGAAAAATGGAAATTTTGGGAAAACCCTCATGGTATGTCTGAACCATTTTTGGGAGGGTTGTGTTTGGGAATGAATATGGTTTTCATGGTAAATTATCATGTTCTGTATATTTTTTTTGACAATCCATGTTGAAAAAAGACCATAATAACGATGCTAACATAGTGCGTTGTGATTTAGAAGGAATTTTGGGAGAAATTTTAGATCTTTGCGATTTTATCTGTAATGGTGATGACTTTTCATGAAGGTTCCTGACTCAGTGGAATAACATAAGAATAGAACTAAACCCACTAAATATAAGTAGACTAATCAAATGAAAAACCATAAAATATCAAATTTCAATGTAGACTAACAGATCAGGGATGTTCACAAATGTAAAGGGAATTCATAGAGGTAGTTGAGATCTGCAAATGGATGGTGCACCATGAAGGCCAGTTTAGATTTTCAAGGGATGTACACTTTGTGATGGTTTGTTTATCATTGAAAAATCTCAAAAACCAGAGTGAGATATGATATTTAGAGAGTTATATGATATAGAGTTCTCTATGATAATGAGGGCTCTGTAATCAAGTGAGCCTTTCGAACCTGTGACCTTAGTGAAATAGTGAAATTTTCAAAGAGGATGGAGAATTTTGAAGGCTTGTTACAGCATTGAAAAAGTTGGAGTATCGCAAATTTAGTGTGCATTGTGAAAGTGTTTCAGAATGGATTCCCTAGTTTTCAAAGGAATATAGTTATTCATCAGTGGATTATCATGTAACATCAATAGAGCATCTAACTAAAACTGGGGATATATTTCTTAGGGATAATGAAGAGACCTTCAGATCTATAAACTATTAGTGGATCTTATAAATAAGAAGTGAGATTACATAATTTGAGAGAGATATGAGTTCTGAAATTATTAATTGTTGTATTCAAGTAGGGATAGTGAGTTCACTCTGAGCATTGTAAAAAGAACTATAGTTTTAATGGATTTGATACATCGACACATGGCTGGCGTAAGCTCCTTGGACATTGCCCAGTGAGGGTGAACCAAGTGAAATTGATGTTTCCTGGGTATGCTTTAATATTTTTTCAAATTCTATAGTGGCAAGGAGAGAGAATATTGCTTTTTTTAATAATGAAACTAGATAAAAGGGGAAGATATTTTAATATGTCATTCCATGATTCACCCCTATAAGTGTATCTGGACAAGGGGATCAAACAATCTTGTATAACATATATGATTCTCACCCATATAACACATTTAATATCAATGTGTTTGTGAAATGTTATCAATATATGAAATATATGTGGATTTTTATTGGGAATTAAAAATACATTATATCTGTGCTTTAAAGATATTTTTCATGGTAGATTAGATGCATCCGAATAATTGATATGTTTAGTGGTTTGTATACATTAAAAATTGTTAACATGGTTTGGGTATGACATTAATGTATTTAAATTTCTTATGAAAGATCAGGATAATACAATTTCTATTTAGAATATTATTGTATTGGTGTTCATAGAAGGAATTAATTTTTACGACACCAAATATTAAAACATAATCTCTGCACAATATGAAAATTATGGATTCATTGAATAAATATGAGATCTTGATTAAATAAAATTTCATGTAATATTTATGAACTAAAAATGGTTTATCAGTAATGAAAGTGTTGGACATGGTGAATTTCTAATGACACCAGTTAATCCGAATACACATTAATACATAATTGATCCTTTTATCATAAAAAATAATACAATTTGTTTTATGTTCTTGATGAATCAGACATACCTGGGTATATTATTTTAGAGTGAATAAAATAGTATATTGGTGGTGAAAAAATGATGTAATTTTTTATTTATGTTATATACCCACTTCTATGGAATGGATAATAGATATTATTAATAGAAAAATCATATACATGGTTGGTGACACATGGAATGGTCATAAAGAGGAATATGGGAAACCAATCATTTTGTAAATTCTGTATATTATATGTAACATGTTCTTATTTCACATTTACTTGTTTAAATTTCATAAAATTTTAGACATATTAGTTTTATTTTCTTTATTAAAAAGTGTATTAAAACTAATAATTTAAATTTTTTTATTATTTCTTTAGTTTTTTTAGTTTTCCATGTTTACCCTTACATAACTTATCAATTTAATTATTATCCAAAAAACCAATTATTTTTAATCAAATATGTTAAATAAAAATAAAATAATAATATAAAAGATTATTTTCAAAGAAATTTCATTTTAGCGTATAAAATGTTGTAATTCATTAGAATTTTTTTACTATTCACACAACATTTTTTTATTTGTTTTCATTATATTATATCTTTTCATCACTCAGTAATGTTGATATCATTTTAGTTTCATAATCTAAAAAATATGAATGAAAATATTTTGAGTTATGTTTATATATTATTGATTCATTTTTCATATTTCCAAAAAATTATACATTCTTTGTGTAAAAAATGGTGTAATACATTGCAGGATTTTTAAAATTGGCACACTATTATTGGATTTTACCATTAAGATATTTAATTTTATCTCTCATTAATGTTTTTATCATATTAGTTAACTATATAAAATATTTATTAATATTTATTTAGTTTATTTTAGTTTTTGTTTTATTATCTTTTATATTTTTACAATTGTGGGTGAAATTTTGATTTGTACTATTTATTTTATTTTATTTTTAGGATAATAACATAAAAACATCTAATATACCACTTACATATTCGAAGGATCATTCAAATACCTTTGGGAGAAATATATTCATAAAACAATGGATGAGCCTATGCATCCTTCTACACAAGAGGCATCAACTTTCATGGGGGGGAAAGAGTTCTAGGGGTGGAAAATGTGCAAACACATATTTTACAAAATTATCTGTTTTTTCTTGCTAGGACCGAATAATATATGATTTCATTGATGATAATTAAATTCTAAGGGTTCCAAATTCAAGAAAACATAATATGATCATTGTAATGAAGAATAAAAACCTTGTTAGTATTTAGATTTCTAATAATATTTGTTTTGAAAAAATAAAAATAGACAATTATAGGGAACATTTTTTGTGAGTACTTAATTAAACATTTTACATATAATTAAATATTTTAACTAATATAGGTTTTTCCCATTCATATGAGATGACATGGGATATATGTGATACTAGAGACATCAGGAGGAAATGTTTAGCATTGGATTCCAGGAGATGCATGTGTTTTAATTAATCCCTCCCATCATATTTCATTTTATGGTATATAAAACATAAAAATTCATTTGATATAAATCTATCTCTAGATGATGGTTTATAGATTCAACATTTTGAATATAGATAAAATGAATTATTTCTTTTAAGTGAAATGACACCTTTTATAAGTTTTTATTATTAATTATCATATTAATGATTTCATAATTTTTAATTTGAATTAAATAAGGAGGTATCATTAGGATATACGATCTTGAAATGTATACCATGAAACTTTTTCGCATAAAGGGTACACTTATTTGTAATATTAAATGATAGATAAAAGTTATCAAAAATTGGGTGTTATGTCTTCTGGATCCACATAGGTTAACCCTTCACCTAGCTAGACATGCAAAATGTATAAGGTCTTTGATGAATAAAAAAGAATAATATCTTATGGATGTTTCAAGGGTACTAGATGAGACAACTATAAGATTTTTAAATTATTTATGTACATATGTTAAATTATTTATTTATAAATTGGGGTTCATTATATATATTTTATAAATAGTATATAGAGGATTATTTTGTGCAGAAGAGCATAAAACGGACATTCATTGTTGAGGATAGTAAGTATATTTTAGCTACATCATTAAGAATGCACAAAATCCCATGTAAAGTATGAGGACAAACAAATGGTGTATCAGTAAAAAAGTGTTTCAGTATTCAAAAACCACTTAAATTTATAGTGATTATAATATAAAAATAGAATCATTGGAATCATTAATTGCAGATTTTAATCAGATGAAGAAGGATTGGATCATAGATTTGGTACAATAGTTGGCTGAATGCATGAAAATAATATTTCTAGAGGTTGATCCCACTCCTACACCTCCGCCGACAGATCCCACTCATCCTACATATCCAACTCATACACCTCCTTCTCCATAGTTTCCCATTTATTGTGAGTTATATGTTAATGATCCCCATCAACATATTATAAGTTATGGGATGATATAATATATTCATGACACAATTCCTCACCAACATATAGATATATATAATCATGTGGTCATTTTATAATATATTATTGATAGATCATCAAGAATTCAATTTACTACATATGTGTTCATTACCATTGAACAAAATATTGACCATTCTTTAGTTTGGACATCTTCTAATATTTGAATTTTTTTAAGAGGTATGAGTATATTTTATCCTTTATTTAATTGTTCTATTAAAATTTTTAGCATTTAAATATTTGTGTAATTATGTAATTTCTATATGAATACTTTAAAGGTAATGTAAGTTGACATAGACAACAATAAATACATGTTGTTATTATTTAAAATAAGATTTATTCTAGTCCTCATAAATTGTCGACATATTCTAAATTATTGTAGGATATTTATATCATTCCAATAGAAGATAGAATTTTTGGTTGTGAAATGACAGTGATTATATTTAAAAAAAATTCATGGAGCTTGTAAATAGATATGTGTTGTTCATAAATATGATTCAAGTCTTTACCATGTATAGAAATTAACATATATCATTCTGTTATTTTAATTTATTTAATATTTTTACATATGTTTTCACTGTATTTTGAATAATTATAAAATTTTTATGTGGAATGACACCAAAATTTTATATGGATTTATGGAACCATAATTTCATTCACTTATAGATAGAACTGTGACTAATGTATAAATAATGTTCTATTTTTCTGAATGACTTCAAAAGAATGAAATTATTCATTATTGGATTTTTTCTTATAGTCAAGAGTTTAAAATGTATATCCCATAATGGTTAATATATAACTTAATATAATAACCACTCACATTATATTTTATAATTTATTAGTTTCAACTGGATGTTGGTTGTTTTTCATGAGAGAATACACATTATTGGATATTCTCTCTCTTTAGTGAAGTGCAAGTGAATTTTATGAATGTATTTAACATGTAAGATCATATATTTTATTAATTTTATACATAATAAGTAAATTTAAATTTATTTTATAAATATTATTTTAATTGAGAAAATTGAATTAATTTATATATAAAATAATAAAGGAGAGTAAAAATATGAAATTTGTAAAAGAAAATGCATATTTTCATTTAAAATAACAAAATTTCTGTTGTAAGTACTTCAAATGATATTTATAATTAAAAAATTATTTTAAGAAGAAGTGTCATAGACATGGAGTAAAGAAATTTAGATACCATATTCTAATATTTATTTTAGAAAAAAATTAAAATGGTATAGTTACATAGTTTCATACAAATAGATATTTTTATAAACCATTCATTTAATATTTTAATTATTTTATTCAGAATTCATATTTAATGAATTAATTTTTATTTTTATATTTTTTAAGACCCTTAGCTTTATACAACACCATAGTTAACACACATACAAATAGAATAGGGTAATAATTTATCGAGTCTGATTGGGTGTTAGTTTTTTTGTAATACTCAATGTGAAGTTGAATGTTCTAATTGTAAATGTTCATGCTGCTAGTGTTTTCCTACTATATATTTTCTAGTATTATTCTTATTTTCTACTACTGTTATACTATACTATTGGGAGGGGATGGATTAATATGATTTTATATTTTAAAAATATCTTTTCACATTGTTCATTTTATAACCAATGTGATAATTTTAAAACAGTTTTTACCCCAATAGTTTTTCTATAAAATGATGGGCTAATGGATTTTTAAAGTAGGTTTTAATATAACTAAATTGGTACCATATGAATAAATTATTTTTAATTTATTTTTATATATCCAACATTAATGATAAACTATGATAGACCATTCACATATGTTATGAAATCACTAATATGAAAAAACATCCACCAAAAGCTATTTATAATACCCCTTTTTATTAACCAATGTTTTAAATTTATTTATAACATCACTTCCAATATCTTCTCATAGTAACCATTGTTAAAAAATTTCAAATGTGAAAAATCATTTTTTTCAGTAGTGCCTATTGGAGATCTCGTATAACAATATCATCAATTCTACAAGTCAAATGAAACTTTATAAGGCTCTGTATGGGAAGAGGTGTCATACATCAACATGATATGATGAAGTTGGAGGGAGAACATTGATGGGACTTGATCTAATATAAGTTATAATAGGGAAATATGAAAATATTTATCATCATATGAAATTTTCACCATGTTGGTTAAAAATATATGCATATAATATTTCACATGACATTGAAATTAATGTTTGAGATAAGGTGTTTTATTATATATCACCATGGAAATAATTCATGTGGTTTTGAAATAATGGAAATCATAGTCCAAAAAACATTAACCCATTTGATATTATTGATTTTATTATACCTTTGTCTTATCAACTAGATCTACAACTTATCTTATATAAATTATATGAGGTTACCAATTATCCATGTGGATGAAGTACATACGAGACCCTTTATATGTATTCAATCTAGATGTTGTGCCTTATAGAATGGTATTTCATAATATGAGAATCTAGAGAAAAACATAGATCATATCAAAAAAGTTATAAAAAACAATATATCTCATATCATCAATTTAATATTGAGAAAAAATCATGTTTTATGAAGCCACATGGGAAACAACATAGTTGATGGACTGATGTAATCTCATCTTTTTTATTGTTTGAAGAGAATTTTTTATGGTGGAATTTTTAAGGCAGGCGGGGTGGGGGGATATTTTAAGGCCTTAAAAATTATAAATGCCACACTTTATTTAATGATTAACTTCCACATTAATAAATTATGTTATAAATAAAACATTTTGTACTCTGGTTAATTTGGATCATTAAAAAATTCAGCATTATAGTCTTAAAATACAGTTATGGGTCATAACTATTGATAATATAATCATTGTATTGTTGTTTTTGAGGTTATTATATTAATGGTTATGATATAGTCCAATTTATATAGGAGGAAGAAGTGATTACATCAACTAATAGGATGTACCCTATGAATCCAAATAATCAAAGAATATGTGGGAGATAACATCATTGCGAATTGAACATGACCAAAATTATGATGAAAATCAATAACTAAATAATGAAAGAACCATTTATGGGTGATATTCAAGCTTATATAGATCACAGATTAAACAATGATAAGAAAACCACCCCAAGAAAGTGTCACTATCAAACACCTCACCGTTAGTGCATACACTAGTGTAATAAGGGGTTTTGTATCTAAACCCTAATAGTATGTATTTTTTTCAATTTTAATAAAATAATGTTAATTTTTATATTTTTTATTATTATTTTATAAATTTTAAGATACATATTCTGATGAAAATTATATTTTGATATAATGAAACCAATTTTTTAGGGGAAATATATAATTTGAATAATTAAAATAATTTTGATGAAATCAATACTTTTTTTAAATAATAGATTAAAAAAGATTTATTTTTAATAATATTTTTCAAAATATAAATAATAATATAAATTTATGATGTAAAATTTAATTATCATATAACATTGAAAACTATTGCCGTTATAAAAATCGATATTATCAATAAATGGTAATTTTGTTTTAAATTTGTATGTTCTCAAATTTAGAGTATTATTTTTATAAAATAAATATTATATTATAAATCGGCACATCGATATTATCCAAAGGTGAACTTTTCAAAAGTTTCAATGATAACCAAATTTTTTTTCAAAATTAAATACGGTATAAACAGGTATTCTAGATTATGGAATTATAAAATCAATAAAATTATTTAGTAAATATTATAATGTGTATCCATGAGAAAAATTATTTTTCCCCATTACAATTGTTTTATGGAATTTTATTAATTTTATAAACCCTTAATGAAACAGTAAAAATCAATATTATAATTTATTGTTTTAAAAATAATTCATTATAAACTTGATTCACATCAACAGTAACAATGGTATTATTTTAATGAGTTTTCTTCTTATCCATCTAAAATATTGAAAGGGAATCTGTGTTTATAGAAACTATGGTTAAAATCTATGGTAATGTTTTTCTTTTTTATTATTATAACATATAGTGTCCAAAACCTATGTTCAAAAATTAATAAAGAATTTCCCTATACCCAACCTTCCATTTCACTTCATCCAAACCCCTTTAAGCATGATGCTACTCTTCTATTGCCTATCTAGAGTCATAAAAATGTGTTCCTAGGCCCCTAATAAGCTTCTCCCAAGATTTTAGAGGTTTCCTCATTTCTTTATTGATGCACACCTGTCGTAGGGTGTGTCAAAAGAAATTTAGTTTTCCTAGTGCATCATAGAGGCTGAGCAGGGTTGTCTCTCTTGAAGAGCTTTTTTATTCATTCACTAACTTAATCTAATTTAACTAAACTACTTATTTTTTGTAGTTTTTATATTCTCTAGTAACGGAAAACAATTTAATTAATATAAAAGATAAAACTAACATGCAATGACAAAGTGCAATTAATTAAGAACAAACTTGGCCTTTATGGGTTGATTTTTGGGTTTCATCATTCTCTTTGTTGGTTTTTAAATTAAGTTTTATAATTCAATTATGATATATCATTCATTAATTACTATTATTTTATTTATTTGTGTGAAATCTTGAATTCATTTAGCAAACTTAACTTGGCCTCCCCCTATAATCAAGGTTCATGGCACACCTCAATCGAGATTGTGACATCTTCCAAGACTTGGCTCCATCGTATGCTATTCCAATCTCATAATGGATCAAATATCATCGTATGAAGAGATTTTATATAGTATAAGGGAGGGAAAATATTTAATAAAAGAATAGAAATGAGTTTGAGATTAGTGTTTTGGTGGACGATCACCACACCCGTGTACATCACTCTTGCTCATCACAAATATAATAAAACATCGGAAATTAAGCACAGAATAATTGAAATTTCCACATACATACCCTAGGCCATGTACTGGGTTAACCCCTCATTTTTGACGCTATGAGGTCACGGTTGATAATATGAGAAAAATAAAAGAAGAAAATAATGAGAATATATGATGAAGAAAATAGGGTGGATGGGTGGACACAATAATAAAAATAATTCATTAATTTTATTAGAAATATAAATTAAAATTGAAACATAAAACAAAAATTAAGAAAAGAAATGAAATGGGGAATATTTGTGGCTAGCCTCCCTCAAGGGAGGTCTCCTCCTAGGTTCCTTGAAGGAATGAAATAGAGAATGGGATGATATTGGATGTAGGTGAGAGGGTCCTTTTATAGTCAGAATTATGGACCCTGAAATATTGCACATTCGTGACCCATTAAATAGCCATTTCTTGCATGTACCCCTTCTTAAAAGTTTTCAGAAATATGATGTCTTTTCAATCTCTAACATTCAGCTCTTTTGTAAATTGGATGAAGGAGTTATGAATTTTTCATTCGTGATTTCTGTTTTCGGAAGAAGCTTCTAGGAAGGTTCCTCCAAACGTGTGTTGACTAATGGCCACCTTAATGACTTCCAAACATCCCCAAATTTGTTTTATAGTCGTTACTATCTATCCTCATGCTATCCCAATTAGAAACACCTCATTTGGATTTGTGTATATTGAGTTTGGGTTCCGTTACATTTCTAGGGTCCACGTAGTCCGCCGAGAAAAATATACCACTTCAATGAATTTTTAGACTCCTTAGATGCTCGAATCAGCTCCTGGTCCAACAAAAAAAAGTTTAAGGAAATAAATTAAGGATTGAAAAAAATATTAATCATAGAATTAAGACATATATTTTCCATTAAATGACTTCAATACCCTTGATGTATAAATATGTCTAAAATCCAAAATTAGGCGTTTTCACATTTAGGCTCAAAATAACACTAAATCCTAAAAATATGATAATTACCCATCCAATAATACTATATTTGGAGTTTAAACAATGATTTACAGTATAAAATTTATGAAAATGTGAGCTTAATCACTCCCCCACACTTAAACATTGCACTCCTGGGAAATCATCTTACATCTAAATCAATTTCCACACAACAATTAAAAATGTCAAAATATCAAGGATCTTATCCAAAATAGAATTCAATCATGTATTCTATATTAAAAACTATTCTCTCTCATTTTCATTTCAATCATTAAAATTTTTTCAACATCATTTATCAATTCATGACTCAATCACAACCTACCTCGCATTGAATTTTATGTCACTCTCCACTAAAGAGAAATAGAATCTAGAGTTATACTCATACATGAAAATCGTATGTATCACAATAGGTTTGTGAAAAATATCATTTCTCCACAGCATGAAACATGAAAATTAATTTAATAATGAGGGATTTAATTAAAGGTTCAAATGATTCTGTGGCATAGGGTTTGTGGGAAAATGATTGAAAACGTTTCAGGCTTGAAAGAAGAGGTTGGACTTTTAAGTACAATTCATGATTAAATCATGGGAAAACATAGAAATTCCTCTCTCAATACCACTTGAAAATGTGAAAAACATTACCAACACATTTTATGACATGGTACATGATCCAAGAAGTAATTATAATGAATTATATCTTCTATGTTCTCCCTTTTTTTCAATGCTCCATAAAGGCACAACATTATTTATTTATTTTTCATTTTCATGGAGCATGAGCTAAAAATTGAATAAAATTAATAAATAAAAATTCTTGCCCTTGATTTTTGAGAGGTAAGTAAGTCATTAAATAATGTACAATGAATAATTCATGCTCATCTACATTTTTTTTAATTTTTTTGAAGGAGAAATTGATGAAACAAATAAAGCACAATGAAATGACAACACATGAACAATTCTCTTATTATCCACTGCCCAAAGTATTGATACACTCATCAAACCACCCATAAATGATACAAATCCCAATGAATGAACACGAAAGTCCCTTCCCCCAAACAAAAACTTGAAATATCCAGGAAAAAATAATAAAAGTGTGGGTAGGTAAAGAAATTGTGGCTTGTAATGTGGCTTAAACCTATAAGGAAATTCATGGAATCAAAGGGCTTACAAATGATAAATTTAAAGGTGGGCCTCAAGATAAAATGTGGATAGCAAAAGATATTCTTCAATCATATCAAATACATTCCATGAATCCAAATCATCGAACGAGAATTATTCACAAATTCTGGTTCTCACACAAAATTCAAGTTTCCCTCAAGAATGTGTGGGTATTTAGAAGAATATGTAAAAGTTGTTTATAATACCTCATAGGATTGGAAAAATATTTTGAGTAAGTGTTTCATGGGAATGGATTTCAAAAATCAGTCAAACTCATTAAAATGCTTGAAAATCCATTTCAAGGGAAAATAATTCATATCAAAAATCATTTAAAATCCATCATTTCAAAAATCATTTCAACTATTTCAAAATCAATTGATGCGTGAAAAGTGATAAGAATATTAATTAAATCTCAAAATATGTTTTGGACCAAAAAATAAAAGGATTTTTAATGATAATCATAAAAAGTGATCTCTCTTTTGAAATAATGAATTGGTCCTTTTCCTCTAATTCTCAGGGATTCCTTCTGCCTTCACGATCCTACAAAAGAAAAATTTCTCAATTAATCACACGGATCATTTCATTTAAGATCAAAATGAAAAGTGGTAGGGGCCACATACTAGACTAAATCATAATACTAAATTTAAAATTTAAATTACTAGAATTCATGTAATGATAAATCATGGTATCATACCCCAATTGGGTCCTATAATATTTTACTGCCTATTGAGGGAAGTACCAGATTTTATCCATAATCAGTTGGTGGATGAAGATTCTTTGATTTAAACCACCACATGTGGCTCTTCCCAGCTTGTAGTTCCTTTTAATTACTGAGGAAGACTAAATGGACAGATTATACCAGATCCACCCCCTTCACAATATGGTATAGATTCCATGGTGGGGGTTGGTTGATATAGGGAGCCTCATCCTAATTTATTGCTACTTGTGAAACCATCTTGTCTTCCAGTGCTAGAATCATGGGGGCTTCAGCTTCCTCTCTAATTTCCTCAGGCTCAGTAACTTAGACCTCCTCATGAGAGGGATCCTCCAGAAGATATTCAATTTATTTAGGGAGATCCAAGAGTTCCTCAATAGGTTCATCATTTCCCACATCATTCTCTAAGTCGTAATATGAGATAGAAGAATCTTAAAATTCAAAACTATTAGGGGTGATACTCAAATTAGTTTCAATAAAATTAATATTGATTGAGTTTAAGATTGTATCATCTCCCTGAATTGGTTAGAATTTAATCTCCTCTTCAATTGAATGTTCATCTTTGAGTTGATATTCACTAGAAGGAGGTGGGTATTCAGGCTCCTCCATTTCGAGTTTGTACTCAACTTCATGGATGTCTTCAGTGAAATATCGAAAGACCAGTTGCACTTGCTTCTTTTCCTAAAATCATTCTAAGTTAACATGAAGTTCATCGACCATGGCCATCAAATCTTCCACTCAGATCCATGTTTCTATGCCTCTTTCTACCTGTTTGACCATTATCATTAGGTAATCATATCTTCGTTGGAGGGCCTCCTCAGTATAGTCAGTTTCTTCCTCCTGTACCTATGAGTAATTGTTTCATGTAGAATAATTTGAAATTGAATGCATCATGGAAAATGTTTTTTTGCAGATACTTTTTTATAAAAATATGGAAACAACATAAAATATAAAAATAGGGAAGTTAAATTAAACAATCTATTAGCTCCCTGGAAACAATTCCAGTTTTGACGCAAACCTATCGTAGGGCGTGGCGAAAGCAATTTAATTTTCCTAGTGCAGAATAATGGCTGACCAGGGTCGTCTCTCTTGATGAGATTTTTCTTCCGTTCACTAACTTAATATAATTTAACTAAACAACTTCATTTTTTTTGTTTTTATATTATGTTTTAATGGAATAAAATTTAATTAAAATAAAAGATAAAAATAGCATGCAATGACAAAATGAAATTAATTGAGAATGAGCATGGCCTTTATGGGTTGGTTTCTGGGTTTCATCATTCTCCTTGTGGGTATTTAAATTAAGTATGATAATTCAATTATGAGATCTCATACATGAATTACTCTTATTTTATTTATTGGCGTGAAATCATGAATTAATTTAGCAATCATAACTACACGTCCTCCTATAATTATGGTTGATGACACACCTCGATCGAGAGTGTGACTTCATCCAAGACATGGCTCCATTGTATGCCATTTAACACACTGAATGTCTCAACTCAATCATATGAATTTCTTGTATCTAGTAGAAGGGAGGGAAAATATATAATAAAATAATAGAAATGAGTTTGAGATTAGTGTCGTGGTGGATGATCACCACACCGGTGAACATCACTCTTGCTCATGACAAACATAATAAAACATCAAAATTTAAGCACAGAATAAATGAAATTTCCAGATACCTCCACTGGTCCATGTATCAGGTTAACCCCAAATTTTTTATGGTAAGGGGTCATATTGGATAATATGAGAAGAATAAAAGATGAAATGAATGAGAAAGATGAATAAGAAAACATGGTGGATAGGTGGACACAGAAATAAAAAGAATGCATGAATTTAACTAGAAATCTAAATTACAATTCAAAACTAAAACAAAAATAAAGAAAATAAATTATAATTTTTTGGATTTTACAATTTTTTATTTTAATACTATGTGGGAATTATTTCGAGACGAGGGTTCAAGACGACATGTAGTTATGAGGCCCGGTGATCCCAGAACAAATTTTTGAATTAAATTAAATAATTTAATTTACGCATGCATGGGGTTTTCTTGAAAAAGTGGAATAACTCCTAAAAGGTTGCTCTGATAGGAAATCCTAGAGCACAGTTGCGTCCAGAGAAGCGGGTTTACCCTAGAAGAGACCTAACATCGGCTGGCGTAGACCTGTGGTGGAATATGGTTTGTGGACGTAACCGTAATAAAATATTTATTAAAAATATTTTATTAAAATCATTGCTGCAGCGAGATATTTATCTTTTGTACATTTGTATATAGGTTTAAGAAGGGTTCCAGAATTAAAAACCTCATAACCCTAAAACCCTTAGAGGTTCTGGAGGCTCTAGAGAAAACCTCCTAACGTAGCGACGACGACGCGACGACCATATCTCTGCCAACGAACACCACGAATCCGGGTAGGGAGTTTGATCTATTTGTGATTTCTTTTCACCGTTATGATTTCTATGATGAGCGCAGACTAATCCATGAACATATTATCCCTCTGATCGATCTAATTGCAGGATGGGATATTGTGGGGATTTTCGGAAATTGATCCTTGTTGATTTATTATTATCGATTTCTTCTTCGTTTAAGCCTATTAACGGGACTAGATCAACGACGTGACGAATGACGGTGGAGGTTCATTCCTAAATTGTGTTTCATTGGACTTTCGTCCTTTTTTCATTAACACGTTCTATGCGTACGTTGCGGGGCGATGAACAATAGATCATTGCTCATCCGTTCTGTGACTCAATGATCCCAAATTGAAGAATTGACACCACAATGATCTTGTGGAGGTGCGACGACTGTTTCGGCGGAAGAATCGAAGAAGATAGTATGATATCATTCTAAGAACGATTTCTGTACGGGTGGCCCGAATCATATTTCATAGCCGATCGAAGGACCGAAACTCATGGATTCAGTATCACGATGAAGAGGTGACCCAGTGTCTTGAGTTTCGTGGAAAAAAGACAGCAGAATTGGAAACTAGAAGATCGGCCGAGGCGGTGAGGAAGAATACAACATTATAGAATTTCCCAACTACATACTGTGTAGTATGGGCTACATGGCATGTGTTCATCAGTGGACCACCCAACGTGTACTCTATGAATTCTCAAACACGATTTGGGTACACGGACAAGGACACGGCGTGTACACCTTTCCTCGGCGAGACCCGGCTAGATACACGGGATACCTCATGTACTGGTACACGGGCAGGCAACACGGACGGACACCGTGTTCAAGCATACATCCTGGGTACACGGGTGTTTCCCATTTGATAGGACACGGTGTGTGCTCCGACTTACACGCCATGTATGTACTTTCCTACACAACACTAACATCTGACACGGGCCGTTTACACGGGCAGCACCCGGAGTCAAGGAACACGGCGTGTAACCCTACTACACGTCGTGTAGTTGAGTTTTACACAGCTGGGATGGATGATTGGAGACATCACACAGGCAGTACCTGGGGTCAAGTAACAGGGAGTGTAACCCTAATACACGCCGTGTAACCTATTTTACATGGCTTGAGCCAGTTTAATTCTCTGACTTGGACTAGTTTCATTAGTGTTTATCCCCTTGGTCATTCACTTGAAGGTTTCCAGTATCAATTCCTACATACAAGAGTATGATCCCTTCAGCAGGACTTCCTAAATAGAGTTATTGGAATCCCTTCTGTGAGACATAGAGCTAGATCCCATATTCATTCCTGGAAGCTCAGGTAGTGTTCTTGGTATCGACGTGACCAACATTACTCAGGCGCTGATCCTCTTCCTAGCGGATTAGTTCACACCGAGTTGTTAGAATCACCCTATAGATATTGGTTGTGATCCTCATCTGAACAATGTATTCTCAAGTGCTTGTAGAGTGTGTTCTCCTAGAACGAGCACTTCCTCTCTCTCTCTCTTCAGACATTAGAGTGTGTTATCCTTGTTATGTGCTTAGTGGAATCATTGAACTGGATCATAGTGGTGGTATCGCAATAGTCGATCATGTATGAGTATATCTGGGTATTCTTGTTATATGTTCTATAGACATATACTGTGTGGAGCTTACTGTATCTCTCCATTGAGGTATTTCCCTTATTGTATTTCCTTTGTGGTTTTGGGGTGTCCTACTGGGTATTGTTATACTCACCCCTGCATGGGCTTTGCCCGCACATGTCGTGTCTTGTGCTGACGAGCGAGCCTTTGACCAGATTCTAGGTGGACCAGGACCGGACGGTGCTCAGTGAGATCAGATATGCTGAGGTGTGTTCCTATAGCTATGGATTGCAGTACCAATACAATTCCATATAGGTTGTACTTTGTTACAAACATTCTTTTGGTGGGCTTTTACTTTTTGACCAGGGTGTTACACTTACTATACTTTACTTAACTCTCATACTATGTTGGTTGGGATATTAGTGTATGCATGTATTCCATTTTTAGTAGTTTTTACATTTCAGATTTGTGGTCTTGGGGATGTATGTGCATGCGTACAAGTTTATAGGCAATGCCTCCTTTGATAGTGATATGCCTACTCATTGCTAGTCACTAGCCCCTAGCCTTTTAGAGGCATGCATGGGGAGTTGCGGCTCGGGCCCCACTGGGACAGGTCATGACAGAGTGGTATTAGAGGTGGTCAGTTCTACCTTAGGATCGAGAGTCTATGAGTAGGTTTTGGGCAACAATGTTAAGTGTTTCGAGTTTTGATTTCAGGACAGGGACCCTAGTGTTGCTGCGGGGGGGCCGACATATCCATACACCAGGAATCTGATAACATTTTTTTGACTCGAATCATGAGAACAATAGTTTCATGGGAAATAACGGTACATGAATCATATAGGAATGGGTTGTGGCTTCCATGTCCTTCTTTAGTTATCTCTATAGATATATTCACTGACTGAGATACATCTTGTTTCATTACACGATGCCTCTATGATGTGCACCCGCTAGGATCCAGCATCTCGATCATGGGGATGACCCCCTCAGTGATGAGGCTTCGATATAGGGACCAGATCCCCCAGTTTTACCATCAGGTGGTGTGACAGTTATTCCACCACCTGGGGAGCAGTGTTTAGTGTCTGTTGTACCTGTATAGGAGGAGTGTCGGCTGATCGCACGCCACGAGTTTCAGAGACAGAGACCCCTCAGGTTATGAGGTGAGCCTGACCCTCAGGCAGCAGAGGACTGGCTTGAGGTGGTGACCAGAGTTTTCCATCTGGTTAGGACACCAGCTCACCAGATGGTGATCCTTGTAGTGAGACTTCTGCAGGGTTCAGCAGGACGATGGTGGAGTTTGTTTATCCAAACACATGACGAGGCGACTCTTGCATGGTCAGAGTTTGAGCGTCTCTTCAGAGAGGAGTTTTCACCGGTTACCCTGAGAGAAGTACGTATACAAGAGCTTCTTGAACTTCAGTAGAGGACCATGACAATGACTGACTATTCATCGGGTATACCGACCACTCACAGTACTTGATGGATATGGTCAAGGATCAATACTTCAGAGCTCATAATTTTGAGTGGGGCTTGCATAGAGACATCCAATCTAGCATCATCCCTATGATCATTCTTACTTATGTTGGGGTGATCGAGTGAGATATGGTTGCCTAGAGTTTCATGGAAGAGTAGAGACAGCCGACAGTTGTCAGTGGTGTGCGAGCTGGAGTAGAAAACTCAGCAGTAGGGAGCCGACGTCCGGGACCCAGGTGTGGAAGACGTTTCCAGTAGAGATCCCAGGAAAAGGGATCTGCCGTGCAGGGTTCACAGGGCGCATCCATCCAGCCTCGAGAGAGGCGATGCTAATCTTGCGATGGCAAGGTAAATCTCGCTAGAGATTGTCCGACCCGCCGTACTACCAACACGGGAGAAGTGGATGGATCACCGAGGCAGAGGCAACATATGGAGAAGACAGATCCGCTGGGTGGCAGATGTGGTAGAAGAGCTGGGAGAGCAGCTAGAGGTAGTCAGCGCTTTGACCTTTTGCAACCACCACGATTAGGAGGTCCACCCCATGATCAGAGAGCTGGTGGACAAAGGCAGGGACAACTACAGGCAATATAAGCTTATCACCCAGGTAATCCTGGAATGATTAGAGGTATAATAAGTGTCTTTTATACTTTGGATGTCGTACTGATAGACACAGGTTCTAGTCATTCTTTTCTCGATTATTATCTTTTTCATGACGTTGAGATTACTTTTGATCCTTTGACTTGACTCTTACACATAGAAACACCGAATATAGAAGATATAAGGATCACAAACCTTTGCAGACAGTGTGACCGGACCCTTGGAGGCGAGAGTTTCGGTTGGAACCTCTTGGTGGTTGCGTCGAGGCCATACGATTTCATTCATGGTATGGATTGGATATCCACAATTTATGCTCAGATTGATTATTTTAGGAGAAGGGTGCGGTGTGTCCGCAGTGATGGGATGAGGTTCTCTTTCATTGGTGAAAAGGAGACCTAGGAATCATGGGATGGACTTCTGCATAGGGGTCACAGCCCATTTCACATCAGTTGGCTAGCTTAGCCCTCGCCGCAACATATGTTTCAATTTTCTACATTCCAGTATTAGTGGCTGAGTACGAGGATGTCTTTCTAGAGGATATCCCCGGGCTACCTCCCGGTTGGGATCTAGATTTCTGCATTGAGTCACAATCTGGGACGACACCGATATCAACATGAGCATATCAGATGGCTCCTGTGGAGCTTCGTGAGCTGAGGGTGCAGTTGGAAGACTTGTAGAAGAAGGGCTTCGTGAGACATAGTGTTTCACCCTGGGAGGCCCCAGTGTTGTTTTCCAAGAAGGCAGAAGGGAGCTTGAAGCTGTGTGTGGATTACCGGCACATGAATCAGGTGACTGTGAAGAACCGGTATCCACTACCAAGGATCGATGACCTCTTCGACCAGTTAAGAGCGGCAGGATGGTCCTCAAAGGTTGATCTATGATCAGGCTATAACCACTTGTGAGTATGAGATGAGGATATACAAAATACGGCCTTCATATGTCGCTACAGTCACTATGAGTACTTGGTGATTCCCTTCGGCATGACGAACGCCCCGACAGTCTTTATGGGACTCATGAAATGGATCATTCAGCCCTATTTAGATTAGTTCATAGTGGTCTTCATTGATGATATCCTTGTGTACTGGGTGTCGGAGGAGGAGCATGCGAGGCACCTAAGGATGGTTCTGGACACACTCTGAGAGCACCAAATGTACGAAAAACTCTCAAAGTGTCAGTTCTGGATACAGGATGTCCACTTTCTGGGACACATTATCTCAGAAGATGTTGTAGATGTGGACCCACCGAAGGTAGAGGTAGTTCTAGCATGGAATCCACCTAGGAATGTGATAGAGTTGCGAGGTTTCCATGTATTGGTAGGCTACTATCAGAGATTCATTATTGATTTATCTAGGATTTCAGCACCCATGACATCTCTGACCCGAAAGGGGAAGCCTTTCGTGTGGACCGAGAGGTACCAGCAGGCTTTTCATTAGTTGAGATAGATTCTGATGAGCACCCTGATCTTGAGATTAACGGATGAGGGTGTCATGTACATAGTGTTCTGTGATGCATCAGTAAACGGACTTGGTTGTGTCCTGATGCAGAAGAAATCAGTGATTGCCTATGTCTCACGTTAGTTGAGGCCACACGAGCAGAACTATGAAACCCATGATCGTGATTTGGCAGCGGTAGTCATCGCGTTGAAGATGTGGTGGCACTACCTGATGGGAGAGTGGTTTATCGTCTACTCTGATCAAAAGAGTCTCAGATATATCTTTTCTCAGAAGGATCTAAAATCGAGACATAGGCAATGGATTTATTTCCTCTAGGATTATGACTTTGAGATTGTTTATACTCCTGGGAAGGGGAACATTGTGGAAGATGTTCTCAGTAGGAAATCTAGTTCGTAGTTGCTGGATGAGGCAACGAGTCATTTGACCTCTTTACAGTTAACCTTCATGGATAGGGATGAGGGTGCTTACCTTCAGTCGATGGTTGTTACTCCTCAAAACTTACAGCGAGTCATGGAAGCACAGATTGAGGATGCTAGCTGCGAGACTTTATGTGCTCAGATATCCGCAGTCGACAACAATGATGATCTCTTAGTGATTTATTTTCCCTTTTCTTGACTTCTACGATGAGAACATACTAATCCACGAATAGATTAAAATGTGTATCGATCGTAATTGCAGGATGGGATTTTGTGGGGATTTTGGAAAATTTATTCATGTTGATCTATTATTGTTGATTTCTGCTCTGTTTAAGCCTATTAATAGGAGTGGATCAACGCCGTGACGAATGATGGTAGAGGTTCGTTCCTCAATTTAGTTTCACTGGATTTTCTTCATTTTTTCTTTTGCACATTCATCACGTTCTTCACAGGGTTATGAACAATGGATCGTTGCACATCTTTGCTGTGACCCAATGATCCCAAATTGAAGAATCGACACCGCAGTGATCTTGTGGAGGTGCGACGATGGTTTTGGCGGACGGATCGAAGATGATCAGATGATATTTTTCTTCGAACTATTTTTTCATTGGTGGATCGAATCGGATTTTGGAGAAGATCGAAGGCCCAAAATCCATGGATTCAGCATCACGATGACGAGGCGACCCAACGTCTTGAGTTTCGTGGAAAACAGACAGAGGAATAGGAAACTGGAAGACAGGACGTGGCGCGGAGGAAGAAGAAGGTATTCTGGAATTTCCCGACTACACGGTCTGTAGTATGGGCTACACGGCGTGTGTTCGTCAGCGGACCAACCGACATGTACTATGGGAGTACACGGACACGGGTTGGGTACATGGACAAGGACAACGCATGTACACCTTTCCCCAGCCAGACCCAGCCAGATACATGGGATACCCCGTGTACGGGAACACGGGCAGGCGACATAGATGAACACCTGGTACGAGCATACAGCCAATGTACACGAGTGTCTCCAAGTTGATTGGCCATGGTGTGTGCTTTGACATACACACCATGTATGTGATTTCCTACATGACTCCACCTTCTCACATGGGCCGTTTCCACGGGCAGCACCCGGAGTCAAGGAACACGGCGTGTAACCCTACTATATGCCATGTAGTTGAGTTTTACATAGCTTGGGCAGATGACATAGGCCGTTACACGGGCAGTACCTCGGGTCAAGTAGCATGGCGTGTAACCCTACTACACACAGTGTAACCTATTTTACATGGCCTGAGCCAGTTTCCTTTTGTGACTTGGACTAGTTTCCTTAGCTTTATTCACCTTGGTTATTCTCCTGAAGGATTATGGTATAATTTCCTACATACAAGAGTTTGATCCCTTCAGTAGGACTTCCTGAATAGAGTTGTTTGAATCCCCTCTGTGAGACTTAGAGCCAGATCCTCAATTCATTCCTGGAACCCGAGGTAGAGTTCATGGTATTGACATGGCCAACTTTTCCCAGGCATCAATCCTCTTCTTAGCGGATTAGTTCAGACTCAGTTGTTCAAATCACCCCATAGCTATTGGTTGTGATCCTGATCTGAACGTCGTATTCTCATGTACTTGTGGAGTGTGTTCTCCTAGAACGAGTACTTCCCCTATCTCTCTCTTCTAACTTAGGAGTGTGTTATTTTTATTACGTTCTTTGTGGAATCTTCAAGCCGGATCATAGTGGTGGTATCACGATAGTCGATCGTTTATGAGTATATCTAGATATTCATGTTATATGTTCTGTAGACATATATTGTGTGGAGCTGACTGTATCTTTACATTGTGTTATTTTTCTTGTTGTATTTCCTTTATGGTTTCGGGGTGTCCTACTGGGTATTGTTATACTCACCCCTGCATAGTCTTTTCCCACACATGTCGTGTCTTCTACAGAAAAGAGATCCTTTGACAAGACTCTAGGAGGTCCGAGACCGGACAGGGCTCAGTGAGATCAGACAAGCCGAGGTGTATTCATTTGGCTACAGATTGTAGTCCTAGTACCTTTCCCTATAGGTTGGACTTTGTTACAGACTTTCTTTTAGTGGGATTATACTTTTGGCCTAGGGTTTTACACTTATTGTACTTTACATTCCTATCGTACTCTTTTGGATGGGATTTTAGTGTATGCATTCATTTCCATTTTTAGTAGTTTTTAATTTTCAGATTTTTGGTCTTGGAGATGGGTGTGCGTGCGTACTGGTTTAGAGGTAATGCCTCCCATGTTAGTGATATGTCTACTCAGTGCTAGTGACCAGCCCCTGGCCTATTCGAGGCGGGCTTGGGGAGTTGCGGCTCGGGCCCCACTAGGACGGGTCGTGACCGAAATGAAATGGGGAAGATTTGTGGTTGACCTCCATCGGTGGAGATATCCTTTTTGGTGCCTTGAAGGAATGGAATAGATAATGGAATGATTTTGGAAGGATGAGAGAGCTTCTTTTATTGGCAGAATTATGGACCCTGAAATATTGCGCATACTTGACCCGTTAAATGGAAGTTTCATTCGTGTACCCCTTATTCAATGTAGTTTATAAATATTCTAGAAGTTCACCCTCTAAATTTCAGCTCAATCAGAAACTGGATGAAAGAGTTATGAATTTTTCATTCTCGATTTCTTTTTCTGGATGATGCTTTTAAGAAGGTTCCTCTAAATGTATGTCATTTAAGGGCCACCATAATGTCTTCCAAACATCCCCAAATTTGTTTTAGAGCCGTTCCTATCTATCCTTGTGCTATCCCAGTTGGAAACACTTCATTTTGATGTGTGTAGGCCGAGTTTTGGTTCCGTTACATTGCTAGAGTCCACGTTGTCTGACTGAAAATATGTCCAACCTCAATGAATTTTTAGACTCTTTAGATTTCCAAATCAGCTTCTAGTCCAGAAGACAAAGTAGAAGTAAATAAAATAAGTATTCTAACAACATTTTAATCACAAAATTTGGACATATTGTTTCCATTAAATGACTAAAATACCCCTGATGTAAAAATCTATATAAAATCCATAATTAGGTGTTTTACACATTTTGGCTCAAAATAACACTAAATCCTTAAAAAATATCAATTACCCATCCAATAAAACTATGTTGGGATTATAAAAACTGATTTACATTATAAAATATATGAAAATGTGATCTTCATCCCTTATCCTCTTTACTCAAGAAACTTATTTATATTATGAATTTTCATTTAAAAAATTTCATGTTGAGATATATTTATAGACATGTCTATTATTCACCTTAATTTTTCCATGTGATGATATAACACTTTCACTATCATTAAATCATTTCATGAACCATTATTTACCAATATTATGCTGCTGAAATTTTCATATGATTTTCCCTACCAATCATTTTTGTAGTGAATACCCATACCCATTTCAACAAAATGGTAATCACCTAGATTTAACTATCATTAATTGATTGGTTACTTTTTTGTATGTGACACACACACCATAATAATGGTATTAAAAGTGAAGAAATTATTCCTTATTTTTAAAAATTTTGTGTCACACTTATGTATGTACATTGTTTGAATGTGATTGTTGGGCCCGGAATAATATATCCCTCCAATAATTTGGTTAATGTACTTATCACATTAAATTCCATGTATTGTGAACATGATTTTATCTTAATCACATTATTTTATGATGCCTCAATGGTCATCCATGACACGTTTTTACGATGTCGTGTTTTATGTTGATTCCACATTCCCATGTTTACTTTGGTTGTCATATTTTATCTTGCATAAATGTTCATGTTTAATATTACCACGCCTCTTATGACTCAATTATATACCTCTTGAATCACATGTGGGATTTTCCTTACGTTATTATTTTATTATTTCATTACCAAGACTTATATCTCACCCATTTCTTATGTATGTCCCCATGTTATCTCATTAATTTTTATAAGACCATTGGAACATAGGGGAATGTTATGGGATTTTAAAATAACTTTAATGTATAACAATTTTATGTTTTATTATTATGTATTTACATATCCAAATAAACTAGGCCATCATATCAATTTAAATTTATTAATGATTATCATTATGTAATAAATCAAGAGTTAATGTGTATTAATGTTATGGGTTTCTATAACAATCATCTCTCATTCGGTATTATATTTTTCATGGGAACCTAATGTTGTGGTGAAGCACGTCTATGGAGTTTTTATAGACCCTTGTTGGATCCTTAAATCCATAGCATTTTTAACATCATGATGTTGTGATGTAAACTAATTGCCTCTGTATTTTTCTTCACCCATATACTTTTCTATTGATGTGTATTTTATTTCATGACTTTTACTACAGCACATTTGGTTTCATAACTCTTTATATAATTAGAAAATATATCTTTAAGAGGTTAATTGTAGTGTTATGATTTTTATAAATTATCAACTATAGAATACTATATAAAAATGATTAATTTTATGTGTGGATAATGAAAGAGTGTTGATATTTGTGTTTAATTTATTTAATTTTCAATTTTAACATTAAAATGCTATTTATAGGTGTTTTAATTTAATCATTGTGTTTATTAAATCTAATACTACAAATAATTATATTTATTAAATAAATTATTCTTGTTTGAATTAAATTTTAATATTTGGCTTTAATTTTTTTAGTTTTTGGAATTCTTATTTTAAATTTTTTATTTTATTTTTCATATGTGGATATAAGGAATTTCTATAAAAGGGGAAAGTGGTTTCATGAACTGGTTGTGTGAAAGTACATGGTAACTTATCTGACTGTGAGTGAGGTAGGGAGAACTGATTGTGGATAATTTTATTTCATGGGACCTCTTGTTGCAACCACTATCACTTAACTGAAAAGGATTGAGGAAGAAGTAACTGATATACCCAAACCTCAACTTACCATACTATGGAATAAAAGTGACTACACAATCTCCCAATCTGACCACACAAATTCACTTCTCTAAGACTGAATACCCTAAATGAGTAATTTGGGATCCAATTTCAGAAATACATTTATAATTAATTTATCCAAAATTTGGTTAATTATAGAATATTACTTATCTTGAAGATCCAAAACTCATGTCCTTGGTCAAATGAAATATGAATGAATCACAGAGTGAGTTTAATATTTTGGATAATATCATGGAGGACCGACTATAATTCCTTCTCGAAGAACTATGGACTAAATTCAATTAATGATGAAATACAAAAGGATGAACTGATAACCGCTAGGAATCAATGATATTTACTTTGCATTGAATATGAAATCAGATTTAATTTCATCTTTTCAATATTTATTTTGAAAATAATGGACTTAAGAACCATCTAATATGGATCAGAATGATGCTAAATATTTATGGTGACATCCCAAATATTCATGATCTATCAATAATGGTCTGAATATATTTAATGGTGGATGTCGAATCAACAATATCAATATCATTTAAGAAGAAATTTATAATTTATAATTTTTATGTACTGGTGTAATGATTGTAGGCATTCCATGATCCCTAACAATATGGATATAAATACTAGTTTAAAATATTTCAAAGAGATTGATGTAATTGGAGGATCATGATAAAATTTTGATTGAATATTAGTATAAACTGAGATTAATGAACATGATAGGGCCACACGTGCATCCCATTTGAGGTCTTGGATTATTTAAGAAAATGGTCTTCACTAGGAGAAATGATCAGAGCTTTTTCAGAGATTAATTAATGGAAGAAGAACACCCATATTCAAAAACCCAAATGAAATAGTTGAAATATGAGTAACTCCCCAAGAATTTACACATATATTTATTATAGAATTAATGAAACATTGAATCTCTACAAGACAACACTTTTTTATAACCACGACAGTAAATATAATTTTTCCACTATTATAATTTGAATTTCGGAAAACTGACAGACACAGTTTCATTTAGTAAGATATTTAGTGTCTGATAAGACAAGTATAATTTTTGATGAATAGGAACATACCCTTATGAATAGTAATGAATACTAATTATTATTAAATAATCCCAAATAATAGAAACTTCACCCATGACTGTATAAATAAAATTTATACATCTTAAAAGTGAAAAAACAATCATAATATAAGTAATAGTTTTTTTGGATGTCCTAAATTTTTTAATTATAAATTTATGATTAATTTAATTTTTTAAAATGAAAAATAATTTTAATAAAATGTAATCACGAATTGTAACATGATTTATTTATGGTTATAAGATAATTTTATGGGGCCTGGATTATTTTTTAAATGTGTTGTAAAATGATTCATAGTTGTAAAGTTTTTTTTGTAATAAATTAAGATTTTATTTAAAAATTAAATTAAAAATATTTAGAAAATAATTTTTAAAACAATTGAGTACATTTTTTAATTGAACACATTGAAATATAGTAAGGGAGGATTATGGGGATTTTTCAAAAATACATGAATTTTTTATTAATAGTAAAAATATAGTTTTCAATTTTCTTTATGTTTAATGAAATCATTATGAAATATTAATTAACATAAAATTATGGTCGAATATTGTACTATTAAATGAGATATTTGGTTCCCTAATTGGATAATATTGTGTTCATTCCCATGGGTTTGATAAAAACACTAATTAGGTGTCCCTTTAAATTAGTAAACAGCACTATCTCATTTACAATAAATACTCACTCATTCCCCCTATTTTTTATTCAAATATCATAATACTCTATGATATTTTAGTTTTACCTCCCTATTTTTCCTCCCAATGTGTCCTCAAGACCCCAAGGTCCCAAACATCAAGTCCAATAAGTTACTCTACAATGTAATAGAATTCTAAACTTCTCTTTTCCATCCATGTTTTTTTATATTGTATGTAGTTCAAGTGTTGATACCATGGTCGTATTTCCATATTATTATTTCCAAATAATATTTTATGAGTATTATATTAGTGGGTAACCCTTATACACTATCATTTTAATTTTTTTCCTAATTACATGTTTCATAGCTGTTATTCTGCAGAAGTTTCATCCAAAATATCTCTCTTTTTCAATAACTATTATTATTTTATGCCCTTTTAATTTAAATTGGTTTATTCTAGGATATGAAATTCCATATCCCCATTAATGAACACATTATGTATTAAAAATGAGATTAATTATTTCTCTCATAAAAAGTTTTACGAAACTTTATTCGATGTCGTTAAGCTGCCACATTTTCGTTAGGGATTTCTCAACATCCCTTTTATTTTGACATCCATTATTTTCTTTTTCGTTCCTCATCAACCTCAACCAAATAATATGTTAATTATTGTAACTTAAATTTACTGAATTTTTTTATTCTAATGGAATATTTCATCACCATCTCTCCTTTCAATTCTCTAATACTAAAAATGAAAATATCGTCCGAGAAATGTTAATTTATCACATTCATGGATGAAAGGTTTTAAATTTATACTACCATCTTCAATTTTTATCATGAAACTATTATTATTGTTTAATCAGATTGTAACATTTTTATTTTTTCTCATATGTGGTTCTTTAATATTTTTGTACATGTAGTTTTGATTCATTAATCAATTGACTTCGTGGTCTGCAAAAACTGCCAATTAACCCAAACAGTTATCATTAAACAATTTATATAATGATTCATCCTCACTCTATGTAACCAAATGAAATTTACAACAAGTAACCTTAATTTATATTCACTAATATCATATAACTAAATTTTTTTTATTACAATCATCATTTTACATGATTCTTCGTCCATGTATATAAGTATACCGATCATGAAATAAACAGACCTGAACAATAAAATTGAACCTCTTAACTCATCAAAATGGATATGAATTAACATAATAAGGTTATAATAAATCAATTACATGTATAAGAGGTTATAAAAATATAAATTAATGAATTTAATTTGGTTATCCAGGACACTAATATCACGTGATGAAAACCACCAGAATTAAGTTTAGGGGTTTCTTCATTTCACTTCCATTTTAGAGAGATATTATGTATTAACTACCTCTATTTTTATGGTGTTTGAATACATCTAATTGATATTTCAAAAACTTAATCAGATTAATTTCATGGAATTAAATGTATCATTTAATTATTATTAATTATTTCAGGTAATATTCAATTGATTACAATGTTGTAAGTATTTTCTTCCCGAACCTCTATTTTCATTCGGGATGATCTTCTATATACTCACCTCAAATATATTATTATCTATTTTTATTTAAATATAATAAATTATGTTTTAATTTTATATATATTTTTAATAGTCATAATACATATTTATTTTATATGGTGTTATGTTTTTTAAAATAATCTTTCAAAAACTATTCCGAAATGCAAGCCCGATTCAAGGAAGTTCTTTAATTTTAACATATTTTAAGGTTCATTATAAATTATTTTTAAGCCATATTTATCTTTAAAAATCCACAAATTTTAATATTAAAAATATATATTGGTTCATTTTAATATTTTTTGAAAGAAAACATGTATTTTCACTTAAAAATATTTTTGAAGTATTCCTTAAATGACACTAAAATGTTTTATTTTTTAAGATTCTATAAAAACTATTTAAAATGATTTCACCTAAATAAGATTCTATTTATGCCACAAATATAACTTCAATGAGAATACATTTTATTTTTTGTGGTATACATTTTTTCAATCTGATTTCAGAAAAATTACAAATGATTTTCAAAAAGAACTTTTCATTCCAAAGTAAAAATGATTTTTATCATCCCACTTTATCTTATATGAGATATACTCAATGTTAATGACGTAATTATTAAATATGGTGTATCTAATTCTCTATTTTATTTCATATCAAGAGTATCATTATTCTCATGATATTCTATGGTATTGTGATTTCAATTCTTCAAGGTGGTATGGGGAACTTTTTAATGTATTAAGATTATTTCCTAAAAAAAATTCAATGGTCTCATTTAAAAGTGTCTTTATTTATGTCAAGACCCTTTGATGAAATATTATACTATAATCTATATGGTTATTGAGAAGGACTATTGTAATTGTGTTAGATCTATGTATAAATAATATTTTGGACTTGCAGTAATGTGTGGGGCCCTCAATAGCACCATGATGGATCGACAGGTCTCATGAGTCAAATCAGTTAGCGACAATCCCTTCGTGTTTGTTTCAAAAAATCATACGGGGTTCTATCCATAGAAATAAAACATTTAAAAAGTATAGTGGAATCATGTTCCATGTGCATGAATTCCAATTAATAAAAATTCTCGTTATCAACTTTTAGTTATTCTTCTCCATGAGGTTTTTACATTGAAAAAATCTATGGTTGTAGATTCATTCTAAGTTTATTAATGTCGTGTGTTTTTCATTTATTCACCATGCCATATTGACTATATTTTTTTATTTAGTTATTGATGATTCATTCTTCTGCTATTTATAACCCTTACTATGAATTTGAACTCACCACCTTCATTTGTTTTTTCCCCAGGTTAAGAAGAAGGGATCATTTATTGAGTTTTCAAGAATGAAATTTATTTGATTTTTTTATGTAATGTGCATTCTTCCGATCGAATCATATAATTTATTTCATGTATTTTTATAGTTGAATCATTAATTCTAAACTGATCGGCCCTATGGGATTTGATTTCTTATAATCATGGAAATGTATAAAAATAATGCACCGACTACAAGTTTCTAGGGTTGGGGTATTACCATTGGTATCAGAGGAATATTAGTAGAAAACATGGAAACAAGATTTAAAAGGTTTATAATAGAGAAAAAAACCCTAATAGAGTATATGAGGACAAATATACAAGAACCCCCTGGTATTTTGGAATGGAATATATTATGTGGATATTTCTAAGAATGTACATCCCTGTCTAGATACTATAGGCGGGCGATGTTCTGGAATAGATTTTCCTAAGAGTGAAAACTCAGACAAGGAATTTCATTCTTGACCTGAGGTATCCTAGTACATGACAATGGGATATACTATTCACCTAGTTTGACACTCTTGGGGGTATGTTTAGGATAATTCACATTTTACTTACCCACCATTATGATGTATTTATTCCACCAAAGTAACCAACGAATATGGTTCTAGGATTTATGATGCATTAATTTATGTTATGTGTTATATCATGTTTAACATTATATGGAGTTCCTTGTTTAGTGAGCTAATATATAATATTAAATTGATTCTAAATGGAACCTTGCAGAAGTAGTGAGAACTTCATTGATGCATGTGATGCGAAGTGTATGAATGATCATATCTCTAACATCCTTAAGCCATATTATCAATGAATATTGTCTCCCATGTATTCTCATCAATGAGAAAATAACATCGTGTGTTGAAAAGGTATTTAAAAACATCAATGAGTCTCGTGGTTTTTAAGGGAAGAAAAAGAAAAAGTGGATGAGAGAGAGAAATATGGATAAAGGGAAGAAGGGAATGAAGGGTTTCACCACCTGTGATAAATGTGGACAGAATCATCTTGGTAAATTCATTAAGGAAATGATAGTTTGTTTTATGTTTTGATAAAAAAGACACCAATTTCTTGATTATAAGGGTAAGAAAAAGGTTTCTGGTGTGTAACGCATCAACTGTAATGAGAAGGGAGAAAATGTGAATCAATAATCCAAGAATCAAAGCAATATGATCCATATGATGATACTAGATAATTACTAAGTTATGATACTACCGTAGATGAATTGTCATGATTAATATGCCTAATTAAGTATCATATCATTTAAATATTATATTAGGAATGCACTGGTTGTAAGAGTTATGGAACATATGAGGATTGTACTGGAGTATTATTTCATTAGGTATTTGAGGTCTTAGGATGAATTTTACCACGGATAAGTGACTCAGAAGAAAGTTAATATCATGGTAAAGTATATAGTTGAGGGATAGAATACCCTGAATATATATCTGTTGTTGAGATAATGATGAATAAATGATTAATTTAGATAAGTACTCACTACTTTGGAATATATTATTGACTTGTCGATATGTGGTCTATGCTATCATCGAATGAAATTTAAACCATTTTGGATTTAAGGAATGTATCCAATAAAATGTATTTAACTTACAGAATATGGAAGAATGCATGTTTCCTATATGGTTTTTATGTTAATTAATGTTATGACAATATATCAAAGGGATACATGAGGATGTTATTGACATGATTCGAATGTAATAATTTGAGCTTCTTCAAGTTGATGATAAATTCATCATAGAAATTCGGAGACCTTCATTATAGAGTATTGATTCATCATATTTTGTAATGTTTAACCATTACAAAAGGATTAATTTGATTATTGTATAAGTGTATATAGGTTAATTTATTACATCACTATATTACGTAACATGTGTTAAGTGACGATGTATAGATCGTTCAAGGTAAAATCAATGGATGAGTTTGTAAATAGAAACATATATTTATACTCTTATAGAGAAGAATAATTACTGAACTCATGGAAAAGTGTCTTGAATAAAATATTTTCCTATTATCATAATCATTGATAGTATTGATGATTTTTTACAGTAGTATATTGTTTTTTTAGTAATCAAGATTCATCTGAACATGTTCTCTATTATGTTCCATTAGAACTTCATATTTATATTTTTATTCCATTTCTATGTTTTTACTTGATACTAATGTCACCACATTTAATAGAAATTTTTTTTGGTGACCACATAATTTCATATAACCCATTTTAGGAGGATATTTTATTAACCCTATTCCCAATGACGGTTTCCACAAGGTAATTTTAAAGCATCAACCTTTAACATTCAATGTTCAGTTTCGAAATGTGATGAAGTTATACTGTTGAAGATGGAATAATGTAACAACCCAAGAATTTACAAATACATTTAAAATAAAATTCAAAAAATATTGAGTCTCTAAAAAACCCCACTTTGTAATAACCTAGCCAGTAAATATCATTTTTCAACATCTGTAATTTTAATTTTGAAAAACATACATACACGGTTACATTCAATTATATATTTAGAGTCTGATAGGAAAAACATAAGTTTTGATGAAGAGTATCATACCCTTATTGATAGTAACATACCATTATTAAATGTTATTAATAGTAATTATTTGTAAATTTTCCAAGAGAAACATCACCCATGAGTGTATAAATATAATTTAGACATCTTAAATGTGAAAAAGCTATCATAATATAACTATTTTTATTTTTAGATGTCATAAATATTTTGATTTTAATTTTATGATTAATTTAATTATTTAAAATAAAAATTTATTTTCATATAATGTTATTAAGAATTTTTAGATAGTTTTTTTTATTGTTATAAGATAATATTATTGGACCTAGAATAATTTCGGAATGTGTTACAAAATGAGTTGTAGTTTTAAAGTTGTTTTTTGGGATAAATTCTTATTTTATTTAAAAATAAAAAAAAATTATTTATAAAATTATTTACAAAAAATGGAACTCATTTTATGAATTCGATTCATTGAAAAAATGTTAGGGTAAATTTTTGGAATGTTTCTAAAATTTATGAATTTCGTGAATAGTGAAAATACAGTTTGGAGTTTTCTGAATGTTTAAAGACATCATTATGGAATATTAATTAATATAAATTGATGGTCAACTTTATTATAGTTATATGTGATGTTAGGTGTCCCATGTTGCTAATACCATGGGAAAATACAAAGGGAAAGCCCATGGTTTTGATAAAACCACTATTTAGGTGTCCCTTTAAATTAATAAACCCCCCCCCCCTCATTAACTATAATTACTCACTCAGTCCTTCATCTTCATTCAACCCAGGGACATAATCCACCAATCTATGATATTTTTACCTCCCTTTTTGTACTCCCAATTTTTTAACAAGCCCCCAAGTTCCCAACCATCATGTCTTTTGAGTTACTCTGCAAGGTAATAGAATTTTCAACTTCTCTTTTCCATAAATTATCTCTTTTATGTAGTATATAATTAAAGTCTTCATATCATGTTCTTATTTACATATAATTCTGTACATATAATATCTTATGAGTCTTTAATTAATTGTTGACCACTTTCCCCTATCTTTTTAATTTTTTCTAAAACCGTTTGGCATAATCGTTATGCTGTCGAATTTTAATCTCAAAATCAATCTATTTTTCATGAACTATTAATATGTTGTTACCTTTTATTTTAAATTGGTGTATTCTAGGAAATTACATTACATATCCCCCTTATTTTCCTCATTCTGAATGTATGATGATATACCCCTTTTCTCTCATCCAAATATTATATGAAATTTTATGCGACGTTGTTACGCCGCAAAATTTTCATGAGGGATTTCAAAAGTTTTCTGTTATTATCAGTTCATTTATTTTCTTTTTAATTTATCATCAACCTCAACAAAATGATATTATAATTATATTACCTTACATTAACTATAATTTTCTTATTCTAATTGAATATTTCTTATTTGTCTCTCTTTTCCCATTCTATTATAATAAAGATAATAATATCGTCTGAGATGTGTTAATTTATCAAATTCATGGATGAAGGGTTTTCAATTACTAATAACAAATTTAATTCTAGTCATGAAACCATTATTGTTGTTGAAAAAAATATAATATATTTATTATGTCTCATATATGGTTATTAAATCTTTTTGTACATATGCTTCTGATTTATAAATCAAATGAGTTCATTTGGTCCAAAACCCCCAAATTAACCCAAAAAGTTATCAATAAATAATTTATATAATGATTCATATTCAATATAAGTAACCAAATGATATTTAAAACGATTAACCTTATATAGGTTCACTAGAAACAAATAACTTTAATTCTGGAAAAAAATCATCATTTTACATGATTCTCCGTTCAAGTATATAAGTATACCGATCATTAAACAAATTGAACCGAACAATGAAATTAAACTTCTTATCCAATAAAAAAGTCCATAAATGAACTTAATAAGGTTATATAAAAACAATAACATGTATAATAGGTTTTAGAATTGTTAACTATGAATTTTATTTTGTTATCCAAGACACTAAGATCATGTGAGAAACACCATCAGACTTAAGGTAAGGGGTTTAATTGTCTCACTTCCATTTTTGTGAGATATTATGTATTCACTACTACTTGTTTTGTATGGTGTATGTATACTAAAAATTTTTGTTTCAAAACATTAATCTATTTATTTTAATTATTCTCAATGTATCATTTAATTGTTATTAATTTTAGCACCAAATATTCAATTGATTACAATGTTGTAAGTATTTTCAACCAGGACCACTATTTTCATTCGAGCTGATCTTATTCTCTACTGAACTCAAGGGAATTGTTATTTAATATTATTTACTACTCATTAATTTTACATGAAGGTACTATATTTGATTACAAATAATAATATTTACTTATTTTAAGGGGTGTAATGTGTTTTAAAATAATCATTCAAAAATTATTTTGAAATGCAAGCCTGACTCTAGGAACATCACGAATTATTACCTATTTTGAGGATAAATATATAATCCGTTTTCAGCCATATTTATCTAATAAAAATCCCACAATTAAAATTGAAAAACAAATATTGGTTTATTTTCTTATTTATGAATGAAAACATGCCTATGTGATTTAAAATATCTTTAAATAATTCCTTAAACTGCACTAAAATGTTCAAATTATATAGCTTATTTAGAAATTATATTAAATTGATTTCACATCAATTAGATTTTATTTATTACTAAAATATAATTTCAATGACTTTCCCTTTTATTTTCAGTGATATCCTTTTTTACAATATGATTTCATGAAAATTACAAATGATTTTCCAAAAGAACTCTTTTTCCAAAGTAAAAAAAGAACTTTCCCATCTCACATTATCTTTTACGATATATATTCCATGTTCACAACGTACTTCTTATGTGTTGTGTATGTACTTCCCTTTGGTATATCATATCCAGAGATTCATTATTCTCATGATCTTGTAAGGGATTAGGATTTGAATGTTTCAAGGTGGTATGAGACACTTTTTAATATATACGAATTATTTCCCAATTAATTTTTTAATGGTATCATTTAAAAGTTTCTTTATTTATGTAAAAATCCTTTGATTAATCTGTATACTCTACACTAAATTTGATATGTATAGGTATATTTAATTGTATTATATATATTTATTAAGAATGTTTTGGGCTTGCAATGATTTATGGGGTCTTTTATATCACCTCGATTCATCGATAAATCTCATGAGGAAAATCAGTTAACGACAAACCCTTCATGTTTATTTTCAAAAATAAAACGGGTTTCTACTCACAGACTTAAATGGTTTCAATGGTATACTGAAATCATATACCAAATAAATGGTATCCAATTAATAAGCACTCTCTTTATTCATATTCAGTTATTCCTATCCATGAGGTTTTTATAAAAAAATATATGGATGTCGTTTTATTATCAGTTTATTAATGGCGTGTGTTTTTCATTTATTCACCATGCCATATTAATAGTGCCAATTTTTTTATGACTCAGTTATTTTTGATTCATGATTCCACTATTTTTGACCCATACTAAGTATTTGAGATCACCACTTTTATTTGTTTTTCCATCCCCATGTTAAAAAGAAGGGATCATTTTTAGTTTTCAAGGATGCAGTTGATTATCTATTATTATGTATTATATTTTTTTCCTTTAAAAATTTATAATGTGTTCCATGTATGTATATATTATCTTCAAGACTACTAAAATTATTTTTCCTTCAAGATTGGATTCCTTATAATCATACCAACGTATAAAAACAATGAACTTGCTCTAAGAATCTGGGGTTCGAGCGTTACAGTTGGTATCAGAGGATGTTCAATAGGAAACATGTAAATTAGATTTAGAAAATGTATAGTAGGGATCAAACTGCTAATATAGTCTATGAATAAAAACATACAAGAACATCGTTTTATTTTGTTATGGAAAATATTATTTGTATCTGTATAATAAAATACCCCCTATCTAGATACTACAAGTGGACGTCATTATAGAAAATATGTATATAGGAGTAAAAAACACAACAACGAGTTTGGGTAATGAGTCGAGTTATCTTGGAACATGATAATAAGCCTTACAATGCACCTAGTTTCACACTGCTGGGGGATATGTTTAGGATAATTCACAATTTATTTACTCACGATTATGAAGGATTTATGCTCCCAATATAACAAACAAATATTGTTCTTGGACTTACAATGCATAAATTTATTCTATGAGCTATACCATATTTAGAGTTATCTGTTGTTTTTAATTTTATGTGAAAATATATAATAATAATAGATTAAAAATGGAACCTTGCTGAAAGAATGAGAACTACACCGATTCCCGTGATGTGAAGTGTAAGAAGAATCATATCTCTAATGGCCTTAAGCCATATTTTGAAAAGAATATTGTCTCTTATGTATCCTCATAATATGAGGAAATAATATCATGGGTCAAAAAGGCATGTAAATTGTTATCTAATTCCAGTGTCTTTGAAGGGAAGCAAAAGAAGAAGTGGACGACAAAGAAAAATATAGATAAAGGGAATAATGGAAGGAAGGGTTTTCCCACATGGGATAACTATGTGAGTAATCATCTTGGTAAATTTTTGAATTGAATGATATTTTTATATAAGTTTGGAGAAAAAAGACACAAATTTCTTGATTGCATGGTTAAGAAAATTGTTTCTAACATATAATGCTTCATCTTCAAGGATAAGGGAAACCATGAAAATCAATGAACTAAGCATTAAAGGAATATGCCCCAAATGATGATACTGGATAATGACCAAGTTATGATAGTTTGATATATGAAGTGGAAGGCTTAATTTTCCTCATTATTAATCATGTCATAATTAAATTATATCATCAAAATACAAGTTATAAGAGGTATGGAATATATGAGGATTGTACTGTAATATTATTTTCTTTTGTATTTGAGGTCATATGATTAATTGTTCCAAGGATAAGTGACTCGATAGAAGAATAATATCTAGGGAATGTGTATGTATTAGGGAAAGGCAACCCTAAATATATATCTAATTTAGTGATAATGATGATGAAAATATTGATTCAGATATGTAATAACTACCTAGGAACTGATATTTGACTTGTCGAGAAGTGGTTTATGCTATCATCAAAAGAGTTTACAAACATTTTGGATTTAAGGAATATATCCAATAAAATGAATATATATTATGTAATATAGAAGAATTAATGTTTCTAATGTGTTTTTATGGTAATTCAAGTTATTAAAATATTTCAAAAGGATACATGATGAAGTTATTCACATGTTTGGAATGTGAAAATTTTGGGCTAGTTCATGTTGATAATATGTTCAACCTAGAAATTCGGAGTCCTTCATTATAATTTGTTGAATATTAATGTTTTGGAATGATTGACCATTTATGAAATGGATTATGTTAATCATTGTACGAGTGTTTTTAGGAAAATGTATTGCTTCACCATATGGCATATCCCGTGCTAAGTGAGAATTTATAGATACTTCAAGGTGCAATCAAAGGATGAGTTTGTAAATATAATCATATATTTATACTCTAATAGAGTGGAATAACTCCTTGACTCAAGGAAAATAGTCTTAATTAACATTGTTTCCTATTATTGTAATCATTAATAATATTGATGATTTATTATTGTAGTTTATAGTTTTGTATTAATCTAGATTCATATGAAAATGTTCTCTACCATGTTCCAACAGAAAAATCAAAGTTATATTTTTCTTCCATGTACATTTTTTTAAATTCATCTAATTTCAACAAATTAGAAACAATACTATTTTTAGTGACCACCTTATTTCCCTTAACCCATTTTATGAGGATATTTTATTAAACCTATATCCGATATGGGTTTCCATAAAGGAATTTTCATGAATTAACCTTCAACATTCAAAGTGTGGTTTCTAAATGCGAGGACACAATTATTTTGAGGAGGGAATAATATAAAACCCCATGAATTTACACATAGTTTTAATATATAATTCATGGAACACTAAGTCTCTAAAAACCACACTTTCTTATAACCTATCATGGAAATATATATTTTCCACATCTGTAATTTGGATTTTGAAAATGTGACATATACAGTTGTGTTCAATATGATATTTTGAGTCTGATAAGACAAACATAATTGTGGATAAATAGTAAAATACCCTTGTGAATAATAACATACACTTATAAATAGTGATGAATAATAATAAATTGTAAATTGGAAAAAAAAACTACAAACATCACCCATGACTATAAATTCAATTTAGATGTCATAAAAGTAAAAAACAATCATAGTGTATGTATTGGTATTTTATGGATGTAATAAATATTTTTATTACAATTTTATGATTAATTTAATAATTTAAAATGGAAATATATTTTCATTAATTATAATCAAAAAAAATTTACCTTATTTCCTTATTGTTATAATATACTTATATGGGATTTGGTTTAATTTTGCAATGTGTTATAAAACGAGTTATAGCTCTGAAGTTGTTTTTTAGAATTAATTATGATTTTACTTAAAAACTAAATTAAAAATATTTCGAATTTTTTTTTTAAAAAATGGGTACATTTCTTAATTGTAAACATTGAAAAATAGTTAGGGTGAATTTGTGGGATTTTTCTAAAATACCTGAATTTCCGTGAATAGTAAAAATACAGTTTTGAGTTTTCAGTATATTTAATGACATAATTATGAACTATTAATAAAAATAAAATTCATATCGACTTCTATACAGTTAAATTTTATTTTAGGTGTCCCATGTGACTAATACCATGGGAAAATATCATGGTCAAGCAAATGGTTTTGATAAAACCACTAATGAGGTGTCCCTTTAAATTAATAAAAACACCCTCTCATTTACTATAAATAAAGATTCATTCCTTAATTTTAATTCATTCCAAAATCCTAATCCTAGAAGAAATAGTAGCTTTTCCTCCCTAGGTTTCCTCTTATGTTTTCCTCAAGCCCCCAATATCCCAACATTCAAGTCATAGGATTTAATCTAGAATGTAATATAATTCTCAACTTCTCATTTCCATCTATGTTCTCCTTTATGTGGTATGTAATTCGAGTTTTCATATTAGGTTATTATTTCCATATTATTCTATCCCTATACTATTTTATGATAATTTTATGAATGAGTGACCCCTGTCCCATATCTTTTAAATGGTTTCTAAGATGATGTTGTATAACTGTTATGCTACCGAATTTTCGTCTCAAAATCTCTCTCTTTTTCAAGAAAATTTATTATGTTATCACCTTTTAATTTAAACTTCTTTATTCTAGGATATAATATTCCATACATCCTTTACTATCAAAATTATTTATTAATGATGATATTTTTTCTCTCTCATCAATATATTTTATGAAATTTAATTTAACGCCATTGCGTTGCCGAATTTTCATGACGGATTTCTCAACTTTGTTTTTATTTTGAGTTCCTCAATTTTATTTTTCATTCCTGATCACCCTAAAATAAATTATATTATAATTATATAACTTTATAAGAAGTTTAATTTTATTATGCTAAGGGAATATTTCTTCATCATTTCTCCTTTATGATTCTCTTATGCTAAAAATGAAAATATCGTCTAAGATGTGTTAATTTATCACATTCACGGACGATGGGTTTTTATTTTATACTAATGTCTTATATTAAAATCATTAAACCATTATTATGGTTGAAATACACAATAATATATTTATTAGGTCTCATATATGGTTCTTTATTATTTTTTCATATGGTTTTTATTTATAAAGAAAATGAGTTTGTGGTGTCCAAAAACAGCTAATTAGCCCACAGGGTTATCATTAAATAATTATATAATGATCCGTCTTAAATATAAGTGAACATATGGATTTTTCAACTAAGTAACCATATTTATTTTCAATAATGACATATAATTTTATTTCTTATCATCAATACTCATTTTACACGATTCTCCATTCATGTGTATAAGTATACTGATCATGAAACAAATGATCCTGAATAATGAAATTCAACCTCTTAGACCATCAAAAATGACATTAATGAAATTAATAATGTTATAATAAAAAAGTAAATGCATAATAGGTTAAAAAAATACTAATTACTGAAATCCATTTGGTTATCCAGTAAACTATGATCATGTAAAGAACACCATAAGACTTAAGGTAAGGGGTTTCTTTATCTCACTTCCATTTTTGTGAGATATTCTATAATCACTACTTATAGTTGTGTGTGGTATATGTATACAGACCATTGATGTTTCCAAACATTAATCTATTTAGTTTTATGATATTAAATGTTTCTTTTAATGGTTATTAATTTTGGGGCATAATATTCAATTGATTACAAAGACGTATGTTTTTTATATGGGATCCTTCATTTTCATTCTGGTTACTCTTATTATGTATTCACCTAAGTGAAATTCTTATTTATTATTATATAATACTCATAAATTATATTTTAATGTTCTATATATATTTTTTCAATCATAATCCTTCTTTATTCTATGGGGTGTTATGCGTTTCTAAATAATATTTTAAAAACTCCCCCTAAATACAAACATGATTAAATGAACTTCTCGAATTCTTACTTATTTTTAAGTTCACACTATAATCTATTTTATAAAATATTTATCATTAAAAAATAACATATTTTAATTTTAAAAATATATTATGGTTCATTTATTGTTTTATGGAAAAAAATATGCCTTTCCACTTTAAAATGTCCTCAAATAATTCCCTAAACGACACTAAAATGTTCTATTTCTAAACTTGTATAAAACTCATTTTAAATGATTTCAACAAAATAATATTTTATTTATGCCTAGAATATAATTTAAATTACCATCGATTTTATTCTCCGAGATATACATTTATACAATTTATGTTCATGAAAATTACATATGAATTTCCAAAAGAACTCTTCTTTCAAATGTAAAAAAGGAATTTTCTCATCCCACTCTATCTTTTATGAGATATATTTCATGATCACAACTTACTTATTAAATGTGGTGTATGTACATAACTTTGTTATATAATATCAAGGGTCTCCATATTATCATGATATTCTATATGATTAGGATTTGAATGTTTTAAGGTGGTACGTGACACTTTTGAATGTTTAGGGATTATTTCCTCAAAAATTTATCTATGGTCTCATTTAAAAGTATATTTATTTATGTCAACATAATATTAAAAATCAATATATTATAATCTTATTTATTATTGAAAATATATATTGTACATGTGTTAGATCTATATATAAAGACTGTTTTTTCCTTTCAACGATGGGGGGCCTCTTATAGCCCCCTGATGCATCGACAGGTCTCATGAGACAAATCAGTTGGCGACAAACCATTGAGTTTGTTTCCAAAAAATATAATGGGTTTCGTCCCACAGACATAAACCATTTCAACTATATAGTGGTATCATGTTCTAGATACATGATGTAAAATTAATAAGTATTCCCTTTATAAATTTTCAGTTATTAGAATCCATGAAGTTTTCACTATGAAAAAATCAATGGATGTAGTTACATTCTCATTTTATTAATTTTGTGTGTTTTTCATTTGTTTACCATGAAATATTGACTATTCCAATTTTTTTATGTTTCAATTATTGTTTATTCATTATTCTTATATTTATAACTCTTATTGATCATTTGATCTCATCCCTTTCATTTGTTTTTCCTTCCCCATGATAAGATGAAGTGATCATTTTTTGTGTTTTCAAGGATGAAATTTATTAGCTTTTGTTATGTATCATATTCTATTTCCATTAAAAATATATAATGTGTTCCATGTATGTATCTAGTTTCTTCATGTCAACAAAACTAATCTTCCCAACTATATTTGATTCCTTTTAATCATGCCGAAGTATAAAAATAATGCACAGGCTTCGAGCTTATGGGGTTGGGGAATTACAATATTAATATGGGATGAAGATGAAATTGGAATTCATATAATTAATTCATATGTATTCTTTAGGAATGAAGGAAATCCATTCAGTTAAATTCTTTTGAAACCAACGATATATTAATATCGAAGGAAAATTTTAATTGGAAAAAATTCTTGCAGAATAGAGAATGACCATGCTCTTTTCATACTAAGAAAAACTTGACTAGGAATGGAAACCACATGAATCCCACCTTGAAGAAGTGGAATTTATAGGATTCCATGTGAATATTTTAGAATTTTTCTCCCAAACCAATGGGGTGTAAATTAAATCTAATTTAAATCCTGGTTAATTTTTCATATTCTCTATGGAGGTGAACATGAGGGAGGTGATATTTCTTAGCACAATATAAGTGTGTGGGGGTTAGTGATATATAAAAATTTCTTTTAATTTTTCTATACCCTAAACCATATGAACAAATCTTGCACATCCACTTTCTAATTAAATTATTTATATAAAAATAGATAAATTTCCTTCTCGTAGGATCTTTATTCATTGATGAATATTGATTTTGTAAAAAAACCCCTTATTGGATTTCCATCATTGTTCTTGTGAGGATCACTAGGATATAATCACTCTAGTAGCAATCCACACATTCTCCTTTGATCTATACGAATTTTAAAGATCTATAGGTGATAGAATAGGGAATCGATTTCATTACATTTTTTCAACCTTGATCTATCGATCCTTATTCATAATGGAATCACTATATATTTTCTTTTTTCATGGGAGACATAGAATGAATTGGGGAATTAAAATATATTTCATAGTGTACAACAATTCTCTTTTTTTAATGACATAAAAAAATAAAAAATTGGGTCATCGTTGTGGTAAATATTTGTATTGGAAAATTATTTATTTCATGATAGGCCATAAAAAATATTAAATTATTTAATAGACCCCATGAAATAATATAATTATATTTTTTAATGGTGCACACCATAATTCAAAAGTAATAAATAATATTTAGTGGATTGTAAATAATTATTTATCCCTAGATGTTGCCTTGTTCTATTTGAGCACATCAGTATTTATTGAATAACATAGAAACTTATTATTCATATTTGAATATTTTATTCACATAATTGTGAATAATTATTTATTAAATATTTAATAATATAAATAAATATATTTTCATTCACGTACCAGGGAATACAAATTTATTTAAATTGTGAGATCAATAAACCATTAATAAATTTATTTGTTGGTCTTGAGAATAACATATATACCATTAATCACATACAAATAGAATATAATCATTATTTATCTAATCACTTGATATGTTACCCTATTGGTTTATTTTTCCTTAACATTAGGAGGGATGACCTAAAGTCTAAGGTAACATTATAAAAATTGGACATGGATCCCTAGAGAAGGAACATAATTTCATAACATTGACTGTCACGACCTGCCTTCACCAAAAAGGAGAGAAGGGAAAACACATTTCCATACCCTTCCTTCTTTATGTTGAAAGAGATCTAATGACCCCTGAGACCCGCCTTTGATATGTCCCGGAGTGGCGGCCAACACCAATGGTATAGAATCACACACAATATGGAAGGCATTACCCTTTTTTATTTTAAATTGATCAGGAGAAAAGATAGAAAATCCAAAAACACCAAAGATGAAAGTAAAGGTATAGCTGAAAGTAAAACATTTACATATGAATGTTAAAAAGAAAAAGATACAAGCCACAAGAACTCCAAAAGTAATGTACAAAGAAAAGGAAAATGACAATAGAAACTGCCCCAAGGTTCGAGCTAGTATGGTCCTGCATGATCTATGAAGTCCTCCTAGAAACCTGAAAGTAGTTTTTTATATGTTGGGTGAGCATACAAGTACACTCAGTTGGGTAATACAAAGACTCTCGTGCACAAGTGGGGAGGCATTCTAATGCCCTGTGAGAAAAGAGACAACCAAGCTCCTAGCAAGGAAAACTATCCACCCAAGCCTCACCAAGGCACACTCTCCAAATAACCCAAGTCAAGTAATGTATCATTATAGAACATCGATGTCCGGGGTACCCCACGTCACTTTCACACTGGTTATTAAAGACATCGAATGCATCGAACCAATCCGGCCATTCTCACCACAGTCCCACTGCCACACCCCACATGCACAAACCTAGGCCACAACCACACATACCACCCAGAAACACATGCGCCACAACCGCCATCCCACCAGCAGACACCTAGGTCACAACAACCACACGTAACCATGCCCACAAACACCTAGGCCAGAACAACCACTGCCACCCCCAAAGACACGTGGGCCTCATCCTGAAGTCAATTGGGAAACAACCTGCTCACAAACACCTGGGCCAACCACCCTAACTACCCTACCTGAAGATTCTTAATAATGGACTTCATGCCATCAGAGCCTGCCCGAAGAGTTTTGGGCTATTCTAGAATGTTAGAAGAAAAGGAGCTAATAACCCCCCACAAAAGGAAGTGTTGGAAAAAACACCCTCCCCCGTGAAATGGGGCGTTCGGCACTAGGTTCTCAACATGGGTGGGGCGTGAATAAGAAAAACATAAAAACTACAGGTATATGTGTAGTTAATAAGCACTCATCACAGCCTAGGGTTCCCTAAGCCCTCCCAAGCATAACACCCTGATTACTATTCATTCATAAAATAAGACACAACACTCACGGCTAAGTCACATCTCATTCCCAAAACTAATTCCCCATAAACCCCATTCTTAGTTTCGTTTTCAAGTGACCTCATTTATGTAAATTATGCATTACTGGGAAACTAACGGGCATAACCACTGGCCAAGAAAAGAGAAATATCCAAACCACTATTTAATCATTCCCACCTAGTTCTCTTGTGAAGTCACAATAAAAAAAGTGATAAGTGAGATCCCTCGAAGTACTAGAGCCAAACCAAGCCTCAAAATATATCCCCACACCATTTCAGGTTCACAACCAACAACTGTGCCAAAACAAAGGATTCCACCCCAATTCGTATCACAAGCAGAGCAACCACACAGTTTCAGATTCGCAACCAAGAGGATCCCATTATCACCCAAATCATCCCATAGGCAAACAAACTGAACAACACACCTATTATCTAAATAATGTTGGGAAACTTCCAGGTTCAAGCACATCTTTAATTATTTTCTTCTTTCCATTGGTTAGCCAGGGTGACCAAATAGGGCTTTATGTTTACTGGGTATCTATTTAATCCACCAATTTTACATGATTAACCAATTCCCATGTTATAGTCATTTAATCATCAAAGAAGGCAAGGGTTCGTTAGTGTGCAAGGAAAAACCACCAAAGACCATCATTTTCAATGAGCATATCCCAATAGTTCACAACGTAAGCATCAAGGGAGAGAAGTAAAAAAAAATAGCAACACATCGTTCACACCCCTTAACTTCATTCTTTAATGTCCATTTGTAATCATCATTATGGTTTGGTTTCACCCACTCCCATAGAAACAGTAGCGTATACACTCCATATGTTATACAGAAAGGATAGACGAATGAAAATCCCTAACCGGTTTATCATGGATCTACGTTTTTCTCCACGCACCAAAAACAGGGGATGTGCGGCTTATAGGGGAGGAATGCCATGGACTCCAAGTGGTGTAGAAAGATCCAGCAGAGGCACACCACAAGCCATGGAAAGAGAGGGACCCCAATGCACCAGAAAGAATATAGAAATTCAGCCAAGAAAAAAAAAGATGAAACTCTAGTGGGAGATATAAAGAGGAGATCCAACTATTATGGGATATGGAATTTTGAACGCCTAGAAAGTTGGATCGTGATTTCCTATGCGGGTGGGAAGTTACTCACGATGTTATTAAGGTGTTATTTAATACCCCCCATAGTGGAGGTTTCTCGGGATTTTTAGGAATTAATTATGGGCTTTAAATGACTTTAAAAGTGTATTAATATTAATTTAAGTCAAAATATATGTTGCGAGAGTAGAAACGTTAAGGACTGGGAAAAGAACAAAGGGCATGGCGAGGACACGGTGCCACTGTCACGGTGTCACCCTTATGGTGCCACCTTCATGGTGTCACCCTTACGGTGCCACCGTGACTGGTGCGACTTCCACGGTGACCGATGCCACCGTCACTGTGCTACCATGAGTAGTGCCACCATTTTGGTGGAGCCATGTTTTGGCAATGTAAATGGCCAGAAAAGTTCAGTCCATTACATCAGATACCTCTCAAACTATTCACTCCCAAGAGAATTAAAACTAGACACGAAGAAAGTAGAGGGGTCCGAACAACCACCTCCAAATATACTTCTCAGGAGTAGACTTATTTTTTACTACAGAACGTCCCCTTATCCATCTATCGCCTGAACAATGAAAAACATACCGCTCCTCTCCACCATGAAACCATGCAAAAAAGAAATCTAAACTGTCTTGTCATGTGGGTGAGGGTTTTCCCTTCCTTCATGTTAAGATACCTTCTACATTGGGCGGAACTGACTCGCTCGCACTGGTTTAGGCGCATCCACATTAATGCTTATTAACTAGGGATCTGGTCCTCCCCTCCAACATTTCAGGACACTACACACACACCCGCAAAAAAAAAAGGAAAACCTCACATTCCATAGTTAACAAGGTAATGCATTCCATCAACCATGTACAAACAAAATAGAACAAATATTAAAACAACTCTAGGTACTGGGTACACATCAGTGTCTCTCATTCCCATGTACTTTCCTCAAGCCCACTGTGCCTCCATAACACACGAACCAAAGGAATGGTTCGTCCACGAAGCACATTCTCTTCAAGACCTACGATCATCACTGGTTGCTCCATGAATGTTGAATCATCTCTGATATCTAGCCCTCCCCAGTCAAGGACATGTGAAACATTGTGCAGATACTGATGGATCTGGGACACATGGATGACATCATGCACCCTTTGTAGCTGTAGTGGAAATGCCAGCTGATAGGCCACCTCGCCGACCCACTGCAGCACTTCGAACGGTCCGACAAACCTAGGGGGAAAGAATACTCCCCCTGTCGAACCTCTGGTGCCCACGCTGAGGGGAGACCTTCAAAAACACGTGGTCCCCAGCCTCGAACTCCAAGGGTCTCCTCTTATTATCTGCATATGATTTCTTCTGATCATGGGCCGCCTTCATCCTCCCTCGTACAAGATGCACCTTCTCTGTCGTGCTCTGTACCACATCCGGGCCAAGAACACCTACATCCCCAACCACAGTCTAGCACACTGGTGAGCGACATGGACTCCCGTACAAGACTTGGAACGGAGCCATTCCAATGGTATAGTGGTACCTATTATTGTAGGAAAACTCTACTAGAGTCATGTGTCTCACCCACGATCCCCCAAAATCCAGGATACATGATCACAACATATCTTCTAGTGTCAGATGGTGCGCTCCATCTGTCCATCTATCTGGGGGTGGAAAGCAGTGCTAAGGTGTATCTGGGTGCCAAAAGCATGCTTCAATCCTCTCCATAATCATGTGGTAAACTGTGCATCCCTATCCATGACTATGGACCTCAAAACTACAAGTAACTGCACCACCCCATCAACATACCTCCATGCTAAGGCATCCACTGCACTCGACTCCTTGATTACCATAAAGTGATCGGAATTCATCAATCGTTCCTCCACTACCCAGATAGCGTCACAGTCTCCTTGAGCCATGGGTAGCCTAATGATGAAATCCATAGAGATTTCATCCCACTTCCACTCGGGGACCTCTATAGGTTGCAACAAGATTCCTGGAACACGGTGTCCATCCTTCACCTGCTGACATAATAGGCACCTTTCCATGAACTCTGCCACTGACTGCTTTACCCCTGGCCACTGAAACTATCTCCTCAAACCCTGGTACATCTTGGAGACTCCCGTGTGCATCACTAGGGGTGAGTTTTTGAACTCACCATGAACCCTCTCACACACCATCTCTGGAATAAACATCTTCCCTTGAAAAACCATCTGATTCTGACAATTCTCTATCCACCCTTCTTGGGAATCACCATGCTTAACCCAGTCACGCATCACATCACATTCTGAGCCTCCCCACTAGGAGTACTCCACCTGCCATATTAGAGAAGACTACACTATCATCTGATACCCGCAACCTCTACCACTATCCATCCTTTTATCCAGGTGCAGGGCAACCGACTCCTCCATCACCTTCTAAGAATCAGCCGACTCTCGAACTGCACCCTTCTGCGACTTCTTGCTCAAGTCATCGACCACCACATTCCATTTTCCTGAGGTGTTGGAAATATCGAAGTCGTAGTCCTGAAGGAACTCACCCACCTACACTGGCGCGAGTTCAAGTCCCTCTGGGAGAAGATACAATTCATTCTTTTGTGATCGGTGAAGACCACGAAGCGATCCCCAACGAGTTAATGCCGCCACAACTTTAGTGCAGAAAACGGTCGCCGCAAGCTCCAGGTCATGGGTGGCATAATTACGATCATGAGGATGTAACATCCTAGACCAATAAGAGATCACCCCTTTTCGTTTGATCATCAAACACCCAAGTACTTATACTGAGGCATCACAGAACACCTCATACACCGCCCCTTCTTCTGGAAATATCTGCACTGGAGCACTAACCAACTTCTCCTTCAGATAGCTGAAGGCTACCTCGCACTGCCCGTTCCACACAAAAGCCTGGTCCTTCTTGGTCAAAGCTGTAAAAGGTGATGAAACTCAAGAGATGTTGGGTACGAACCTTCGGTAGTAACCTTGCAGCCTGAGGAAACTACGAACCTCTTCCACGTTCTTGGGTGCTACCCAAGAAACAACCACCCAGACCTTTGATGGGTCCACTGATATCGCATACTCGGACACCACTTTCCCAAGGAAGTTCACCACCCACATCCAGAACATTCACATGGAAAAATTACCATAGAGATGGTACTGTCAGAGGACTTCTATAACCATCCTTAGGTGCTCAGTGTGATCCTCCTCAGATCTTTAGTAGAACAAGATGTCGTCAATAAACATGACTATAAACCGGTCCAAATATTCCCGAAAGACAGATTGCATGATCCCCATGACTACGACTTTAGTATTTGTAATGCTGAATGACATGACTACAAACTCAAAGTGCTCGTATATGCACCTGAAGGATGTCTTAGAGATGTATCACTCCTTCACCCTCAACTAATGACATCCTGACCATAGGTCTATATTGGAAAACCATCATGCCCCCTTCATCTGGTCAAAGAGATCTTCTATCCTCAGAAGAGGGTAGTTATTTGACTGTCAGCTAATTCAGTATCCTATAGTTTACGACCAGCCTGAGGCCACCATTCGACTTCTTTGCAAACAAGATTGGGGAACCCCATGGTGATGAACTTGGTTGAACAAAACCATTCTTCATCAGATTGTCAATCTGAATTCAAAAAAGTCGTAACTAAGAAGGTTCCATCTGGTATGGGGCCATTGAAATCAGATGGGCACTAGGTTGCTAGTCTATCCCGAACTCAACATCACGTCGGGGGGTAGAGTCGCCACCTCTTTAGGGAAGACCTCTATAAACTCACTAATTATCCCGGGGACTACCACCATCTCTGCATCCACCAAATCTACTGACAACTCAGCTAACAATGAAAGGAGGGGTTCTTGTCGCCTGCTACTCTTCTGGCCAACCTGCTCGCCAATTAAGGTTTCATGTCGGCCGCCCATGTTTGAAAACATGAACCTTCATCGGAAGCATTCAAGGATGACACATACAAAGAAAAGATAGTCAATTCCTATGATGACATCGTATGGATGTATCTGAAAGAGTATAAGATCCTTTACTGACTTATGTGGCCATATCATTAGTCTACAACCCCAGAAAACATAATAAAAGTTGGTCTGACCTCTGACTTGTGTGCTCAGCACTAGCGGAACTGGAAGTCTCTCACCATATAAACCCAGATAACGAGCCAGAATGGGTGCAACAAAGGAGTGTAAATCTTCTGTATCGAACAAGGCATAAGAAAGAGTACTAAACTGGCTGATCATACCATGAACGACCTCGGACCCTACTAGAACTACTGCCTCCGCGGCGTGCAATGGCCCACGCCCAGCTTCTATACCTCTCAGATGTCGTCCACCTGCCCCGACCACGTTTGGGTCTATGTCCCTGAGGAGCACCCTATGGTCGGGCTCCCCCCTGCAACATCTGTTCTCGGAGGGGTGGGAGTCTACTGTCCCTACTGCTGCTACTGAATGGGCCTAGCTGGAAACTGTTGCGGCTGAGGTGGGCGCTGAACCTACCCACCCCTGCTGTACTGTACTCTGTCTGGGCACAGATTCCAAAGGTGTCTATGGCTTCCACAGATAAATCACCTTGGTCCTGGGCCTGAAATAAAAGGGTAAGGGCTGAGGGATCAAATCTTGAACTGTTGAGGCTTGCTTCCTGTTGGTCGAAACCAAGTTGGCCCTGATGCTGGAGGTCTGCTGCTGACGTCCTTCCCCTTCGAAGAACCCAACTAGATTCCCTCGCGCGATACCCCTCCCAGCATGTGCATCCATTCACCCACTTCATCATTATTTTTTACCACTATATAGGTCAGTAAGGTGAAGGGAGTAACAACATACTGAAGAGAAGGTCGAAGCGCCTCCTCCAAACATCTCGCCCGAGACTCCTCATCCAAAAAGAGGTCCGGAGCAAAGCGAAGGAGATTCTTGAACTTGATCCCAAACTCTCTTACTGACATGATCCACTGCTGGATGGAGAGCATATCCGACATTTTTTCATCCTTTATCATGAAATAGATGAATTCCGCCCGGAACTACCTCTCGATGTCAGCCTACGCAACCTCTGCCTCCTTCTTTTCCCTAAGGTAAAGCATCCACCACTGACGCGCTGCTCCCCAAATCTGACTGACGACCAGAGGAACACGGTACTCTATCGGAGCCTGAATCAAGCTGAAAGCTATCACTAGCTCTTTGATCCTGCTCTCTATCTCCACATCTAAGACGCTACCCTCGTACTTCCCAAGTGTCTTCCGCTGAAAGGCCCGAAGCGTCCTCTACCACTGATCATCCTTCTCTCGGTTAACCCTCTGTCAATCAGCCAAAGTAACCTCCAGGGCCTCAATCATCTGCCCTACTCGTGGTCATCTCCCTGGTGCAATATCTGCAAGGAAAACAAGGAATCCATAAGCCCGAGTAGAGTACAATATTGTTAATAAATTATTTTTAGACTTCTTGTTCATTTTAAATCCACAAAATACCCATAAAACAGAAGAACACAAGTCATTAGGATCCATGTACTTATCCTAGGGTCACTGCCCTGCAATCAGTGTAGCCTCACTTGGTTGATCGGTAGGTCCAGATTCCTTGCATCAGATCATGGGGGCCCTATAATCCCATGTCCTATCCGGTCTTCCCTGTCCTATTTCACGCACCATGATCACCCAACACTATTGCCCTACCATCCCATGTAATCCTCACCATTCCTATCTCTGGACATCATCTTATCTCTCAACCATCTTCTCTGATACCATTCCATCAAGAACCACCTTCACCAAAAATGCGAGAAGGGATAGCAGATTGCCAGAACCTTCATTCTTTAAGTTGAAGGAGAGATAATGGCCCCAAAGACCCGCCTTCAATAGGTCCCGGATTGGCGACCAGCACAAAGGGTATAGAATCACAGACAAGATGGATGGCATTACCATTTTTATATTTATAGGATCTCAAGATAAGATAGAAAACACAACAACACAACAGCCGAAAGTAAAGGTAAAGCCGAAAGTAATCCATTCCCATTTGCAAGGTCAAAAGTAAAATATACAGGGCACAAGAACTCCAACGGTAAAGTACCAAGAAAAGGAAAATGACAACAGCAACTACCCCAAGGTCTGATCTAGTATAGTCCATCATGATCCCTGAAGTCCTCTTGAAAACCTGAAAATAGTTTTATATACGTAGGGTGAGCATACAAGTATACTCAGAAGGGTAAACCAAAGACTCATGCACAAGTGGGGAGGCATTCTAATGGCCTGTGAGAAAATAGAAAACCCAGAACCTATAAGGAAAACTATCCACCCAATTCTCAACAAGGAACACTCACAAAATAATTCAAGTCAAGTAATGTATAGTAATGGAACATCGATGTTTGGGTACCCCATGCCACATTCCCCCTGGTTATTGAAGACATCCTATGCATCGAACCAATGCCGCCATTTTCACCGCAGTCCCACTGCCACAACCAGCCCGCACACACATTGTCCACAACCACACATCCAGCCCGCAAACACCTGGGCCACGACTTCCATTCCACCTACAGACACCTAAGCCACAACAACCACATGTAACCGTGCCTGCAAACACCTAGTCCAGAATAACCACTGCCACGACTAAAGACACTTGGGCCTCATCCCTAATATACTTAGGAAACAATCTACCACAAAAACCTAGGCCAACCACCCCAACTACCCTTCCTGATGATTCTTAGGCTAATAATGGACATCAGGCCATCCCATCCTACCCAAATTGTCTTGGGCTATTCGAGAAAGGAAGCAGAAAAGGAGATAATAACCAGCCACTCAAGAAAGTGTTCGAAAAAAGACCCTCCCCCATGAAATGGGGGTGTTTGGCAATATGTGCTCATCTTGGGTGGGGTGTGAATAAGAATAACATAAAAACTACAAGTATATGTATAGTTAACAAGCACTCATCCCAGCCTAGGGTTCCCTAATCCAAGCCAAGCATAACAACCTTGTTACTATTCATTCAAAAAAGAAGCCACAACACTCACGGCCAAGTCACAACTGATTCCCCAAACTAATTCCCCATTTAAACCATTCTTAGTTTCATTTTAATGTGACCTCATTTATGTAAATTCTGCACTACTGGGAAACTAACAGGCATAACCAAAATCTAGGAAAAGAGAAACATCCAAACAAAAATTTAAGAATTTACACCCGATTCTCTTGTGAAGTCACAATCTAAAAAAGAATTACTAAGATCCCTCAAAGTACTAGAGCCAAACCACGCTTAAAAATACTGCCCCACACCATTTCAGGTTCACAACCAACAATCGTGCCACAACAGGGGACTCCACCCCAATTCGTATCAGAAGCAAAGCAACCAAACAGTTTCAAACTCACAACCAAGAGGATCCCATCCACACCCACATCACCCCATAAGAAAACAAACAGAACAACACACCTACTACCAAAACAGAGTAAGGAAACATCCAGTTTCAAGCACATCATTAATTATTTTCTTCATTATATTGGTTAGCCTTGGTTACCACACAGGGCTTTATGTTTACTGGGTATCCATTTAATCTACCGAGTTTACTTGATTAACCAATTCCCATGTTACCATCATTTAATCATCATAAAAGGAAAGGGTTCGTTTGTGCGCAAGGAAAGACCACCAACGACCATAATTTTTAATGAGCATAGCCCAATAGTTCACAACATAAGCATCAATGGAGAGAAGAAAAATAGAACAACAACACATCATTCACACCCCTTCCCTTCATTCATTAAAGTCTGTTTGTTATCTTCATTAAGGTTTGGTTTCACCCACTCCCAGAAAAATAGTAGAATACCCACCCAACATGATACACCGAATGGAGAGAAGAAGGAAAATCCCTACCTAGTTGATCAAGGATTGAAGTTTTTCTCCACACGCCAAGAAAAGGGGATGCACAGCTTGCAGTGGAGGAATTCTGTGGACTCCAAGAGTGGCAGAAAGCTCTAGTAGAGGTGCACCAAAAGCTACAAGATGAGAGGGAACCCAACGCACGAGGAAGAAGACAGAAATCTAGCCACGAAGGAAAAAAAGAAGAAACTATAGCGGGAGATATAAAGAGGAGATCCAACTGTTATGGGATATGTAATTTTGAACGCATTGAAAGTCGGATCGTTGTTTCCTACATAGGTGGGAAGTTACACACGATGATATTAAGGTGTTATTTAATACCCCCGCACCCATCGGGGTGGTTTTCGTGATTTTAAGGAATTAGTTATGGGCTTTAAATGACTTAAAAATAGGTATTGAAATTAATTTATGTCAAAAGATACATTGTGGGAGCAGAAAAGTTGGGGAATAGAAAATGAACAAAGTGCTCGACGAGGAAACGGTGCCACCATCACGGTGTCACTCATATGGTTCCACCATGACCGGTGCCACTGTCATGGTGCCACCGTCATAGTTCCATCATGACCGGTGCCACTGTGACAGGTTCCACCATCACGGTGCTACTGTGAGCGGTGCCACCATTTTGGTGAAGCCGTGTTTTGGAAAATTAAAAGCCAGGAAAGTCTGGGCCATTACATTGACAACCATGAATGAATGTTCAATGTGTATTATAATCCCATTGTCAAAAAATCACATCATGTTGGATGCACTTGTGTCTCACCAACCAATATGCTTTATACATCTTTATTTGGGTACCTAAAAAAAATTCATTAGACCATGCACATGAAACAAAGAGAAATGGTACAATTATAATCAAAGGACTGGGATATCATCTTCTATAAATTTCATCATGTTTTTCATCAGAAAATCTATGTGTGTGATTCATGGAATCAAATGATGATAATTTTAATGTATAAGTCCCATTACATATTCTCATAAATATGAATAGCTGATGACAATAAAATATCTTTAATTATTATAATTGGTTTTGTTCACATAATCTCCCACATTGGAGATTACTAAGCGATAACATCATGAGATGAATCCTTATCATCATAAAATTTATAGAATATGATGGCCTAAATCCTATGTGTCCCGTAATAGTACGTCATCCATCTGTAGAAATATATTAAGAATATTTTCATAATTGTTCATGGTTCTCATTAGAGTGGATAATTGTTATGACCTTATCAATGTAAACAAAATCAAGCAAATTATCACACAATTATCATGGAGAGAAATATATTATATGTAATAAGATGTTTAATTAATATTAAATAAATCAAATAATAATGTAATTAAAGTACAAAATTTTGGTCCTTGGACACCAAATCTGATAGAAAATGATTATTTAGATGACTCTATCTCTAGTCAGGTGGATAGGATTGTTAACCATAATGGTTTCAACATGGAGCCTTTTGAGGTGGAGACTGATGTTAAATATGGAGAAACTAAATTTTATTATAGTACTATTACATAACAACATTTAATCAATGTATTTTATTAATGGAGATATTGCCCTATATCATTATGGACAGACATCTTGGGAAGAAATTGAAACTAATAGGATAGTCACATCTGGAAGAGTGCTAAGAGTATAATATTCTTTCAGGACTGAATAAAGAATCTTTTATATGGATATAGTAGAATATTATGTATCTAAATATCATATTCATTGTGGGAGATAAATGTTTATTTCACTCTATTATTTTATTTAGCTTTATCTCATTTGATTAAACTTTTTCTATTCATTTATTTTTTTTACAAGCATTGCACTTACTTTTTTTAAGGAATTAAAATCACTAACATTTTATTATAATATTCTCATCACGTTTCCATTAATCTACATTATTAAATATTTTCTTCCCAGAATAATTTTCTTAATGCCAATTATTTATTTTTTTTTACTCTAGAAAAAATTATTTCTTCTAGGACATGTTTTTTCCTTTCATCCATCAGGATTATTTTCAAAATGTGTGCTAAAATTGGTTGAATGGATGATTATATGATTATGAGATATTGTTTTTAGGATGAATCATATTTTTAGTTCTCTCTAGATATCTTTCATCTTGAACAACATTTTTTTTGAAAGATGTATTGGTTTATTTTCCCCTCACATGTCTTATGAATTTTTATGCTTATTAATGTTAAATAGTTTTAACTCTAATAAAAACATTTTGAAACAATATCTATCATTATCACCCACCTCTCTTGCATTTTACATCCACTAACTACCATTTTTAGTTTTTGTTCTTAAGAATATAACTGAATGACTTGATAGAATATCCCCCACACTTTTTATGAGGTTTAACACTACTTGTTACTCTCTATTAGTGAGTAGTAAAATATAAATTAAAAATTTAATGATGATTATTTGAACATAAATATAAACAATTCCACCATTTTTTTGGAAGGCATTGTCCGAGTCCCTCAGGATTTCTCCAAAATATATATAAAAAGGGGAAATAAGGAAAATATATACTTGAAAAATAGAAAAATTAATGATTCCTTCAATAATTAAATGTGAATATTCAATATCTTCTCTCTATGTGGTTTGGTTTTAATCCTTCTTTTATATTTGGTAGATTTTTATTGATTTTTTGAAGTATTTAATTGAGAATTAATTACTTTTTATTGTTCAATATTGGTTATGTTGGTGGTTAGAATCAAATATATTATAAATTTTTCATTATTGGTGGATATTATAGATACATTTATTATAAAAATACAAATGAATATCCAAAAAACCCTATCATCATGATGGAAACCAATGGTTTAGTAAACCTATACATGATAATATACAGTTAAAAAAATAATCTAACATGGACGGAATTATATAACAATTTTTTTATAATATCTTCAACAGTTTTTAGTATTTGAAAAATAATATATCAATGTTTTTATACCATTTAAACCTATTAGATTAATATATTTTAATAAAATGACCACTTTGGTTGTTGAACATCATGGAAATAGGGTTTTAAAATCAAAATTTCAAACTACATATTTCACGGAAATAAAAGTAAATGAGCCTTACATTGAGTTTAGAGAACTACTGGAGGAGAATAATAAAATATAGATAAATTATTCTAAATTTATTAAAATTGGTCATAAATCCACTCTTAATAGTTACAAAATTGAAAGCCCAAGAAATTTTGAAATGGTTTTTGATAAAGTGAAAGTCGTAGTGGACTTTTAATTGAAAATAACTAAATAATATTAATTCATAAATCATAAAATTATTGATGAACATCATCTTAGATAAATGATAAATGGTTGTTTATCATGTGTTTAATCAACTATTTCATTGTTTTTGGTTTTTATTCAAAAAAACACAATTTTTTTACTATTAAATTTTTTTAGTGAATTTCAAGAAGATAAAATATATTAGAATAATTATTATAGAAGCATAAACATGTCATTGATTTACAAGGGATTATCTATCTATGTAATTTTAATGTGTTTTGAAATTATTCATGAACCATTTTTTATACCCTATATCTATAAGGGTAACATATCATTGAAACCATATATTTCGAAGTAAGATGTATGGATCATTTATTATATTCTATTGTAAAACTATGGATAAACAAACCTATGTTTGGAAAAAACCCCACCTTTATGGAATAAAAATAATGCTCATCAACAATACATTTTTAAACAACCATCTGTTGTCAATCCTATATTTCATGTCTTCTCCTCACAGGGAGAAACTGTAAATTAGACTATTTAATGATTGGGTTTTATTTAAAGATATTTTCCATTATTTCCATAATTGTCTTGATGGAATTAAATATCATTTAAATGTTATTTATGATCAATTAAATGGATTTTCCTCCCTGATTTTGGTCAATACAATTTATATATTATTTTCTGACTATCATTAATGATTTTGAATTCAAATATTCACGATTTAATATGTGGTATTTCTGGAGCTGATTTGACCAGGAGCTAATCAACATATAGTATTAATATTTTTATGACCATATTAAGATAAAAGGAATATGAACATAATATATAAATTTACATGAAAAGTTGTGTGCTTGAAAATAAAAGTTGACTATTGTATTCATAGTTTCACATTAGAGACATAAATTTATATAAATTTGTCTTGTGGTTTCTCTACAGTAGTTAAATAAAATACCATGAAATATTGAATATTATTTAACTATTTATATACATTATTGAAGATGAAATACATATTTTAGTTTCTTGCTTCAATTTAGAGAAAATACTATTTTATCAATAAAATTAATATAAATTCATTTATTGATATATCAGTTTCTCAGGAACAATCATGAAGATGAAGGAGTACTATCTTCATATACTATGTTTTGGATGATTTTATTACTTGTAAAATAACTAAAAGGAATTATAAAAGCCTTATTGTAACGGTATCGACTCCATGTACTTAGTTGTGAATGTCCCTGGTAAAAGAACATACTTGTAAAATCCCCAAGCACACTATGTGGCATTGGTAGAGTATACTAATAGATATTTGTGCCCTGAACAAATATACATAATTTTTTTATTTTCATTATTTATATATGTTATGTACATGAATTTAAGAGATAAAAAGAAATAATTGATGAATGTGTAGAGGGTTTCATTGAATTCACCAATGTTTTTAATGGATCACAATTTAGCCCCATCTTTTATCTTTATCTTATTTACATCTGAAACAAAAATGGGAACCAAATTTTTATCCATAGGAGATGGGTGACATAAGAGTAGAAATTAATTGTTTTATTTTACATAAAACTAAATTTGTGTTCTCCTTTAATATAGTTGACATAAAAACCACATTGTTTGTCCCATTTTTTTGGGATTAAATTTTGAAATTGGAATTAGGGGTTGATCGTTCACTAATGGAATTTTTTAAGGATTATTTTTCAAAAGAATTTATTTTGGGTTTCAATCAAACAATTGAGGAAACTATAGAATAAAGTAACAAAATAAAAAATACAAAGCCTAAATGTTTTCAACATTAGATAAAATCATAATATCACAATATTCCAATAAATTCCTCAAAAATTTTATGTTCTAAAATTCAATTTGGAGCTGAGAATAAATTAAAAGTGGATTGTTTTTTTGTTTTAAATTATTAAAAAACTATTTTGAAAAATTTTATAAATATAATTCATAAATATGATTATGAAAACTCATTCATTAAAAAATATGTTTACAAAAAATTTAACCTTGTGAGTGTGTTTTAGAGCCTTGAATATAATTAAACACCTCAAAGAAAACAATATTAATTGATGTTCATTCAAAATAATGTTAATTTCATCGAATTTAATTTAATTATATAACTGGGAACATTCTTATAAAGATAGATTTCATTGATTTATTTTCAGTAGCTAAATGTAAGGGGTTCATAAAATTTCATTATGGAGTATTATATTTTACCCCCTATGTATGAATACATTGAAATAATAAATAAATTACAATTTTTTAATATTTTCTCTACTCCTATATTATAATCCTTCATGTTTACCTTTACTATAATGGGGTGTTTCTGAGGTAATTATTCAACAAATAATAATTTCAAACGTGTCGCATGAAGTTTTTCTGCCAAAATAATTCAATCCTTCTGTAAAAATAAATGGAAAATGTAGATGTGGTGGTTCTTACCTCAGAAGATAGACCTTCCTAGTGACTATGTATAGTTTATAGGATATTTTGTATGGGGAATATAAAATTAGCATTTCATGGGTGACAACCAAAGGTTCAATAAAATTTCTAATTCCTTTACGAGATTTATACCATTGAATAAAAAAATTCTAACATGTTATTGGTCATACCAATCCTTGTCCATCCTTAATTGTCACCATGATATCTTTATTTTACATAAACATTTTTCCTGTTATAATACATTAAATTATCAATTGAATTTCTTAATTTAAGCATGTATTATTCTTATCTTATCATCATGTAGAGATAATTTTATCTTATAGTTTCAAGGTGGAGTCAGTTGGATATATATAATTCACAAGTTGAGTGGGAATGGTAGTTTGAGCGACTAGATCAATTGGTGGAACAATGCAACAACATGAGTGTCAATTATTTTCAAAAACATATAAAAGATACATCTTAATATTTTAATAATTCCTTCTTTATTCCTTATCCAAAGTTATTTTATCTATGATCATCAAATTATTATAAATAATTTGGAAAATTTTTCTTGTTAATGAATTAACATGTAAACTATAGATCGAGTTAAATTATCACAACGTTAGATACACATACAATTCATAATTGATTAGGGATTTTACATTTTGGGTATTCAATGTTTCTATTTTTTTACTATTAAAATATTTTATATTTTTTTAAATAATAATTGTTTTTCATTATATTAAATGTAACAAAAAGAAATATTTAAGAACTATTATTATATTTTTTTCTTGAATATATTACTAGTCACTATAAAAATTTAAAAATATTTATGTTTTGTAGTGTTTTAATTTCATGATGTGTTTTCCCCGTTGAAAATTATTCATCAACTCACCTATAGAAAAAAATTATTTGGAAAATCATACTTTGTGCCTATATGTTTTGGAAGAGTACAGTATGAATATTTTTCATATCATATAATTTTTCGGGATTGATTATTGTTTAGAATAGTAATTTTAAATATTTCTTACTACCACTCAATATATGATTTTATATTACAAATAATTTATTAATATTTTTAAACAAAAAATTATTCAATGTATTTATGAATTTATGATTATAGAGAGAGTATTTTTTTTAGATTTATTTATTGGGGGAGTTGTGTTTTATGAAACTATATATGCTTCATTGTAAACCCATTGAAAACCCAAAAAATTAAAAACTGTTATTTTAAAAGATTTACTTATTAATTTTCCCTCAACGGAGTTTTTAGAAATAATAGAATGTCATAACACCACATTGAAGATGTTAATATCAATTAGTTGAAAACTTTTATTGGGTATATCCTATCTCTAGGCATTTAAAAAAACAATAAATTTATATATAAATTTGGGATAGTGTCATAAAATTATCATTGATTATAATCATTTTTATGTGAGCTAAAATAATAATATTTCCGTCGAAATAGACTAAAAATGAAAATACTAATACAGGTTAAACTCTTTATTAATTATTTTTAAAATATTCTTATTTATTAATTATTGGATAGTTTATTTATTCCACTAGTAAATTATCACTTCTCCCTATATGATTATCTATTTAATTATAATGTGTTCTTTAATTATTTGATTCTATTTCCCTGGGGTTGAAGAGAATTTTGGACAATAAGTTGAATTAAAATTGATGTGAATTGAATTCTCTTTATAATTTAAAATTGTAATCATTTTCTTTAAATAGTAAAAAAATCACTAAAAACATTTAAATCAAGAGGGAAATAAGGAATTATAGATCATATAATACATGAGGTAATATCCTTTTAAAAATAATTTCTTCGTAGAATTTCTCATTTTCTAATTTTGAGATATATTATCTTATATTAAATTTGGATAAAGGTTTTATTGATTAAAAAAATGTCTAGGTGTTGCAGGGATTTGATGTGGCTTTTAAATCATGTATTTTTGTAACTACACATTGGGTGTTTTAAATGCGTAATTAATGTAAAAATATTCATTTAGATGGTTATGTGTTGTTTTATGATTTATTTTTGTTAAATAGATATATATGGATTATTGTGTAAATAAATTTCGAATGACAGTTATAATAATGAATGAGTTTCAATCATGGTTTTTTTATTTATTTCATTTTCAATTTTCCTTATAAATCTTATTTTTTAATTATTTTAATTTAATATTTGTTTTTATTAAATTTATTTATTAAATTAGTGGATTTAATTAAAAATTATATTAATTTTTTAATTAAATTTTAATCATTCTTTTGAAATATTTAATGATATTTTTTATAATTATTTTATAATTAATCTTATTAAATTTATATTATATTTCAAATGTGGGGGTGTAAAATGTTTATGAAAGGGGATTGTGGTTATAAGAATTTGTTTTGTGAAGGTCCACTGTAACATAACTCACTATGTGTGAGGTAGGGTGAACCAATAATGTATTATTTTTTTACTAGGGATGGCATGAGGGACCAATAATCACATAAGTTACCATGCATGTCAAACAAGAACATGTTTCACCCGAATTCCAGCTTATGACACGATAATAGAAGAGTTACAACATACTCTTCCCTACCGACAATTTAAACAACCTTCTCCAAGATCAAATGAACCAAATATAGTATTTGAGAACATATATTAAAAATCTATTCAATTTTAATCAGGAATGACCCTACATTATTGAAAAATATAACAAATAATGATGATTATAAAATCATTTCATATCTCAATTGAAATGTGGATAAAGGTGAGTCTGAGTGAGATTTGTTGGAGAAGATCATGGAGGACAAATTTTATTTACTGATGAAGATCTATCACTTAAATTTGATTCATAATTAATAACCAATGTATAAATCAAGTTCCATTTGGAATAACAAATCATTGTTACACATAAAATATGAAATCAAATTTAGGACCATATTGATGAAATTATTATCACATTCAAGGTATTATGCCCCATAGAATCTTATTGATAAGGAAAGTAAATATTCTTGATGATAACCTATGTATTTGATTTATTTTGAGGATGGTTTGAATATGGAAAATAGTGGGAGAATAATTGAGTATGTTGATGAAATTTAACAATTATATTCCAACTTGTGATATATTGATTGAAGATCGGTCAAAACCATCCTTGAAGAAGACGAAAGGTCCACTATTGTATCTTTTTTGATGTCATGATTTACATAAAAAGATATTTTACACCATACAAAAGACTAGATGTATTTCATAGTTTCATTAATGGATGAAGGGAACACATGTTCAACACAGACAATTGTAATAATAGAACCTTCAGACTTGTGTTAAAGATGATATCTACTTTCAGTTATAAAAATATATTGGTTACTACTTGACTAAAGGAAATCCAATCTTGTCAATTCCTGATGAAACGGATGAGAAGTTGATGTCAAACCAAAAAAGGATATAAAAATTTGGAAAAATGATTTAGGATTCACTAACACATTAGAAGGAATGGATTCAACATGCTTCCCACTATGAGGAAGTGGGAATTACAGGATTCATTGTGAATCATATTGAATTTTTATTCCCAGAAAATTGAGAGATAATTTGATCTAATTGATATATATATATAATCATATTTTTTAAGAAATAGAATATGGGGGGTAATGTTTATTTATAAATGTTTATATAATTTCTTGGGATGTGGATAATTAATAGAGAAGGATTCCATGAATTGTAATTAAAGTACAAGAGAGATTTTGATGTTGGTTACACTATCTGTGATGCTATTATTAGAGTTCTTTTTAAAAGGAGATATTTAGTTCATGAAATAATATATTCCTTTATGTATTTTTTGAAAATCTTCTTTGAGAAAAAGTTGTAACTAACATGGCATTTACCTCTAGAGGGGAGTTAGTTGTTGGATATTCAATAAGCATTGTAAGATGAAGCTACTATATGGGTAATATTTTTAGATTTAGTATGGATAAATGAGATTCATAATAAGAGAGAATATTTTCTTTCTATAAATTTATTTCATTAGTTTATCATATATTTTTTTTCAAATGATATGTATTTATTTTTTGTGTACATACATTTTACATAATATTTAGAGGGAACCATGATCATTACAATTTTTTAATAATTTCATTCTCATGATTTTCTTCACCTACATGATTGCAATCTATTCGTCCTGGCATTATTTTCACAATAATTCTTCTCAATTTTCTTATACATGATAGATAAAAAGATGTTTTTGGATTGATTTGTGCCTTATCTTCATTTCAATTTTTGACAATGTGTGTGATTAAATTGGTTGACTTGATATTTATGGGCTACCTAGATCTAATCCTAAAAATGAATGATGTTTATATAAATGGATAGGTATATTATCTTTTGAAAATATTTTTCTTTCTTCCAACCATTTTTAGTTAGTTTTCCAATAAATTACATTAGTATTTCTCCTTCCTATTAATTTATAATAGTACTCCCTCCAATGACATATCACTCACACTACGTATATCATAATCATACACTTCACATATATTCCTCATAAGTTTCTATCAATTTTTATTTTTTTAGAATAATTGTTTTAAATTGACCCATTGAACTTATCTCCCATATTTCCATGTAATTCACCCAAATTTTACCTATCTAGTGGTGAATTTTTTTTTTTTTGAATTTTATATCATGTTAGTGACAATATATATCCTTTTTTCTTCCTAAGGGAATATGGAGGTTGATGTTATGTTAATATAATTAAAGGGTTATATATTAATGAAGGATTATAAGATTGTTAGTGCATCATTGTGAGAATATGGGTGTTTTAAGACGGAGTTTCATCATTTTGCACAATATATCATTGGGGTACGAGGGAGAATAAATTGATGAATAAGTGCATGTGTGTAACATATTGATGCATTGATGGGGTATATTTCTATTTTATTTTTAGGTTTAACTCTTTTAAATTAGCTTATGAAATGCTTACTTGGAGTAGGGAACAATAGTACAAAAACCTTTTTTTCGTCGCAATTTTTCACATCAGTTTTTGAGAACCAACGTGAAAATATCTTAAAATTGATTTTTTTACATTGGTTATTATATAATCAACTTAAAAAACAATTTTTCAGATTTTTCACTTTGGTTGTATAAGAACCGACGTGAAAAATCCAATTAATCTGATTTTTCACGTCTGTTATATAATAACCGACGTGAAAAATAAATGTACATCACTTTTCCACATGGTTTATTTAATAAACAACATGAAAAATCCATTTATATGAAAATAAATTAAAACGTTTTCTTATTTTTCACGTCGGTTATTATAAAACCGATGTGAAAAATATATTTCCATTACTTTTTCACGTCAGTTTTATAATAACCAATATTAAAATGTATTTTTCACGTCGGTTATTTAATAACCAACGTGAAAAAAAAGTTTACAAAAATGTAGTTCATTTCCTAGGCTTTAATTTGATAGGTCACGGAGATCAAACAGAGTTACAAATTAAAAGTTATGGCCTTTAGAAGTCGGCATTCCCTAACACATCGTTTAGAGATGATCAACTTCTGAAGGCCATAAATTTTAATCCGTAACTCTATTTGAGCTCGGTGACCTGTCAAATTAAATCTTATGAAATTAACTACATTTTCATAAACATTTTTCATGTCAGTTATTAAGAAACCGACGTGAAGAATACCTTTTAACATCGGTTATTAAAAAGCTGACGTGAGAAAGTCATGAATATCAATTTTTCACAACGGTTTTATAATAACCTACATGAAAAATAATCAAAGATTTTAATATCTTTTCACGTCGATTACCATAAAACCGACGTGAATGATAATTTATTATCCCGCGAAGGAAAAATTTCAATTATTTACATCGCAGCATCCAAATTTTGAATTGCCGCCTAAAATTTTTAATACTGTGGTTTATCTTAGCATCTCAATTATATGTTTCCAATATAAACATATCACAATTTAATGATCATTTATTTCAACCATTATCGTTCCCCCAAATCGACTCTTTTGATCTTCAACGTAAATCAATTATTTCTTCTTTTCGTGATATCGTTATGTTATGTTTAATCATATATCCATGGTTTAGGGTTTTTATGATTTGTTTTTTAATTGATATAACATTTTACGATCATTACATTTTACCATCATCATTTCACCGAATCAACATGTTTGATCTTCCACTTGAACAAACAATTTCTTATTTCCAGGAGCTCATCATGGTATTTGTAATTATTTTCCCCTGATTTATATTTTCTGAGTTATTTTCTTAATTGATAAACCATTTAACGATTATTACTTTATTATAATGATGGATTATTCTTTATATCATTTTAAAACTATGATTCTGCCTACGGATTGGAATATTCTTTCTAAGATGAAGCTATGGTTGGCTCATTCAATCTTTCCTCGAAAAAAATATCAAACTTCTGATGGTCATAACTTTTGATCCGTAACTCTGTTTCAGCTCTATGACCTGTCAAATAAAAGCATAAGAAATTTTCTAGAATATGGTAAACATTTTTTCATCATTTATTTAGTAACCGATGTTAAAAAGAACATTTAACGTTGGTTATTAAATAACTGACATAAAAAATGGGGTTCTAACGTCGCTTTTTTCAAAAACTGACGTAAAAATCGGCCTCAGAACACCTTTTCCAGAATGTATTTCACGTCGGTTTTATAAAAACGGTTGTTAACAACCATAAAACCCCATTTTTATACTTCAGTTATTAAATAACTGACATAAAAAATAATATTTTCAATGTCATCCGCAATAACATCGCCTAAAAACCGATGTTAAAAAGCAAAAAAACCGACGTAAAAAAAGGTTTTCTTACTAGTGGAAGCTCTTGTTTGTGTCCAATAGGATTGAGAGTTGATTAATATGAAAAGTGGATCATATATTACATGATTCAATGTTATGAAATCATTAGTTATAACTATAGTAACCCATAACTTCCACACATAAATATTACATATTTTTAGATTAATATCCAACATAAGACATTAAAATCTATACCATAATAATATTGGTTTCTTGTATTCATAGATTTTGATACGTAAAAAAAGTGATCATAAGAGATCAATATATTATCTCACTGATTTCATTATAAGTAGAATCCTTCATAGACATATAATTCTTAAAACCATTCTTCATAACCTGATGTAAGGAAACATATGAACGAGTGATCTAAAATGATTATTAAGGGTAAAAAAGTGATGTATCAATGATCAATTAATATCAACATGAACATAAGTGTATTAGAATATGATATTAACATTTAAAAACCACAGACAACAAATCTTAGAAAATAATCATGAGTCTTGGAATATAGTATAGAAATTAATAAAACATAAATAATAATGGAATCAAATATCATCAGTAATGAGATCATACAATTTTAATATGACATAATTTTTAAGAATATATATAATCATATGAAATAATTTCCTTATCCATGGATCACTATAAATATTATAATAATGGATTGGGTTCACTCCCCATTCTATTTTATCATTTTTCAGCGTTCACTCCTAAGAAAATATTAGGTGATAGGGTCTTGCACTGAACTAGTTTCACTCCCTAATAAAATCCTTATTATCTCAAGAAATATATATTTTAACCAATTCATTATACCGATACGTAATTCTTATCCCAAACATCATATAATTAAAATATTACATATGTTCACCATAAGATCATAAATCATTCATCATATATCATAACCTGTCGAATAGAAATAGGTTTCATAACAATTTCAACATATATTCATAGAATAACCCATGGAATATAATATGTTTCATAATTATCTCATTTTCATAACTGTTAACAATAAATATAAATAATAAATATGGTATAATTGAATCATACCCCTAGTAAAGGATACCTAACATAAAAGGATCTAATCATAACTGAAGAGTTCATTTAAAATTTTACATAGAAAATTTCATTAAGAGATACCCTTTTTCTTTGAAATAAATTATTTAAAATCTGACATGTTAAAAAATATTATAGAAAAAAATTTATTAAAAATATATGTGGAATAATATAAAGGAAGAATAATATAATTTAGTGTTCTAGATGCTGTGAAATTAAATTCATTCGGTGTATGGTAAAAAAAAACAATAAAATTTTCTATAAAAGTTAAAAATATAAAAATTCTGCATAATATTCCTTATTTTGAATTTTATGTAGTGAAAATAATGGAAAAATATATTTTAAAATTAATTGGATAATAATTAAAATATTATTGAAATTATTTTTAGAGAATAAATATATGGAAGATAATTTATTTTTGACTGAAGGGAGAAAAAATGTTTTCCTTAAAATTATTATACTGCATTCCTGAGTACATAAAGATATGAAAATGAAATGAAACATGAAACCATCATAAATAACTATTTTAAATAATATTCAAGAGTTTATTCATACATATATCCTAAAATTTCACCATTGTAAACGTAATTATAAAAAATCCCAGTAAACAACATGATTATAACATAAATTCCAACTATATTCATAATCACTATATCAAAAGCTATAGAATGTGAGAAATATATATGGATCTATAAATCCACATAATTATCATGAAAAATGGTAAAACACATTCATGGGGAGAATATACACTACATAATATGATAATGTGGTGGATATAGCATAAGTTTCATAGAATTAAAAGTGAGACGAGAAACCCTTACCTCAAGTTAGATTTGCGTTGAAATTTATCTGAAATACTGTATAATAAATTTAATTTTATTATTATTTTATATCATTACAATTAAAATTATTATAACATTATATATGATCCACCTGTATCATTTTCAATCGCATTTACTAACAAATTCTTATTAAATGTGACATTTCATAGTGTTAGTTGTTTCATTTTTTATGACAGTTTTAGTTTCCTAGTTTCATTCAATGTACATTGAACATGGTTACATGATCTAATGAATGTTTACCATGATATAAATGTGATAATTATTTCTTTTATATATTTATATTCATTTATAAAGGATAAATATTAAAAAAATGAATTACACCATTCAGCGAGACAATATATCCTATGTATGCATAAACCCAGTATTCATTTTTTGATTGATGAAAGCAATGAAAGGTGAAAAATATATCACCATTATAGAAAAATTAGTATATCATATATATCATACATATTCAGAAAATACATCATATTTTCACTAAATTTATTTTGAAATGAAAAACAAATCACATCATCTCATGGTGATAGTTGTCCACTCAGACACATGACCAATGTTTTTGTTTTCCCACGTTCTAGAAGGTGATATTGTTGATACGATATTATAATAAAATAATTATAAAATTTCATAAATACAATTTATAAAAATTAAACATAACATAATAAACTCACATGAAATATGACGATGAAAGTTGAACTGTATCTTTATGTGGAAGGTGTAGTCCACACGTACGCTCTAGAGCACATTCACATCCCATTTGAATGGAAAGTGGGACAATAATTATGGATACATGATGACAAGATATCTTTATTTAGTATACTTTAATTATTATTTTATTATTAATAACATATATTTATATGTATATGAAGAGACAAATTAAATGAGGTCAGGTAATATGATTACCTCTTCTTCGGTAGGCCACCTTGAGATCCTTCATTAAGGACACTTGGAATGAAATTTAACAATAAAATAACCAATAATTCATATATAATGATGTTTCAGATATAACTTTTTAGGTTTTATTCTGGACAGATTCCTCATTAAGGTGTTAGTAAATGAGATTAGATGTTTCTTTTTATAAGTGATGGGAAGGGTAATCTTGGCATTACATAACATGTTAAATTAATAAAAATTAATATTAATGTAAAAATAAGTCCAAAATATTATAATAATAATATAATATTTTTTTGAGTAAAAAACAAAGAAAATAAAATTAGGATATGTTGGGTTTCTTTTTTCAACCGTGTCCCTTGGTTTTTACTATACTTAATCCCCTTAGACAATTACCGTTATATGAAAAAAAAATTAATCTTTAGGTGTCAATAAATATACTATAAAAGAAAATTGACCCATTATAAGACAATTGTTTATATTATCAAATATCTCCCATTCAAACATAAAAATATAATATTTTTATTAAATTTAAATCATTTAATAAAATATATTTTATTAAAAAATCATTAATATCATTTTTTGATATATATGAAATACTATAATAAAATATGTTGCAAACACGTGTAAAATGGTTCCAACATGACATAGATTTGAATATATGTAATATATTTAATATATTATATTAATATAATCATCAAATCAAATATTTACCTATTTTTATAACTTTTTAAATATTATATTTTGGTTTTACCCCTTTGTTAACCAATTTTAATCTTTACCATGGTAATGAATTTATAATAATAATGGGTTATAATTTTAGTTACATGGAAACAATTTCTTCAGAAATTTCCATGTGATGAAGTTTCATACCATTTATGATCATAATTTTTTAATTTAATGTTTCTTATAGTTTTTAAATAATTAAATAAAATACATTAAAAATTAAATACTATTAATATAATTTTATGAACTATTCGCATATTTTTCCTTTGAAAACAGTATGACATAAATTTAATTCAAATATAAAACTGTTAAAATATATACAATTTTATATCTATATTAAAATTTTATTGAAAAAATTAAATTATCTTTTTAATATTACTTTTAGAGTATATAATATCATTTAATTGAATTCATAAAATCTTGCACAAGTATTATATCGGCCTTCAATAAACATTTAAGTTAGTTTTCTCTTCACTAAAAATTAAAAATAAGTTATAATCAGAAAAAATAACCATGAATATATAAAATAAATATTTATAAAATAGCGTATGTTCTGTTCGTCTCTCAGAATAATCATTATATATATTAAAAGCAAAAAAGTGGAATTTTTGACATTATCTTTTACATTAATATTATAATAATCAAAATCATATCATGAAATAATATATAAGGTCATATTTTTAATTTTATTATTATTATTGATGATATAAACATATCCATTGAAATAAATATATGTTTCGGAACGAATTTTGGTCCTCAATATATTATTTCTATCATTTATTAAACCATTCAACCTTTACAATGGTAATAGAAATTTACCATAGATACAATTAATAATGACCATAAATAAGAGGGTAATATTTTCATAATATAGAACAACTAATTATAAATATTTATTCTATTTTTAAATTAATTAATTACTAGATATGGGATAAAATAATTTATATGGAAAAATGAATAATAAAATGAAAATCAATTAGCTCCAACAAAAATGTATTTTATTGTGTAAAATATTTTTATACCAAATTTTACAATAAATTTGTTCCCACAAAACATAATTTTATTATTAGTAAATTAATATAAAATTTTATACTTTGAAAACATTTTAAAAATTATTATTATTTTTGTATTCTGGAAGAATAAATATAGTTTTCAATAAAAAATTGAATTTTTCACGACTCACTAAAAAATAAATCTCATAAAAAAATCTTTACAAATAAACCTATGAATATTTTTATATTATGATTTTAAAAATGATATTATTTTTATCAAATAGTTGTTTTAATCTTTCCGAAAATTAATTGTAATACTCATTCATAAAATGTAAAAAAATCTATATTGGAACAAAACATATTTTGATGAATAAAATGACTACTAAAAATTAGTGGTTTATTTCATATGAATATATATATATATTATATATTTTAAATACATATCATAATTAGGAGAATTTTACTCATACCTATCAAATCAACTACAATGTTAAAATTTTCCTAAAATAATAATATTTGTCAATTGAATAAATCTTGGTGTTGTATGTATTATCTGATATCAAACATTGTGTTATTTTAAAATCCTCAGGTGTCACATTCTCCCTAATTAATATATTGTGTCTTTTAAATTTTAACATGTGACCATCAATCAATAGTTTGATATTTGTAAATTATTTTATTGAAAACCCACATTGTAAAAATGGTAAGTAAAATATCTTCTTGAGAAGAGGAAAATATAAATAGAAAGTTCATTAGTAATGACACATAACTATGTTTCTAAATAATATAAAATTAATGAGATGTGAAAATATGGACATGGAGGAAAAAATTAATTTACAAATGAGGATAGAGAGTGACATATAACACTAAACACAACAATGTGAAGGAGTATGAGACTAGTAATGACCAATAAACCATAAATCAATGAGGTGTTAAAATGACCATCGATTAATTAAAAATTAATGTAATAAGAGAAAAAAATTAAACAAATTTATTATATATTTGAGGATTTATATTACCATATAGACTAATAATATAATAAAATATAGATATGTGACAATTTTAATTTCATGTTTTATTAAATTTTCAGTAGAATATTATTTCTTCTCCAATATATGAGTATTGAAGAATATTTTTTGATGCGTGTTGTAATGAAATCAAATTCATATTCCATGAAAAGATATTAATCTATTCTTATTTCCTTTTAATATTATCAAAAAATTAATTTCTAGAACATTTTCTGATAGTATCGAAAATGGATAAACCTTTACGTGAGGAAATACAACATTTAACTATAAAGTTTAACCGCAATAACAATGGTTTTACTTAGATCATTCCATAAAAAACATAGATCCACAATAACCACAATATCTATAAAATTATTGAATTTAATAACCTCAATGGTGATCTTTTATCTCTCATCATACATCCCCATAAATATAATAGCATTCTTCCCCAATAATATTTCCTATTAAATCACATGTAAAACCAAAATTTTAAATTTATTTCAACCCAATGAAGAAGCTATTTGAGTATTATTTTCCTCCATGAAAAATGAAGATATAATATTATAATTTAGTAACAACCACCAATACATAATGAATAACATTTAGATACTCACTTGAATGTTAATCCTTAGAATGGCCATAAAATCCCTAAATTATAACATTTTTAATGAATCACCAAAAAACTATCAAGATTATCTATATCGTGTTATCCAATAGACCATAATTAATGTACTATAAATTAATATACTACCACAAAGTTTTATTTATATCATAATATATTATTCTTAATAAAACATATAAAATGTTCCATGTCACCAATAATTCCATCCCTAAAATCTTAAAAATGGTTATCTAGGATGTTGAACTTATAAATAATCTTAATATTAACAACTCGTGATGGATCCTATAACTCTTTTGTTTACTCCTAATGAAAATATATCTTATTAAAAAATTATCCCAATCCTTATTCCCCATATAAAATAATACACTATGAATATATTCCATAAATCGTAATATTCAATAAAATTTATTAATGATGTCTTATGTAAAATTATCATCAAATCAATAACCAATTTCAGGGATACCAATATTATTCCTCTTACATCAAAAATGTATATAATCTATTTATCCAAACTAAACATTATCCCATTACCACAAAATAACTATTCATCATTATCGAACCCTTTCAATATATGTTTTCAATTCCTAAAAGAAAAATTACAACAAAATAATCCATAGATGTTTTAGGATTATTATATCCATAATATCATTGATATAAAAATTATACAACATAATTAAGTGCTATTTCGCACATATTTGGTATGTAGGAATCAAAGTCCTCTTCCCACCATAGACTTCATGAAATTCCATTTTTATCTTATTTGGTGTGTTTTGAAACTAAACTATGTTGACTTTGGTAGTTATTTGATGAAATAAATAACTAGGCATAATCATAATGCTTTATCACCCAACTCATGTTTCATTTGGTTTTTGACAAGGAATATAATTTCCTTATGTATCCCATTTTGTGTGAACACGAATCCTCTCAGTTCCATCGATTGACTGAAACCAAAAAATTTAGTTTTGACAATAAATAGCCATAGCAAGGAATCATGTAATCATAAAAAATAATTAATATGATGCCAAAATCATGACACATTATCATCAATCTACGGAACATTAGGATTTACCAGGGCTATCCTTGGTTATAATTTATTCAAATCCTTATAAATGGTTCATAATGAAAATGTGATTTGACCTTAGAGTATCCCCCAATAGTTTCAAACACATTTTTTAATGATGTAATGCTCTCTATTAATGATAACATGTAAAATATATACCTTGTAAAACTCTTTCATAAATTATTACCCCTAAATGCATCTTTATAAAAACTACTTCCATGTGTAGTTTTATAGAAGGTAAATATTTCTACAAAATCATATTATGTCCATATTACTAAATGATCTGGATATCTATACATACAAAGGTTATCCACATGGTTTTAACCAATGTTTACAAATCCCAATCTCTAATGATTCAATAAATTTTACTCTAATACTATTTATAATGACAATTCCTTTAAAATATGAAAACTAAATATTTTTATATGATTATCCAATATATAATAGCATGATCCACAATAGAATAATATATTTTTAGTTTATTTGGAAACATGGATACATAAAATACTAGTTCCTTAGATATTTACAATATCTCCCATTATGTTCGTCATAACTAGCACCCTTGATAGATATATTATACTAAAAAACATTCTTCATAACATGTGTAACAAGGCGAGATTCGCAATGAGTAAAATCATATTTGATAGCATATATGAAAATAAAAACTAATATTAGAAGATAATGTGACACCCCAAAAATTTTAAATATATTTAAATTTCAATAAATTTAAAGGCTTAGATAGTTGGAAATGCAAATTACACCGTGTTTGATGAAACATAACACTCTATTAAAATATTATTATTTACACATGATTATAACAACCTCTCTATTAATTTAGAGTACATTAATAATTATAAAAAATTATGAAAATTGTTTTTATTGAATGTGAAAAATAGATATTCAATTGTTATATAGTAATTATAAACAAAATAAGATCCAATGAAAAAAAAATTGTTCATTAAAATTTTTTTTTCAAGGGAAGGCTAGTTGTGCTTTTCTCAAATAATATAAAATTAATTTTTGCATGTTTGGAAAAATATATTTGAAAAAATGAAAATATTTTTTAAAATAATCATGTTAAAATTATCGTTGGTTTAATTTTTTAGAATTTTCCAGAAAGATAAATTTTTTAGAGAATAGTAAAAAATACTGGTTTTTATTAAATAAATTCCTTTTCATTCAAATAATTTAAAAGATAAATTGAATTTAAATAAGGTTTGAAATGTAATATTAGTTCATATATATATATATCAATGAATCCAATTTATTTCATTTGGATCTATTTGATATTTAATTTTGAATTGATATTTTTAATAACTAATGAAACATTTCTCCATGAAAAGCATATTTTTCATCATAACAACAGGGTGAATTTTTAATTAAATTTTGAAATTTTTTTCAATTGAATTTCTAAAAATATCTGCCATATTATGGATTCAGAATAATTTATATTATCTAATATGTCCAAATTAGTTTTTACCATAAATAATAGTAAAAATATTAAATATTAATTACAGCTCTTAATGAAAAAATGGGATTATCGGGAGGGTTAAACTAAAAAGATAAGTGGTAAAATTTCTTAATGAATTGCCTAATTCCTATTATATATACTTATGTCGACTTTATCACCTATTATTTTTTATAATGGAAAATTATTGATCCATTATGGATCTGAAAATTGTGGGTATGCATTTTTTTTAAATTAGAAGTGGGCCACTCACCTAAATTATAAAAAGGTCACACAAATACAGTCCTACTCACAATTAAAAAATATTTAGTTATCCAATACATATCCAAATGTATCATCTAATTCCCCCTAAAAACAATAGATACATTATTGATATCTTTAAACTATTTGAAAAGGTTTTAGGTTAACCCTAATGATTTAGTCTGAAGAAGATATAAATTTTTAAACTATGCATTTACTGGTTATTGATTACTATTACACTATAATATATTTTAAAAATATGAAAAAAATACTTCATATATAATTTTATTTTATTTTTTTAATTTAATAACATATTTCCATCTCCACATTCAACGAATGGTATAAGAAATCATCATTCGTGTGTATAGAGGACTACTACCTCACAAATCATTGTAGTTTGTTCTCCACAACCACCTATAAAGGGTGGATATAATGATGTATTTAACTTACTTATAAGATATTTATGAATTTATTATACTTTTTGAATTATTATATCCTATATACCTTCTTAAATTTTATTCTGTGGGGGATATGATAAAGACGCTTGTGTGTAAGACAAAATACCACATCGTGAAGCGATGTGATCCATTAATTTTTTTGCACATTATGTGGACGTCATTAAAGATAAAATTTATTAAAATATAAAATATCTATGACCTAATAATAATTTTTTAAATATAATATCACATCAATAATTTGACCTTTTAATCCATTAGAAAAGAATAATGTCTGTCATGCGTATCTATGGACTACCTCATCCATATAGCAATGTGAAATGTTTGCATTAAATTTTTACCTGGATGGTAATAAGGAAAGATTTTATTAATATAAATGACATATATATATAATAATTATTTATTTAATATTTTAATTAATATCTATTTTACTTTCTTTCCATTTGTTGATAAAAATGGAAACATCATTCATATGTACGTATGGTCAACCATCTCTATTAATGGTGTAATCAATTTTCTATATCTATCATTAATATAATTCACTAAATATATAACAAGGAATATATAATATATTTATATTTTGGATAAAATTATTTAAATGACGTAACACTGATAAAATTTATAGGACATAAATTAATTAACGAAAACACACATGGATAACCAAGAAATTATCACCTGAAATGGATGTTTTGAAAAACATTTCTAAATGTGTAAAAAAAATATTTATATCATCTATGGTTTAGTATATATGATTATTTTTATTAAATTTATGTATGTTGAATATATATTTATTATATAAGAGGTTCGGAAACATACGAAAAAATCCGAAAAAGTGGTAATGGTTTCTCATATCTCTTTCACTTTTGTGAGACATATGTAATAATCACCACTTATTCAACTATGTGGTGTATATAATTCCAATTTTGATAAGATATATCATTAATATATTTATATAAATTTAATAAAATGTTTTATATGAAGTTATTTATATCATGGGGATTCTGATTCATAGGTTTCTATTTTGTTAAGGGTTTACTTCACAAACTCCTCATTATTCGGGATTTTTTGAAATGACTCCATTGGAAGAATTATTAGATATTTATATAAAAAAATAAAAATATTTTTATTCATATGTTTATTTATGATAGTTTTCATGTAATGGTACAATGTTTCTACTTTTTGGTAAATAAAATGATTAATAAATGTTTTTAATAAAGTCTTGATATATTTCTCTCTTTGGTCGAAAATTATTTTTCATCAAAATCAAAAAAAAATTAATATTATTTTAAAAATTGATATTTTCATTTTCAAACTTATTTATTAAATAATTTTATAACAATTTTTTTCAATTAAAATTTATAACTGAATTTTTATTTATTATTTAAATTAAGGCTCATTTGATTTTACAGAATATGTGAAGGAATATTTTTTAACATGTACTACATAAAAGGAATTTTACACTATCCTGAACACTATATGTTTTAAAGATTAAATTATAAGTTTTAAAAGGATATTTTTTAATAAATTTGTTTTAAATTATTTTTGGAAAAGTTAGTTTTAAATTTTCTATCAAAGTAAAAAGGTTCTTTTAGTCAAAAATGATTTTATTGAACATGTTATGGGTTTTCATTTTATCAATTCCATAAAAATTATTTTAGTTATTACCCACTAGGGAAATGTTTTATTGTCATAATATTTATTTTTTATTAAGATGTCTTATGATCTGTTAGATTGGGTGTGTAAAATTTTATTACGATTCATCATATTTGATGGATGGTTTGTAATTATGTTTATTTATAGTATATTTATTATTTTTTTGTATGAGTATTTTTCAATAATAGTGTTTGTGTTGATTATGACTCAACCCTTTTATATGAGGAATAAATTGGACAAATTATGTGATCGTTGGTGGATAGAATTATATATCCTCTTGATGCATCATTAGGTCTAATGGGACAAATTTTTTTGGTATTTGGCTAAAGCCTTAACCATTTGTGTATGTTTTCTTAACATGAGGCCTTAACGATAAAAATTATAGCATGAGACATAGATTTTATATATAATATGTCCAAAATTATTCATCTAATTATTATGAATTCTAACATTTATATTCCATTTTATTATTCGATTAGTAATAATATTCATTGTTATGTTTAATTATCATGTTATTATTTATATGGTATTAGTTGATCATAATTTAGTCATGTAATATTTTGATATAGTTATTCATTAATAAGATTTTTTTTAAAATTATTTACCTTTCTGTATTAATTATTCCTTATTTATTTACTTCTTTAGTTGTTTGTATACCCTTAATGATCATTTAAAATCACCCCTTAATTACGATTTACATTATACTAGATACCATGAAATGTTTTATAGTTGATATGTTGTGATAAAATAAGGGTAATAATGTTGATATCAAATAAAATTATTTGTGTAATTTATTTTTTAAAATATAATTTTATTGTTAAGTATGTATCTTGCCTTCCAATACTCCTAAACAATTATGTTCTTTGGGTTGTGATTTATTATATCCAACCTAATGTAACAATGTATACACCGGACATTAGACTCAAGGGTTAGGGTCAATGCAGTTGGTTTTAAGGGAATTTTAGTAGAAACCATAAGAAGTAGATATAAGAAATCAAGGATTAGGGAACATAAACCCATGATAGGATTTGAGGATATGTATAGAAAATGAACCTAATGTTTTTTAATGAATAGATTTTTCAGATTTTGGATTAAATACATCCATATTGGGATACTAGAAGGGGATGTGGTTCAATAATAAATGTTACTAGGGTTAATAACATGGAAAAGGGAACATTAATCTTGACCCAATTGTCACCTGGTGAAAAAAATGAGCCTTACTACAAACATGGTCTGTCGCTCTCTAGGTATATACATGGGATATTTCACATTTTCTTTACACACCATTATAATTTATTTAAAATAATTTCATCTAGAAACACGCCGTTTTTATGATTATGATATTAGTTATTCATAAAATTTTCAATTTATGAAAAACATTTCACTATTTTTCAGATTATATATTATGTTTCAAAAAATTATGATCTAATCTATAAAATTAAATTTCTTATAAATAGTGCCTAAGAGTATGAGTGGGAGATGTATAAATTCAAGTACTCAATTTTGGGATTTCCCTCCTAAGAAATATAATCAATATAGGGAGATATATATATATATATAGAACTGATCTAATTATAACCATATTTGTGTATCAGAATTGGGTTTTGATTAATAACCATTCTATTTTTGGGTAGCCTGGTGATCAATCACCTAGTGTAATAATGTTAGAGAGAATCAGGCATAAAAAACTCAATCATTCAATTGGACTAAAAATAAACCTTTATATGAGAAATAGATATGTTCCATAGAGAATATATTCATTTCTATAATACATAGTTAATGGGATAATTTTTTCAATGTGGTTTATAACCTCTCAGGAGACAGTGATCAAAGTTGATCATTAATTCAAAATACAATAGATGGAAAAGAAATAAAAGACATGGAATGAAAGTATTTTTAGGTATCATTTTTATTAAAATATTTTACATGTGAAATGATAAAATATGGAATTACAACTCTCTAGTGATATACAGAATGAAAATGAAAATTTTCAAAATTATGAGGAAAACATCACAAGGTTAGAAAGGCACTCTGTAGACTATGCACGTAATCAAAGGAGAATTATTTCCCATTCAATTGATTAGTTTAAGATAGTCTTTAAAAGGAATATAGTCTTCCAAACACTCCTAATATATGAGGAAATAGTATAATATTCTATAAATATATATAAATAATTCTAATATTCTTATGGATTTGATGGGAAATAAGACAATAATGGGAAGACATGGAAAAAATATATAATATGAAGAAGAGAATTAATGGTTTTCCCACAAGTGATACCTATGGAAAAAATCCATTTGATAAATTTCTAAATGAAAAAAGTGTTTTCTTCATATGAATAGAAAAATGGCATCATAATCTAGAATTCAAGGGTAAGGGAGAATCCCTCCAAGAATAGTGCTTTATGTATAATGAGACAAGGCACTATTGCATATGAATTACCCAAGCGCCAAGGGAATATAACCTAGTTTAAATTGAGGGATCAAGGTTTGTATTATGATAATACTATAGCCTAAGTGGAATAACTAATTATTTTTTGTATTAAATAATAGTGTCATCTAATTATTATTATTAATTATATTCTAGTAATAAATATTCTGAATTATACACGGTTTGTATTGTTGTTATTTTTCATTATGTTTTTGAGAGAATCTGTTGAATTTTACTAAGGAAAAAAAGTGTTTCATTGGAATGTTGATCTTTTTAGATAACACATGATTACATGAATATAAAACTTAACAAGTACTTTACGAAGAGATAAAAATGAATAACTGAATTTCATGTATTCGTATTTGGTACTACAAATTGGTTAGTGATTTGATGGTTTCAATTATCTTTGATAATGTTTAATATATTCATGGATTTATGGAATATATTCAAAAACATGATGTTTTTTAGAAGCATTCATTTTTTAAATAATTGTTTATTGTGTAGAAGGTATTCAAATATTTTTAATGTGATAGTAATATCCACATCATATTGTCTCAAGAATAGAATGATGATTAACTGACCTTATAAATTTAGTCACAAATATTTTAGACGAGCCTTAAGGAAAAATATTTATGGCTTTGATTGAGTTCATTTGTTATTGTTTAATTTTTCTAACGATTTTCATTTAATTGAATAAAAGATAAATATCTTAATACTCTTTTATGGATCTTAAAATCTATTAAAAGTAAATTTTTATATTTAAAGGAAAAAATTCGATCTTCATTTATTGGAGTAGGATATGAAGTGAAAATTGATTGAAGCACAACCAATGGATAAAATTGTTCCTAGTAAATAGAAACAAATAAAATAATATATTTCCTCATATTTGTAGATGGTAAAATATTACTTCAACTCTAGGAATATTATCTCGAAATAATAATGTAATTCTAATTCAACAATTTTTTATAAACAGATGGAATTTTCATCCTCTACAGATTTATAGATTTTGGGTCATTATCTTTCTCCAGATCACCAAAATTCTTATTATAATTTATATAAAACAATATCTATAATTATTTACACTCTTCTTCCAGGTCCATATCTTCACATCACAACTATGTTGTCCTACATGGAATCCTAGTTAGGTAATTATTCTAAATGGACTTCATAATTCTTTTTCTCTCTTATCAATAAGATGTTATTTTAGCCCTTCTAATGGTGTGGGACTTTAGGAAATATATTTTTAATCTTAATACCATTGATTACATAGATGAATATTTAATTATGAAGATATAATCTATTTATGGGGGATAATGTGACACCCTTGTATTTTAATAGAGGAAAGTCATATTTGATTGCATATATGAAATGAAACACCAAAAATTTAAGATATTATGACACCATGAGACATTAAAATATATATAATTTAAAAAAAATTCAATATCTCTTATAGATGCAAAGCATGCAACACCGAGTTTGAATGAAACATGATACTCTAATAAAATATTATTATTTAAACATGGCCATTATAATGAAGTTGTAAAGTTATCGAGTATGAATAATTGAAAATAAATTATGAAAATTATATGGTTCAAAAATTTATAAAATAAATTCACTGGTTATCTATTTATTGTAAACAAAATGAGAACCACTCTAAAAAAATTGTTTTAAGAAAAACAATTGTTCTTCAAAAAGGTGCCTAGTCACGTTTTTCTCACATAAAATAAAATAAATTTTTTAAAAAATTATAAACATTATTTTTTTAAAAAACTTCATTTATGATATATAAAAGTAAAATTTAAATCTATGTTAATTTTTTAGATATTTTAAAAAATATAAATATTTATGTTAATGGTGAATAATAATACTTTTTAAATTTACCATTTAATTCAAAGAATTTACAGGATATATTTAATTTTAATATCGAATTAAATGGAAAATTTTTTCAATTATACAAATATGAATCTAATAAATATTATTTTAATATATTTTATATTAAATTTTGGTATAAAAATGTTATAATCATTTGGAACATTTCCCTCATAAACCCCTCTTTTTCATCATGTATGTGGGATTAATTTTAGATTACATTTTCCACATCAATTAATTGAATTTGGAAAAAATGGATTTCATATTTGGGATAATAATTATTTACATTGTATAATATGTTAAACATAATTTTTGGTCACAATGACTAGTCAAAAAATAAACAAAAATGTGTTTAAGGTTAAAAAGGGTTTAACATGGGCTAATAAAATGCAAGGGGTAAAACGATCTAGATAATTCTCCAAATCCAATTTTCAAGACATATATTTATGTTATAAAATATAAGGTTTGTTAATGGCCAAATTTTAATCCTTCAATAATTTAAAAAACGAGGGTACCCCTTTTTCATTCCAAATATTACAAGTGTGCCACTCACCTAAGTTATAAGTCGTTACCACATCACCTTTCGTCTTAAAACATATAAAACATTTTTATTAGCCTAATAACTTAAATAAATTCTACCTAGATTCCCTACTCATATCCTAGATATATTTTTTTGATAAAAAATACAATCTAAGAATGATTGTGGTTAAACCTGAAGAGGTTTTCCAAATAAAGGTTACATTTTTAACTATGTGTTTTTGATTTACTTCTTCTTCTGAATTCTAAAAAAAATTCAAATAATAATTAAATAATAACAAAAATATATCTAATTTAATTAGAAATTATTATTTAATTTAATAACATATATCCATATCCACTTCAATCAAATGGGATACGAAATCATCATCAGTGTATATGGTAGACTAACGCTTCACAAACCGATGTTTATTATTTTCCATCACAACCTTAAAATACTAGATATATTTACCATTGTAATATATTTAGACAAAATTTATGTAATTATTATACTTTTAGAGTAATTATATCATATATAAATTATTAATTTCACTTTTGGGGAGATACGATAGCATCATTCATGTGTTTGGAGAACTACCGCCTTACGAAGCGATATTATTCATTTCTCAATTATTATTTATATGGAATATAGTATGGTAAGATTCAATTAATATTATATATATATATATAAACAAAAGACAATTCTATAAATATAATGTCACATCAATATTTCTATCTTCTAATCTATTAGAAAACAATAGTGTTTCTCGTGCGTATGGTTGGATTACCGCCTCCATGTAGCGATCAGAAAGGTTCATAATTTTATTTTAACATGGATGGAAATGAGGATGAATTTTTTTAATAAAAATTATATATATAACAATAATAAATTTATTGATAATTAAAAGTTATTTTCCTTTCCTTTCATCCATCTAGAAAAAAGGAAATAGTGTTTATGCATACGTATGTCCCACTGTCTCAATGAATGGTGTAATCCATTTTCTATAACTAAAATTTATAGATTAATATAAATTAATATATGTTGAATAAATATTGTATTGTTATAATTTTTAAAATTATTGAAATTATGAAACCACAATTATGGAAGACATAAAAATATTTACGAACCAAAACATAATTGAAAAATGATTCAATTATCACATCAAACAGTTACTTTAAAAAAGAATTTTGAATATAACAGTGATGAGAGAATATTAGTAAATAATAAATGGTTTTAAGTATATGATCATATTTATTAAATTTATGTTTAATAAAACTATATTTAATCTATAATTTTTATGTGCTTATATAAATGAATTCAAATAAGAGGTAACCATTTCTTGTCTCACATTTAATTATGTGAGACATAAAAAAAATTACCACATATTCTTTTAGGTGGTGCATATACTAACCATTTATATATTTTATATCATGAATCAATTTAACTATAAGAAATTTAATATTTCTTTTTAATCATTTATATTTTATGGGGATTATGATTCAATCGTTAAGAAAGTAGTAACGATTTATTTCACAAAAAAACATTTATTTAGGATTATTTTTTTAAGTCTCTGTTGGGGTATATAATTCATATTTATATATTCAAATCAATATATTTTCTTCTCGTATGGTTATTCATGAAATTTTACATGTAATTTTCCGCTTTTTACACTTTTTAAAATAAATTTATAGATAATTATTTTAAGAAAATATGTCTTTATTTCTTTCTTTAGTAGAAAATAATCTTTCATCAAAATCCTTGTTTTCTAAAATATTTTCCAATAAAAATTCTTTCAAAACAATATTTAATTTAATTTTACCCCATTTCATCAATTTAAAATAAATGGAATGAAATATTCACATCATTTTCAAAGTATGTATTGTATAGTTTTTATCAAAAATGTGAAATGAATCTTTGTTTTAATGTGTAAGGAACGAATGGAATTTTCATCAATTATGAAAAAATTAGTTTTGAATATTATTTTACTATTTTTAGAAGGTTATATTAAATGAAATGTCTGTTAAAAATATTTTTTTATCTTTTATTTTTAAAAATATTTTCAATGTGAAAATGATATTTTATTCGAAAAAACCTTTAATGATATTTTTATCATATTTATATTTTTCAATGACAAAAACCATTTTATGTAATTTTAATCTAATGGGGATTTGTTGCATTAGTAATATACTTATTTTTTACTCTAATGGTTTATGAATATATTATCCAGGGACTAGTAATTTTCATACCATTAACCATATTACTCTGGATGGTCTATAATTTGGTTTATCAATTTTGGTTAGCATTAACGTTTAGTATTTTAATTTTTAAATAAAAATATTTTTGATGAATATATTCCTCACCTTTCATAGTAGGAATTATGTTGACCAATTACATGAGGTATAGGGCCTCTAATTACATACACCCTCACTGTATTAGTATGTCTCATGAGACAAATTATATTGGGTGTTTGGCTGAGGCTTTACCCCTTTATGTATATTTTCTTGGAAGGAGGCCTCAATTGTATGAAAACTTAACATGATTACTTGACAATATGTATTAGATATATGTCATTATTCATTACATAATTAATAATTGAGTCACTTGTATTCCATGTGATTATTTGATTAGTTGGAATATATGTGTATAACTTGCAAGATGATGTGATACTTTATTTGGAATTATTTAATCATAATTTATTCCTACCCAACTTTTTCTTTGGGTATTTATTAAATATAATTTGTTTCTATTATATACTATTACATTTTTATTATGCCTTATTTATTCATAACATACACTTTATGCGTGTCTTTTCTAAGCATCTAAGCTCACCCCTTTCATATGATTTATTTTTAACGAGATATCATGAACTATTTGTTAATTGATATATAGTGATACTATAAGGTGAATAATTTATATCTAATAAAAATATTGATGTAATTTATGTTATAAAATTTAATTTGAATTTTAATAATCTATCAGTTTTACCAAGAATAAAAAACTATTTACTCATTTGGAATGTGTTTTCTTATATTTAGTTATTATATAATTAAGTACATATTCACTTTTGGATACTAGGATCGGGGGTACTTCATCCTAGATAAATGAAACATAAGAAAAAATGATATAATATGATTGTAATTGTAAAAAAGGGAGAAATAAATTATCACATAAAAATAAAATATACTTACGGGTATGAGAACATGATATTAACACATGAAAACCATAAAAATAATATCATATATTTTTATCATGATCCATGTAACTTATCTTTTTAATTAATAATCCATAAAAAATAAATAAATCAAAAATCATGATCCATGAGGAAAAAATGATTTATGACATCAGTTTGTGGAAGAGACATAATCAAGGAAAATAAATTCCTTATTCTAAGTGCATGGAAAATTTTATAGTTGTGGATTTGGATGAATACCCTTTAACCATGTCTATAGTTAAGGTTCACTCCTAAGGCTGTCATAGTTGACAGAGTCCCTTATTGAACTAGGTTCACTCCCCATTCCATTCCTTTTTATCTCTTGGGATATCCACATTAACCTATAACATTTCCGGTCTATATAATTATACTCCCACACACTAAAAAATAAAAATAAATCTAAATTTTTCCATAATACCATAAATCATTCATTATATATCATAAGCACGGAAAATAAACTATATTACAAAAAAAACTATTATTTTATCATAGTATATCCCATTGAAAACTTTCAACCTTCATAAATATAAGATCATAATAAGAATATAACATATAGAGAAAAAATAAATGATGCAATAATTAAATCAAATCCGCATTAAATCAAAATTTTTGTCAAATTATGTTATCATATGTTAAAAATTCCATTAAAAATTCAAATGTAATATTCCATGAGGAAAATACTCTTCATTTTAAAATCACTTATATAAAATATAATATTTTCCAAAAATAACATGGTGAAAATATATATTAAAATAGAGCATACAATTATTATGTAATAATAAAATCATTGATCATACATGATGGTATGAAATTGTGTTTATGTCGTGTATTTATAACAAATATTCCTTTTAAACTATTTGTAAAAATTTAAAGTTAATTTGTATAAAAAGTTTCCAGAAATTCCCATTTAAAAAAATATAAAAAATTTAACTTGAGTAGAAATTAATTTAAAAATTAATACGGTGATATGACAAATATTTTGGAAATTATTTTTAGACAACATGGATATAGAAGATGAATTATTTTCCACATAAGAGAGAAATAATTTCCGTACTCTATAAATTTCTGGTATTGATATATTTATTCTGAAAATAGTGTAAAATTAAATTAAAAATTGTAATATTAAAATATAACTACATGAGAATAAAATACATTTTTTTAGTGAGAGGAATATTATAAATTTTCATTATTGTAAACTTAATCATAATCAATCTCAGTAAACAATGAGATCATAAGGTAAAACCCTTACTTATTTGGTAATCTATGTATCAACACATTATTAAACAGATAACATTTGGTGAAATTTTAAATCCAAATAATTTTTGTCAAATAATCAAAATATAAATTTATTATATATATATATATATAACTGAAAAAGGGAAACAAGTAGTGAATATGGAAAAATCTCACACAAATAAAAGTGGGAGGAGAAACTCTTACCTCATGCTTGACTTTGATCAAAAGTAATCAAACATTATATATAATAAATTTAAATCTATTAAAATTATAAAACATAATAATTTACTTACATATAATATCATATATGAACCATATATAAAAGTTTAACTCCTCTTTATTGAAATTCTAATATTAAAATCATCATTTATGGGTGTTAGTTGTTTCATTTTCATTGAATGTTATGGTTTGGTAGTTTTGATCATTGTACATTGTCCATGGTTCAATAATATAATACCATATAAATTATTTATATATCTATATATTTATTCATCAATAAAATATATAGATATAAAAATAAATTACACCATTCATTGAGATTGTAGGTCATATATATGCTAGAAATCTGTTTCATATTTCCAATGATAGAAAAAATGGAAGTTAAATAATAATTACCCATTATATTATAATTTTTATATCATATATATCAAATATTTTAATTAAATCTATCATTATATATCATCTATATAATTAAATAATTAAAAATAAATCACACTTCTTCTAGTAGGTGGTAGTCGATACTTATGCATGAGAGACATTATCTTTTCCTTCCAGAATGTAAGGCAAGAAAGAAGATATGATATTATAACAATAGAATTTAAATAATATAAAAGATATAATTATTAAACATTAAAACCATCCTAAAACTCTTCCATGAATGTTGGTGAAGAAAAATGAATTGTATCCTTATGTGGAGGTGGTCATCCACATATACACACATGATTGATCCAATCACTTCCCATTTGATGGGAATGGGAGTTAATAATAGCAACTACATAGTCACAAACAATTCCAAATACATTTAGGTTACATAATTTACAATATTATTAATAATATAATAAATTTATAAGATATATAATAATAAATAAATTGAAATGGTTTGGGTATGAAAATTACCTATTCTTTGGTATTCCTACATTTGATCCTTTATTTAAAGTCTATTGGAAAGGTTTTTTTCAATAAAATATCATCTAAGTAATGTATATAAAATTTTAAATGATAATTTATAAGGGTTTTTAATTCTAGGTATCTCAAGAAGATTTTAATTAAATTGATAAGGGGTATCATTTTATAAGTGAGGGGAGGCCACTCTTGGAATCACAAAAAGTATTAAATTGATGAAAATTAAATTTTTTATACTGAATTTGATTCAAATTGATATAATAAAAATAAAAAATCATGATGTGTCTAAATACACTCATCCAGTTAAATTTTGAGATGTTTTGTTAGTTGTTTCACCATTACATCATAGTTCTAACTCTTTGCTACCACTTTTGACAATTTCCACAATATCATTGTTTTTTATTCCTTAAATATCAAGAAATTTACAAAAATGGGAAAATTACACTATGAATTGAATATGGTTTATATAATCAACCATATCCCATTCACTTGTCTAAAAAAATTTCTTAAAATTTAAAATCATGTAATAAAATAATTTTTTATTACAAATTATCATTAATGTCATGTTTGAAAAATACATGATGTAATATAATATAATATTTTTATAAATAAATTAAAATGGTTAAACAAAATTCATGGATTAATATATAATTAATATATACTCTTAATAAATTCTACAAATAAAATTTTTACCATTTTATATTAAATTATATACCATATATTATGGTTTAACCCCATCATTGGACAATTTTAATCTTAAATGTGATAATGTTATTTTAATATTAAAGGTTTATAATTTTACATTTTAAATAATTATTTTATTATAAATTTCAAATTGTTGAAAATTTCAGCCATTTATCATCCAGATTGTAAAATTGAAAAAATTATTTTAAAATAATTTAATAAAATATATTTGAACTAAAATACAAATAATATCATTTCAAGAATTATTCACATTATTTGATATTGAAAAAAACATAATAATAATAGAATTTAAATAAAAAAACTTTTATAGATATCAATAATGATATATTTTTCTTAAAATAATTTGGTACTCCTTCACTCACCCAAAAATAATTACATTTAGAGTTTATAAATGCATTTACTTTTTTACAACATTCTTGAGGACTATGTCAACTTTACATAAGGATATAATGTTATTATTTCATCACTAAAATTTAAACATAAATTACCATGATAAAAAATATTTTATTTAAAATAAATTTTTATTACTAAAAATTATTAATTTTTATCAATGTCATAATATGTTACTGATATTAAGAGCATGAAAGTTACATTTTTCTTACCTTATCTATTACATTAATATTATAATGTTAAAAATAAAATAAAAACTAATAAATTGTAATGTTTTCAATTTTTTTATAATTATAGATTATATATAATCATCCAATGAAATATAGTTAATTTTTATTGTTAATTAGAAGCCTTATAACATTATTTTTAATCCTAATTAACCATATTAACTTTAACATTATATCAAAATTTTATAATGGCTACTATTAATAATGAGAAAACATTTAAGGGACCTGTTTGAAAAATATGGACCCAATGACTCTAAATATGGAATAAAATTTTCATTACAAATTTTTTAGAGTTTTAATAAATTAATTTATGTGAAAACATTTAAAACATAACAAAAAATAGTTTTTTCTATAAATATAGATTTTTATGAATAAAAATTTTTTTGTACCAAATATGATTTTTTTTCACTGAACATAATTTTATTATTAATAATATAATTGAATGTATTTGACTTTCAAATGATTTTAGATTATAATTTAATTTTTTATTGTTGGATGAAAAATATAGTTTTCAACAAAAATATGAATTTTTCACTATTCACAAGAACATCAACCCTTTATGAAAAATCCCAAAAATTTAATCAAGGATAATATTGATATGTTAATTTAAAAAAATGATATTATATTTATGAAATAAAATTTTTAAATGTATGATAAATTAATTTTAATATTCTATTAGAGAAATAAATAATAAAATTTTTAATGAAAATGTATTATTATTTATAAAATGACTTTACTAAAAATATAGATCTTAATTCCTATGAATTTATAAATAAATTTTTATTGATTATTTTTTATATATTTATATAAATTTCATAAATTTTTTAATTATATTCATACCTTCTAATTCAAATTCTATGTTATACATATTACAACGAAAAAATATTTCAGGGTTCATTTATATTGGTGTTGGATATTTTATATACAATATAATGTTGTTTTATTTTAAAATCTTGGTTTGATTCACTATCCATTCACCATGACCATGTGACATGTCATAGGGGGGGTTTGAAAACCATGAATTGTGTTCTAGAAACCATACAGGTTGGGACCTAAACAATTCTCTCATCCTCTACATGGTTTGGACAACTGTGTGGGTCACCCAAAAAGTTGTGCAAATTGAGTTTCACATTGAAAGTGGTTCTAAAATTGTGGGCCCATGGTTTGAAAACCCATATTTCTAAACCATTATTTTTATTAAAAGTGTAAATATTATGATCTTTCCCTCATGTTTTAATATCTATATCCTCTAATGTTCAACATTATTTCACTTTTAAATGCATATGGTGTAAACCAAACTCTCTTTCATCTCCTAGTGGCATATCTCCTTTTATTCTAGGGAGTTCAAATTGTAATATGTTTTGATTTTGTTATGATGGTAAGTCTATGAGGGAATATCCATTATTTTCCATGATGATTCGATACTTTTTCCGTCCTCTTATTCTATGTCACATTTTCCTATAATCCTAGGAGATACCTTCTTTTTTGTCATTTTTTATCTTTATTCAATGTTTGGGGTTGGATGAATTTTTTTCTATGATCATATAGTAGCTTTATTATAGGATATTTTCCATATCAATGATTTTTAAGGGTATGTGGTATTTTTTATTACACTATTTTGTTTTTAAATTAATTAGTTGTTTATGAATAACATATTAGGTTTTTAAATATTGTATTATTCCCTTCACATAGCTCATTAGGTCCTTTGAAGAATATTATTTCAATACTATATCCACCCAATGGTTGTTTCAATCACTAGAAAATTCTAAAAGGTTACGTAAATGATGGATTAGAGGGTTTATTAGTTTAAATAGACTAGAATTATTTCCTGGTTTGTTAGCATTACATAATAGGTTATTTGGAATTTATTTGAGAATTCAATTTTCTATGAATAGATAAGGTAATAAAAGTTAAATAGGTAAAATAAAATGCCCAAATTGTTAAACGGCATCACATAACATTTAACAGATGTGGTATAATAATAACAGATGAAATTTTTTAATTGGTATTTGGGTAAAAGTTTTTGTGTGTTTTAGACCATGATCAATAATTATTATTAGAATATAAAACCTTATTATTATAATGTGTTAAAAGTTAAATGATGATGAATCTTGTAAAATTTGAATAATTTTATGAGATATAATGTTGGGAAGATTCTCCTCATCTCTAAGCTGGTTACAAACTAACGTTTTGTTTATCACTAATGTTTATGGATAGTTTGGATGTTGAACTGATGCTCCAATTTACTTATAGTTTTTAATACGGTGTGGGTTCGCTGAATGATTCTCCTTAATACCTATGTTAAAATAAAGGATGAATACCTTTATTATTGATAATTTTTGTACCCCCTATGGTGTATGATTTAGAATTTCATGGTGGGTCCAATGTGGCTTGGTTGATTGTGGGGTCATGGAGGATCGTGATATCCGAATAGGATAATTAGGAATAGTTTATTTCAAAATCAAGTTTTAAATTTTTTAACTGTATAGTATTCATTGTAAATCTACACACACTATTATTTTAAATATATATTAATTTATTAAACATTGTTAGTTTCCTAATGATTTGTCCTCACACACTGATCTGGCCTTCAATGGTACTTGGGAAGATTTCACAGTTGTAGGTTTTTATAAGGGAAAAGTACCTATGATATAGAGTTTATTTGGAACATTGTAACGGTCATTGGTTAGGGGAATGTTCATAATATCAAAAACTGTTTTAGGTATTACTGGGGTGTCTTATTTTCCTTCAACACATGAAAATATTATTAAATGATGTGATTTATTTATTTGTTTTCTAGTAATTTTCTCAATTCTGGAAATATCTTAAGTGGTGTATAATTATTTTTCACTAACTGCCGTTATAATTAATTATTTCATAGACTACTGATTTACTCAGAAAAAAGGTTATAGTATCCGTATATTTCTCATTAAACCCTTTCAGCTATTCTACAACATACATTATATGGGAAGGAAAGACTGAGTTCATATAGAAAATAGGTTTAACTAATATTTAGAATGACCTGATCTAGGATATTATAAAGTTATATTAGAGAAGTAATTTTCTATTCCATTAATATGTAGTGAAATTATATAGGATACTAGTATGTGTTGGACCTTTTAAATGATCTTTTTTATGGGAGTAACTGACCCATGTGTGAGTGAAAACCCATGTTTTTAGTGGTCAGATTGTTGTTCTTCATGTTTTCTTTTTTATAATTGGATTTTATTTCTCCCAGGTGATTCGCATGTTATGTTATATTATTAAATTATAATATTTTACTGATGGGTTTTTATGGAATTATATCATGTATACATTCATAATTTTAGGCACTCAAGGACTTATGTGACATGCATCATATTACTCACATACGAGAAATCACATTGTGGTTTGTTTCATTTTAAATAAATATTATGTTATAGGAAATAAAATGAAATTCTTTATCTTTTACAGTATTAAATAAATGGTTCCTAATTGAATGGTTAAAACTTTTATAAATTTAAATTTATTATTTTAAATGGTAAAAATTGTGTCAAACCTAAAACATGAAACTCAAAATATTGTTTTACCCTCAGTTCTCTAATGTCCTATTAGTGGATGTATGACTCAATGTTTGATATTTGTAAACCCTTTTTGTGTAACTATGAAAATTATTTGTTATATGGACTAATATAAGAGTTTATAATTGTTGAGTTATGAATCAATAATTATGTCTTCTTGTAGGTTGATAGGTGGACATTGTTCTAAATGAGGCTCCTTTAATGGAACAAGATCCCCCTTTTGTTATTGGTAATCGGGTGAAAGAGTTGTTCTTAAATAATTTCGAACAATTTATTTAGTTTATAGAGAGATATATCTGGTGTTTTTTTTCAAGTATCTTTGACCTAATTAGATAGTAATACTCACATCATCCTCCATCATTTTCCAAGGATGGTAGACATGAGGTAGCTTACTTCTTCATTAACTATATCTATATGATTCTAGATCACATGGAGATTCCGACAAAGAAAATATTTAAATTTGAAAATAATATTCAGTGAGGGATAGAAAATAACATGTGGGATATATAGGTATATGATGAGAATCTTAACGGACTGGCTTAGAAGGAATTCTATGATACATTATTTTCAATGATTTTGTTTTTCTTTTGTATGAATTTGGAATATTTCTAGGAATATTTAAGGAGCTAGGAACTGAGATGGTGCAATATTCTGAGGCTAAATGAGGTTGGTATTGATATAATTTAAATACTGAATATATTATTTCAAGAACATGTATTTTTTTTAAATAATGATATAACTCTAAAATGATTTCATCGATTAGAAATTACATACCACATTTTTCTACAAAAGAAATGGTATACCCTAGGAACAACATAATGTTGTCAGTGTGGAATTATTTGTTTAGGGAGACCATTGGAGAGTATGTTTTGTGAATGAATTATTTCCTTTAATTAATTCATTTACTTGATGAACCTAATTCACCTTCTCTATTTATGTGTCAATATAGAAAACCCCTAGGGTAAGACACATAATCCTAGTATAGTATATATAAGGAGGAGAGTGATGTTGTTGATAGACCAAGAATGGTTTTCAATGAAAATTGGATCGAGAATAATTATGGTATGAATATAGAATGTTGTAGGATAATCACATTCATCTCTAGAAGTAACATTTTCCACCCTGATTGATCAAATATTATGGTAGTGTATTATTTCATTTTATCCCCATTTAAAGAATATATAAACTCAAATTAATCATTTTATAAATTAATTCACAAATCTACTTCTATTGGGTCATCAAACATTTAATTTCTCTTCCTAGATCTGTGAATTTGTGATCTATTCCTCAATAGTACTTACTGCTATTATAATCCGCCATTCTTGGATTTTGATAATGATTACCCAATGAACATGGCCTTTGTTTAATTCCATCATTGGGGATTATTCCTTTCTCCCACCATTCATATAATTCCACATCATTAATCAGTTAATTAGTGATTAAATGATATCTAGGAATACTAATTATAGCACAAATGATCATGTTCAAAAATTCATATTTTTTTTTGGAAAAGATTGAGGTGTGGATGTTATGATGGGAATATGATGATATGCTGGGTAATGGTGAATTAACTAGCCGAATATAGTGGATATATTAGGGTTTTGATGTAGATTTAAACTAATAAATCTGATTGATGAATCGTTTTTGTCACCATGACCCTGATATTGAGGCATTCAGTTCAATACTAATGGTGGATATTTTATTTAGACTCATGGCTCGAGCCCATAAAGCAACCTTCTTACATGATATAGTGCAATGTTTTTTTACCAGGTGTCTATTTTCTAAAATTAAAAATTCTTTCCAAACTATATTGTCCTAACAATCCCTATGGTGTGACCTATTTCAACATTAATGGACAATTTTGGAGAAATAATATGGTATTTGGTTTTATCCTGACACACTAACTACGAGCCTTTTCCATTCATCAATATTTTTCTAGAGTTTAATTTTTTCCTACGAGTAGCCAATATTATGTTATTTTCCACGTAGAACATGATGGAGTCCTTCATTTAGGATATTGAGTTATCAAATAATTTCTCTTGAATATGAGGCCTATTTTAGTGATTCTTGAATAAAATAATTGATCAACTGTGACCATTAAAGATTTTTTAGGGATAGAAGTCCCCTAGCACACTAGGTTAAGGGCCCCCCATATTATTTACATAGTTAGATGAACTCCCTAAAATAAACTGGTTGGGGGTCATTTATCAATATTTGTAGAACTTTTACATGTTCGATCTATGGAAGGGAGTGGGTCCTCCATGTGGGTTGTGGATCCCTTATTTGAAGAATTATGTAGCAAGAATCAGACCCCAACATATAGATTATGGTGAGGATTCATGAGAATATTGAATGGAGTTCTGTATCCATTGATAGTGGATCATAATGGAGAGTTTAGGGCCCCTCCACTCATATTCTCATATAGTTTCATGTGATGTTGGGCATCATATATGGTCCTTTAGAGCTCCAAGTTGACCTATTATTCAAAAATTATTTATGAAGATAGATATCCCCTTTCTCCCTCATTTGGACTTCTTATTTAAAATATCTAGGTTATGAATGATTTGGTTATTATTGTTATTGTCTCATATAATAATAAACAAAAAATTATGGTGATGAAACAACTATTATATCCTCATTATTCATTTTTGGTGATTTATTGGTGTCCTACTAAGTATTTTTATACACACAACTTTATGGTACATGACTACATGTATTGAATCATATGAAGATTACATACTGATTATCATTTAGTCTGGTGGACTTGGTTTTAGTGAAGCTAAGGAGTTCAAGGTGATGCTTACCGTGTTTGGTGGTCAGACTATATGATCAATAGTGATGCTCTCGCCCACAATATACTTTATAGTTGATGTCATTTTGGGTTTCCCTAGTATATTTCTATTTGGGAGTGTATTTTACCCTTTTATCATTTGTATTATACTATTGTACACTAATTTATATATTCCCAATAGGTTATTGCATGCATGTATTAACTCCATATGTTATAGTATTTTTATTATTTATATTTATATTGAATACAGATAGTTGTGTTTGTGATTAAATTTACAAATAATAAGGCCTCGCATTTTATATTAATCACCCATGATGCTTATCATAAATCCTTATCCTATTAATAGTGTGATTTGGATTGTTGTGACTTAGCCTTCCACTGGCCATGTAGACCCTCGTGGTTCGTGTTGTTACAGAGTGGTATTATATCAGTTGATTCCTTTGGATGGTTTGGGGGCTATCCCTTAATGATGATTGTTTGGGGATTATGGAAATAATGTCAAATTGTATAGAGTGTGTATTTTAGGATTCTAAAACCTGTGTTCATGTGGCGGATAACTAATATATTATCTAATACTATGAATACCATCTTGTGGACTCAAAATTTTCGGACATATATTTCATGGAAACCAATACTAGATGCATAATATATGATTGAGTATCTTGACATCTAACTCCATCTTTTGTTACATCCATATATAAGCTATTCGGCCATTGAACATCTTGATAACTTAAAATATGTCATTGTGATTATCGCTATCTTGGATTTAATGATAGTTTCACGATGATAAATAGTTGATAGTTTAGGTCACTTGTAAGGAATACATTCATGATATGTTTTATCGTGGAAGGCAGAGAATAGTGACTCCCCTATATATAAATGAAAATACCCACCTATGGAGGTTTAGGAAGATGATCATCAGCGTGTGGACTAGTGGATGGCTCTACTTAGAGATGATGATAGTGGGTGAATTATTTTCATGTTTCATGAGTTCTGTTGTTAGGGATAACTAAAGATACATAATAAACCAGACCCTCGGGTATTTGATAATTACTTCGAGATGGTTGTATATGTTTTCTTGGTAGTGAAGACCCTAACCGATTAAGAGGTCATGCTAGGCTACCGGTTTCTTTTATGGAGATGTTTTTGGCTCAAGTGGTATTAATTGTTGATGCACCCATGTTGTGGGTTCCCCATGGTTTTTAGTGAAAGAGATCTCATAGTCTCCATGGTGATCTAGACTCCCCCTATAAGTAATGATCAACAATTTCATGAGCCAATGTTGTGAAAGTCCATCTTTTATAGGACCCGTATTTATATTGATCAAGGTGACAACACATCTACTGTGTGATCCAGGTCATCAGTGGAAATTTATGTTGGTGATATTAAAATGGCTTCATGATCTCAAGGAAGAGTGTCACTTTCCCCTACAAAAAATCATTATTTTTACGTGATCTAAAACAATTAAAGTGAGTTAGTTATTCCCAAAGATGATATTGTAATGGTGTTACAAATGACTCATATAGACATTTATATATGGGGTTTTTTGGTTTTATGATGTAACATAATAGGCCCTGGTTATGGGGTAAATAAAAGTGAGGGTGAAATGAATTCAAAAAGTAGATCCTTTGGACCAATATAACACCTTGAAATTATAAAATAAGGACATTTTATTTGAAAGCATGTATTACTAGAAACACCAAGTTCTTAACGAGTATAACACAGTATGAATTTAAGATATATTTATCTTTAAAGAAAATTAACATCTTAAGTTTCAATCATTATACCTAACATTTAGTTTATATTGTTTCCAGCTCAATAAGACTTTTCTTCGATAGTTTTCGTTACATGCAAGACAGAGTTTCTCCAAAGGATATTATAATATATATATTATTATGTAATATAATGGTTATTACGAAGACGTTGGAATAGAATGTATTAATATAATGAAATAAATTATTAAAATATATAATTTACAAATTTTTATTACATATATATTTATTCATAATAAAATGATATCCAAATTAAAGAATAAATTATTTTTTAATAACCTTATTTTTATATAAAGATGATTAGTCATGGTTTACAAACGTAATATAAAATTTACTTTAAATACATTTATTAAATTTATATGATAAAATAAATATAATATTTGTAATTATAAAAAATAAATTATATTAGGTTAAATTATTTGTATTTTTCTATGAAGATCAATTTTATTATGAATACTAAAAAAATACATAATTTAAATTTAAAAAAGCCTTATTGTTTAAATATTTGTAATGTTAAAATATATTCTTAATGAGTTTTAAATTAAAACTAGATCATATATATATATATATATCAACTAATCCAACATAAATCATTGGAATCATTTTTATATTGAATTTATATATAAAAACATTTCAAACATTTGAACATTTTCTCATTAAAAATATAATTTCTTCTCATGTCCTTGGGATTTATTTTATATCAACTTTTTCCACCTCTTTGAATAGAATTTTGAAAAATGAATTAAATATTATTAAAAATAAAAATTTTAAATTTCTAAAAGGTTAAATGTAAATTTTGGGAAAAATTATTATTTCAAGAATCAAAAAATATTTACTATGTTTAGGGTAAAATATGATTTACCAGAGGATAAAATAAAAATATAAGGGTAAAATATAACTATACACTAGACTAAAAATTATTGGATTGAAATATTTCTAAATTAATAACTATATTTCTCAAAAATGGACTATTTTTCATAATTTTTTCAAGATAAAAACTTGAGATAAATAAATTATTTTCCTAAAAACCATGTGTGTCCTCTCCCCTTCTTATAAAAGGCAACCCTCACCCTTCTTATTCACACATTAAAATAACTTTTTTCATAAAATATATTCCCTAATAAAAACCCCACATCCTTACCCTAATTTTATAATCCTTATTTTGGGAATAAATAAATCCTTTTATGGTTTTAGTGCAACCTTATGGAGGATACCCATACAAGAGGTAATGATCATTAATATGATTCAAAAATTTATATCCTTATGAACCTAATACAATAAGTGTAATTATACCATTATAATATAATAAAATCTATATATTCCATATAATGCGATATTTTATAATAATTTTTTTCCCTATGGCCCCACACACTTCCACCAATTTTGTTATGAAATCACCATTCGTGTGTACTATGTATCACCATCTCACAAACCGATGTAATTAATTCTTCCATTAACACCTCTCAAGGATAAGATAAATTATGGAAATACTGTTTATATATTATATATATGATTATTGGGAAATTTTTATGCTTTCTAAAATATTATAACATATGTTAAATTAGCCCTTCCATTTTTTAGGAATATGATTACAGTGCCCATGTGTACGACAGACCACTGCCACACAATGTGATCTGATTAATTCATGCATTTTTTGGAATATCTTATGTATGAGATTAAAATAAATATGTTATATATAATACACACAAATAAATATAAATTATAGTATACATATATATCATTGAATTTTCATTCATTCAATGTGAAAAGTAAATTGAAACAATATTCATGTGTACATATGACCGGCCATCTCCATGAACGGTATATTTCATTTCCTAGCACTAAATAATATGGATTAATATAAATAAATTTATAGTAAATATATTTGATATTTATACCCTGATTATTATTCGGTATATGTTTGAACTAAATAATATACTTAAGAACCACAAAATTAATGACTAATAACAAATGGAAAAATAATAAATTATCACCTGAAACAACTAAAATAATGAAGTATAATTAACAAAAGATGATAAAATATCTTAAAAGTATCATATATTATATTATATATTATTATTATTCTATTATAAGTTATTATCATTCTTTAAACCATTATACATGATGTTAAATAACATTCGACTAAAAAAGTAGTGTAACGTATGAGGTTTCATCTCAATTTCATTTTATTGAGGCATATTGTAATGTTATGAATCAGATTTATTTTATTTTGTGTGTATTGTTCACATTTTTTATTAGTTATCATGAATAATTCATTCTTAAATTTATTTTATATATCAATTTTAATTATTTTATATAATGTGATATTAATTATATGTTACCAAGTGGTAAGTAATTTCTTAATTCAATATCTCTTTCATAGGGTTATATTAATTCCTCCTTATTGTAAATAGTATACAATTATATGAATAATGTGTTTTTAATATATAATTATTCTTTACACTTATTTTAATTGTAATTATAGTTTATACAGAAAATCTAATCATTGATTGATTCCCACATCAACATTATGATCTTAGTTAAGGTTGGCTTCACAATCACAATTTATTTGGGATTGTTAACAATATAATTTACAATAAATACAATTATTAGATTATTATTTATAAAGTCCTTACATTTTTTAATAAATTTGTTTTTCATGATCATTTTCATATAATTATACATTTTTTCAGTCATAGGTACTTAAATAATTTATAACAAAAAGTATGCAAATTGGATATCAATTCTCTCTTAAGTAAGAAATATGTTTTCTTTTAAAACCATGTTTTTTTAAAAGAATTAACATATTTATTTTTGACATTTAAAAATATGATCAATGGAATTTTCACCAAATATTTCACAAAAAATTTTCAAATTAATAGTTTTGTCTTTTTCAAAATAATTCCCTATAGAATTTTATTAAAAATAATGAAAGGAACCATCTTGTAATTTTCTAAAAAAGATGGATTTATAACATTTTAAAGGTGAAAAATTATTTTTCTTTCAATCTTGTATGGAAGGGGTGGATTTAGTATCATACTTTATGTTAACATTACCTATATATATTATAAGGATACTATTTTAAAGAAAATTATTACAAAATTTATTTTCAAAGAAAAAGGGTTTTAAAATTGTTTTTCCTAATTAAAAAATATTTTTTTCAACATGAATGTTATTAAGGATATTTTTAGGTTATTTATTTTCATCAATGACAAAAATACTATTATTATTACAACATCAAGTATATCATGTATTGATACTTTCCTTAGAATTCATTTGGATGGTTTGTGATCATTTTTATTAAGGAATGTATTGGCATTCACTTCCTTGATTCATTTTTTTAGTCATTAATTTTACCATGAAGTTTACACATTACATCGATCATTGGAAATTAAATTTAACCTAATTATACATATTATATATCATGGATATTATTATTATCCAAATTATATACCATTTATACATACAATGTTTACTTTTAGAGTTATTTTTTATCTTGGGAAATATTGATAAATGTGTATAATATACTCAATATGTATTTTTGATAATATAGATCATTGTGAATAAATTAGATAAATTATATAATATATGATGACATATTTTTAAATGAATTGAATGGTGGTTACTATTATTATATAACCCCACAGTGCATCAGTAGGTCTCATGACACGGATTCGATAAACTATCATTAAACATATTTTTACCTGTAGATTAAATCGTCTTGTGAATGGTATTAAAAGTTGTGGTATGGTGTTTCAGATACATGGTGTCAAATAATTAATAATTTCCCACATTAAAAATATATTTATTATTATCAATGAGCTAATCAATATGTCAATATCTATGCATTGATTTTATTATATGTTTATTTAAAATATGAATGTTCTTCAGTTATTTACATTGACATATTTCATATGCCTTATATAGTTCTAATAGTCACGTAATGATTAAAAGGAATGTGTTTTCAGTTAGTTACCATTGTATATTTATTATTATCCATGATATAATCACATTAATGTTATATATGTATGCATTTATTTCTTATTTTTTGATTACATGGCATGTGTGTTCAGTTATTCAATTTTCTATATTGATTATTCTTATGGATTCATAATAGCTTTTGATGTACTTAACTCTTACTTATAATTTCAGCTCACCCTCATTAGTTTTCCATTTCCCATGATTCTATAAAGATTACTATGATTTTTATGAAAGTATATGCTATTGTGAATAATTTTATTCTAAAAATTATAAAAAAAATATGTTGTACTTTTTTTAATCCAACGTAATGTAAGAATCAATTTGGAGTCTAGTTTACCAATACTAATTGAAATGACCCAGTTATTTAAATAATAATAAAATTTCATATCTATTAATATTTATGAATAGGATATTTTTTATACACTAAATGGGGTGATTTTTCTGATAGTGTATTCAACACGCAACAATTCGTTTCTTTAAAATCTTACATTGCACAGAACTTTGAGTTATAACGATGAATAATATAATATAATTATTATTTTAATTAGTTGTTAACGATAGATATTTTATAGGTATTAATGAATAAAAATAACTATAATATAATTATATTTGTTTGATAATTTTTTTAACATTTAACCAATAAATGTTTGAGGCATAAAATGAGAATATATCCAATTTTAAGTATAATAGAGTTTAATATTTTTAAAAGGACGGTTTAGCTCCTTGGGATGGAGAACCCTTTTTTAATATACATTTTTATCTTTTATTTTTTCTATTTAAAAAAATAAACTTATTATTTAGAAAAGGTCATAAAAATTTACCTGTGTTTAAATTTTGTACTTTATCTGTGGAAATTCTTATTTTTATAAATATGAAAAAATAATGTATTTTAATTCAAAACATTCTTTTCACCTAAATTAATTTTATGTTAAGATTGTCATTTTACGTTTTTTTAAAAAAATTAAATTGGATGATTTTTTGATAATTTAATAAAATTATTATCATTGGATTTAATTTCACATTTAAAATGCACATAAACACAAGTCAATATTTTGATACATTTTACTTCTTAAAAACCTTTTTTTGGGTTTTGAAAATGGGAATGAATTATATATATGTTTTTTCCAATTTTTTGTTGTGAGTTTTTAAAAATATATTCCTTATTTTGAATCATAAGATCATAACTTCTGGAAAATATACCTTTTATTTTTTGACATTATGAATAGTAACTTCAGAAATTATTTTTATTTACCATGGTTTGAGGGTAAATTTGGTAAATAAGGGAAACATAATATTATAATAATATTAAACTACCATAACACTTGTATTAAACCTATTTGATGATATATATCTGTCCATAATCATCTTTGGGTTGATTTTTAGAACACATTGAGCCACTTAGGTGTGATAATGATATGTGATAATAATTAATTTAATGTAAAGAGAAATATAACATAAAATTGTATCTTAATACTAAAACAATATTTAAACATTGTTATATAAGTTTTATCTTTGACTATAAGTTATCATTAAAGAGATAAACAGTTTAATACATCATGTTATTTTATTTATAATTTTGAGAAATTAAGTATATAAATTTAATTATGACACAATGATGATGTATGGATTTCTTCATTATTAAAGGATTCAAATAAATGATATCATAAATATTAAAATAAATATTATATGACATAATTAACATCATCAAAAAACTGTGTAGATGAATATGGAATTTTTGAATTTATTCAATGTTTTTGGTTCAATGGAACCATGTTGTTATTAATTTAAAAAAAATCAAGTACAGGTGTTGTACAATATTGGAATAATTCATATTTTAAAAATCAATCGTTTGTTAAATGATATTAAATTCTGAAAAATATAATATTAGTCAAAATGGTAATGATAATTCCAAATATTTCATAAAATATTTTTTTGGTTTTTTGACATGATATGGAAATTACAATAACTCACATTGTGTAAATAACATGATATCACTGTCTCATTAAAAAGGATAAAATATGTTTTAGGCAAACAATATAAGGATGAAAAATTTTAAAAACTTGAAAAATATTTATTTGATGATGTTTATTCAAAAAATTCGTATTAAGTTCGAATTAAATGAGTTTTGGAAAATTTGTAATCAAAATTAAATTTATAATAAATTAATATATCAAAACTTTCCGAAAGTCCCCCTCCTCTCTCATGTGAAATGCCACCACGTCTACCAACTTACTAACACATCTAAATATATTTGGCTTGTCCAACTTCAATTCAAATTATCTCCCAACATCCCCCCAATTCTCTTATAACTCTCTCCTTAGGCAGAAGGCATTTCAAGAAAGCCTTTGAGCTCTAATCAAAAGAAGTAACCTGGTTTAGAGGTAATGTCTTCTCTCTTATTCCATTCCTTTATTTTCCTTTTATACTCCCTATTCTACTATTATTATATGATTTCATAAAAATTACATTATCCTAAATATTATAGGTTGTTATTATGAGACATATTCTAACTACACTTACACACACCACAATCTAATGGATATGACCATACTCTTTCAGTGAACAATGAACTACTACCTCACGAAAGGATAATTTTTCAATTTTCTTCATCCACCTCTAATGGTGGCCATGATAATGGAAAATTTTTTATATTAGATACAAATTATATTTTATTTTATTTATTCCATGGTAAATTTTAATTACAATATATTTTTAAATAAGTTAATATCATTTGAGGAAGTGCAGACAAGAGCCTACTCAATGTGATATGACTCGTCGATGCCATACATGGAACATATAAACGATAGATTTATTAATCCCATGAGACATTAATAACATTAATATAATATTGGTATTATAATATACATTGATATCATTTAGTTTTTATTCCTTTATTATGAAAAATAAATGATAGTAGCATTCATGTGTACATACGGCTTATCATTACCTTGAACGATGCATTTAACTTATTATATTCAAATATTAAGGATTATTATTAATACATATATACTTGATATATATGATATTTAAATAACTAATATCATTTTGTATATGATGTAATTATGACCACATGGACAATTTACGTCCAAACAAGTTCATTTTGGACTAGAGTTCCAAATATCAAAAAAAAGACGGATATGAACATCAATAATTATGTAATTTTTATAAAATTATTATAAGATACATAAAATGAATAATTAATATGAAAAATATTTTGAAGAAATTAGAAATTGACCTAATTTTAATATTCAGGAAAATAATTAATGACCAAGACAAGTTAGACTCTAGGTATGGTACTTCTTGTCAATCTCATTCCATTGAGGCATATTATGATCTATATATGACCCTTTTTTATAATATATATAATAATCTCTGTGGACTTATAATTTCACTAAAAGGTAATATTTCTTCTATTAATCATCTTAATAAATGACAAAAATGAATGTTTTAACGTATACGGTGATGACCATTTCTCAACAGCCGTAATCGTTATTTGATATTTGGCTTCCTCTATTAGTCTTAAAGTATTTTAAAATGAAAAAATACCTGATTATTTTATTTGAATATCTTGGTATAGAAAATGTGTTTTTAAATGAAAATGTAATTTTTATATGGAAATATTTTTCATGTGGGAATTGAATAAGCTTTCAAAAATGTTTTTTTAGTAAACATTTTTTATTCAAAAAATGGTGCATGATAATTATATGATACTGGTTTTCCCAATATTTCTTATATGAATAGTTTAGCCCCATTATATATCACATGTGAGCCCGATATAGCTTATACGATTGTTGATTTCGACACAGCTTATATGATGGTTTGATCCCCATTATGTCTCAAAGGTGATCCCAATATAGCATTTACAAATAGTGGTCACCATTATAGATCTCCAATTTTGAAGTAGACCATTTGGTTGTACCAATAGTACGGTGTTTGAAAGGGTTTTATATAAATTATTATCTATGTCAGATAAAGGAGTTTTATTCATGTTATTGGTTTTACTATTTTTTATTGTGCAAAAAGTATGTGTGTTATTCATGTGAAAATTATTTGTTTCATCCAAATAAAGAACATTGAATGGGTTTTTATGTTTTAACTAGACTAATGGTTTTTTATTATTTTTATGTCCATTACAACGATTTTTGTGTTCATCCCACATTTTAAATTATTTCACAAGATTTATGGGAGAATAGTGTCAAAGATGGCAAAGAAGGCGCGTGCCAAGCAGAAAGCTTGGCGCCTCAATTAATAAAAAGAAAAGGTACAAAACATTACAGGGGGACATGTACATTCGTGTGCGGGTAGCACCCATCATGTCAGCGGCTACATGAGACGTGAAAAAGGAATGAGCAATGAATGACCACCGTGAGCAGCATTCTTCAATAGCCATCTTGGAGAGAGCATCAACCACCATATTGACTTCCCTGTATACATGAGAAATCCTGAGATTCAGGTTCTTGGATAGGCTAAGTCATTCAATCCACTGAGGAAGAAGCATCCATGGAACCTTTCTTGAGTTTTGGCGAAGCACCTCCACTGCAAGCATCGAGCCCGATTCGATCCATAGATACAACCACCCAAATTGAATTGCAAAACAAACAACCTTGATAATAGCCCAAAGCTCTGCCTCATAAGCACATCCATTCCCAATGTAGTGATAGAAAATACCCTTGACAAATCCTCGACAATTACGGAAGACCCCACCATAACCTAAAGGGCCTGGTGAGCCTGCCGCCGCACCATCAACATTAACATTGATCCATGACGGGATTTGTGGAATCCATCTAATGTACTTCATCAACATTGGTTTTTTGCACCTGCCAGGGACACCAAGGGTGCGGAGTGTAACAAGATCATTGAATCGGTTGTTCATCGTACCTGATTGGAGACTCCCAGCCAGTCGTACAGCACTATGCATGGAAATAATACCCTCATGCGCGGAGCATGATTTGTTCCGAAACATAGCAGAATTTCTTGCAGCCCATAGGAAAGAGACAATGGCTGCCGAAGGTGCAAGAAGGATGAATTATGGATCAATACCTTGGAGAAGATATTTTATATCCTGGGATGTCTACAACGACAAAAGGTAACTATTTCTGTATGTTTTTTTGAAGGTGAAGTTGATTGATGGTGGTCATTAGTTTAGAATAATAGAGAGAAAAATGATCTTGATGCCATGGAATGTGAATAATTTAAGGATATTTTCTTTTGAAAATATTTACCTAACGTTGTTCGGTAAAAAATAGAGAAAAAATTATTCTATTAAATAGAAAGGATGTTGATTTTTTTTCTTCATAAGAAGTGAACTTCCCAATATTGGCAAGGTATGATCCAGATTTTATTTGGGGCGTTGACAATAAAATTATTAGGTTTTACTTAGGATTGAAACTGGGGCTCAGAAGAGATTTGGCCTCTTGAGAATTTAAATGTTATAAAAAGTGGTTCATTGTGCTGGAAAATATAAAATGGTGTTTTCTAACACATACTCTCCACGAGATGATAATAGTAAGAAATGGTCAAGGTACCACGATATTGAGAAGCAACCATGTAAAAATTATAGAGGTAATCCCACAACTTTTTCCATGTGTGGTAAAATACATTTTGGGGAATGTATGTTTGGATCTGGAAAGTGTTACTAATGTGGTATGTTTGGTCAAAAGGTTCATGAATTCTAAGAAAAGGGTTCTGAATGGTCCAATAATGATATAATAAATAACAAGTCTATAGTAATATTCATTTTCTACAATCAGTTGTGACATTATGAAAATCAGTGTCTCAAGGTGATTATCTAGGGAGTAAATTAGTATGATTGGAAAAAATGGTTTGGGAAAATCTTTTGTTTCTACAACATTTAATTTTGGGACATCTGGTGAATTAATGGAAGCTCTTGAGAGATCTATATTTTTCGAAGGATAACCACATGTTCAATGTTTTAGACACACCTTATCTAGTTTAATGTGATGTGACAATAAGTTGTTAAGGACATTTCTGGAGGATGTTTTTTGTGGTTTTTTTATATATGTCTTTCTTGTGGAAGTATGCATGTAATTTTGGAACTAAATTTTATGATATTGATATTCTTTATGGTTTGTGTGATGTTTTATACTTATGTTTATTCTTATAGATGTACATCATATTATAGCAATTTTATGAGGATGAAATTTTTCTTACAAAAAAGAAATACATCAAGTAATTATGTTTCCATACGTTCTTAGTCACACTCATAATTAAATTCCTCAACATTATGAAAAATACCATAAAAATGATTTCCATTAATTTTTTTTAATTATAAATCAAATATCTTTTTACCCATTACAATTTTAAAGTTTTCTAGATGTTAACTTCCTCCTGATCATGTTTTCTATCACTCTCCATCAGAACATGTTGTTTAGTTTTTTCATCAATATCCATGCTTTTTGACATGGAATCCTATTATTTTATATCTTATTTGAACATTTAACTTCTCGTTATTTCATTTAAATTGATATTTTTATTGACCCTTTTTTCAATGTTGGATTTTCAATGACGTTTCTGAGACCAATTTCAAAAATGTGAGGACGCAACATCCAAAAGGGAGGGAATGATATAACGACCCAAATATTTAAAGAATCATAAGTTTTTATATCTATTAATAATTATGAATAATATATTATTTTTACATTATTTTTGACTCTTTTTCTGAAATAATATTCAACATGCATTAATGGGTTTCTATTAAATCTTATATTTCACAAAAAAACTAAGTTAAATTGAAAAATAATATAATTTTATTATTATTTTAAATGGTAGTTAACAACTAAATATTTTATTTTTGGGGAAAATATAACTCACTATAATATTATTATACATATTTGATAATTTTTTTAACATTTTTCCAATAAATATTATAGGCATAAAATGAGAATAAATGCAATTTAACCAAGAAATAATCTAACATTTTTAAAAGGTCATTTTACCTTCTTTTGATAGAGAAAATTTTTTAAATATATTTCATTTCACTTTTAGGTATTCTATTTGAAAAAATAAACTTCTTCTTTAGATGGGGGGCATCAAAATTTACCTTGGTTGATATTTTCTAATTTTTCTGATTAAATTCATATTTTAATGAATAGTAAAAAATACCGCATATTAATTCAAAACTTCTTTTCATCTAATTTTTTTAGATTATAAATTTAATTGGATTATTTTTTTTACCATTTAATCCTATTATGTTCATTTGAAGTAATTTCACATTTTAATTTCACATAAACACATGTCAATCTTTTAATACATTTTACTTCTTATAAACCTATTTTTTTTTGGTTTTGAGAACGGGAATTAATTTTATATATATTTCAAGCAGTTATATGTTTTGAATTTGAAAAATTATATCCATATTTGGAATCATAAGTTACAAATTATGGTAATAAGTACTTTTTAGTTTTGGTCATTATGAATAAAAACATTATTAATTATTTTTATTTACCATGGTTAATTGGAAAATCTGGTAAATAAGGGTAAAAAAAGAATATTGTAATAATATTAAACCACTCTAACACATTTCCTAATCCTATTTAATGAGATATTTTCCAACATGGGCATCATGGGGTATATTTTTGGCCCTCATTGAGCCACTTGGGTGTGATAATGACATGTAATAAAAATTAATTTAAAGTAAAGAGATATATAACGTAAACATATATATTCTTACTAAAAAAAAATTATATGGGGTTTTATAATTTATGACATAGACTACAAATATTAATTAGAAAAATAAATACTCTCCCTACATCATTACATTTTATTTACAATTTTTAGACATTAAATAAATAAATTTAATTATGACACACTAATGATGCAGTGATTTCTTCATTAATAAAGGATTCAAATAAATTATATTATTAATGTTAAAATAAATATTATATGACATAAATTATGTCATAAATGAATCCTATAGGTAAATATGAATTTTTAGAGTTGATTAAAGTTTTCCAATGTATCATGTTTTAATGAATTTTATTAAAAATTTCATGTATGAATAGTGTCCAAAATTGACATAATTCCAAACTTAAAAATACAATATTTTATAAATTAAATTAAATTTCAAAAAATATATGATTCTGACTATTGGTTAATATAAGTCAAAATCTGACATAAATGACTTTTTTATGCATCTTTTGACATGATATTTTAATTATATTAACCCACAATGTGTAAATAACATGATCTCAGTGTAATATTAAAAAGGGTAAAATAAGGGTTAAACAAAACACATAAGGATGAAAAAATATTCAAAACCTGTCTAAAAATTATTAGATGATGGGTTTTAAAACCAAATTCTTCTTATATATTAATTGAATGTGTCTTTGACAATTTTTAACCAAAATTGAATTAATAATAAATTAATATTTTAAGACATTTTTAAAGTGCCAGTCCTCCCTCTTATAAAAGGCCACCACCGCAACCCACATACTCACACTTCTAATGACCCTTCTATCTTATAAATTATTCACAAATAAGCTCCTAACACCCCTATCTTCCTCCGAGAATACTCACCATGTCAAGAAGAAAATTCTTGAAAGCCTTTTGGCTCAAATGAAAAAAAGTTACCCGATTTAGAGGTAATGTCTTCTCCAAAGTTACTTTACATTATTATCCTTCTCAACTCAATTTTGTATTCATATTTTATGATTACATAACAAATAAATTATACTAAATATTTTTGGATGTTTTTATTATAAGGATAATAACTACACTTACACACACCTCTATCTAATTGATATGAACAAATGGTTTTTATGGTCGACTAACTACTACCTCACAAAATGATGATTGTTCAATTTTCTCCTACCACCTCTCATTGTGGCCATAATGAATGCATTTTATTTATATTATATTTATATTATATTTTAATTTTCAATGTTCTTATGTAATATTTATTTAAAAAATACCTTTCTTCTTTCAAGAAAGTGTAAATATGATAATTTCACGTGAGGAAGTGCAGACTCCCGCCCCCACAAAGTGATATAAATCATTCCTTATTTACATGAAATGTATAGAGGGTGGAATTATTAATGATATGAGACATAAATGAAATAAATATAATACTATTATTATAATATGAATTTATATGATTTAGTTTTTATTCATTTAATATGAAAACGAAATGAATGAAGCGCTCATGGGTACGTACGGCCTACCATCCCCTTGAACGATGCATTTCATTTCATATATCCAAATATTATGGACTTTTATAAAAACATATTTACTATATATATAAGATATTTAAATGATGAATATCATTTTTTAGATGTTGGACTTATGACAACATGGATAATTACATCAAAACAAGTTCATTTTCAACTCGAGTACCGAATATCTAAAAAATGACCAACAATAACAAAAAAAATTTATGTAATTTTTATAACGTGATAATAAGTAATGTAAAATTATTAAAAAAATTAAAAAAGTTTTGAAGAAATTGTAAATTAACCTAATTTTATTTTTATGGAATAAAAAAAACTATTCTGGTTAGACTCAAGGTAAGGGAATTCATCTCAATCTCCTTTCATTGTGGAATATTTCCATTTTTATACGACCTTATTTTATACCATGTATAATAAACAACATTAAATTTTAATTTCATTCAAATGGAATATTATATCCATGAAAAATATTACTAAATGAAAAAACGGATCATTTTTAATGTATACGGTGAAAATGATTTCTCCACCGCCATAACTGTTATTTGATATTTTTATTCCTCTGTAAGACATAATGACTTTTAAAATGGAAATAAATACCTTATTCATTTATTTGGGTATCTTTTTATTGAAAATATATTAATAAATGAAAATGATATTTTTATATTTAAATTTATTTCTTATGGTATTATAATAAGCTTTCAAAAAGGGTTTTTATGATGAATATGTTTTATTTATACAATGTATCAAGAGCATTATATGTGACAGGTGAGCACGATATATCTTATATGATGGTTTCAGCCTCATTATAGCTCACAAGTGATCCCGATATAGCTTATACTAATGTTTGAGCCCCATTGTAGCTCACAACTTAGCCCGAAACAGCTTATACGAAGTCTTCAACCCCATTATAGCTCACAGGTGAGCCCGATAAAGCATATAGGAAGTGTGATCCCCATTATATATCTCTAATTTAGAATATTCCCAAATGTTTATTCCAATTGGAAGATGTCTAAAAGGTTTTTATATATCAGATTATCTAAGTTGCATAAAGGAGTTTTTTTCTTGTTACATATATTGATAGATCTCATTGAGACAATGTATGTTTGTTATTCATGTAAAAAAATTATTTCATCGGCTCAAAGAACATCATAAGGTTTGTTAAATTTTAAATAGACTATGTGTTTTTAATTATTTTATGCCCGTTACTGAGATTTCTGTGCTCATACCATATTTTAAATGTTTCCAAAGTATTTAAGGGATAAAATATTAAATGATGGAGCCAAATAAAATTTATGATGATTAAACATGATTAGAATACATGTTTCTTTTTAAAAGATTTTTTGTTATAGTAGAAATGAATTCTATTGTTAGTGACCGCATTTTATTTCTATGATTTTGTTATGTAATATTAATGGCGTAATTATCAAAATCACTAAACCTGAACAAAACCTCAATGTGAATTCATGACTCAACTCGAGATTATGTGATTTTTAAGTTCAGGGCCATATGCTACTAAACTATTTATTACATCATGTTTTGATTCATTTTATGTTATTCCAATTTAATAAAGTACAACAAAAGATATTGACTACATGGGTTAGGGTCAGTTTGGTTGTTATCATATGAATATTGGTAGAAATCTTGGGAAAACAATTATCTAAATATATTTTAGGGAACATAGCCCTATGATATAATTTTTGGATAATTATAAGATAACATCCTCAAATTTTTATAAGGGCGAGATTATGTGGTTTTTCATTTCAATAAATCACTATCTAGATACTACATGTTGATTTCCATCATTCAAGTATGTACCATTGGTTAATAACCCTGAAGTCACCATATTAAGATAGGATCAATCAATATACAGGTGCCCAACAACAAACCTTACTACAAAATTAGATTGACACTCCAAGGGGATATGCATAGGGTAATTCACATTCTCCTTATAAATCCTCATGATGGATTTGAATATATAATGACAATGAATGATATAGGTTAAACGATATTCCATAGAAGAACCAATTAGGAAATAAAACATATAATGTATTTCAGTATTTACGTTTATCAATTAAATTGTACAATTATTTTACCATTGGTATTTTTGATATAAGAGTCATTAAATATCTATGTGTATTTTGTGAGAAAATTACAGCAAACATATATTTTAATAGAAAATTTATTTAAAGAATAATTACTACAAATAATATCTATATAAGTTTTAAAGGTAATCATATCATTCAGGGTTAATATGATCCATAATGACATAGTAAAATAATATTATTAGACTTTGTAAAAATAATGTTGGGTTGATAACTGTAGTAATAAAATGTTTATTTAATTATTAATTTTATTTCAAGGATTCCATTCATAATTTTTTTAATTGTATAGGAATTTTTTTCATATGGTTTTATAAAATATACAACTTTTATCTTGTGTGAAAACATGTCACATATGACAATGCGTTAGAGCTCAAAGACATAAAAAAAAGTATGATAAAGGTTTCTCTAAAACCATTGGGCTACATGATGTATTAGTTAATAATTCATTTTATTTAGTTAAATTAATTAAAAAATTAAATATTAATGAAGAATCGATGGTGATACCATTGACATTTACAGATTAATGTATTATATTGAATTACATCTAAAAAACATATTGCAATTCAAAAATAGGCAAAGACAAATGGAAAATATTATCACAATTATATATATATATATATATATTATTTGTTAGAAGTAAATTTTAGTTATTTTATAATAAGACTTCATTTTTTGGATATTTATTTCTTATAGTAGCAGAAGAATTGGAAATTTATAAAGCAAAATTGTGGTATGAGATTGTTCTAATGAAATAAAAATGTATTATTTAAGTAAATTTCTTGTAGAGTAAAAAAAATTCCTCATATTTTGGAAAAGGATCTTAAAAATATGTCATCCTAATACAATCATATATGTTGAATCTGACATTATTTTAGACCATCAAATACTTATAATTTTGAAGAACCTATCATTATATTGGTCACAAAATTTCTTTTGATCAATGACATCAATCACTATATATAACTATACATGGTTTTCTCTTATGTCTATATATAAACATTCCACAAGTGTTCTCCAACCGGGAAACCTAGTTAGGCATTATTCTATATTACCTTTGTACTTCTCATTGTCTCTTTTTAAGAGGATTTTTAATCAACCATTCAAACAATGTGGGATTTAAATAACATTATTTTGAAATATCAAACCCCTGATTTTCGAGAACAAGATAAAACTTCTAGGAAATAATTTATTTAATCTCGGGAGAATGTAACACCAAAATGTTGTAAAATAATGACAATGTATTTGAAAGCATGTATGGTAGGAAACACCAAGAAAGTAAGGGAGTATAACACCCCAAGACCGTACGATATATATTTCTATTATATAAATTTATTAACTTGTATAGATTTCATTAAATGAAATCTATTTTTAACTTATGTTACATGAAATTATGACTTTCTTTGATTTCATGAATTATATTTAAGGTTATGTTTTACTAAACAAAAATATACTAGTAATATTATTATTTAATATAATTTTAATTACCTAGATATTGGAATGTATCATATGAATAGTAATAAATAAATTATGAAAATACATAGTTTAAATATTTTAATAATCTATTTATTGATTATTAATTAAATGAGATCCATTTAAATCAATAAATCAGGGAAATAATATTTTTATAAAAAAATGGATAAGTCATTATTTATGAAAATAATTTAAAATTTATATTTTTCAATTTTAGAATATTTATATGATAAAATAATATTAATTTTTTGAATTGTAATATTGAAATTATAATAGTGTGATGTTTTGATATTTTCATGAAATGTTTCATTTTTTAATGAATAGTGAAAATATTGGATTTTTATTTAAAATTTCCTTTACATTTAAATAATTTATAAGGTTAAATAAAAATATTAGTTGGTTTTAAATTAAAGAAATATAGAATTTTTTTAATTAATACCATTTAAGTCATTGGAATCATTTTATTATTTAATTTATATACATAAAACATTAAACATTGGAAAATTTTGGTTCAAAAATCCGCTTTCCCGTCACAACTTGAGGATTTATTTTAAATCAAACTTCATCACATAAGTGAATTGTATTTGTAAAAATGGATTCCATATTTGGAATCAGAATAATTTATAATTTCTTCTCCACCGCATATAAACTGCGACCCACTCTCCCATCAACATGACACCCTCAAACAAATTTTGTTCAGAAAATAACTAATAAAATAACATACTTAATTTCCTAAACTCATATTGGATGTATTATTTTGGAATAAATCAAAACATTCATGTTTTTATAGAAAACATATGAAGGATACCCAAATAAGAGGTAATGCAATTAAACATTCTTCCTTATTTAATTTCATTATCATCCTCTTTAAATTGTTATTAACAATTGTGGTGGAAAACATTATTATATTACATATAATATGTTGTCTTAATAAAAAATTTAAAACATACAACCACAAGAACTTCCTTCAAATGGGTTATGAAATCATCTTTCGTGTGTATGGATGACTTCTGCCTCACGAACTGATGTCCTTGTTTCTTCCATTACCACATATCAAGGTTGAGTATAATGATGTACATACAATTTATATATGATATTTATGATATTTATGATATTATTAATCTTGTTAAATTATTATATCACACATTCTTTTATCCATTCCATATTTTTGTAATATGATAATGTTGCTCAATTGTTTAGCGGTCTACGGCCTGGTGAATTGATGTATTTCATTTATGTTTTTAATTGAATTTATTAGGGATGGGTGTTATAAAGAATGATATATTTATGAAATAAAAATTATAATCTAATGATAATATAAAAATATATTATTTACTTTTTTTTCTATCAATTGGATAAGAAAACTGAATTTTTTTCAAGCATACGAACAACCTATCGTCTCCACAAACAGTGTATTTCATTTTTTCTAATTAAATATTATTTATTATTATAAACAAATATAAACTGAAAGTATAAAATATTTATGTGTTTATTATTATTAATCATAAATTTTTACTAAATAATATTTGTAGGATATTAAACATTCATGAAAACCAATGAATGGGAAAACCATGAATTTAAGACACGAAATGATGAAAATAATTGTAGATTATTTATGAACAGGTGGTAATATATCATAACAAGATCATATATGATATACTAAATATTATTATTGTTTTTTATATAATTTAAAAACACAATTTAAACCATTATACATGATGTCAAATGATGTTCCTTCTATAGGAAGTGTAATGTATGGGATTTCATCTCAATTTTATTTCATTGAGTCATATTATATTTTTATTTACCTACTAAATATTATCTGGTCTGAATACTACAAATTTTGACATGTAATATATTTAATACTTCATTATTCAAGGTATTATAATTTTTTATTCTAATTATTTCATTTATGAGGATTTTAATTTTATGTTACTAAGTGGTAAATAATTTCTTACTCAATTATTTTTATTACCTTATTTTTGTTAATATTATAATATTTTTTGTATAATGAATTTTTTATTATCATATATTATATCCCTAGTCATTTTATTTGGATATATATTTGATACACACAATTTAATCAATAATTGATTCCCACTTCATCGTGATCTTTCCTAGGGTTTACATCACAATCACTATTTACTCCAGATTATTTAGACTAGAATTTCAATTGATGTAACTTATTTCATAATTTTATAAAAAATCCTATAATTGTCATACACTATGGTTATTCATGCTAGTTTTTAATTAATTGAACAATTTTAAACACCTTTTATCAAAAAAAATTGAAAATGTTTTTATGAAAATATGGCTTCATTTTTCTCTTCCATTGGAAATATGTTTATTACAAAATAATAATTTATAAATATATAAACTAAAATGTTATTAGATATTTTAAACAAGATTTATCAATCACATTTTCACGCTCTATTTTAATTTTTTTCAAATTAATCATTATTCAATTTTCAAAATAATACACATTTGGATTTATAGAAAATTTGAATGGAAAATTCTTGTAGTTTTACTAACAAAGAACCTTTCATAAATTTTTACACTGTAAAAGGAATGTCCATTCTAACTTGAATATAATATATAGAATTATTAATATCATTTAGTTCAATCTTTATATTCGTGCTTATAAGGTTACCTTTCAGAATAATATTTTTTGAAAAGTAATTTTCATTGAAAAATAGTTGTCAAAATATATTCCAAAATAGAATATATATTCTATTAATGAATGTTTTTAAGGATATTATTATGTAATTTATGTTCCTCAATTAAAAAAATATCTTATTATTACGTCAATGGGTATATATTTTATTGATACAATCGTAATTATTCCTCAAGACACATTTTGATCATTTGGACCAAAGAAAGTATTTACATTCACATCCTTGATTAATTTTTGAACTTGTTAACATTCCATTCAAATATTCACATTATTGTGATAATTGGAAATCATGATTCCCCTAATTATCCATATTATTTATTATGGATATAATTATTTCCTAAACCATATACCATTTCCACCTATGTTGTTTTCTTTGAATGATATTTTTTTATATGTAGAAATATTGATAAATATGTATTCATTACTCAATATATAAATTTCATGATAAGGAACACTTCATATGAATTAAATCGATTAATTTATATATGAGAAATTCTATAGAACAAAATTTATAGGTTGGTTCATGCATTATATAACCCCTCAATACATCAGAAGGTATAAGGAGAAAAATTACATAAGATGTCATTAAGTGGGGTTTAACATATATATTAAACCATATAGTGAATGGTCATTATGGTAGTGGGGTCATGTGGTAGATACATGATGTACAATAATGAAGCATTTCCTTCATTCAGAATTTAGTTTTTATCATCAATGGAATATTTCTAATGAAAAATAAATTGATGAATTTCCTTCTTAGTCTATTGATTGAATAGAATGTGTTTTCTATTATTTAACATACACTATTTATTATCCCTTATATAGTTGTGATAGTGATGTATTGATTTAATGGAAAGTGTTTTCAATTGTCTATGGTATTTTAACATAGATATTTTTTATAGGTATAGTTCATTCTCAATTTATTGATTATAAGGAATGTGTGATCAGTTATTTACCTTTCCATATTGATTATGCTGATTGATTCATAATATCCCCAACATTAATGAACCCTTATATAGAATTTGATCTCACCCTAATGGTGATTCCTTTTCCCAAAATTCCACAAAGTGTGTTATAATTGATATAAAAGGATATACATTTGGCTATAATTTTATACTCTAAAAAAACATTAATTTTTAAATTATTGAATTAACATGTTATGTAATATTAAATTAGGTATCTAATTTACCAATACTACAAAACTATTTGGTCATTTGGGATGATAATTATTGACTTTCATTCCAATGTAATGAATTAAGGAACTAGCTATGGGCTACTGGTTTAGATGTCACCACACCTGAGGATTATGGTGTTATCATGGCATGACCTATGGATTTTCTGCTTTAGTTGTAGTTTTGGAATTCATTCACAAGCTACCATTATATAGATATAGACTCTGTATGAGGCCTATTTATTTCAGTAGATCCTTATTTCTCTACCCTTATGTTCTGAGACTCCTAGAAAGACTTTCAATGATCATTCACATATGGAAGAGTGACCTGAATCTGGGAGGAAAGAGTCCTTGTATGGAATCTTTCTCTTGTGGTGTAGATACCTTATTTGTTTTTCCTAAATATGTATTGGTTTTCTACCATCCATTCTCAGTTGGTTATTACCAATGAGTGTGGAAGTGATTCTGGATTTTGGGACTGAATTTCAATTCATAGTTAGAAGTGAAAAGTCATGTAGAGAAGGAAAAACACATTCATCGAAGGTTAAAACTGATAACTCATAAATTAGATAGTATTTTCATTAAATAAGTGGATGTTATGATCTTATAGCTTCCTACATTTGTGGAGGATTGTGATGAGGTATTTCTTAAGTATTTTTTAAATTTTCCTTCTTATATAAGTTAATTTTTCATTATGGATGTGAACCTAGGGATGTCTAAAAAATATCATTGACATATCGGATGTCCCTTTAGATTCATGAGAGTTAAAGGTGTAATTGGATGATCTATAAAGTGGGGATTCATAAGACCTAGTTTTTTCCATGGGAAGCCCAATGATTTTCACTTGGATTAAAATGTGGCCTTAAGGTTAGTTGTGGAATCAAGCCTCTGGAACTAGGTGAAATATTAAGAGGAGTATCCACCCCAAATAATTAATGACTTCATTGACTATGGAGTGGGATACGAGTTTCTTAGATTTTTAACTTGATTTGGGTTATCACAAAATTTTTATTTTAAAGGTGTTAATCTAATGTTTTATTAATAAAGATGATATATTTTATTTGTGTTTGTGGTGATACCCTTCAGCAAGTTGAATTCCCTTAAAGAGTTGAGGGGATTTTTAATGTGATCCTTATCACTTCATGGATCATTTCATAATAATCTCTTTTAATAAAATCATTAAATACTCAATATCTGATAAATAAAATACTAGACACTAGATGATAGTTCTAGCATTCCCTCTGAGTTCTATATTTATGTGTGGACCTTGAGGTATCAGTTTTGGACATAGGAGGATCACTTATAGAGTTATATCATCTTATACATGTGAGTGGAAGTGGACCTGAAAAATTTTGAGGCTGTGTTAGAGTAATAGCCACTATAGGGAATATATTTGGTTTTATATTCTCATAGATATGTTTTCTATCCATTTTTTTAGTGAGATAATGGAACAATAGACATCATTATAGTAATCGCTTGGAGGTGATAATGGTGCAACATATCTCCAGTAGATGGTTGGTGCACCTATAAATTATCAGAAATCCAGGGAGGAAAACGTAGGGGATATAAATTGTGATATAATTAATAACATGATAACCATTAAATATTTTCCCAGGGTATTGTATAAATGTGGGGAGTACATCATTATTATGACTATGAACAATTAGATTAGTTGTGCTTTGAAAAGGGCTTTTGATGAGGTTTCTTTTCTTTAAAAGTACATCTTATATATGCGATGATGTAACAACATCCATTGGCATCATTTTTTGAAGCCATTTCCATTATATAATATTACTATGATAAACTCTCATTGTATCACTCATCTACTGAGAAATAATATAAGATCATGGTTAAAATTTTGGGATCCCTATGCATGCAATTGAATATCCTTATTCATGAAATTCCATCTAAGATATTTTTAGACCATTATTATCACATAAAACCATGATTATAGAGAATATGTAAGAATATTTGAGACATAATTATTGTGGAATATTGAATATATATTCCAAATAGATGTATAGGTTTTGAATACAATTTAGATTCTATTTAACATAGATTGTGATTTCATGTCTATTTTTAACCATATTTTGGAGGATCATCTACAATTATTGGGGTCTAAGTATCACAAAAGTTACCACTCCACCATTAGTGTAGAACCATTTGAGTTCATGTAGGGGATAAATTTTATGCCCTTATTTTTTTTAAGAAATGAGTAGTTTAGTGCCTTTGGAAATAACATACATACATAAGTTCTACATTACAACATGAAAAAAATACAATGTAGAAATTCCATTGAAAACATCAATACCACCTTGGTTATCCCTAAAGCTCATTCATAATATAGATCCTCACATGTTAGGGAAAAAATATAATATAACAAATGGGTGAGTTCAGATGCTCACTGTGGGTAATAAATACAGCGGAAACTATCATAAACATAAACAAAAGTCACGATTAATAAATAATTACAAAATCCATTAAAAATTGAACTTAATATGAGAGGAATACGATCTGAATAAATAATTCCATAATAAAAAATTAAAATTGGTATTCAATTAGTTGACTAACCACATTAACTATGAATTATTGTATTCACATTTAGGGAATTTATAATGTGAGACATCATAACCATACTGTCTTGGCAACGCGCCAAGACCATAAATAACCATTCTGTTAGGGCCGCGTGCCAAGAGATAATTTTTCTCATCAGGCCATCTAATGCACTAAGTGATCATATAGGGACCCACACAACACATACTAAGTCCATTGAATTCCTCAAATGAACAGGGATGAACATAAACAATATACACATTCATATTGAAACTAACATATGAGATTTAAATAACTTTCCAAGAAAATTAAGCATAAACACTAACCATTCATAGTAAATTGGTTAATGGTCTTAAGATAGAACATATACTATAAAACTAATCATAAACCATTAAATTAAATACTTTAGATTATATAATAAAATATTAATCCAATAATATATAATAATCAACAAGAGTGTTGAAATATATGAAGATTCTCTTTTAAAATCATCGATTAATTCTCGAGATAAATACTACTCTACATTGAAAAGAAGAGTTATTTGGGAAAATTAATTCTAAAAACCCAGAAGTGAAGTTAGATATTATTTAGAAAATAAAATTATTGATTTAATAAATATAATATTTTTTAAAATAATTGTATTGTTACCTAGAAAATAGGTATTAATTGGAGAAATTATCATGAATCGTGCTTGTATTTTGGGACGAATTTTTGAAAGATCAGTTAAAAGATATAAATCACAATAAATGAAAGTATGATTCTAGTTTTTATAGAAATATAACATTCTAAAAGAATTTATTATGGTTACATTTGAATAAATAATAATTTTATTGAGGTATGTTGACAATATGTATAATCCAAATGGAAATGGAGGTTCCAGTAGAATACCCTTACCTTAGGTCTGAAGGTGTTCCTCACAAGATCTTAATGGCTAGAATAATAAAATTTAGGTTCATAAATTAATGATTCTAGAACCTCTTAAACATTTAATTTATTTATTATCGCATTATTAGGTTCATTCATGGCCCTTTGATGGGTGAAGAAAATCAATTCATTGTTTGGGAGCATTTTCTTCATTGGTTTTCATGATCGGTTTAATTATATTCATATACAGATAAACATGTAGAATGAAACGATTTTCTAGACTAGAAGATATATTTTTTAGTGAAAATCAATAAGATTACATTGTTATAAAATTAATTTGGATATTGGGATTAAAGATGAATCATAATATAATACTATAATGGAAGTTTTTTGGGTTAACTGGCGGTTTTTTATAACAAAAAACTCATTTTGATTTGAAAATTAATATCATGTGTAAAAACGAATTATAGAAGAACAAATAATTTATAAGGCGTAAATTATTTTCTGGTTAAACCACAAAAATAGTTTCATGAAATGAATTGATAATGGTAGTAGAAATTGAAAACATGTTTTCCTTGAATGTGATAAAATCAACACATCCTAGATGGTGATTTCATTTATATTATAAACGAAAGGGACATGAGAGATGATGAAAAATTATTATATTATCATTAAAACATTCCAGTACATGTATGGTATTGGAGTCAAAACAACATTTGGGTTAAATTAAATGAGTAAAGAAAAATAAAAGAAAGGAACATGAAATAAATGAAAGGAAATGATGAACTTACCTCTTGAAGTAATATTCTTCCAGAACCTTTTTATGGGAGAGGTTATGGTATATTTATGAGAAAAAGAGCTTCATAATGAGGGGTGGATAATGGTATTATATTGTAGATTAATTTAGACAATGAAAAAGTTTTTAGATGAGTAAAGAGAAGAGGAAGTGAGGGTGTTATAATAGAGGAGACTGATTTTTGAATATTTTATTCTTTATTTTATTATATTTCTCAAGATAAGAAATAGTGTTGATTCATGTGAAAACAACAGTAATAAGTTGATGTGAGATTGAACCAATGGAAATTTACATCATCCATGACTCAAGCATGATGCATAAATTCACTAAATTAGAATTTTTTTGTAAATTTTCAAGTTTCACTATTCACCAAAAATTCAGGTGTATCAAAAAAATCCCAAAAAACCACCTTAAAAATTCATCAATGTTAATATTTCAAATATAGACTCCATTTTTTCAATATAATATTATATATAATATATATTTAATTTTTAAATAAAAAAATTATTGACATGAAAAATTAGGATTTACTTTTAAAACTTTTTTTATAATACTTTACAAAATTAACTAAGGTCGTATTATATTATCCTAAAATTATAGGGCAAAAAAATATTTATTTAAGAATATATTTTATGAAAATGAATTTTATTTTAAATCAATTTTTTATTTTAAAATTATAAATAAATATTTATTACTAACACAAATACTAACAATTAATTATTGATTTCTAAAATACTTTGTTTCATTTATTATGTGTCTACACTTTATTTATACCATCATCAGTGTGGTTACTATTCATAAGGGTTATATTACTATTCATAAGGGAATGTTACTATTTATATGGGTAAAGTTACTATTCACAAAAAATTTCAGTCGGTCTTATCAGAATGTAAATATCTTTTTGAATGCAACTGTGTATGTCCATTTTCCAAAAATCAAATCCCAGAGGAGATTCACTGTTGATTACTCGCTGAGTTATAACAATGTGGTGTTTTTTAGACAGTCGTTGTTTCATGCCTTCAATAATATTATTTTTTTGAAAAAAATTTGGGTTTTACATTCTCCCCTCCTTAAAAACAAATTTCCGTGAAATTCATTAAATGTTACCATGTAAAATGATTTAGGAAGCTATTCATAATATGTTCCTCAGGCTCCCATGATTCCTCTTTGATTTTATGATTTTTCCAAATTACCTTTACCAATCAAGTTTTCCAGTTCCCTACCACATGTTTTTAGTGTCTAAAATCTGGATAGGCTCTTTCGAACTAATTTGGACATGTTCTAATTCCATTCCTTTAGATTTGAGAATATGAATTTGGTCTTGCATGTACTTCCTCTACAATAATACATGGAACACATTGTGTACATTAGACGAGCTAGGAAGTATAGCCTATAGATATGCAATATGTCTAATTCTCTCTAGTATTTTAAAAGGTCCAATGGACCTAGTTATCAATTTCCCATTCTTCCAAAATCTTATAATTCCCATCCATAGTGATACATTCAAAAAAATGTGATCACCCACATGAAATTCCAAATCCATGCTTCAAATATCGACATAGATATATTTTCTTCTTCGAGCTACTTTAAAATGGGTTTGAATATTCTTTACCTTTTTGGTGTTACCTCCAAAATCTAGAGTCCCACATACTACCTTTCCCTAAATTCATCCCATCATGTTCATGTACGTCATCTCTTTCCATAAAATTCTTTACATGGTTCCAATTGAATACTTTAATGGAAACTATTATTATAGAAAAACTCTACTAAAGGAAAATACTGGTCCCACTTAACTTGAATGTCAAGGGAGCATTATGTAAACATGTCTTCAAAGGTTTGGATCAACCTTTCTGATTTCATATCAGTTTGTGGGTGGTAAATAATACTCAAATGAAGTGCAATGTCCTTCTATTTATAATGACATTTCAATAATTTCTATGTAAATCATAGATCATAATCAGACATAATAGAGAGTGGTGCATTAGTATGTTTAAAAAATTCATTGATATAGATTTGTGTTGGGTGATCTAGTGGAAAATCCTTCCTCATGGAAAGGATGTGTGCAGATTTCATAAGTCTATCAACAATTAACCATATTGTAACATTCTTCCTTGGTGTATTGGGTAATCCAATGCCCTATCTATGGTAATGTCTTCCCATTTCCATGTAGGCATAGGTAGAGGATGCATGAATTATGACAACCCTGCTTTTTATTACAACTTAAACATGATTTATTACATAAAACATCACTTGATAAAACAAAGAAGATCAAGATGATTAGTGACTTTGTGGCATAGGATCATTACATAAAAACTTGAAACATGAAATACAACATCATTATTGAAAACTTCCTTTACAAGACCACTACATTCCCTCGTACTTAGCATTGCATGGGATAACCTTGGGACATTCATAAGAAAAGGGTGAGCTATAAATCCCAGTAAGGGAGTACACATGGAATAACATGAGGAGTAAAATACATGTTAGGAAATAGGCATGTCAATAGATAATAACATAAACATGATCATAAAGTCATGATAAAGCATGATAATCATAACATTGAAATCTGGAAACAACACTTAACATTGAATTTGCATGAGCCAAGGCTCATTGGACATGGAGCATGAGTAAACCTTCATTGCACATGAAGCACGAGTAAACCCTCATTTCACTTGAATTATAATGAGTCAACACTAATTTCATATGACGTATCATGATACTATACTTTACCCAATGCATTGGAGCGCTATAAGGGCGCACCCTTCATAAACATTTCATATCATGCATAAGTGTGCCACATGGATCATAAAACATAGATTCATAAAACTTAATCATTTATTCCATGATAAAGGAATGTGGAATTCATAAATTAAACTTTAAAATCAATATGAAAATGTGCATAAAGGTGAATACCCTTTATGGAGAAATGTGAATGGTATTCACTACATAATGACATTGGCTTTGAAAATCGGTGTGATTTCGGCAGCGTAACGGCGTGACATAAGAAATCATAAAAAAGGTTGATGAGAGAGAAAGGGGTTCCTCATAATATTGACATGTAATGTACAGTAAGGAGGTCATAGAGATACATGTCCCAACAATTGTAATGGAATTTAGATTCATGATACAAATGTATATCTTGAATGTAAAAGAGGAGAGAGAAGTTCCTTTCGGAATTTTGGCATAGTAACGGGTGTACATGGGAGGAATTTAATGAGAGAGAAAGGGGTCTCCCATAATTCAAACAATAAGAGGGTAGTATGGGGGAGGTGTGAAACGATACCCCAACATTCATAGTTGAAATTAAAAGGGAAATATAATTTAATGAAAATTGATAAAAATGAGAAAGGGAGAAAAAACCCTTACTTGGAAGTGTGCATCCAAAGGCTAGAGAGAGGCTTGTGAGGGGCTTCTTGGGAGCTTGGGGAACCTTGGGAGGATTCTAGAGAGAGTAGGTCATAGTTTGGACGAACTCCAATTGATTTTAGTGAGGATGAAATTGGATCTTGGGTGGGTTTATATAGGAAAGGTGAGGGAATTCTTTATTATTTAGGTTTGGGTCCCCTTACATTAAATTAATCCAAACCACAAACCATCTCATGGTTTTTTCCCATGGTTTTTGGAAAAGGTAAGAGTAAAATAATATTTTATAAGGTTCAAGTCCGAACTTCTTAAAATAATAAGGTTTCTTATGTGGACATGAGTCACACTCCTGTGAAAATTAATTTAAAAAGCCAAAGTGTTGAATATGTCTTGAGGGGACCATTACTGCTTTGAAAAGTAAGTCAAACAAACCCAGAATCACATTATTTTAATGATAAAACATATAATAGACTAAAATAAGGATTATGATATTTTATTACATCACTATTGGGTCATTATGATGTCATAAAACACATTATATATTTAAAAGGTATTTAATTTTTACCCAAAAATTTGACTCTCAGAAAATTATGAAAAATTCACCGTTGAATAATTTCGATGTCCTGATTCTATAAATGACATTTATTTTAAATAAAAATAAATTATAAATATTTTAATTTTCAATTTTAAAATAAAAACCAACATTTATAAAAAATTCACGGTTTTTGACAGAAATGGATTTCAAAACTTAATAAAAATTTTACTTGCATTCATAAAATTATAAGATCATTTATATTTAATAAAAATTAATATAATAATATTATTTTTATTTTATTAAATTATTATTTAATTCAAAAATCTCTTAATTTAATAAAATATATTTCTTAATTAAATAATAACTAAAAACACCATTTGTACTTTAAAAACTATTTACAATGTAGCAAAAATGACTAGAAATTATATTCATTATTATATACAAAAAAACAATGTACATGAACATAGTACTACTTATTTGTTACATAACCCCTTAAAACAGCCGCATAAGACCTAAGGGTAAGGTGTGCGATGGTGACAGACTCTTGGGGTGGCTCGGATAACATCTCTTGAGTGGTAATTTCAATCAACTTACACTTTTCCCGTAGACGGTCATGTTTGAGCTTGACATGATGAAGCTCAGCTTGGTCTTGGTCAAGGGAGAAGCCCAAGGATGCCACATCTTTTCTGAGCTCCGAAAATTGGGCTTCATTTGGAGCTATTCTAATGGATGAGGCCATCGCTTCTTTTGCCTGAGTAAATTTGATTTGTTAAGGTCCTATATTTATACTAATCATGTGGTCATTCTTAAACAGATATATTAACAACGGTCAAAATTCTTAACATAAAACCAATGAAGTTGACATCTTATAATAACATTTTTCATAAAGAGACATTTAACTGGATCAAGATGGATTTTCCATTAATGAAACTTTGTGTCGTTACAATATTCTCCCCTTAAGACATTTCTCCCTCAAAATTTTCCTTTTCCCACAATAAAACAAATCTAGGTAACTCAACATCATCATATCCTCCGACTCCCAAGTTGCTTCTTCAAACCTGTGGTTTCTCTACAACACCTTGACGAGGGGCATTGTTTTATTTTGTAGAACTTTTTCTCTACGATCTAAGATCTTCACTGGTTTCTCCTCATAAGAAAGATCATCTTCCAATTGTACCACCTCGGAAGAGAGTACTTGTGAATGATCCAGTATGTACTTCTTTTAGAGGGATACATGAAATACATCATGCAGCTTGGCCATAGTATGTTGAAGTTCTAGTCGATAGGCCACTTCCCCAACACGATCAAGAATCTCGAAGGGGCCGATGTACCTTGGATATAAATTCCCTTTTTTCCAAACCTCATGACCTTCTTCCACGGAGATAAGCGTAAAACACCATGTCTCAAACTTTAAACTCAAGGTATCGTCGATGATTATATACATAACTCTTCTGTAGACTGTGGATTGCCTTGATATTCTACTGAATGGTTTTCACCATCTCCACCATTTCCTCGACCATTTCTGGTCCAAGCAGCTTACGTTCACCGACCTCATCCCAACATGCCGATGTTCAGCACCTTTTCCCATAAAGGGCTTCATATGGTGCCATTTGGATGATCTAGTGGAAATTTTTATTATAATAGAACTCAACCCGATGAATATGTTGATCTCATCCTCATTTAAAGTCCATTGAGCACGTTCTCAACATATCCTCAAGTGTTTGGATAGTCCGCTCAGATTGGCCATCTGTTTGAGGATGATAGGCTGTACTGAAGTTCAGTTCAGTATTCAGAGCATGTTGAAGACTCTTCCAAAACATAGAGGTCAATCTTGGATCTCGGTTAGACACAATAGATAGTGGTACTCCATGCAACCTTACCTCTTCCCTGATATATATCCATTCCAGTTGATCCAATGAGAAATCCTCCCAAATAGAAATGAAGTGTGTAGTCTTTATAAGACGATCCACAACAACCCAGATTGCATTGTTACCTTTGGATGTCCTTGGAAGTCCGGTGACAAAGTCCATGGTGATGTTTTCCCATTTCCATTCTGGTATGGGAAATTATTGCATCATCCCCTTAGACTTCTTCCTCTCTGCCTTCACTTGCTGACACACCAGGAACTTTGATGTATATTCGGTGATCTCCTTCTTCATATTATCCCACCAAAAGTTTTCTCGGAGATCTCGATACATATTTGTGCTCCCTAGGTGAATAGAGAAATTTGAACTGTGTGCATCATTTAAGAGATCCTTCTTCAGCTATGGACTTGATGGAAGACATAGTATTTTCCCAAGCCACACAGTTCCTTCTTCATTAACATTAAACTCCAAGTATTTTCCCTTTTTGATAGCTTCCACTTTTTCTTGATTTCCCACATCATCCTTTTAAGCATCCTTTAACCTTTCCAAATTGGATGGTTGAGCAATCATTTCTGAAAGTATTGATGATGTTCCCTTCTTTATGATTCCCGCATCCATCTTCATCAAGTCTAAGAAGATTGGATCCTTCTCAATTCTCATCATTGATAGAATCGCTGGATCCTTTCTACTTAGGGCATCTACCACCTTGTTCTCTTTCCCAGGGTGGTAATGTATTGAATAGTAATAATCCTTGAGGAGATATATACATCTTCTCTGGCGCATATTAATATCTTTCAATGTGAATATATATTTAAGACTGTTGTGGTCAGTATATATCTCACATTTCTCTCCATAGAGATAATTCCGCCAGATTTTCAAGGAAAAGATCGCCGCTGCCAACTCCAGATCATGTGTTGGATAGTTTTACTCATTGATTTTCAACTGCCTTGAGGCATAGGATATCACTTTATCATTTTGCATCAGCACACATCCTAAGCCCTTCTTCGAAGCATCATTGAATACCACAAAAATCTCCTCACTTGTGGGTAAAGTGAGAATGGGTGCAGTGATAAGCCTCTGTTTCAAATCCTTGAATCTTTCTTCACATTCATCACTCCAAGCAAACTTTACACCCTTTCGAGTTAACTTGGTAAGAGGGTTGGACCATCGTGAGAAATTTCTCACTAATCGGCGATAATATCCAGCTAACCCCAAGAAGCTACGGATATCAGTTACATATGATGGCCTCAGCTATCCCTCAATTGAATCTATTTTGGAGGGATCTATATATATCCTATTTCTTGTGATGATATGGCCCATGAATGAGACCTCCTTCAACTAGAACTCACACTTGTTGTACGTTGAATTGAGCTTCTCCTTGCGCAAAGTCTCCAGTACAGTTCTTAAATTCTCCTCATGAACCTCCGTGGTTTAGGAGTATATTAGAATATCATCTATAAAGACTATCACAAATTTGTCAAGGTAATCTCTAAAGAATCTACTCATCAAGTCCATGAATATTTCTGGAGCATTGGTGAGTCCGAAAGGCATTACTATGAACTCATAGTGCCCGTACCTTGTATGAAAAGCAGTCTTGGGGATATATTCGTTCTTCACCATTACTTGATAATATCCCGACCGCAAGTCCACATTGGAGAAGTATTGTGATCCACACCACTGATCAAACAAGACATCAATTCGTGGGAGAGGATACTTGTTCTTTATCGTGATTTTGTTAAGTTCATGATAATCGATGCAAAGCATCATTGACCCATCCTTCTTCTTGATGAAGAGGACTGGTGCACCCCATGGTGAAGTACATGGGCATATAAACCCTTTATCCAGATTCTCCTGTAGTTGTTTCTTCAGCTCTTCAAGCTCAACAAAAACCATTCTATATGGAGTCTTGGAAATTTGTAACTCCCTTGGTATAAGTTCAATTGAGAACTCAAAATCTCTTCTAGGAGGAAGACCAGACAGTTCCTCGGGAAACACTTCCGCGAATTCCCTCACAATATGAATTTCTTCAAGGATGGTTTCTTCCGTAGACTCAATCATTTGAGCCAGATAGGCGTGATCATAGGGCAGTAATATCCATGCTTGAAATGATGGAGCTAAAGGAGATTCATCATCCTCCTGACACTTGTAATGAATCGGTGGTCGATTCTCCATATGGAGTGTGATTTCCCTCTCCCGACAATTTATGTTGGATCTATATAAGGAAAGCCAATACATGCCAACAATTGCATCAAATTCCACCAGAGGGAGTATGACGAGGTTCGCCCGGAAATTCAATCCACAGATTATAATAGGGTAGGACTTATAATCATGGGATGCAATGATTTCCCCATTTTCCATACTCGCCGATATCTTTACATCCATGATTTGTGGTGGTTCTGGGATTGTTCTACTAAACTTTAGAGATATAAAAGAATACGTAGAACCTGAATCAAAAAGTACGTTCTCTATTCCTGAATGAATAACTAGCGTACCTGTTACCACTTCGTTGTCGGGGTTCACCTCGGCAGAAGTGATGGCAAAAGATCTTCCTTGCTGTCTTGGAGGTGGTTGGTTGCCTCCGATAACCATTAGATTAGGGCACTGATTTGAAAAATGACCCGGTTCTTTGCATTTATAGCATTGAACAACGTGTTTATGTTCGAACAGAGCGTTCCTCTCCTCTGTCGCAGCCGCGAGTCCTTCTTGCCGACAGTTAACAGCTAGTTGCCCTTCTCTTCCACACCTGAAGCATTTTCTCACCCCCTTAAGGCAATTTCCAGGGTGCTTCTTTCCACACTTTTGGCAAGTGGGGTGCTAAACATCTTAGCGCCGTTGGATTTATCCATCGGCCCACCAGCATTGAATTCTACCTTACACTTCTTATCCCCATGATACCCCTATTATTCTATGATCTCCATTTCGACCTTGAGGGCGCATCGGACAATTTCCTCATAACTGTCGAAGTCATAGATCGCTAATGCTTTCCGCAAGCTAGGCTTCATCCCACCAAAGAAGCAGCCAACCATGCATTCGGGAGTAACGACAAAGCCGAAAGCATATCGTGCAAGCCTTGTAATGTTTTCCTCGTATGGTCCAACATATTTCTCATCTTTTTTCTTGAGGGAAAGGATGTCCCTTTCCATCTTAAGCCGGAGGGTGCACAAAAAATATTTATCGCAAAACATCTTCTGGAATTCCTTTCATTCCAAAACCTTGATCTCCTCCTTAGGTTTCGTATTTTTGATCAACGTCCACCATCGATCAACATCACCCTCCATACGATAAGCAGCCAGGAGAACCTTCTCTTGTTCATAACATTGGAGGATGGAGAAGAACTTTTCGATGGAGTTGATCAATTGTTCAGTGGTCGTGGGATCAGATGATCCACTAAAAGTAGGAGGCCTGTGTCTTATGAATCTCTCGATAGGGACTTGTTCTTTCTTGGGGGGGGGGGGGACGAACGTTCCTCTTGACCCATGTTTCTATTCAAAACATGACTTATATGAGAGTGAATCAAGACAAAGTTCATGATTCTCTCTCCCATTGGATTTGGCATCTCATTAGTATAGTCATCACACTGATCTTCACAACGGTTGTTAGCCCGAGTCCTCCTATAACCGGCCATTGGCTGGAATAAGTGGAAAGTTAGGTGTAACACATAAAGGGTAATCCAAAGACAAAAGTTTATGACTCAAAAATAAACTTTTATTTCCATAAATCTTGAGTCTATAGGCTTCAATCTAGGCTTTTCATGATCTACTTTCTAACATATATTCTTAGGGGCATTTTTTCATACTAAGATTGTGAATTTATCAAAAAATATCCCCCGGGAGTGTCGTAACCATGAGTGCAGCAAGGCCCGTTGTCGTGCACCAGTTCCCATTCAAGTCTAGCTCAATGTGGTGTTTTTGGGTTTTACCCCCAGGATACATCTGTGCCAGAGCCGCCTCTACGTGCTTGTATCCAGACAGGGATGTATTTGTTTGATAAACCACTTACTTAGTATTTACCAAAACTTAGGGATGTTTTTATTATACATATTCTTGTATCTAAGGGTTTACTAGGGTTTTTCTAATCCCAATAATAACAAACCTATCCTCTGATACCAACTATGACAACCCTTCTTTTTATTACAACTTAAACATGATTTATTACATAAAACTTCACTTGATACAACAAAGAAGATCTAGAGGTTTAGTGTCTTTAGGGCTTATGATCATTACATAAAAACATTAAACATGAAATACAAAATCTTTATTGAAAACTTCCTTTACAAGACCACTACATTCCCTCGTACGTTGCATTGCATGGGATAACCTGGGGACATGCATAAGAAAAGGGTGAGCTATAAAGACCAGTAAGGGAGTACACATGGAATAACATGAGGAGTACAATAAATGTTAGGAAATAGGCATGTCAATAGAGCATAAGATAAACCTTAACATAAATTCATGATAAAGCATGATAATCATAACATGGAAATGTGGCAACAACATTTAACATTGAATTAGCATGAGCCAAGGCTCACTGCACATGGAGCATGAGTAAACCCTCATTGCACATGAAGCATGAGTAAACCCTCATTGAACATGAATTAGAATGAGTCAACACTCATTTCAGATGACGTATCTTGATACTATACTTTACCAAATGCATTAGAGCGCTATAAGGGCGCACCCTTCTTAAACATTTCATTTCATACATAAGTGTGCCACATGGATTATAAAACATAGATTCATAAAAAATAATCATTTATTCCACGATAAAGGAATGTGGAATTCATACATGATACTTTACAATCAATAAATAAATGTTCATAAAGGTGAATACCCTTGATGGAGAAATGGACATGGTATTCACTACACAATGACATTGGCTTGGAAAATCAGTGTGATTTCGGCAGTGTAACGACGTGACATAAGAATTCATAAAAAAGGTTGATGAGAGAGAAAGGGGTTCCTCATCATATTTACATGTAATGGACAGTAAGGAGGTCATATAGATACATTTACCAACAATTTTAATGGAATTTAGATTCATGATACAAATGTATTACTTGAATATAAAAGAGGACAGAGAAGTTCCTTTCGAAATTTCGGCATAGTAACGGGTGTACATGAGAGGCATTTAATGAGAGAGAAAGGGGTCTCCAATCATTCAAACAATAATTGGTATGTATGGGGGAGGTGAATAAACCGTACCCCAACATTCATAATTTAAATTAAAAGTGCAATACAATTTAAATAAAATTGACAAAAATGAGAAAGGAAGAAAAAACCCTCACTTGGAAGTGTGCTTCCAAAGGCTAGAGAGAGGCTTGTGAGAGGATTCTTGGGAGATTGTGGAACCTTGGGAGGATTATAGAGAGAGTAGGGAAGAGGTTGGGAGAACTCCAAGATATTTTACTGAGGAGGAAGTGGGAGATTGGGTGGGTTTATATAGGAAAGGTGAGGGAATTATTTATTATTTAGGTTTGGGTCCCCTTACATTAAATTAATCCAAACCACAAACCATCCCATCGTTTTTGCCCATGGTATTTGGAAAAGGGAAGAGGAAAACAATATTTTATAAGTACCAATTCCTAACTTCTTAAAATAATAAGGTTGCTTATGTGGAGTTGAGTCACACTCCCATGGAAATTAATTTAAAAAGGCAAAGTGTTGAATATGTCTTGAGGGGTCCATTAATGCTTTGAAAAATAATTCAAACAAACCCAAAATCACATTATTTTAATGATAAAACATATATTGGACGAAAATAAAGATTATGGTATTTTATTACATCACTATTGGGTCATTATGATGTCATAAAACAAATTATATATTTAAACAGTATTTAATTTTTACCCAAAAATTTGATTGTCTCAGAAAATTATGAAAAATTCTCCATTGGATAATTTTGACGTCCTGATTCCAGAAATGACATTTATTTTATCTAATAATATTTCTAAATATGTTACTTTTAACTTTTAAAATAAAAAATAACATTTATCGAAAATTCACGGGTTTTGACAGAAATGGCTTTCAAACCATAATGAAAATTTTAGTTGCATTCATAAAATTATAAGATCATTTATATTTAATAAAAATTAATTTAATAATAATAATATTAGTTTATTAAAATATTATTTATTTCAAAAATACCTTAATTTAATAAAATATATTTCTTAATTAAATAATAACTAAAAATACCATTTGTACATTAAAAACTGTTTACAATGTAGCAAAAATGACTAGAAATTATATTCATTATTATATACAAAAAAACAATGTACATGAACATAGTACTACTTATTTTTTACATAACCCCTTAAAACAGCTGCATAAGACCTAAGGGTAAGGTGTGTGATGGTGAAAGACTCTTGGGGTGGCTCTGATAACAACTCTTGAGTGGAAATTTCAATCAACTTCCATGTCTCCCGTAGACGGTCACGTTCGAGCTTGACATGATGAAGCTCAGCATGGGATTGGTCAAGGGTGAAGCCCACGGATTCCAGATCTTTTCTTAGCTCTGACAAATGGGTTTCGTATGGAGCAATTCTACTGGATTAGGTCATCGCTTCTTTTGTCTGAGTAAATTGGATTTGTTAAGGTCCTATATTTTTACTAATCATGTGGTCATTGTTCAATGACTATATTAACAACGGTCAAAATTCAGAATATAAAACCAAAGAATTTGACATCTTATAAAAAAATTCATAAAGAGACATTTAACTAGATCAAGAGTGATTTTCCATTAATGAAACTTTGGGTCGTTACATGAATCCTTTTGGATGTTTCATTTTCGCCATTACTTACAAACATTGTAGACATATTGAAACATTATCACCAATTTCCTGCTTCATGTTGTCCCACCAAAAATGGTCATTCAAATCTCTATACATCTTAGTGCTACAATTATGTATAGAGATATTCAAACTATGTACATCATCCAATACCTCCATTTTTAGCTTGGGTATATCAGGAACACAAATCCTCTTCCATAATTATAGAATTCCATCTTCACAAAAAAATTCAGAACACTTCCTCTCTTTCACAAAATTATTTTTATTTTGAAGATTATAATCATTAGATAGAGAAGTATTAATCCTTTTCAACATTGATGGTTGGAAAACCAAATGAAAACGTAGTGATGTATCAACATATTTGATAATTTCCAAAATCTATATTTACTAGAACCATAAACACAGGATCCCTTTCAATCCTTATATGCTTTATGACTTCCTAATCCTTTCTACTCAATGCATTATCTACCTTATTTGTCATTCTTGGGTGGTAGTGTATATAAAAAACATAATCCTTGAGAAATTCAATCCATCTCTATTGCCTCATGTTGAGTTCTTTTTATAAGAAGATAAATTTCAATATATTATTATTTATATATTTCTCACACCATTCTCCGTAGAGATAATGTCTCCATAACTTCAGAGAAAAGATTACAACTAAAAACTCAAGAACATGAGTAGGATAGTTTTTTTTCAAGAATTTTAAACTACCTAGATATATAGGAAATAACTCTATGATTCTAAATAAGGACAAAACCAAGTCCTTTATTTGAGGAATCAAAATAGATCAAAAATTCACCATTCCCTGATGGTAGAGTTAGGATCAAGAGTATTCACTAATATCTTATTTCATTCCTCAAAACATTCCTCACATTATTTTGTCCATATAAACATAACCCGTTTTCATGTATTCTTGGTCATTGGTTTGGCTAAACAGGAAAAGTTTTGAAAAAGATGTGGATAATAACCTACTAAACCAATAGAACTATGTACCTTTATTATGTTCTTTGGGGTACGATGTTATTCTACCACCTTTTTCTTTGCTAGATAAATAGATATTTCATCTTTAGAGACAATGTGGCCAAGAAAATAAACTGATGGATGCCAAAAAATCACCCTTTCTATACTTCCCATATAATTCATTTCTTTTAAGAGAATTGAGAATAGAGCATGAGAAATTTTCATGCTCTAAGTAGATTTTGGATTATACCGGTATATCATCAATAAATACCACCAAAAATCATAAATATATTCCTTGAAAAATATAGTCATTATGTCCTTAAAAACAGAGGGTGCATTATTCTATCCATAAGGCATTAATGTAAACTCGTAATGACCATACCTGAGAGGAAATGTTGTCCTTGGAATATAATCCTTAATTACTCACAATTCATGGTAACCAGATCGACAGTCAATCATTGAAAAATAATTGGCTACATGAAGCTGATCAAATAAATCATCAATGAGAGGTACGTGTACTATTTTTTTTACTGTTATGGCTTTGATCTCCCTATAGTCAATGGAAGTCCTCATAGATCTATATTTCTTATTAATGCAAAGGGAATGGGCTCCCCATAGAGAAACACTAAGGATAATAAATCCTTCATCACTCAATTCCGCAAGTTTTCTCTTCATTTCTTTTAATTCATCAACATCCATTATATAAGGGGTATTTGATATGGACCATAAACCATGAATTACGTCTATGGAAAACTTAATATCTCACTCTATAGGATGTCCAGGTAAATCCATTCGAAACACATTAACATATTCTTGTACAACAGGTACGTCCTCTATATAAACATTACTTTCCTCACCCGTATTTATTTCATTCCCTTCCTCCCCTATACTTGAATTTAGAAAACCTATTGGGGTGGATCTACATAAGAATCATCTTGAGATGGTTCTAGTCCGATGATAAGGGATTCAACACCAATATCAAAAATTGTATCTTCCCTCTACTTGCAATAGATCTTTTCATAATAACATGAAGTCCAACTCATACCAAGGATTATATAAAAGTCAATAATGTCAATGATGAAAAGGTTTGAAACTAAAGTACATTTATATTTCATGAATGGGAAATATCGACGCAACATTGTCACAATTATACATCCACTATGTGTTTTGATCAAAAACTACTTTATTAAATAAAATTGGCCATTTTTAATTTTCTTTGAAAAATCGGAAGATATAAAAGAATGTGATGATTTTGAATCTAGTAATGCATTGTCTATGTTTGAGGAAATGATTAAAATAACTACCACTACTTTGTTTGGAACTTCAACCTCAGTAGTAATGACCCCAAAGTCCTATCCATTCCCCCTATTTCTTTTTCTGGGAATGTTTCCCAGATTCATAAAGAATTATTGTGCATAATGTCCCATATCATTACAACTATGACATAGAAAATTGGTTTTTTATTTCATCCCCTTACAATCACGATATTGGTGTCCTTTTTCTCTCCACTTGTAAAAGACTCAAATTTACATCAAGAAAGTGAAACGATGTTTCTTCCAATAATTACTTCAGGATGGAAGTTCAATTATTCCCTTCTTCCCCATTTCCTTATTTGCATTTCTAGATTTTTCAGATGCTCTCTTCTACTCTTTCATTCCATAAATGTCCAAATACTTATAAAATTATTTTTCTATCTAGATAGAACATGAGATTATATATTCATATGATGAGAAATTCTGGGAGACTAGTGCCCTTTAGATGAATGGTTTTAAACCATCAAAAAATCGATCAAACATGATCCTTGTATTATATATGTAGCCTGTTGTATTCTTTACAAACCATATGTAGTTATATTCATACATTACAACATTTTCATTCTCGTTTTTCTTCATATTCATAAATTTCCATTCCATATCTTCTCGTGTTCATGAGGGATGTGTTTTTCATAGAAAATTTCCTTAAAATCTCGTCATTCCATATATTCTATTTCTTCCTCCTCTTTGGTGTTTTGGATTAATGACCCCCACTGATTGGCATCTCATGACAGATGATAAACATCCATGATAACCTTCTCACATTATTTACATCCCTAATAGTGAAATATCTTCTCTATGGAACTTTTCAACAGCTCAACTACAAATTGGATTTTAGTACAGTTAAATGAAGGAGGTGGTTGTCTCATAAACATATCTAACATATCCCCCAATACTATTGATCATAATGCTCTATATAGGTAAGGTTATTATTCATAACCTGATTCAATTTTCCAAGTACTTTTAGATGTTTCTCAGCACTTGTCATATCTCTAGAGCCAATATCATTATATTTCATAGGAGGAAATCACATCATGGGATACACAAATTAATGTGGATCCCATTCCTTCCACTAGGCTTCATTTTTGAATAATGGCATACACTAGATTATGTTACGAATCATATTGCATAATCTCCGCATAGCATAAATTGGAATCCTATACATGGGTAATCCCATTATCATAAACATGGTTTCGTTGAGGAAACAATTAAATTTAAATCATTCATATCATCTTGAAAATATATTGTAAATTTTCCTAAACATATCCACCAAAAGTGTAAAACCAAGTGCCCAATAAGGATCGTTTTTGTGTACCAGAATAACCAGGGTCAGGCCCAAAACATTTTATCCGAGATTTCATTACTATGTAAATCTATTCTAGAAGCACATATATTTTTAGTATCCACACAGGGATGTATTTTATAGAAACATCAACACAATATTTTCCATAATAAATTTTAAGGATATTATTTTATAATTATCCACATAAAAGATCTTATATTTTTCATCTCTAATCTATGTTTTGAAAATCTAGTTTTCCAGACTTTTACTGAACATCCTCTAATACAAACTATAAGAAACTAACCAATTTTTCCCAGAGCCGATTCCTTACTTTGTTTCATTGGAGAATAAATAAGGAGTATAAATCAAAAAGAACCAAGAATATTACTTTATTTGTAAACAACATACATACATATGTTTAATATTAAATCATGAAAATAAATAAAACAAATAATGTACTTTAAAAAAATCTATATCTACTAGGTTATCCCAATAGTTCATTCATAATATTCATCTTCACACCCTGTGAAAAAATAATGCATAATAAATGGGTGATCTGAAATGCTCAATAAGGGTATAAAAACCTAATAAGATATCATCAATATTAGAACAATTAATGGTGAATAAACAAAAACACAATCCATTAAAAATAATCTTGATCATAATAAGACCTGAATAAGAGATAATTGATAATTCCGTAATAAAAAATAATTGTGGGTATTCTACTCATCGAATAACCACTTGAACATTTAATTATTAGTTTCGTAATTATGTAATTCACTATGTGGGACATCATAACCATATCATCAAGGCCTCATGACAAGACCATAAATAACCATTTTGTTAGGGCATGGTGCCAATACCATGTTCATCTCATTAGACCTACTGATGCAATGAGGGGCTATTGTGGGCACCACCTGACACTTACTAAATAATATTACATCCAAATGTGAATGGGTATAAACATAGACCACATATACATTCCTATTGAAACAGGAATATAAAATGTTAATGACTGTCCTTGATCAATAAGTATAAAAACTAACCATTCAGAGTAAATTGGGGAGTGGTTTTAAGAAAAAATATCCATAGTCATACTAATCTCAAACCATTAAATTAAATATGTTTTATTATATAATAAAATATTAATCACAATAATACATAATAATCCCTAACAATGTTGAAATAGATGAAGATAGTTTTATAAAATCATCGAGTAATTCTGGAGAAAAATAGTCTTTTACTTTGAAAAGAAGAGTTCTTTTGGAAATGTATTTTTATAAAAATAGCAGTGAAGTATGAAAGTATTATTATAATAAAAGGAATGATTTTAGAATAATAATTTTTTTTATAAAAATATATTATAAAATTTTATTGAAAATATGTATGAATTTGAGAAAATCACTTGAATCGGGCATATATTTTAAGAAGAATTTTTAATGAACTTTAAAAACCTATAAATCCCACTAAAATAAAGTTGGATTATTTTTGGGTACACATATAGAACATTAAAAGCAGATATATAAGTAGTTAATGTGAATAAGTAATAATTTAAATGAGGTAAGTATGGAATAGGAGTAACCCAATTCAAAATAATGGTTTTGGTAAAAAAAACCCTTACCATATGTCTGAAGGTGTTCCTCACTTGATCCTAATGAGATGAATAATAAAATTTATGTTCAAAAATTAATTATTCATGAACCAAATCTCTTTGTAATTTATTTTTTTATCCATATTAGGTTCACTCATGAACTTTTTATGCATTAAGAGATTAAATTTTTTTGTTTGGAATCATTTTCTTCCACGGTTTTCACGATTGGTTTACTTATATTCATGTATGGATATAATTGTAGAATGAGAATGGTTTTCCACAGTAGAATATCTGTGTTATTAGTGAAAAAATATAATATCATAGGGTTATAAAATTAATTTTTCTATTTTTACTGAGGATGAATAATTATATAAATCTTTAATGATAATTGTTTGGGTTAATTGGCGATTTTGAACACAAATTATTATTTACGATTTTTAAATTAATAACACATGTAAAAAGTATTCTAGAACCTTAAAGAAGTAAAAATTCATATATTTTAGTATTGTTAAACAATAAATATGGATTCATATCCATAATTGAGGATAGTTATAGAAATTGGAAATGCATTGTCCTTGAATGTGATAAATTAACACATATCAGATGGTGTTTTAATCTTTGTTATAAAAAAGGGGAATTCATAGATGATGAATAATTATTTTGTCATCATATAAACATTAATTTTAATGTATGTTACTATAGTAATAACACAATTTGGATGAAAGGAAGTGTGAAATGAAAAAGAAAAGAAAGTAACTTGAAATAAATGAAATGAAAATAGGAATTTACCTCTTAAAGAAATATTCCTTAAGAGACTCATTAGTGGGGGGGATTTTTTGGATATTTCTTGGGAGAAATGGATTCTGTACATGGTTGAGGATATTTTGTTGAAATTTTATAATAATTTAGGTTAGGAACAAGGATTAAGAGTAGTGAAGAGAAGATGGAGTGAGGGGGTTATAGTGGAGGCGAGGAATTATTTTTTAATATTTTATTTAGTATTTTATTGTTTTTCACAAAGAAAATAAATAGTTTTGATTATTGTTAAAAAAACTAATAAGTTAAAATCAATTTGAGCCAATGGACGAATACATCATCCATAGCTCATGTGTGATTCATAAATTCAATTAATTAGCGTTTTTTAAATTATCAAATTTCTTTATTCACCAAAAATTTGAGTAATTTAGAAAAATCAAAAATATATTACACTAAACAATTATTAAATTGTATAATTAAAAAATGGTCTCAATTATATCAAAATAATTATCAAAATAATCTAAATTTATCTTTTAAATAATATCATTATTTACATGATAAATAGAGATTTAAATTTAAAACTGATTTAATAATACTTTCATAAATTAAATAATGACATATTATATTATTATAAAATAATAGTAAAACAAAATATTTATTTAGGAATACATTTTATGAAAATTATTTTTCTATTAAATATATTTATTAATTTAAAATTGAAATTAAATATTTTTTACTCACAAAAATACCGACACATAATTGTTAATTTTTAAAATACTCTATTTCATTTAAAAGATGTATAAATTTTATTTATACCATCATAGTTGTGGGGACTACTTTTAAGGGTCATATTACTACTCATAAGGGTATGTTACTTTTCATAAGGGTCCTGTAAGTATTTACCAAAAATTAAATTTGATCCTATCAACCTCTAAATGTCATACTTAACACAACTGAGTATGTAATTTAATTGAAAAATCAAATCCCATATGTTGTAAAATTATATTTACTAGAGAGGTTATTAAAATTTGGTGTTTGGAGAGACTCAGTTTTTCATGAATTGGATATTAAAGTTATTTTCAAAATATTGGTGTGTTACAGTTCTACAAGTTACATCTAGTTGGAGACATCAATTGTGGTCCTAGATTTGGTGCTAGAGATGGTTATTTAAGGTACAACTTATCTTGGGGTAGATAACGGTTACATAAAAATATTTGGAGTCCTATATTAATTGAGGTTGATAATGTAATTTAGAATTCAGTGTGGAGATATTATCTTCTAAAAGATATTACTTCATTGAGAATCATAGTTATTTGGTCAATATGGAATGATATCTATAGGGATCAATGAATATTTTTCTAGTTACTGAATTTGGTTAGTGAGGTGGAACGCCACTTATCCCTATTACAATTGTTTCATAGGGTTTTGGTGTTTTCATTATGTCACAACTAAGGACACATGTGTAAAAATCATTGTATGATTTCAACTAGGGAGAGATAGACATTCAATGGGTAGTTACCTCATTGAGATGCCTAGTGGTATTGAGAAACAATAGAGAATACCCATTGGAGGAATGTGTTTCCCTTGGGTGCATGTTTGATAGTGGTATGGGAAAATTCTAGAGTACGCGTTTTTTGAAACATGCATAGTTTTTCTAAAATAATACAATAACATCAAAATGCAGTATTATATTAGAAATATGATTTCCCAGTTATTACTAGAACATTGATTTAACCCTATACGAGATATATGGTTTGTTGACATTGGACCTTCAGTTGAAGGCGACTGTAGGATGGTATGGTAAATGAATTAAATAATTACAATATTTAATTAATTTAATGGGTAAACCTAATTCTCCCCTCTATTCAAGTACTTCAATGAAAAATACCTAGGGTCTACCATGTAACCCTAAGACAGAATAGAAATGAAGGGGAGTGACAACATGGGGGTATAGAGAATGATTACTAATAGAAAAAAGATCGGGATAATAGTGAGATGAATGAAAAAAATAGTGGATCCATCACCCTCATCACTGGAGGATACATTATTGAACAATGATTGACCCAATATTGAAGTAGGGTGTATGACATGTGGTTTTATACCTATTTAAAACTTGAAAAAACATGAACTAGTACTCCTCCAAATTAATTCAGGGATCAATTAATAGTGGGTATCCCAATATTTATTGCTCTTACTAGATATTTAAATTTGAGATTTTATCCGTGTAGGTTCTTAGTAATATTATAATACATCATTCATTGATTCTGAAGATGATTACCATGTGAATAGTGTCACTGTTCCATGATAACTTTGGGACTTATATCATTCTCCCCACATTTTTAGCATTCATCATCGGTAATCATTTGTTCTTTGGTTCAATGTCATTTGAAAATACCAATCACTGTGAGTTCATTATTTGGAACAATGAATCTTGGTCACAAATTCATATTTTTTTAGGGATGAATGATTTCCCTGAAGGTAATGAAAAAAATCATATGATCGCTTAATTAATGGTGGATTTATTAGACAAATTGAGAATGTGTATTTAGAGAAGTAATGAATAGAGAATCCAAGAAATGGGTGGCTAGAATAAAGACATCAATGATAGTATGGTCCAATGAGTCCATTATAGGATTGTTCCTATTGGTTGATTCATGTGGGAGTTTAGGTTGTGATGTCAAGGTGTGTGATGATGGGAAGTTTGCATCGTGTCGGGGTGTCCCGTGCAAGATGGTTTGACGGTGATTTGGAGACATGTGGGCCACTGATCAGTTTCAGATCATGTGAAATATGATCCATGGTGGTTTCATTGTAAATGATATAAAAAATCATTAATAATGTGAATTTATTTCATTAAAGGTGATGTCGGGTGGTGCACTGGTCTAATGAAGAGAGTTAGGAGTAAGGTTATTCATGTTTGAAATAATGAGATTTATGTAGATATATTATTATTATTATTATTATTATTATTATTATTATTATCATAAATATAATATGGGGTGTTACTTACATAAATTGGGGTTGTGCATGGGTTTCCTCCACATACCCCATTTAGAATGAATTTTAAATAATAATAATATTATTATTATAAAATATTATTATTATTATGAATATGATTATTGGTTTTGGAGTCTTCTTTCTATTTTATTGTTACAATGAGACAAATGATAAATTAATAGTCTGTGGAATCATGAATCTGGTCTTGATGTGGTCAATTGAAGACCAATGATGGATATTTTATTTTGACTCATAACTTAGGCCCATGAAGGTCTCTTCACAACTGATATGTCAAAATTCATTTTTTTCACCATGCTCCTTTTTTGGAAAAATAAATATCATATATTTAGTATTTTTACATGAGAATCACAACAACACAATTCATTTTTCCATTTAAGGAATGCTTCTAGTGACAAACATATGGATAAATATTTTATCCGGATGAACTTATAACAATCCTTTTGCATTCATAAGGATTGTTTCGGACTATGATTTTGGTTTTTCAGGAACCTATCATGGGTGATTTGAATTTATACCATCATATTGGCCTTCATTTCACCAATAGAGTTATGGAATGAGGTTTTTCAAGAATGATGCTTCTTTCAGCTAAGTTTTTCTGATGGATGTGATCGGATGACATCATCTAAGAGATGTCAGGGTTAGAACTCCCATGCTCACTAGGTAAATGGTATAACATATTATTTACATAGGTAGAGTCAAAAATCTCTCATACTAAAATTGTTTTGGATCCTTTAACTAGTAGGGTAAAACACTAGTAAATTTTAGATCTAGTGGAGAAAGGCTCCTTTATGAGTGTTGTGGATCCCTTGAATGTAGGTCATAGTTGTGAGGGGTGGGCCCCTTCACAGAGATTCTGGTGAGGTTTCATGGAATGCATAACTAAATTTGTTGCTCCCTTAAATGTGGAGTAATGTGGTCTGGTGTGGGACCCTACCCTCAGATTCCTTTATGTTTCCACATGAATTTGGGTGCCAGATATAGACTGTAAGAACTCGGATCTTCTTTTTAGGTATGTTTTTATTCTTCCAAGATTTTTTTGAGAAAATAAAAGTCTCTAGAAAGTTTTGAAATACACGCTGTGTACTCGGTTACCGTGGGTAGCCATGTGTTGCCCGTGTAGCAGCCTTGCACGCGGCCATATGTGATGACCTAGAGGTTGCCTAATGTGGAGTATGGAAATAGAAATTACACATTGTGTACTCCAAATGTACACAATGTGTATTTTGTTTTTTTTTCATTAAATGCACTAGGGTCACGTCTGATGGAAAGAACAACCTTCGATTAGGTCTCGTTCATTCGAAGGAGTCTGTACAGATGCAGATATTCGATGAACCCCCAAGACTCAATCTAACCTCCTAATCATACATTGTCTGTTGCGTTGGAATCACATCAGTGAGTTCTCTCTTCTCCGGGAACCACGTTTCAGGTTTTCTCCTCTCTTCCAAGTTATCATGGGTAGAAATTGTTAGAGGTTTTCTTACATATACATCATTATAAGGAGTTTCATGCTTTGATGATCACATATAGAGATCTCCTAACCTTAAGGTAGGTGGATTGTGCCTTTTTGTAGGAATTAATTGAGTTATATGTTCAAATTTGTTCCAATACCCATGAACGGGGTATTGCACATTTACTGTTTTAGCACTATTCTTTCTCTGTTATACTGGTATGCCTAAGTAGATGATTATTGTTTGTGAATAGAGATAATTGTTTTGATTTGGATGTATTTCCTAGGCATGTTTTTTATTTTTCAACATTTTGGTCTTTCTTTCCTATTAAGATGTTTTTTTACTTTCCGGTACCTAGTATTGTAGGATGGTGCGACTATTGTTCTACTATCCTGTTGTGCTGTAGAATGATATCCAAGTAGTACATTAGGTTTAACATGGCCATTATGCACTTCTACACTTGCATGACATATATAGAAACGTGAGAACCTAGTGTATAGACCATAGGGAAAATGGACATAAAGGCTTCTCAAGAGTGTCTTTATAAATTTCGATGCCAGGCCATAGGGGGAATTGACATTGAGTGCTTCCCTAGAGTTAATTTAGTTACTCGATGCAGGCCACATGGGGGAATGTGATGTTGAGTGCTTCCCCAGAGTGACTTTAGTACCGATAGGAGACTATATGGGGAATTTATGTTGAGTTCTTACTCAGAGAGTATATGGTTAAGCTGAACCAGAGGGGTTAGACTGACTGTACTTCCCAGAGGGATGCTTGTACTTGTAAGGTAGGACCAGAGGGGATAGGATATGAGTACTTCCCATTGGGTTACCTGTGTTTATCTTCTTTCATGTGTTGTTAGGTAGGACCGGAGGGGATATGTTGTGGGTCCATCCCAGATTGTTACCTATTATGATTATTTTCTTTGGTTAGTTATTGCATGTTTTGAGGTTTTGAATGCTTTGAAATTGTGGATTGTTTACTGTTGTGTGCTTTCCTTGTTTACTGCCTTCTATATTTTACCTACCATATATACTCACTAACTATTAGGCACAGATCTCTAGGTGGTTTCCTATTGGGATTTTTTCTCACACCCTATTTCGGTCAGTCTTTTGGGCCCAAACAGTTTATATTTTTACAGGTATAGATAAGGGAATGTTTTTTTCTAATTAAGGTAATTAACTAGGATATGAGGTATATAATAATATTATCTATTCATGCATAATTTCAATGACTCCTAGATTTATGTGAAATGTATCTCATTAGGAAAATGAACAGAAAATCATGATGTTATACCATTCCTAGAAATAGATAAATTGGGTTATAGGAAATTAAATGATTTTATATTTATTTTTAGGTTTTAAATAAATAGTTCATAATTAATATGTTGAAACTCTTAAAATAATAAATGATAATTGAATTGGTTAAAATGGTTTCAAATGTAAAACTTTTAACTTGGACTATTTTTTCACCCTGAGTTAGCCATTGGCCCTATATAGGGATGTTTTGGGGTAATGATAGTGTTGTGGTTCTGTCTATTGGGATAGTTCATATGGTGTATAATATTATGTCTAGTTTGGGTCCTATTTTATGTTATTATGAAAATTATATTGTATCTATGGTATGATGTGTGATTGGAATTGTAGATGGATGCCTCTATGAATATATTTTCATTTAGGGAAAGAAGATTACTTTATAAGGAATATTCCTTTAAAATGGAACTAGATACCCCTTTGGTACTAGGAGATGTGTTCTAAGGGATTTTATGTGCAAATTTCAAAATATTCATGATATTTATGTAGAGAAATATCATGTGGGCTATGTAGAGTATGTTTGACCTAGATAGGGTGTTCCAACTACAACATACACTGACATTATACTGTGATGGTTGACCTAAGACAGTTGAGTTCTTGATTGATTATTTCAAGATAATTATAGATCACTTGAACACTTCACTAGATATGTGGGTTATGTTTATAGATCATATATTTTGAGGACTATTTCATAAATGGTTGGATATTCAAGTTGGAGATGAGCATCATGATGGAATGAATTTGGTATACTATCATGAGATGTTATTAGATCATTTCTACCAAAAAACACTAATAAATGAGATATATGAAATTTTCATGACATTTACCATGGTTAATATATTATTTCTAGATTGTGTTGGTAATTCCACTAACTTACAAACATTTTCCAACAATGTTGTTAGAATATTATTTAGCTATAGAAAAAAAATTAAGATAGACTTTTATGAGAGACCATGTTTCAAGTGATTATATTCTATTTGAAGAAGTTTCCAATGGTTATGAATTAGGATCTCATTTCTATGTGAATGTAGAAAAGGATTATAGTGGAATACATGTACTAAAATGTATAAAAACTAGATGTTAATTATTAGATTATAGGAATCATCTTTATGAGGACACTCCCCAAGGTGGTGGAGGGAAAAGTTTCCAAGGGATTGGATTGAAATCTCAAGGTAGTGACCATGTATTTTTCTATCATTATTGTGGACTAGGTACCATCTGATGAAATTTTTTTAACAACCAATAGTGTTTTGAGATAATGGTGGTATGGTTAGGTATAGTGGTTTTTTTGGAACAATTGAAAGATGGGTAGTGATAGATAACCTAGGTCGATACAAAGCACTATAAGTAGATATTCTACCTCATATCAGTCATGTAGTTTGTGTTATACTAGGTGTACCACTCATGATGGGCCATGTGGTACTCAAGGATAATATTGGTTATTTGAACATAAAATTAAACTTCACGGGACTCATAGGGGATATCAATATAATGGGATGAGTCAGTTGCATACAGTTCTTCCTGTACCTATCGGTAGCAATTCAGGGTCATCATCAATCCAAGGTACAATTCATGTTGTTATAAGTTCTTGGAATAGTATAATCACTATGGTGGCTATAAAAAATGAAAATATTTTTGATTTGATGTATCATTCCTAATATTTTCAATGATGATAATAACATTACCTACAAAAAAATCACACTGATTATTACAACTAAAAAACCTAGACCCCATAGATAACCATTTCATGTTAAATTTATAATTAATTTACATAAGAACATATGATATGGTTACCTAATATTAAGATATATATATAATTTATATGATATTTATTAGATAAAAAATCCCTTTTCCAAATTAGCATTAATGCATTGTTAGGATCCAATTGTTGAAGCCCTGCAATAGTGATCTACACATGTTCTTTAAATTTCTGATCAACGACTATAGATTTTCATGTGCTAGTGTGGAAAACAAATCACCTTTAATTTTTCACCAAGATATATAGTTCTTTATTCCTAAATAATTATATGTTGATCTTCTCATTATTGAGAGGAAGAGTGGAAGATGGGACAAGAGAGAAATATTTTGTGTGCAATGTTTCTCAATTCTCAATTTCACTCTTCATTTAGACAATAAATATAAATATCTATTTACAGATTAGGGGTTTGGGTTAAAAATATTATTTAATTTCATAATAGACCATATATAATATAATAATTGTTAACATTCCCCAATAATAATAATAATAATTTTTTTAGCACTCTAATATTCACAATAAGAAATATTATTTTATTGGCTTGGAAATTATTATTTATTAGCAATAGTTTTAGTGGTCCCTTCAAAATCATCATCATTTATTAAATACCCGAATAAATATTTAATTAAAAATTTAATTCAAAAATAAATATTTTTTGATCAGTAAATCATGAATAATGTTCATCTTAGTCTAGAGAATAATATTATCTCAATTAATTAAATTCAAATATACTTTTATAGAGATCAATGTGAACGCTTTGTGTGTATCCCTATCGGGTTATTTCTTATTGGCATTTGAAAATATTTCGTAAATTCTAGGATTAATGTCTAGAAATTGGTCAATCATCATAGAATAATGAACATAATGTTTCAATTACAACAACCACATAAGAATGGTTATTGTGTAAATAATCACTTTATAATAATATCTCATCTAGTATGTTTCCAATCTATGACATCAAACTATATGATCAACAAAGATTTGTTTTTCTAGCTAAACTAAAACCGTTGTTACACCATTTCAATGGAATTTATGGTGATGGTTCTATTATAATCAAATGGTTGTGATATCAACTACCATTACGATATAAGGGAAAAGTATTGTCTCAACAAATCCATTATTAACATATTATTCGTGGTGCACCGAATATACCTTACAACCCTTCGACAAATGACATTGACGATTTGGTTAGAAAATCAATGCTCATGAGTCATGAAATGTATCAATGATAATATTAATGTGTACACACCATTATTCACATTCACATATATGAATATATGATTACACGAAAATATATAGAATTCGTACTGGTAGGTTTGTTCTCATAATCTCTCACATAAGAGATTACCACTGGTGAACATCAAGAGAAAAATACTCATACTCTTATGATTAATCAAACCCGATAGTCTATATACTATGTTCCCCATAATAGTATTTTATCTAACTTTATTAATATCGTATGGAATTTATTCAAATAAATTCAAGGTTCTTATAGTAATAATCATCTGCAATGAACTTTTTAGTTTGACATATACCATAGGACATTTGTAACATCCTACCCCATCTCATTGGCTTGAGAGGTGGAAGAATGATACTTTTCCATAAGAGACATTCACAAGGCATCAAAGGTTGGAAATAAATGTTGACGGATTATATAATAAATTGGGGAATAATTTTCCCTTATGATAAAACTAACCAACCAATCTATCCACTAACACGATACTACATGATGCAAGTCAACAAAACAACCAACTCATACATTACCAAAACTGGAAAACACTATTGTTCAATAAAACCCAAAATCCAATACAACCAATCACAATATCAGAGTACTATGTGGAAGAATAAACAAGAGACACAAAATTAACCAATACACACTCCACAACTCCACACCGTGATCCATGCCCATGCACAACCACATCTCTCAAGCATCACCACAAACCACATGCAATGAGATGTTTTACTTTTACCTGTAACCAGAATACAACATCTACGAAGCACCAAAGTTCTAAAGTATGGGATGAGTACTAATACATAGTAGGTTTTCCAAAATGACTTCCCTACACATTCCACAGGGATAAATCTGTTTGTAAATTTATAATAAGCATTTTATATAAAAACTAGTGCAACAACATGCAACATGCCAAACATACACATACTAATACATGAAAAAATATGTAAATCCACAACCATGAAATAATTCATATTCTCATCTCGCATTTGAAAAAAAATTCCATATTTTCAAAGAAACACACAACAATGAAACCATTATGGTTGGACTATTTCCCATATCGTTCTCCCTAGTCACAACTAGCGATACTTCATGACCACTACTCGTAATGGTGGTTCTTCTAACCACTATCCAATACCTTTTATAGTGAAACTTTCCACCCACTTCAATAATTGTGGTCCTTTCGACCACTGCCTTTCACCTATTATTGTAAGACTTCATGCCCACCTCCTCAAAACCAACACATGCCATAATTCTCAGTCAACCAACAAGAACAAAGCACCATGGCCACACAATAAGAACACAACTAATTCCAAGGTATTCCAATTCACTCTAATAAATCACTCATTTCATGAAAACACCATTTAATTAACTTTCCATGCCTAAACCCATTTCAATAAACAACATCTTTCTTGAAAACCATCATACAAAAAATTTTAAAATTATCTACACACTATTTAAAATCAAAATTTTAAAACCACACAGCAAAGACCCTTTTTGCTACAATATCTCATTTTCCTCCAAATCCCCAAAATCATCACCAAATGGATTTCAAACAAGACTCTGAAATATTATCACAATCAATTAGAAGAAAAAAAAATTAATTTTATCCAAAATTTCTAGTTAAAACCATGTAGAGTCAAGAGAGAAGCCACCTACCTTTAGTGTTCTGGTAAAATCAACCCACAAGAAACTGAACTGCAAATCCAGGAAAACACTCCACTAAAAGAAATCTAGATTCACATCCCTATCATAAAAAAACCATTAAATCATCACCCAAGGAAATAATAACCCTATATCTACAAAAAATAGGTGAATATATACAAAATTAAGACCGGGGGAAGATTAGACCTAGACAATACCAAAGTGAAACCAATATAAATGACCTACTCAGGAGAAACCCCCATTAATCCACTAATAAATACCTTTGTTTGACTTCCAAAATTAGTGGGAGATCCCCTATAAACCCATGAGAATCATAAATCCCGAGTGAGGCTTGAGTGGGAGAGAGTATCAGTGAAATGAGGCACCCCTAAGGGAGCCTGGATTTAAAACCCTAATTTTTTGTGGTCACACAGTTAGTCTTCATGGTTTCAAAAATTGTGCACTAAAACTGTGCACACCACTATCATGAGATAATTTATTTCTACGATTTCCTCACATGGTTCAGAAAACTGTGTGCCAGGTGTGGAAATCCTATTTTCTCCACCTACATGGTTTCATGGATATCCTGCATAGTTTCCCCTAATTGTTCTCTAACTGTGCACACAAAGAAAAGACTCGAAACTTATTCAAAAAGATTCCAAACTCTCCCTACCTCTTCCCATCTCATCACAAGCACATTAAACAAAAAAAAATTATAAAAAGGCAGCCATCCTAAAACTAGGGGTGCTATATTCTCCCCACCTTAGGACATTCCTTCCATAGAAGGTAGAGAACCATTTCATTGTCAAAAGAGAATGGCCATTTGCGCAACCATCCCTTTCTCCAACTCCAATCTATCCACTAGAATCTGACAATGTTTCTACAAAACAAGAACTAAATTGATGCTTTTACCATGTATGAAATTATCATGCATATCCATATTCTGTTCTAGAACATTACCCATGGAAGCATCTAGTTCTATCTCAACCTGATCCCAAAGAATTTCATAGTCATGATCCAGATGATACTTTTTAAACTAGGACACATGAAAAAACATTATGAACCACACTAAACTGTGGTGGAAAATCCAAATGATAAGCCACCACTGCAATCCTCTCAAGTGTCTCAAAAGGACCAATATTCCTCAGAGATAACTTATCCTACTTCGCAAACAGATGATGTCCCAACCTAGGAGAGATTCTAAAAAACACATGATCACCCACCTCAAATAAAAATGTTCATTGTCGATGGTCATCATACGATTTCAGAAGACCTTGAGCTATCTCTATCCTCTTCTTGATCGACATGATGTTTTCCATAGCCTCTTGGAAAAGTCTTGGTTTGATCGTCAAAGTCTTTCCCGTTTCCACCCAACAAAGTGGAGAACTATATGGACCACCATACAAAGCCTCAAATAGAGCCATATGTATTGAATCTGGATAACTATTATTATAGTAGAACTCTACCAAAGGTAATTTATCCTCCCATGATCCATCAAAATCCATCACACAAGACCTTGACATATCCTTCATGTTTTGTATCGTCCTCTTAGATTGTCCATCCATATGAGCATGATATTACATGCTCATAGTCAGCTGGGTCCCATGGGCTTGCAGCAATTATATACTAAAATGATATGTGAACCTTGGATGTCTATCTGATACAATTGAAACTAGAATACTAGGGCTCTTTACTACCTCCTGGATATTGATTTTGGATATATACTCCACCGTGTGAGATTCACAAAATCAAGATGAAATGGTCCGAATTTGTGAGTCGATCCACTATCACCCATATGGCATTATGATTCTTAACAATTCATTGGTGACCAATCACAAAATCCATCATTATCTACTCTCAATTCCATACTGGGATAGGTATGGACTTCAACATGCATGTTGTCCACTAATTATCTACCTTTACATGTTAACAAGTCTATCATCTCAAAACAAACTAGGCCACGTCCCTTTTCATACATAACCACCAAAAATGAACTTTCAGTACCTTATACATGTTCTAAATTCCAGGATGTAAGACCCTCCTCGAATGATGATAATCCATGAGAAGTTCCTCTTGACCTACCAATGGCTCAACCATCCGGTTTCAAAAACACTAGACTAAACACTTATTCAGTTCTCAGTTCTTAATGGTCTCTCTATCATTGAGTTTCTCCTGCATCTCCATACACTAAAAATATCATGCATGTGCCTCTATAACCAAACAATCCAAGATAGAAACTAATGAAACCAGAAAGAAGACATCTCTCTTACCCTAATCCTCACATTCGAACATCACATCGGCTATGATTGACATCAACTTCCACTGAGTTGATTCTTGTTTCACCACTATGGCATATGATTTCTTACTTAATTCATCTTCCACCAAATTTACCTTACATTGTGTGTACATTAAGTCAAAATGAAACATCTGGAGATATTTTATCCATCTCCTTTGTCTAATGTTCAAAACTTATTGTGAGAAGATTTTCCTTAAGCTCTTATATTCGGTAAACACAATAAATTTCTCACCGAAGAGATAATGACGCCACATTTTTAAAGCATGAACTATTGATGCCAACTCCAAATCATGTGTTGTGTAGTTCTTCTCAGGAAAAATCAACTGAAGTGATCCATATACTGCCCCATGATCCCTCTATATGGGAACACACCCCACCCTAATTTGGATCCATCACAATACACCACGTACCCTTTCCATGGGTCTGGAAAAAACCAATATTGGTGCTGATATAGGGAGACCCTCTAGCTCTTCAAAACATTTCTAACACTTCTCATCCAATTTAATTGGAACATTATACTTTGTCAAAGAAGTCATCGGTGAAGCCAATTTTGAAAAATCACAAACAAAACGTCGATAATACCCAGCTAGACTAAGGAATATTCATATCTTGAAAACATTATTTGGCAATTTTCATGAGATAACAATCTCTATCTTTTATGGATCAATTGAAACAACCCTCTTAGAAATAACTTGTCCATGCAACTTAACCTCTCATATATAAAAGTCATAGTTTGAAATTTTTTTATGCAACCAATGATCCCTCAAGATCCACAACACGATCTCCAAGTGTTGTTCTTTCTCTACCCTTTTCTTAAAATTCACTGGTATATCATCAACAAATATCACCAAAAAATATTCCCGATATCTCTGAAATATCTGATTCATCAATTCCATGAACACTGTTGGTGAATTTGTTAGACCAAATGGAATAAACACAGACTTGTAATGGGAATATCTACTTATAAAAGCTAATTTTGGAATACCCTCATTCCACACCCATGGATAATGATACCATGATCATATGTCAATATTGCGGAACCACTTATCTCCCCTCAACTAGTCAATCAGGTTATCAATGAGTGGAAGTGGATATCAGTTCTTTTTCGTAACATGATTTAGTCTTTTATTGTTGATGCATAAACACAATGTTCTATCCGCCTTCTTAACAAACATCATCAGTGCAGCACATGGAGGCATACTATGTCAGATGAACCATTTGTTATATAACTCTTCCAACTACACTATTATTTCCCATAGTTCTGATGGTGCCATCTGATAAGATGGAAGCGAGATAGGACTTGTCCTAGATGGAGATCAATCGTAAACTTTACATCTATCACGAGTGGTAACACTAATAAATATTTAGGAAAACATCCATAAATTGATCCATGACTAATGGAAGAACACTATACTCTATACCTTACACTTCTACAAATGGAAAAGCTGGTAACTAGTATGATATCATACCAACCACTAGTGCCAACCATCCTGTTTCACCCTACTTCTCATTCTTCTCTCCTCTAAAGAGATGTCTAACACCATCCTCTATCAAAAAAGTTATCGTCCCTTCGAACTGTCAATTTGGTCCTTAAAAATTGTTAACCAATCCATTCCTAGGATTATATTGTACACACCCATATCAAGAACTAGGATTTCCCATGACTAGTCGACCTCATCCAGCACTACACGACATGCTCTACACTAGAAGGATCAACACTCTTTCTCACCCAGAGGAGTATGAGGACTGAAAAACAAAGGAATGATTTCTACATTTAAACCCAACAAATCAATGATGTGAGAAGAAATAAGATAATGGGAAGAAAATTTATCAATCAACATATGAATCGACATTGAATTTAAAAGAAGCATACCTGGCACCGTGGAAGGTCCCGACTGATCATTCATCGCAACTTGTTTAGCTCCAAACAACTTATTGCTTGTGACACTGTGTTCCGTTCTTCTGTACTGAGAATTTTACCTGAGGAGTCATGGTGTTCCTAGAATCACCATGACATACATGGCCCTCCTGATGAGGCGTATACTGCTGCCCTCATCCAGTCAAGGCATGTGATCCCTACGTCCCCTGAGGAGTGTCACGGATATGCAACCTTAGAGAATTCCGACAATAGTGTTGGAGGTTACCCATATGCTATCAATTATTACATGCTCGAGGCTGTTCTAAACAATCCCACATGACATGGATCGTATAACCACCCTAAAAATATCTAGTTTTTTTCTGAGGATTCAGTGGTAGATTCACTGATCCGGTAGTTGGATTCTGATTCATACTCCCACCATGAATATAAGTTTCCCTCTTCCAGATGAACCCAATGTTTGAGGTCACACTATTAACCATTGGTACCTTTACACTTCCTCTGCTCGCCACACCCAAGTGATCATTTTTGGCCTCCGATGCTCTATTCACCATCTTTTTATAATCATAAGTACATAGTACTGTTATATTGGACAGAATGTCCTTCCTAAAACGAGGTTCGAATATATGTGATTTTGACGATGTACTACATTCCATGTCAGGTACAATCCTCACTATGTTCATAATCTTAGTTTCATACTCTGTTACCAAATGGTTCTACATTTTTAAATGGATGAAATCAGTTTTACATTGAATTATAAATTTATTACGGTATAATTTTATGCTAAAAAATTCGTCAAATCCATCCCATGTCATACCATAGATTATTCCTACATGAACCTCCAACACCCACCACTAAAGGGAAATAATTTCCAACATATACATAGCTATCTTCAATTTCAACTCTACTAGTGATCCCATGCATTCGAAGATCTTTCTCATTCTATTTAATCATGCTTATGCCCTTTACAGCTCTGAATAACCCCGGATGATGGGTGGATAATACTTTTGTAACTAAACTGCATGATCCATGTGCCATTGTTCATCTTCTATTTTCCACATTACACAGCTTGTAAAGATTGTACTATACTATTCTGTAGATGATGGTTTAATTGAGGCTCATGTGGAACCATATTTTCAGCAGTCTCCCCCGGTTGGTCTCTACGACGACTACCTAGTGTCATTTTTATTCATACAAAAACATCCATGTGTCCTTCAATTTTAGAAACACATGATTCACAAAATATATCTCTATTACACTACAATAATCAAAACCAGGATTTCCACAAGTTAACATTTCCCATATTTCACTATTTTGAAAAATCCACCATGTTTTGAAAATCAACCCAATTTCAAAATACCACTAGTTTCCATGTTTCAAATCCTTGTGTTTTGAAACCCAATACAAATTTTCAAAATCAACACAATCATATCATACCATAATTAATTATACCTCAATGAAATATTCATCCTAGTGGGATGTCATTTCTACCATGCATGTCATGATTATCTCATTGGCTACACCCATGACAATGAGATATCCAATAACTATAAGTGTCTCAAAACAATTATGTACCCAGCTCCTATGTGACATGATTTTCATCATAAATTGGGTAGATGAATCATTTTAGGAAATTAATTCTATGATCCGACAATCATAAAACATTCTACCATCCCAACTCAAGGAATAGCCCAAGAATGAATGTCAACACAAAGACCAACGATCAATGCCAAAGGATCGAACAACTGCTTTCACTTGAAATCTATGGTCTGAACAGACCAGTTCCAGTTGTAACATCCCACCCCATCTCATTTTCTTGAGAGGGCGGAAGAATGATACTTGGCCTTAAGAAACATTCCCAAGGTGCCAAAGGCTGGCAATAAATGCCAAGGGTTTTGAGAATAAATTGGGGAATGATTTTACCATGAGACAAAACCGACTAACCAAATGATCCACTAATAACTAACTACATGATGCATTTTAACAAAACAACCAACTCATACATTACTAAAAAGGGACCACAATATTCCACAATAAAAACCAAAAAAGAATAAGCCAAAACAAATATCAGATTATTATGAAGAAGACTAAACAAAAGACCCAAAATAAACAAAGACACGCTACACAAATCCACACCAAGATCTATGCTCTATGCACCATGACATCTCCCAAGCATCAGTACAATCCACTAGCAATGATATGGTTTACCTTTACCCATGTCCTAAAATATGACATCTAAAATAGAACCGAAGTGGCAAAGAAGAGGGTGACTACTAATACTCAGTAGGTTTTCCAGAAAGGACTTCCATACAATCCCAACTAGGATAAAACAATTATTATATTTATAATAATAAGTTAATATAAAACATTAAACAGTGTGAAAAATTGAAACATTACAAACACACCCATACCAAGCCATGAAAAAAAAGGAAATCCACAACCATTCTAGAAGATATATCCCCATAATGAATTAGCACAAAAATTCCATCTTTTCAAAGAAACACACAACAAGGCAACCATTTTGGTGGCACTCTTTCCAATCCTGTTCACCCCATTGTCAACTATATGTACTTCCCGGCCACTACCTATATTATTGGTTCTTCCAACCATTATTAATCACCTTTTATAGTGATAATTCCCACCAACTTCCACACAAACAACACAAGATATATTTCCCAATCAACCAATAAGTAAAATGCACTATGTCCACACATTAAGCACACAACCATTTCCAAAATCATTCCAATTCACTCCAATAAATCACCCATTTACTTAAAAATCCCTTTAACTAACACTCCATACACAACCACATTTCCATAAACATCATATTTCTTGAAAAACATCATACACAATATTTTTTTATAATCATCTACTATTGATAGTAAAATCAACATTTGAAAATCACATAACAAAGCCCCTTTCTGCAATAGTAAATCATATTATCCTTATTCCCCCAAATCATCACCAAACATATTTCCAACAAGACTAGCCCATAATTTTCACAATTAATTCCAACAAAAACAATTTAATTGTGACCAAAAATACTAGTTCTAAACTTGTGTAGTCTAGAGAAAACACACCTACGTTTAGGGTTCAGGTGAAATCAACCCACAAGAAACAGCTCCCCAAATGCATAAAAACGCTCCACTAAAACCACTATAGATACCCTTCCCTATCATCCAAAAACCATAAAATCATCACCCAAGGAAAAAAACCCCGATATCTACATGAAACAGGTGTAGATATAGAAAACTGAGATAGAGGGATGATAAGACCTAGAGAAAACCAATGAGAAACCAGGATAGAGAGTTACCAGGGAGAAACCACCTTCAATATCCCATGAAACCCCTTAGATTCGATTCCAAAATGAGTGCGAGAGCCCTTAAAACCCTTGATAACTTAACATCCCGAGTGAGGATCGAGTTGGAGATATTTTGGAGTGAAATGAGGCTCCCTTAAGGGATCCTGTAATTAAACCATACTTTTAAGTGGTTTCATGGTTAGTCCGTATAGTTTGGAAAATGGTGTGCTAACCATGCACATTCCAGTATCTTGAGAGAAGGGATCCACTGAGTATCCTCACACAGTTCGGAAAACCATGTGTAGGCTGTGCAAACAGACTGTCTCCCCATGTACGGTTTCATGGAGAGCCTTCATGGTGTCCCCTAACTGTGCTCTAACCGTGCACACATAGAAAAGCCTCCAAACTTATTCATAACTATTCCCAACTCTCCAAACCTCTACCCAACTCATCCAAAGAACATTAAACATAAAAATATGAATAAAAAGGCTTCATACCTCAAAATGAGGGGGATACAACAATATTACCTAAAATTCATGAAGGTTATTGAACAATATGTAGTATGATATTTTATTAAAACTGAAATTATAAAATATAAGTGTAATCATTTTATAAAATAATTGTTTCTTGGATAAAAAATCCAACCAAAATCCACTTGTACTAGTGCCAACATCCTCTAACATTCAGTCTTCTAGACCTTATATGGTAATAATTTTTCTGGTGAGTAAAGGCTTTAGTAAATGTGTCCTCCATGTTGTCTTAAATAAAAATACTACTCCCAACTACCTCTCCACTCTGAGTAAAAGGCCTTCGGTGATGATACATAGAAATTATATGATTCATCTATGGATGTTGTCGTGGATCCTTTGTAAGGGCCACTATAGATTTTTATCTAAATAGAGTGTGATGTGATCGTTACTCGTATGTAGAATGTAAATATTTTTGATGATGTCTCATATACATACTACTTCTTAAGATTCATTACAAGACAAAATATACTTAGACTCAAATATAGAATCTATGACCCCAATCTGCATTAAGATCCTACAACTCATACCCCCTATATTTATAATGAATATGTATCGTGTTTTTTGATTTCATATTATCTTAATCTATTTCTATACTATCATCTCCATATCCATAAATGAATAATTCATCATATCACCCACCTATAAGGAATATATAGTTACTATTCCTTATATAAATAAGGATAGTCTCATATTCCATCCAATTATGGCCACCTCATCCAGCATGATATCTTCCTAATATACTTAATGAACAGATAGGATCTAGCCTAGTATATAGCATAACATACATGAATGACCCAATAATATATGGGAATGGAATTTTTTCCATTCTACTTCATTAATAATTTTCTTGAGGAATTTTTTTCTTAGAATGTTGAATTCCATGTGAAATTGGAAACAATCCACACATAGGTTATCCAAATGAAATATCTTCATTATCATATCAATATATAATGTTTGATATAGAAATATAAGCTACTTGGATCTATCAATAAGGATCTTGATGTTGAGAATATATGCTACTTTTTCAAATTCTATCATGGAGAACCATTTATTCAACCATGCCTTAAAATAATGTACGACTGTTATTTAGTTTTTAATAATTAATTTTTCATAAAAATATACTTTTAAGAAATTTCCTAGAGTCTACTTGACTATTTATAGAAAAAAGGGTCGCATTCATTATTTATGAAACCAAATTACATTATAGAGTCATTAAATAGATTGTTATGTGACCTAGATTCTTTTTTAATCCATTAATGGATGTTTTTCAGTTTTCATATCCTCTTGTCATCATTTTGAGTAATAAGATCTTTGGGATGTTTCATATAGTAATCTTTTTGGAGGATAACATTAAAAAAATGTTTTGACATCCATTTTTCTAATCTCATTGTAATGGATGGGTGGAATGGAATGAGGATGTGTTTAGGGATCTCAGCATAATTACTAGGAAAATGGTTTCATCGTATTTCAAACCTTGATGTGGTTTATACCAATTTTCATCCACTTTTTCATTATAGGTACTAAAAATCCCATCCATTTAATGTTTCATCAGGAATAATAAATTACATCCTTTGAGATTTACATCCTCTAGAGTATCTACTAAAATATATATATGATTTTGTTACATGTAATCCATTTTAAAATCCATAGATTCTTTCTATTAAGATAATTTTTTGCAACGTACCGATTCCTTGTAAGTTAGAGAATTATTATTATCTAATAATATTGAGTCACCATACTCAATGACTACAAAAACATATAGTTCTGGTTCTCTAACATCCCTAGTATTTCTTTGTGGTACATGTGTCCCTTGAATAGCTTCTTCTTCAATGGGTTTTTTGGAATTCATTCCTATTCCAACAATTGTATACCATGACAATCAACTTCATAAAATCCTATATTGATCCAACAATATGTTTTATAAATTTCCTCACTCTCAAGTAATATGTTGTGTCCTTCCACTATTACCATTTATTATGAGTGGTTTTATACATAAAATCCCATTATTTCCATTAGGTAGTCATCAACGTAACACTTTTTCCCTTATGGTGAATGTTTGTTAACCGAAGAGGCCTAAAAAACACGTCATAACCCCACAAATGAATGTATGAAAAAATGTGTTTCATTACATTCCATAATTTTATTGGTATAAAATCATTCGCAATAGTTGGCACTTGGTTTTATATTTTCACCTCTAATTGTATCATGTATCTTTAAAAGGATAATGGAATATTTTATTGGCTCATCATTAATCTCAAAATGTACAAAAATGTTTTGTTTCTTCATTCACTTACCACATTACACTGAGGTGTATAAGGATGATTGAGTAGGGATAATATCCCATGTATCAACCCTAAACGATGTAGCCTAGAGTTGGTGGGTACTAAATTGCATTGGCACATGATATAAGAAATCACATCCCAAAGGACCAAATACTTTAGTGTTCCTAATAAAGTAGATTCATACTTGAAATTAAAATTAAATTATAAAAAATAAAATACCCCAAAAAATTTCATTGAGATATCAATTATTACCCATAGCGCATCCCTATAAATCAATTAGAAAAAACAGCCTCGTATCCTAGATAAATGATATAAAATACAGGGGAGAGATCAGATGATCAAATAGGGTATGAATACATCGATTTCTATTAATAAATATGTGAAAATAAATACAAATAAATAAAATGATACATTTAATCAATATCCGGAACATAATGTGGTAGGAATAAATGATGATATAATAATTTCATCTAACTAATCACATGATTTATAAACATAACCATGGATATTTTAACTAATCAAATAATCACATGAAATATGATTGACTAAATTTAGAATGACTGAATTCATAATGATTTAAATATTAAAAAAATATTTAAGGACTCATACCAATACATGTTACCATCAAGGCCTCATTCCATGAAATCATACATAAATTTTTATGGCAACATCTGAATACCCAAGCTATGTTCACTCATGAAAAATAATGATGCATCGATGGGCTATATAATACCAAGACCCACCCATCACATAATAAGTGAAATTAATTCCTCATTGAAATGTTGTGAATCATAATCAAATTTAAAAATTAATATTGAATTACTAGACTCTAAAATGTTTCTACATTTCCCAATCAATAAACACAATCATAAACTATCCATTGTAATATGGTGAATGATAATAAAAAGACACATTTCCAATCAATATGTTAAGAAAATATCAGGTTAAATTATAATGATTATATGAATTCCAAATATCCTTATGGGGTATTATATACCACAATGGATTGATGATGTTGATGAATATAGATTCCATAAAAATTCCATAATAACATTTTTGAGGAAAATGAACATTTCACTTTGAAATTATTTTATAATTAAAAGTTCATACAATATTTTGAATTTAAAATTATTTGAAAGCAAACATTTATAAATTTTAAGGTTATATTTAAAACAATTAATGGTCATAATTGTAGAATATTCAATTTATTCGATATACATAAAAACAATGATAAATTTCACATTTTTATACAAAACCCAAATGAGGCATGTTTTGAAAATGACATGACGATTTCATTCAAAACATTTTTTAATTTCTAAAATTGAATAAAAATGTCTTTAAAATCTTTTTTAAATGGATACAAATATTTTTGAAGAAATATTTTGGGAACATGTGTTTTGTTCAAAATGGATATTTTACTGTAGAGATAAATAATGCCCGATTTTATTAAAACAGAATTCACTAATTTTAAGTACCACATAGATGAAAAATTATAATATAACATGAAAAGGATCATGAATAAAAATATTATCATAATGTATATTAATTTTTATATATAAATATCAAATAATTTATACAAAGGATCCTTAAATAAAAACAATCTTGAATAATGACAAGACTAAGAAATAAAATCTTACAAATTTGGTAACTTTGGAATAGTAAGCCTCATAAAATAATTAACATAAAATGAAACATTAAATACCATTAACATAATTTTATTTATTATTTAATATTTAAAAATCGGTATTATATTTACCACATAAAGGAATTAGTGGTTTTTATGGTCTACATCTCACCAATGTAAAAGTGAGACGAGATACCCTTACCACTTGTTTGAGTTACGTTATATGTTCTAAAAAATCATATATAATAAATATTGACATAAAATAAAACATTTCAGAACCATAATCATATATATTACCATAATTTATTTAATTATTGTCTTTTTCGCTTGTTTATTAGCATTTCTATGTTAAAGTCGCTACTTTTGGGGATAATTGGTTACTTTTTTCGTGTATGATTTGGTTCATTTAATTTGGAATTTTAATTTGATCCATATTAAATGATATAAATAATTTTAAACCTGATATAAATATATTATATATTTATTTATGGTAACATAAAAAATTTAGAGAAAGAATAATAATTAAACTGTTCATGGAGATGGTGGGTTGTATGTACGAATGAACATTGTTACCATAATTTATATAATTACATAAATATAAAATATATTCATTAAATTGTATCCTAACTACCATTCATGTATATCACATGTGAAAAAACAAATGACATCACTTAGGGATGCAGTAATCTGCCATACGCATGAGCAACATTATAATGTCCTTTAAAGAATATAAAACTATAATTTATATGTTATGTTACAAATATAAAATTATTATAATATCATAAATTTCATATAGACTTTTAGAATCCATAATTATGTCCATCCTTGAAAGCAGGTGATGGAAAACTATCTACATCCATTCAAGAGGTGACAGTCCACCTTACATATGATCAACATTTTCATTTTCTATTTTATGGAAGTGGAGATTAATATAGGTTATTAAATTTAAAAAATAAAATATTATTATAAATTATAATCTTTTATTATGATTTGTTTATATTTTAAAAATATTTTTAGGAGTTAGAGAATGATTTAAAAAAAATAGTTTAAAACCCTACGTCTTCTTTGAGAAACCTCTTTGGGATTAACCAAAATCCTCCATATATTAGATTTTTTATATAAACAAGTATTCTATGATGTATTTAGGGGTTTTATTAATATGATTTTGTATTTATTTTAATAACCAATTGTCATTGGGTATTTTAATAGAGGTGGATAGGAAGTGTCCTTTTATAGGTGGTGAAGAGGACACACTTGTTATTTTTGGAAACAATCTGTTACACCCATGTTTTTATCATTCCAAAAACCTAAAAAATCGTTCATTAACTAACAATATATTTTATAGGGTATATAGTTTTCTATAAAATTAGTGTTTTATAAGTTAGTTTATAATTTAATATTTTTTCTATTAAATTTATACCCCGTGTAAACTCATTTTAACCTCAATTGTGGAAATTAATTCTTACTATTTTTATTATTCATAATAGTTAAAAATCTAGATGAAAGTATTATATAATTTAAAATATTCATATTCCATATATAGAATCCATATTTCCAAATAAATTAAAATAATTTTCTAAATCCAATTAATAAGCATACCCATTAATTGGATGGAAATGTGGGTTTCCAAAGAGAAAATTTGCATGTGTAAAGAATGTTAAAATATACACATTCAATTTGAAATTGATACCAATAACACAAATTAGTAATATTTTAATAAAATTGAACTAATTTCACATTAAAATGTTTTTAAAATATATTTAACATTATAAATAATTAAAATTAAAAAGAAGTTTTCAATTAAAATTCGGCATTTTATCTATTCATCAAAAACGTTATATTTTCATAATATTCTAAAAAAAATTTCTAAAGATAATTTTGAAACAAATATTCAAAAAATTAATATTATTTTTTATAATAAATTTTATAAAATTCAATAAAATTAATTTCAAATTCTGTGAGCAATGAATGACTAATATGTCATTCGGATCAATTTTTTTCAGAAAACATTTATTTATCCTCAAAATGGTTCTTATTTTACTTCTAATAAATATAAAACCCCTAAATTTATTTTCAAAATTTTAAACCCTAGAATAATAATCATTTATTTAGTTATATTCATTACGTATAACATAATTTCGAGGATATAATTTTCATGTTTAAGTTTTTTTTAATAGAGTGTCGTGTTTCGTTTAATCCTAGTGTTGCATGCATCACAAGATGCTAAAGAAAAAGAAATTTTTCAAAATGTATCAGGGTGTTATATTTTTTTTAATATTGTTTTTTCATGTCGTGCACACTATCAAACATGATGTTCCTGTATTAAAGTATTAATGTGTTATAATCTACACACATAAATAAATAGTTTCCTCACAATTTATTCTTGATCACAATAATCAAGGGTTTCACATTTTAATATTATCTTTTTTAAATCCCACATCATATCATGGTATAATAAAATATAATATTGAGAAGAGGGAATGGTATGTATGAAGTTCATCTATAATAATCTCATATCTAGGTTTCTATTTAGGATAAAATAGTTGGTGAGTGAATATATTGACATTTATATAAGTGTAGTTCCCAAATAAAGTTGGACAGTGATAGTTCTCATTGATCACTATAAGGTGAATAACCAAGAGAAATTCTTAAACAACATAATCAAAAATCTATGATGAGTTGGTGGTCTATTATATTCATCAAAGATAATGTTATTATGAAATAATTTTTCTTCTAATATCAATTTCCTTGAGTAGATGTATTCATTTACTATGTTGATAGAGAACATATGAAAATAAACTTAATTTATATCTTTCTATTTCGGGGGGAAAATTTAAATCTTTCATTATGCTTTAATAAATTACCAAAACATTTATAACTCCATGAAATGAATATGAAAAATTAATTTTTATGCTCGATGCATATTTAACAGGACACAAGAAAAGTAACTCAATCGTCCTATCAGTTGATGTTTTCCAAAATAAAAATGTTTTGAACACAATATATAATGATAAAAATAGTTTATATTAATTCATTTTATATATCGTTAATCTTAAGACACATCAAAAATTTGTCGCTCCATATTCAATGTCAAATAGTTTGGAAGGAAGGTCAGTAAATCCACATTACATTCAACAACCAAAAAAAATTGGCCCCTAATATCTTGTTTCAAGTATGTAAAGACCTTGATCACCATAAAATCATATTTAAAACATGAATTCTTATAAAAAAATTATTTGGTTGTGGATTATATTCCATAGATCCAAACATGAAGTAAACTAAGAAATGTTAAAATAAACTATAGAATAACAATCCAATTTCATGGTAATGAATAACATCCCATAATCATATCATTGTCATTATTATCTCAATATAATTCAGAAATTAATGGTTATCCTCTTGTAATCATGTGTTTAAAAAAATATCAAAATTCAATTGATTCACTTTTCTTTGTACCATTCAACAAACTGTTTCAAATAATAAAATAAATATTATTTTATTATAATTATCATTTTTTCATGATTCATAAAACAATAATACCATCATTAAGTTAGTTTTACACCATATTTCATCGAATCTATATACACAAGAAACATAATCATTCCATGTATTATATATTAATAGAATAATCATGACCTTTAACCATTAGATTCTTGAATTCCCTGAAGACCTTATATTTTTTTTCCTTTTTTATAATATTCCATTTAAGGGTTGAATGAGAACCTTTACATGGCCTGTAGGCTTTGAGACAATACATTATGTGAAGGAATTAAACTAATTCATCCCAAACTATAACTAAATGGAATTTCACCTTCTCCAACATCAACATCATGATGTTGTATCCCTACATTCACATGATTGTTAAGCTAGTTGTCCAGTACAAAGATGCATATGCCTGGTACTGATTGCAGTTGATAAAAAGTCACATTCTTCCAAATTTTATAGCTCAACACTTGTGAATGTTCCTACTATAAGTCCAAATCATGAGCCTTCTTCTTAAAGAGACTTTCATATAATTCTACACAACTTGTGGCCTAAAGGCAATGAGATGTCCTTAAGGCCTTAAGGTGTCCCAAAGGACTTAAGGATGTCCATAATCCTTACTATTCAAATTTCATGGGGGGATCAATGGCCAGAATGACACCTGGACCAACGCAGTGGCCCAAAGTCTAAACTGGATTAATAGTTTCAGCGTCTACAATAATAAATAGTACCTACTATAGTACGTACAATAATACCTACAATAATACCTACTATATAAAAACTATAGTACCTACTATATTACTTTATAAAGTTATGCTAGTGTACCCAAAAATATTCATCCATCTGGATTAGGTCATGGGTCTTAAGGATGCACTTTTAGAGTCCTCACCAACACGCCTGAGACTCATGTGAATCTCTTAGACTAATCTGAGGTATATTCCCTTGTTGCTTGTGAATTTGTTGGAATAGTTTCTCATCTTTTTACAGTTATGAAATGTATGTTTTGGGATTCTCCCTTACCCTTTGATTCATGATAATAATGAATTTTCCCACCATACATGAAGGAAACTCATTTTCCATTTATGCATGTACCGACGTGCTTCATTCCACAACTTTCACATGTGAAAAAAATCCTTCTTTTCATTATTGTATTTATCTGTTTTTTACTCCACCATCCTCTAATTCTCTTCCATCCCTTCAAAGCCATATGACATGTAGAATTATTTAGCTACCCTAATAACACCAGATATTTTTTCTTCATATTATTTTCAATATTTAGATAATAGTTTCCTTAAAAGTATTTTTTTATCCCTTTAAAAAAGGATTAATATTTCTCTATGATTTATGTATATTGTCCACAGTAATACAAGATATCCTTTTATTGTTGGATTCATATGTAGAATAATTTTCTTAGTCATTATATCTTAGACCCAAGAACTATTTTTTCATATCCTCTTAATTCACATGAAGAAAATAATTTTCTTAAGAGGATTACCATAAAATAATTGCAATCCATGTTTTTTATTTCTTCTTAATCCTTAGAAATTTTATTAATCATAAACTGAGTTAGCTACTCCAATATGGAAATAATATGAAATGTTCCAGTTTCACCCTATCTTTAGCATTATTATATTTCATAGTGGCAAAATCACTATAAGGAGTGTTTGGATTAATAGGGTTCTCATTAATTTAGTTAGGTGAAATATCGTCACAATTTCATACACATGATTTGTTTATAACATTGTGAAAAATAATGTATAATACCTAAACTATTAAAACACATAACATAACCTAAAAATATTATAAAAATAAAATCCATAATCATAAAACTGGTTTCCTTGCGGGTATCCTTATTTCAACATCCTTCATAACAGTTTGTAAATAAAATTTGAATTATCCTAAGAATATCCACTAAGAGGGACAAACCACGTCCACCATAAGGCATGTATTAATGAACTAGGTTATGATCAATTCAAGACCAATGTTTTCTTTTTAGTGTTATTACCCCAAGTTACATCTGCACTAATACATTATCCACTTGTAGAATCTAGGTAGAGATATATTTCTAGGAAACCCCACATTATATCTAATTTACCAAAACTATATAATTTTATTATATACATATCCTAAAATATTATCATAGTGTTTTCTTCCCAAATATATGTTTTACTAAATCTAGTTCCCATATATTCTAAAAAACATTCATCTGACACCACCATTTCCATCCCTAACCCCATTATCCCAAAGAAAGGGTTACTTTTTTATATTGTCACTAAATTCAATAAATCTATTCCCAAAGGACCGAATTGATTAGTAGTATTGTTAATAGAGAAACAAAAATGAAATTCACAATATATTTTAAAACATACACATTAAAAATAAATTTATTTGATATCACTATTTTTTTACTTACTTTATCCCTATTTATTAATCACAAAACACCTCTTGGTATCCTAGAAGAAAACAAAACATATTAAAGGGGTGATCTCAAAATCTTAGTTAGGGAATGCGTATAGTGAAAGCTATGAATAAATAAGGAATAATAAATATATTAAGGAAGATTACAAAATAATATTTAACCAAATCAATATCTTTAGATTAATATGGTAAGAATAAATTATGATCAAATAATGTCATATAATTCGTTACATTAGCTTGAAATATAACTGTGGATATACTAATTAATTAAATAATGACATGGAATATTAATGATTAAATTCATAATGATGGAATGCATCATTACAAAAATCTTAATCATACAGTAAATGCCTCTTTCCAAGACTTATTACTATTACATACTTGTTCCATGAAATCAAACCTAAATCATTAATCCCTCATCTCAGTACCCAAGCTAATTTTTCTCATGAGACCTACCAATGAATTGATGGGATTTGTAATTCTAGGACCCACAAATCACATAATAATTACAATAAAATCATCAAATAAAACAATCTAAATATAATAAACAAAATAATTCTTATTTAATGTTGACCTTATTAAATTTTAATACTTACCACAATTAAAAAACATAATCATAAAAAATAAATATTAATAAGGTTAATGGAAATAAAATTCTACATCCATAGTAAAATTGATCCTAAAAAATCTAGATAAATAATAATTATGTTATTAATAAGAAATTTCTTTATTTAATCATATGTATAAAAATTGGATGAATTTATTGGAAATTATAAATACCATAACAAAGTCAATAAAATGTTTAAGGAAAAACATTTTAACATTAAAATTATTTTTAAAACAAAAAGATAATAAAAATTGAAGGTGGTTATATTTTAAATGTTTTTTAATACATGTGACAAATTATTTAAAACATTAATTAGTCAAGATATTTGAAAATAATTTAACTACTTTATAAGTAAAAACAAAGATTCTTTTCACATTTTTTATAATATAAAAATGGGCCTTATTATAGAAACCAGATGAATATTCCATTAAAACATTTTATAAAGGGTAAAAAATGGTAAAATTTATTTAATATATAATTATATGAATGGTGAAAACAATTTAGAAATGTTTTTTAGAAAACATGTATTTTTTGAAAAGAATTTTTAATCCATGGGAGAAACAAAGTCTGGTTTTCTTAAATGAATTTCGCAATCTTTTTAAGTACCCAATAGTGTAAAAATGATAACAATAAAAGAAATGGTACATTAATAAATAGTTTCAAATAAAATAGATTTATTTAAATCTATAAATATTAAATAATTCTCCAAAGGCAGGCTTTAACAAAAACAATCCAGAATAATGATACAATTAGGGAATAGACCCTTGCCACTGAAGTAATATCTGAATTGTAATCCCAATGAAATAAATAAATTAAAACGAAAAACTAAATAAAAAATATATAAATTGTTCAAGGATATATCATATTAAAATTTTATTTATAAATACCACATAGAGTAATAAATGGTGATTATGGCTTATGTGTCATGGATGTAAAAGTGGGACGAGAAACCCTTACCACTTGTTTGAATTATATCCTATGCATACAAAACTAATTTAAAGTAAATAATGGTCTATGAAAAATAAATTATATAATTATAATATCACATATAATAAAATATATTATTTACATAAAGTCTTTCATCAGCATTTTGTTAGAAATTCCTTGTTAACATCAATATTACGAGTGATAATTGCTTATTTTTTCAATTATGTTTTGTTTTGGTAATGTTGGTCATAGTAATTTTACTAGGGATAAATAATATATATAATATCAATATGAGTATATAAATATCAGATATATTAAATATATATTTATTCATATAAATATATTAAGGTTATAGATTAAAAATTGATTTCACCGTTCATGGACACGGTATGCAGTACGTACACATGATCATTGTTTTCATTTTTCTTGATAGATGCATAAAAATAAAAATAAATATAAATTATAATTTAAATAATAATTATTATTTTTTATATATGTCATTTATACTAATAAAATCCATCATTATTATCAACCATATAAAAATAAAATGAAAAACACTTCATAACTCTACATGTAGGTGGTAGTCCACACGTACACATGTGTGACATTATAGTTTTCCAATTTATAGAAAGTTAAGATGTTTTATAAGATATTATATTTAAATACTTATTTTTAGATTTGAAATATCACATATATTTATTATATTTTATTCTTAATACCATCCATGTAGATCTTAAGCAAAAAAACAAATCACATAACTTTGTAAGACGATAGTCCACTGTACAAACATGCGACATTGTTGTATACATTAAAGAATGAAATATTATAAGGTATATATGATATGATAAATTCGAAAAGTTTAATAATATCATAATTATGAAATAAATATCTTAAATTCATCATTACATGCAACCTTTAAAGGTTGTGATGGAAAATGAATTACATCAGTTCACGGGGCGGTACTCCCCCATACACATGATCGATAGTTTCATTTTCCATTTGATGGATGTTTATAAATATATATGTTATGTAATTAACATAATAACATATATGTATGTAGGATATAATATTTTCATTTGTTAATGCTTAGAAATATTTTTAGGATTTTGAAGAATAATTATAATTATAATGCATAGATAAAAATTTTATCTTCTTCGAGAAGCCCCATTAGGTTTAACCTAAACACTTATAGATTAGCTTTATGGTATATACAAGCTCTCTATGTTGTGGGTATGGATTTTATAAAGATAAATTTTTACCTATTTTATAAACTAAGGGGATTTTTAAATATGAATAAGGTAGGAATATGGGTTTCCTTTTATAAGTGAGGGAGATAAGACCCTTGGTATTCTTAAAATGAATTAGTTACACCCACGTTATTATCATAAAAAATCATAAAATAGGATCCATTACAGAAAAATATATGTTATAGTGTCAAAATATGGCCATCAAATGGGTTTTGGTATATATATTATTGTAATTTATACCTTATCGTTTTAGTTTAGCCTCCTCAGTAAACCCATTTCCCCTTAATTAAAATAATTAATTTTTACTATTCTTACTATTAAATATGGAAAAAAATTATGTTGAAATTATTATATAAATTATCAATATTAAAATTTTGGATTTCATTTTTCCAAATTCAATTCACAAAATTATAAAAATCCAAATCAAAATTATACTATTTGGCCTTGAAAAAAAGGGGGTTTCAAACGAGAAAATATTCATAAGTATATAATGTTTTAATTTCAATATTAGAAATTTAATTGATTCAAATGAACTAATTTATTTAAAATGTAATATAATTTAACTATCATTTGGTTGAAACCAATTTAAAATACACATTATCTTTTAAAACAATTTATACAAAAGGATGTTTTCTATTAAAATTCAATATTTTTCACTATTCATAGATATTATTTCTTTTCATAAAATTCAATAAAATAATCCCCATGATAATTTATATATATATATAAATAAAAAATTAAAGTTTAATTTTTCAAATATATTTTAAAAAATTTGTTTATTTAATTTTTAAGTTATGTTTGAAAACCCTGACGTGTCCGCCACTCATATAAATATTTTTTTCACGATACATGTTTGTATCCTTCAACTGATTCTTATTTTATTTCTTATCAATAAAAATCCTTTTAATTTATTTTATACATGTGTAAAATATATAAATTCCTTAAATTTTATAGTCATATTGATACTCTCTATATTAATGGATATGTTATAATGGTCATGTTTAAAGTATAATATTTTTATAAAGTACCCTATTTCATCTAAACCAGTTGTTGTTTACATCATAGGTTATTAAAAAAATAAGATTATTATAATGTCTCAGGGTATTATATATTATTCTAATATTGGTGTTTTGTTTCATACACACTATCAGAAATGATGTTTCTATTAAGTAATATTATTTTGTTACAACACAAACTCCTGTATATAATCAATGAAGTTTTTATTAAGATATTATATTCCATAGTCATAATAGAGTTTCATAATCTTCTCACTATGCTAGTTCTCTAATTTATTCATTTATTCCTTGAATATAACAAAAAAAATATGACTTATACCTCATAAAGTTGATATATATATATATATATATATTAAAATCATTAGTAATATTTTTTAATTTTGAGTACCCACACCTTTCTCCAACAAGAAATGGTCCATGCATATCCATATAAGCTATTTTGAGAAGATCATTTTCCCTTTAACCTTTTCTATGAAAATGGGACGTTTTAATTTTTATTTTAGACTTGTGTGACATATACCAAGTGGTTTAACTTCAATAAATTAATAATATCTATCTTGGTATAATTTTTTCAATCACTTTTTGATTACAAGACTAAGCTGGTCATTACATAGATGGGTGTTATATGAATCTATGAAGTAGTTTTGTAAATGATTTCCATTACTTAGTACTTTTAATAAAACAAATAAGACCATTTAATACAAGTAAACTACCATAAAAAAATAAATATTTTTTAAATACTAAACATTTATCTGGTCTTGGAAAATAAATCCATCCATATCACGTTTTTATGAAGATATAATGTTTTTTGTAACATATGACACAAAATAATAATATTTCAATACCAAGATCATTCTGGTTAGAAACAAGAGGTGGATGACTTTGATAGAAACAACAATAATTATATATATGTTTTATTCTAATAGATATACATTCCCTAGTTTTATTATTCTAAATCTACTTGGTTCCTATATTTGAATACATATGTGATAACCATATTATATATATAATACATAATTTTTAGAAGAAAATAAATTTTACTCAAAAAAAATGCATCAGAATCTTCTCTTTTCTTTTTTATGATGGTGATGTTATTCTACCAGTGGCCCTTAGTTCCACAGGTGAACAAAAGTGTATCATCTTATAATGTTTCCCAAAGATATTTTTTAAGGGAGTTATGAATAAGATTTTGGATTAAATCCCTTCTCATGGAATTTCCAATTGTTCACAATAAGGATGGAAGAATATTTAAACATCAGCTATTTATCTACATTGCAATGAAGAGTAATATGGACTATGAGACACTTTTCAATATTTTTAATGTTAATATTAAAAAGAATATTGTCGAAATATAAGTGGGTGGTTTGAGAATGTGATTGATGCATAGTTAAATCTGGATTTTAAACCCTATATCTTCTTATATGTCAATATAACTAATGATTTTGACTACGTGAGCTTAAACTAGAACTCCCTATCTATGTTAAATCTAAAATAGTGCTTTACATATCTCAAACTATTCCAATATTTTTCCATACTAGTATTTACCATGATTATTCATGATCATTTTACAAAAATCCATATTCTCATGAGTCATCATAATTACCCTAGACCTAGATTGAAGAATCAAACATTAAACCTATGATGTTTCTACCAACTATTTTTATAGATTAATAAACTTTTAATCATTTTTCTTGTTAGTTGGTGGATCCAAATGACAGGATTCTTACATATAAGATTTATATTTATAGTCTAACACAACACGAAGGTGTCTTAACCACTCATGAAATTTATAGTTAGTAAGGAAATGATATTTATTGAAAATAGATCATAGGGTTAGTTTAGATGATGAACATATTATCTTATAAAATTATAAAATAAAATATTTTTATTAATTTTTTTATTGAAAAATACATGAGAAACAATAAATTAATTTATTTTATTAAATATAAAACTATTTTATCAAGTCCTAATAGCCCTCAAAATTGAACTCGGAATTTCATGTTTTATGTAAATTTTAGAGGAAAGGATAAATAGACTAATTAAAATAACCCCAATGATAATTGGTAATTCTATTTGAAGTTATTTAGATTAGATGATCTTTTTAAATTCTGGTCTTATAGCTCCATGATCCACTGAGTAGAATCCCCAATTCTAGAATCATGAAATGGATTTCCTAAACATGTGGTTCAAATTTACAAAAAGTCTAGAGAGTGAAACCTATCTTGACATAAGAAGGTCACATTAACCCATTATATTCATAATCAATTCTCATTAATAGAAAATATCCCTAAAAGGGTTGGTTAATTAAATTTTTCTATGGATTTCATTCCAAATCATGTAATGGAAGTCCATGTTTGAATAAATATATATTTGAGGGATTTTAATTTATTAGGCCAAAATTTTATCTTGTTTTATCCATTACATGTAATGTATATATTATGTTGAATATTATTAATTTATTAATAATTTTGGATAAAACATTTAAACATGATCCTTTTATTAATATTATATCATTTCCCATTAATTAATTTATTTATAATGATCAAATGGTTGAATCTGTAAAATAAATAATTCTTTGAGAGATATAAATACATAAATAATTACTCAATCATGAGCCTATATAATGGTTTATTTATTGATTCTACAATAATTAAAACTATAACTTATGGTAAAATCATTTTTTTCCAGTCATGGCATGTATATAAACATTCCACATTTCCACTAATTTTTCACCCAGTATGGAATCATCTTAGTTCCATCTTTATCATTCTCTTAGTTCATTGGGATACTCCATTAATTAAAAGTATATATTAATCATATAAATGTGGGGGGAACCCTAGGGTTGGATAAGGATGATTATATAAAAAACCTTGGATACACATGTCCTACATAATAATTAAGGGAGGGATGACACCAAGGCCATCATTTTAGTTATATAATTAAATTATTTTAAACTGATGTAAGAAAGTAAATTAAATAATTCTATCACATAAATAGGTGTTGGTTAAGCACATGATCTTTCATACATGTAATGATTCCAAAAAAAATTACATCCTGAAATTAAATTCCATTCTTCTTTTTTATTAATATAAATATCAATTAATTAATTAATTAACTGATGGATTAATTAATTAATTAATTTCATTTTAAATTAATATCCAAAAAAATTCTATTAATTATATTGATCATTAATGAATTCATTGAAAATTAATGATAGAACTAATAATTATAAATCATTACAATAAATTTATTTATGATTTAATAACCATTCAAAAAAAATTAAATAGACAAACACATCATGTTGCAATAAATATAATATGGTTTTAATGATATAATTATAAATTTAATATAATTAAATTATACATTTTATAGGGAGACTACGCAACATGTACTACTGAGTGACATGTTCTGTACATCATTTTTCATGTACACAGGTTACATACTTGGGGCTTCGGTGTGTACCTAGATCAGAATACATGGTATACACTAAAAATATACATTCTATGTCGTATGAATTCCATGTGTCCACATAAACCATTGATGTAAATGTCATTTTTATTAGACTTCGAACTGCACGACATGTACAATTATGTTATATGTCATATATCTCGCATGCCATGTGTATGCTTGTATCATCGAATGGTTTACTGTGAACATAATATGTGGGTAATGATGAGATATAAATGATGTACACTAGCATCATGTAATTTAGGTCATTATTTCATCATGATGTTATTCTCACTTCGTTTGACAATGCATGTGACCAAACGGTTTGGGAAAAATGAACCATTTAATCATGTAGACAACACAACATGTACGCTAGCTACACACCATGTAATCTGAGAACACGTGTGCTAGGTTATCCCAATATAAGAATCATTCTATCAAATTTCACCACATTTAATTTATTTTTGGGTTTTAGTGTATCTTCGTACATATCTAGATGCATTTCACATTGGTACATAGTGTTTACTTTACCTATTTTTCCGGTAACTCACTCTAACCAGCAAATATTATTGGAACTTCTCGATAGAATCTATGGTTGTTATTCATCATTTCATAGTCCTTTTTTAAAATGAATCATTAAATTATGAATATTAATATTTTGAAAACAATTTAATTAATATCAGATTAAATAATGAATAATTCATGAAATAAAAAATTCATCCACTATTGCACATATTTATAAAAAATAACAAAAATAATTATAATTTTAAAACATGATTATACTGATACCACTTATAGGTTTTGGGTATAGAGGATTAACCATGGTAGGCATAAAAAATAATATATTTTATCTAATGGATTGTTCATAATATTTTCAATGATGAGAATTCCATGGACAAAAAAAGTTTAGAACTCACAGAGGATATTTTAATATTAAATTTTAAATAAATTAACTTGTGACCTGAATAAATTTTTTCCTCAACATAGGAACTTTCTATAATTTAGATTTTTTCTATTACCAAAAAAAGAATCTTTTCCATGTTACCTTTTCACCACTATATGTATCCAGTTGTAGAATCATTCTATGAGTGATCTGCACATTCTTCTTTGGTTTTTGAATGACGTTGATTGATTTATATGTGATAGCATGGTGAATCCATTATCATTCATGGTTCTTCTTGATCAATCTTCTTTTTTTTGGAAATATTCTATCTATATCTTCATATTCATGAGATTAAGACAATAAGAGGATTCAATAGAGAAATCATTTGTCAAAAATAATTATCAAATATTGATTTCAAGATTACCAAACAAAATAAACAACTATCTATTTATAGAGCTATGGTTTTACATCAAAATATTATTTAATTTCATAACAACCCTTATATAATTTTATAAATATTAACAAAACCAATGCAAAATTATTCTAATTATTATTATTATTTTATGGCATGCGATAACCCTCACAATATAAAATATTATTTTACTAGTTTGTAAATTAATATTTATCATCAGATTATTATTTTTTTCATTATAACTCTACAATATTTATTAAATATGCGAATAAAATTTCAATTTAAAATTTCATTCAATAATAATTTTTTTGATCAGTTACTATGGAGTAAAAGTATTCATCATTGTTGAGAAAAATATTTAATAAATTACATAAATTAAAATTAAGTTTAATTAGATCAATAGAAACGTATATTGTGTGACCCCTAGGATTATTTCTCATTTGAATTAGGTCGGTGTTTCTAATGTCCAATATTCCTCTATGAAAATTCATTGATTAATACTTGAGAAATAACATAATTCTACAACGAGAACCACTACATATGAATACTCAATATTTAATATAATACCATTATCAAAATATATCTTCATATAGGTTTCCATTGGTGTCATCATCCTGTGAACTCGATATGTCTTTCATTAACTATATAAAGTAAACACATCATTACACCATGAATATGAGATTTAAGGGGACACTTCGATTCTAATCAAATTGTTCAGATATCAGTATCCATAAATATGGAAGGGACAAATCCTTCCTAGACATACCCATTAATAACATGTCATTATTTAAGTACCTAATGTACCCTACATACCAAGAACATTTGACATAATTGTTTTCATTAGTAAATCTAAGTGTGTGATTCATGAAATGTATCAATAATAATCTTAAATTTTAATGAACATTAAACAATCTCGCAGATTGGAATATTAGATGATAGAAAAACAGGTAGATTTCCATCAACAATTTCAAATCTCACAATCTCCCATCAAGGTGTTTTCCAAATTAAACTTTATGAGAATATGAATAGTCATCTTAGGAATAATATCTCCTAAAATTCAATATACCATATTCTCCATCATAGTATGTTATCTCATCATTAAACTATTTTTTGTAATATTAGCATGGAACTTCATGGTTCTCATCATATTAAAGGACTTATATGACCTTTTTAGTGTGAAAAATAAATAAGGACATTATTACATCAAAGTCATATAGAATAATGAAAAATATGTAATAAGATATTTTAATAATATTCATATCATTCAATAGTGATGTAATAAAAGTAAAATTACTTATTCCTAGGACCCCAACTCAAACAAGATATTTTACAAATTCTATTGTTTTTTTTGATAAAATATCTTCACATTCTTCTGTATTTACTCAGTTTGTGATTGGTTGGGGTCTTGTGGTGGACTTATGGTTTGAGGTTATGTCAACCTATATTTTACTGGGGTGTGATCGAAATGAATCTTTCTTTATAAGGGGTGTTTCGATAGGATTTTCCCATGATTAAGATTATATGTTTTCACTTGATATTGGGTTTGAAATAGTTCATTTCATTTCATGTAAACATTTATTTTAATAATTGGATATTGAATATAAGGACTACTAATGGGTACATCAATATTCTTCTCAGGAATTGGATGCCAAATAATGTCATGTAGGTATAGTTCATCGTAAGCTTTTTGATCACATATCCTAGGTTGTGATTCCTATACTATATGATAGAAAAGTGCACTAGGATATCATCCCTCAAATATTGTATCATTTGTTAGAATTTTTTTCATTTGAGTTCATAATTTTTTCACCTGAGAGAGAAATTGAGTTTTCGATTGAGTGGGTACCTGGTGCTGAGACAGTTTCTATTAATAAATTTATAAAGGTACTAGTTTTGATGACCCGGACCCCCCTTGGTCCCATCCTTTGCCAAAATCCGGATCCTTAAGGGGTGCCGATCGGTGCGACCGATCGGTGAGACCGATCGGTGTGACCGATCGGCGGAACCAGCCGACGTCAACCGGCCTTGCCAAGTTGTTCCAGTAACACTACTTTTTCACAAATAGGGTTTTAAACCCTATTCTGCCTCGTTTAAAAAAAGAATGAAATGTCTTAAAGACCCGAAACGCGCACAAAAGTTTTAATAAAATACTGAATCGACTCATGAGTCGGTTTAATCCACCCAGCACCATCAATGATGAGTCAAGCCGCGTGGTCAACCCACGACTTCCACGTCTTACGTGGTTTCGCGTTTTCACCTCAACCGTCCCCGGATCTTATAAATTAAGGGTTAGGTCGTGGTTTCCCCCTTCCACGATCGTGGCTCTTCTGGTGCATCGGGCCCGCCGCATCGTTATCTGTAATGTTCCGCGCCCCCGGCCTAAACATCGATCATCTATCAACAAGTAGGGAATTTCTATCGTCTCTCACTTTTGTGTATCATGCGGGGTGGGCGTTATTTTTGTTCCTATGTAATTGGTTGAACCGAACCTTAATGAAGATAATAAACGAAGTCCTAAAGAAAGAAGGGGAATGGGTTGTGATCGTTGTTATGCTTTATCTTGTGATCATCCTTTTTAGTTGTGCTGGTTTATGTTTTCTAAAAATTGAGGTCGTTGGTGGTCGTTGTATGTGCACTGATGAATCCCCTCATGATGTTTTAAATGGGTTTCTGAAATTGTGAACTCCTGCTGTGAAATTGGTTAATCACGTATTCCTGGCTGAATAAGTTGAAAGCACCAGGATCAACCCTTCTGTGATAACTCCCTGTTAGAACACATGGAATTTGAAATCATGGAGTGTGTTAAGTCATTTAAATCTGAAAATCCCTGACTTGTGTTGGTAGTGGTAGTTGGTTGTTTTCCTTTCGGGTCGATTGCTGGAAATGTGGGAGGGGACGGGATCCCCTGTTCTTTTATACTCTCGGTGGTTGTGTGAAATTGGGGGATGGGATCTCCTGTTGGTGTGGATTCGGTGGTTGTGAGTTTTAAATCCGAGTGGTTACTCGTTCATATCACAAATTGGGGAGAGATCCTCTGTTGACAGAACCAGGTGTGAGTGTTTTGGTTGATCCATGCTTTTGACGCTTTCCTTGGTTATGCTTATGGTAGTTGCCCAGTAGTGCTTAAAATCAATTGAACATTTTAACTGAACGTGAAACAAGAATGGGACAAATGGTTTTTGTGGGCAAGGGTTGTGAACTGTGACTCAGACGCAGTGGTGTTGTGTTCTGTAGGTTGGCTAGGAAAACCTAAGTTTTGGGTGAGTGTTTGTTACCTATATCTATAATTGTAGCTTTGTGTTTCTTATTCGCGCCCCACCCAAGTTGAGCACTCAGTGTCGAACACCCCCATTTATGGGGGAAGGGTGTTTTTCCCAACACTATCCTTAGTGGCTGGTTATTAGCTCCTTTTCTTCTCCCTTTCCCGGATAGCCCAAGTACCTTTGGGCAGGCTGTGATGGCCTGAAGTCCATTATTATCCCAAGAACCATCGGGCGGGGTGTTGTGGTGGTTGTCCAGGTGTTTGCGGCACGTGGTTTCCTAAGTGTCTCTGGGATGAGGCCCAGGTGTCTTCGGGCGTGGCAGTGGATCCTTTAGCCCAGGTGTCTTCGGGCGTGGCGGTGGTTGTTCTGGCCTAGGTGTTTGCAGGCATGGTTACATGTGACAGTTGTGGCCCAGGTGTGTGCGGGCAGGATTTAGTAGTGGGACTGCGTGCGGTTGAGGCCCAGGTGTGTGCGGGCGGGATTTCGGCAGTGGGACTGCGTGTGGTTGTGGCCCAGGTGTGTGCGGGTGGGTGTGGCAGTGGGACTGCGGTGACAACGGCGGGATTGGTCCGATGCATAGGATGTCTCAATAACCAGTGGAAAAGTTGCGCGGGGTACCCAAACATCGATGTGCTCTTATTATATATATTACTTGACTTGCTTTATTTGGGGAGTGAGCCGTGGTGAGGTCTGGGATTGATAGTTTTCCTTGTTAGGTGTTTGGTTTACTCTTTTTCTCACGGGACTTTAGTACGTTCCCCCACTTGTGCACGAGAGTCTTGGTTTTCCCTACTGAGTGTACTTTTATACTCACCCTACGTATATAAAACTGCTTTCAGGTTTCCAGGAGGACTTCGGGGATCACGCATGACCTTACTAGCTCGGACTTTTGGAGCAGTTGCAGTTGTTATTTTTTTCCTTTTTGGTACTTACCTTGTAGTCACCTTTTTGCACTTTGTGGCTTTCACTTTTGAACATGCATGTGGGAATGGTTTACTTTTGGCTTTACTTTTCTTTCTACCTTGGTGTTGTTGGGTTTTCTTCTTCTTATCTTTCGATCCTATAAGATAAAAAGGGTAATGCCTTCCATTTGTGAGAATTTTCTATACCCTTGGTTCTAGTCGCCACACCGGGACCTATTGAAGGCGGGTTTCGGGGGTCATTATCTCTCCTTCAACTTAAAGAAGGAAGGGCCTGGCAATCTGTTGACCCTTCCCTCCTTTTGGTGAAGGAGGGTCGTGAATGAATGGTATCAGAGGTGATGGTTGAGAGATAGGACAGAGTCTGGAGTTAGGCACAGTGAGGATTGCATGGGATGGTAAGGCAACGGTGTTGGGTGACCTTGGAGCGTGAATTAGGCCAGGGAAGACCGGCTAGGACACGGGATTTTAGGGCCCCCCGTGATCCGATGCAAGGACTCTGGACCTACCGAACGACTTAGTGAGGCCACACTGATTGCAGGGTAGAGACCCTAGGAAAGGTACATGCATCATAATGACTGGTGTTCTTGTGTTTCTGGGATGTCTTGGGAATTAAGAATAAATTAAATCTTAAGAAGTTTTAAGAACGATATTCTGCACTACTTGGGCTTAGGCATTCCTTGTTTACCTTGCAGCTATGGCACCTGGAAGGCGACCACTTGTGGTACAGGCGATCGAGGCCCCTGAGACGACATTGGCCAATCGGCAGAGAGCTGATCGAGAGGAAGAGGATGACCAGTGGCAGAAGACTCTTCGAGCCTTCCAGCGAAAGGGCCTCGAGAAGTATGAGGGCAGCACCTCCGATATGATGACGGAAGGCTGGCTAGAGGGTCTAGTTATAGCCTTCGGCCTGATTCGGGCCCCGACCGAGTACTGGGTTCCTCTGGCTGTTAGCCAGATGCGAGGAGCGGCACGTCAGTGGTGGATGCTTTACCTGGGGAATAGGAAAGAGTCTGAGGTTGCTTGGGAGGATTTTGAGAAGGAGTTTCGGGCGGAGTTCCTCTCCTCGACGATGAAGGCGGAGAAGAGGCAGGAGCTACTCTCCCTCCAGCAGGGGAGCATGTCCATGAGGGAACTTGGAATCATGTTCAAGGACCTCCTACGTTTTGCTCCGGACCTCTTTCCCGATGAGGAGTCTTGGGAAAGACGTTTGGAGGAGGCGCTCCGACCCTCCCTCCAGTATGCTGTTACCCCCTTTACCCTTCCGACATACTTAGATGTCCAGAATAACGCCGGAGTGGTGGAAAGGATGCATGCTCTGGGCGGAGTGTCACAAGAAGGGATCCAACTGGGACCATCGAAGGGGAAGGCCGTCAGCACCAGGCCTCCAGCATCGGGACCCTCCAGGTTCCGACCCACAGGGGGCAGACCGCAGCAGTTTCAGTTTCGATCCCCTGGCCCACGTTCTTTCCCTTCAGGCTCGGGACCATGGTGATTCATCTACGGGAGCCCTGGACATCTCCGGAATCAGTGCCCCGATCGGGTGCAGTACAGCTGTGGCAGTCATCCCTAGCATCCGCCGCAGCAGCAGTTTCCAGCCAGACCCTTCCGGCAGCAGCAGCAGGGAAAACGACCTCCCGCTCCTCCGCGGGCAGACATAGGAGGAGGAGGCCGACCTTAGGGTGCTCCCCAGGGACCTCGACTAGGGCGTGGTCAGGGAGGTGGCCGAAAGCTGAGGGGCAGGGGAGCTGGGCGTGGACAGTTACACACCGCAGAGGAAACAGTTCCAATAGTGCCAGAGGTTGTTCGAGGTACGATCAATGTGTTTAGCAGTCTTGCTTATGCATTGTTCGATACCGGAGCTTCGCACTCCTTCGTTGCACCCAGTCTAGTCCGTGCCTTGGGTCTAGATGCTGGGAGACTTCCAGTGCCCCTGGTGTTGAGCACACCAGTTGGAGGTCAGACCGACTTGCTGTTCGTTTGTCGGGGATGTAGACTGATGTTAGGGCCACATCAGTCAGTTAGGGATCTACTTCTGCTACAGATTCAGCCGTACGATGTCATCCTAGGCATCGACTGGCTATTTTCTGTGTGCGCCGTCATCGACTGTTTCCAAAGAAGGGTGGTGTTCTCAGGTTTGGACGGCCAGCGTGTTACCTTCACCGGCGAGCGGAACTGTCCGAAGGGAAACAGGAGGGAGGAACCTCTCCTCTCCTTGTTGACCGAGCTGACGGTAGAATCAGTAGATGCGGAAATGTTGGATGTTCCAGAGATCGTCCATGAGTTTATGGACATCCTTCATGAGGAGGTAACAACTCTACCCCCTCGACGTGATATCGAGTTCGGGATAGACCTGCAGCCCGGCTCCTGTCCGATCTTGATGGCTCCTTACCGGATGGCACCTTCGGAGCTACGGGAGTTGCGGATACAGATTGACGATCTGATGAAGAGGGGTTATGTTCATCCCTGTGCGTCACCGTGGGGTGCTGCGGTCTTGTTCGCAAAGAAGGAAGATGAAGGTCTTAGACTGTGCATAGACTACAGGAGGTTGAATCATGTGACGATCAAGAATCGCTACCCTCTTCCAAAGATATATGACCTTTTTGACCAGCTGAAAGGGGCAGGATGGTTCTCGAAGATCGACCTGCGGTCTGGGTACCACCAGCTGAGGGTGAAAGAGAGTGGCATCCCGAAGACAGCGTTCAGGTGCAGGTATGGGCACTTCGAGTTCGTGTTCATGCCCTTTGGTGTTACGAACGCCCCAGCCGTGTTCATGGGGCTTATGAACTCCATCTTTCGGGAGTACCTGGATCGGTTTGTGGTGGTATTCATCGACGATATCCTGATCTATTAAAGGTCAGAAAAGGACCATGCAGAGCACCTGAGGACAGTTTTGGAAGTCCTCTTACAGCACCAGCTCTACGGGAAGTTGTCAAAGTGCAAGTTCTGGGCACGAGAAGTGCACATCCTCGGGCACGTAGTGTCTGAGCAGGGGGTAGCAGTCGACCCATCAAAGGTTGAGGCAATTGTTTCTTGGGCAGCACCCAAGAATGTGGCGGAAGTCCGGAGTTTCCTCAGACTGGAAGGTTACTACTAGATATTCGTACCCAACTTCTCCCGAGTAGGATCCCCTTTGAGGGCTTTGACCAAGAAGGACCAGGTTTTCGTGTGGAGCGAGCAATGAGAGGCATTCTTTAGCTACCTAAAAGAAAAGCTGGTTAGTGCCCCAGTGTTGAGATTACCAGAAGAAGGGATGGACTATGAGGTATTTTGTGATGCTTCAGGAGAGGGTCTGGGATGCGTGTTGATGCAGCAACAAGGGGTGATCTCTTACGGGTCCAGGCAGCTACGCCCCCGTGAGCGTAACTACGCCACCCATGACCTGGAGCTTGCAGCGGTCGTTTTTGCGCTAAAGTTATGGCGGCACTACCTCATCGGGGAATGCTTTGTGGTCTTCATAGATCACAAAAGCTTAAAGTATATCTTCTCCCAGCAGGACTTGAACTTGCGACAACGGAGATGGGTGGAGTTCCTCCAGGACTACGACCTTGAAATCTCTTATACTGAGGGCAGGGGCAATGTGGTGGCCGATGCCTTGAGCAGGAGGACGCAGAAGGATGTGGTCCGAGAGTCGGCAAATGCCTGGAAGGCAATGGAGGAGTTGGCTACCTTACACCTGGATGCGAAGATGGATAGTGGCAGAGGCTGCCTATATCAGATGATAGTGCAGTCATCTTTGTTTCGACGAGTGGAGGATTCTCAGTGGGGAGACCCCGAGTGCGAAGTGATGTGTGATCGGGTTGACCAGGGCGATGCTCCGAGAGAATGGACAGAGGACGGTCAGCACTGGATTCTTTTCCAGAAAAGGTTGTTTGTTCCAAGAGTGATGCGTGGCAAGGTTCTCAGTGAGTTCCACAACTCACCCCTAGCGGTGCACCCGGGAGTTACCAAGATGTACCAGGGGATGAAAAGGCTGTTCTGGTGGCCCGGAGTTAAGCGAGCGGTGGAAGAATTTGTGGTTAATGCTTAGTATGTCTACAAGTGAAGGCTGAACACCGGGTTCCAGGCGGCCTACTACAGCCTTTAGCTATTCCTGAGTGGAATTGGGACGACATCTCAATGGATTTTGTCACGGGACTACCCAAGGTCCAAGGAGGGTGCGACGCCATCTGGGTGGTGGTGGACAGGTTGACAAAATCGGCTCACTTTCTGGAAATCAGGGAGTCAAGTACTGTGGATTATTTGGCATGAAAGTACGTGAATTAGGTGGTGCGGTTGCATGGAGTTCCGAGGTCTATAGTCTCGGATAGGGATGCACGGTTTACCTCGCGAATCTGGAGAGGATTGTAGCATGCGTTTGGCACCCAGTTATGCCTTAGCACTGCTTTCCATCCCCAGAAAGATGGACAAACGGATCGAACCATCCAAACCTTGGAGGATATGCTACGGGCATGTGTTCTGGACTCAGGAGAGTCTTGGGTGCGATACTTGCCTCTAGTAGAGTTTTCCTACAATAATAGCGACCACTCTACCATCAGTATGTCCCCGTTTGAGGCTTTGTACGGGAGGCCATGCCTTTCACCTGTGTGTTGGACCGAAGTAGGAGAGGCATGCATCCTTGGCCCAGAGGTGGTGCAGAGCACGACATAGAAGGTTCAGCTCATACGGGAAAGGATGAAGGCGGCCCAGGACCGACAGAAGTCGTATGCCGATACCAGGAGAAGGCCCTTGGAGTTTGAGGTTGGGGACCACGTGTTCTTGAAGGTCTCCCCGCGGCGTGGGCAACAGAGGTTCGGCAAGGGGGTAAGCTTTCCCCCAGATTCGTCGGACCCTTCGAAGTGTTACGGTGGGTCGGCGAAGTGGCTTATCAGCTAGCGTTACCTCCGCTACTGCTAAGGATACATGATGTCTTTCATGTATCACAGCTCCATCGTTATCTACACGATGATTCACACGTCCTTGATTGGGGTGAACTGGACATCGAGGATGACGTAACCTTTGTGGAAAAACCAGTGATGATCGAGGATCGCAAGGAGAAGGTGCTTCGTGGGAGATCCATTCCCTTGGTTCGTGTGTTGTGGAGACATGGCGGGCTAGAAGAGAGTACGTGGGAGAGGGAAGCACAGATGCGTGCCCAATACCCCGGGTTGTTTTGAGCTTTGTTCCTTTTGTACCTGCTGTGGTAGAACGTTTGACTTTTGGCTATGAAATGTACTGGTTTATTTTTTTTCCACTGTTTTGTGTGAAAAGCCCCGGCTAAAGGGAATAGGGAACCCGACCCCTAATCAAGACGCATTAAGGTGGATGCGATTAAACCCGTGCGGGCAAGTCAGTGCCGCCCAAAGCAGATAATATCTTGACATGGGGGATGGAAACTCCCCAAACCCACATGACCGGGCGGTATGGCGTGGTATGTTGCTTGGTTCATGACAGGGGAGTGTTTTTAGTTAGCAGAGGTTCACTCCTAAGAGGTATCTTTCGAAGATGGTTGTTCGGACCCTCTATTTCCTTCTGGTTTGTTGTGATTCTCGAGGATGTGAATCGTTTAAGAGGTATCTGATGTGATGACCCGGACCCCCCTTGGTCCCTTCCTTTGCCAAAATCCGGATCCTTAAGGGGTGCGGATCAGTGCGACCGATCAGTGAGACCGATCGGTGAGACCCATCGGTTAGACAGATCGGTGCGACCGATCGGTGCGACCGATCTGTGTGACCGATCGGCGGAACCGGCCGACGTCACCCGGCCTTGCCATGTTGTTCCAGTAACGCTCCTTTTTCGCAAATAGGGTTTTAAACCCTATTCTGCCTCGTTTAAAAAAATAATGAAATGTCTTAAATACCCAAAACGTGCACAAAAGTTTTAATTAAATACTGAATCGACTCATGAGTCGGTTTAAACCACCCATCACCTTCAATGATGAGTCAAGCCGCGTGGTCAACCCACGACTTCCACGTCTTATGCGGTTTCGCGTTTTCACCTCAACCGTCCTTGGCTCTTATAAATTAAGTGATAGGCCGTGGTTTCCCCCTTCCTCGATCGTGGCTTTTCTGGTGCATCGGGCCCGCCGCATAGTTATCCGTAAAGTTCCGCGCCCCCGGCCTAAACATCGATCATCTATCAACAAGTAGGGAATTTCTCTCGTCTCTCACTTTTGTGTATCATGCGGGGTGGGCGTTATTTTTGTTCCTATGGAATTGGTTGAACCGAACCTTAATGAAGATAATAAACGACGTCCTAAAGAAAGAAGGGGAAGGGGTTGTGATCGTTGTTATGCTTTATCTTGGGATCATCCTTTTTAGTTGTGCTGGTTTATGTTTTCTGAAAATTGAGGCCGTTGGTGGTCGTTGTATGTGCACTGATGAATCCCCTCATGATGTTTTAAATGGGTTGGTGAAATTGTGAACTCCTGCTGTGAAATTGGTTAATCACGTATGCCCGGCTGAATAAGTTGAAAGCAACAGGATCAACCCTTCTGTGATAACTCCCTGTTAGAACACACAGAATTTGAAATCATGGAGTGTGTTAAGTCGTTTAAATCTGAAAATCCCTGACTTGTGTTGGTAGTGGTAGTTGGTTGTTTTCCTTTCGGGCCGATTGCTGGAAATGTGGGAGGGGATGGGATCCCCTGTTCTTTTATACACTCGGTGGTTGTGTGAAATTGGGGGATGGGATCTCCTGTTGGTGTGGATTCGGTGGTTGTGAGTTTTAAATCTGAGTGGTTACTCGTTCAAATAACAAATTGGGGAGAGATCCTCTATTGACAGAACCGGGTGTGAGTGTTTTGGTTGATCCATGCTTTTGACGCTTTCCTTGGTTATTCTTATGGTAGTTTCCCAGTAGTGCTTAAAATCAATTGAACATTTTAACTGAACATGAAACAAGAATGGGACAAATGGTTTTTGTGGGCAAGGGTTGTGAACTGTGACTCGGACGCAGTGGTGTTGTGTTCTGTAGGTTGGCTAGGAAAACCTAAGTTTTGTGTGAGTGTTTGTTACCTATATCTATACTTATAGCATTGTGTTTCTTATTCGCGCCACACCCATGTTGAGCACTCAGTGCCGAACACCCCCATTTATGGGGGAATGGTGTTTTTTCCAACACTATCCTTAGTGGCTGGTTATTATCTCCTTTTCTGCTCCCTTTCCCGGATAGCCCAAGTACCTTTGGGCAGGCTGTCATGGCCTGAAGTCCATTATTAGCCCAAGAACCATCGGGCGGGGTGTTGTGGTGGATGGCCAGGTGTGTGCGGCAGGTGGTTTCCCAAGTGTCTTCGGGATGAGGCCCAGGTGTCTTCGGGCGTGGCAGTGGATCCTTTAGCCCATGTGTCTTCGGGCATGGCGATGGTTGTTCTTGCCTAGGTGTTTGCGGGCATGGTTACATGTGACAGTTGTGGCCCAGGTGTGTGCGGGCGGGATTCAGCAGTGGGACAGCGTGCGGTTGAGGCCCAGGTGTGTGCGGGCGGGATTTCGGCAGTGGGACTGTGTGTGGTTGTGGCCCAGGTGTGTGCGGGCGGGTGTGGCAGTGGGACTGCGGTGAGAATGGAGGGATTGGTCCGATGTGTAGGATGTCTCAATAACAAGTTGGAAAGTGGCGTGGGGTACCCAATCATCGATGTGCTCTTATTATATATATTACTTGACTTGCGTTATTTGGGGAGTGATCCTTGGTGAGGCCTGGGATGGATAGTTTGCCTTGTTAGGTGTTTGGTTTACTCTTTTTCTCACGGGACTTTAGTACGTTCCCCCACTTGTGCACGAGAGTCTTGGTTTTCCCTACTGAGTGTACTTGTATACTCACCCTACGTATATAAAACTGCTTTCAGGTTTCCAGGAGGACTTCGGGGATCACGCAGGACCTTACTAGCTCGGACTTTTGGAGCAGTTGCAGTTGTTCTTTTTTTTCCTTTTTGGTACTTACCTTGTAGTCACCTTTTTGCACTTTGTGGCTTTCACTTTTGAACATGCATGTGGGAATGGTTTACTTTTGGATTTACTTTTCTTTCTACCTTGGTGTTGTTGGGTTTTATTCTTCTTATATTTCGATCCTATAAGATAAAAAGGGTAATGCCTTCCATTTGCGAGAATTTTCTATACCCTTGGTGCTAGTCGCCACTCTGGGACCTATTGAAGGCGGGTTTCGGGGGTCATTATCTCTCCTTAAACTTAAAGAAGGAAGGGCCTGGCAATCTGCGGACCCTTCCCTCCTTTTGGTGAAGGTGGGTCGTGACACTAGTGTAGATTAAATAGATTATGTCTTGTATAGAAGATTTATTGTCTAATAGTTTCATTCAACTGTGTACATCACTTGGGGACCTCTTTTTCTATTCTCTATGAATGCTGAAAAAAATTTGTTTATACATCGATTACTGGAAGATGAAAAAGATGATTATTAATAGAATAAACACCCTTATATGTGTTGATAATCTTGTTTAAAATATTTGGGGTTCTTATGTCTTTTAAAATATTTATTATGATAAGGGTATCATCAGTTGCGGTTTATACTATCTTATGTAATAGGGACTACTTTCAGAATAAGATACGGCTTGTATGAGTTCATCATGATGTTGTTTTGACTAATCGACACACTTACTTTGATTTTAGCATTGATTAACTATATATTAATCTTATAAATTGTTATTTTTTTGGTTATATTTTCTATCAAATATTAGTGTACTTCTAGTCTCGAGAAAATAATTCCAAACATCTTAACATTGCCTCAATTATAATGAGAGAGCATATGTAATACACCAATCTATTTAAGTGTCATTTCTATATAGAGAAGTTACATTTATTAGGTCACATAATCTCATAATAAGATGTTAAATGGGACCTATTAATTTATTTATAGATACTTTTTTACCATTTAAAACATTGAAATATACTATGAAATGTTTTTGAAGTTATGCACTGAGACAATGTGAGATTCTGAGAAAAAGTGATTCCAAAATTACTTTTATAAAATTATAAATATTTTTTACCACTTATGTTTAGTTGATAAAAAATTATGTAATATATTATAAAGTTAATCTTTTGTTATAAATATGAGACCACAGTTCAAAATGGAACATGGGTTTTCCCTAATATTGACCCACGATTGGTCGACATCAAAGGTTCATGTATGGAAACTATTTGAGGGTGAATTTAAATTAAAATAAATGAATTATTTAATTATATAAATTTAAATAACCTTAATAAAATCTCTTAAAAATATTTATTTATTAAATTTCACTTGGTTTGGTCATATAACCATTGTGGATTTTTAGAGGGGCTCTAAGAACCATCATTGATGGATCAAAAACGAATAACTAAGTATAATCATATCGGGGATAATTGTGTGAGAAACAATGAACATAGTATTATAATCAACTTAACCAACAGAGGATTTGTTCTTCTATAATTATTGATCCATAAACAAGTTAGGTTTCATCATATTTGGTTTTTCACTTTTTATTAATAGTTTTAGCAAGTATTCATATTTACTTTCATTGATGTGAGATTATCTACCCTTTTCATGATCTAATTCAATAATTTTATTTTTTTTAAATCAATTATTCTTTTTTTATACCATATAATCAACCATAATTCTACACTTATTAATCAGTTTCTAGGATCTCATTTCCCAAAGATGGTTATCACCTTTTTTATGTGCCTTTTCCCCCCCTCCATTCTAGGAATTCTTCATCACTAATCGATTGATGGGTGATTAAACAATGTTAGAGAATGTTGATAATTTTTTTATTATTTAAAACAAATGATCATGGTCATGAGTTTAGATTTTTATTTTGGATACATGTCAGAGGTTTATAAATTACTATAGGAACCAAAATTTGGATCAAGCATCAGCAATTTTTTATTCGAATTTAGGGGATCACTCTTATCATGCAATGATAGATATTTCCTAGAAATCAGTGGTCATAATCTATCCATTGGTGATGATGATGCCTGGTGTCTCTATGGATGGAAGGGTACTTGGGCCCAAAAACATGTGGATTATAAAAATAAAAATTATTGATCATTTTCCAATGAAGAAGGTCCATAATCCAATTTCCAACTGGCCATGGGGAGGGATGGTGTGTGATATAATCATTTTTAATGATATTAACAGGTATTATTTGTTATTTTTATAAGTAATATATGAGGTACAATGAGTATTATTATTATTACTTTATTAATTCAAATAATTAAAGGGGCCACACATGAAGATGGGGGAGGCGCCATTTCAATCTCAATGTCGACATGAGCATTTAAAACCATATAGAATGATGTTATTATTATTAATTATATCTAATAATAAATTTTGATATTGAATGTGGTGAAAACCTAGAAAGGAGGCCACCTAGAAGTGCACATAGTGTGAATGAGAAGGGGGTCCTTGTGCATATCCTCTCCTATTTAAATAAGGTTACAATAATAATAAATATATTCTTATTATTTTTTTATGGGAACCATTATTAAATTGAAACTTCTTCATATAGTGTCAGATTAACGAAGTGTTTGCAGCATCATGACCCTAATGATGGGGTAGTAAATTTGAAAACCATTTTGGATACCTTTTTCACCATGTTGGTCAAGTCCATAAAGTGGGAAATAATAATAATAATGTTTTTGTTTTTGTTTTTATTTTTATTAGTAATATTATAGAATCTAGTATCTGACATATCTTGTTAATACATAGTTTGAAAGAAAAATTGTCAAAATATTTTTAGCCTCAATATTGAGGAGGTCATTTCAAGACAAATATATTATATTTAATTCGAACTCATGTCATATTCCCATGAAAAATTGTTCAAGCCTGATGCGGTGAAATGTGTTATTTTACTGGGTGTCCGATTTGGGAAAGTGAATATCATATCAAGAGTGTTTTTATATAAGGATCTCAATTGTATGATCTGTTTATCAATTCATGGAAATTTTTTAATGACATATTTGTGGTATTATGTTTTATCCTATCAGACAAAATATATTTCCCATGTGTTCTTAAAAATTTATTCCATATATTCATTTTAATCATGGAGTACACGGGCATGCCCATGGGTATATAAGAACAACCTAATACCCAAGAAAATCCATGTATATGGTTTGGTACCATAGAAGGTCCCAACATTGTGTTGACCCCCTTATATGTTTTATACATATTTGTGGTATTGTGTTTTATCTTATCAGAAAAATTCTAGTTGTTAGTAAAAAGGAAAACCACACACACAACACACACTAAGGGAAGTGGAAAAGTGGAACATAGGGGCCCGCAACCAAACTAGACCTCTCAATCATCTTCCACATACAAAAAAACACTAAAGAAAACATGGGTTGAACCTAGGAGCTCCTGAAAAATCCAGAACTAACTATACATGTGACTCATCCTGGAGGCATGCCTACTCTAGATGACGTCATAATTCCCTAACACCCAATTGTCACCCTACCTGGCCTGGTCAAGGGGCCCAATCAAATATCAATAGTAATAACAAGACAACTCTCTGTTATGGACCCCTATCCAGTGCATAATCTAAACTAGTGAAGCAATTTTTCTCAGAATATTCACTTACTATGCCAAGATCCCATGTCTGCATGTATAATAAATAGTGGTGAGTCAACAAAGTTAGTAATGTAACCAGTCAAGTTGTAAAAACATCACACACAACTCACTCAACCAACATACACAAAAGGATGACCCCTAGGTCATCTCAAAGAACCGTTTCCAAAATGATTTATTTTATTATTGTGCCAAATGGTCCAGCTGAAACTTTTTAAAGAAACACCATTTCTCTAGATAAACCAAACCGTTTGTTCATGCATCAGAAAAAAATTACCAACAAAACAAAACCACAATTTAAAAATCCATGATTTATATTCAAAGTCCAAATAAGTATTCTTTCACTATTGTTAGTCAGTTCATCTAGAAAACAATACTGGTGTCGTTTATAAAATAAAAAGCATTGTTTACATCAAGTAATTATTTAAAAATTAATTATTTAATAATATTTATCATTTATTGAAATTTGTAAAAAATCGAGAAAATAATAGATTATAAATTTAATGGAAAGTGCAGTGGGGGACATACCTCAACTCACAATCCAAGCACGATGATACGACACTCCACGAGCAGGCGCGCAAGCACGTGCAGGCTGGCGATCACAATTTCACGATATTTCCTACCAACAAACCACAACAATCACAAAATAAATTATAACCCAGAATCATAGAATTAAAATTATCCAAATGAATAAATATTTCAAAAACTCACATAAAAAATGGACCAAGATTAACAGGGTAAACCCAAACCCTTATCCTTCGGTGGCGATGGTCTTCATATGTCCAATTGATTATAAGGTTTGAGGCATCCGAAAGGTTGTCTACGACCAATACAGCGAAGGGGAATGTATCAGGGAATTGCGTCGATGCTGGGAAAATAAAGCGGGGATGGGGCTCGGGAATCGCAATCGGTCGGATGGTGCGTGAAAATTCGTAGGCACGCGACTGGAGGGCAGCAGCATTTCGGAGCTATGTGGTGGCCGGAAAGTAGTCCCACAGGTCGGAGGCAGGTGCGTGTTGGTCAGCTAGAGATGGGCTGGCCAGTGGGGTCACCAATCGGAGGAGTTCTGGATTAAGATTTTGGCATATAGATAAGCATCGACGAGGGCACAACCTTGCTTTCCAACAAGGGGTGTGGCTAGGGCAATGTGTGGTGGACCAATGGCGAGGGGAATGACTAGCTGGGAAAAGGGGGCATGCACCAAGAGGTCTTGTCGAGGGGCTGTGTGCTGGGGAACAGCTGGCCCCACCTGGTGTGCGAGGCCTATGGGGGTGTTTCAGATGGAGGGGGTTCGCTAGAGGGTGTAGGGACATAAAGAGGCAGTGGATGGCAGAGCGCATGAGATGGTGCTCAGACGGGGGTTCAAGCACCATCTGCACTGAGAAGAGGGGTCGGGCCATGTTGCAAACCGGATCTGGTGATCAGTTTATGGTCGAAACAGGTTGGTTTTTGACACCTTTTGTATTATGTAATGTTTCCTCTACCTATAGAGTGTAACCCACAAATTATATCTAGGAATTGGTCCTCTACTAACTAAGTGGCACCTTCAAGTTGTATCATAGAACAAGTATCCTACCTACTAAGTGTAACCATCATATTATATTAGAGAATAGATCCTATACCAACAAAGTGGAACCCAACTATGGAATTAAGTAATGGGACCTTGACCGACTGAGTGGCTCCCTTCTGTTGTATATGAGAATGGGTCCCCCACTACATGCGTGGCACTCTTCTTTTGTATCATGTCATGTGTCCTCAACCTACAAAGTGGCATCTTTTAGTTATATCATTGAATGAGTCATTGACCTATGGGTTGGAACCCTCTTATTGTATCAATTCTTGGGTCCACTACAAACTGTGTTGTATCCTCTTATTTTCTAACCCCATGGGCCCAATTAATACTAAATTGAACCACCCTATTGTACACGGGAAATTTTCTATTACCTACTGACTGGTAACCCCCTTTTCTATTCATGTGTGGATCCTCTAATTAGAGTTCACCCCAACGATATGGCATTGTGGTGAGTTTTTGGTCCCTCACGGTGGTACTTATTCAGTCACATGAGATTTTGGGAATCAATGATGGACCATTGGAGATATATTAAGACTCATTCTCCAACACTCTGATATGAGATAAAGGCCACATTTCATTCTTATCAGGATTTCTATTATGATCATTTATACACACACACACACATGTTTCATTGGGTTTTATTTCCATATTACTATAGGATTATATTATTACTTCAATAATAAATTCTATCTCCCCCTCTTCATTTTTAGGGTGTCATAATGGATATTTATACACTCACCCCATCAGGGTATTTTCGAAAAAATGTTCTGACTTATAAAGATACAGAACAAATCAGTGCTGGATTTGGAAACATTTATGGATAATTGGGATCATTTGACCATATACGGTGCCTAGTACATGGATATCAGGTGGCAGTATCTCTTATATTTCATAATTTTTAATTTATTTTTATGTTAGGATATCATTTATGGTTGGTAATGATTTTTCTTCTTAATTTTGGATATCACTTTCAAACTCTTTTATATTCCCTAGATCTTATTACATGACTTGTGTTTAATCTAGTTGTTACAATATTTCACAATTATTATTATTCACTTAGGCATGGATATGGTTTTTTATATGTGTAAAAGTATTTTACACAATGTCCTCACATTTTAGTTAATACTTTCAGCCCTTGATTCTGGACCCTTTCCTATAGAGGCAGGATTGTGGTTGTTGTAGCTCATCCTTCCACTAGTTAGGTGGGATTCGGTGGGTTGAGTCATGAAAGAATGGTATTATATTAATGTTCAACCTCAGGATGGTGTTTAGTGGTTTTTAACTTATGATTTTTTGTTGGGAACATAGGGAAACAGTGCCATTGTGTCTCGAGTAAAAATTTTAGGACTAGGAACCCATTATTTTTGTGGTTTCAAATGTATCCATTCCCCTTGACTTTGACTAACTAGTTTTCGACTCATCATACAGATACATTAGTTATAGGGAACTTTGGTGCATGCTTCACATAGGATTGATTCCTTTGATATTCATTCTTGGGTAATCTCCCAATATATAAATGCTCATTGGCCATCGTAAATATTATCTCCTGAGACGATTCCATGATGATAACTAGTGTGATTTCTATAGTATGGTTATGACTATGAATATATGAGTAATATGTCCTCCATGAAGAGGTTAGTCGTAAGGCATTCTATATTTTGAATGTTCATTAGGTGGTGTTTTATCCTATTGATTATTTTATTGACCCACCTCTAATGGTTCATGTGGATGTTGACTGTCAAAATAAGTTGGGGATGAATATTTTATTGATCGATGATGATGTGTAGGGTTTGATCATGTATCATGATCTTTTGAGGTAGGTATTTCCTGGGATTTGGGGTCAATAGTACACACTAATTTTGTGAATTAAATGCATGTCTCATCACAAGAGTCACCATCGTTCACAAAGTCCTCAGTAAAAAATCATTCCTCTGATGCATGATTGTTTATATGTTTGTGATAGGTGTCGACATATATTGTGGGATTTCTCTAACCATATTGTAAAAATCATAGATATGGTCAATAAACAAACTAGGAAGTGGTAGAGAGTAGATAAAGGATTTCCACATGGTGGATGAAATGTTAGAGTAAGGTAAGTAGTATGAGGAGGCTGGTTCATCGGTTTGAAGTTACCAACAACACCCCCAAGTGGAACACTATAGTATATGGAGCTTATTTTTCAGAATCTTGGATATTCAAAGGTGCAGGAGGTTCTTTACCCATAGTATTTCATGAGTTTTTCAAGGTATCATATATTTTCCTTCTAATTATGTAGGTGTACAATTAGTCATATGTCTGAGCCACTCTTTTACTTCCCATTTTTTAGTCACATCCAGGGAGATGTGGGGAGATAATAGATCCCTATGTTGGTGATGTTTATCCTAACTTTAGAAATGAATGTAAGAGGAAAAATTCACCCATTGAGATGCATTCAAGAGACATGAGGATGAGTTCCTCTAATTTTAGTGTTTGTGGTGATATATTTTATATGGTGTTAGAGAAAGCCTTGTCAATGGTAAGAATATGGTAATGGGGTGAACTAGGTCCCAATAGTATGAGGTAGTAGAGGAATGAAGTACAGCTCAAGGTTCATCATGTGTAATCCCTTCCCCAATTAAATTTTTCACTAAGAGTCATTAGTCACTTTATCCCTGATCAAATCCCATCTCTGAGACTAAATGATTCCATTGGAGCTTTCATTCTTAACCATGGCGTTTGAGGCTCCTTCAAAAATGATTAATGATCACACACTTCTATTGAAAGTGTTGCATTTTTATTGAAAGATAGTGAGATCATTACATTAAATATCTTCATACCATTAGTGATTCCCTATGATTTTTTTCTCATTTTTGACTATTTTTATACCATACATGTTATTTTTTTCCACCAATGAGGGTGGTTGCGTTTTTGTCTTTTTGAGAAAGAGTTTTACTCCATTAATTAAGAGTGATCCCTTAATGAGTAGGATGATATCATGTGCTAGAGGTTCTGATTGGAGTTGTATTAGTTATCTAGTGGTATATTATTTATAGTGGATTAAATCATATTTATTTTCTTATTGTGGTAGAGTATGAGGATATAATTCCTAGTGGTGTGTCGGTTTAATCTCCATAATGTAATTTAGGATTCTGCACGGAATGTCACCCGAGATCACCACCGATTGTTTCAAAAACATATAAAATTGCACATATTAATCATTTTAACCTGATGGTTTAGCTGGTTGTTTGTAGATCATGGGGTTTTGTGAAATTAGTTCTATTTATCTAGTGATTAAAATTTTCTCTTGAGAGGCAACAATGTTCTTGAGCTTCTATGTGAATTTGTTTCACATAATGTTGGTGACATGAATAAGAGTATCCACTCTAGATAATCATTAACTTATTCAACTAGTGTTTTGGTGTGGGGTGGTTCTCATAGATTTATTTTGATATAGTTTGTCTCCCTTTATGGTTTTTAGTAGCATACACCAAAATTATCTTTAAAAAGCCATTGTGGATATTTTTGAGTTTGTGGTGATACCCTTTGTCGTGTTGTGCACCTTGGTATTATTGTAGTACCTATGGAATATATCTGTAAATCTTTTTGGATAAGTTCATGGTATTATTTTTTATGGTATCCTATTTTAATCATTGTCATGGTTAGAAAATATGGGACATAAGAAGTTGTTTCTAGTGATGGTTGTGAAAGGGGTATAGTTCATCCATGGTCAGATGAGGACTACCTAGAAAAAATCTTGAGTATTTTCGGAACTGATGATTGTGGCCAATATAGTTCGATGAGGATATTATATATTCTGAGATATCTCAATATTTTGGGGGTCATGGAGATTTATGTCATATGGTATGATATATATATATAGATTGTAATGAATTTTTCCTACTATTATTTTTGGTTATCATGGTGGTGTACCACCTAACCTTATAACCACAATAGTTTTGGTTTCGTATATTCTCAACATGTAGTAACTAGGGAATTATGTGCATGAATCATTTAATGATATTTACATAGGTAAGTAGGGTTATGAGTGTGGATTTTCCATATTCATGTAGTCAATTGAATTGAAAACTTTTCTTGAAAGGCCCTTAATTGAAAATTTCTTTTATGGGTGCCTTTTTTTACAGCTTAGGAAATAAAAATGGAAGGTCATGGGGATCAATGACCCCTTTTAGATCTTAGTATCCCAACACATTTTCTTATTTTATTCTTTTCAGTGACAAGAATACATTTAAAATGAAAATAATGTAGAGACTCTATTTTTTCCTTATAATACATTTAAGTATATTATGATATTTTTTGAATCGATGACACATGATTCCATGGTTGGGTGATCCTATAATTAATTTTCTATATATATTAAATATACAGTACATTATGCACATGATAGTTTCTTATAACAATAGTATTTATTCAGAATGGATTCATAGAAAAAAATCAGATACCACAGTTGAATATGGAACACATGTTTTACCCAATGCATAACCAAAAGTTGTCCAGAGATGGACATTTGGAGGAGGATTCCATTAGAGGGTGAGATTAATGTAAAATAAATTATCAATTTAGTTATTTTAATTTAAATGACCTAAATTTATTCACAATAAAAATGTAATTATTAAATTTCACCAAGGTTTGATTCATAACCCAGGGATATTTTTTAGAGGATTTCTGATAACCTTCATTGGTAGATTGATATTAGATGATGACAAAATATTGAATCAAGGATAATCATGAGAAAAATGAAAAAAACAACATGATCATCACATTCACCTCTAGTGAATGCATTCATCCCCAATTATCAAACAATAATCAAGGTAGGGCTCCTCAATTATGTTTTTTCCATTTTGATTAAATTTTTGGTCATGGATTCATATCTTATTTTATTTGTATTTGATTACATCACCGTTTCAAGAACCCGGTAAATAATTTTATTTGATTAAATATATATTTTATTTATTTATTCCATCTTATCACCAATGATTCTAAATATATCAATCATTATTCAAGATCGAATCAACTATTTATTATTATCACCTTTGTGTAATGTTATTTCTCCCTCAGTTTTTGGCCTTCATCATAATTGGTAGATTGATTAGTGATTAAAAGATATATGGGAATACCAATCATCGTGTGTTCATTACTTTCCACAATGGATCACAATAATGAGTTCATATTTGTATTTTTTAGGCGTAATAGGTGTGTAGAGATTATGAAGGTAACTTGACTTTGGATTAGATAATGGTGTTATATGTGCCAAATTATGTTGTTCTCTCTGGGGGTGAAGTGATTGATGGTTTCCAAGAAATTAGTGGTTGTAATATGGCCACTTATGATGATGGAATATGATGTTGGTATAGAATGTGGTTTTCTCATAACAAAGGATGTATGGTTTCAATTGAAAAAATGATGGATTGTTCACGAGTAAAGAATTATTAGAATCCAATTTTTAATTGACCATGGGTGGGTAAAATGTCTATTATTATTATTATTTATAATTATATCAATTTTTATTTATTATTATTTTTATTAATATTTTGCGTATGATGAATATTATTATTATTTTTATTTAAATTCAAATAATGACCGAGGAACACTTGATGACGGGGGTGGTACCATATCCAGCTTCAGGGATATCTAAAAATTTTAAATATTCATGAATTGTGTTATTATTATTAACCATTATTAATAATAAAAATGGATATAAAAGGTGGAACCACCTTGGAGAGAAAACCACATGTGAATGCATGTGGTGTTCATGATAATGGGGGCCCTGTGGTTATCCTCTCCCTTTTAATAATGTTTAAAAAATAATAATCATATTAATAATACTATTTTTTATTATTTATTAGTATTAACGAAACCATGATTCGTTCGTAACTTCTTAATATGGTGTGGGAATGATGAACCGTCAGTGACATCATGATTCTGAAAATGAGATGGTGAATTCCAGACCAATGATACATACCTTCTTCCGAATCATGGATCCTGTCCACAAATCACCTAATATTATTATTGTTGTTGTTGTTATTTTTATTATTATTATTATATTAATTATTATTTTCGTTTTTATTATTTTTTTATTATTATTATTTTTATTATTTTTAATACAGAATATATTATGGGATGTAAATTCTTAATACTATATATTAATTATGAACCTAATGTATCATTAAAACCCTGATATTTATATGGATGTTTCAAGAAAATATCATGTATTTAGTTTAGAATATTGGATCAACAGAATGAAATATTCAAGACTGAAGTAGTGAAATGAATTTTGTTCAATTGGGTGTTTGATTTGGAAAATTAAATATCCAATCTCAAGTGTTTCTCTATGAGGATCACAATGGTGTGATCTATTTGGCCATTCATGTCTGTTTACGATTATGTTTTGGTTGTTTTACTATTTAGCCTCTCATAATTATGGTAATTTTCATGCATTCATAATGTTTTTTTCAGGCATGTTATGTACTCTGATAGTACATGGTCATGCCTAGGGGTACACAGAAATTGATTGGTTCCCTAGAATATCCTATTACATGACCAGATATTGGAGTGGTACCATACATCGTGTGGGATTCTTTACATTCCATGTATTCTTTCTGAAACATATGCCTCTCATATATCTTTAGTATTAGCTCTGATTTTGTCCTGTTAGTAGTCTATCATGTGTTTTTTCAATGTAAAATGAAATGGTGGACATCATGATGTATTTTGATATATTATAAAATATTTTCCTAGGCTTATTTAGGTCATGCTCCATAACGGCAGTGGTCATGATGAATCGTTGGATAGAGGAGGCCAAGTTTGTAAACACCCTCCCATATTTAGTACCAAGAGGTACCCATATACTCCTCACACAGTTTTGAGTTTCACCCTTCTATTTTATCAGGGCAACCGTCATATACCTACTGATTGGAACCCTCCTATTGTATCAGAGAATGGGTCCTATAAATACTATGTGGCTCCCTATTTTTATATCAAAAAATGGGACTTCTACCTTCTTATAAGAACCCAACTTTTATATCAGGTATTGGATCTGGTACATAATTAATGTCACCATACTATTGTATAAGGTATTGGGGCCACTGTCTGCTATGTTTTATCATCATATAGTATCAAGACTTGAGATCTCTACCTACAGGGTGGGACACTCCATTAAAATCAGGGCATGAGACATCCACAAATTAGGCACCACCCTCTGGTTGTATCAGGTCATGAGTGGTCTACCTACCGAGTGGAACCCTATTATTGTATCAGGAAATAAGTACATTACTTTATGATCATAACCATCCAATTTTATGAGGGAATGGGTCCTCATCCTATTGAGTGGAACCTTCAGGTTGTATTATGTCAAGGGTCTTAGACATACTAAGTAGAACGCTCCAATTATACCAAGCATGGGGTCCTCTACCAACAGAGTTGTACCCCCCTTACGCACTAGGGAGTGGTTCCTCTATAAGGAGGTCATCCACCTATTATAAAGCTTAGTGGGTAGATGTGGGTCCCCCACATGTTTACTTCTTCAGAAACATGAGATATATGGCATCGATGATGGACCATTGGAGCTCCATGTAGACTCACTGACCTAATAAGGGATGTGACATGGAGGTCCCCTATATATTTCTTGTGGGTGTCTTATTGATTTATATATATATTCATATCATTTTTTAGTATTGACTACACTTTTCCTTTAGGAGGACCTGACAACATATATCATGTCTTCTATCACTCCCCATTCAGTTTTCAAGGCTTCTTATAGGGAATATATTTGAACACCATTACATGGGATTTTCCCACATCTGTCAGGTCTAATAAAAATGATGAAAATTTTAGAGGAGCTGTTAGAAGTGTTTAGGGATACTCTAGTGCATTTGACCACGTACTGTGGTAACCACTTAGATATTAGTAATTGAGCTCTCTTAAATTTATTTTTTTCATTATTTTCTCAGGATTAGATATATTTTTGGGTGGGAATGTATTTTACAATTTTCATTTCAATATTTCAATATTTCACCCTTTTTTACACTTGATGTTATTAAATGAATGTTTTTTACTAGATATATTATAGTCATTTATTATTTTTATTCTGCACCTATGCATGGAGATTATTGGGTTTATGTGTACAAGTACATTAGTAAAACGCCCCACTTTTTAGTTATGCCTTTTGGTGCTCATCACCAGCCCCTATCCTATAGATGTGGGCATGGGGTAGTTAGGAACAACCTTCTTTTCTCTAGATGGGAATCAATTAGTAGGTTCATGATAGTATAAGAAGTTATTTCATGGGAGAAGCCCATGATTATTTATGATATCTGATGCCTTTTATGTTTAGTGGGTTACTACTAAATAATCATCGGGAACTATTCCCTCTTGGAAGCATCACTCTTATTCCAGACTCAAAAGGCCATAAATTTTGTGTTGTCTAAATAATATGAGAAGGATTTTCGAGAACATAAGTGGTGTTTGACCATAGAACCCATTCTGATCTTATCTGTATCGGGTAAAGAGTAAACTCTACATTCTAATGAATCCATTATTGGAGTTAGGGTAGATTTCATTCTTTGATATTTATGCATCAAATATAGATCATGATTGTTGAGTCCATAATAATGGAACTATATTATTCAATATCTCTAATTATTCATGGTAGATTGTTTAATAAAATTTAATCTCCATTAGCTCCTCGGTGATAGGTTTACTATTAATATTGACTACAAGAGCTCTGAGTATTCCTATTCTAAGTTTTATTTAAACCTCTTGAAGCATAGATGGGTAGAATATATGAATTATTTGAACATTGATCTAACTTATAGTCTAGTGAATTTAAATATTGTTTTATGATGCTTTGAGTTAGAATACATATAATCGTTTGTTTTAGGAATCACATTCTAAGAGGAACATGATGACCTTGTTAACTTAGATGCATATAGGTGTTTAGGGTAAGAATAAATATATGAAACTCATCCATTAATTAGTTGTACCATCTCTTCTAAGTTGGATCAAGAGGAGGAAATATTAGGATCTAGAGGGCCTAGTGTTGAGGGACAACATTGATGGTAAGGAGCTACCTCTTTAATAGACCTCAAATGGTGATTATATTATTCATGTTCATGGTCAGACATGTTTTCCAAATTGCATATTAGAGGATATTATGTGTGAGTTTCATTCATGAAATTAGGTGGGGAACCCTTATTTAACCAAAATGTACCATAATCCCAATAGAGAGTACTGTTGTAAAGGAATAAAGAAGAAATTTGTAGGTCTTGTGATGTGATGTTACACATGTCACCTTGTGATGGTCGATCATCAATGGTATACTAGTATTTAACATCCATTTCATATTCTGCAATGGATATGAGATCATATTTTCATGGATTTCATGGTGGGTCTACCGTGGACTCCTCGGAAGAGTGATGCAACATGGGTGGTTATAGATGAGTTGAAAAAAGTCAGCCACATTTAAATAATTCAGGAGACAATAACCATTAATCAGTTGGGTGAGTTGTATGTTTGGGAGATAGTACATTTTTATTGATTTCCTCATACTGTTGTTTCATATCATGATTTCGTTTTTAATTAATGCTTCTATATAGGGTTTCATAAGGTTCATGGTACTCATGTGGTATTCAGTATAGCTTACCACCCATAAACAAAAGGTTAATTAAAATTTACTATCCTGGTGTTGGAGGACTTACTGAGATCATACATCCTTTAATCTGGGGGGTCATGGGAGAATAACTCAACACTTTTTGAGTCAAACTATAATAATTGTTATCTGGAAACTATTTAGATGGTCCCAAATGAGATACCCTATGATGGGAAATGAAAATATCTATTTTGTTGGTCGAAAGAGGGAGAGTCAGACTATTTTTGGATGAGTGTCATGCAAGATACATCTTATCATGTTTATTTGATCTGAACGTGTATGGATATAACCTATAGTATAAATAATTCATATTATAATTCACACCATTATACTATTTATTTTATATCGGGTGATCATCTATTCCCACAATTGCCATAGATGTTATGTTGATGTTGGTTTTGATTTCATTATAATCTTACACCTAGGTATGTTAGTCCATTTGTGATTATGGAGATGATCGGTCTTGTAAAATATTGATTGACCCTTCCTCATCGGTAAAGTGTTATGTATATTTTTTATAATTTTTCAAATCTTCAGTAGAATCACCTTGAACCTATTTTTGTGGTTTATTTTGATGCTATAGATATTGAGGACGATACATTATTTAAGGAGCATCTGGTTATTATTATTGATCACAGGGATAATATTATTTGTTGTAAGACCATGTCATTGGTCTAAGTGTTGTGACAACATAATTGTGTTTAGGAGGAAACCTAAGAGTGGGAAGCTAATATGTTGGCCAAATGGACTGGCCTGTTTAACTTTTTTTCTGATAGATTCTGAGGAATGTAGCTTTAGGACGAGCTATTATATGATGGGGAAATTGTTTTATAACAACCCTTTGAAGATGTGCATTTATATTTTATTTTTTGGATGAAGTCCATTTAATTGGATTGTGTAAGGATTCCTTCGAGTAGTAAATGTCTTGGGAGATCCATGTGGTTTAGGACCTTTAAAAGATATAAAATAGATCTAACAGTGAATGGTTCACACATGGTTTGTGAAAATCATACCCCCTGATAGTGCAGCATGGTTTAGCGGAAATAATAGATGTGAAAATCATAAATGGTTGATAGTAATCCATACTAGTTAGGATCAAGAACTTTCATATGGCTTCTATATGATTCTACAAACCATTCAATTGGCCAATAAAACTACGCAACTATCGTTTCCCATGTACAGAGTAGCTCGTATAGTAATCCATGATTTGGAAAACCATGTTCTGAAAACATGAAACTCATTAAAATAGAAAATTTTACTATTTTTACCTGGTAACATTATATCCATTTCTTGTAATTATCTCTATAATATCATCCCACCATCCTAGTGTGAAAACAAAACTCTTCAGCTTCTTTTAAGGGTGGATCCCTGTTAATTCTGGGTAATTTTATATATCACTTTTTATGATTCGAATCCTGCATTAATTCTACAATCCAATTTCCTTCAATAGTCTAGCTATTTCATATCATGGTCATTCCTCTTCTTCTATGTCTCATTATCCCTTCTTCTAGGGTGTTATTTAATTTTTTGGTTGTGGCTATTTTTTTTTGAATCAACGGTTATTTTTGCATGAGTGTTTGTCTACCCACAAAAGGTAGGTGGTTTACAATATCTTTATTATAGTCTTGATGTTGTTTATGTGTATGTGGTATTTTCCATTGGGATAATGTGATTTGAAATTGCATCATTGTTTAATAATAATATATTGGGATTTTAAATGTTGTATTATACCATTCATAAATCCCATTTCTTCTATCAAATACTATGAGGCAGGGGATATGCCCACCCATGTGGTGTTCCAACCTGTCAATAATTGTAAAATGTGCTGTAAATGATGTCATAAAGGATTAATGATATCAAACTAGTTTGCATTGTTTCCTGAATTATTATCATGTAATAAAGGGTGGTTGGATTTTACTTGGTAATTAAATGGTATATGACTAGCTAATGGATGATATGGTATATTGTTAAAGGGAATTTCCTTAATTGATAAAGGTATTCAATGATAATTTAATTAATGTAATTTAGAAATAATGCTTGGAATGGTTTAATGGTTAGTTGGGTAAACCATGTTGCGTATGTATGGCCACAGTGAATATCATTTATTATAATTGGAAAACATGTTATTATACTATTTTAAAAGTTAAATAATAAATATCCTTCTAAACATAGACTGATAGTATGAGTTATGATATTGGAGTAATTTTCAGCATATATTTTCTAGTTTTGGACTGGTGTTTTGGGTGCCGCAAATGTTTATACATGGATGGGATGCCAGACTGGTACTCAAAACATTAATATTTTCATCATTTTGTGTGTACTTTTATTGAAAATCCTTGGTACCTTGATTAAAACAAGTTATTATGTACTTTATTTTTGATATGGTGTTTACCAACAATGGTATATGGTTCATTATTTTTTAATGGGACAAAGCAGGTTAGGTTGGTTGGGGGTCACGGTGGAACCTAATATCACAACAAGATAATTAAAAATTGTTTATTTCAAAAACCAATTTTAAATTTAATTCGTTACCAATTATTGATTTTAAAAGTACATACATTATTTTTTAGACTAAATATTTCTTTATATAGAAATGGTGGTGGATTATAGAGTTTTACTCACACCCTAATCATGCCATTATTATTACCCACATAGGTAGCATGGTTGTTGGTATGTATAAGGGAAAAGGTCCTACGATGGATGAATGATTTTGGACATGGGATGGAACAAGTATGAGGGGACTAGGCATAATGCTTGGGATTATTTTGTGGATTTTCAAAGTGCCTTTATTTTTCTGTTTCCTTTATCACATGAAACTATTATATTATGGCATGTTTACAATATTTGTTTTTTGGCATTTATCTAGTTTTGTTATTTGGTTATGGGATATATGATTTGGATTTATTTAGTGAACTGTGGATGTGATGTGTTAGTAATAATCCAATGATGAAATTTGAGTTAGTTTCATTATTTATTCAACTGATCATCAACATGGATTGTCTTTATTGAAAAGGAAATTTTCTAGATGGAAACTACCTAGTATACTTATATTAACACCCCTAAATCTATAAATTGTTTTTATAGATAAAAATATTATAGATCAGATGATATAAAATGGTATTGATTATCAACGCTAGTTAAAAGTACTAATAAAAGGATTTATTTATCAGTGTTAATAAAAACATTGATAAACGTTGCCTTTTTCAAGGCTAAAAAATTATTTATAATGACCCCAAATTTATCATATTTTTTGTTGCACAGATAATGGTCAACATTGTGAGGGCTTGTTTTAGCATTGATAACGGGTTGTCATTATCAGTTCTAAAATTAGCAATGAGGAATTTTATATTTAATAAATAATATATATAATATTTAAACTCATATGTTAATTCATAAATATGTTTATATATATATAAAGACAAGGTGTCTTATTAAATAAGATTTAAATAAAACTAATTCTACATTTAATCTAAATATATAAGAAAATCAATGGGAAAAGGATTTTATAATAGCTATATGAATTTATATATTATTAAAAATCATATTTAATATATAAATAGATTTATATTGAAATATATATATATATAGTTTTCCTAAATATGGTTTTATATTACTCAATATGTAATTATAAATCATAACTAATATAGAAACATGTTAATATTAATATGTCATATATTTAGCCAAAATGTTTTATAAGTTAAATACAAATTAATATTAATTAAAAATATTGTCTAATTAATACTAATATAACTATATAATATTTTTATTTATCAATGAATTTTTTTATTCCATTATATATATATATAAAATAATAAATATTTAATTATTGACTCAACCTGTTAATAAATATGTTACAATTAATATCTCATAAAATAATTTCACATGTACATATAATAAATTATTTTGATTTTAGAGATACAAACATAAAAAATAATAAAATTTTAATATTATTGTTTTTTATTTTTATTTGTTAATAATTAATATATTATATATTATGTTTTTATTTATTTAGTTTTATTAAATTTATATATTTTCAATCAATATATAATATTTATTAATTTTTAATATATATATTTATATATTTATATTTTCTTATTGTTATTTATTTTTTAATAAATTTTGTAATTATATTTAAAACTTATTCATTTTTAATATTATTTTTCTGATATTTATGTAATTTTATTCTTTTTCTATATTTATTTATATTTATCAATTAAATGTAGATTTTATTAATAAAATTGTAAATAACTTCTTTAATATATGTCTTTATTTTCATTATTTTGTATATTAATTTTAATTTTTTGGAAATTTTATAATTTATTACTCATTCATTTTTTAATATTTTCATAATTTATTCATCTTTTAAACAACGTTCAGTCATTTTTTGATATTTATTCATTTAATAGTATTTATTCATTATTAGTCACAAGGGGTTTTTAATATTATATAATTTATTCATTATTAATATTTATTCATTTACTATTTTTGTAATTTATTCATTTTAATGTTTTTGGGCATAATTATTCACCAATATATTTTATATTTTAAATATATAAATATATTGTATGAAGACCCCAACCCCAGTAGCCCAGAGTCGGTTCCTAACATTATTTACTTTTAATGATTTCAAGGAATTCACATACCAAAGGAATGGTCAATTTAGTTATTTTGAATCAAAATATATACATAAAGTTTTCATTATAATATGAAAGGATGAAAACAACATATAAAATCCAATAAAGACTCTCAGAAATCCAAGATTATCCATGAAATTCATTCATGATATACATCTTCACATCATGCGAAAAAATAAAAAATAAGAAAGGGGGGATCTCTAATGCATAATAATGGTAATAATTTAGTGGAAGCTAAAAATAAACTATAAGGAATGGGGAAAAACCTAAAAAACTTTCTACTAAAATAAAGACTTAAGCATAATATGGAATGAATAAAAACTCAATAATTAATACCAAAATGATACATACAAATTCATTTTATACTAATTCCATAATCACATGGATTATCAAATACTAATCTCATAATGAGGGAATTCATAATACATTACATCATAAACATACCACCCTGGCTTCGACCAAGACAACAAAATATATCGGGTAAGAATTTAGCACATACCCTAACTAGTTTGTCTCATGAGAACTACCAATAGACCAAGGGGATATAGATGGTCCCTCCCGATACATACTAAGTCATATTAATTTATCATATTAAATGGATATTAAATGGGTGAATCATAATCAACATATATATTCATATTGTAACTAACATATGAAAAGTAAATAACTTTCCCCAATTAGAAAACACAATCACTTTCTATTCAGAGTAATATGTTTAATGGTATAAAGATAGAAAATCCATAGTCAAAATAATAAAAAACCATTAAATAATATAGGGCATATGATATAATAAAATATTAATCCCATAATAATCAATAACTTTGTAGATGTTACTGAAAATAATCTTATAAAATCATCGAGGAATTCTTGATAGAAAACACTTTTACATATAAAACAATAGTTCTTATCGATATGTCATTATATAAAACTGAAAGATAACTAATATTGTTTTCATATAATAAAATGAGTGATTTTTTAAAAATAATGGTGGATTAACGGATATTATATAGTTCTCTATAAAACATGTAATAATTCAAGAAGTTCCTTTAAATCAGGTTTGCGTATCGAGAATAATTGAAAAGGGAACAATGTAAAAACAAGTAATGCCCATAAAATATAGATGTAAATATTTGTTGGAACCATGGTCTTCTATGCATGATTTGGAGTGTGGTTTGTGTTTGTTTTCAATCTTCAATGGATGTTCGGATCGTGTACCAGCAAAGAGATCATACCGTTCAAGCAGACAACAGTTTTGAAGGTGGCGCCATTTCCCAGTGTTTGCCAAATTTTTGGGGTCCAAAATTTGGAATTTGGTGAGCTTTGCAAAAATAGGATTTCCATGAAGATCATCATTTAATATGGAAAATTCATGAATTTCGCGAAGATAGGATTAATGGTTTGGAAATCGTGAAGACTAGAAGAATGGAGGCGGTGAGTTTTCACGATTACGTCAAGCTTCGCGAACGGTAGAGGTAGAAGCGCATCGCGGCGGAGAAGGGATTTGCGAGGGAGCTTCGTGGCGAAGGCGCGAAGGAATGTTGACTGTGATTCTTCGTGATTACGTCAAGCTCCGCGAACGGAAAATTGTCGTGGTGCTTCTCGATTTGGACAGAATTCCGGCGGAAACTTTGGAGCTTCGCGATTTGAGCTGACGTGGCACTGACTTCGCGCGGAAGGGTCGAGGGTCGGTGGAATCACCTATAAATAGAGGCCGACCCCCTCAAGGGAAAGACAGAGAATTTCGGAAAAGTCCTTTGCTCTCGGTTCGCAAAGGTCTCTCGCGAAGGTAGCGTGCTTCGCGAAAGAGGAGCTTCGCGGTGGCTATTCTAGCTCCGCGAAAGACGGGCACCCCGTGTTTACTCAGTGACCATCGCGAAGAGGCAGGAGCTTCGCGATAGCCAAGAATTGCGAAGGCTGGAGCATCGCGAGAGTGCTTCGCGATTGAGCTTCTCGATTGAGCTTCGCGAAATGGCAGGGGCTCCGCGAAGGCTTGTTTGAGGTTTGAAATAGTGGGAGCCTCGCGAAGTAGGGTACTTTGCGAAGGCCTTTTCCAAAGGTTGTTTGCCCAGTGGATAAGGGAAAAGGGGTTATTCATCAGTGGTTGGAATTTGGATCTTAACAGAGCATTAAAATCAGGACTCTGATGCAAGAAAAGTCTCATGCGGAATAGGAGACAATGAACTTCATGACTATCAATTGAAGAGACCTTCACGTCTATAAACTGAGTGTGACTTCACCAACGGTAGTTAGCCAGGGGGAGTCAACGGGAGTGACCCATGGGAAGCAGTGAGCTATCTCATAACCTTTCTAAAGGCAGTGAGCCTGGGACAGAGTGATTGTGCCCAAACAATTGTAATCTCCAGCTAGTGAAGCTTAGTGGTTTTTGGTACGACCGACAACTTGTCGGCGTATGCTCTTTGGACGTAGCCCTTAGTGGTGAACCAAGTAAAAAGGGCTATGTCTTCTCTGTATATGTGCATGTTTGATTTTTGATCTTTCTCATCTTACAGTTTCAACAAGCTCCTACCAACGTGGGAACAAGATCCACAACTTTAAGAAGAAAAAGTTGTCGCCCTGATTCACCCCTCCCCTCTCAGGGTGTCCCGGAGTCCTTCAAGTGGTATCAGTGGGAGGTTGCTGGTGTTGAATCTGACTTTTTATTGTCATGGAAAACACGGTCAATGTCAGGGGAGTCCCTCCCTTCGATGGAAGAAATTTCCAGATCGGGAAGAACAGAATGAGATCTCATCTGAGATCTCTTGGAATGGATGTTCCCTTTTCTACGGTGCAAGGAATACAAGTCACTGATCCAACAGGCCTTGCTATGACTGAAATAGATAGGAAACTTCTTGATGCAGATGCTAAAGCACAGACTGCACTCACTGCAGCCCTTTCTGATCAGATCTACCTAAAGGTGATGAATTTCACCTCAGCAAAATCCATGTGGTATAAACATGATACTATTTATGAAGGTGATAGAAAAGTGAAGGAGGCGAAACTACAAGTGCGGCACAATCGGTTTGATGATCTGAATATGAATCCAGACGAGAATGCAGACTCTTTCTTCAATCGAATTACTGAAGTGGTTGGAGCTATTCGGGGTCTAGGCGAAGAAATCAAAGAGATTGATATTGTAAAGAAAATATTGAGAAGACTTCCACCTATTTATAATGAGAAGGTGTCAGCCCTTGAGGAAAGAGATCGTTCCATACATTCTCTAGATGATCTACTGAGCAGTTTGGTAGTATATGAAATGAGAGTCAAACCTGAAGATGCTATGACTCGGGTGAGCAAGGAAATGGCATTCAAGGCCATGGATAAACTGAAAATCTCAAAGGATAGTAGCGGTGAAGATGACGAAGAAAAAGATATTCTTTCTCTCATTGGAAAGAAGTTCCAGAAGGGGAAAGGGAAATTCAAAGGGAAGTTACCTCTCGCGTGTTTCCGTTGTGGAAAAGTTGGGCACATTGCTTCTCAGTGTTTAAAAATGATCAATGATGAAGATAGTGAGGATGAAAACTTCAATAATCCTCAGAGAAGGTTCTTCAAAAAGGGAGACTTCAAATCTGGTAAGAAAATGAAAAGGAAGAGTTTTTTCTATGAAGAGGAAGAAGATGATAATGAATTCTGTGATGAAGAAGAACCAGAATTCAAAACTGGGAACCATGCTTCTAGGATGGCCACTGTTGAAAAGCCAGAAGATACTGAAGGAGAAAAACAACTGAGAACTTGTGTAGATCCCGAGATGCAACTTAAGGATGCGGTTAGTAAGCTCATGATTAAATGTAAGAGCTGCAATAAGTGGAAATCAATTGTAGAAGAATCACCTGAATATGTTGATCAACTTGAAGCTGAAATTGAATGACTGGAAGAATTTGTGAAGGTACAGTCTAAAATAATTGAAAGTAATGATGATGTAGTAGATCTGAAGCTGAGAATTGAAGAACAGGCAAAGGTCATCAATGACCTCACCTCCAGACTGGATGAAAAATCCAAGACTGCTGATGGTCTTGAAGAGGAAGTAGTTACTCTAAGGAGTAAACTGGACACTAAATCAGTTCTAAAATAATCGAGGAAGAAAATACAGTTTGGAAGATTCTCAGATGCAGAATTACTAGCAAGAGCCAAGTGTGGTTCAGATGGGGTTGGAAAAATCTTGGGTGATCAAAGACCCTCTTGCACGGGAAAGAGTGTAATTGGCTGTGAGTCTGAGGCATCAACTGCTGGATGTGAAAAGATCCAAAAGAAAGATAAGATTAATGTTGAACATGTTGAAATGTTGCCTAGAGTGACGAAAAAGGAACCCTTCAATCCAAACTAAAAAGGGGACCTAAAAATTATCCTCAAACATTCAGAAATGACAGACAGTCTTACTATTCTCCCAAGGAATAAGGTTTGAGGAGAAATTCAAGTGAGAAGACATTTCCTCTCATGAAGTGTCAGTTCTCTGGCTATCTAGGCCATACCATGTCATATTGTGAAGAGGCAAGAAGCTATCTGAATGTAGAAGATATAGAAGCTCAACAAAGGAGAACAATTTCATAACCTAATTCTTATAGAAGAAATAATTTCTATGGATATTGTTTTTGTTGTTCTAACTTTGGTCCTAAGGCCGCTAATTGCAGGAAGAGAAGGGACATGGACACCTCATACCGAAGTTCAAGACAAGTCATGTCTCGTCAGCAAGATAGTGTTGCTCTTTCAAACAGGTTTTCACCTCTCAGAGAAGACTTTGACTATGAAGAACCTGGGTATGCAGAAGAGATAATTGAAAGAACATGAGTTCTTTATACTCGATCTAATGTCTCATGGAAGGAAATGAGGAAGATTGAGGAATCCAACCTTGCAGAGGTGGCCCTAAAAGGTACAAAGAACAACAGTACCTGGATTCTGGATAGCAGTTGTTCATCCCATATGATAGGTAATGCCGGCCTACTAACGAATATCATAAGGAATGTCGATGGTACAGTATGATTTGGTAATGATGGGGCTCTGAAAATCAATGGGAGTGGAATTACCGAATTAGCTAACGGAGAACTAAAGAAGACTGAAGTCCTTTACGTAGATGTCCTACGTCATAGTCTCCTCAACGTGAGTCAACTCTGTGACTCAGGACTTATAGTCATGTTTAATCAGAAAGGTTGCACTATCAAGGGATAGTCTAGCAATTCACTTATGAAGGGATGCAGAATAGAAGGAAACTTGTATCAGGTTGATAATGAAGAAAATGTATGTTACATGACTGTTTAAGAAGAAAACAATTTGTGGCATCGGAGACTGAGACACATCAATCAACAAGAAATGGAGAAAATATCAAAATTGAGAATTGTCATGGAAATTCCCAACCTGAAGCGTGAGTGTGAAAAAACATGTAATGCTTGTATTCGTGGGAAGATGGTCTGCAGTTCATATCGGCCAATGAAGAAAAGAGTGTCACACCTTCTTGATATGATTCATACAGATGTTTGTGGGCCAATAAATGTTGTCGGAACTCATGGAGGAATGTACTTTGTCCATTTCATATATGATTACAGTAGAATGGCATGTGTAATGGTCATTCACAGGAAACCACAAGTTCTTGACTGCATGAAAACATATCGGCGAGTCACCGAGAATGATACTGGACGAATAATCAAACTGTTGTGATCTGACAATGGAGGAGAATACACATCCATTGAATTTGAGAATTATCTTGAAAAGCATGGGATACAGCATGAGGTAGCTTCTGTGAGAACTCCACAACAAAATGGAGTTGTTGAACGTAGGAATCGATATGTTAACAACATGGCACGAACCATGCTGATTGAGAGTCGTATACCACGACATTACTGGAAAGAGGTTGTTCAAGCTGCAGTGTACATTCAGAATCGAACATGACTTTATATGGGTGAGACGAAGACACCATATGAATTGTGGCATGGAAGGAAGCCTTCTCTAAAATACTTTCGTGTCCTTTGAAGTAAATGCTTCATCAGGAACAATGAAGGAAATCAAGGGAAATATGGCGACAATGCAGATGATGGAATTTTCCTCAGTTACTCAATGAACAACAAAGCCTACAAATGTTTCAACAAGCGTTTGGGAAGGATTGTGGAAAGTAGTGATGTTAATATAATTGAAGAGAAAACCACAAATGCTTCAAGGACGTCATATGCTGATGTGATGGAAAGTCAGGAAGAATGTGAACGTGAAGAAAATACAAATGCAGAAATAGAGGAAGTTGTTCAAAACACTCAGCAGTCACATCAAGATGTTGACTTAGAAGCAGAATCTGAAGAAGAATATATGGCTGAAGAGAATACTACTGAACCTCGCAGGAGAAATCGTAGAGCTGAGATTGATCCATCCAACATAATTGGGGATAGGAGTGCACGCACTCAAACAAGACGGATGGGGAATACCACGCAATCTGCATTTATATCAGTTGTAGAGCCATCCTCATTCGAGGAAGCTACAAAAGATAAATCATGGGTGAAAGCTATGAATGACGAATTAGAACAGATTGACAAGAATCAGACATGGGATCATGTCCAGAGACCTAATGGTCACAATGTGATTAGTACCAAATGGATCTTCATAAATAAGTTTGATGAGCATGAAAGTATCATCAGAAACAAGGCACGAATGGTATGTAAAGGACACTTCCAGATTGAAGGCATTGATGTTGAAGAAACATGTGTTCTAGTGGCTAGACTGAAGTCAATCAGGCTTTTCCTTGCCATGGAACTCCAAAGAGGATATAAAGTATATCAAATGGATGTCAAGACAACATTCTTGAATGGTCTACTCGAAGAAGAAGTCTACATTGAACAACCAGTGGGCTTTGTTTTGGGTACTGATGAAACAAAGGTCTACAAACTGAAGAAAGCACTATATGGTTTGAAGCAGGCACCACGGGCATGGTACTCAAGGCTGGAATCATATCTCAAGAAGTTGGAATTCAAAAGAGGAGGAGTTGATCACAATTTCTATGTGAAGAATTCTCCAAAAGATCAATTCATGGTTCTTGTCTACGTTGATGATATCATATTTGGTGGCAGCGGGCAGAAATCAGTGGATGAATTTGCCAACCACATGAAATCAGAATTTGAAATGTCTTTGATTGGGGAGCTCACATATTTCTTGGGGCTGCAAGTGATTCAAAATAAGGAATACACTTTCATTTCTCAAGGAAAATATCCAAGAGAGCTGCTGAAGAAGTTCAATATGCAAGACTCCAAACCAATGTCAACTCCGATTGCAGTTGGAACTAAACATGGAAAGCATGAGGATGGGAACTTTGTTGATCCCACCATGTACAGGAGGATCATTGCAAGCCTATTATACCTGACAGCGACAAGGCCAGATATTGTCTTTGCAACATGCCTTGCGGCCCGCTTTCAGAGTAATCAAAAGGAGGAACATATGGCAGCAGTAAAAATAATCATGTGGTACATTCAAGGTACACATAACTTCGTGATATTTTTTGCTGCAGGCAGGGATAGTGAATTATCAGCATTTTCTGATGATGATTGGGCTGGTGATGTAGTAGACAGAAAGTCCACTAGTGGTGGAGCTTTCTATATTGGGTTGAAATGCGTTGGCTGGTTGAGCAAGAAACAAGAAAGTACTTGTCTTAGTACTGCTGAAGCCGATTATATCTCTGCCACAAAGGCATGCACTCAACTGCTATGGATGAAGCAGCAATTAACTGAAATTGGCGATGAGGTGACACAAACAATGGTGATTTATTGTGACAATAAGAGTGCAATTGATCTTGCGAAGAATCATGTTCAGCATTCTCGTACAAAACAAATTGAAATCAGGTATCACTTTATCAAAGAGAAAGTTGAGCAAAGCATGATTAGATTGGATCATGTGGGAACAGATGAGCAAGTGGATGATATCCTGACAAAGCCACTGTCAGCGGCTGTGTTTGAGAAGCATCGGTTGAACCTCGGTGTTCGACCACCTCCCAGTGCATAAAGAGGTTACAAAATTACCCCTCTCCCCCTTTGTTATAAATTTTTTAATCTGTTTATGGATATGATGCAGGTTTATGGGGGAGATACTATCCAGGGGGACTATGGTTTGAGCTGAACGTGAAAAAATTTACATGTATTTGGATTTATTGTCAATGGGGGAGAAAGGAGAAGGAATAAATTCAGGAAACTTCTGTGATGAGAAGAATTTGAAGGAAAACAGTGGAACCCAATTCAACCCTCCTCTCTTGTTTTCTAAACCGAGCATTTCTCACGTAGACTTAGAGTGTTGGCTGGGTTGATTCCTGCAATTTTTTTGGTTTTCACATTGATGGAGATCTATTGAATTTTTCTTCTGATTGCCAACAAACCCAAAGGGGGAGAATTTTGGAACCATGGTCTTCTATGCATGATTCGGAGTGTGGTTTGTGTTTCTTGTCAATCATCAATGGAAGTTCGGATCGTGTACCATCAAAGAGATCATACCATTCAAGCAGAGAACAGTTTTGAAGGTGGCGCTATTTCCCAGTGTTTGCCAAAATTTTGGGGTCCAAAATTTGGAAATTGGTGAGCATCGCGAAAATAGAATTTCCATGAAGATCATGATTTAATATGGCAAAGTCATGAATTTTGCGAAGATAGGATTCATGGTTTGGAAATCGCGAAGACCAGAAGAATGGAGGCGGTGAGTCTTCGCGATTATGTCAAGCTTCGCGGACGGAAGAGGGTGAAGCGCATCGTGGTGGAGAAGGGCTTTGAGAGGGAGCTTCGCAGAAAAGGCATGAAGGAATGTTGATGGTGATTCTTCGCGATTACGTCAAGCTATGCGAACGGAAAATTGACGTGGTGCTTCACGATTTGGACAGAATTCTGGCGGAAACATTGGAGCTTCGCGATATGAGCTGATGTGGGGCTGACTTCGCGCAGAAGGGTCGAGGGTCGGTGTAATCGCCTATAAATAGAGGCCGACCCCCTCAAGAGAAAGAGAAATAATTTCAGATAAAGTAATTTGCTCTCGGTTCGCAAATGTCTCTCGAGAAGGCAGCGTGCTTCGCGGCGGCTATTCAAGCTCCGCGAAAGACGGGCGCCCCGCGTTGGCTCAGTGAGCATCGCGAAGAGGCGGGAGCTTCGTGATAGCCAAGCATTGCGAAGGCTGGAGGATCGCGAGAGTGCTTCGCGATTGAGCTTCGTGATTGAGCTTCGCGAATGATCTTCGTGAAATGGCAGGGGCTCCGCGAAGGCTTGTTTGAGCTTTGCAATATTGGGAGCCTCGCGAAGTAGGGTACTTTGTGAAGGCCTTTTTCAAAGGTTGTTTGCCCTGTGGACAAGGGAAATGGGAGTATTCATCAGTGGTTGGAATTTGGATCTTAACAGAGCATTAAAATCAGGACTCTGATGTAAGAAAAGTCTCATGCTGAACATGAGACAATGAACTTCATAACTATCAATTGAAGAGAACTTCACGTCTATAAACTGGGTGTGACTTCACCAACGGTAGTGAACCAGGGGGAGTCAACGAGAGTGACCCGAGGGAAGCAGTGAGCTATCTCAGAACCTTTGTAAAGGCAGTGAGCCTGGGACAGAGTGACTATGCCTGAACAATTGTAATCTCCAGCTAGTGAATCTTAGTGGTTTATGGTACGACCGACAACTTGTCAGCGTATACTCCTTGGACGTATCCCTTAGAGGTGAACCAAGTAAAAAGGGCTATGTCTTCTCTATATATGGGCATGTTTTCTTTTTTATCTTTCTATCTTTCAGGTTCAACAAGTTCCTACCAACGTGGGAACAAGATCCACAACTTTAAGAAGAAAATGTTGTCACCCTGATTCACCCCTCCCCTCTCAGGGTGTCCCGGGGTCCTTCAATATTTTCATATATGAGTTTGGAACATATAAAAAGAATATAAAATAGTTAAAAAAATAAATAATCATTAAATTTTGAAAAATATAGTGAATGAATAACATGAAGCCAAAAAATGGTTGGGGTAGATTCCATTACCTTATATCTTAATGTGTTTTGAAATTTCCATTAATCTCCGGGATAATGAAATAATCTTAATTAATTAATTAATAAAGAAACATTTATACATTTATTTGATTTTTTATAATTATATTATATTCATTTATGGCCTTTTTTGTGAGTTATATATATAAATTTATTAACAGGATTGTTCGTTTCCTTGGTTATCACAATTGGAATACTTGTATATGAGTATAGAAGTTCTTGTGAAAGGGATATAATAACCTCAAATTGAATTTATATTATATTGAATAAAATTTTTAATATTAAATAGTTTCATAATTATATTGGTTATATTTGTAAGAAAATGATTTATTAGATAATACATTTAGTGATATTCTTTTAGATAATTTGAGAAATTATTGTTCATAACAAACTCATTTTGTTTTTTCACATAGTAAAATGAAAATATATTACATAAAAAATATAAGAAAGTGTTTAAAAAATTTATTATATGTTGTTTTAAACCTATAAATGGGTTTATTTACATCATTTCAGGATAAATTTAGGAACTAAAATTCGTCATCCACAAAGGTTTCAAATCGGCACCTCATAGTCGATGATTTCATTTTAGAAATGAAACAGAGAGGGAGAAAGGAATTTGAGGAAGGATATACCAATTAAATGATATAATTTCTTTATAAGGATGATACTAGAGTTTTAACATCCATTTTTACATTGTATGTGAGGAGATAATAATAAAATAAAATAACATTAAATGAAATTAAAAGGAAAAGGGGCATGATTTTACATCTTGAAAAATCTTCCTTAATAACCTTCATAAGAAGATTGGTTTTGGTATTTTTCTATGAACCAGAGCTCCTGGACATGGAGGGGGCCTGGGGAGATTATTGGTAAGAAATTTTATATTCTTTAAATATTATTGGTGTGCGTAGAAGTGGTGGTGGGGTGGTATTTATAGTATAGGAGAGGGGTGATTATTAAATATTTAATTCATTTGTTTATTATTTTGTCTCAATACTATGAGTAGTTTGAGATTTATCATTAAATATACTAAAATAATTAATTCACGTTTGATATTATGTTTCTCCATTATTCATGGCTCAAGGAATAGTGTATTTAATGTATAATGTATCTATACCATAAACTATAATATTTTACTATTCAATAAAAATTCAAGTATTTTAGAAACATCCAAAAAATTCACCCTAACATTTTTTCTACATAATTAATTAAATACATGAATCCATTCTATAAAAATAATTTTCAAAATTTTCAAAATTTAAATTTTAATTAAAACCTTCATTTACTCCAAAAATACCGATTCTAATTTATAACCAAATTTATAACACGTTCAAAGATCCACTAATGTATCCTAAAATTGTCCCAAAATAATAAGACATAAAAAATTTAATTTATGAATACATTTTATTAAAAAAATTCTTTTAAATAAATTTATGAATTATAAAATTTTAATTAAATATTTTTAACATTCAAAAAACCAGCAGTTAATTAATAATTTTTAAAATATTTATTTTCTTACATTATGATATAATTATATCAAACTTTTATTTAGAAGATGCCTAAATTATATTTATAAACTAATGGGTGATGTTACTATTCATCCTTCATCAATTGCTACATGGGTATGTCTCACTGGTCTGCCCCTTTATTTTCAAAATCCTTTGATTCTCTGTGCAATTGGCAATATGATTGGACAATTTATTTGTTCTGATCAACGGACTGAGTCTATGTCTCATTCGATTTGTCTACATATATGTGTTGAGGTTGATGCTGCGAGACCTCATGTGCATTGTGTTTGGATTACTGATGAGAAGGATATTAGGTGGATGTAAGTGGAATTTTTTGAGTCATGGATGATGTTCTATGTGAAGTGTAGACGGTTTGGGCATTTATAGGCTGTTTGCCATAGGGGAGGGATGCATGTTAACTTGTAAATGATGGGTGGACATAATGAGGATGGTTGTGGGGTGCATGATGCTGTGAGGTAGACTCAGGCCTGTGTGAAGGATGGTCCTGCGGAATTCATTGTCTGTAGCAGTCCTGGAGGTGCTTCTGGGAAAATAGATCGACCGAACTCTTCTTGCATTGAAGGCAATTTTGATGGAATGCAACCTATTGGTCATACTGAGAGGGAGATTAGGCATGTTCCTCTTAATGATGTGACATGCTTTTCATACTGTCTAAAGATGGTGCAGGCGCCTTTGAACCCATTAGAAAATCAAGTGTTTGACAAATTGAAGAGTGATCTTGTAGTTGAGTCGAGGCCTACGGTCGAGGGTAGTGCTTTCCATTTGCAGCCATCTCTCTCTGAGAAACTTTTGGTCATTACAGAGGGTGATCAGGAGGAAATGACCATGAGTCTTATTAATAGTAGCTGAATTTTGAGCTACAATCATGCTGAAAATCTGGTTCATGAGGCCATATCAATCGAGATAGAGGGTGTTGTCTCGCAGGTGTGGTTATCAACAATGCAGGTGCTATAGAAAAGGGGACAGAGAAGGATCCCTCTGATGGGTAGCAGGCTGTTGTTGGGAGTGGCGTGCAGGTTAAATACTCAACCGTGGTGCAGTCCTTGAAGCAGGCGGCTGGTTTTGAGTTGAGTAACTGTTTTGCTGGCTTCGAGATGGATGACTTGGCGATGGACCAAGATGGAGTTGTGTCATTGGGTGGGAAAGCATCGGAGGGGCAAGGTGCATCAGATTCAAGTGTTTATAGTGCATCATTTCAAGGGCAATATGTCGTCAATAAAGATGGAAGTGCTTCCAAGGAGGTTGTAGCTGATCATGGTACTGTGAAGATGGGGAAAAATGCTGGATGCTAGATTTTGTGTCATTCATAGTGCCTCGACATGCTTGATCCGAACATCCAATATCAGCCGGAATGGGGTGTGGGGGAGGGTAACCATGAAGTGTGCATTCCAGGAAAATGGAGGGATTGTCTTGATAGTGATAAGTAAAATTATTATGGCATAGTCCGGACATCCTACAACGATGTTGTCCAAGTCGGGAAAGACAAGGTGCATGGGAATGCAGAAGAGATGAGTGTCCTGACATGAATAAGACTGAGGAGGGACTATTCTCATCTGACGAAGCCAATGACCACCAGGTCTTCCATAGGGAGGGAAGGTTTGGTTACACAGTCTTCTAAAGAATTTCTCTCTTTAGAAAAGTTAAATTTTAGACGGAAGTACTCTAAGATTTTGAGGCACTATGATAGCTCGAAGTGGGAATCAGTGACTTCGGAGGATGCACTCCATCATGGGTATGGTGATGGGTCTGACTACTATGATGTGTAACTGTCCTTTTATTTTTTTGTACTTTCTTGTTGTATTTCATTTACTTTAATAAATGGTCAAAGGCTTGCCTCTGAATGCGCTTCTCGGGTAATACAAAATATCTATTTACATTTAATAAGTAATAAATTTTATGAAAAATGGTTTAATATTAAATATTAATATTAATCAAAAATATTGTTGAATTATCACCATGCCTAATAGAAATTAATTTTTTATTTATTTTCCCCTTTTTAAGCATGGTTGAGGGGTAATCTTTCATGGCGTGTAATACAAGATTCACTAAGGCATAATGCATGAACCATAGGACTGGTATTCATGAATCCTAAAACAAGACCCTAAAGGACCAAAAAACCTTACACCACTAGAATAGAACCTCTCAGGTTCTATTTGGATTCAATAAACCAAGATCCCAAACTCATAGGGTTGCACTGCTAGCATAGCACCATGTATAAATTTATGATGCTCGATACCGATGGGAGAGGCCATAACCTCTCATAATTCCTTTCTGAATGATGTTCCAAGCTTTGTGAAACTTCTATGAAGCCCCATCTAGAACTGCACAAAGGATTTAGGTACAAAAGAAATCCCTCTCCCACAAAATAGTGTTGTATCCTCCACAATCCGTTGACTAGTCTCCAAGATGCTCACAGAAGATGATGCCAACAATGAGGCCCTACCTCATGACGTCAACCATTTCACCATTTGGAATGTCTTTCCCTTTGAGATGGAAGAAATCATCATTGATGGGGTCCCCTATAGGGCTGACTAACCATCACCATCGAACAACTCACCCGAGCAACCACCAACTGCATCGTGAAAAATGAGAACCACCACCAACTCTATCAAGGCATCCACCAACATCCTTATCCACATTGAAGACCATCCATGATATTGACTACAGTACACCAAAGACCCATTAAACAATATGAATACACCTAAATCAACTAGCCAACATGTCTCCTAAAAAGAAGATCATCGTACATTGTCAGAGAAAACCCCAAAATCAAACGAATGAACTGGCCTCTACGGGGAATACACCATTGAAGAAAACAATGAAGCCAAAGAATTAGTTTTAGAACCCTAAGAGATGTCGATAGTTCTTAGTAAAAGCCAAGATCCCCCCAATATTGACTAAACAATATCGATTAATGGTTGTCTAATAAAATTTCAAATTTTTAAATTAAACATCTATCAAAATTGTGTTACATTAATTTTTCACACACATATATATAAACAATGAAATTTTCTATACAAACACAAAAACACAATATTTCTATAAGTTATTCAATTTTTAATATTCATTTTAGAACTTTATGTAATAAACTTATATATTTAATATATATTATGTATTGCATTTGTAAATTGTAATCATTTTTATATTTTAATTAAATTTAAAAAAGTTTATTACATTTTAATTTTTTTCTATTTTATTCAATTTTAATATTATTTATTAATTTATAAAATTAATAAATTTTTGATATTTTTTTAGTTTATTCATTTTCAAATTTTCATTATTTAATATTTTTGTAATTTTTCACATTTTTAATATTTTTTTATGCATGTTAATTCATTAAAATTTATATTTTTTAAATATGGTTTTAATTTTCATAATAAATATGTAATTATTTTAAGTTTTAAATATATAAATTTTTTATTTTTTATTAATCTATATAATTAATAAAACATATTCATTTTCATATTATTTTTCCAATTTAATGATTTTTAATTATTAAATTTCTCACTTTTTTTATATTCATTAATTTAATAACATTTATTATAATATTTTCACTAAAAATGATAAATGTATTTTATTTTTTATAATTTTTTCATTTTCAATATTCATTCATTTAATATTTTCTGTAATAATTTCATTTTTAATATTTATTTAGAATTATTCATTGATTATAATTTAATGTTATTAATATAGTTGTAATATACACATTTAATATGTATTCATCTTCATTTCAATATATTTTCATATTAATTTTTTAATCATTGATATAATCATTAAAACTTGTTCATTTTTTAATATTTTGGGCGTATATTCATTTTTGTAATCAAATTCTAATCATTCATACGATTCAAGCATTTAATATCATTTATTCACTAATAATGTTGATTAGTTTTCATTTTTTTTGATTTATTAATTTTTAAAATATATTCATTTTATATTTTTTCCATTTATTTTTAGTAGTTATTATCAGTGATTTCTATGAGACACTAAAAAAGATATTTTGATCATCAATAAAATAAATATCACTGATAAAATGGTTCCCATCATTTAAAAACAACCCTAATAGAGTACCCCACTCACATGTGTCATTCAATATCATTTTGAAAACAACCTTTATTATCACTCTAACTCAATCTTTTGAGATGTATTGATTCATTCAAAATGGAAGGAATATAATTATTTCTACTACTTTTTAGGTGATCTTTCATTATTTCACCAATTTTAGTTCTATGATTCATGTGTATTATCTAGCCCTCATTCCTTTTGTCCTATGGGAACATTAGTGGCTTTCTCAAATAGGAGATATCCATCATATTTTATTTCTAAAGGGTTTGGATACTAATATTTTGGGTGCTTTTAATTTTTCATGTTTTAGTTTTTCATAACCTATTATTAGTAGAATATATATGAATTTTTATTTTTACCCATAGAATAATTTATATGAAAATGAAAATTTTAATTTAAAGTTATTTTTTTCGAAATTAATACGATAAAATTCTCATAATGAAATTTTATTTATGTATTGTAAGTTTACATTTATTTAATTATTTGATACTATATACATGTTTCGAATGTTATGGGTACACACATTCACATATGAAATATAAAATTTATTATATATGAATTTATATATATATGTATTTAAACATATATATATATATATATACAAATTTGTTGTATATATGGATTGGGGTTTAAAACATATGAATATTTAGGGCCAGGGATAGTTCATTCTGATTGACAGCTTATATAGAGTCTATAAGGATTGATATTGGTAAATTGTATTATAATAACTTTGTCTTCCAGTAAATAAACTTTTTTCCACAACATATTATTTATTTAAAATAGTTTTAGAATGAAATAAAAAAAAGGATATTTATTGAAAAATGAATAGGGAAATGTGAGATTTGAAGAATTAAAAATAGATGAAAGAGTGTTAGAGTGTTGAAATAATAATAATTCATGTTTTGGGTAAGGAATGATAATGATTTATAGTAGTGACCTTAAACATGTTCAAGATATATAAATATTCCCTAAATAGAGTATGTATATACTCAAATTATGACATTTTGTTTACATATCAATGTATTAGAAACTAAAGAAATATCTAATGTTTATTAATTTTTTTTTGTAAAAAATTCATATTATTGAACCTTAAAGGAAAGTTATGAATTGAAAATGGTTGGTTGTTAATATTATGCAAAACATGTGTGAGGATGGAGTTAAAGATTTCATCAAATTTTAATTAGAGCTTCTATACTACCCTTCTCAAATCCATTTTTCGTTTTGAAGTTGTTGATATCAAGGTGAATTCGTCTAGATGTGTTCAAAGAACATTTTATTTTTCACAAAATAGGTTTCAACAATAAATTTTGGAAAAATGGGGGAAAACAGAATGTATATACTGACTTGGATGATACTATGATTTATTTATCATTTCATATGAATAATAATTTAAATGATGAAGTATATAATATAGGAAAAATGTAAATGAAATTTGAAAATGAACTACATGATTTCCCAAAGTTATTTGAGAGGATAAATAATTTTACAAAGAGACAATTTTATATCGGTTATACATGATATAAAACATTTTCACTAGTATTAAGGTTATATAATTTGAAATCTGACAATGGATAGTGCAACACCATCTTTACATAACATCTTGGTCACCTGAATGATATACTCTATTAAGAAAATAATCTTCTTTATAATCATATATGATGATAATAAAATTTTACATTCGATGGGTATTATATTTGAAAAATAAAATCATGTTTAAATTATTGTATATTGTTTTTCAAAATTAATGAATTACTCTAAAAATGATCTATGTGTAGTATATATTGATAAAATAAAGATGGATAAAATCCATTGAAATTTTTATTGAACATTATTATCATTAAAAGGTTTAGAAGACTATATAGATGTTAGGAAACAACATGAAAATTTACATGTCATATATATTTATAAGAATTGAATATAGGGTCCTATGTCATCCAATAGACTCTCCTCAGTAAAAAACAATTTACTATGTGTAACTTGAATTTTGAAATGATTTTATAATCCTATATATTGTGTTATTAATTTATAGAATAAATTATTTTGGTCTAAAAACTAGAACTCAAAGAACATTGATAGTAATTTTTGTAAATTTTGACTTTTAACAATGGTTATACATGGAGAAAAAATATTTTATGTAGTCTTTTCTTATATATGGAAGAAACTCACAGATACTGATATTGATTTCTATTTGGATCCCCTGATTGAATACATAAAATAATGTGGGATATAATCGTTTCATTGTATGATACTCATAGAAGTGAAGATTTCACATTAACAACTATGTTTTTTATGACAATAGATTGATTTTATATTTATTCAGATTTTCTATGTGACAACATTAGTAGAATTTTGGGTCATCCCATTTGTGTAAAAGGTACATAATAGGTTTTGTTGAAACATTATTCAAATAAAATCTTTTTAGGATGACACAAATTTTATCCCAACTGATATAAATACTGATCCTAGAAGATGGACTTCGATGCAAATATATAATAAGTTATAACATTGTCTCCACTAACATATGATCAATTATTTGATAAGTTCAAAAAAATGATTATTAGTTTTACTGTAAATACCCCAACCCCAATAGCCTAGAGCTGGTTTCATACTTAACTAAATTAGTATAATAAACAAGTATTTCATATACCAATGGACTAAATAGTTTAGTAAGATTGTAAATCCACATACATACATTTTTTTACACTAAAAACTAGGGGGAAAACATTGTAAATCCATTGGAAACACCAATAAACTCTTAGATAATCCCTTAAATTCATTCAATTTATACATATTCACCACCTTTGTAAAGATAAAACATAAGAAATTGGTGATCATAGATGCTTAGTAAGGAAAATAAATACAGCAGAAGATAACATAAATTGAAGGGCATTGTGAATCAACAAAAACATATTCTATTAAAACATAATCATGAACGTAATATGGATTAAATAAAAGATATATAAAGTATTCCATAGAAAATCACATGATAATGAAATATAAAAATTGATATTATACCGGTTGAATAATCACATTGGATATCAATTAATAATATCATATTGAGGCAATTCATAATTTCAGACATCATAAACAAACCATGAAATCCTAGACCAAGAATTCTATATAAATGTGTCTAGCCTCATCCCAAATGCAATTTAGTCTCTCTCATGGGACATACTGATACATTGAGGGGCTATAAATTGCCCCTCTTATCACTTACCAAGTCCGATGCAATTGAAAAATGTCAAATAATCTTTTTAATAATATCCCATTAAATAAAATTTTCCCATCACACTTTGAAATATTTTAATATTATTAATATATAAAAACAATCTAACAAAATCATTTATATATTCTTTAGATAAATATCATTTTATATGAAACACATTATTTCTTTTGGAAAATAATTTTTTTTCTAAAAAATTAGATTGAAAACATTATAATCCCAGAAAATAAAAGGTATAGACAATGAAATTACATATTAGGTGTAAATAATATCCAACTGAATTCAAAAATTGTAAAAAAGGTTTTCTAGAAACTTTAGATGTTTTCCACTTCAGTGTAATTTAAGGGAAAACAAAAAAGAGACATTAAAGAAAAAATATTCCTAATTGATTGAATAAAATTAGGAGTGAAAAAATATATATTTTCATGATAAAAAGATTAATTTTATAAAAATATTAGAGTATTAAAATATATTACTATGTGTACATGAAAATGGGTATGAAATTTGAATGTTCCATTAAATCAGGATTGCTTATCGGGTTGAATTTTAAAGGGAACCTTATAAAACATCTATTTACCCATCATAAAAATATGAAATTATTTGGATATATAAGTTTGAAACATATAAAAATAATGGAAAAAAATTTAAAAAAATATAGTAAATAATAACACTCGAGTAAATAGAGAGTGACAGAGAGCGTAACCAAAATGAAAAATTGAGGTTCAAGAAGAATACCTTAACACTTTGAAAACAATAGATCCCTATGACTCATAAATTTAATGACAATAAAATAATACATTGAATTATATGAGTATAAATAGGTTCATTATATGATACATCAATGTGATTTATACATACAACACAGACATGAAATAGTCGTGAATAAGGCATATCTCACAGAAATTAAACTAAGATGAGAAAACCCTTACCTTATGTCTGATTATGTTCTTCACATCAACTATATGTCCAGGGAAAACACATTAAATTCATTAATTAATTATTAAATAAACTTTTATAGATATATTTGATTTATTAATTTTAAAAAAGTAAATTTATAGACTCTTTGATGAGTTATAAAATTCAATTTTTTTTGTTGGGAGCATTTGTTTCATTGGTATTCATGATCAATTTACTGGTATATATGTATAAAAAATCATGTAACATTATAATTGATGTACTAAATTGAATATATATGTTATTGATGAGATTACAGAATATTAAATTTTAATATTCTTCATTTGGTTGATAGGTATGATTTTGAATAATTAGATACGACGTTATTGATAATCATTTAGATTATTTTGGTGGTTTTGTTATCAACACAAACTATTTTTGTATCATTAATTAATATTGTTAATATATAATGGTTCCCAAAAATTATGTAAGATTTAATAATTTTTCTTTACCCATAAATTTTTTTAGACCAGCCTTGATGGCCGAATAAAAAAATGAAAACATGTCATCCATGAAGGTGGTAGATCAGCACCTCACGGATGAGGTTTTCATTTTTAGAATAAAGAAAGGAATAAAAAATAACTGATCGTGGATATACCAATATAAAAATAAGATTTCATTATATATAAGTTACTATATTTATCATTAATGTTTTGAAATTGGAGGAAAGTAAATTATAAGAAAATAAATCCAAAATAAAAGGAAATGAAAGGTAAGGATTAAAGGGTTTTTATTCTCAAATTCTTCTTCTTTTGAACCTATTTATGGGGAATATAATTTCTATTTAGTTGAACAAAAAGGATTCCAAATGTGGGGAAGTGACTCAGAAGATTAATGGGTAGGAATTGGAAATGCTTCAAGGATTAAGAGGTGTGGGGGGAAGAGGTGGTGAGGGGTGACATTCATAGTAGAGGGGAGGGGTGTATTCCAAATATTTTATTCATTTTTTGGTAATTTTTTATAAATACTAAGAATAGTGTTAGAATTATAATTAAATAGATTAAAATAATTAAGATATCTTCTTGATTATGTTGATTACATCATTCATGACTCTGAGAAAATTATTTTTATATTCTAATGTATATATGTTGTTAAATACCGTATTTCACTACTCAAAAAAATTCTACAATTTCAGAAAAATCCAAAAAATTCTCCATAAATATATTCAACACATATAATTAACAATTGAATTATATTTTCAGAATTTTTTTTCTATATTTGTAAAATTTAATTTTTAATTAAATCATCATTAAATTCGAAAATAAACTTTTTGGAATTATATCTTCATTTAAAACACTTTAAAAAATTAATTAACATCTCATAAAATTATATTATAATCATAAGAAAAAAATATTAATTTGTTAATACATTTTATATGTCACCCCAAAAATTTGTTATATAATTTTAAATAAATTTGGTTAATTATGTGTTTTAATTGAAAATAGTAAAACTTATAAATAAATATATTGATAATTTATAGCATAAAAATTAATTAATACTCTAAAAAGAAGAACTATTTTGATGTATTATTTTGGGTAAAAAATATATTTATATATATTTATATTTAATTATTTTATTAAAAAGTTACTTTTTTTCAAAATATATGTTAATTAAATATTTTAAATGAATTGGATCAATATATATTAGATATTATAATTATTTTGAGAAATAGTTGATCTTGGTATGAATACATTAATTATTAATATGACTCAAAAGGTATTTACAAATAAATTTTACATTTAATTCATGAAATTCTAAGTCCATACAAAGCAACACTTTTTCATATATTATCCAACATGAATAATTTTTTCTCATCATTTTTTTGAATTTTGAAAAACAGACAAACATAGTTATGTTCACTATGATATATGGTTTCTGATATAAGCTATATAATTTTTGGTGAATAGTAACTTACCCCTATGAATAGTAACATACCCTTTTGAATAGTTACATGACCCATATGAATAGTAAAGTACCCTTATGAATAGTAACCCCACCCAAGTAAGTACAAATAAAATATAGGTACCTTATATATGGACTTTGATATTTTAAAAATTAATATTTAAGTGTTGGTATTTTTATGAGTAATAAACATTTATATGTAATTTTAAATAAATGAATTTATTTAAAAAAAATTAATTATCATAATGTTTATCCAAAATATATATTTTTTAGTACTATTATTAAAAAATAACTTCATTAAACCTTAAATAATTTTTCACGGTATTATAAAATCAGTAATGGTTCTAAAATTATAATTTTCATGTAAATAATGATTTTAATAAAAAATTAAATTTATTGTAGTTAGGAAATTATTTTTGTAGAATTTATTTCTTTTTATGATTCTAAATAATGAATAATGGTTATGATTAATTTTAGGGATTTTTCTGAAATACTTGAATTTTTTGTGAATGGTGAAATTTGATAAATTATAAAATATGCTAAATAAAAGAATTTATGTATCTTGCTTGAGTCATGGATGGTTTAAATATGTATTTGTTCGAAATAAAAGGAACATATTACTATTTCTTTCATGAAATCATCCCTATTTTTTTCCTTATGAAAAAATAATAAACTAATAATTAAAATATTAAGAAAACCTACATCTCTTCCACTATGAAAACCACCCACACTACCCTATTCTCATATCTCATCTCAAGACTTGTTCCTTTTCCAAATAATTCCTAAATCTCCCCAAAAATATCTTACCCCACTTCCATTATCATTCTATCCCATAAAAATAAAAAATCTTCTCCCCTAAAGAAGATCTCGAAGAATATTAATTCATGAGGTTAATTCCTCTTTTCAATTCATTTACATTCTTTTCATGTTCCTCTGTTTTTTTTCTATCCTCACCTCTCCTCATAGATATGTTATAAAAACTATAGTACCATAAATGTACTGTAATTTTTTTATGTATATATAATAATTTATTATCATCTCTCTTTTAACCTTTTTTTATACTAATAGAAAAAACCCTCATCCGAGATGTGCTAATTTACCACATTCAAGGATGATGAGTAATTAATATGAATTACCATATACAATTAAAGTAATAAAACCATTATGATAGTTTAAATATTTTATAATATGTGTATTATGTATCATCTATGGTTCTGGAATCTTTTTCTAGACATTGTATTTATTTATAAAGCAAAATGAGATCATTGTGTTCAGAAACTGCAAATTAACCCAAATGGTTGTCATTAAATAATTTATATACTGAATCATCTTCACTCAAAGTAAAAAAAATAAAATTTACAAACTTTTAACCTTCTAGATTTTAACTAATAACATATAAATTCAATAATATAAAACCATCCTCATTTTACATGAGTCTCTATTCATGTATATAAGTATACTGATCCTAAAACAAACAGACCGGAATAATGAAATGTATCCTCTTAACCCATAAAAAAGGACATGAATGAACTTAATAAGGTTGTAATATATCTATTTAACGGATATGATGTTATTTATTTTTTAATTAATTAACCTATATTTTATTATTCATGTCATTAAGACCAACTGGAGAACACCTTCAGACTTTGGGTAAGGGTTTCTTTATCTCATTTTCATTTTTGTGAGATATTCAATATTCACTACTATTACATGTGCATGGTGTATTTATATGACCTATTGATGTTTCATATCATTAATCTAGTTATTTTCATGATTTTTAATGTATTATTTGATGATTATTAGTTTTTGGTTATACATTTCAATTGATTAGAAATTTTTAAGTATTTTCTACCTGAATCTCTATTTTCATTCAGTTTCTTCTTATTCTCTATTCTCATCAGTTATATTCTTATTTATTTATATATAATCCTCAAAAATACTATGGGAATTTTCTATATATGTGTACTAATATAAATAATTATTTATTTTATGGGTAGTTTCCTTTTTTAATAGAATATTTCAGATAAAAGCTTCCATAATACAAGCCGGACTCCAGGAACTTATCAAATTCTAACCTATTTTGATGTTCTCACTATAAAATATTTTAATCTAGATTTATCATAATAAAATAATTCATTTTAACATTAATATTTATTTTTTAAATTTCTGGTTTTATGAAAGAAAAAAATAATTTTCTCTTTAAAATATCATTAATGAATTCATTAAAAAAACTAAAATGATTCAATTCTAAAGCTTCATTAAAAACACTTTTCACATTATTTCACTTTAGTGGTACATAATTTTGGGCTCAAATGTAATATCAATTTCAATTAAATTTATTTTCTAGTATTTAAATGTTTGAAAACTTATTTATGACAAATATAAATGATTTTCCTAAATAAATCTTCTTTCTAATGTATACTATATTTTTCTCTCCTCACATTAACATTCATGTGATATATGACACATTCACTAATTATTCATTGCATTTGGTGTATTTACTAACACTTGGTACATTATATCAAATGTATCCTTATTCTCATGTGATTCTAAGGGATTATGAATTGAATTTTTTGAGGTGGTATGGGACACGTGGAATGTTTGTGGATTATTTCTTCAAGAATTTATCAATGGGATCATTTAAAAGTATATTTATTTAGGTCATCATACTTTGATGAGTTTTTTATTTCATAGAGGTTTATATATTTTTATATCATCTAAAATATTTTGTGGAAAGAATTATCATTACTCTTAATGTGAATGTTTTATCATGATACCACTCACCAATTAAATTCGAATTGTTATTATTTTTGTTTAATGTATGAGGAAAGTTATTTACATTTCATATGTTAGTTTAAATATGAATTTATATGTTGTCTCTGATTATACCCATTAATAAGAGGAATGAATTATACTTAGTCTGTGTCAGGTGTAGCCCACTATAGCCCCTCAGTGCATCAGTGGGTTTCATGAGACAAACTAGTGTTTTGCAATGAGGCCTTGACAGTATTGTTATTTATGGTCTTGGAAAAAGGCCATAATAGTATGGTTATTTATTTATTATTAATGAGGCCTTGAAGGTAAGGTTATAATTTCCCACATTACTAATTCCCTCACTATGATAATGTTAATTAATAGATCATGGGGTTTTTTAACTAGTGGAATACCCATGATCATGTTTTATTATGGGATTATTTGTTTAGCTCCTATTCCGACCATTTAATATTTATGTTTAATTTTAAAGGAATGTGTTTTCAGTTATTCACCATGCATAATGTTAATGTTAATGATATCTTCTATTGTATTTCTTAACATTACTGTGCATCTGAGATCACCCCTTTCATATGTTTCATTTTCTCCAAACATGAATACATTTATTACAAATGACATTAAAAGATAAACCTAGAGTTGTGGATGTTCCAAATAAAACATATTTGTTGTTTTTAATATCAATTTATACTTTTGAACCTATTTTTATATCTATTTTTTCAAAAATACTAAACTACTTGGTCTTTTGGGATACAGATTTCTTATAATCATGCCAATGAAATGAAATAATGAATCATCTTTGGGAAATTAGGGTTTAGGGGTAAGAGTTATTATTAGAGGAAGTTTATTAGAAAACAAGGAAACTATATTTAGAAAATGTAAATTAGAGAAGGAAAATAAAACTTTATATGTGGGGATAATAATACAAGAAAATCCAATAATTATGGTAATAAATAGATTACATGGATATTTCTAAAAAATATATTCATGTCTGGATACTAGAGGTCGTTCTGGTTCGGAAATAGATTTACCTATGAGTAACATCTCCGACAAGGATTTTTGGGCTTCACCGGCGGTATCCGGGTACATAGAAACAAGTCTAATTATGGACCTATTTTTTCACTCCCAAGGGATATGCTTTGGATACTCCACATTTTCATTACAATCCATTATGAAGGGTTTATTCCCCTAATCTATCCAAAGTATATGGTTCTTGGTTTTGCGATGCATAAATTTATGTTATGTATTATACATGTTTATAGTTATATAGAGCATGTAATTTTTTGTTCTAATCATGTTTATGGAATTTATTGTAAATGGTTCCTAGAATAAGGAATTAGAACTTCACTGATTGACATGATGTAAGGATTATGAAGGACCATATCTCTTAAGTTATTAATCCATCATTTTTAAGGATGAAAATTTCCAAAGTTTACTCATCATATGAGGGGATAATATCATCTGTTAATAAGGTAAATAAATAATTATTTGATTCATATGTATTTTAAGGGAAATAAGAGAATAAGAGGGTGGAAGATGAATGAATGGATAAATGGAAGAATAAAAATGGTAGTTTTCCAACATGTTTTACCTATGGAAGGAAACACCATAGAGCCCGGTTTAAAGGAAAACCAGTCTATGAAAATTGTGTTGAAAGGGGCCATAATTATCTTGATTATAAGGGGAAGAAAATGGTTTTTAATGTACAGTACTTCAACTACCTAGAAAGAGGACATTATGTGAATCAATGTTCCATGTGTCAAAGTAATATTCCATAAATGATGTTACTAGATAATTATCAAGTCATGATACTATCATAGATTAACTGGAATGATTAATATTACTCATCGAGAATCATGTCATTATAAAAAAAATAAATAATGTACTATTTATAAGAATTAAGGAATATATGAAGATTGTACTACAATGCTATTTCATTAATAATTTGAGGTCATATGATGAATTTTATCAAGGATAAGTGACTGAGTATAAAGTAAATATCATGGGAGCATATATGGATAATGGAAAGACAACCGTAAATATATTTCTAAAGATTATTATAATGATGAAGAAATGATTGATTTGGATAAGTACTCACTAGCTCCTAACTAACTAATGACTTATCTACAAGTTTTTTATGCTATCATCGATGGAGTTTACAATATTTATAGAGATAAGTAATATATCTGATAGCATTTTTAAGGATGAGTGATTGTTTGAAATAACATTTTTTGGTAATTTGATTAATTATCATATTTCATGAGGATACACGATATAGATATTAACATGTTTGGAATGTGAAAATTTAGGGCTGCTTCATGTTGAATAATAGAAAATAAGGTAGTAGATGCATTGAGCATGATGGATCATGTAGTTTTAAAAAAATGAGAATTTCTGAGGACCCTGTTTACAAGGATCAAGCATGGATAAAAATAGGAGTGATTCTATAGGGTAGTATCATGATAGTTTGCAATGTTGAACCAAGTTATGAGATTGTTTAATTTGATAATTTTATGAGGATTTAGAGTTTATTGTCACCACATGATACAACACGTGCACATAGATGAAATATAGACAGTTCAAGGAACAAAAAAGGATAAGATTGGGATTATGAAATAGAAATGTATATTTATAATTTATACAGTGAAATAATTTCACAAATATAGGAAATATTATTAAACAAAATTTTTTTCCTATTATAATTTTTTTCATAACTATATTTTATGGTTTTGTGGTAATGACCATCCATCTAAGATTGTTGTCTATCACTTTCCTTCAGAACAAGATGGCTTGATTATTCACTTATGATATTTTAATCCAATTAGAATGCACATTTATGTAGTAACTGATTCATTTCCCTTTCCCACATAATAAGAAGATATTTTAGCCAATTTTTATGTAGGATTCCAACAATGAAATTTTCAAGTAACAACCAGAAAATTTTAATGTGAAATTTAAAATTGCGATGACGCAATTTATTGATTGAGGAGAAAATATAACACCACGGTATTTTTTTAGTTTTAAATAAATGTGTTTAATTATGTTTTTTAATTAACAATAAAAAAAATAGAAATGACAATACTGAAAATTTATAGCCTTCAAATTAATTAATTTTCTAAAAATAAATATTATTTTGCAGTATAATTTTGTGTAAAGGAATATTTTAATTTATATATTTAATCATTTTATTACAAAGTTTAGTTTTTTCCAAAATATTAGTTAATTAAATATATTAAATGAATAAAAACAACGTATACTGGCTATTATAATTATTTTTATAAATACTAAATCATGCTATCAATATATTCACTATTAATATGATAACCAAAAAATTTACAAAGAAATTTAATATAGAATGAAGGAAATATTGGTCCATCTGAAACAAAACTTTCTTACAACCTAGAAAATAAACATAATTATTCTTATTTTTTGTTTTGAATTTTAAAAATTTACATACACGATTGCATTTAGTATGATATTTGGCCTCTGATTGAATAAACTTAATTTATTGTGAATAGTAACTTACCCTTATGAATAGTGACTTGCCCTAATGAATAATAACAGAAAACAAATGAATAGTAATGTACACTTAGGAATAGTAACATCGCCCATTTAAGTATAAATAAAATTTAAGAACCTTATAAATGAAATAGAATATTTTAGTAATTAATAATTAAGTGCTTCTTATTTTGTGAGTAATAAATATTTAATTAAAATTACCAATAAATAGATTTATTAAAAATAATATTAATTTTCAAAAAAAGTGTTCCTAAATATTTTTTTTGGTACTATGATTTTTAGATAATTTAATAATACCATAGATAATTTTTTAGGGTATTATAAAATCATTTATGGTTTTCAAACGACATTTTTCATGTAAATAATGAATTTAATTAAAAATGAAATTTTTTGATATTTAGAAAATTATTCTCATAAAAAGAAGATTATTTTTGGATTATAAACATAAAAAATGGTGTGAGTGAAATTTTGGATTTTTCTGATTTTTTTTAATTTTTAGTGAATTTTGAAATTTGATAGATTATAAAATTTGGTAAATAAATGAATTTGTGCATAATTCTTGAGTCATGGATCATGTAAATGGAAATTTCTTCAGACATAAATTATCTTATTAAAATTTTTTCTCATCTAATCATCATTATCTATTGTCTTATGAAAACATAATAAACCAACTACTAAAATATTAAGAAAACTATCTTCTCCTAGACTACAAAAATCACCCACACTATTATCTTCTCTTCACTCCACCCTATCCTTATGCCTTCAATAAATTCTGGAAAAATATCCTCCCGAGATCCTCCCTCTAGTCCATCAGCCCGTGGTCTCATCAAAATACCAAATATTATCCCCTAAAGAGGGTCTCAAGGAAGATAAATTCAAGAGGTAAATTCCTCTTTTTAATTATTTTACATTCTTTTCCAGTTCCATTGTTTTATTTTCTATCCTCACATATCATCATCTGAATGATATGAAAAATATATTTCCTTACATTTAATTTAATTATCATATTATTATCATATAAGTTATTATCATCTCTCTTTTACACTTATTTTATGCCAGTAGTAAAAAACACCATTCGAGATGTGTTATTTTAACCGATTCAATGAAGATGAGTTTTCAATTTCTATTACCATTTTCAATTAATGTAATGATATAATTATTATGCTTGAACCAAAATATAATCTATTTATTGTTTCTCATCAATTGTTCTAGAATCTTATTTTACCCATGGTTTTGATTTCTAAAGAAAAATGAATTCGCAGTGTTCAAAACCACCCATTAACCCAAATGGTTTTCATTAAATAATTTATATAATGATTCATCATTACTCCAAGTAACCAAATAAAATTTACAAAAATGTAACCTTCTGGATGATAAATAAAAACATATAACTCCAATTATGTACAACTATACTCATTTTACATGATTCTCCGTTCATGTTTATAAGTATACAGATCATGAAACAAACATACCCGAACAATGAAATTGGGACTCTTAACCCATAAAAAAAGGCCTTCAATGAACATAATATGGTTATGATAAATAAATTTCATAGATTGGATGTTCTTTACTAAAAAATTAATGATGCATATTTTTATTATTTGGGTCATTAAAAACAATTAGAGATCACATTAAGATTTACGGTATAGGTTTCTTCCTCTCACATCCATTTTTATGAGATATTCCATATTAACTACTATTAATTGTGTCTGGTGTATCTATATATCCATTTGATGTTTCAAATCATGAATCAATTTATTTACATGATACTAAATGTACCATTTTATTATTATTAATTTCACAGCATATGATTCAATTTATTAAAAAGTTGTATGTATTTTCTATCTAAACCTTATCTTTCATTCGGGTTGCTTTTATTCTCTAATCAGATCAATGAAGTTATTAGTCATTATTATGTACTACTAACAAATTATTTTGGAACATTCTATATTTTTGAACAATCATTATTATTTTTTATTTTATGCGGACTTACATGTTCTAAAATAGTCTTTCAAAAAAATTTCCGAAATGGAATCTCGATTTAATTAACTTCTCGAATTCTTACATATTTTGAAGTTCTCTCTATATTCAGTTTAATCCATATTTATCTTTATAAATTCCAAAAATTTATCATAAAAAATATATTCTGGTTCATTTGGGGTTTTATTAAATATAATATTCCATCATGCTTTAAAATCTATCTTATGGATTATTTAAACTAAACTAAATTTTTTCAATTACAATGCTTCTTTAAAAACACCTTTTACATTATTTCACCTCAGTGGGACATAATTTATGTCTCAAATGAAATAATGATAACCTTAAATTTTATTGTATGGGATATACTTGTTTAAAACTACATTTATTACAAGTAAAAATTATTTCCCAAAAAACACTTATTTCTAAAGTAAAATAGATTTTTCTCATCTCACTTTATCATTAGTGAGATATATTCCATGTTCATCACTTATTCATTTCATGTGGTGTTTGTAATTCCCTGTGGTATATCTTATCAAGAGTCTCCTTTTTCACATGATATTCAAAGGTATTGTGATTTGAATTTTTCATGATGGTATCAGACCCTTTGGAATGTTTAAGGATTATTTTCTCATGAATTTCTGAATTGTCACATTTAAAAGTGTCTTCAATTTTTAAAACATCCTTTGATGAATCTTGTATCTCATATAAGTCTATATATATTGATATCATCTAAAATAGGTTTTGGAAGGATTTGTGACTGGTTTGACTGTGTATGTTCTATCTTGATATCATTCACCAATTTACATTGAATGGTTAGTGCTTATGTTTAATATACGGGTAATCTTATTTACATTTCATATGTTAGTTTCAACATGAATATATATGTGGTTAATGTTTATCCTAATTCATTATAGGAATTCATTAGACTTAGTATGTGTAGGGTAGACCCTATATATCCCCTCATTTCATCAGTATGTATCATGTGGAAAACTAGAATCTTATAATGATGCCATGACAGTATGGTTATTTATGGTCTTGACACGAGACCATGAAAATATGTCTATTTACGGTCTTTCCACAAGGCCTTGACGGTAAGGTTATCATGTCCTGTATTATGAATTCCCTCTTTATGAAACAATTAATTGATTGATCATATAGTTATTTGACTACTAGAATACCCATGATTATTTTTTATTATGGAATTATTTATTTAACTTTTATTCCTTCCGTTTAATATTCATCATTATTTCTAAAGTAATGTGTTTTTATTTTTTCACAATGACTAATGTTTATGTTTATGATAAAATCTTTTGTATTTATTAGACTTTCAAAGCCTCTAAGCTCACCAATTTCTTATGTTTCATTTTCGTAGGATGTGATAAAGATTATTATCAGGGAAATATAGGGATAAACATGGTTATGGATGTTACCAATAAAACATATATTTTGTATTTCCTTTTAAGTTGTAATGTTAAACTGATTTATGTATCGGGTTTTAAAAAACAACAAAACTACTCGGTCCTTCTAGATACAAAATTCGTGTAAGAATTACAATGTAATGAAATATTATATTGTCTCCATAAAACTAGGGTCGGGGCGTTACATTTTATAAAAATATATTTTCTTTTAAATCATTTTATTAATTTTAAAATTGAAAATAAAGTGTTTTTTATAAAAATATTTACAATTATTTAATAATTCATACTATGGTATAATTATATCATATTTCCATTTATATGATTCCTAAGATTTAGTTATACATTCATAGGTGATGTTATTATTTAAATCATAAATATACTATTAATATAAAGAGAATGAATGTTTTTTTAAATCAAGGTTTTTCACTTATCGACATGAAAATATATATTTTCCGAAAAATACCAAAATTTCCCCATCACAAAATTTTAAAATTTTGACATTAAAAATTAATTTTATTTTCTCTAAAAATAATTTTTAGATGTTTCCAAATTATGTTTTAAAATATGTGTTTCATTAAAAGGGGGTAAAAATCCATTAGAAAAATATTGTCATTTAATGCAAAAAATTGGATTCATTATTATTGCATGAATATGAAATCAATTCGATGAAAGTGAAAAAATTGATTTAATATATAATTTATAAATTTAATTAATATTAAATATTCCTTCCAAATTAACATATAGGCTGTAATAGTCGTTTTGAAATAATAATATTTAGTTTTATATCATTATTTGTTTAAGAATAGCATTGTGTGAAACCTATGTTATCGAAGAAATTAAATTCAAAAGGATATATATCATAAATTGTTCGGGTGATACATTCTTCCCTTGTTCAATAAATGTTTTCCTTAAAAATTGAAATTGCACTTTGAAAAATATAATTTTGATTCTTAAAAATTATTTTGTGGGAAACCCACATCGGAAGTAGGGTTAATAAAATATCATCTTAATATGAGTGAAAGGGAAATGTAGAGGTTCAGAAAAACTAGGAATTATAATGTTATTAAATTATTGAGAAGTGAATTTATGGACATTGAAGAATAATAGAACCATCATTTTTTTATGGTGAGTGAAAGAGTACATGGTCCTTAAAAAGCTAACCATCACTAAGTCATTAATTTTTAATTAGTTAAAATACCTTTGACATCTCATAATGAAAAAAACGGTTAATTTATTTGTTCAAAAATATTTTTTATGGAGTTGATGGATTCGTTTAATATTTAGAAAAGTACTTGAAAAATTAAACATAATTGATTACCTTCTATGTCTTAAGAGAAATCTCATCCTTCTTTGTGCTTCAATATACTTTCACATCATCCCTTACACCTAAATGTTCATGATGAATTTCTCATAAGTGAATCACTTTTAACAAATCAAATAGTCCTTATTTCATTCCTTAAACCATTAAATGTTTAACTAAACAATGAATGTTAGCATATTTTATCAATGATAAAGAATTTCCAAAGTTTATCTTGATCCATTACAAAAGTATCCAATCTTTAGACTCGTCTAAAACAAGTTTGTACATATTGATTACTAATTTAGAATAAAGGTCACTAAATTTCAAAAATACACTTAAAATAAGATTATAAAAAAAATTTAGGAACCCATTCCCACATTGAAAAAATATGATTAAATTAATCTCTTTTATAACATTATGAAACATGCATGCTACCGAAAATAAAATCTTAGGTTGTCCTTAAATCCAAACATCTAATAATTCCAACCCAACATAAACTATCGTATAATTATCCACCTTCATGGTCACTAATACCATCCAATAAAAAACTATTTTATATTATATCGATATAAATAACATATTTAGGGTTATATTTCCTAAGTCATGTGTTTTCCTTAAGATCAACTTACAGTAGAACCACTTCTTTGAATTACCGGTGCAATTAATCACATGATTCAAATTTAATAAATAATAATTTCTAATATAACATCCTTATATATATATATCATGATTCTTATAAAAAAATAATTATTGATAAAATAATCAAATTAAATTACGATTGAGTCCAAGAACAAGAATATTAATCATTAATCTTCATATATGGTTGTGTCTTAAGCTTGATCGTGATGCATTATACTTTTTTGTATATTCCTTTGATGCTTGAGACATTGATTTGCGCAGTTTCCCATATCCTTGTACTTGAAGAACTAAACATTGGAAAATTATTTCCATTCCTTACAATCATTAGTCTGGTGACCATTCTCCCCACACATAAAATCAAATCATTTTACACTTATGAATATAACACGGTGTTTCCTAAATAAATTATCAAATGATGAAAAATAATTCTTTACCTTCTTACCTTTATCAATATTTTCCCTATCTTTCATCTTCTTCTATTTATCACATTTTAATCCATAAGATTTTGACAATTATTTTTCCATCACATTATACCATAAAATTATTTCTTTAAATGATGATAATATTTAGGAGATAACTTCATGCAAAATGACTGGTTTAAATACATTGGTGAAAGGTTCATTCTTAATCTTTAGATAATTTTCATTGATACAGTTCTCATTCCTTCCTCTATGAACTATTTCAAAATAATAGCATACACTAGATTAGATCATAACATTATAAAACATAATATATAAAGCTAGAAATAGTGAAATACATCACAAAATTTAAAAAATTTATGCATAACTAATCTCATAATCCTAAACCTAAATTCATTGGGGTTATATTTAATATTAATCATTTATAATGTTTTGTAATAAAAATGTGAATTATTATAAGCAAATCCCCCTTAATTATCAAGCCATGTGCACAGTAAGAAAAACTATCCTATACCAGGTTATATCGGATTAGGCCTGATGTATCCTTCAGAGTTGTTAGCCCTAGGAACAATTTTTCTAGAACTAAGTCCACTAGTAGTATTCCATATCGGGATGTATATCTAGGAATACCCAAATAATCTCAACCATACCAAAATTATAGAATGTTCTTATATGATTATCTAGAAAGTCTATATTAGTTTTATGTTCCCATATTTTTGCTTTCTAAATCTTGTTTTCAAAGAATCTACTAATCTTTTTATGGTACCAAATATAATGTCCCTGACCCCAGTAACATGGATTCACTGATTTACAAAATTTAATTAGTATAATAAATAAGGGAGATGCAACCTAAAGGACAAAATAGTTTTGTAGATTTGGAAAACCCGATACATAAATAAGTTTCAAATTATATCATGATGGGAAAAGAGACATAGAAACTCTATAATAAATACTCAAAGAATCCTATATTATCCTGGAATGTCATTCCTAGTCTACAAATTAACATACAATAAAAATATTTTACAAAATAAAGGGCATTACTGAGATGACCATTAACGGTAATAAATAGAGCTAAATCTTAAATAAAGAAAAAGGCATTGTGAATGACTAAAAAAATTACATTAGAACATAATAGTGAGCATAATATAGAGAGATTAAAATATGGATAAATAATTCCATATAAATAATCACATGAGAATGAAACATAACCATTGAAATTATACTAGTCAAATAATCTCATAGCTTATCAATTACTAATATCTTAATGAGGGAATGAATAATGATGGTCATCATAAAGAAACCATCAATTCATCAACCAAGAATTATAAATAAATGGGTAAGGCCCCAGAAAAAAACCCAATCTAGTTTGTCTCCTTAGACCTACCGATGCAACGAGGAGATATAGTGGGCCCGCCAATAAACTAATAAGTCCAATGCATTACTCATATTTCAAATAACTAATTCAAAAATATATATTTAAATAAAATATTCCCATAACACATTTAAATATATGGATAATAATCATAGTTGAAAATACTCAAATAAAATCATTGACAAATTCTTAGGAGAAATGTCCTTTTATATTGAAAAGAAGAGTTATTTTGAAAAATAATTTTCATTTTTCATAAAATTACATTGTATACATTATTATCCCAAAAAATAAAATTAGAGGAAAATGAAATTATGTTTGGGTCATAAATGGTATCCAACTAATATGAAAACAAGTAAAAATATTTTTTAGTAAACTTTAAAAATGGGCCACATCAATGCAGTTTAATAGAAAATATCAAAGAGTATTTAAAACCTAAAAAGTTATGATTATTTTTATCAAACCAAAAATGAAAAATGATACTTTTACATGATAAGAAATAGTAATTGTAAAAAAACTTATTTCTGATTAATACTGCTTAGGGAGTATACTTGACACTGGGTATGCAATTTGAAAATTCCCTAATATCAGAATTACTAAACAAAAGGAACTGAAAAGGGAACCCTGTAAAACATGTACTTACAAATAAAAGAAATATAAAATGGTAGAGATTCATAATTTATTAACATATAAAAATAGTTATTATGAATTATATAAAAATAATAAATAATTTCATTAGGGTAATGGGAGAGAGGGCATAACCCGAATGAAAAGTGGAGGTTTGGGAAGATTCCATTACCACATTACAAACAGTCAAACTATATTCAACATATAATTAATAATCATAATACAATAAATTTAATAGCATTAATATAAACATATTCATGATACGATATATAGGTGGGTAGTATAAATAGACCACCAATAAAAAATATATGTGAATAAGGCATATCTCACAGAAACGAAAGTGAGATGAGAAACCCTTTAACTTACGAAAGGATCAGTTCTTAATGTGATATAAATATCATATATAATAAAATATAACCTTTTATACATTCACTAAATTTATTATAATTTTATTAAATTAAATTATTTTCTTTTTTATGAGTGGTAAAATACAAATTTATCGTTCGAGAGCGCTTATTTCATTTATTTTCATGCTCAGTTTACTTTAATATATTTATAGGAAATCCTATAAAATGAGAATAGATTTGCATAATTGAAATTATATTTGATTAAAGATATTATATGATATTAAATCATTATGTATTTAATTTGGTCATTTTAAGAGAGGATGAATCATTAGATGAGACGTCTTTGATAATCTTTGAGATTATTTTGGTAGTTTTTTATCATCGCAAACTAGTTTAGTCTCATTAATTAGTATTATGTATATATTAGGGTTATATAACATTAGATAATAATTAATATGGATATTTTAATATTATCTAACCATATAATGTTTTATGAAAATCATTGAAGGAATAATTTAAAAATGAAAACACATCATCCATGAAGGCAGAAAATTGGCACCTCATGGGTGATGTTTTGATTTTTAAAATAAATAATTGAAGAGAATAGAATTGATGGTGGATTTCCAATTATCATAATATAATCACAGAATACATAAGATATTATAGTTATCATTTATTTTTTGATAAATTAGTTAATTAGTGGATGAGGACAAAAATAAAATAGAAGAAAAACAAAGGGAAGGATAAAGGGTTTTACCTCTCGAATTTATCTCCTTGATAACCTACTTAACAAACATGGGATTGGTATTCTTGTGAGATTAAAGTCTCTTGTACATGGGTATGAGACTTTGGAAGAGTATAGTATAGGTAATGGATAAGCTTACGGGATTGAGATGTGTGAGGAGAAGATTTGGTGATGGTGGCTTTTATAGTAGAGGAGGGTGTGTATTTTGAATATTTTCTTTATTTTATTTTTTTTAGTAAAGACTCTAAATAGTTTGATAAATATCGCTAATTATAATAAAATAATTAATTTGGGTTCTTGATTATTTTTCTTACGTCATTCATGACTCAACGAATAGTGCATTTTTCTTATAATGTATATATACCATAAAGTATTATTTTTCACTATTCAAAAAATTGAACTATTTCAGAAAAAACCTAAAAAATCAACCCAATCATTTCTCAATGTGTAGAATAAAAAATTTAGATCCACTTTATTAAAATAATTTTTAATTAAAATCATTATTTACTTGGAAAATTCAAATTTTAAAATTATTAATGATTTTATGACACTTTTAAAAAATAAATAATGTCTAATTAAATTATATTAGGATCAGAGTAGAAAAATATTAATTTATTAATAAATTTTATTAAAATTATTTTTCTCTTAAATCATTATATTAAATATAGAATTGAACAGAAATAGTTATCTTTTATAAAAACACCAACACTTAATTAATAATTTCTAATACATTTATGAAATTATAATATGGTATAATTATATCATATTAAAATTTATAATATGAATTATTTTTATTTATAATTTTATATGTGATGTTACTATTCAAATCATAAATAGATTATTAATGTATTGAAAATGGATGTTTTATAAAAATCAGGATCTTCGCTAATTAACTAGAAAACAAATATTTTCATCAAAATGCCAGAAAAATCACCGTAGAACCATTTTGACATTAATGTTTAAAAATAAATTTTATTTTGTTCAAAATATTTATTAAAAGTGTCAAAACATAGTTTTAAAATAATATTTCCATTAAAAGTCAGTAAAACTACTTTTAGATAAATATATACTTTTAATAAATAAAATTGAATTATTTTGTATCTTATGCCTGTAAAATCATTTGGACGAATGTAAAAACACATAATTCAATATATAAAATATGAATTTCATTAATAATATTCATTAACCCCAATTTAAAAGTTATGTTATAATGGTCATTTTAAACTAATGAGATACCATGTCATTAATCTCAAATAATGGTCTTATGGTACAGATACATTATACTGACTAGACACAGTTGATGTCTGACTATCAACTACTAGGATCTAATAATAATTGAGACTTATTATCATAAAGATTGCACATTTTGATCTCTACTAGTGTGATAATGTGTAAAAATCTTCTAATAGGAACACCACTTGTTTTGGGTATCATTTCTCGTTCTTATCTATGGACATGTGTATCGGTCTTCATACTTGATATCATTATCAATGTGTGTCATTTTATGCCATACTTTGATGACAGGAAAAACCCATGATATTGAATTCATGGGGAGTTATATTGTGTTTGGTGATTCATTGGTGGTATGTTGTTGATTGAATGGTTATGAATGGATCTTTCACTTCCCAGATGAGGAAGTAATATATCTCAAACATTGTTGATCAAAATTGTAGTACATTTTTAAGTACTTTTCCAAGAAATTCCAGGGTAAATTAATCCAATTAGATCAATAACTAATAAATAAATAAAAATCTATTGACACACGATTTTTTCCTTCTTATGAGATATTTAAGACAAAGAGATTATTTTACACAGTGCATGTTCTTAGGTTTGTTGTCAGTTCTATGACTACCTTTATCTATTTAGGGGTCTTTATGTGTTACTAGAGCCCTCTCTTATTCGTTGGGTTCTATTCACTACTATCAAGATAAGGTCTTATAGGGTCACAAACAATAGTGTATTAAAAATATAAATTATTCAGTTTAATATGTATATTGGAAAAAGTTGGCCCCACCACATGGTTCGAGTTGTTTCCAAGTACATGATCTCCATTGAATAAATAAATTTTGTATTATTCATGTATTGTATAATTGTGTTGAATTTATTTACTAAAGGTATTTAAATGTTATGTAAATACGTGGAATAATATTAATCAAATGAATATTATTTTAATATTTCACAATTATTTAATATTTATTGGAATTTCAGGTTATGTTAAATTACTCAATATTATCTCGTAATAAATTTTAAATATATTATTAATTTTGGAAAAATATGAACATTATTTTTGGTGTGGTTAAGTTTATTCAAATTATTTATTTATTTCATATTTTTTGGGTGTTTTATTTTCGAGGATTGGGGAACCCTTTTCAGGTATTTACTCAACCCACTGTATAACCAGGAGAGGAGAAGAAAATAATAAAACCATTAATCATAATGATGTGTGTAATTATCACTCCTACCACCTTCTATATAGAGAAATACTATCTTCGAGTTTATTTTCAAGAACGTCTACGAAATATCAATGGAAATGGATAATGGTAATCATTGCAAGGATGAATGATTCAGTATAACTCTGCACTATCCCAAGGATTATGATAAACATCGTGCATACAGATTCTTGGAGATAGTGTGAACAATCTAGATGGCATGAATATGAAGTCTAGGTGGAACCTCTTACCCCATCATCTATCCCAGCAGTGCACAGAACCCACAAACGAACCTGCATCCTCCTCTCTTAATAAACTGCCACCACTAATCTACTTTCACCTCCCTCTATCTGTGAGGAACTAGCAGCCTCCCTCTCTCATGCAGACCAAGCCACCACCAAGTTGGCCTAATAAATCTAACATTGGAGTCACCCTCCCCAACCTAAACCATGATGCCACGGCTCCACTGGTCTACCTCACGAGTTATCATATCGATTTCATGAGTATTTTTTAACTTCGACAATGATGATGTATGACATGGAACCCACCATGATGGGGTAGTAAACCATGATGGTGATAGTGTAAGACATAGATAATGCCATGTCAATGTGAAATCTGGACTATTATTGGACATAATACATTTGAAAGAGCTTCAAAAAGAGTGAAGATACGACTAGTTTGTGATACCCCAAATCCATTTTAGATGCTCGATAGCATTCCAGTAATTTATTTCCTTTTTTTATTATTATATTTATTTTATAATAGTAGGAAAATGTATAAAATAAAAAATAGTCAAATTCCAAAATAATCAATTTCTATTTTTATATTAATTTTTAGTTGTGGGAACACCAATATTTAATGAACCATACTAATATTAATATATTACATTCATAAAGAAATATTAAAATCCTCACCTAAATATTAAGTCGTTAACTATATCTCATCATTTGAATTTGAACAAATCTTGGAGTTCGAGGTGCAGATTATCCAAATATGTGGATGCCTCTTACTATAGGGGTGTTCTTATAAGAGTGATGAGATGGCATAACTAATGTCGCAACAAATAAGTATCTAAAGATATATTTTTGTAATTTTAGAGAATAGTTTTGGAAAAAAATTATTATGTTTGAAGGTGGTACTTCACTCCATAGATCAAGGAACTTTGAGTTAATGTGGTTATCCAGTTAGACACTGACTTTTCACTATTCGAGTAGTGGAATAGAGAACTATTATAGACAATGAACAGAGGATCAAGGATCCTTTCCACTATAATATCAATAGATAAAGTAATTTTTTTCAATTATAGAAGGTTCCTAGAATTTTATACAATAGTGGGAGACATTTAATATTTTAATAATTTAATTAAAAATGTCTGAATTAATAATCAAGATAAAAGTACAACATGTTAGAATTTATGTTTGTAACCATGTAAAGGTAAAATAAAACTAAATTATATGATAAATATTTGAAAATTAGTGTATTCATACAACCATGAATTGATATGTCTAGTACATATTCTTACCCATAATTCTATGATGCTAAAAATTTCAGGTGCTACTGTCCAAAATATGTGTAAAGCAGCATTAAGATGATAGGGGGTCAAAATTATTATTAGAGACTAATATAAGATGCATATGATGGTTATTTCATAATGTTTTCATCCAAATTCATTTTTAGTTGTGGTTTAATCATCTGTACATGGATAATTACACCTTTTGTATCATCTCCATGAAGATTATATGGATAAAATTGAAGATTAATTTCAATGAGTGATAATTACAATTTATTTAGTTAAATATGAAATATGAATAATAATATTTCAAGGAATACCACTCTTACAATATTTCTATCCATATACTCCTGTTTCATTTTAGGATACAAAATTGAAAGGATAGGGAAAATTATAATATTAAAGACAACTTTAAGGTTGGACAAATAAATAAGAATATTAAAAAATTCTTAATAATTACTTATTATGTTGGAGATGTTGTAAGACAGGGACTTTAGGATGATGGAAATCATGATGCTAATGTAATATTTACAACAACCTCCAATAAAAGAGGTAATAAACATGAGGATATTTTCATCGGATATCATGAAATAAATATATTTAAGTTTAATAGAATTAAACTAAATTAAAGAAGGAATAAATCACTTATTCTTCCGGAAAATTCATCAATAATAAGAATGGATTGTGACATACTCATTGGGTATTAGATTCAATATTTTTATCACATATGTGTATTTTAATACAACAACCAAGTATGTATATAGATATTACAAGAATTAAGGATTATTCTCCACGATTCTAGGAAACAGTGATTCCTAAGTCAAGGATGAGAACCACATAACTCAAAACTACTATAGTTTATGATTTAATTAAAACTATTATTAGAAATAACCAAAACATGTGTCTCATGTATCCACAATATATAATGATTCATTATTATTATATTGGCAATGAATTTAGTTTTTTGTGAATCATTCTCAATTTTTAGATCAGTGGTACTCGAATTATAGGCAATACGTGGTGAATATAAAATGTAACAATTATTTACACAGTTGTGGAAGGATAAAACTTTATCAATTAAAACTAAAAGTGGTAGTCATGGATATACCCAGTTTGGTATTTATACATAGTGGATCTAATAATCATAGGTATTATATATGTGTATACTTATTTATTTTAGAACAAAAATATATAAAAATAAAGGCATTCCTAATGATTACAAAATTAGTTCGGCTAGAGGGCCTCAACTATTCAAAAGGTAATCTAGAGGAAAATATACCTCAAAATATTACTTTATTTAATTACGAAACATGATCATGAAGTATATGAATAGTCAAAAGATATAAGATTCTTTGGAATGGTATGCCAAATAATATCTTGACCAAAAAAATCTGATCAATATAATGTTTCTTAGAGTAATTCCTAAATTCACATTACATTTTCTACATAACAAAATTGATATTAATTATGAGGATATATGATATTTTCATTTTTGTTAAAATTGATCATTAAAATTTACCATGGATCTATTCATAAACACACATTTTATATATCAGATTCATGATGTCAGTAGTATCAATTTTTCACCCTTCAGAAACATCCATTGTATTTCATGACGTGATTCAAAAATAAGTCTATATCTTTTAGAAATATGTAAACTATAATGACAAATTTATATAATATTAGACATAGTATGATGTATATTCATTATTTCATATGCCATGTGTTAATATGGGAAGGCTTTGTAAATGATATAAACAAACATTCATCAATAGAAACTCATTTCCAATCTAAAGTAAGTATCTTAAAAGTTTATTTAGGATAGTAAAAAAATCCCTATGACTAAAAATATGTATTCAAGTGAAAGGATACATTTCTATAATATTGTTCACTTCTCTACTTGAGATAGTGGGAGAAATATTATATTCTTCTTAGTAAATTTCTGATATGCACAAGTAGTTGGAATAAGAACATGTTCCACAAGAGCATGTGGAAGAGGAATGTTCCAGAGACACATAGTGAATAAGAAGGTCAATACCATAGTTATGGTTTTTTATTTTCCATGTTTGGTGATAATTATTCATTATGAATAATAATTCATACAAGTAGGAAAAATTTTGAAATTATATAATATTGACATGGTCATTAAAATTCAATAATGGATTTGATATTTTAATGTGAAAATGGGTTTATTATTTTGAATGTTGTGGTGGGTATTCAAGTTTGTTAATACATGGATGGTAAAATCAGGGTACCAATAACGTTATATTGGTAATACAATGTTGGTATGCCTAAATCCATTAGAATTTTCATTAACATAGGTTATTAAAAAGAACATTTATTTGTCCATTTTATGTCAAAAAATTCCATGGAAGGTGTCTATACAATCTAACCACAAAGGGATGGCGGTACCATAAGATTCCAATAATAGTTTCATGATACTAAAACCAAATTTAGGATAATGTATGAAACTTGAACTTAATAAATTCAGTGGGAATTAATATTTTCCAAGTGTCTACTAGAGGTTAGTGGGAGAGTCATTTTTTTACAAGTAAAATACTTTCAGAAACATATAGAAAATAGATATTGGTCCAATATTTGGTCTATGATGAATGTAATTATCAAGTGACTGATTGAAGGTAGAAACCTAATTTCTATGGAACATGATATACTAAGGTAGATCTAATAGTTTCTTAGACATAGGAAACATAACATATATCGGAAATTTATTAAAGAATTAAAATTTGATACAATTATAGAGAAGATTTATTTCCAATGTCACATGGCATAAATCTCTCTGAATAGACATTTAAAGGAATAAAATTAGATCAAGTGGAGAGTTTACTTCCATGTTCTTCAACTATGGATCTATCATGTATTCCATGATATGTACAATAAAATATATTATGATAATATACTTTATAGTAGTAAAATGTAATTTATGTCCTAGAAAACTACAATTAATGAATTGTTTATTATTTGATTTTACATAATAATTTATTAAAGATATGTACCCAGTATATGGAGAAGAAGATATATTAGTTATGGTTGGACACAAATTTTTTTTCCTTTGGATCAATATGATCTTTTTTCACATATAGGATAAATTGTTAAACAAGACAATATCATAAAATCTAATGTTAGACACACCCAAAAAAATGAAGAATATTGTATCTTTTTAGCATCTAATGAGAAGATCACAAAAGAAACAATTTGTTAAAGTACTTCAAATTGTACCTACCAAGTAAATTTTTATTATGTGTACTAGTTAGTAAGTCAAGTTATAACATTTTATAAAAGTGTATACATAGAGATACCATCTCAAGCGATGTTTCACACAAATAGGTGAGGTTACATATAGAAGAATTTACATGAAGTGGAATAATGGATGACCCAACAACTAAATCTATGACTAAGAAGAAAAGTGATATTAATCATTTTATTGCTACCAAGGTTGGTTAGAAAGATGTCTCTAGTGAATGTGGGAGTTTTGTAATAGTTGGTTCCCTAGACTCAACAAAAAAATAATTTTAGATTAACATATCATGTATAATGTTAGATAAACATGATGTACACATACCATTATAGTGTAGATATTTCATTCTCCCACTATTTAATGGTAATATCGATAGATTAATTATCATATTAAATGGTTATAGTAGATCCCAAGATATAATGTGAACCTTGAGATGCTACAATAATAATATCAAAAAATGTTCCCATATTTTAGATACATAATACTACCAAGAAAAGGTTGATGTATGACTATTAGGTGTTGGCGGCTGAAAATCATTGAGAAATATTCTCTTGAAGTTCCCAATTAGTGATCTCTAATAGTGAGATCATGAAGACAGACCTGCAAATAGGAACACTGAAATTTATGTGTGTCATTGGTTGTTCTTATCTACTGGAACGTGTATTGGTATCCTGGAATGAGTTCATTATCAATGTGTTTCAATCGATCGTGAACTTTGATGTAAGGAAAAAATAATGATATTTAAATCATAGAAAGGTATAATCTTTTGTGTGTGTCGTTGGATGTATAAAATTTGATTGAATGGTCAAGAACAAATCTACTTCTTCTAGGAAGAGGTTGTAATATATCATAGGACATGTTGACTAGGATGATAGTACCTTCATAATTCTTTTTCTAGGGTATTCAAGGTTAAATTCATCCAGTTAGATAAACAAATAATAAAGTATGAAAAAGATAAGGACACAAGTGTGGATCCTACTTTATGAGATATATAAAGATAAAGACATTATATTACACAGTTCATATTCGTAGGTTGGTTGTTAATGATATGACTATCCATATCACTTAAGGGGTTTTATGGTTTTCAAGACTCTTCCCTTGGTCTATGGATTCTACTCATTGTTATCAAGATAACGTCCTATAGGGTCACACCCAATAGCATAAAAAAAATACACCCTATTCAATTGAATATGTATACTTCACATTGTGGGTCCACCATAGGGTATAAGTGTTTGTAAATTAATATTTTATTATTTAATAAATAAATTCATCATTATTAAAGTAATGAATAATTGGGATGAATCTATTTATTAAATTTTATTATTGGTTATGTTTATATGAGGGATAATATAAATCAAACATGATATTATTTTAATATTTTTAGTTTGTTTAATAATATTAACAATTTAATGTCAAGTTTAATGACTCATTATTACCGCATATTATATTTAATATCTATTATGTGTGTTTTAAAATTTAAATAATATTTATGATGTAGTTTAGTGCATCATAATTAATTATTTGTTGCTTATTTAGTGGGTGTTTTATTTCCAGTGGTTAGTGATCCCTTTATGGGTATTTATTCAACCAACTTTATAAGAGGGAGCGTAGAATCTCACGATTGTGTTTTTAATTCCAATGAAGTGGGGTCCAATATCTCATACTTCATTGTATAGAGAGAACTCCTCTCTTTAAACTACGATCGAAGCACCTCTTTGATTGATCCAAGGTAATGAATCGTAGTGATCATTTCAATGGTGATGGATTTAATGGAACTCCCCGATAGAACATGAATTGTGATAAAAAGTGATCATTTGGATTCTTAGAGCAAGTGTGGAAAACAAATAGGGGATAGTCATTGGATCCTTTGAGCAATGATCTATGGTGATGATTTTTAGTCATGCACACTTCAGTTTCGAACACAGTATGTGTTCGTTTTAATTTTTCTGTTCTATTTAATTTATGTGAGATCCTCAGATCATAACGGTGATCTGATCATTGGAGATGACAAGTATAATCTTCCAAAATGTGAATAATATTAAATTCTGTATCCCAAAAACATTTGTTGTGACCATGGTACCAACAAAAAAAACTTTTTAAATGGCATTGGTGAAAGAGATAAATTTTATTTGGATTAATGTACAATATTATTTTTTATTTCAGATATTTTTTTGATTTAATTCCCACAAAAAACGGATTATGTGATTGTGTTATTGGAACATTGATAAATGTTCTAGAGAAAACAAAATATTCCATTAAGGCTATATTGGACATGATTGTCATGGGGAAATTGGAAGTGTTGGCACTACTGAAAAGTGAATCATGAACATTTATTCTTGTGGTAACGTACACTCTATCTAGAAAAGTAAAAAAGTGCATTTTTCAGTATCCTTAATAGTTTAGAAGTTTTATTGGTATATTCAAAAAATATCTATAATTTCATGTAAATAACTATTTCAAATTTTCAGTGCCTAAAATAACATTATTTTTATATTTTTATTCAATATTTAATGCATGTAACATTACATTGAATTCAACAATAAAATGTACAATATATATTAACCATATATTGATTCTTTTTCAAATCCACTTATGTAAAGTTATAGATCTAGTAATGTTTATAATCATGAAAATGGATATTGCAGTCATATTAGTTAAATTAGATATTCTCTTCCCACCATAATTCTATTATGTAATGGTCCACATAATCAGTACCTTGGTTAGAGAGATTCAGATATGTGGTCTTTTACATTAAAGATGGATGTTACTTATTGAATGGAATATGAATATTACAAAAGTGTATATCAATAATCAAATTTCAATAGAATTTTGTATCACAAATTGATATATTGTTAAATAATATATTTAATTCTATATTGATTACCCACCAGATAATGATATCCTTGGTATCCTAAAAACTTCTCAAAACGGACGCCTTACGAGAGAATAGATTTTTTGAATGGATGTTGTTACAATTTCCAATACAGGGAAAGATAATTCTAACCTTTACATTTTATATAATAGTGCGGAGGTTCCTACATACATATAATAACACAAAGTAATTATTATACATTTGAATAAATCAAGGACTGAAATATATATGTTAAATGCACTAGATCATTAGTTTATAGGACACTTCTTGGATCGAATTTATATTGAGTTATCTAAAAATATATATTAAATTATTGAACAAATTAAGTGGCATGATAGGTGAAAAAATATAAATTTTATATCATACACTGGTTTTTTCGTTAATTCTTATACATTCTATTAAATTAAAGAATGAATGTAGTATAATAAAAACTAGAAGTGTTTCATTTATAGTGAAAGTGAAGTGAGTATCCATTTCTAATGATTTAAATAAAATATTATTCAACATTTTCTATTTAAATATCATCGAATAGATATATATAAGATGGATTGTATGATATTTCATGGTCTTATTTTCTATTGTATACAGGTTGATAACAATACAATAGTTAATGGTGATGAATGAAACATCATGAAGAAGAATTTAGTTGTTGAAGGGTATAATGAAAAATCATTCATAATCAAAATACTAGATGTGAAAGTACATTATGTCTAAGATCCATCAAAATAATAATTGGTCAATTATTATGTTATTAACTAAATAAATTGTAAGGTTGGATGAAACTTAAATTGAAAATTACACTTTAATTTGGAGATCATAACAATTTCATGATGATACTAATGTTAAAAGTTTATTTTATTTTAGAGGGAACCAAAATTAGTAGGTTTTCAAAAATAATTCAGGAGAGAAATACCTTTAAATACTGAAAAAAGAAAAATAAGTGAATAAGTTTTTTAATTTTAATATATTATTATTTTCTTTATAATATTACATGTTCTCTAATTTAATTTCATAATGTAAATTAAATGTTTGACTACTCATATATATAATGACTTCTTTACATGCTAATGTTTTCAATTCAATGGAGGAACACATGATTGATGTTGTATCTATGAAATTATTAGGGGATCAACAACATGTGAATGAAAAAATTTATGTAATAGCATCAACATGTTAACATATGTTATCATGGAATGCATTATTGATATAAAATTTAAGGTTTTATAAAATAAATGTTGCTAACATATTGACCCAAAAAATACAATGTTTATTAGTTATATTAGGTTCACAAGTTGAATATATATTCCAATTGGTATTGATACATAGAACAATTCCATACCTACATTTAAAATATCCATTTAAGATGATATTAGAGAAATTTTATGATATACCTTGTATATTTTAAAAAAATTAAATAATTAAAAATTTATTTAATTTACATTATCACATTAAGAGTAATTTTAAATTATAATGTTATCATAAGAAATATTTATTATTGGTCACTGGAAAATCAAATAGCACCTTCTAGATAATTCTGGAAATTCAGCATCTCATGGATGTTGAGGGAAAAAAACACCACACCCACAAACTATATACACATAAATTATTAACCAAAAACATATAAATATTTCATTACTCATCATGATAAGGAATAATTTTAGCTGCAATGTATACAATAATATTTTATTTTAAATGTCTTATTTTGTCTTCTTGGTTCTAAATTAATAATTTATTAAATATAAGTAGAGTTATAAAAATTTAATATATGTATTAAAACCTTCTTTTCCCAACCATTATATAAGGATGGGGTATGAATCACTTCTGAAGAAAGTGGTACGCATTTTAAATTTATAGAAAAATTTTTATGTTATATTAAATAACATGTTCTCATTTGTTTATATATATATATATATTTATGATTTAATATCCAATGATAATTTCATACTACATTATGTGTTTTGAAAGGAGGCACATGTGAATAAAGAGGGAAAACTAGTAGATGCAAAAAACATAATAATTATAGGAATTATTTGTACGTATGACATAGTAGTAATTTTTTATGATTTATAATAGTAGAAAATAAAAATAATTGTAACATTATTAGGGAATTTATATGGTTTAGATACGAGAATCGACATGGAATATACATAAAGAATAACCACTTTAAGTATCTTTAAAGAGGAAATAATAATATGGTCATGTTAGAGGTGTAGGTTTTCGAGTGTCGCCTCAATATTATTTCGAAAACCTGATGTCTCAAGAGGATACATATGATATTATTTTAAAAAAAAAGAATATATATATAATTTATAGGATTTTATTTTGTTTCCTAGTTTGGAGGAATAGTTTATGAGAAAGGATCAAGGAGAACATATATTAAAGAAAAAAATTGAACATGAAGAGGCATATAACCCAACTATCATTGAAGAAATACATTACCCATGACCACATACATATATGTGGTATGATATTTTTTTCATAACTATTTCTAATAAATGAGAATAAAATAACATTGAAAAAAATTATATCAAAAAAATTCTATAGGGTGAAATTATATGTGATTTATATTTTACAACATTCATCCATCGCCTTTCTCAAATGGGTAAACAGTTAAATATTTAAAGACACCTTCTATAAAAAAATAACCCCAAAAATATCATGTGAGTATTTTTATTGAAGTAGCTCAAGAGGGGAGCACTGAGTTTCTTATTTATCTTAACTATCAATATGTTTCTATGGTTGATATTTTTTTGGTACTATCCAAGAACTGTTGTTAAATCAAACAAAGATAAATGAAGTATGTCTTTAAAAATATTGAAATTAAAACCCATTAATAATTTATGAAAATAGGTAAAAAAATATAAGGAATAATAATATAGAAATGAAAAAAAAGTAAAAAAGGAAGGGTTAATAAAGACTGTCTAGTGGGTCAACAAATAAATTAAAATGAATTTCTAAGAGACCTTCACCACATGAGTTCACATACCTTATATATTGACATTAATAGTTCGTATAGATACAAAATTAAAAGATAAAAATATTTTCTATACTGAACATGAAGAAGAAATACAAGGAGAGTTCAATATAATCATTATTGTTCATGAGGGTAATAATAAAATTATCAAGTTTGAATGATTGTGGGACCCCATTTATAATAAATAAATGAGGTACATTTTCCGAATAAACATGACCAAAAATTGTTGTAATATGTTAAAATTAGTTAATAACTACTCATAATTTCTACAATTGTATATATTAAGACTATATAATTGGAAAACCATGAGTAGAAATATTTGATCTCACTAATCCTACTATCATTTAAATAGAAAAATATAAACTATAAATACAATAAATTGAAATGAAAAATATGAAATATGAGTTGCATTTGAAAATAATATAATAGATTAAAAACTCATCTTAATTTCTATAATAAAATGATAAAAAGTTATAATTTTTTCATATAAATTACGTTTTTATTTTTCTCATTAATTTTTTTCTTAGAAAACATTGTATGCTCAAATTCCTCAATTTGGATACACTAAATATTTATTTTTTTGGATCCAAATTATCGATTTTCCACTAATTTCCCTATAATATTTCTATTGTGAATTTTTAATTCACGACGATCCAAATTTTATTGATAAACAATAAATTACACATTTTAGTTTTCATTTATAAAAATTATTATGATATGGTGATATATAAATATCAACTAAATCATGGTATAAGGTTGGTGACTCAACAAAATAATCATGTTCCATTCTTAAAAATGAAGTACATTAATATACATAAAGTAAAATTTATAAATAAAAAATATATTTGAAAACAAATTACTTATTTTGGTAAATATTTCTCTATTTACTAAAACAAGATAAGGTCAAGGATTTTAGATATTACATTTGAAAATTGTTGAAAGATACCATATACCATCAACAAACTATAATCTATGAATAGTTAGATTTTGAAATAAATTAAAATTTCATTTAAAATATTTTTAAATTGATTATTTGTTTAAATTATCTCATTACTACATTTATTTTCAATATTCTATGAACTCAATAGAAGAATTAAATTTTTTTAGAGTTGGGATGGAATAATACATTGTGTGTGGATGTTTTTTTTGAAATCATTTTGAGTAGATTATCTTCCATTTTTTTGATCTACAATACACTATGATCATAGATATACATTTGGGATATGAAAAATTTATATTGTAATAATTAGATATTATTATTTTAAAAATAAAATTAATATAGTTTAGGAAATCTATTTCATACTAATCCTACATTTTCAATTTACATTCAATTTTATTAAAAAAATTGATCCTCCTATCGTTCCAAATGGGTTTGAAACCAACCATATATTTTCTACCAATCCTATTAGAGGATATATAGTTTATGATCATCTACTTCCTATGGTTCCTCTACTTAATGGTATCAATTTTAATGTTCTAATTGAGGTTGTTTCATCACGGGGAAGAAGTAAAAGTATACCTATAAATTAAAGCATCCTGATGGGAAATAATTTTAAATTCATTTAAAGCCACACACTTCCTCTATTGATGTATTCCAACCTCTTAGATTAATTTTGTAAACTCACATATAATATGAGTGCCTCATTATTCATTCAATTACTATAATTTTTAAATGATTCTAAAGGGTGTATTCTAATTCTCTAATTTAACAAGAATTTTTTTAAACATTTCTCTAATTTCATTATTCTAAGGGTTGGGTTGAGATACTAGAAACTATAACACACTTTTTTATGACCCTATAAATCAAGAAATATTTGTGTTTTTTGTCAAGTATAGGTATCATAATGTGTTATGATCTACATATTATAGAAGAGATATTAACATTAATGAATCTTCTCATATTTTTTAGGGATGAGACTTCAATATTGAAACTGATATAATGGTGGGAGTAAAAGATTTAGGGATCCATTAACCCTAAAAAATTCAGATATATTATCGAATGTTAGGATGTTGTTCACCCCTTATAGTGAAGTAATGTGTAACTTAGTGTTTTTCATTATTTTAAGTATGTATTGTTTATTTTATTTATTTTTTATTATATTCTATATGATGTTCCCTTTTTCCCAAGAAATATGGTTTTACAAGGCTAGAGATTTTGTAAGGAAGAAACCATACCCAAAATTAGAGAAGTATCAATGGAAGCCTTATCCTATTTTATGCTAGCGCTTTCATAATAGTGACCCCTATATGGGTAGGTATCTTCATTGATCATGGTTTTATCTTTTCATCTTGTGAGTTTATGTATTTTTTGTGTATGTAATAATGATCTAGTCCCTCTCATAATGACGTCCACATTCATGATGGATTCTATAACGAATCGTCCCCCAGGGACCGTGCCGTGACAACCCTAAGCCCGCCTTCCATAGGATTGGTCCTGGCAACTAGCACCGAAGGCGTATTTCCTAAAACAGGGAAGGCATTGCATTTATAACCTATAAGCACACGCAACCAAGCACATAGCAAGAAATGAACTCATGTAAACTGAATAGAAAATCATGTGAGTAAAGTAAGAAAAAGGGGCCATAATACAAGCCCAACTGGAAAGTACAAGAAACTGAAAGTACAAGTAAGCTGGAACAGCTCCTGTGAACACCCACCAAGGATACTACCTGAAGGGTAGGATCTGATCTAGATCGGTTGTTTCTATGGTATGCCTCATCTAAGGTCCACCTACGATCTACCTCCATCCCTGGTACTCACGTCACTAATTAGCGATGTCTGTCGTCTACACCAAACATAGTGAGGTTTGGTCATAACTCATGCAAGGGTGAGTATAATGATACATAGAAGGGACCCCAAGACCCTTATGGTCTCAAAAAATGTACAAAGGATAATCTAATTAGCATGAAATCAACTAACAACCCAACTTATGTATATTCCTAAACATATAAATAAGTTATCAAGTATACCCAACTCAATCCTGGGAAATCACAAAGTCCAACTCAAAAGCCCAAAGCTCAACTATTCCACAAAGTAAGGAATACCATGAAGGCAAGGAACACATAGATATGCCACATTGAAGAATACCACCATGGTATTACCATGATGAAAAAATACCACAAGGTACAGACTCAGCTCACCCCAAGAATAACATAAGTACAATAGTATACATTATTATATGTAACTATTAAACCAACATACTCTGTTAAGTGGTAAACCCACACATGATCACTCGGTTATGACCCACACAGGATCGCTAGATGCTGACCCACACAATATCGCTAGGTGATGAACCACATAGGATCGCTTGGTGCTGACCTACACGGGATCGCTAGGTGCTAACCCACACTGGATCGTTGGGTGCCAACTGACATAGGATCACTCATTTCTAACCCACACAAGATCGCTCAGTGCTGACTGACACATGATTTCTCAGTGCTGACCCACACAGGATCGCTCTTTATTCTTAATGTCACAACCCACTACCAGGTTCCCGCACTAGGCTTTCTCATCTCCAAGAGTATCTACTCATCAACCCACTGGCCTATACAAAAAATTCAACAAAGTCTCACGAAGAAGTATCTAAAAGGACCTCCACATCAAAGGGGGTCTCAACGCAACAGACGGTGCGTCAATCGGATCCCCGGTCTATAAGTTATTAGATTTTTAGTCCTGGGGCCCGGTTGGATTCATGATCAATCAAACTCGATTGTTCCCCAAAATTATCCCAATCTGTAGTGGGGTATAACAAAGGAATCGTCTCACTTCTTAGATTCCATCTTTGTGGGTGATTCATCAATGCGATGTATGGTGCCAAAGTTATGTCAAAAAGAGAATAAATTGGTTGAAGTGGGTCTGGGTTCGGTCTGACCCTGTCGGACCTACCCGTCCCAGGCCGACCCAGTTTGCATCTACCCGGCCCGACAAACTGAGTTTGGCCTAGCCAGCATTGGTTGGCCTAGCCAGGGTAGTGGCTCGTGGGGTGGAGGAGGTCGCAGCTGGTGTGGAGGGCTGCGAGTTAGCTCGGAGGGCCACGGGCGGCGCGACGAGACCGGAGGCGGCTAGGAGGGGCCATGGGTGGTGGTTCGCCATGGCTGGCCATGTGGCGTGGCCACGTTCCATGTCTTTCCCAGTGGCCAGCTTGACCAGCTGCCCTCCATTGTCTCCTTCTTCGTGGTTAGACGTGGTGTCGGCCTCCGTTCTTGTTTTCCAACGGTACCAAATGTCAGAACCGGTCTCCATCACCATCAGGATGAACACACAAAAAATGATAAACGGTGTAGGGGTCGGGCAATGTCTATTTGGCATGCACCCTCTGCGTTAGAGCGGTAACATGAGGCTAATAAAAAATCAGGAATTGAGAACAAAAAAACACTACAATTTAATACAAATCCATGATCAAATAGTTTTTGTTGATCCGCATTCACCAATTTATTCCATGAATGAGGAATTTAACATATGAAATTAATGTATTCAATAACTACAACTACCTAGATTTGTTTTTTGACGTCGATGAGGGTGTAAGGATGGTCGTTGATTAAAGACATCCTACATTGGTGGCTTTTGTAAGGTGCTTCTGATCAAGATCGGGGTCAGTTTTCTCATTATTTGATATCATGTGGTTATTCTTCGATGTGAGGTGATGTTCTTCATTGAAGAACATTAATTCTCCCAATATCTATCTCCTTCTCCTTTTCCAAAAACCTTCCCCCAATCCACACAAAAATTAATTATACAACATTGTTGAAAATGTTGGCATAATTTCAAATTGCTATAATTAATTAATTGATTATGAGTATTAATTAATGGGGTGGCATAATTAATCAAGGGGAAGTTCAAGAAGCTTCCCCTCATTTAAGTGGGAGGATCAAAGGGTTTTTAAGCATGGTTGGTCCCCCCACCATAACCTATAATTGTAGGTTTTGGGTTCGGGGGTCCCCACCTCAATAATATCAAGGGGAGTTTCAATTCTGGTGGTCCCCACCTCTGAACATCTACAAGGAGTTTCAAAGAAAATAAAATGTTACACCAATTTATATTATTTTATTCTATCATGAAAAATCCAAATCATATATTTCACCCTCGACCTACTGTGGTCGAGGTGAGCATCCCCTTAAGATAATATTGGTGTTGTGAGTTCAACGGTGCCATCAGGTTTCAATTTCGAGCACCTGTTCAAAAGTTACAATACACCGCTCACACATTTACTTAATGTACCCGAAAAAAAGTTCAGAAATTCATTCTGTGGACACCGATCCTCGAAATCAAGCGCTATCAATTTTCACGGACTAGTAAAATTACCATATATTAAAAAAATTACAAGGAATTTCAGGGTCTTTAAATACTCATCACCTTGGGGATTTATGTCCTTTTAAGCCACATCACAAACTAGGTAAACAAGTGGTGGTACTGAGCATGTATCTGAGCATCCCGCTATCATGTGCTCACCTAGAGGTTCATGTGCTACCAGTGAATGCGCACCAGAGGTATTGACTGCTGACGAAGGACCTACTAATATCGATCCTCAATCACTAATGGAACCTCCATAAAAGTCTCCCCATCGTCTATGTCCAGATCACTATGGTAGTTGATGTGAGAAGGGTCGTGCACGTATCTTTTCAACAGGGATACATGGAAGACGTCGTGCACCCGTTGCAATTGTGGTGGATGGACTAAGTGGTACACCACCTTGCCAATTCTACTGAGGACCAGGAAAGGTCTAATGAATCTCCGAGATAACATTCCACCTCGGTCAAATAACTGGAAACCTTGTCATGGTGAGACCTATAGAATGATGTGGTTACCATCCTCAAACTCCAGAGGTCTCTGTCTCTCATCAACATATGACTTTTTCTTGCAATGTGCAGTATTCATCCACTCCTGTATGATATTTACCTACTTCTATTGTAGCATGTAGCATCTCTAGTCCCACTAGTGCAGAATCCCTTGTGTCAGTCCAACACTAAGGTGATCTTTATGTTCACTCCTAAAACGCCTCAAAAGGTGTCATCCCAATGGTACAGTGATAGCTATTTTTTTGTATGATAGCTCCACCAAATGAAATTGATCCTCCCAGCTATGATCAAAGTCAAGGACATGGGCATGTAGCATGTCCTCAAGGTTCTGAATGTTCCACTCAGTCTGACCATCCGTCTGATGATGGAAGGCGGTGATCAAACGAAGCTGCATCCCAAAAGCCTCCTGCAAAACCTTCTATAGCCGGGAAGTAAAACATGCATCACGATCAAAGAAAATCTTTGTGGGCACTCCATGTTGCCTCACAATCTCCTGCACATAGAGGCGTCCCAAGTTCTCTACTGAACCCTTCTCTCTGATTAGTATGATGAGGGCCGACGTGGTGAGTCCATCAATGATCTCTCAAATCGATTCATGTCCCCAGGATATACATAGAAATACTTTCATGAAGTCCATGGATATTCCATCCCACTTCTACTTTGGGACTTCCAAAGGCTGAACCATGCCTTCTGGTACCTGATGCTCCGCCTTCACTTGCAAAAAAGTGAGGCACCGAGAGACAAACTCTTCAACTGCTTTCCTCATTATCGGCCACCAGTGCTATCATCAGACATCATGGTACATTTTCTACCCTCTTGGATGTACCGCTAGAGGGGATGTGTTGAACTGCCTCCACACTTCCTCCTAAAGTGACACTGGTAACATGGTATGTCCTCTGAAGAGGATAGCGTACTCCCCACTTTCAGAAAATCATCAGATTCCTTCCCTGTGGATATCTATAAAAAGCGAGCCTCGTAGTTAGCATCCCCTCACTATGAATCCTTGACTAACTGAAGAAGTGGGGGAGTGAATATAAGAGTCTGAAAGAAAACTGCTCTATCCCGATCCACAAAGGATATCTGTAAAGCGGCCAACTGCTTCGTCACCACACATTGCAGCTATATACCAAATCTCCAGCTGAGTGCATCTGCTACAACGTTTCCCTTCCTAGGAGTATAAACTATATCTAAGTCATAGTCATGGAGGAAATCAAGCCAATATTGTTGTCTCAGTTGCAGGTCCTTCTGAGATAATATATACCTGAGACTCTTCTGATTAGAGTACACTGTAAAGTGTTTTTCCTTCAGATAGTGTCGGCACATCTTCAAGACGACAACCAATGATTCTATCTTCAGGTCAAGGGTAGCGTAGTTCTTCTCATTCTATATCAGCTATCGAGAACCCTATGTGATCACCACTTTAACTTGCATCAGGACACATTTGTGCCTGGTCCCTTATGTGTTGTAGTAGACTGCGTACTTTATGCCCTCCTCTAGAAGTCTCAATATGGGGGAACTAGTCAACATATTCCTCAGCTCTTGAAAATTCTGTTGTCATATCTCCAACCACATGAAGGGTTTCCCCTTCTTCGTCAATGCTGATAATGGTTGTTCAACACTTTAGAAATCTGGCACAGATCTTAGGTATTATATGTCCAAACCCATGAAGCATTGTATCTCTGTCACACTCCTTGGTGGCTCCCAAGAAAGTACTGCATCAATCTTCACTAGAACCACTGCAAATCCCACCTCCGAGATGACATGTCCCAGAAATTGAACCTCTCAGATCCAGAACTGGCATTCGAGAGCTTACCATAAATCTGGTTCTCTTGGAGTGGGTCTAGTAATACCTACAAATGATTGGCATGCTCCTCCTCAGTAGCTAGGTAGATCATAATGTCGTTAATGAAGACTACTAAAAAGTGATCAAGGTATGGTGATAAGATCTTGTTCATGAATATCATGAACACTGCTGGAGCATTAGTTACACCGAATGGCATAACCAAGATCATGTAGTGGTCATACCGACATCATAGAGTCATCTTCTGGACATCCTCGTCTCGTACTATGAGCTGGTGATATCCAGATCTATGGTCTATCTTTGAGGACCACAATTCTCCCATCAGCTGATCAAAGAGGAATTCAATCCTCAAGAGTGGGTACTTGTTTTTCCCAGTCACCTGGTTCAGGCACTGATAGTCGACAGAATGTCTCATGCTCCCATCTGCCTTCTTGGCGAACAAAATTGGGGCTGCCCAAGGAGATACATTGTGCCAAATGAATCCCTTCTCTTGTAAGTCCTCCTACTGTACTCGCATCTCACGAAGCTCCATGAGCGCTATCTGATATGATGGTGTAGATATCGGTGTCATCTAAGGCTATTAGCCAATGTAAATGTCCACCTCTCGGTGAGGAGGTAGACTCAGAACATCATCATGGAAGACATCCGCATACTATTCCACCATGATAGGATAACTCGGAATCTCCACATCAACCACTCTGAGGGTAAGGGTAGCCAACTGATGTGTAATCGAAAGTACCCTCCTCCGGGTAAGTCCATCCTATGTTGAAAAGTATCCCTTCACATTGGTGAAGGTAAACCTAGTCCCATCTGTGCAGAGACACCGCACTTTGTTCATAATAAATTCAATCTAAGCATGGATTATAGATAAACATTCCATACCCAAGATGACATCGTAAGGCCTAGATGCTTCTACTAGGAGATCCTATCTGAATATATCGCCTCCTAGAGTAAGCTCACACTACTATCACCAGTGTGTAATCATCAAATCCACTCCCGTTGGAGTCTCTAGTGGTAAGGATCGAACCATCGACTCCATCGGAATCTCTATGCTCCAAAAAAGTGAGGTGGCAATAAAAAAATGACTAGCACCTGTGTCTATAAGTACTACAGCTATGGTGGAGTAGACACAGATCATACCTCATATCATCTCTGAGGCACCGTGATCATAGGACTTAACTGCACATAGTAGAAATCACCCTTGTCATCCTGCTCCCTATGGTCGGGGTGGACCACCAGGTGGTGGTGGCAGTAACATCTCGAATCCTCACCCACCACCAGCTGCACGACAAGATCTTATGCCATGTTCGCCTGCTGCTTGTGGACCTCCTCAGTCAAATCTCTGTCTCTGCCTAGGTAGTCCTTCGATCATCTGTTCATCATCCGTATGGTGGTTTGGAGAGTCACGAGCCATGTGACTGTACCTGTCACATGCGTAACAGTGCCCAATCCTGGAATAACTATCTCTATATCGTGTTCCCCGAACAACCAACCCTAAATCCTGCGGTCGTCCACCTGAAGGTCTCTCCCTTTTGGACCTCTTTGACATCTCACTGCTTCCAGCTGTAGAAGACTCTGCTACGTGATGTCTGGTGGTGGGTCTCATTGTTGGTGGCTACTCATCGAAGAAACACTCCACAAAAAGGGCTCACTTTAACACCCCCTCCTATTTCAGGATGCTGAGTGAGATCATTGAAGCCCTAAACTCCTACCTGAGTCCCTACTTAAGGGTTCAGGCCCTGATGAATGGGTCATGCACCATATCTGTGGAGTATCATGAGGGGTCGGTGAACCTCGCTGAGTACTAAGCCAACGTTAGGTGGCCCTATTGAAAATTAAGAAGCTTTTATATGTGCACTACATGAAGAGTTATTTGGAAAAACTCTACCCAAAACAGGCTCTCAAGGTCTGCCCAAAGAAGCATCACCTCTTAATGAACCTGGAGCATCAGGCTCCACCATCTACCTACTACTTCTTGTAGAAGGATGGCGGTAAGGATCACCATGAGATCAGCTGGTGTCCCTACAAGTCAGAAAACCCTCACTATGGCCTCCAGCCAATCCTCAGAAACCTCTGGGTCTATATCTCACCTGAAACTAGGTGGCCTATGGTGCTGGAACATGTGCAACACGCTTAAGTGGCGGGCACCCTCTCCTACAGGGGATGGTGGATTCGGTGGCCCAAAGGGTTATTATACCGCTGATGTCTCTATTAGAAGTGGGCCCTGCACCGAGTCATCGTTGCTCGGTAGGCTATCAGTGCGTTCAGCTCTCAGAACCCTAGATGGATATCTTTATGGAGGAATCCTGAAAATAAACTGGTGTCCCACTGTCATAAAGTTGTAACTGGTGATTTGACTAAAAGAGACCACAAAGAAAACCCTTCAAAACACACACGCGATCAGTGTTTTCATGCACTGAGTTGGAAATCAGATGTTTGGGTTCTGGTGTATGGATACATTAGCCACTACACCAACACTGGATTCCCTAAACTGCTAAACACACTCACTATACTTAATACTATTGTTGTTAGATAGAATGATAATAATCCTATGTCATACTGTAGAACCAACTCCTCTGATTCCTATTTGTCATTACCCATCCCCTAGGGCCCGTTCTGTGACTACCACAAGCCCTCCTTCTATGGGCAAGGGGATTGTGACTAGCACCGAAGGCGTATTACCTAAAACTGGGCAGGAATTTCCTTTATAACCAGTAATAACACGCAACCATTCATACATAAAGATATGAACTCAAGTAAAATAAATAAAAACAGAGTGAGTACAGTAAGAAAATGAGGTCAAAATACAAGACAAACTGGAAAGTAAAATAAACATAAAGTACATGTAAATTGGAATTGCTCCTATGAACACCCAAAAAGGATACTACCTAAATGGTAGGTACAGTCCTATATCAGTTATCTTTGTGGTATGCCTTTTTTAAGGTCCACCATTGAGCTACCTTCAGTCCTGGTACTCACGTCCTCAGTCTGCGAAGTCCGTCGTCTACACCAAGCAAAATGAGGTGCGGGCATAGCCTGTGTAGGGGTGAGTATAATGACACTCTATAGGGACCATGAGACCCTCAAGGTCTCACAAATTCCACAAAGGATAATACACAAGGAATGAAATCCAATAACAACCCAACATAGGAATATGCCCATACATATACCTAATTTATCAAGTATAATCATCTAAACCATGAGGAATCACAGAGTCCAACTCAAAAGCCCAAATCTCAACTATTCCATAGAAGAATGAAAACCACGAAGGCATGTGCCACATAGGTACGCCACACAGAAGAATTCATCCAATGTATTACCTCGAAGGAAAAATACCACATAGTACAGAATCATCTCACACTAGGTATAACATCAGTACAGTAGTAAAGATGATTAGATGTAACTACTAAATCATCTTACTCTGTTAACAGGTAGACCCACACAGGATCGCTCGGTGCTTACCCACACAGGATCACTCGGTGATAACCCACAGAGGATTTCTAGGTGTTGACCCATTTAAGATCTCTAGGCGCGGAACCACACATGATCACTAAATTTTGACCCACACATGATCATTAGGTGCTGACCCACACACGATCTCTAGGTGAAGAACCACACGAGATCAATTTGTGTTGACCCACACAGGATCGCTAGGTGCTTACCCACATACGATCAATCGGTGCTGACCCACAAATGATCAATCTTTATTCTTCATGTCATAGCCAGCTACTGAGTTCCCACACTAGGTTTACTCGTCTCCACAAGGATTCGCTCCTCATGCCACTGGTTGATACTCCAATTAACACGAAGTCTCATGGAGAAGTATCTGAATGGGGCGCTACGTCATAGGGGTCTCAACACAACATATTGTGTGTCAATCGAACACCCGGTCTATATTTTATTAGCCTTTTAGTCCTGGGGGACCTATTGGATTCATGATCGATCACACCTAACTGTTCCCCATCATTACCCAAATCCCTTGTTGGGTATACCAAAGGGACCATCCTGCCCCACGGTTTCCATCGCCGTTGGTGATTCATCAATCGGACGTTCGGTGCTAACGTTATGGCCAAAAGAACGTAAATGGGTCTATGTGGGTGTGGGTCTTGTCCGACCAGGTCAGACCGACCTAGTTCAGGTCCACCCGGCCTGCCCAATTGGTCCGGCCTAGCCCCTACTAGGTGGCCTAGCCTGTGCTGGCAGGCTCAGCCTGGGCAGCAGCCCACGGGGTGGCAGAGGATGCGGAGGCCGTGAACAGTGCGGAGGTCCGCGGCGTGGCTCGGAGGGCTGCGGGCGGTGCGGAGGTCGGCGGGCGGCTCAGAGGGCTTCGGGGTGGCTCGGAGGGTCGCGGGCGGAGCGGAGGGACCGCATGTTTCTCAGAGTGTAATAAGGTAGTGTGGTGGGGCCATGGGGTGACAAAGCCATAGAAGGAAGAGGATGCAGGGTGGCAGTCTGGCGTGGCTGTCTGGGCTATGCGGTTGTGCGACGTGTCTTTATCGATGGTGGGCTTAACTGAAAGCCCTCCGTTGTCACCTTCGTTGCAGACGGCCATGGTTTCATCTGCAGTTCTCATGTTCCACTAGTGAAAAATGCTGTGACTAGTCACTATCACTGTCATGAAGAACACACAAATAATGAAGAACGACAGAGTGGTCGGGCCATATTTTTTTGGCCCAAACCCTCCACATAGAGTGGCAGAAATAGGCTCAAAAAAATAAAGAATCAATAATGAAAAAACTCAACAATTTTATGCAAATTGTGGATTAACATGTTTTGGTTGATTCACATTCATCAATGTTTTTGAAGAATGTGGAATTCAACTAAAGAAATTCAGGTATTCAAAAACAACCCCTACCTCGATTTTTTTGTTGATGTCGATGAGGATGGAAGGACAGTCATCGATTGAATACTTCCTACATTGGTTGCCTCAGCAAGGTGATTTCGATTAGACCTGGGGTTGGTTCCCTCATTTTTCAATCTCTTGTGGTTGTTCTTCATTTGGTGGTGTAGTTCCTAATTGGAGAACATTAATTCTCCCAAAATCTCTCTCCTTCTCCTTTTCCAAAAACTGTCAACTGATCCACCCAAAAATGAATTTTCCAATATTATAGAATATGTTGGAATAATTTCAAATTGTAATAATTAATTAATTGAGTTAGTTTATTAATTAAAGGGAGGTGTAATTAATCAATAGGAATTTCAAGAGGCTTCGCCTCATTTATGTGGGAGGTTCAAAGGGGTTTTAAACTCAGGGGGTCCCCACTACCATAACCTCTCATGGGATGATTTAGGTCAGGTGGTCCTCGCATCCATAATATCAAGGGGTGGTTTATTTTTTTTGGTCCCCACCTCAATACATCCACATAGAGTTTCAATGAAAATAAAATGTTACACCATTTTATTTTATTTTATTCTTTCAAAAAAACTCCAAAATCTATCTTTCACCCTCGACATACTGCGGTCTAGGTGAAGGTCCCCTTAAGTGAATATATGCATTGCGAGTTCAACAGTGCCCTCATATTTCAATTCTAAGCACTAGTTAAAATGTTACAAGAACCCACTCGCACGTTTACTAAATGTACCCAAAAAAAGATCAGAAATTCATTCTGGGCACACTGGTCCTGAGAATCATGCGCCATCAAATTTTGTGGAATATTAAAATTCCCATATATTAAAAAAACATTACATTGAATTTTTGTGCCTTTATAGATTCCTTAACTTTTAGGTTTTATTCAATAAAAGATATAATAATTAAAGATAATGTAAATACTAATAGAGGTTCCTCACCCATATCCCAACCCAATTCATAAGTTATAAATGCTTAATTTAAGTTGAGGGAGTTGTATCAGGGTTGGTAGTTAATAATTTTATAGGTTGGTTGATCTCTACATGTTAATTTAGTCTAAAACACGTGTCACATAGAGAAAACTAATAAAAAATATAGAAGGCTCTTTAAACATTTGGTAAATTATCCATAATCCATTTTTGATGTTTGTCAAACAATCACATGTAAATCTGACACATGTTGTGCATGTTATAACTCAAAATTCAAGTTTTCAATTTAAAAGGAACGCCACATTATAAAAATTGAGAATACAATCTCACATTATTTTAATACATTCTGGAAAAATATACAATGTATTTTTTACATATAGTAATTATCATCACATTTATATGACACATGATGAGGCTGATATGATTCCAAGTAAGTATTTAGAATATAAAAGTGCCATCTTAGTTTTAAAATCATATAAAATTTTCAAACACCATCATATAATCTTGTATTATTTTCTAATATTAATATAACAATCTATAATTAATTTTTTATGTGAATTAATTGATCGTGCATAAATTAAACACACGATGTTCCTAGTATGACTCAACTTATGATTTTTCAATATAAAAATATTATTTTAGTCTAAAGTGTACATTAAATTGAAAAAACTCAGAAAATAAGATTAAATTTTATTGAAACATTATAAAAATAATCTATAGTACTTGTTGGATGTGTAAGAATTTAACATGAATAAATATGACACATGATGTTGATGGTATGACAAAAAGTGCATCTTTTTAATCAAAAATGAAATTTTACTTTAAAACACAGGTCACATTGACAAAAATGATTAAACAGTATCATATATTCATGAAAATTTAGGGAAATAATAAAAAATTCATTTAAAATGTGTTGAAAATAACTACACATTGATGTAATAGATTATGTTTTTTATACATCAATGTGTGTCTTTTCTCATTAAAGGTGTCATTTTAGTCTGAAACAGACATCACATAGCCAAAGAAATTAAACGATCTTTGATTTAATTGAAACATTATAACAATAATATAAAATTCATTTTTTATATTTGGAAATAAACTTTATGTCAAAGCAACACATGATGTGGTCCGTATGACTCAATGTACATATTTTCAATATAAAATTGTAATTTTTTTTATGAAACACATCACATATCTAAAACCAAGAAACATTGGTTTGGTTGTCTAGATAATAAAATAAAAACGTTGCATAATTCATTTTTATGTGTAGGAATTGAATGCATGTCAATCTCAATAATGATGTAGATGGCATGACTCAATGTCTGTGTCTGCAAATTAAAAGTCTCGTTTTAGTCAAAAACATGAATCACATAGACAAACTGAGAAATTTAGCCTGTATTATCATGAAAATTTAAAATAATGATCCATAATTCATGTTTGGTGTGTAGGAACCAACAACAGGTCAATATAAAACATTATATTTCATTATTACACATTATATAAGACTAATTGTATGATCTACATATTTCAGTACATATTATGCACATGTGTTATTGATTTTGGAGGTTCTTGGTTTATGTATTTTTATTTGGTTCAGTTTTCTTACAATAACATTAATCACTCTCCCAATGGAACAACACTTATTATGGAATTTTATTGGTATCCATGTAGAACACCTTTATCCTTGACAGAGGTTGGAGAGCTAGGGATCATTAGACCAGATTATTATAGATGGTTTCTTAGAACTAACTGACTATTTAAATTCAATTACTATATTATTGAAAATATCTTTTCACGTTATGTGTATTATTTTGTGTCATATTAATTCCAAAATGTCTTTATATTATCTACCACATCACATGGTTATTGAAGTTCAATGATATACTAAGAACCATTAAATGATATGTCAATATTCTTAAACATATGATCTATGATCCGGATGAGGTCTATTTAATGGAACATTGGCGATGTTTAATATAATAGTGTTGAGGGCTCAAAATACCTTGATACTTATTCTAATGATGTTTTCACTTTCTAATATATATGAAGTTTGATTATGATGATAAACTAGCTAATCAGAATATCAAATGATATATGTGTCAATAGATAATCCTATTCTTGAATGTGGGTACATAGAGTTTCAATTAAGAATATTTTTAATGTATATTAGGAATATTGTACTTTTATGTATTGTTGAAAAATAGGATCACATTTGCGTGTAGTGAGTTAGGATATGTTAGTTGTGTTGCAAGTTATATGACATTAATTGAATGAGTCAATAGTGTATTTTTTCATTTCGAGTTATGGGAATAGATATCTCTAGCCCATTTAATCGAAATAGAACCATCTGATTAAATACATGTACAATGTAGTTCATTTATGAGTATATTTTAGGAATTCAATGAAAGATAAATCAATCATATATGTTGAAGACACAAACTATGGAGCCTTATTAATGATATATTCAGAAATGGAGATTATATTACCCATTAATTGTACATATGAGGTTGTTGTCATTACAGCATTAACATTATTCCCTATAGGTCCCTTGATGCCTTTCTAGATTCGAAATATGAACTTTAAAAATGATTTCCAAATTCCACTAATAAATAGGATTATAGGGTGAGACACTAAGTGTTTCCAAAATATTAATGATATTCTATTTGAATTTAATATTTAGAATAAAAAATTTTATTAACTTCTTGAATAATAATTATTCAGGAAATGTTTATCACATATATTAAATCACTAATTAATCCTGTTTAAAATATATGTGCTTTGAATATTAAATAAACATTATTTATCAATTAGTGAATATATAATATTTATTTATCTCATTTTTAATATTCAAAAGCTAATAAATAATCATTTATTTATTAAATAAATATTTTTTATTTACATGAATATTAAAATAAATATATATATAAATATATTTTGAATAAAATATTTATTTATTTATAAAAAAATGATAAAAAGATATTTATTCATTTAAAAAAATATTTATTATTCAAGGTTCAATAAATGCATAGGAAGATTGACATACTATGTTAAGGGCCTGATGGAAATGATATGTTTTATTTAATATCATTTATATTTCTTAATTTATTTTTTTATGAAATGATATCTAAATATACAAGAGTTTAAATACTTCATGGAGATAATATTAATGTTAGTATTATTAGACATTGAAAATATATTATAGAAAATATTTGATGAAGGACCTCAACACAATTATCAAAATTTTAACCCTAACTATTTTTGCCATTTTATATAATTTTCTAGGTTAATGAAAATTGTGATGCACAATATTTCCACTTAAAAGAATTCACTAGATATTGAGAGAACCTTTGATTAATTCCCTCAATAATGATAAAAACCTAGCCTCATCTCTCTCAATATCAACAGAATAATTGAAAAATTATTTCCAGCCTACGAGAATTCAAAGTAAGGTCAACAAAGAATAATATAGGGTGATTAGTTCCTCTATTCTATCACCTAATAACAAACTAATATTTTCCCAGATTCATGAAGAACATTTAGAAACCACTAGAGTAATTCTATAATATACTATTTCCATAAATTAGAAGGCAATAAGAGTGAAAACCAAATTTATCAACAAAAAAAGTATGAATTATCAAGATGAGGTTATTCTTTGTTAAAATTAATTATAAATTATAAGTGAAATTAACCTCTATATGAAAATTCTGGACCTATTTTTATCAATTTATTTTGACATTATCCAATGAATCTGGTGAAACCATTTTTGGTAATGGGTGGGATTTCTTTTACTATTCACTAGATCCATCAATTTGTATTATTTAAACTAAAAATAACTTATAATTATTTTTTATCTAGTTAATTAGAAACTAATTTTTTTTACTATGAATTCTTTCCCTTTTTCATTATTTATTCTTAAAGTATAGGAAATGTGTTTTTTATGTTCATATGTAGAGGAACAGTCTAAAAACATATTATGAATACAAGAAGATCATATCTGAAGGTTCTGAGGATTTTGGATATAGGAATCAGTTAGATATCATGTAACCAAAAGTACAAACAGTGAGCCCTTGGTCAACAACACAAGTGAAGTCCAGGAAAATCACAACACACTATGTGGGGGTTATTGAAAAAATGTCAAATTACACACCATGTATCGATCTCCAGTTGGCACAATATTAGGAGGGGATTACATGATATACAACTAACATGCAACTGATGTAACCCTAAAAATTTATACCATTCATAAATCATGGAAGTCATGTGGTTTAAGTAAAAAACATGTACTTAATACACAAACCTGTTATTAAATTCTATCCAGGTGACATGATATATTTTGAAGTGATTTATGTGTAAATGGATATACTTGTCATGCAAAATGAGATAACCCACAAAAAATACACATCAAGTCCTCTAGAATATAGCATTATTGACTAGTAATGAATTATCTGTTGTGTGGATGGTTGTACATTCCATGTAACCCGACCCATGTCCGGAAACAATTAATTATACAGCAGAGTACACATTGATTCAATTTTTATAAATCATGATTAAATTAATTTTTTTAAAAATAATACATGTTTTTTCTACAAATACACAATGTTTATGGTCATCATACAAAACATGTACTTCATAAAAAACCCCAATGGTTCATGCCACACATATTTAAGGAAATTATTGTGGTCATACATGGAGCATGGTCTATACGTATTGACCAATAGAAAAAAGACATCATGTAATATAGAAACATTCCCTGTAGGAATACATTGCAACTCGATTGGATTTTACAATATAAGTTTCTTTAAATAAACATTGTGTTTGAAATATTTCTCCATATACAACACCAAAAAAAAATGAACCTCAAAAATTTATATAACGACTGAAATAAATATGTTTAATTGGAGGGTAAAAATATTGGTATCTAAATTATGAAATAAATGTAGAAATAATATAGAGTTTATTTTTAACACTAATTCACTGTCAAAATTATTGTTTCCAAAAAACTAATTTAGTCATTTTCTACTATAAATGTATTTTATTCTGATAATATATTATTATAAACCATATTTTAAGAGACCAAATAGATCACATATAATTTATATGGTTTATATCAGTAATATATATTTTTATATGAGTAATATATTTACACTAATTTTATTAGTAATTTTTAGAAAATAAGAATTTGGATGGTTAGTACTTAGAAAATTTATTTTATTATAACATAATTTTTTAATTATGTTTTATGGTATAATTAAAAATTAAAATCATTAAATTTTAGAATTTTATATTTTCAAAATGAACAAAAACATTTTTGGTGTAACCATACTATCTTATGATAATTTTATGAATTTTTTCTAAAATAAATTATTTTTATGTGAATATTAAAAATATATTTTTTACAAAAACATTAACTTTATAATTATATAATCATGACCTATAAAATTATAAACCATTTATTTGATCGAATTTGAGTTTGATAATTAAAAATATATATTTTTAAAATACTATGATTAATTAATAATAATTATGATTAACATTTTTATACTTTTGTAGTAACATCCCAGGTAAATAAAGAATAATACATTTTCATATTTATTAATATTTGCGAATTAAATATTAATTTTACATTAAAGGGGTTTCTATGTTCGATAGCATACTCGACACTCAACAATGAGTTTCTTTGAAAACTTACGTTGCACACTAGTAATATAATAATATAATTTTAAATGGTAGTTAACACGTAGTCATTGTATTGGCGGGAATGAATAGAAATAACTAAAATATTATTATATATGTTTCTTAAATTTTTATACATTTATCCAATAAAGGATAAAGGCTTAAAATATGAAAAGAATTCAATTTTAAGCATATATACTCTAATTTTCACTAAAGGCCGACTTATTGCCTTTTCATGGTGAACCTTTTTTAAATATAGTTGTGGTCTGTCTTATACTCTCTATTGGACCAAATAATACTATTCTTTAGAATCAGGACATCAAAATTTACATTCTGTAAATTTTTGGTATTTTTCCGATAAAGTTCATTTTTTAATGAATAATGAAAAATGTTGTATTTTAATTCAAAACCACTTTTTAATCTAATTTATTTATATGATTAGATTATCTTTTGAATTGGTTTTAAAGTGAAATTAGAATATATTTTTTCCATTTAATCCAACAGTGGTCTTTGGAATTAATTTCACTTTGAAATTGGACTTAAACTAGTGTCAATCTTTTGATACTTATTGTTTCATAAAAAACGCTATTTTCTCTGATAGTGGGAATTAATTATTGAATTAATTTATGAAACTTATATGTTTTGAATTTTTTAAAATAGACATCATTTTTGAATTCGGAATATTAAATATAGCTTAGGGTGAATTTTTTGTATTTTTCTGAAAAACATCAATTTTTGATGAATAGTGAAACCACTAAGTGGTACATAAAAAACTGATTTTTCGTTTAGATGAAACTTTACCACTTATGGGATTTGAATTTAAAAAATTTTACATACATGTCTTTCATTAAGATGTAATATGTGTTTCAAATGGAATAAAATAATTTTTTGGTGAATAGTAACATTTATGTTTATTAATCGCGATTAGAGGTAATTAGTGTAGTTTAAGGTAAAAGTAATGTTTTAATAATATGAAATGACCTAGACACATGTCCTACCATTATTTTATGTGTCATGGACGACCAATAAAATCCATGGGTCAACTTGGGGACCCCATGGATCCACTTTGTTAGGAAAATGACATTAATATCTTTTTATTTAAAGTTAAAATAAAAATGTCACAAACATGAGTTGTTTTACTAAAACAATTTTTAAATGGGGTTATACAAGTCAGATTTTTTACTATAAATATTCCTTAGAAAGATAAAAATATTTACTACATCATGATAGTTTTTTAAAATTTTTAGACATTAAATAAATTAATTTATTTATGACACCATGATGATGCAGTGATTACCTCATTATTTAACGATTTAAATAAAATAAAAAGATCATGTAAAATCTAAGACCTAAACATGTAAGAAACCTATTGTATTGGTGGATTTAGAAATATTATCACCTTATCCTCTAAATATATAATTTTGGGACCCTTTTTATCCGAAAATAATTTTATAATAAAGTATGTTTTCTTAACTTTCCAAGAGTGCCCCTCCTCTCCTCTTATAAAAGGCCCCCACCTCTACCTCATTTCCTACACCTCTCAAGCCTTTGGTTCGGCCAAGCTCTACTATTTGTGTCTCTCCACATCCCTCATTTACTCCTAGAAGCCTCACTTTGGGCACAAGTCTTCCCAAGGAAGCCATTGAGCTCAATTCAAAGAGAGTTACCCGATTTTAAGGTAATGTCTTCACTTGTTTTCTTTTGTTTTATTTTGATTCTCCAACCCACTAAACTATTTTTATTCATTTATTTTTAACGAATCCAGTATATTCCATATACTAGTATGTTGTTATAATAATAATTCGAGCTACAATTACACACACATACACTTAATGGTGAAAGAACATATTGTTTCTGTGGATAGTGAATTTCTGCCTCACGAAACGATTATTGTTCAATATTCTTATAACACATTCAAAGGTGTCCATTAAGATGTAAATATATTTATATACAATATATAATATGTTTATTTTTTCTTTATTATTTTTTATTTTTCATTTATGGCATACCTTTATTGCTTCCATTATGGGTATACGTGATATCTTCATTTTAGGAAGTGCGGACTACCGCCCCCTCAATGTGATTTGATTCGTTAATGTCATATGTGGGATGTATAAATGTTGGATTTAAAGTTATTATATATGATGTTATAATGGAATTATAAAATACTTTTATATCATTATCATTTCTTTCTATTAAAGTATTAGATAGAAATGAATGTAGCGTTCATGATTACGTACGGCTTACAGTCTCTATGAACGATGCATTTCATTTCTTATCACCAAATGTAATGTAATATTATAAGTACATATATATAATGGATATATATGATGTATGTTACATCTAAATGATTAATATAATTCTGGAATTAAAATATACATATCTCTCGTTTAGTTTTATTTCCATTAATATGACATAGAAATGAAAGTAGCGTTCATGCGTACGTACGGCTTACCGTCTCCATGAACGGTGCATTTCATTTCTTACCTCTAAATGATTATGTAATATTATAAATACATGTATATGCTGTATATATATGATATACATGATATCCAAATCATGAATATCATTCTGGATATAATGAACCTTTGACCACACGAATAACATGTAATTGTAAGAAGTCCACTTTCGACGTAAGAACCAAATATCGACAAAACAAACATTATTGACATAAATACATAATGCGTATAACATGGAAATAATTGATATAAAAGGAATAGTAATCTTGAAAAAGGTTCTTAAGAATTTATAAATTAACACTAGTTTATTATTCAGGAGATTAAAGAGCAATCGAGTCACATCGGACACGAGGTAAGGGACTTCGTCCCAATCTCTTTTCATTAAGGTGTGTTTCGTTTTTTACACAACACTCGTTTATACGGTGTATAAAACCCATTGAGTTTTACTTTTACACAAAAGGAATCTTTTTTTTATGAAGCATTTTACAAAATGACAAAAAGGAATGTTTCTTTTAACGTACGCGGTGACAATGACCTTTTCCGCCGCCGTGAGTATTATTTGGTCTTTGGCTTCCTCAACAAGCCGTAATGTTTTTAAAATGAAATAAATACCATATACTCTTTTATGTATTTTGTTATTGAAAATAGTTTTTATAATGGATTTTTTATGTCAATATATTTAAGTGATATATTGTGATCAATGTTTGGAAATGTTTTCTTTCCATTATATTTGTTTTATGTCTTATGATTTTATAACGGTACTTGGACATTTGACAGGTGGTTACATGATAAACCATATGATGGGTGTTTCCATGAATACCAAGACGGGTGGTTACGTTATAACCTCCAATGCATTGGGTATGGAAGTTGGCTGTATGGTTATTCCATTAAGTGATATGTGTGGAAGTCGACCATATAGTTATTCCATTTAAGTATGTTTATGTCCCAAGTTACCTTTATATGTTATGTTATCTTTATATGGGTTTTATGATAACCTTTTGGTTACAAAAGGGTATATAATGATCTTTTATTCAGTGAAGTGTTTTTACTACTTCATAAAGGTGAAAAGTATTACTTTGATAAAGTATACATGGTTACTTGTTGTTTTGAAAAACTACCAGTTTTAATTCATTGTTTATCCTTTAATAAGCTTTTTATGCTCACCCCAGGTTTTTGAAATGTTTTTCACAGGACTTAAAGTTGAATAGGGTCAACGATGGGATCAAGGAAAATTCATGCTATCTAAAACATGGAACTAGACATGTTTCTTTTTAAGAGTTTTTATTTTATGGAAACATAGTAGAGTTTTCTACTTTGTAATCTTTTGAGATGTAATAGTTATGTCCTAATTCTCTAATACTCTAAACCTGAAAAGATCCTCATTGTGAATTATTCATTTAATTCAATATTAAGTAATGTTTAAGGATGGGGCATTATATTTGTAATATTTTCAAATAATTTTTTTGGTCTTTCATTTTAATTAAATAATATTTCGGTAAAATTTCGTTTTGAAGTGTTTTTAAGGCCACATAACTTTTTTTAATAAACAAATTTATATCATGAAAATTATGATGTTGATAATTTTAACCTACAACGAAATTTTATGCTTAAAATACGTGTTTTTAAAATATGTCTTTTTTCGTGTTATTAGAATTAATGTTAAAAATTATATTACCTTAAAATTGAAATTTTCTCAGATAAAAGTGATTTAATATTTTAAATTGATACTTTAAAATTAAATTTTAAGGTCTATTTATATGTAGGCATAAAAATTCAATTATATTGGTAAAATCTAATTACCATTGTAAAAAAAATGCTAAATGTTAAAATTATAAGGCTAAATGACATAAAAATAGGTGTCAATAATGTGTAAATTTGAATGTTTAAGGTATTAACAATAATATATCATATTCCCATCAGTTATATTTCATTTTTTAATTTATGATACATGTTCAACATGTGGTCCATTTATATTATGTGTTTATAATTACAAAAATTTCATTCTCATCCCTTATAAAAGGGGCCTCTCACCACCTCTTCAAGACAACTCAATGAATTTAGATTCCACATGAAACTCAAAAACATTTCCCTGATTTATAATCCAATTAATTTTCCTCGTGTCTATTCATATGGAATTAGATAATGACATCCATTTGTTGATTTCATTAATGAAAATACTAATCATGCATTAAGTGGACTACCACCATCATGAAGTTACTTATCTCATTTTTCATCTATGTTTTTTTATTTATTAATCTATCCAAAAATAAAATTCAGAAAGTTTAATTTAACTAAATAATTTCATTTTAATTATCAAATAATGATATTATGCCAAAATATAAAAAAAATTAAATTAAAATATTCAACTAATTATGGTATATTCATGTTTTTGTTGGTCAAACCACCAACTTAAAAAAATTTACAATATAATATCATGTATGACTATGAAAACATTATTAATGATAATATATGATTCATTAATAATAAAACTATTTTATTTTTCTTCAATAATTTTTACATTAACAATTTCCTCATTAGTTAAGATACCATTGTTCACCTGTTAAAAATCACAATTGCAAACATTTTAGAAAAATTTTCTACATGAACCATAAAAAAATTACATATAATCAAATTATAAAATTATAAATAGTTATAAATAATCATTTCTAGTACCATGTATTATATATTAATGATTATCTCTTTGGGAATAACTAAGAACAACACTATAATTAAAACACTTACTCAAAACGATCAAGATTATGGATACCCAAGATTGACAATAGATAATAACTAACAAATATATAACTATAGAATAATAATGAAATATGGTTATAAAGTTTTTGGATATTAAATAGGTTATGTAATATTATAATATGATTTTTATATTTTTATATAAGTTTTGAGTGCTTTATTTAATGTTAAGCATTAAGGTAAGGGTTTTTGGGTCCCATTTTTATTTCATTGAGGTTTGATTTGAATTAACCACTTGTTTCTTTTTTGTGGAGAATTAACTAGATATATATTTATTATACTCATACCATTCATGAAATCTTGGGATTTTAAAAATCTAAATCATGTCCTACATTTTATGTATTTTCAATTTAAAAGATTACGAGGTGGTAGAGTTTCTATCTCTATCATCGTTCACTGAGGAATAATTTGATATTATACAAAAATATCGTTTTATATGGTGTAACTAATACACACTTTAATTATAATTTCATAAATTTATTTCTAACATGGAAACATCACTTTCTTTCATGTTTAATCCTTCTTTGTACTATGATTGTTATCATTCCTGGAATATAATGGTTTCTCATAACCCAATATGATTTATTGAATTATAATGTTTATCATTATTGTCAATATTTCATTTCAAATACTAAACCCAATTTATATAATGTGAGATCAATTTTAGTTCAAATATTCCTTATTTAGGAATTATATTCCTTCTAGAAAATATAACTATGTTAAGAAAAATTCTCATCCATTAAATTATTGTTTATCACCAATGTAGATGTTTCTGCTTCCTTCAAATGATTTAATATCATCTTTTATATTCATATTATGTATTAATTATCGGTTCTATAATATTTCTTTCTATATTGTTTTAAAATAATGTTTTATTACATATTTTTATGATGTGGATATTCAAACAATTTATTTTTTTATAACAATGGTATTTCCCTCCTTCATCAAATGATTTCACATCAAGACCACATTTACTGTATATAACCCTATATATTTTTCAATGATCTGTTATTGAATATTCATATAAAAATTAAATGTTTATATTTCTTAAATTTAATATTTTTAATGTAACATCCAATGTGACCCATAATATTATCTTGTACGCCAATGTTAAATGTGTTTTCAAAAACACTTTCACAATTTCATTTCTATTTAACATTTCATGTTTAATGTAATTTACCTTCTTAGGATTACAGTTTCATGATTTACCAACTACTTGTAATTATTCTTTAGATGATTTAACTAATGGTATCAAATAATCCTAATCATGATTCTCTACTATGTGGTAATATTTGGAGAATTCTTTTTTCAATAGTGTTTTTTCATCTATGTCAACATCCTTCTGTGTTTATTTTATTAACTGTGAAAATATTCTTTTAGAACCAACCACAATACCTCTCTCGATGGTTTATGGTCATTTTTTTGTAGATTTAATCATAAAACCCATTTATTTATTAGATTAATAATTAATGTAAGAATATTTTATGAATTTCAATGTGGAAAACATATTCAAGTACACAGTTTGATTTGATGAGTGGGCCCAAAATTGAAAAGCCCTCAAATGCATTGTGTAATTATTTCATCTCATGGGATACCATATATGGTGTGTGAGAGTTTATCTAGAGCAAATTATGAAATACTACTAGTGTACCAAAAATTATATAACCCTACAATTAATTGTGTAAATATTTATATCTTATTAGATGTTAGTGATGGAATTGGGGAGTGATCAAAATCAACAATGGGAATTTTTCCAGTATTTTTATTAGAATTTTGAGTAAACCTAATCTGCTACGTGACATTGTCAAAAATGTGATGAATTTCATGGGATTAATCCATGACATATTATCATTATTTCATTATTTATGTTTATACCATATATTTTTGACTACTATAAATTATGATATCATTTCCTTATTATTTTTTATAGGATTATCTCATACTATAATTTCAAGGTACACATTTTTTTCATTCGAAATCCCATGAACTTACTTCATTATTTTCGGACAACTCTAATTGTCCAATGTATTTTTTTAATAATAAATGTTTCCCAAATCATTTTTTCCCATATGCATATGAATGAGTCATTGATGAAATTGCGATAGGTTTTACCCTTACTATGTTTTTGAACTCACCCTTATCTTCTATTTAAATTACCTATGTTATGAAGATATGTGTAACTTATGAGAAGTATAGAATAGGTTATATAATTTATTTATTATAGAGAATTGTTCATATGTTTTATAATATAAGTCGCCTATGTAATTCATCCTCATATACACTACAATGAATGGTTTTCTAAGATGCATTTGATTTAGGTTGGATTTAATGTTTAACTTTTGGTAATGATGTAAAATATTTGTATATTTGGCTTCTGATTCTATATACAAGTCATGTATGTACACAATGAATCAAAATGAAAATACACAACATTAGTCACATGTATTATTGAGTGATAGTAAATTTTGTTTAATTTTTAAATCTCAAAAATGGTTTTAATGTGTTTTAGAACTGTAAACATTTTTTTTCATTTTAGTACATCTCATATACATAATTAATTTTAAATTAAAATTAATTGTTTTAATTTTTAAAAATCACATTGTATTTTAATCTCTTTAAATATTTGCAAATATAATTAATATAGATAAATAATTATTTAATAAGACATTTCATTTATAAATTCATGTTATTTATCTTAAAAAAGAACATTTTTAAATGAAATAATGAAATAATAATGCATAGTTTTTTCATGTTTTGAATTATCTTGATATTTTCCAACCGATATGTGTGTTAGGATTCTATTAAATATAATTATATATTTCATGGGATTTTTGATAAATTTGTTCTTAATCAAAATATAATTATTTGTTTATAATCCCTTCAAACTTCATTAGGTCTGGATTTTTGTTTCCATTTATTATTTTTTTATCCCGTATTATAAGGCATGCCCATCTTATGAGTGAGTAAACAGTTATAGAAAAAAGATCTATAAGCTGTACGATATTCTCTAAGACATGATATGAGGTAAAAATAGGAAAGTAAATACTTACTTTAATGGATTAATGTTGCAACTAAAGACATTTTTTTTACTCAATGAGTTATTACCCTATGATAAATGTTGGTTTATCTTCTACTCAATAAACTAATCATTGGTTAAAATCCCAAGATAATATCACTTAATTAATTTTATATATCAGGTTCATGGTTATAAATTTATGTTATGCATGTTTAAATCATGATTAAAAATAATCACCTGAAGTATAATAAACAACAAGCATCAAATTTGAAATAATATAAAGATATTATGAAAAAAGTATTTTATAATAAATGGTTAATAAATTATTTAAAACCATCATATTAATAAAAAAATTAAAAGGATAAAATAAAATAAATTTATGAATAGTATAAGAAAAATAAATATATGAAATATTAATTCAGAAAATTCCTTCCATTACATGAGTTAGAATGAAACCATAGTGTAAAGTACATTTCTCTCCCAGGTGAAGGTGCATTATATTATTAAAGAGTTCAAATAAGAAATTTTGGACTAGCTTAACCTAGTTATAATTACGGGTTGATTTCTTAATAAATAATTTTTTGTATCTTGGAGAAATGTTTTGAAGAAATTTGAATATTATTTTTAAGTATTAGGTGTCCACTCAAAAAAACAAGTAATAATGAGATAATGATGTTTAAAATATTGATTACATAAATATATTTGAATAAATATTCCGGGATAATTCTAGATTATTTGAAGGGGGATGTAGATAATTTCCAATAGAATATCCACAAAGTAAGATATTGTGAATCCAATGGATATGGATATAATGATTTTAAAAAATAGTGGAATATTAATAAAATAAATGTTATTATATCACAATAATTAATAAAGATAACGGACTAAAATAAGATTTTACTTGGTATCTCTATGAAATATCTAATAGAAAGATAATATCATTTTTTAATCAAACATTTTGGATTGTCATATGTTCTTATCCATCATGCTACACCAATAGAGGGATTTTTACATGCTTGAGTCCCTAGTTCATGTTGAACTCTCTAAGGAGTTACGTGAGAAGAGGGCCTCTATTTATAAACAAATATTGTGCATGTAATCAATATCCAATTCTTCAAGAAAACATCCATTACTATTGAGGCCCATAATATTCATGAATATGTTGATGCATATAATATTATGTCCCGTCTCCATTATATATATTAAGAGAAATAAATATTAGAGAGGTATTATATTTATATGTAAATGATTACATATAATCTTAGAGAATGTATACCTATTAGACCACATGTTTTTAATATGATTGGATACAATGGTAATTTTTAAATTATATGATTCAAGATACCCAAGTAAATGTACATGTACCTCTTCTTATTGTCACTTATTAACAACATATCAAGTATTATTTTGATTTTTGATATGAGAAGTATTTAGAACAAACATAAATATTTCATTACAATGATCCATAAGGGAGAAAAGGATATGAATCATTAAAAAAACGTTGGTCTTTTTGGTGATTAATACTAAAGTCAATGAGAAACTCCTTAAAAATAAACATAGGTCCTAGTCACCTTCACACTTCCCTCCCATGTGGATAAATATCAAATGGAAGGATCAATAGAAGGATGTTGTCTGTCTTTCTTATGGAAAGAAGGGTCATTGGAAGAAGAACATCATAGTGAAGATTGATTGGAACGCTTTATTTGATTTATCAATCAAATATAAACACTCAATTGATATAAATACAATATTAGATGTGGATTTTGGTACTCATATTTGTATCCAAATAATGTAACAAAGTTGATTCAGGATGATTAATAGGGCTGAGGTAGATCTGTGAGATTCCAACAGAGCAAGAATAGTTTCACTGGATATTAATGACTACTATCTCACATTACTGATAGGATTAAGTCTAGTTTTAAATAATTTTTATAGGATCCTAGTTTACCATTATTCAGTGTATCCTTGTACCAATTTGATATGTATGGATTTTTTTAATGTTTAAAAATAATAAAATTTTTTAGATAATATAATTTAAGGGGTGTATTATATAAATAATGGCCTTTACATAATATAATTTGAAAATAACATGATGGAAATTGACAAAACATCATGTTCATGGGACTCGTATCACACTGAGTTCTAAAATCAATGGAATTTTCATGTAAATAAGATGTTCTTACTAAAAATAGATCACAAAGGGTGTTTGGGTTATTTTAAACTAAAACTATTGATATATGCATGATTATTTTTAGGGAAAAATATCTAGATATTCATTTAGTGTAAATTATGAATGGGAAAAAAACATCTATAATTTTTATTACAGATGTATATGGTCCTTTTCAGTTGAAACTGTAGGTGGACACTCTTACTTGGTAATGATTATTGGTGACCATAATAGATAGAGATATTTCTACCTATTGAGTTTTATTTCTGATTTTTTTCATAAATTATATCATTAAATTTTTTTATAAAAGAGTCAACCTGGTTAAATAAAGAATAAACTCTTCATAGATTAGGGCATAAAATATATTAACCAATATTTCATAGAATATTTATGGGACTTTGGTAATGTATCAAAAATCATACATATAACAACCCTGCTCTTTATTACACACATATGAATGATTAATTACATGAACATGCACTTAAGACAACTCTAAGGATAGATAGGTCTAGGTTATTTCGAAATTAGGAACATTACATAACAACATAGCCCATAAAACCCAATATATTTATTGAAAATATATTATTCATGACCACAAAATTTTTTCGTACTTTGCATTACTTATAATAACCTGAGGACATGAAAAAGACACGGCTGATATATAATGCCTAGTACGAGTGTAAACAAAGAATAACAAGAAGAATATAGTAATTTTTAATAAATTTGGATATCAATGGGTCATAAGAGAAACACGAACATAAAGGCATGATGTAGCATGATTATCATAACATGAAAATATGGAAACAACATTTAATAAGAAATTAGCCTGATACAAGTCTCATTTAACATGGATCATGAGTAAACCCACATTGAATGTGAATTGTAATTATTCAACCCTCATTGAACTTGATGTATTGTGATACTAATATTGACCCAATTCATTGGAATGCTATCAGGGCTCACTATTCTTAATCATCTCATTTCATGCCTAAGTTTTCCACATGGATCATACAATATGAAATTATTACAAATAATAATTTATCCCATGAAAAAGACATGTGGAATACATAAATTTAATTCCTCAATTGAAAAGTACATGTTCATAAAGGTAAATACACTTGATGAAAAATATGTATGGTACTCACATACATGATGATATTTCATGGGATATTCTGGTGAAATATCAGCAGAAAAACAACATCAAAAAGAAATTGTAAAATCAGTTGATGAGAGAGAAGAATGTCTCTAATCACTTATCTATGAAATGGAAAGTAAGGGGATTATATAAAATAATATCTCTACATATTTAATTACATTTAGGTGCATAATACAATACAATTTCTTTAATGTAAATGAAAATATTGAAATTCCTTACTGAACTTCGGCATGGTAACAGGTGTTGATGGGAGTCATTAATGAGGGAAAAAAGGTCTCTAAAAATTAATACATAAGGAGGAAAATATGGGTGAGGTTATAAATCATACCCCAATATTTTTTTAATTGAAAATAAAAAGGTATAACCACATAAAGAATTTGGAAAAAAAATGAGAAAGGAAGATATCCCTTAAAGAATTTAGGTATGGTAACAGGTGTATATGGGAGGCATTAATGAGAGATAAAGGGGTATATAATCATTAAAACGATAGGAGGGAGATATAAGGGAGGATTGAAATAATACCCCAACATTTTTAAATTAAAAAAGAATTTAATAACAATATATGGAAACATGGACATAAATAAGGAAGGAATGAAAGTGAGGAACCCTTACTTGGATGCATGATCCCAAAGGCTTGGGAGAGGCTTGAGAGAGATTTATAGGGATATTGGGGCAACTTTTAAGGATTATATATAAACAAGGACATAGTTTGGGAAGGCTAAAAAGTTTTTCTACTAAATGTAATTGAAGATTGAGTGGGTATATATAATTAAGGAGAGATAATTTTTTATTATTTAGGTTTTGGACCCTAAACAATAAACTTATCAAAACCAAAAAACCATACTGCATTTTTTACCATTGTTTTTTCCAAACTGGAGTGGAAAACATTATTCTATAAGTTCGATGGACAAAGATATTATAATATTTGACATTATTATGTGTAGGTGAGTCACACTATGATGAAATCATTTTAAAATGTTAAAATGTTTTATATGTAATGGAGGGTCCCATATGGATTTGTAAAATAAATAAAACAAACCTAAAATCCAATTATATTGAAGGTAAAACATATATTTTCCGAACATGAATTTTATAGTTTTTTATAATGTCACTATTATGTCAATATTATGTCATGAAACACATTACATATTTAAACGGTATTTAAGTTTAACCCAAAAATCCGACTGTCTTAGAAAATTATGAAAAATTCACTTTTGGATAATTTTTATGTCCTTATTAAAAAAATAATATACATTTTATCTAAATAATTTTCAAAATATTTGAATTTATTAATTTAAAATAAAAACTGGCATTTATCAATAATTCATGGGTTTTGAAAAAAACCACATTCAATCCTTAATAAAAATTACAATTGTATTCATAAAATTTAAATAATATTTCATATTAAATAAAACATAATTTATTAAGAATATTTTATTAAAATATTATTTAATTAAAAATTAAATTTATTCATCAAAATAGATTTCATAATTGAATATTAACTAAAAATACTATTTGGGATTTTACAAGTATTTAGAATGTAATAATAAAAAATGAATATATATTCATTTTTCTATAAAACAAATAGTGGACATAATTATAGTTCAAGGGGATTTTTACATAACCCCTTATAAAACCCTCATAATACCTAAGGGTAAGTTGTGCGATGAGGACTGACTCTCGGGGTGTCTTGGATAACATCACTCGGCTGGTAATTCTTATTAACTTCCACCTCTCCCATTGGAGATTCCGTTCACGTGTAATGTTTTGAATCTTGGCTTGGGATTGGTTAAGAATGATAACTAGTGATGATACCTCTTTTTTGCTCAGAAAAATTGGCTTTGTATGGAGCAATTCTACTGGATGAGGTCATATCATCATTTTTCTCAGTAAATTGGATTTGTTAAAGCCCTATATTTATACTAATCATGTGATTACTACTCAATTACTATATTATAAATGGTAACATTTAATAATGGTATTTTAAAATCCAAAAACATAAAACGAAGTAAGTGCATATGTTTTATATAACCATATTACATAATAATGTATTTAATTAGATCAAGAATAATTTTCATAAGTAAATGTTTGGGTAGTTACAATATTTCTCCGATATGAAATTATGCTCTAAAATTTTATTTTTCCCACACTAAATCAGATGAGGGTAAGTCTAATTTATCTCCTCCTACGATTCCCATGTTTCTTCTTGAAACATGTCATTTCACCACAACACCTTTACGAGGGGAACTATATTATTTTGTAGAATATTTTCTCAATGATTTATGATATTCCTCATATTATCTACATTGGAGATGTCATTCACCAATGGTACCACATATAGATTGAGTACATGTGATGGTTCATGTATGTACTTCCAGAAGAGTGATACATGGAATAGATCGTGTACTTGAGATAGGTTTGGGGTGAGTAATAGTTTATAGGTCACTCCTCCAATGCAATCCAGGATCTCAAAAGTGATGATCTTACATGGATTATGCTTTACCTTTATCCCAACTCTCATAACTCTCTACCACAGTGATATGGGGAGGAATACCTTGTCCCCAAAATCAAACTCTAGGTTTCATCTATGATTATAAACATATCTCTTTTGTCTACCTTGAGTAGATTTAATGTGTTTTTCAATGGTCTTAACCTTCTCCACAATTTCCTCAACCATTTATAGACCTTTGAATTTTGTCTCCCCAACTTCATCTCAACATGTCGATGTTCTTCCCCACTTCTCATGCATGGATTCATAAGGATCCATTTGGATGCTCGAGTGGAAATTATTGTTGTAATATTACTCAACTAGAGGATGACTTTAATCCCATCCTACTTTGAAGTCCATTTAAAATTCTCTTAATATGTTCTTGAGTGTTGGGATAGTCCACTAAGATTGGCCAACAGTTTTTGGATGATATGTTGTACTGAAGTTCAGCTTAATATTCAGTGTGTGTTGGAGACTCTTCCAGAACATAGATGTGGACATTGGATCTCGATTGGTTACAATATATAGTTTTCCTCCATGTCGACCTAAAACTTCCCTGATGTATATCATTTCTAATTTTTCCAATGACTAATCCTCTCAAATTTCAATGAAGTTTGAAGTCTTTGTATGAAGATCCACAACAACCCATATATCATTGTTTCATTTGGATGTCTTCAGAAGTCTGGGGTAATAGTCCATGTGGATGTTCTCCCATTTCCATATTGTTATGTGTAATGGTGACATCATACACATAGACTCATGCCTATCATCCTTTGATTTCTAACATACCAGGATCATTTGATGTATACTTACAGATCTCATTATTCATGTTATCCAAAAAATAATGATCTCAATGATCTCAATAAATTATTGTGATTCCAAGGAGAATAGAGAAATTCAAATTATGTGCATCATGAAAAATATAATTCTTTATATCAATATTTGATGGAACACATAATATTGTCTCAAATATCATAATAACTTCTTCATTAACATTAAACACATTGGATTTATCTTTTCAAATAGTTTCCACATTCATCTAAATTCCCACATCATTATATTGAGCATCCATTAACCATTCGAAAAGATACAGTTGAGAAATATTTGGTGAATGTATTAATGATGTTCCATTTTTTTATGATTCTCATGTCCATCTTCATCAAATCTAAGAAGATTAGATCCTTTTAAATTCTCATCAATGATTGAATTGTTGGGTCCTTTATTCTTATAGAATCTGCCACCTTGTTCACCTTCCCAAGGTGGTAATGGATTGAGTAGTAATTGTATTTTATCTTTTATAACCATCTTCGTTGGAGAATATTCATCTATTTCTATGTGAATATATACTTGAGGCTTTTTCTATTCGTATATATTTCACACTTCTCCACAAAGAGATAATGGCCCAAATTTTTTAAAGCGAATATTACTACTTCTAACTCCAGATCATGTGTTGGATATATTTTCTCATGAACATTCAATTTTTCTAATGAATAGGAAATTAATTTGACATTTTTCTTCAACACACAACCCAATGACTTCTTCAAAACATCACAAAATACAACCAATGTACTCCACTTGTGGGTATTGTGAGCACCAACACAGTGATAAGCCTCATTGTCAAATCATTGAAGCTATCTTTATATTCAACACTCAATGAAAACATGACACCCTTTTGAGTTAGCTTGGTAAGAGAGTTTCAAAATTATGAGAAATATCTCCAAAATCGGTTATAATATCCATCTAACCCCAAGAATTAATGGATATCCATCACCATTATGGCCATGGCCATCCCATAATTGCAGCTGTTTGGGAGGGATCCACAAATATCCCATCTCTTGAGATGATATGAACAAATAATGAGACATAATATAAATAGAACTTTCATTTTATAAACATTTCATTAAGATTATCCTTTTCCAAAGTCTGTAGTATAGTTCTTAGATGCTCATCATTCTCCTCCATGGTTTTAGAGTATATTATAATATTTTCAAAAAACACTACCACGAATTTGTCAAGGTATTTTCTAAAGGCTCTATTCATCATTTCCATTTTAATTTATATAGAATTGTTGAGTCCAAAATGTCTTAATATGAATTCATAGTGCCCTTACCTTGTACAAAAAGTAGTCTTGAGGATATCCTCCTTCTCTACACTAAATTGGTAATATCCCTACTACAAATCCATCTTGGAGAAATATTGTGCTCATTGTAGCCGATCGAACAAGTCATCACTTCTGAGAAGATGATACTTCTTCTTTATCTTGATTTTTTGAGCTCATGATAATAAATGAAAAGGTTCATTGACATGTCCTTCTTCTTGACGAAGTGGACTGGTTCACTCCCTGGTGAATCACTTTGGCTTATAAACCCTTTATCCATATTTACATGTAGTTGTTTCTTTATCTCCTCAAATTCTAAAACATCCATTCTATATGAAGTCTTGGATATTGGAAATTCCCCATGTGTAATATCAATAATGAATTCAACATCTCTTCTAGTAGGAAGGCTGGGAAATTCTTCAAGAAACACTTCAGAAAATTCCCTCGCAATAGGCATGTATTCAAGAATGGTTACTTCCTTAGACTCAATCATCTGATCCAAATATGAATGCTCATACGGAATTAATATCCATGATTGGGATGATGGTGCAAGAGAATATTCATCCTCCATCTTTCACATGTACATAATCTGGGGTCGATTCTCCATACGGAGAGTGATTTCCCTCACACAGAAATTTATGTTGGCTCTATATAGGGAAATCCAATCCATTCCATGAATGGTATCAAATTCTTCCATAGGGAGTATGATGAGGTTCTTTAGGATGTTTATACCACAAATTATGATATGGTAGGAGTTATATACCTGGGTGGAAATGCTTTCCCCATTTGCCATTCTCACTGACATCCCTACTTCTATGACTTGTGGTGATGTTGGTGTAGTTCTACAAAACTGTTGGATATAAAAGAATGTGTAGAACCAGAATCAAAAAGTACATTTTTTATTCTTGAATTAATAACAAGAGTTTATATTTCCAAATACTTTTGGGGGTTTGCTATGGTATCAGTGATGGAAAAATCTATCCCTTGTTGCTTTGGAGGTTGTTTGTTGTCTTAAAAAACAATTATCATAGGTCACTAGTCTGCCAAGGGTCCTAGTTCTTCATATATGAAGAAATGAACAATGTTTTGAGGGTTGAACGGAGCATTTCACTCCTTTGACACATCATCAGGTTTTTTGTGCAAACAATTAATCTCCAGGTGCCCTTATCTTCCACACTAAAAGCATTTTCTCATCCCCATATTGATAATTCTAGTGTTCTTCTTTCTGTACCTTTGGAATGTGGGGTGCAAGAATTTTTTATCACCATTGGAATTATCCATCAGACAGCCAGAAATAAATTACAACTTATGCTTATGATCCCCATGATCCCACTAAGATTAACCGATATTCATTTCAACATTGAGGTCACATTGTATAGTTTTCGCATATTTATTGAAGTCATGTTTTGCAATGTATTTATATAGTCTAGGTTTTAGCCCAACCAAGAAGCAGACAACCAAGCTTTCGGGGGTAACGACAAAGTCGCAATTGTATCTTAAAAGACTAGTTAGGTTTTCCAAGTCCACTCCAACATATTAATTAACTTTTTTGAGGGAATAGATGTCCATTTCAATATTATGTCAGTGGGTGGGAGGAAAATATTTACCAGCAAATATTTTCTAGAAATCCTTCAATTCCATCACCTCGATTTATTCTGTAGGCTTCATATTTTCTATCAATGTCATCCATTGATTGGATTCACCCCCATATGATAAGGATCCAAAAGAACCTTCTCTTTTTTATAACATTTAAGGATTGATAAGATCTTTTCAATGTAGTTGATCCATTGTTTGTAGATTGAGTAAATAAATGATCCATTAGAAGTTGGAGGCCTTTTTCTAATGATGCTCTTGATTGCAACATGTTCTTTCTTTGGGGGGTTTAATGTTCCAATTTTCCGAAGATTTGATTCAAACCTTTAGTTAACTGAGATATTATCATAATAACATTTGTGGTTTTCACACCAATCATAGAGGGCATCCCATTAGAACAGCCATCTCATTGATCTTCACACTAGTTGTTAGCTTGAGTTCTCATATTACTAGCCATTGGCTGGAATAAAAGGAATAATATGGGTAACACTTAAAGGGGAATCCAAAGACAAAAAGGGATAACCTATAAATTACATTTATTTCCTTAACAAAAGAATTTATAGGCTCCAATCTATATTATCCATGATTTACTTCCCAGCATATATTCTTAGGGGATTTTTTTATTCTGTTATAAATGGTTCATACTAAGATCATGAACTTACCAAAGTATGTCCCTTGGGAGTGTCATATTAAATAGTGCATCAAGGACCGTTTTAATGCAATAGTTCCCGTTCGAGTCTATCTCAAAGAAGTGTTTTTGGGTTTTACCCCGAGATATATCTTTTCTAGAGGTGCCTCTACCTGCTCGTATCCAGACAAAGATGGAATTTCTTGATAAAATACATAGTCAATACTCACAATAATTTAGGTATGTTCTTATTATAAATTGACGTATCCCTAAGGTTTCCACTAGTTTTTTCTAATCCAAATATCAAAAATAACAAAACCTAAACTTTATTACCTACTATAACAACCCTGATGTTTATTACACAAATAAGCATGATTTATTACCTAAACATGCACTTAAGACAACTATGAGGATCCATATGTCAAGTTTCTTTGGTAATATAACTATTACATAACAACTTATAGCATAATACCCAAACATATTTATTGAAAAATACTTTGACATGAACACAACATTCCTTCATACATTGAATTTCATGTGATAACCTGGGGACATGCATAAGAAAAGGGTGATATATAAAGCCTAGTAAGGGAGTAAACAAGGAATAACATTAAGAATATATTACATTTTATTCAATTTTCATATCAATGGAGCATAATAGTAACATGAACCTAAATGATTGATGTAGTGTGATTATCATAACATAGAAATGTGGCAATGTCATTTAACATGATATTAGCATGAGTCAAGACACATTGCACATGGAGCATGTGTAAACCCTAATTCCACTTGAATTAGAATGAGTAAACCATAATTTCATGTGATGTATCATGATACTAATCTTTTCCCAATTCGTTTGAGCACTCTTAGGGTGTATCCTTATTAATAATCTCATTTCATGCAAAACTGTCCCACATGGATCATATAACATGGATTCATTAATCATCATGATTTTTTCCATGAATAAGAGATTTGTAATACATAAATGTATTTCCTCTATAAAAAATTACATGTACATAAATTTGAATACCCTTGTTAGAGAAATGGGTATGGTATTCACATACTTGACAATTTGGCAGGGGAAATTTTGGTGTAACTTCGGTAGCATAACGACATCCACTAAAAATTAAACATTGGGTTGATGATATAGAAAGAGGTATATCATCACTAATCCATGAAATTTAATGTAAGGGGGTCATGGAACATAATATACCTACAAATTAAATGTAATTAAATTTATATTATAAAATAATTGCTTGAATGTAAATGAGAAGACAATAATTCCTTAAGGAATTTTGACATGGTAATGGGTGTTCATGGGAGGGATTAATTAGAGTGAAAGAGGTATCACATCATTAAAACCTAAGAAGGAACGTATTTGTGAGGTTATACATCATACCCATATTTTTAATTTAATATAAAAGGGTATTAGAATATAATTAAATTTGGACAAAATTGAGAAATGAAGAAATCCCTTACAGAATTTCAGCATGGTAATGGGTGTACGTGGGAGGCATTAATGAAAAATAAAGGGGTTTATAATCATTATAACATAAGGTTATAAGTATAGGTTATGTGAGAAAACATATCCCAAAATATTTAATTGAAAATAAAATTTCATAACAATATGAGGAAACTAGAACATAAATAAGGAAGGAAATTGAGTATCACTTACATTAAATTGTGATCCCAAAGGCTAGGGAGAGGCATGAGAGAGAGACTTCTAGGGAGAATGGGCTCCTTGAGAGGATTCTAGATAGATTATATAAGAGTTTTTTCAGGCTCCAAATGTTTTTAGTGGATAGTAATGAGAGATTTTGTGGGTTTATATTGGAAAGGATAGTAAATTCTTTATTATTTAGGTTTTGGACACTGTACATTAAATTAATCAAAAACACAAACCAAGTCATGCTTTTTCCCCATGAATTTTACCAAAGTGGAGTGGAAAACATTTTTTTATAAGTAAATTGGCCAAACATATTAAAATATTGTGCTTTCTTACATGGATGTGAGTCACACTCTCAATGTAATCATTTTAAAATGATAAAATGTTCTAAAAGTCTAGGATGGTCAACTAAGGATTTTTAAAATAAATCAAAAAAACATAAAATAACATTATTTTAAAGATTAAAAATATATTGGACTAAAATTCCTTTTATATTATTTTATTATATCACTATTGGGTCATAATTATGCCATAAAACACATTATATATTCAAATGATATTAAATTTTTACCCAAAAATTCGACTGTCTCATAAAATTATTAAAAATTCACCTATTAATAGTTTGACATCCTGATTCAAAAAATAATATTCATTTTATCTAAATAATTTTCTAAATATGTTATTTTTTACATTTAAAAAAATGACATTTATCAAAAATTCATAGGTTTTTGACAAAAATATCTTTCAAACGATAATAAAAATTACAATTATATTCATAAATTTAATGACAGGGAAAATTTATATGAATATTTTTTATCAAATAATGAGGATTTTTTAATGTTATTTAATGATAAAACCCCTTTATTTCAATGTTTTACTAAAATAATGGCTAATTTTAATTCTCGAATTATTATGAGAAAAATTGAGGAAATGCATAATTTTGGATTTTTTTATAGATTTTTACCACAAGGGTATGATTGTCATTTCGTAAGATACATAATTCCAAAATTCTTGATTATTTTTTTAGAATCCTGATTTTATTTCATTAAAATTTCTGTTCTAGACCGGGAGCTGATTCAGCCATCTAAAGAGCTTAAATAATCAATTAACGTTAAATATTTTTCTAGGTGGACTGCTTGGACCCCACCACCATAACAGAACCACATATCATCTTACACTTATTAAATTGATGTTATTATACATGGGATAGCACAGGAACACATTGGTACATATGAATAACAAATTTGGTGGAGTTTTGAAGTCATTAATGTTGCAATTGGATGTTATATTTTTTAAAGAAGCTTCCTGGATCCTTTGTCCAGAAAAACCAACCCCCAATGAAAAATTCATAAATCAAACATACCATGTCCAAATGATTTGTAATGTGGGGGGTGGACGGAAAAAATATTTATGAAAAAATCTTATGAAGGGGGCCCCTCGTGAATTGACCATTTAATTGGCCTTCAACAAGAAAACATTTGGAGGACAGAATTCTTCCTATAAAAGGAGGTCCTCGCCTCCTTCCAAAATCATCATCTCGAAAACCACAACCAAAGTGGTATCCCACTAGGTTATGGTCAACTACTACACATCTCTTCCGCCCTCGGTTATTTTTTTTCATTTACGTTTGGTTTTAGTTTTAATTCAAATTGTAAATTTAATATATTTTAAATAAATCCATGCATTTTTATTTGGGTTTCCACCATTAAATTTATTCTATATTTATAATAATAAAAATAATAGTTCAAAACATTTATTATTATTATTATTATTTATAATCTCTCAATCATAATTTCAAATAATTTTACTTTCATTATCTCTCCTATTTCAAAAACAATTTTCTTAATTTATAATAATAATAATAATTATTATTATTATTATTATTATTATCAGATTATTTATAAATTATTTATCTCTCTCTCTCCCTCCACGATCTCTCTATCCTCCTATACATCCAAAATCGTGATCTCATACTATCAGAAATGAGAGGCTAACCCCGTGTCTTGGCCAGGGGGAAGGTCAAGATATTCTCGAATTTTCTTTAACGTTTATTCTAAATTTCTGATAGACTTCAGTAGAATACTATTACGAGGAGATTTTCCACGACTAGGTGATGGTACCCAACAACATTAGACTCAAGCTATTTATATTCTAGAAAATCATAGTGATTCAAAGATGGGATTTCATTTTTGAGTAATCAATATTGAATCGTATATATAATGGAGAATAATGATTGAATCTCTGACTAAACCCAAAATCCACGTACTTTCATCCCAACTTTATTTTTTTCAGACTTACACATTAGTATAAATTTTGAATTAATATTTTACATTTCATTTTTTTTTAATAATAAAAACCCACAAAAATAGACTGATTTTGTGAATTAGATAAAGTAATTGAACTACACTAAATGACTTTGCAAGGGAGATGACTCTGGTCATCTGCTTTGCTTCACTAGGAAAAATATAATGGTTTTTGTCAACGCCCTGTGACAGGAATGCGTCAAAACAGGCACCGTTACCAGGTATCCAATAATTAGTTTATTTATTTTTTATATTTTTACATCATAGGTAGATTTCATTTCATTAAAATCTAAAAATAATTACTTCCATGATGTATTCAAATTCATATTATTATGCATGGATATATTACTCCAAGGATAACAACAACCATAAAAAGATGAATATTTTTTATGATCTCAGAGGAAAGAACTCAGAGACAACATTGAAAAATTAACATGAAAGAATGATAGAGTTTTTTATTATGTTCGTTCATTAACGAAACAACCCAACCCTACGCTGGAGCAAGAACGTGAGGTAGAAAATAATGAAAACATACCTGGAGAGCTACAAGTGGGAGATCAACTAAGATTTGATGAGTTCTTGATTAATTGTGAAGAATTACCTGATCTCTCAATACAAAATAAAAGAGGAAGATCCATAATTAGAGAATGAAGAAACCACCCATGTGATGAAATTTTATGTCGAGATGGAGGTGCCCGACTACCTACCTTCATCCTCAAAGAGTCTACTCTATGAGGAACTTACCACTGAGGATGATATTGATGCTAAATATAATTAGGTAGTTGAACCATTCATTGACTCTATATCTTCTATTTTTATTGAATGTTAATTCTATGTCACTCCTTTTGGATTTTATTATAAAAAATTAGACAATATTAGATATGCCTTTGAGGATGAAGAAGAACATGGATTTGCACCTGCGGAGGAAGATATGGTTCTCCCTAGACACTTTAAATATTTTCTCAAGGAACATCATGAGGATATGCTAGTGGATTTTTCTAAGGAAACCATTCCATAATCTACTGACTTTTATAGGGAATAATTTTATCTTTATTCATTATATTTTAATATTATTCCAGTAGAATTACACTCTGACTTTCACATTGGCTATTCTTTTGATGTAGCATACCTTATGAAACCACTAGATAAGGAGGAAGAGGTTTTACAAGTAGAAATAGGGAAAGAGGATGATTTATACTTCATCCTACCCACACCATAAAATCTATACCTAATTGATAAGGGGGAGGATATGATATAATCTATCCATGTATCATTACTCACCAAGAACAATGAAGCACAAGTTTGGGAAATCCACATTTGGTTGTTCAAATCAAAGAAGATTCATCCTCTATCAAACATTGGATATAGATGGTGCTTCCCTCTAGAGGTAGTAAAAATTAAGGTCACCAATGGGAGAACATACCAATATTTAACTTTACATTCTTTCTAGGAATATTAATTTTTATTTCTTTTCTTATAATTAGTGTAGCATGTATCTGACACCCCTATATTTCTTGAGCTTAAATTGCTTTATAGTGATGCTTAATTGAGTTTCTTTCTTTTATATGTTCATAATGGTGGAAGGCATCCCCAGAAAATAAATGGGAAAACTAAGTTTCATGAAAAAATGGAGTTCAATTTTAATATTATATCTTTTAATCTCTCTACATATATGTCCACAACATTTTTTGAGAATTAAAGACTAAATTGCATAACCAAACTTGAATTATGCTTTACTTGACTAATCTAGGAGACATTAGTTTCTTAGGAAACCTATGAGGCCATTTTTTAGATTTTAATTTTGATATTATTAAATGATAGATACTTAGAATTGAATTTTTAAAATGAATAATGGATATATAAATAACCACTCCTGATTTGAAGGTGTTAATTGATTCATATAAATGAAATTTCCCTACCATCATTCATGCTTTGAATTTATAAAGTTCATGTGAACTGATTTTTTATTATTAGTCATTCCATGAGTGATTGTCCAATTTTTTATTTCTCATTCCAAAGAGTATTTCTAGACATAGTACATCCTATTTACTCTTGAGAATATTTATTGACTGATATTCAGACATGTAACTGAATAGAACTTTTATTGAAACTTGTCAAAGCTATAACTGTGCAAAAACACATTTAAAATGATTGAGTCATACTTTGAAAATCCACTTATCCATAATATACCACCTTTACATCAATGCATATTTTAGCCCATAGAGACCGTGAATTGCATTTATAAGTACGAGCTCTGTTTCAAGCCATTTTTATCCATTCATACCCTCCAATGAGTATTTGCATGATATTTAAAAGTTGAAGTGTGAGGGTAAAGGGAATCATGGTTGACTAGATGCTATACATTGTAAGGAAGAAGTGTGGGGCTATTATTGTGGGAATTGTAATAGGAAGTGGAATCATTAATTATACTCTATTGATTTCCCCTCCTGAATAAAAAAATCCATATTTTCCAAAAGGTCAAAGAAAGGAGAGAAAAATGGGTTTTGATTTGGGGGAGAAAAAAATTACCACTTTCCAGACTGATAATATTCTTATAGGATTTGGTTAGGTGATAGATGTGAGGTTTTTTCTAATCATAACATTCGAAAAAAGATAAAAATTATAATATTAAAAAAATATTTATTAGGGCGAAAAAATCATTCATTATGCTTACATGGTCATAACCATTACTTTGAGATTTTAGGAAGGGGGTGTTGCTACATTGATGGGGAAAATTTCATTACACTTTCACTTTTCATATCATACATTGTAATTAAGTGATTATCCTCCCCCTTGAGACTTATTTTTTATGCATAAAATTCTACCAACCATAAACTTCAGAGTAATTTGAACCATTATTGCATGTCCTCATGATTTTATGTGTTTTTTGTCTCTACCAAGTGGAGACAGTAGTTGTAACACTCTGAGATTTTATGAGATATATTATTTTTAATTTCTTTGATGTCTCCTATTATACACTACACCAAGATTATCTTGTACTATACACAACACCGTATTAGTTTACAGTATATGCAACACTATTCTTGGCTCGTGTTACATACAAATTTATGTTCGTTTTGTGCAAATTATTCTACGCAACATTAAGTATAGATTTTTTAATGAATAAATGAAATAAGTTTTGATTATGTTATATGCAATGCCAAAGGGAACATTCACTACACGTAGCCGTAACTTGTCTTGCATTACACGCAATAAAGACCTTCATTGATAGTATGTGTAGTACGCTATTCCGAGTTTCAATAAACGAGATATTATTATAATATTATTATGAACTAGCCGTTATGAATAGTAATACCCACTTTTTGAAATTTTTGAAATTTTATCTTTCAAAATGGACTTCATTTCTGGACTCAGAATATCGAAATTAGCCTTGGGTGAATTTTTTGTATTTTCAGAAAACATTCAATTTTTGAGGAATAGTGAAACCTCTAGGTTACTATTTAAAAAATGACATTTTATATAAATAATTAATTATTTTATTTAAATATTTTTTAAGTAAAAATTGATACATCTTACCTATATAAGATCTATTTAATTCATGTGAGTCATTCTATAATAATGTTAGATATATAAAAATTTTATTGAACTTTTCACCGACTTTTACCCACATCCTCGGAGAATTTGAAAATTGAAATAAAACATAATTTTATCACTTATGTGAGTGGAATTTCAAAAATCATAGTGAAATAGTTAATTTCAATGAGTAAAATGTGGTTCAATAAGATAAAAATAATTTTTTGATGAATAGTAACTTTTTACTTTTATTTACACGGTTAAAAGTAAATAGTGTAATTAAGGGTAAAAATGAAATTATAATGACCCTAACACATTACCTAATTCTATTTGATAAGTTTTATTCGACCAAATAAAACCTTAGGAATAAAATATTACCCTTTAAGTCCACTTGGATTAGATATTGAAACTTATTATGATTTTATTTAAAAAAAGAGTTAAAATAGTGAAAATAAAAGTTTAACAACTAAAAAATTTTAATATAGGGATAGACATAATATAAATTCAACTATAAATATTAATTATAAACATAAACAAATTATATAACTAATGATATTTTATTTATAATTTTTAGACATTAAATAATTTAATTTATTTATGACACAATGGTGATGCAGTAATTACCTAAATAATGAAATATTAAAATAATTGATATTATAAATACCCAAATAAATGTAATTTGATACTTTTTATGAATTCCACTAATTTTATAGGTTAATATGACATTTTTTAATTGATTTAATTAACCTTTTTCTAATTAATCATGCTGTTAGGATATTCAAAATAATCAATTACCAAATAGTGTCAAAATTGACCTAAAATAGTTTTTAAAATAAATATTTTATTATTAATTGTTATTATATTCCAAAAAATCTAAGGTTCAGCCAAATGAATTATATAAGGTTATATATATTAATAATGAACTTCTTGGGGTTTGTTTGGCTTGTTATATTATGTTTATTAACCATATAGTGTAAAAAAAAGAAGACACGGTAAAAGTTAAATTATTTAACTTAGAGTTAAATCTAAATGATAAGGTTAAAATAGTAACATAAAATTGTCTAAAACATATTGGTGGAGAGGATTTAGACCCATAATAACTTTAACTTAGAAATAAATCAATTTGGAGCTACTATAAACCAAATATGACTTTATTATAAAATAATATTTTAAGTTTTTCCAAAGGTGCCCCTCTCTTCCCTTATAAAAAGGTCACCATGTCCCTCTTCTCTTCACACCCTTTTGAGCCTTGAAGGTCGGCCAAACCCTGAAAATTAATCTTATAAACCTCTCTAGTTATATCATAGTGGTTCTAGTCTTCTCAAAATACCAACTCTAATGCCCTAAGAAGATGTTTAAAATAGGTGTGTCGAAGAAGAGGCAATCTCTTCTACAGATTCATTCAAGTTTCATTCTTCTTCAACTTCTTCTTATATAGTTGTTTCATTATGAACTAATAACATCAGTATCACTAATATACTTATATGTTATTATAAATATGAAACAAACCCATTTCACCTTCTATCCATCCTACGAGAAACGAATTCACCATGGGTGCGTACGTACGGAATACCGTCTCCACGCTGTGGTGTAAAACGGTTTTCCACCACCACCTTACTTTGATGGGATAATGGTTTAAAGAATAACTATATATAGTTTTTATAACATCATACTGATTCTGAGATATTATATCATCCAATTCAATTCAATTCAATAATTATTGGAATGATATCATCGCTCATGTGTACATACGGATTACGGTCTCCACGATGCGATGAGATTCAATCTCCTTGTTATCCATTCAATAATGATTATAAAGTATATATAATGAATAATAATTAAATATATGACATGATAAAGCTGTTTTATTTATGTATATATATATATTTCATCTACTAACTTCAATTCAAGTCAATAAGGAAAGGAAAATAGTGTTCATGTGGATGTATGACCTACTGTCTCCATGAACGGTGTATTTCATTTCATTTATCAATATATTATATATATATACTGAATATATATGATATATAAATCATTATATACATTCTATAATTAAGAAAAAAATGATATATGTAATAATAATATCAATAACAACAAGTCTGTACATGTACGATAAATAAAACGATTTTACCCAAAACGCTGCTTTAACATGGAATTTAAAAAAGAATGGGTAATATAAAGACATAAGTGAACCATATATGATATCATAACAATGAATATGATTCTTTAATAATGAAATGACATTATTTAAATCATTATACAAATGGTTCGGATACGTACAAATCATATCAGACCAAAGTTAAGGGACAATTATTAAAATCTCATTCTTATCCAAGATTGTTTATTCTTAAGTATTTACTGGGGTTATGTTTATTATACATGTCCATATGTTCTCAAAATGTATTCATAAAATTTTTACTTTTCTTCCATGTATATTTAATGTCATTTTTACCCTTTTTTTACTTTTTTCACATCATATGGAAGAAATATTTTCTTTGTTTACCGTACAAGGTACTTTTTGTTTTTTCGACAAAAGTACGAGAAGAATGTTTTTTTAACATATATGGCATGAATAGATTTTTACGATTTCATAATGCCTTATTTTCATTGAGTTTAATATATAATATTTCATGACTATTTTCAACAGAATTTTTTTCTTTTAAATTTTCGTGGAATTTTATGAAAAGAAAAAGATTTTGAAAAAGAAAGGATATTTTCCTCAAGAATTTATTTCAACTATTTTATCAAAACCATTTTCCATCTAAGATGACATTATTTAATATGTGTATGTTTCAAGTATAATTTCTATATGATTTACATGGTTGCACTTTCTTCTGATGAAATGATATCCATTTGTTTTATATGGATTATGTTATGATGGGATGATGTTTATGAAACCCATTTTATTCTTGGGTTGTGATTAATGATTTATGTTTATGGTGTGGCACAATTAAGAATGATTTCATTATGAGATGAGTGGGACCTATATCTCCCTCTAATATATTGGGTAAATATTTATATCTCTTGAGATAGTCATTTCTGGAATGGTAAGTTAATCTAGTCTGGTGATACAGGACTGGAACGATGAGTGAACTCAATTCAGTAAGGGACTTTCTGCACTAAGATGGTCTTGGAAGAAAAGCCTTGGCAACAATGGAAATCATATCATGTGATTAATTTTTTTCCACAATTAAATATTTTATTCCCATTTTATTTTTTCATGATTGATGTTCCTTTATGATTTATGCCTTACGTACTGCGAAGATTTATTTCAGAAATCACGATTTTGATGTTTAAACGGTATATACATGATTTTAAGTAAAAATGTATATGGTTTAGTTTATTTTTTCAATGAATACCCTTACTGAGCATTTGAGCTCACCCTTTATATGTTTTATTTGTCCCAGGATATAAAGAAAGGTTTTTGGTACGAAAAAATGGAAGATATTTATGGTAGATATTGATTATATTTCACCAAGATTAGAAGATTATGTTTCGTGTTTCCAAAGACACTAAACTATTATCGTCATTTGGTGTCTATTTTTGTTATGTATTAAGTATTACAAAAAAGTAATGTAATGTCTCTGTACGTCAAGATTTGGGTCTCTAAAGTTGGTATCAGAGGAAAGGTTTAGTTAGCCTTTGGAAAATAGGATGCGAAAACATTAGTGAGATCCCTAGAGATATTTCTAAGGTATGTTCAAGGATGTCCCTATGGTTAAGTATAAGTATAGGTTATAGTCCTAGAAGTACGGTAACAATCTTAGAATTAACCCTAATATGTTATATATTTAAAGTACTCCCCCTTTATTATGTTGTTTTCCCAAGCATGATTTTTTCCTCTCACACTATTCTTTTGGGGTTTTAGACGATGGCTAGAACCCGAAGGAACCGTGTTGATCAATGTAATGGAAAATGCAATTGTTGTCCTCCTAAACAAACAAATGTTCTAGGAGATGGAGTGCAAAATATTATTTCTATACTTACACAATCTATGAATCATTCTGGACTTCCAAATGAGCAGAGAAGGGAACAATATTATATTCATTCCTTCACGAGGGAACATCCAACTTCATTCAGTGGGTCTTCTGATCCACTTTTTGCTGAACAATGGATCAGTACCATTGAAAAGATATTTTACGTACTTCGCTATTCAGAACATGAAAAAGTCATTCTGGATATTTACTGTTTAGAAGGTGAAGCAGATCAATGGTGGACTCTAATTAAGAATATGATTCCCCAAGATGAAATTGAATCCAGGGAATGGGATGAGTTCAAGAACTTATTTTTCAATAAGTTCTTCCCTCGTATTCTTTAAAGAAAGATAAAAAAGGATTTTCATGATCTTAATCAAAAGGATGATGAATCTTTTGGTATATACGAAGTGAATTTTACAAGGTTTTCCAGGTATGCATCTGTTTTTATCATCCAACCTAAAAGTAAAGTTGATCGATTCTTCAGTGGCATAAACCAAGTCTTCTAAGGGCATTAGCTATAAGAGACTTCAGTAGCTACGAAGAAATTGTGTGTTGTGCTATCAAGGAAGAAATGGAAGTTGGTGTTACATATTCATCTCATGGTTTTGATAAGAAACGAAATATGGAGTTCAAGGAGAAATCTCAGAATAATGTTGAAAAGAAGATGAATGTTTCTTTATGCTCAAAGTGTGGAAAGCAGCATGGTGGAGATTATCTTAAAGGGGATAGAAATTGTTTTAAGTGTGGAGAAGAAGGTCATCGAGCAGCTGAGTGTTGAATTAATGGAAAAAGGGTTTCTAATGATGTGAATAATGAAAAGACAACAAATAACGCACCACCAACACTTCAATGCTTCAAGTGCAAGGAAATGAGGGATTATGTTAATAAATTCCCTAATCCAAGGGTTAATGATGATCAATGTGAGAAAACGTATAAGTCAGAGTATAAAGGGAAGTCACATGTGATTAGTATTTGTGATGTTGAGTATGAAAATGATGTTGTGTAATGATTAAGTGTTTATGTAATGGGATTTCGAAATAGTATCATAGAATCTCATTTATGGAATCATGGAATTTAGGAATATATATGTATTGGTTTTCAATAATTATATGGTATCGGTAACCATGAAATGTGATTGAAAAATTTTTAGAAATAAGATGATATGCGCATAATGAAGTGATAAAGAAAAAAAATGAAATGATCCCATGACTGATATAAGGACAAAGTTATATCATGGTTTGAGTATATAGAAATTTTTTGAATTTGGTCTGTGGAAAGTGTTAAATTTTGATAGAATTCATGTTTTCACTAAGAGTCAATGGGTGTTAATTTTTCAAGAGAATACATGATTAAGGTATTCCCATGTTTTTAAACTGACCAAAAAGATATATCGTATGACATATGGGGGATAAATGATGGTATTCACATGCTCGGAAGATGACATTTCTAGTAATTGTATTCTTTATAATATGAACATGGACATAAGTATTTTGGATAATCCTAAAGATTGGAATTGATTATTTTGGACATAAGTTTGTATTATTTAAGGCTGAAGTTTTTTTGATATTCATTATGAAATGTTATAATAATGTAGTTTTAGAAAAAGCGACAACCTGCAAGACAGATGACAACCCGTCGTGTAGGAAAAGGCTGTGGGAATCAAACCCACAACTGAAGTGTGATAGGCCTTTATCGCATACCACTGGCCTACATGATGTCCCTGGACACTATAAATTAGTTTTAATTTATTAAGTGGTCTGATATATGAAGTATAAGTCCATTTTTGGAACCATATATGATTAACCTCACTATTGATGGACTTATGTATTTTTGATGCCTTTTTCTAACCTTTTGTTTGAGATAGATGGAATGACCCATCATTCTATCACATGATTTTCTAACACTTCACGAATGAAAAAATCAACCTCATTTCATTAATTGATGAAGTGAAAATTTTCCAAGGAACGACCAACAATGAGATTGTACCAAAATCTAGAAAGTATTTATTCTAATTCCAATTTTTTGAACATTAGGGAAATGATCTTGAAACCCAAAAAGGTTGTCCCAGTGCCCTTATATCTGATTAATTATATGGTACCTTAGATAATCACAAATTTATGGATATTTGATTGTTGAATTTTTCATAGTCGTGTCCTCTACCACTCTTCATCAGATGTTGATGGTTATATTTCTCTTCCATATCCATATTTTCACCCATGTTGTCCTATGTGGAAACCCAGTTCCGAGTTACTATGGGTGACTATTATGATTCTAACATCCATTTTTAAAATAAATTTTAGTATTCCTTTTTACGATGTGGGTTTCTATGAAAGAAACTTTCAATTAGTAAACCATTTATAACTGCGATGAATTTCAAGGGCGAAATTCATTTTAAGGGGGGTAGAATATAACACCCCAAGATTTTATGAGATATATTATTTTTAATTTCTTTCATGTCTTCTATTATACACTACACAAAGATTATCTTGTACTATACACAACACCGTATTAGCTTTCAGTATACGCAACACTATTCTTGGCTCGTGTTACACACAAATTCAATTTCGTTTTGTGGAAATTATTCTACGCATCATTAAGTATAGATTTTTTTTAATGTATAATTGAAATAAGTTTTTATTATTTTATACACAACACCAAATGGAGCTTTCTCTGCAAGCAACCCTGACTTAGCTTGCTTTAAACACCATCAAGACCTTCATCGAAAGTGTGTGTACTACGCAATACTGAGTTTCACTAAACGAGATATTATTATATTATTATTATGAACTAGAGGTTATGAATAGTAATACCAACTTTTTGAAATTTTATAAATTTTATCTTTCAAAATGGAATTCATTTTTGGATTTGGAATATCGAAATTATCCTTGGGTGGATTTTTAGTATTTTTCTAAAAACATTCAATTTTAAATGAATAGAGAAAACACTGGGTTACTATTTAAAAACCGAAATTTTATTGAAATAATTATTTAGTTTATTTAAATATTTTTTAGGTCAAAATTGATACATAATACCTATATAAGTTCAATGTAATTCATTTGAGTCATTTTATAATAATTTTAGATATGTAAAAACTTTATTGACTTTTCACAGTCTTTTACCCACCTCCTAGGAGAATTTGAAAATTTGCATAAAACATTATTTGACCGCTTCTATGAGTGGAATTTTGAAAATCTGAGAGACACGTTTAATATCAAGGAGTAAAATGTGGTTCAATAAGATAAAAATAATATTTGGTGAATCGTAACTTTTTACTTTTATTTTCCATGTTTAAATGTAAATAGGGTAATTAATGGTAAAAATGATACTATTTTACCCTACCACATGTCCTAATTCTATTAGATAAGTGTAATTCTACCAAAAAAACCTTAGGAATAAAATATTACCCTTTAGGTCCACTTGGATTAGATTCGGACAATTATTATTATTTTATTTAAAAAAGAGTAAAAAATAGTTAAAATCAAATTTTAATGACTAAAACATTTTTAATATAAGTATATAAATAAGATAAATTAGACTATAAATATTCCTTATAAAGATAAAAAGATTTCATATCTAATGAAATTTTATTTATAAATTTTATACATTAAATAATTTAATTTATTTATGACACAATGGTGATTCAGTAATTACCTAAATAATGAAATATAAAAATAGTTGATATTATAAATACACAAATAAATTTAATTTGACATTTTTTATGAATTCCACTAATTTTATAGGTTATTATGACAGTTTATTATTTATTTAATTAACTTTTTTCGAACTACTCATGCTGTTACGATTTTCACAAAAATCAATTACCAAATGGTGTCTAATTTGACATTAAATAGTTTCTAAAAGAAACATTATATTATTAATTGTTATTATATTCCTAAAATTATAAGGTTCAGAAAAATAAATTATATAAGGTTATATATATTAATAATGAACCACCTGGGGTTCGTTTTTCTTGTTATAGTAATTTTATTAACCATATACTGTAAGAAAACAAGAAGACACGGTAATGGTTAAATTATTAAATGTAGAGTTAAATCTAAATGATAAGGTTAAAATAGTAACCTAAACATGTCTAAAACCTATTTTTTGAGAGGATGTCAACCCATAGTCACATTAGCTTCTAAATAAATAAATTGGGAGCTATTATAAACCGAATAGGACTTTATTATAAAATAATATTTTAAGTTTTTCCAAAGGTGCCCCTCTCCTCCCTTATAAAAAGGGCACCCCTTCCCTCTACTCTTCACACCCTTTTGATCCTTGAAGCTCGGAAAACCCCTGCCAATTACTCTTCTCAACCTCTCTAGTTATATCATTGAGGTTTTGTTCCTCTCAAAAGACCAACTCTAGTGCCCTAAGAAGAAGATGTTTTATTTGAAATTTTATGTTCATATGTGTGTATTGGTCCTTATAATTGATAAAATAATTGATTTAAATCATGATTCATGTATTTTGAAGAATTACTGAAAATTGTGAAGATGCATTCTCTAATAATGTGAAGGTATGGTTGGTTTGTTGTAAGTGATATGGATTAAATTAAATAAGTAGACCAAGTAACTTTCCCTTCATAGTTGTGGAAGATGATATCTATGGTCGTTGGATTGAAATGGAATTATTTTATTTAATCCAAGGTCATGGTAGTTCATCGAAGAATTTATTTCATGAATTAAAGTAGAGATAAATTGATCATATAGTTTGATGATACAAAGTGTTTAATATTATTGGTGCAAGATCGAGATAAAGAGATTATATTAAACATTAAGTGTTCATATAAGCATGTGCTCATTGCTGTAATAAATTATTTCACTATAAGTGACTTATCTTATTATTATACTTTAATCATGGGATTTATAAAAGCTCTCTTATTACCACTAATAAATAGGCCTTGAAGGTCACATGTTAAGTGAATCTGGAATCATAGTAAAATACAATTTGAATTTAATATTAAGAATACATATTTTTCTTAGATTGTGGAATAAGAATTATTCTAGTTATTTTGATCAAATAAATTCAATCACCATTTATTGTTTTTAGAATATATTTGAGTTTAATATTAAATACATATTATTTGTTAGTTTTTTAATAAGTATTATTTATTTATATAGTATTTTTTATTATCTTAGTAATAAATAATTATATATTCTATAAATAAATAATTATTTAAATAAAAAAATATTCCAAGAAATATTTATTCACAATTATAGTGGATATAATATAAATTTATTTATTTATTTAATAACATTAATATTTTAATTTAGTCAAATAAATATTCATTATTCATGGTTCAATAAATGTTTATAAGGATTGATGGGTAGAGTTAAGTGCCCATAAAAATATATATTTTTATTAATTTCGAATAATAAATATTAATTAATTTATTGAAAAAATTATATTTAAATACTCATGAGTTAGAAATATTGTAGTAATGTAATAATAATAATGTTATTATTTTACATATGGAATATATAAGAGTGAATATTTGATGAAAGGAATTATGAAATTTTTTTAATATGTAACCCTATATATATATTCCATTTTATAATTTTTTTAGTGTAATAAGAATTATTATGCACAATATTTTCTCTTAGGATGATTCTATAAAGACTGAGAGAGCCTATGAAGTGTTCCATCAAGAATGGAAGACAATCCTAATCCACACTCTCAAGAACGTGATAACATGAGAAATGCATCTTTCAAACCTGAGATAATTCTTCGTGTGATCAATGGTGATTGACAATAGATAATAGATTACTCTTCCCTAGCATGATAAATACTATGAAATAAATTTTGAGATTCGTGGATCATGTATGGATAACACTAGATGAATTTTAATTCTAATTATTCATTATAATCAATACTAAAAAAGACCTGGAAATGAATTGATCAACAAAAAGTAAAAGATTATTCAAACTAAGGAAATTATTTTTTACATTTAATTATAAATTATATTTGAAAATAACCCCTATATAAACAATATGATGTTGTGTTAATCATTTACTTCATATTTTTTCAATTGAAACATATGAAAAAAAAAATATTGTAAATAGGTCAGACCAGTTCTACTTCACCTCAAATACAATACATATTTGGTATGTGGTTAAATAGAGACAGTGCATGTGTTTTCAGTTGGATGATGGTTTAACATAACTATAAAAGGTTTATGTGATCTAAATAGGAGAACCATAATGTTTATGGATATCATTAATGTGTTTTTAAAGGTTTCTACTCATCTTGGCTATTTCAGGTTTAGTAGAGGAAGTGGTATTTCACCCTAGTTCAAGGTAACAATCAAGGTGTTAGATATTGCTGGTCAAATAGTGTATCAGCATGAATCTTTTATACAAATGTCCTAGATTCTTGTTGTATTTCACATTTTTTAACATTCAATGAATTTTCAAGGGATATATGATGCAATTGATGGGCCGATTATGATATTGAGGAGAATATAATTTTCATGGAATGACTTTTTCAGATTGGATATTTCATAAAGAATTTATTCTATTTATAGGGTATTCCATTAGTGTGAGTCTTATGGAGTCATAATTGTTTGTAGGAATGTGTATGGGAGTGTGATTCATAGATGTAGGACTAGTTCATGTAGTATTTTTAAACATAATTTCATTAATTAGATTAATATTTTATTATCAGAATAAATATATTATTTTGATTTTCCTCTAGATTTAATGTTTATTTGGATTGAGATATTTGGTTTTAGAGATAACTCATGTCATAGTTCTGTTTTCATATTATTTTGTTCCTTTTTGTTCCTTATTTTGATTCTGGATGATAACTATTATTTGGGTGATATCTAATGAAAAAGGATAATTTTTCAGTCCATCTAAAATGTAAATTTGATGTGTAAAAGACTACAGTGATGAGTTTAGAGTTGAATTGTGAAAGGAAAGTTAATAATATTTGTTTTGGGGGATTCAATGTTGTAGTGGGATTCATACTACATAAATTTTTTGGTCTTCCTCACAGATTGTAACAACTGGGCCCCAATGACAGCATAGAAACCCCACCATAAAATGGTCATCAGGACCTAGCCTGCTAGTTACCACCAATTTCCTTACATACACATGGTCCGCACTTTGGGACCCCTCCATAGGCTTTAATGGGATTCTGGCAAATGGAAATCCCCAGATGCCAACACATGTCCTCTCTAGGATGCTTTGTCCTCACTCATACACAACTATAGAAACATCCCAGAAGGTCACCCTTCCTAATCACTACTCTAGGCCAAACACGCTTAACTATGGAGTTCAAATTAGGTAGGCTCCCAAAAAAGAAGGTTCACCTTATTTACATGAGTCATATTCTTTAGTCGTTAAACCTTTTATAATTATGGGGTGTTACATTCACCCCCTTTAATTCATAACGTCCTCGTTGTGGGACCAATATCCCAACCTAAAAATTTCACCACACTTAATGATGGGTTTCACCTCTGATACCAAATTTAACACCTAGGCCCCAATGACAGCACACAAACCCCTCCTTAAAATGGACGTTAGGTCTTGGCCCTTTAGTTACCACCAGTTTCCCTGCAGACACATAGTCCCCACATTAGGGCCCATCCACATGCCTGAATGGGTCATCTAACTAATGAAATCCCCACATGCCAACACATTTTCTTTCATGTGTACTCTATCCTTACTGGCACACACCCAGAGAAAAATCAACGAGGTCACCTATCATGATCACTAATTCAAGACAATAACACTTAACTGTGATGTTCTAATCAGGTAGGCAACTGAAATGAAGGTTAACCTTGATGACATGAGTCATTTCATTTAGTAATTTAACCATTTATCATTATGGGGTGTTAAATTCAACCCACTTTATTGCACAACATCCTCATTGTGGGCCCTATATCTCAACTTAGGAAGTTCACTCCACTTATAACTAGGTTCCACCTCTAATACCAAATGTAACAGCTGTGCCCCAATGATAGCACAAACACCCCCACATTAAAATGGTTTTTGGGTCCTAACACTCTAGTTTCCTCCATTTTCCCCACAGACATGTGGTCCCCACCATGTGGCCCATCCACATTCCAGAATGGGTCATCTAACTAATGACAATCCACATAGGTCAATACTTGTCTTTTCTAATGTGTGTTGTCCTCACACACACACACCCTGAGAAAATTCCCAGAAGGTCACCCATCACGATAACTACTCTTGTCTAAGCATGCTTAACTATGGATTTCTAATCATATAGTCTCCCGTAATGGATGGTGGACCTTGTTGGAATGAGTCATATCATTTAGTGAGTTGACCCTTCATCATTCTGGGGTGTTACATAGATGGTGAACTCTTCATCACAAAGTGGTATAATATCTTAATAAGTGGTGTAAAATATGTTTTATTTATGTTTCATTGATGCAGGTAGTTCCGGATTTTTCAACAAAATGTAATTTATGTGAATAGTTCATTTTTGAGGGAATTATTTTTGAGGTGATTTTTGTAGAAGTTCTTATCTAAAACCTGGAGTTTAACCATGTCATGGTTGAGGTCATGTTTCATAAAATGGTGTGGTTTCATATGCACTCCTCAATGGATGTCTCATGGTAAAAAAGAGGATTTGATTATCCACATTGTATTTTATGTCCACATTTTGGTTTTGTTCATGTTTAGGTTTTATGAAAGAAATTTGTATAAGGAATTTTATATTATTGAAGAATTTTGGAACTATGGTTTGCGAATAATCCTTGACAGATCAAAACCACAATGTTTTTTAGTTTACTGCACTTTGTTTTGGTCAAAAAAAAATTTAAATATAAATTCGAGTACATATCCATCATTTAGTCCTTTATCTTCCTCGGAACCTTATGTGGTTAGGAATATCTTCTATGGTTCTTTTAAACAACCTTGAAAGATCCTTGAGTTCCTAACATTGTGAGATGGAGATCATATAACAGAGGTACTCCCCATTTTATTTTTCATCCACCATTCTCTGTATGTTTTTACCAAGGTCCTATGGAAGGGGATAGTGTGATAATACGAAGAATGATTGATGTGTAGATGTATGATTGTAGTATTTTAAGAATATCATTGGGGGAACATGGGTGGTTCACAATCTATTTTCATCCATTTTTCAACATATGTTGTTGATATGTGAGGGTGACTATAAAAGTGGGGAAGTGGGTGTTATATACATCTTTTTCTATATTTTCAAGATTTATTACATATGTATATTTAACATCAATCAATGGAGTGAATTGAAATTGAGATGGGTAATTATAGTTGACATGGGATATAGCACTAGTCTATTTCATTATTTATTCACAGCTCTTTACCATGCTTTATCCTTATTATAATGAATGTTTTTTTTGTTGTAAACCACCAAGAATACATGTATAAACACCCCTAATGATATATATTGTTCTCATAGTTTCCATGGTGATTTTTGTGATCAATATGAACCCGACTAGGTCATAATGTGCTGATTAATTTTCCATACATTTTTTACCCCTAGGATTTTCTCTATTCATGGAATTTTCTTTTAGAGAGGTATTTTTAATGAATGTTTCATGCTTACACTACTAAATATCCCCCTTAAATTAGTGCTAGAGAACCCACTAATCAGTGATATAAAATCATTTGTGTTCTTGACGATGATAAAAGGGGTTCCACTTTATCATCCCTGCAAATAGTGATGATTAATAGTCTCTTTATTAGCACTAAGAAAGAATTGATAAATGTATTCCTTTATTAGTTATATTTTAGAACTCATAAAAGTGTTCCATTATCTCTGCTGGTTTATAGTTGATAAAGGTATCCCTTTATCAGCAAAATTTTAGCACCAATAAAAGCCACACTACTGCAATGTAAGGCTAAAATTATAGTATAGAACAATAATAGATAGAAAATATAATTTAAATAAAATTTAATTAAGGAATATAATAAAAATAACTATATTATATTCATATCAAAAATTGTTCTATACAATTATGTTATGAAGTAAAATTTATCACTATCATTCAAAAACATCAATATGTTCCCATGTCTTTTGCCCTAATCCTCCTCTCAAAAGAGCATGATCAAGTTATCAGTTGCTGGAAATACTTCCCCATCTCAAGGAAAGGAGTGCACCTACATATAAAAAAATTTCGTATGCTAGTAATACTCTACATAAATAATTTAAACATAAATTTGAGCTAATAAATTTAGGAAATTTCATTATTACACAAATAACAACAGATTTTGAGTCATATTAATCACACTCTGTATCAAATTGATGTGGGTCTAGTTATTTAATGTCACAAATAAATCTTAGATCATTGTAATAAATTATTAAAAAATGTTGAATTTATTTTCATTGTTTTTTACAATATGTAATATATTTTTAACTAAAGTCAATATTTTAATAAAAAAACATGCACTTCAGGTCATACCATGAACATTGTGTATCATATTGAGGTGAATTAAATTCCTACAAATCACAAATGAATTATGAATCATTGAACTAAATTATAAAAACAATAAAAAATTTATTACTTAGTTTTGATTATGTAATATTTAGTTTGAACTAAAATATCAATTTTAAACTAAAAACATACACTTCATGCCATTCTAGCCACACCATGTATAGAATTTTGGTGTGGTTTATTCCTATACATAAAAAATGAATTTTAAATAATTGTCCAAAATTAAAAAAAAAATTAATCTAAATGTGTTTTATTGGTTTTGAGTATGTTACATGTTTTTGAACTAAAATTTAAATTTTAAACTAAAAACATACACTTCAAGTCTTACTTTGTACAATGTGTATCAGATTGAGGTGCATCTGATTCTTATGCATAAAAAATGAATTATGAGGCATTTTACTAAAGTATAAAAACAATTTTAATTAATTCTCCTTATTTTTATTCTTTGATGTGTCTTTTGAACTAAATTTTCAATTTTCAACTAAAAACATACACTTCATGTCATACTAGCCACACCATTTGTTGGATTGAGGTGCAGCTAATTCATACACATAAAAATGATTTATTAATCATTTTATTAAATAATCAATACACTCTGAATGGGTCTTCTCGGATTTTGATAATTTACTTATATTTTGAAATAAAATGTAAATTTTAAACCAAAAACATACACTTAAAGTCATATCAAGAACATTGTACATCATAATAAGGAGTGGTTGATTCCAACATATTATATAATTTCTATTTTTGTCATAATTAGGTGATATTGAATTAGATCTTGTCCATTGTGAGTGTTTATTATCATAATAAATTCAGGTATTTGGAATTTTTTATTGTTACCCGATAAAATAATTATCTGAAACTTTATATTGTATGATTTAACCTTTTTTATTGTCTCTATGGAAATACATTTTTTAGTAAACATAAGGTTTTCAGTTTTTATTGAAAAATTCTTATCATCAATGTCCATGATAATGAATTTATTAAATGCATTGGGGGTTATTTGTCTTTTAAGGAAATACAATGGGAGGATTTTTTGGATTTTAATTCATAGGATTAGTATGGATACATGGATCATCAAGAAGATCACCAGTAACTATGTAACTTTCGAGTCATGTTAATTCTTTAGGGATGTATGATAGATTTCTGTAAAAAAATATGTTATGATGATTGGTATTAACAATACCCCTCTATTATATATTTAAATTCCCACATTTTCACATTTACATATTAAGAAAAATGATTAGGTTATTTTGGGATGGATTTATATGAAAATATATAAAAACTCAAGACAGGTATCTATTATATATAATCGAGGGGAATTAGTTGAAGATTGCATTGAATAAAATCTTGTATACAAGCATTCATCAAAACCATTTGTATGTTCCTCACAATGGGGTGAATTTATATAATATTAATTTTTTCCTGTTGAATTTACATTCATTTATGAGGGATTCTATGATAATAACATCTATATAGACAAGATGGTGGTATGTAAAATTGGAGTGGGGATGTAATTTGGAGATGCATGTTTGTATATTGGTGAATGTATTAAAAAATTGAAGAAATATTTTCCTCACTAAAGGAAAATGTATTTTAATTAGTTAGCTTTAAAGAAAAATTTCATTCAATATGGTTTACATTTATTATTTCATCAATTGTATAAAAAATTATGATGACTGAGAACCGACCTGGGTGAAAAATCCCATGAATCTTTAGTATTGTTTGATTGGGGCTATAGCACAGCAAAAAAATCTGTGATGTATATTTAATTGAAAATAGTTACTCTTGGATATTGATTTATCCATATAAATATGATCTAATATTTATTGTTGTGTATTTTGGATTTCCTCATAACTACTACCTCATAATTGATCATTTTAAATCATTACCTTACATATTGCTTCTTAGAACCAAAAACAGTCTTTTTATTATAGAGTCTACTCAACATTATGAGTTATCTAACAATACTGTGGAAATGATTCCAAATAAAAAAATTTGAAGAAAAACTAGGGATACAATTCCCCATGTGAATGGTTTCTATTTGATACTGAATAAGGCTGCCTTTTGGTGGTGTTTTATGGAGTTCCCTCTGTATACAAGAGATTATATTTTATCTTCTTAATCTATATTAAAAATTAATTGAAGCAAATTAGTGTGATCATTGGTTTTGTGTATGCATCCTTATGATTCTCATTAAATTACTCATAGTATGGGTTTTCCTCTTCCATCTAAAATGAACATCTTCTCTCTTTTCGATCTTATTGCAGATAGATGAAGGAAAAGTATTACATCCTAACATGATATTTCAAAATTTATATCAGTGGTGAAATTAATTAAGACATAGACTAGTCAAAATTATTTTTCCTAGATCTATATAATATTTGGATCACATTGTGGATTTATTTCCACAATTTCGTTACTTCTATGCATATATGAAAACTAATATGGAAAATAAATATATTATTACAAGGGGGTATAATGTGTTTTCAATTAATAAATGACAAAGAGTATAATCAACGTTTTGAGTCTTCGGTCATTCCTATCCCTCAAGGCTTATCCTTCATATCTCTTGAATTTGTTTTAAAAGTATTAGAATGAATATAAATGTTTCTACCGAGATGGAATGAATCCATGATTGGTGACTTTTTGGACATGGTTTCCATGAAGGGGGTGAAAACCCTTTGGGGTTATAAAGACCAGACAACGAAATGTTTATCGTAAATAAGTGGGAAATGTAGTTGTAGTTAAAATATGGTCCTTTCATTAATGATGGATTCTATAACTCACACATAGCCTCATTCATCTAGGATATCCATGCTATTAGAATGGTTGTTGATGCAGAAAATGGATTCCAATATCATTATATCTCCTCCAAAACTCATTCAAAAGTAAAACATTGATAAAAAATCTATAAATATTTAATAGAATTCAAGTGGAACAAAAATATGAAAACTGAAATGAATATTTCCAACCCAAGTTATAACATGTGTTAGAATGATGTTTGATTAATTCCAAAAACATCACATTTGACTAAAAGATCACTTTCTAAATTATTAAAAAAATATGAGCATGTTTTATATTTTTTCAATGATCAACACACATTTCTAAATAAAATTTAACTTCTAAAATAAAAACACACACATTGAGTTATATGAGTCACATCATGTGTTAAATTGATGAGAGACTGATTTTTATTTGTCAAAAATTACTTATGTATAATTTTCATAACGTTTCCGGACAATCTGAGGCTTTTTTCTCTGTTTTGAGTGAGTGAAATATGTTTTTATCTAAAATTTCAATTTCAATTTGAAAAAATAAACATTTATAGTCATTATGGTCACACTCTATATTTTATTTAGGTGAGGATAATTCCTACGTTTCATAGATGACTTATATATCATTCTATTAAAGTATTGAAATAATCAAAATTATTTTTCTATGAAGATTGATCTTAATTTAAGGTATGGATCTTGGTTTCGGGTGGTTTTGAGGAAAAAAGATGAAATGGGGTTTTCTATGTACACACTATGTACTCTTGGGTACACTCCATGTACCCAGTTTCCGCGTATAGCCATGTACTCGATGTTTAATGGTTGAGCACATGGTCGCATGGTGACCTAGTAGAACGATTAAGGATACCGTCTGTTAAAGTCATTACATGGAATGTACATTTAATGAACATGCTATTTAGTTTTCTTTTAAATTGATATATCAGTGCGGGGTCCCATCTCATGTCCATAATTGTCTTCTTCTCCCTATAGTTCGTACAAGAGAGTGAAAGAAGGGATAAAGACTTCTAACCACTCTTGATTCTAGGTCCAACGTCTGATTGACATTTGTTCAGGTCAGTTTTAATCTCACCTATGATTACTCAATTCTCCTAGATCCCTTCTTCTTGATTCTTATCCTTTCATGAATAAGGCATGGTTGAAATGTTTTCACCTTTTTGTATATCTATTCTAATCTAGTCCTATTCAAAGGATGATGTACAAGAGTATTGATCATAAAACATCCAGGTAGTTGGTTTGTGACTTTCATTATTTGTCTTTATATTATATTTTCTAAAAGTGCCACATACCCACATTTGAGGTATTTCTGGAATAGGAATTTTACCCTATTTATCACCTTCTATGGTATATTTAATTAATAATTCTAGGTTTTTTATGTGTAAGGTCATATACCATGTTTCTGTGACACCCAAGGGGTGTGTTTTCCTTTAATTGACTATTATGGCTTTTTGGCCTAGTATTCCGGTTAGGCGTGCCATTTTTTCATCCCTTGGTTAATAAGGATGGAGTTTATTGATTATATGAAATGCATGTGGTATATATTTTGAATGTTTAGTAATGTAGTAGTTATAGATTACATGTGTTTTATTGATATTATTTGCACATTGTTGTTCCAATAGACTGTGAGAGCTTTAGACTAAGAAAACTATGGGGTTTCCATGTTTGTTTACACAAGACCGTGAGAGACTTGGGGTAGATATGACCCAGGGGTGTTGACCATGAGAGCTACCTTGGTGGTTATTTAGGATTTTTTATGGTATGTCGAACCAAGGTTATCGACAATTAGGGATACCTAGGACATTGTTTTTAAGTTCTTGATTCCATGTTGACCTAGGGGTATTGACCATAAGAGCTGCAATGGTGGTCATTTGTAATAGATTATTTATATGTTAGAAAAAAGGGGTTAGACCATGATATCCTTCCTATAGGGTTTTTTATGAATGATTGAATGATTGTGATGAGGCTACAATGCCAAGGCACAAGCTTGGACTCAGTATTTAATTGATTTTTAGATGGCCTTCTGAAATGACTATTTGTTAACATTCTGTAGGGGATGCAGAGGTTATTCTATATCCTAAGGTTAACATGATTCAACATAATGAATAGTAAAGGTAAATGAATTTAATTGAAAAATATTGGATGTTTACTTTTGATTACTTCCGAGTTTATTGCTTCATTCCTAAATATTAGCTGCTATATATATTAATTGATTATTAGGAATTGATATTTTGGTGGTTTACAACTAGGATTCATCTCACACCCGGTTTGGGTCAGGTTTTGGGCCTAAATAGATAATATGGTGGTAGGAATAGATAATATAAATCACCCTTCTTCATGAGGTACTTGATTTTTGTTAGAGGTGGAGAGCATGTGACCAAGTTGAGGCTTGCGATGCTGTTGGATTTTACATGTTTTCTATACTAGGGTTTATGTATTGTATTTATAGAATTATGACTTGTTTGGATGATTTCCTAGACACATGTGACATGCATCATATATATATATTCTATATTTGTTTTATTACTATCAGTCTCTTGCTGTTTACTTCTGCTATATCTTATTACTACATTCGTTATTGTTTAATATATGCTTTCTGTTGTGCATACTCTACCTATTAGGGAATATTTCCCCCATTATCACACCTTGGCCCTTGATTCTAGTAGTTAGCCTCTAGCATTTGATAAAATGTGTTTGAGGTGATGTCATGAACCAGGTTTGGGGCACCATTAGGCAGCACCCGAATCCGGGATGTTAGCCCGAATAGCCTGAAGGCCTTCATTTTTATTGATTTTTGAAAAATCCCCTTTCAATAGATGAGTGGAACACATACAAGGCTTATAGTCTCAGAGATTACATGGCTTGTAGGCTTAGGAGATTACATGACCAAAAGATTTTAGGGAATTCAACCAAACAATATATAAATAATTGCCCCTCCCCAGCATCTTCATCGTGATAGTAGCTCTCCACCATCGTATTGTCTTCTGGATAGTCTTCCCATGAAAGCATAGGCTGGTCCCAAGGGCATAGTCATACCCTCTCATTCTGAAAAATCCATTTGGCTCTACTCTGGTGAGTGCACCTGTTCTGAATCCTCTTCTGGGGCTGCTCTTTTTTTGTAGAGTATGTCTGGGGCAACTTCATGTGACCTGATAGCCTTGAGGTGGCCCGAAGCCCTTAAAGGTGGCCTGAAATCCCTACTAACCTAATGGCTTAGGTGGGCCAAAAGCCTTAAGGACTCCAAGTCCAAACTGGTGGCCAATGGTGAATAGTTCTAGCAGCTACAATACCGAACAACACCTGCTACAACAACTGCTATAGTATCCTCCCAGTGTACAGTTCTGTACAGTACCTGCACAATGTAAAGTTCTACTACAGTACCCTCACAGTGTATAGTTCTACTACAGTATTACTACAGTTCCTGCTACAGTTACCTGGAAATATTCATCTACGAGGTTTTGAACCTAGGTCTCATGGATTCACAAAAGAATACCACACCAACTTGGATGAGGCTATTATGCACAGATTTGGGATGTTACAAAGTGGAATCAAAGGAGAATCCTTTTCTGCATTCCTTTACTTTTTATTTCCAATTTATTGGGATAATATGGAATAGGTATTTGGTAATAAGATGTAATCAAGAGTAGAAAAGCCGTCTAAACGAAAAATCCTTGCTTCCCAGAATATTACAATTTTATAGTTTGGAAATTGTTAAAGTTTATTTGATTTCACATTTTAGTGATTTACATGTTTTGTACTGTTATCATTGATATATATTGAGGTTTAATTATGTGTCAACCTGATGAGATGAGGTTGTTCCATCTCATTCATCATATATGAACTAGCTAGAGATCACATGTCATGCTTTCTTATCATGCCATTAGAGTGCATTACTGATTGAACGTTATTGTGGTAGATGTTATTCAAGATATGATTTCTGTTTTTATAGACATCCATGATATAATACCTTCTATTTTTATAGGTTATTGGTATATGTGATGTTTCATTTGGATATATGCCATGATTTGGTCCCTGAGGTGATATTGTCCCTCTTGGATCAGAATTTTGTAAAACATGCTTGTTTTACTTCACCAATTAATTTCATGAAATTATAAGTTGTTGTCTTTTATAATCTATAATTGAGGTGTGTTCTTGACCTTGGAGAGTAATTCCACTAAGACATCCTTCTCTTGAACGCCAGTTGTAGGGTAATAATCAGACAATAGAAATAGTTGATCATGGATTACCAGCAGATCCTCCCATTGTGACCATCTTGGCTCCAGCTGTTATACTGGACATAGGTGCTGATGCATAGTTATGAAAAGGATTTATGAGGATGATGTAGAAATTTTAGGGATCACCACATCCTACCCCAACTATGGTGGAGTTGATAAGGTTTTTCAAGTAGCAGCATCCTCCCACTAGTATAGGGGGTGGAGGACCAAAAGTTGTAGATTCATGGATGGAGTCCCTTCATTATAACATCGATCATCTGGACATGCCTCTAGAGAGGAGGGTGAAGCTCGTCATGTAAATGCTACAAGATTCCACTATGAGATGGTAGGATGTTATCGCATAGGTTGTATGTCATCATGGCTTGGATTTGGAAGTGTTTGAGGGGAACTAATAGATTACTTCAATCCCAACACATTAAGGGCCATCCCAGCATGGGAGTTCATGCATTTAGAGAAGGGATATCTTTCAGTAATGGAATAGACTTCTCATTTAATTGGGTTTCATGGCTTCTTACATGTTGTGGGAGGTGATGATTTCTCCCTGGCTTGGTGATTTGAGTATGGTATCAGTTATGACATATGATCATATGTGAATGTTTTTAGGTTGACATCGATAACTACTATATTAAACCACGCACTAATTACCGATTAAAATATTTGGGAGTTGGGAAATGCAATCCAGGGTGGTTTAGCACCGATGCATGGTACTTTTTCATTTTATAGCAGAAAGTGTCTTATTGATCTTTCATGTGATGTTTTTTCAGGTAGTCAGGTGAGGTGCTACCATGGTGGGAAGAGTGGGATCATGAGAGCTTAGTGCCTGAGAGATCCAGTTTAGTATCGATCTTGTCGTAGGATGTCTCATCTTCAACATTTTTCTAGTTTTTACTACATGTATCTAGTGATAGGGTATCTTTTATGACTCCATGTTCAAGATAAGGACCATTAGTTTCTCCTCAATCGGGAAATTGGATTTCATCAGGATGTTCAAGCTGAGGAGGTGGTTATGTTCATGGTAGCAAAACGACGGGTTTTCAAAGATAGTAGGGTAGATTAGCTGAGGGTACTCTTGTAGGGTCATAGGGTCACAGTACTGGTCAAAAACATTTTATAGAGGACACCCAGTAAGAGAAGGTTCCTGGACCCTCTATGGTTAGAGGTATGATTCGAGTTTCCTCGATTTTGGCTTTTGATCTTTTCAATACAAGGTATTACCAAGGATTTATATCTATTGTCATTGTGGAGAGCCTTGGGCTCTATATATTTACTTCTGATGATGTTATGATGCTAGAAAATCCATTGGGGATTAGGATGGCAAGTGCACATCAGTTCATGTACTGGCCTCTGGAGGTTGGTGCATGTCACTTCTTTTGGTATGTTTATGTCTTAGAGATGATAGGCCTCATTTTAATTCTCTGAATGGACTATTTGGTCTCCTTTCAGGCCTTTGTTGACTTCTATCACCATAGGGGGTGTTTCACATCACCAGAGGGTGAATCTTTTCTATACATGGGCGAATGTGATTTTCAGGTGAGCATATCTAGACCTGACCATCATGGGTTGAGAGGAATTACATCCCTAATTGCTAGTTTATATCTGGATGACAATGGGACTTTGTAGATGGATATTCCTCCAGAGGTGGATCATATCATAGAATTATTTCCGGATATATTTTCTTGAGGATTACCTCTAGAGTGAGGGGGGGATTTCTTTATCGATCTTGTGCCAGGAATGACATTGGTGCCCCTTCCTCTGTATAGGATCACTAAACCATAGTTACAAGAGATCAATAAGTAGGTAGAATATTTGCAGGCAAAGGGTTTCATCCAAAATATTACTTATCCTTGCGTATCACCTATCATTTTTTCAATGAAGGTGGATAGTACCCTCCTAATTTTATTGTTTTAATGGAAGTTGAACATGTTTATGGTCTAGAACCGATATCCCTTACAGATAATTGATGATCTCTTTGATCATTTTCGAGGAGCTCAGGTTTTCTTGATGATTGACTTGAGTTCTGGTTATCAACAGTTCCATGTCAGACCATTAGATATACCTCTTAAATACTTTCCGAGAAGGAATAGTCTATACAAGTACTTTGTTATGTCTTTCGGTCTTACAAACATGTTGGAAGTTTTCATGGAATTGATGAACATAGTGTTCCATCCTTACATGGATTTCTTTGTGGTAGTCTGCGTAAATTATATCTTGGTGTACTCTCACACTCGACATGACCATGCCACCCATATTGAGATTATATTGAGTAGACTGAGAGATAATCAGTTATAGGATACTCTCAAAAAATGCCACTTTTCAATGGACTAGATCCACATCTTGTGTCATTTCATCTCACATATAGGTGTATCAGTAGACCAAGAAAAGGTGAGAGGAGCAGTTTCCAAGCAGCATATGAATAACCTCTTTGAGGTATGATGATTTCTAGGATTGGCTGGTTACTATATAATCCTTATATAGGACTTATCAAACTTATCAGTGCCACTAATAGGCCTGACTAAGAAAGGTGTGAACTACTTGTTGACATATTCCTGTAATTCACCTTTCAAGAGTTGAAAGGGAGGTTTACTTCAGCACTGATACTGATTTTTCTGGAGCTAACAAAAATTTATACCATTTAATTCTAGAAAATTTCCCTATAACCATGTTTCCAAACTATGGGTATAGGCTATACACACAGTTTCATGAATTTTCAGCTCTCGAGGTGTCTATATTTCCCAATACCCACGGGTATAGCCCAATGAAATTTCATTTTACCCACGGTTCTGTTAAATCATGGGTAAAACACTATACCCACTATTTATATAACTATGGGTATATATTTTAAGAGCACAAACTAAATTCCCACAGTTAAGTAAACCATGGGTATATATAGTTTTATTCACAGCATACATACCCTTGGTTTGATGAACCGTGGGTATAGAGAGTTTCACAGCTTCATATATATCGTATATTTTAAAAATTGTGGGTATAGTTGGTTTTCCTATAAATAGAAGCTACACACCATGGTTTCCCCTTACTCATGCAAACCGGAATGAAAAAAACTATGATGTAATGGAATTGTTCTTATAAAAAACAATGGAAGTATTGTGAAACCCCCCCCCCCTTGAATAGCCCCACTCTCCCCCTAGATAGAACCCCATTTCACAACCCTGGACACCCCCTCCTCATTAGACACCCCTAGACCCCCCCCCCCCCAGACACCCCTTCTCCCTAGTCACCCTCCTTGGACACCCCCTTTCCCTAGACACCCCATTGGACACCCCCCCCCCCCGACACCAACCAGTGAACAACCCCCACTCCCACTAGAGACCCTACCTTCCCCCTTGGATAGACCCCGAGCACACCCCCCCCCCCCCCCTTGTACACCCCACTCTCCTACTGGATGGAACTCCCTTTCCACCCCCACACCCCCTCCCTCCTAGAAACCCCCTTGACAGTCCCCCTGGACAACCCCTCCACTTAGACACCTCCCCCAGACACCCCTATGGACACCCCTAGTGGAAATCCCCCTTGACCCCCCACAGGATGCCCCCTGGACACCCCCCTGTGGACACCACCCAGTGGACCCCCATGACAACCCCCACTGGCCCCACTAGGAACCCCCCACTGTACCGTTGGATACCCCCACTTGACACCCCCCCCCCCCCCGAACACCCCCTCCCCCAAGACACCCCTACAAACCCCCTAGACACCCCTTGGACACCCCCTAGACACCGCCAACGTAGACCCCTCCCAAACACCCCCCACTGGACCCCCTAGACACCCCCCTGGACAGCCCCTTTCCCGAAACCCCCACTGAATCCCCCCCCCCTAGACACCCCCTAGAAACCCCCTGGACACCCCCACAGATGCATATACACGTAGGCATTCATATTATGAAAAGGAATGATTAAAAAGAAAAAAATAAATTTGGTAACTAAGAGAATGTATAAAAAAATTATAAAAAAAGTACAGGGACAAGATTCAAAAGGGTATACTTGGGGATCAACCATCCAACCATGATAAAGATAAATTCCTAGAGTATCAAATATTTTACACTCATGAGTAAACTCTAAATCATCAATTCTACAATAATGGTGTATGCCAAGTCAACTTGATTAAAAACACAATAAATGGTTACTGGTGTCTTTTAAAAAATGTTATAATATTACCATAGCCTCCTGAATTTTATAGTCATGTCAATCCTAGTTCCAAGTCATGGGAACAAATCAATTGCATCACAATGTTTTGTTGTTGGATCTTTTCTATCCATTCATCCCTATCATTCATACCAATACATGTCATAAAAATTAACAAATGGTCAAAAAGAAGAATCTATCAATAATACATAAATAGGTAGTTAGACTCCTTTTTGAGCTCTATCAATTGAATATATTCACATCCTCTCCACCTCCTGGATATCCCCCTTCCCTCTACACCCCCACATTCCATGCCCCATGCACACTACCCCATCACCATTCATTGCCCCCTCCTAGACAGGCCCCTCCCCATGCACCCCCACACCCCCATCCCCTTTCCCCTGCAAAGCCCCCATCCCCCCACCCACCCCCAGACATCACCCTTCATCCCCTACCCCAAGACCCATTCATCCCCCCCCCCTCCTGGATAGCCTCTGACCCCCCCCCCCCTCCTAGACAACCACCACCCCCCCCCCCCCCCGCACCCCTGCCCCCAACCCCCTTCACCCACCTAGAAAACCACCCTCCCCCTGCACACCCACACCCCTTGCACTGCCACACCTTCCCTGCACCCCCTCACCCCCTACACACTTCCCCCTAGACCCTCAGACACCCCCCTCCTCGACATACCCTAGACACCCCCTTCCCCTGTAAAGTACAAGAGATATACAAGAATGACTAAAGATGATGTCTATAAGAATTATTTCTAAAATATTAACATTAAATAGGGTTTGAAGAATTATTTAAATTATTTTCCCAAATTAAAAAAATGAGTTATTGATGCTAGTCTAAAGTGAGTCTAAAAGATTATATATTAAGGTTCACTTTTGGAAGATGTGTTGAAGTGAAGAAAGAATAAAAATACATTTTCATAAGTTGACTCATAGAAAGAAACTACTTTTTTATCCAAAAGATGTCGTAATGGTCACTAGAAGTAAAGTAATCAATGGAAGCTAAATGAGACAACCTTGAAAAAGTTCATAAGACCTTAATATAAGATAAAATATCTTAATAGGGGTGTCCATGGGTTAGTTCATGTTGATGACTTTTTCGGACCAGACCCAATTAAAAAGGCTCGGGTCAGTTTGGATGCTTTGTGAGCATCTGACCTGACACATGGTCAAAGGACCCATCCCATCCCGTTGTGGGTTAGGTTATATATGAAAAACAAACCCAACTGATGGAACCATACATGACCCATGAACCAACCCAACAAGGCCCCCACCATGCATGAATTTTCCCCTCTCCCCTCCCCTCAATCATCTACCTGTAATGAAATACCCCCATCCCCCCTTTACAGCCCCCCCACCAACAATGCAACACCACATCCCACTTCAAACAATGCTACAACCCCCCCCCCACCCTCCCCCCTATAGCTTCCCCCAACACTGCCTCCCCCTACCCTCACCTCCCCCCTTCCCCCTTATTGCACTGCAGAAGCCCACCTACCCTCACCATGCACTGCCCCCCCATGTTGCAATGTAACACCCCTATCACCTTGAACATCCCCCATCCCCACTAACTACAATGAAATATCCCCCTAACCTCCCCATGAAATTCCCCCCACCCCCCTACACTACCCCCAATCCCCCATCCTGTAATACAACAGACCTCCCTACCCTCCTCCCAACATTGTCTCCCTCCAAACCCTGCCTTCAATGCAACAAACCCTACCCTCTCCCCAGCCCCCTGAAATTTCCCCACCTAAAATGCAACAGCCCCCCACCCACCCTCCTCCATTTCCTCCATCTAACCCTCCCCCTTTCCCCCTACACTGCCTTCCACCCTCCCATAAAGTTTTAATGGATCTCTCTACCATAAAAGGTTCAAAACAGAAGCATTGGGGATATGTATAATAGTTTAAATGAAATATAATGATTTTTTGATTGGTGAATGATGTCTATTGGAACGGGTTTCTTCAATATAGTATTTTCAACACCAGATCCCAAGATAAAGGCTTGAGGTTTTTCGTTTGTCTCTCTAAAGAGGGGTATCATAAAGATTCAAGAATGAGATTGGATTTTCAGTCCTCAAGAAGGTATGTTACTCCATCACTCATGTATGGGTTAGAGTTAAGGGATTAAGCTTTTTTTCAAAAATTATAGATGTTTATGGGATGTAACGTCTACCATTAACATCCTAATTAAATTTGAGTATGAAACTAAGAGGGATATATTTTGATATATTACACGAATTATTTTTGAAATAGAACTTTGATCTACATTAATATAGATTATTATGTTTGTTAAAATGGATCATAAGTTTGATCTCAATTTTGAGTATGAGAAATTTCATTTATTTTATGACACTTGCAAGTACATTGGTCATTATATTTACAAATATAAGAGGGTTGTGGCATTCTCCCTATGTAATAAAAGAGGGAATCTTTCTAATGGTTGTAGAATAGGGAATAGAATTACAAAGAAGTCACATAATGCTGGAAATATATAATATAAGGGGATAGATATAGTACTATCTATATCATTTGATAGGGTTTTGGTTGGAGACTCTTTCTAGAACTATAATCCTAATAAATATTAATCCTCTTAAATGGTAGAGCATGATGGGGATCTCAGTGATCCTAGAGTATTGGTTGCTAATGTCAAAGGTGGGAGGAGGGATCAGAAGAGGGTATTGTGGGGTGACATGAATGACTTTGCGCATCCTGAGAATGATGAATTCGAAATTAACATAAGAATAGATTTTCACATTTACTTAAGGGGCCCTTGATAAAAGGTTTCCTATTTTATCTAAGGAATAGACACTCTCTCTGGTGTTCTACATTCTCATGAGAGATAGTTTGAAGATTGTGGAACTAAACAAAAGTTAGGGGCTTCGTCTAAAGATATTTTTATTAGTGAGGGTACTAGGGATGATAAGGTTACCAGAATGGAAGTGTCCAAAGATGCTCCAGGTGATATTTCAGACAGTAGTGGGTAGGATAACAGAAATACATATACTAAAACTAATGTAATACGTAAAACTAGGATCACAATAGGCACGAGTAAAGTTGATCGACTGGAGTGCAGTGTGTCATCACAAGCAAGGCATGTCGGTGGATTCCAAAAGGGTTGGAACCCCACACCTAGATCAATGTATCGGGGACTGTACAATGTATTTGAAGTTGCACATGGGACAATAGGGCTGCCAAATTCCAAAGATACTAGAACTTCATTGCTAAAAAATCATAATAAAAATCTGTAGAAATGATCGTCAACAACATACCTATAAGATAAAATACTGAATAATTAAGACTAAACTACACCTAAATATCCTATGATAGAAAACAAAATAATTCATACACAAAAGAATTGAATATGGCCACATGGGGCACTAGACAAAAGGCAGGCGCTGCATCAAATTTGGTTTAATGATTGATTATTGTATATAACATTATATATAGACATATAGAAAAATAATTTAAACAATTCATGCATAACTTTTCCAGCACGAAAACAACATATAAATTTTGAAACATTAATTTTATTATGATTAATCTTTATATATATGAAACTTCTGTACATAGTTGAAAAAAAGTGTCTAAGAACACTAATGTATCCTTCACTCAGTACAATGTGATGAGATGGGAAAAAGGCTTAATCATACAAAAGTATTATAAAGATTATTAATTAAATGAAAATGGTCACAAACCAAAAATCGATGGATTGAAAACTAGTAACATTAATGGATTCCTCAGAGATAACCTTGAGAATTGGATCAGTGTACTATGGTTTATCTACTGAAAATCTATATTATAAAACAGTAGCTACTAGGTTTAATATAAAGAAAACTGTGAGCCAAAAAAAATTGAACCGACAAATGTGGGTCCAAAAACAATGTCGGAACATGTTCCTAGAAATAAGAGACCATTTATATAACATAAAATAACAAAATGGAGAGAAATATCATTCATTAACATAGAAAAAACATGAGAAATGAAAATAAGAAGTAGAAGAATTGGCATAAAAAATGGGAAGATATGCTGAATTATTACAAATTATAGCTTTCCACACCTACAGTTTAACCAACACTAGTATACCAAATATGAAGTCCCCACCATATTAGTATGTTCATATATGATATCCACTATGAGAAATTGTACTTCTGAGAGTGAAATATTATACTTGTACCCCATAACACCGGACAAATAGAAAAATCATAAAAGAAAAAACCATGATCTGGAAATATTTTAATTGTAGCTACCAAAAATTGTGATATATCCAAACATTTAAAAAACATGGGAACATACTCTTAAATAATGTAACAATTTCTTGCAAAAATATCTCCTTTAAAATTCTGATCACTTATTTCCAGATATTCAATTTTTTCTTTCACCAGAGCCTGAACATTGTTTTCATTTATGAGAAGATAAACCAGTTCTATAGCATTTTCCAAATTAATGCACCAGAATCCTTAAACATGAATTAGATAAATCAAACATGTTTAGAATTGTATATCAAAAACAACTCTTTCTTGAATTTTAAGGAAATAATATCTAGATCCACTACATAAATGCATCATAAACACAGTGAATCAAATATAATAAATTTAAAATTGAAAAAAATTCAATAAAATGATTAAATAATTTCTAAATATGCAAAAAAAATTGAGGCAAAAACAATCCAAACATGAAAACAACAAAAAAATATACGATAATTAAAAGAGAAAAAATTCATGCAAGTAAAGTACACAACAAATGGTAGCATTATACATGCAGTATAAATAAAAAACAAAAAAAATAGACAGAGAATGCAAGAAATTGTATTCCAAAGAGTGATTTATATGCCTATAATGTATCTATTAATCATATATAGAATGTAATCAGACATTGAAGATAATAAGTTTTATCGAATATAAAACTCAAATTGATGACAGAATGCCTTTATACATTCCAAGATAATTTCCCTATTCCAATGCATTACTTGAAAATATACTATAATAGCTTTCATCAACATGTTTAATGAATCATATCTGATAGGAAACAATAAATGATCTATAACACCCCATAGCAGGAAACCAATAGAAATATAAATAAGAAAATTACAAAAAAGTGTCAATGGATAATGGAACAAGAAAATTTTCAAAAAGGAAAGCCTAACGATCTATTAAACAAAAAAACAAAACAAAAATTCATAGGTAAGAAAAGAATCATGATGGGTACCATTTTTAATCAAATTAGTGATGCTGGACACCTAAAGACTGAGGATTTCCTTCCATACTATACCAAATTACACAAAATTGTACATTGGGAAACCACTATTTAAAATTCATCCATGTGCCTTCCAACAATCACTAAATTTTTAAGGATCACTAAAACAAATGCAATTGTAGGAAGAGATAGCTTATTTTGGAAGAATCTACAAGAAACTATGGAAAATAGAATTGATCAAAGATAACATTTTTACCTTTAATAGATTATCCATACAACATGGATTTCAAAATTTTGAATTAAAAGAAAAACCTTGTTAGGATATCCTATATGTAATCATGATCAATATGGTTGAATAAAAAACATTAGTATGTCAATGCAGACAATTTGACAAGATGGTATTAAGAACTGCACTTCCCTGCTTTTTCTTTCTACAGGAGAAAAATAATTTTCCATGAGGTACAGGACCTTTGATGCCCAATACAGCATGCTGCAAATGAGAAATGGACAAATCTAAATTATAACTATATATGAAGAGGGTAAACTTTAACCTATTTTTATTCAATAATATTATCTGTATAATATCCGGTACAACATCACAATAACCAGTTAAAATTACAGGTGATTTTCATGACCAAGCATTATAGTAAACCCCAATGTGTGCATATATATCACTGAATACTTATTCTATATGTTTTTCCATGAAACATCCTAAAAAATTTCGAAAAAATTAATATTAATTAAATATTATATTCCAACCATTGAGGATTGTGATTAACTTAAACTTGGAAGTCTTCCAATGTGCAATCCTTTTTTTCATATTGTATTTTTGGACATTCAGGAAATATGGGTACCTCCTCTCTGTCAGTACCCAACCTGCACTTCTATCCAACATAAAATTCATACTTATATGAGTGCTAGAACTCCCCAACATCCATCAACCATGAAATATTAGTAGCTTCTCCATCATGAAAGTTAAATATAATCGGCAAGGAACATGTTATTTCATTAAAATACACAAATAATAGTGATATGACTTTATAAAATTTTCTTAACCATACTTGGTCCCATGATTTTTTCATGATCTTTTTACAAATATGTCTCTATGACACTAGTTCCACCGGAATGTTATTGTGATACTTGGAAAAATTTTCCATGAAACTTATACAATGGGTTTCATTTGAACCTACCATCTGATTTTACCGATTGTAATCCACCATTAGGTGTGTATGGTGATTCCAAACTTCATTTCATCCATGTATTCCCATGTTGCCTAGAAAAAGATCCCACTGAATAAGAAAAATATAAGGGAAATTAGAATTAAGTTATGGTACGACATGAAAAAAAAATAAAGTGATGTTATTTGAAATATATATTATCGAAAAACCATCTATAGGTTGATCAATAGACTATGATGGATCTGTGGGTTTTCTGAACCCAACAGCCTCTGCCATAAGTGCATATTCCAGTGCATGATCTAGGTGACCACATGTAATTCTGTGGAAGATAATGTTAAAGACTCATCAGATATTAGCTGCATTGTAGGAATTGGAGGTGATGTAGACTTGGACGAATATGGGTAGTAGTATGTGGGATACATCATCATATATGGATATGGTAAAGGTAAAAACATATGTGGAGGTGGTGTAGACATCATATAGGAAGAAGAGTAAACTTGAGATGATGGAGGAATTAGTGGGATCATCCCTGAAGGCAGAAAAGAAAGGCATGTGAATAATAGGGTAACTAGGATGATGACAGAGTCATGGATAAAAACATCTGCAAAGACTCAATAAGAGGATGGAAATGTGTGGCGGAAGGGGTGTCTGATGGTGGTTCAGTGTGGAAACGGGTATGATGGGCATTCTATCTAGGTCTAGGAGCATACCAACTCATACCCATGCTAACTGAATTATGATTCAAATCTAGTCGAACTGAGTGTCACTAAAAATATTTGATAATGAATATTAACATGAAATTATATGTAATGAAGAAGAAAAACAATAGAATTATAATACTCACTGATGGAAGCGAAGGCAACGCAGGCTCATGTCTATTGATTGGGATCAAATAGTCAATTCCTTCGACCTTCTATAGTATTTGGCATAATCTACATAAGAATGAAATGTAATGTTTTTTGGAAATAATTTTTAAAAATCATGCATACAACAAACATCTATCAGCAAATCATGAGAGGAACCAATTTGAGTTCTTTGATTTACTAATTGTACAAATGGTTATTAGGAAATGGCTAACAAAGTTTTTAAAATTACATTACCATGTTATACATTTTTTAAAAACAAGATTTAAACCAAGGGTTTTGTATTGAAAAAAATCTGGATTAATGAAACAACACACAAAAATACAAAAAACAATCTTATCAATCCAAACTAAAACATAATTAATGTTATTACAATAATAATTACCTGAAAAACCCATGTCAACGTAAACTGAATAAACCATGACCATATATGGTTTCTTCTATATATTACCGTCCACTACTTCAGGTTCAACATCAACTCTCACAATAGGACAATTTGATTCATCAAATGCAATATTTTGGCCAACACCAATGAGGACGTCAATGGTGGAAATTTCATCACTAGCATAATGAAAAATACACATCTTCAAATCCAAAATCATCTATAAATGTACCGTATCATCTCATTGAATCAAACCATTTACATTTCATTATAGTGATTCTACCTTGAGAGTAGTAATACATTGACAATATTTTATCAACAATTATATAATAATACACATCTTCATATTAAGGTTGACTATCTGATACACTAGCATAACAATCTGTTGCATTAGTTAACATAATTCCTTCATGTTGTGTTCTCATTTTCACTGCCCGATCCATTGTAAAAAAATTATACCTATTGATTATAATTGAATTTCATTCACAATACAAATAATTGGAACCAAATGCAAAATCTCACAATTCATATGAAACATAGTCTATAGGTTTACTCAACACCTGAAATATATATGGATAATACAATTAAATGGATATCTATTTTTGAAACTAATTAAATTAATGGTAATACCTTTGATTTCAAGCTAGTAGGAAACTCTTGGTTATGTAATGCCTTTTTCCTTCTCAAAGAAAAATATCGATGAACTCTACTTATAATTTCTTTGGGTTACATGAATAAAATGATAATAAAAGTTTAACTTATATTAGAAATTTCATAATATGAGTTAACAAAAAAAATATCCATATTACTTGAAGTAGTTATCAAATAAACCATAGTTAAACAAAACTGCGTGATGTGTCATCTCCTTCTCTTTAAGGCTCAATGTATCCAATGTATAAGACCTAAAAATTAATACTATTTGGGGAAGTGATAGAAATGAGGGCACAATTTACCCATACTTGTCATCTTCATATATCATTGGTTCGTTATGTCTTGTGGTGACAACAGCCCAATAAATTGAACAAAAATCCATACATTCTTGAGGTAGATAACCCCTCACAATCAAACCATTAGGATAATTCTTCTTTCAGACATATGATTTCACTGAGAACATATGTCAATCATTTGGATATATCCACCAAAAAGAAACCGGTCCCCCAATAAGTATTTCAGTTGGAAGATGAACCATTAATTTCAACATTCAAGGGAAAAATGTTGGAGGAAAAATATTTTCCATCTCATATAAAATTAACTGCGCATCCCACTACATTTTTATCAATAATGACTTGGATAACCTTTTAGAAAAAAGTTATCTAAAAATTGAACAAGAAAATCAATTTCACCCTTTGAATATTGGATAGAAAATGCTGAATTACTATTGGAATTCATTCATGAAGAAGGATGTGAGAATCATGAGTTTTCAGATATTTTAGATTTATATATCTTCTATTGACTCATTTAGATTTGTTGCTAGAATAGACATTAAGAACCATGATATTCTAAAATACTAACAGAAATTGATCTTTCACTAACAGTTTCATCATATTTGATGCACAAAAGACATTCCATTTGTTTTCACTGATACACACAGGATGCAATTCTAGTTGAATACCCCATTCCGACATGTCCCAACGAGATCGGAGATCTTCTTTAGTGTTCCCCTTGATATGCAAAAGCATTTTAAGAAACATTTCACTTATATTTTTCTTAATATGAATTACATCAAAACAACGACGTAAAATTTTTTTTGGACAATATAGAAATTCAAAAAAAAAATACTTCTCTTCTTCCAATTGAAGTGATTTTAGTGTCAACATTCTTCCTATTTATAGATTTCAAATGATTATTACCTAATGGAAAACTGAAATCTTTCAATTCATTTAGGAAATCAGTTCCTAATATATGTTGATGTTGTTTTTCAGTATCAACAGTATTATCAAACCTCTGATGATTCATCCTATATTGATGATACATTGGAAAGAATCATCGATTCCCCATGAACCTGAATCTATGAAGATATTTAACCCTTATGTTCATGTATTCTTCATACAAATAGGACATGATTGTTTTCTCTTCGTGCTCCACCCAAACCCCATTGCATAAGCATGGAAATCATTCATGGTTCCTATAATGGCAACATGCATATGAAATGTATTCATTAAAGAAACATCGAATGTTTACACACCCAAATACCAAAGATCATTTAACACTATTATTAATGGCTTCAAGAAGATATCTATATCATTACCGAGATCATATGGTGAAGATATTAGTATACTCATGAAAGAAAAAGTTTTTTCATACATATTCACATAGGAAGATTATAAGAATTAATTAAAACTGGCCGCGTGCTGGGAAAAGTAAGCATATAACCAAATAAATTAAAACCATCATAGGATAGACTCAACATAATATTACACACCTCAACTAAAAAATTAGGATGATGTGAATCAAATGTCCCCCATTCTAATCAATCTGTGGGATCAACAAACTCTTTGTTAACTTTAATTCTCTCAGCATCATGCCATCACATATTGGATGAGATTTCTGTTGAAAGGAATATATTTTGATGTCTGGGAATCAATGGAAAGTGCCACATGACTTTCATGCCACATGAGATTTTGTTCCATATACATTTTTCTTTCATTGAGATTTACCACATTCTTAACAGTCATTACAGTCATCTGTTTCCATCCCAAATAAACTGCAATATTTCGCACACGCATGGACTTTATTAGTATCACATCCAAGATTATTAATTAAAATCCATTCCATGTAATGAATTGAGTTAATATATACATCATCAGGAATAAATTCGTTAAAAATGTAAGAATACAATCAATATAGGTATTATAAATACCATACATGGTTTTCCCATTATATAACATCATTTAAAATTCCAACATTGTCATTTTAATGCATTCCTGATATACTGGAGTTCTGGAATCATCCTATAATTTTTTCACTCTCTCATCATCATATTTAGTATTTTCATTATGTGTATTGGTATCATAGTATTCATGAAATAGAATACTATCTCTCTCGGGATGATGGAAAATTGTAAACCGATCAGATATCAGATTCGCCATGCCACTTCTTTCATTTTGTCCATGACTAGTAGAACATTGACTCGTCTCTCCATGGTGATACCAAAAAGAATAGTTTCTTGGAAATAAAAATTTTGTAATATAGTAGCTAACTTTTATGCATCTTAATATTGGAATTCGAACACATTTATAGCATGGACAATATATACATCCTCCATCTGAAGCATTGTAAAATAAAAAATCTAAAAAATTCTCAAAATTATTTTGAAACACGATTGAAATCCTATTGGTATGATAAATATAGTTTCTATTAATTTCATAATAAGAAAAAATGTTATCCTCTAATAAATAATGTAAACCATCATTAAAAAAGGGACATATACAATAGAAAATAAAACTATTAGAATATAATAACATAATAGTTAATTCACATTTGTATTACAAGTGCCTTTATTTTTATATCAAATTTCATCCATTTTAGTATTAGAGATAAAATTCTAAACACTATCATATAAGCGGATGATCAACAAGGAAAACCATAATGTGACAATAAATGTTTCAATTCTATTCTAGAGTGGTATGTGTCATTATAGTTGAACTAAGGGAGAGATAAAAATGTTTTTCCTCCCTTAGGTGTAACACAAAAAACCAACATTTGACATTAAAACACACCCATAAACATGGGTTATTTCCTTTAAAAATAAATGGAGAGATAAAAATATTCACCCATTAGAAAAAAAATATTTTGAAAGATACCTATATTCATTTAATTTAATATTTTCCATGGAAAAATTTGTAATTCAAAGTGGGAAAAGAAATTTAATGAAAACCCCATCATCTCTATAAATGAAAATAATATAGATAATTTAAATAAAACAATAATGGGTAAAAATATTGGTACGAATATTATAGAATATGAATTTAGTAAAACTAAATCACTTCATGAATTTTTGTAACAAAATTATTACCCAGAAACAACTACTATATAAAAAGTGGAACAAGTCACATGAAGACTCTTAAAAAGGAAAGGTTATTTTAGTAAAATAAATTAATTTAAAATAAATTTAAATATAAAATACACATTAATATATTAATATAAAAAACTAAATTCTATACAAATTGTGATTAGGGTTCTCAAAAGATATAAAAATGAAGGAAATTTAAGTGAAATGGTTAGGGGAATCTCTCATGGGATTTAGCTAATGTCTTATGTTACAAATTTCATTGATTACAATTTTGTATTCTTATGGAATACCATCATTGAATTTTAATTGATGAGTTACATGCATTAGACTTGATCCATTTGGTTAGAATACCTTCATCTTAAGCTATGGGTAATAATACTACAGTACTTATAAATTTCATGTATGGTCCCTTGAGTATAGACTGGAAGAACAGACTAGGAAGGATGAAAAGGGTCACCCATTTTTATAATCTTTATTGGGGGAGAATTCAATATTAATCCATCTGGGTTCACATAGATTATTATTCCATGGGTTTCCTTGGTTTTTTACATTGTTACCATTTACAATTTGACATGTACCATGACTATAGACTCTCTAGTGATGAAAAATACAGATACAAAAAGATTTTGTGTTTCATTGTAGAGATAAATCATCAATATTATTTTTATTACACTTTAACTTAAATTATAAATTTTTCAAATGTTTAGATGATATTTAATAATTGATTATTAAATAACATCGCGATGAAAAAACAATTGAATTTAATTTTAGGGACCCCATCTCTTGAGTCTTATCGAGTTATAATAAAACCCTACACAATCTAAAATGGATGTTGGGAACCTGAGTCATTATCAATATTATATTGTATATTTATATTTGGGAAAGAACATGATGTTTTTGATTGCATGTTTTTTTATACTAAGCATGGGTGTTGGATCTAGGTAGAAACTTAGGACCAATTTTCATATTTTTCTAGTTTTATCTTCTAATAATATGGTTATATTACGACTAAAAGAATGTATTTCCTAAATTTAATTTTTTTATTTCATTGGTTATTATGATTATTATTAAAAATTTAATTGTGTCATTAAATGGATTATTTACATACGGTTATATTAGTATGTTTATTTATTCAATCTTTAATCGAATATGCTGGTATAGTCTCCCACTATACTACTTGACACCCTTACTATTTGTTAGAACCCTCCATCATATGGGGTGACATTCCTAGGGTATTATATATACCAATGGTGCAAGCAAAAATTGGTGGAATGACCTTGTAAAATGTTATTAGAGGTTTTTTAGTCTTACTATTTTGGAAAGGTACAAAATTGAATAAGAATGTGTCAAGACATGGCATGGAGATTTTCCCAAGGACTAGCCAAACCATGTATGAGTTAAGTTCATGTTGTCTTGGAATAAATGTTTATTTATAATATTAAATTATATAATTGATCTAATTTAATTGAAATTTCATTTTTCTAATCCCTTATTGTTGAATTTTTGGGTTAATATAAAATTTTAATGTGAAAGGAATATTATTGTTAATTATATATATATATATATATTTATATATATTGGTGACATGGTGGGTTGTATATTTGGACCCTATGTATGGGTGTTTGGGGATATTGAGAGTGCCATAGTAATGTAGTTTCCCTATGATGAGGAGGCTTTGAAACTGTAGTGAATTTTTATACAAGTCATAGTGTGAGTGAGCTTGTTTGGATATGTGTAGTGATTACTTGTGAAACTGTTGGTTTATGATTGACTTAGGAGTGGGTAGGTCAAAAATAATTTCAATGTGTGGGTGAAACAAAAAATATGTATTTGGAATGTTAAATGCCATGTAACCTTGATGTTGTGATTAGTGAAACCCATAATTAGGACCAGTGTTGAGAATAATGTGTGGAGTTGGTGTGAGATATTGGTTACCTTATTTATCATGAATCTATATTTGGAAATTAGTGTACTCTGACCTTTGAGGGTAACCCATCATTCTGGTTGGAAAATTTATTGGAACATTTCGGTGTGTGAGACATATGTAAAAACGCCGGTTTATGATATCAAATCACACAAATTTTACAATGTATTTCTGATAGGTGTGTTAGGTGACTTCTGTTCTATGAGTTAAGTAATTATGTTCTAGTTATTTCATCATTATAAATTTTTTCAGGAAGATAAGTCTCATTCTAATTCCTAGCCTAGGTGACATTGGTACATGCAAGGTAGAAAAATTGTATTCATAGTTGATATAATGTCCGGTTCTCATGGGTAATAACACTCTTGGAGGATTTTGGAATTTTCCATATAGATATACCGTGTGATCTTGACATTAACACACTATGTGAGTTTGTTTTTCGATAGAGTTTGCAGTTTTCAATGGAAAACTGATTATGTGCATGTCCATATAAACTCAGGATATGATTTTAAAATAGTGGTGAGACTATGATTGAACTGTAGTTGAATTATCAAATCATGATATAATTACAAGTTATCATTTATATGGACTTACATGGTGAGATTCCTATGGTTTCAAGAAATAGTAAGGGTTCTCTATGCTATGTGAGATTGGAATATAGAATAGGAATGTATAGTTTCTCAGATGTGTGGGGATAGTATAGATTAAATGTGGGTCATTGGATCTTGGATATATTCTTTATTATATGTTTGCGCAAGAGCCTATTAACATAAAGTTTTGATGAAATCATGGAGTCACCCATGTGTGAAGATAAAATATATTGTTTCAAATGTAGTGTAGTATTACACTACCTCATAAAAACATGAACATTGAGCTGGATTGATCTTCAATCGACCTGAAAGTTAAATATTTAAAGGGTTTATTGGTGTTGTGTAAGGTATATACCCAAATATATCTCTTTATTGTGTAATATATCCTATATAGTGAAAAGAAAAGAATCTCAAGGGAATTTTAGTGATAAATTAAGGGGTAAAAGTCAATAAAATATCTATATGAATTATGATTTCTATATTGGGGGATTGTGTTGTTCCTAGACAATGTTGTCACAATTCATGAAGAATTGAATTTCTCAGCAAAGAAGATGGCCTCGATGGTGGAGATCATCAGGCATCGACACTAGCACTGGAAAAAATATGTGAAAGAGATGGTGGAATTTTATATGTATTTCACTGGAGTTTCTTGATTCCTGGAGAATAAACTGTAACTCCCCAATAAAAGGCTATACTTTATTATAGATCAGTCTCATGAGTGATCAGGTGTAGTTGATAATTAAAGATTATATAGTTAAATGTAAATATGGAAATTAATATGGTTGACATTATTTGAGAGGCAATTTACTCCAAGAATGGAAGGACACCAAGATAGAGAATATTTCTACCAATGTGAAATAAAAATTTGTCTCTTAATTACCTGTATTCAACGATAGGGGCTCAAGCAGAAATGAAATCCCTGAAAACTTTTACTTACACTACTATGAATAATCAGATTCAATGAAATAACTTGTGGATCATAAAATATGGATAACATATTGGAGACTTTAGGGAATATTTGTGTGGGAAAGGAATATTATAAATGAATTCAACAACATGATCCTAAATTAGTAGTGTTTTTTATTCTATCCATATAACGAAATTCAGTGGTATAAAACATTGTAAATGAATAAGGATATTGAAATAAAAATGTGAGGAATTAGTATTAAACTTTTACATTAATTCATATTTATTAAATAAAAAATACTAATGATAAATTTTGTAGTCTAATGGTTGAGGTTTTTAACATCATCCAAAATTAGTAGTGTTTTTTGTTTTATCCATAAAAAAATGCAGTTGTGTGAAACATAGGAAAAGAAAAATTATGTTGCATTAAAAATGAGTGGACATATAATATACCTATAATATGAATTCTAGTTAATTAAAAAACAATTCAAAAAGTGGAATTGTGTAGTCAAATTGCTGAGGCTATTGATATAAGAATCAATGATTAGTTTAAAAATAAAAAAAAGGAGAAGAAATTCCACACCTAGATGTAATGAATCTGCCATGAAGTTTTTAGAGGAGAGGGAGCCAAGAGGGGGGAGAGGGTACTTTTCCATAGCTGGAGGTAGGGAGGTTGAAGTAGAGACATTGAGGCAGAGGTTATGGTTGCTAGATCAAGTTCGGGAGCAGAGGCGGAGTGAAAAGGCGAAGGCGGGGGAGGGGAGGAGATGGTCGGGAAGCTATGGTCGGATGGCTGGGAGGCAGAGGTCGGCGAGGGGAGGAGATGGCGAGGAGTTAGAGGTCGGGGATGAGAGGGTTCAAGAGGGGGAGCATGATGAAAGGGTGAATGGGAGGAGTGTGATGGAAAATTGAAGTATGATATTCCCTATGGAAGAGTGATATTGGGGATTAAATACCCATGGTTTTAACAAAACCATGATTATAGATAATAAAAAAACACATATCCCCCTGGTTTTTTTAAATAATTGGTATTGTTGTGTGGGGAAAGATCCTCTTTATAGTATTGGATTACTGTGACGCATCAGGTATCGGGTTGGGAGGAGTTCTTATGCAGGTGGAAGGAGTCGTTCTGTCTGGGTCACGGCATTTGAGGCCACATGAGAAGAATTAACTAACACACGATCTTGAGTTGGCTATAGTTGTGCGTTATTTTCACTCTCAGAGACATTATAATTTGTGAGAACATTTTGTGGTATACACTGACCACAAATGCCTGAATTATATCATTACATGGTGAGATATGAATTAGAGAGAGCGAAGGTGGGTTTAGAATCTTAAGACATTTGACTTTGAGCTTTCCTACACACTTGGGAAAGGAAATGTAGTGGCTGGAGCGTTGAGTATTATGACTCTAATACAGGTTGTTCAGGAGGCCATCGTTGAGTGGTAGTTACGGATATGTTCTCTATGATATATTTGGTGAGTCACAACAGACAAGGAAATACCATTCTTTCATCAATAGTTGTAACATCAACTCTATTGACATGAGTCCAAATGAGGGAACTATAAGATTTTGAAGGCCTTGTATAGAGGGAGAGTGTGTCTGGTGAGTTCCCTACACATATATTTACCATAAACAAGGATGATTTTTTACTTTTTCATGGGTGTGAATGGGTTCCAATAGACATATGCAAGGAGCTATTGTGATATTTTCATTCCTTAGTATGGGCAGACAATCCTGGTGTCACCAAGATGTATCAATATTTACATTATCGGTATTTGTGGACAGGTATAGAGATGGTTGTATCCAATTTTGTTACGAGATGTTCCACTTGTCAGTAGGTGATGGAGGAGAATCAGTCACCTACATGGATTTTATAGCAGTTACCCATTCCCGAGTGGAAGTGGAATGATGTTGTGATGGATTATGTGAGATGTTTATTGTGGTTTCCTAGAGATAATGATGAGGTTTTGGTAGTTGTTGAAAGAATCATGAAGGTTTCAGATTTCATTATGTTCAAGGAAACCTTCAGTGTTGATGAGCTTGAATATTATTACATCCAATAGGTTGTACGTTTCATGGGGTTACACACTTTATCATTTCAGAGTTTGATGCATGATTTACTTCATGTGTCTAGAAGGGACAATTGAGGGATTATGGAACATAAGAATATCTAAGTACAACTTAACATCCCCATACAGAGTGCCAGTATAAGCGCATAATTCTGGTTTTGGTGGACATGCTTCGATCATGCGTCTTGGAAATTGGGGGCTCTTCAGAGAGACACGAACCCCTTGTGGAGTTTCCCTATAGTAACAGTTTTTAATAAATGATGCAGATGGAACCTTATGAGGTGTTGTATGATAGGCCATTCCAATCATCATAATTTTATCTGGAGGCAAGAGATGCAGCAAGGTAGGGACCTTGTCTTGTCCAAAAGACTAAGGAGCATGTGTAGTTGATTTTGAAGGGGATGGATTTTACGAAGTCCTGGAAGAAATCTTATGATGGTCGACAGAGATGACCTCTGGAGTTTTAGTTCAGAGATCAGGTTTTCTTACATGTCACACCAAGGTTGGGACCCAAGACGATTAGGTGGCAGTGGAAGATTTCACCGACATACGTTGGGCCGTTTGAGGTTTTTTAGAGAGTCGGTCCAGTTTCCTATCAGTTGTAGTTACCTCATAGGTACCATGCTATGCACAATTTCATTAATGTTTCTCAGCTATTTCATTACTTTCCAGACCTGTCCTGCATTTTTTAACATGAGTAGGTTGAGGTGGAGGTGGATTCATCTTTCAAGGAGAATCATATTCTGATTTTTGATCATAGCACGAAGGTTCTCCATGGTTGGTCTATTGCTCATGTACCAGTATTGTGGCAGCACAAGCGATTACGATATGAGACATGGAATAGGGAGGCTAGCGTATGATCACAGTGGCTATATTTGTTTGAATAATCTTCTTTACCAACCATGGAAGGGAAATTTGGGGATTAATTTCATTAAGGGGGATGTTTTTAAGAACCTGAATCTTCATTTCAGGTATGGATATTATTTTTAGGTGGTTTTGAGAAGAAAAAAAGAAATAGGGGTTTTTTATGTACATTCCATGTACTCCTAAGTACACAATGTGTACCTGGTTGTCTCATAGAACAATCTACTGGTCATGTAACGGTCGAGTACATGGTCGGGTGGTGACTTGAAAGGCAGCTAAAGGAGAGGTCCGATTAAGGTCACTATATGGTGTGTGCATTTAATGAACACAACATGTAGTTTTCATTCTAATTGATATATTAGAGTGGGGTCACATCTCATGTTCTAAACTATCTTATTCTCCATGGGATTGGTAGATGAAAGAGATGGAAAGGCCGATCACTTCAAACCCCTCCTGATTCTCGGTCCGACCTCAGATTGATACGCATTCATGTGAGTTGGAATCCCACCGATGAGTCCTCAATTCCCCTAGATCCCTTAATCATAATTATTCCTCTCCCGTGAGTTATTCAAGGTTATAAATTTCACCTTTTAGTATATCTATGTCAATATTGGCTGATTCAAGGGTCTGCGTACAAGAGTATTGATCGTACGTCCTCAAGGTAGGTGGTTTGTGAATTTATTTTTTCATACTTGGATTATATATGCTAAAAGGGACACATGATCACATTTGAAGTATTGCTTGAATTGGAATTTATCCCTTTTTACCACCTGTTGTGGTTTATTTAATTGATAAAGCATATGTTTTTGTGTGTGAGTTCATATATCAAGTTTATGGGACACCCCAAGGGTGTGTTTTCCATTGATTGACTATTATGGCCATTTGGTCTAGAATGACTGTATTGAATACCTTGGTATTCAATCCATGGATGATTAGTATGGAGTTAATTGAGTATATGAGATGCATGTGGTATGCTCTTTGAATTTTTTTCCATGAAGTAGTTATAGATTACAAGTGCTTGTTTGATATGATATGCATGGTTTTTTTCTAGTGGACCATGAAAACCTTGCACCAGGAAAACTGTGTGGGTTCCACATTTATTTACACAGGACCGTGAGAGCCTTGGTGTTGATATGAACTAGGGGTAGTGACCGTGACATTAACCCAGGTGGTCGTTTATGATTTCTTTATGCTATGTTGACCCAGGTGTATTGACCATGAGAGCTACCCGGGTGGTTGTTTATATGTTCTTGGTTCCATCTTAACCTAGGGGTGTGGACAATGAGAGCGACCTAGGTGGTCTTATGTAAATAAATAGTGTTGTGTTAGACCAAAGGGATTAGATTGTGAAAGCTTCCTAGATGGTTGTTATTTAATGAATTGGTGTTATGATAAACTATGTGGTTAGACCATGAGAGTCTTAGTAGAGTGTTTTTTATGAATGATTCAATGATTGTGATGATTCTACCAAGACAAATCACAAGCTTGGACTAAGTCTTAATTGAATGTTAGATGGTCTCCTGAGACATTGGTTTGTTACTTTTATGTAGGGGATAAATTTCTTAGGCAAGATCCCAAGGTTCACATGATTTAATAGATTGAATAATAAATGTAAATGAATGGAAATGAAAACTACAGGATGGTTTACATTTGAGTACTTCTTAGTTTATTTATTTATTTTTGTATATTACCTACTATATAAATTCACAAATAGTTAGGAATAGATCTTTAAGTGGTTTCCTAATAGGATTCATCTCACACCCTTTTTGGGTTATGTTTTGGACCCAAACCGATTGTATGGTTGCTGGTATAGATAAGGGAAAGAGCCCTTCTTGATCAGGTACATCATTTTGGTTGGTGCTTGAGAGCACGAGACCAAGTTGAGGCTTGGGATGCTGTTGGAGTTTAATTGTTTTTTGTACATTGGTTTCTGTATTGTATTTCAAGAACTGTGACTTGTTTGGGAGATTTCCTAGAAACATGGGACATGAATCAGCTATATATATGCTCCAGATGTTTTATTACTATCAATCATCTATTGTTTACTTCAACTATATGGTATCACAGCTTTTGTTATTGTTTACTATTTGGTTACCTTTGTGTATACTCTACCAATGAGGTAATAGTTTCCCCATTATTACACCATGTCCCTTTCAACTAGTTGGCAGCCTCTAGTGTTTGGTGAAGGGTTTCAGGTGACGTGACCAATCAGGTTTGGGGCACCATTGAGCGGCACCAGGATATGGGTTGCTACACTTATAATCCTTTTTTAGTATGTGAAATGTTTTTTTCACAAAAATACGAATTTTAAACTAAAAACATACACTTTGAGACCTATTAATCACCTCATATATCTGATTGAAGTGTAACCAGTTCCTAAAAGTTAAAAATGAATTAAGGACCATTTTACTAAATTAGAATGATAATTCAAACATGTTTTCATTTTTTTCATTGAGTGACACATGTTTTTACAAAAAAATTATTTTAAAATGAAAACACACACATTGACTACATTATCCTTCATAAAGGATTTATTAAGAATAATTTTTTCTTTGATAATTCTATGCTTTTAAAAGAGGAAAAAATGTTCAGAAAATTAACAATTATTGTTGAAGTTATTTCTTCATTATCTATATAAAATTTAACTAAATAAGTATAAAATGGAAAATATTTAGGAATTTAACTTAAAAATTATTGATAATTAATGTGATAATTAACAAAATAAATAGTTGTATGTTGAATTTTCATGATTAATTCTCACACTAATTGTTCTTTCCATTACTTACAAAAAATATATATTCCCTCTTTTGAATATGACGAATGTTGACAGTCCTGTTAGTTCACGTAAAATATAATATAAAAAATATTCATAAATATTTTAAATGAAATTTTAATTATCACCTAAAAAAGATTTTTTTGGGTATGTTGGTTTTTTGATGCAATATAATACCTTTAAATATTATCAATTGTGATAACAGTAATATTTTTCATTAGTTTTTTTTCAACACTGTTAGAAAAATTGATAAATTATATATATATATATGTTTCGGTAAAGAAATATTATTATATATAAACTAATACATATCCACTTGATAAAATTAATAGGATTCTTGTTCTCGTGGAGTATCAGAATCCCATTATTTTCCCGATATTTAAACACCTCCCTATCATAAAAAATGATTTTAAAAAATATAAGTTTATTTTCTTTTGTAGAAGTTATCTTGTAGTGTATTAAAAATTAGTAAACATCATAATGTGGGGTCGATTTATTAGATATACATGCATTGAATCTCCTAAATAAATATTCTTAGTAACCAAATTTATTTCATTGAGTAATCAATTTTACCTGCAAATAAAAAAGAATATATAGTGAAATGAATGAAAATATTATTGTATGACTAAACTATATAGTTTTACCCCAACATCAAGGGTATTAAAAAGAGTGAATAGTCTATAAATAATTTCAAATATTGGGGATAGTTATCAAAATATTTCTAAATATTCATTTTCTTGCAATTATATTTTTCATTTAGAAGTGATATGAGGACTAATTACTCAATGTTTTTTTTCATAAGTTTTTCCCTTAAAATGTTATAGGTATATAGGCCTACAAAAAATATGAATAATATTTAGTCGTAATTAAATTCAAGATAAACTATTGGAAAAACATGAAACATACCTCATGTATAAATTTAATCCTAAGACCCTATCGACATTCATACTTGATGATTTAATCTAAATTATGAAGACCAATGTTTTATGTAATGGGCTCTCCGTACATTTTTTCATCAAAATAATAATGGTTTTATCACTATTTTTGAACATTTTATATACATGAACTTGTATCCTTAGTAAATGAATAATTTTAATAGTTAGGGTAAAGGTACTTTTTGAATTTATTTTACACTGATTAGTTGATCCATTAGATTGTTTTTATTAGACCATCTATTTCACCTCTCTCTTTCTCTGATTTTAAAAACATTTACCAATTCATTCCCTTTTCATTAATTATTATTGTTTTTTCATAAAAAATATATTTGAAAGTAATACCTCCTTGTTGAAATTTATTTTTACATGATCAAATTACCTTCCAATGAATGTTTCAATTGTAATATCAACCCTAGGAATATCCAAACAATCAAAAAAGTAAGTAGGTTGGTGAGAATCTTATGAGCTACGTGAATCACCACTCTTTGATAACTTTTTAGAAATTATTCTTTTTAGAATACCTATTTGGATATTGTACATTTTCCCATTTCAATGACAATATTATTGGCTGCTGAAAGATATCAATCAAAATAATTTAAACCCAATATAATATTAGTACATGAAAGGTATTATTTTCTTCCAAATTAAATTTTTGTAAAAATTTTATTAAAAATATGATTACTATTGGAACAAAGGAGAATCGAGGGGAATGGATCACCTCAAGGATTGTGGTGATGGGGACTTCATGTAGTGGTTGTATTTGTATTATTTCTTCTCTACGATTTCTTACCGTAACATTCTATGACAACCCAGACAGATAAGTATGTTTTTCTTCTAGGAAAACTATTCATTTATGCATATTATCCATTTTATTATCATTGCCACTATATTAATTTCTTTTTAAAAAATATATTTTGGGTAAAATATAGAAACATACACCTCTCACGTGGCTATATTGTTCATGTTGCTTCAATGCCATTGATAATAGTAATTCATCATGTAATACTAATGATTATTCCTATGTCTATACTGAATTAATACTAAATTAAAATAGTTAATCATTATTAGTTAATTTCAATTTAAATTAGAAAAACAATTATTATGTCATACATATGAATGGTTCCATACTTTTTGTGTTTTATCATTTATTAGTATTTCATCATTATTTATACAATAATTCAAACATAACACATAACATGGGGTGGAAGTTTCTTTATATTTTTATTCATAAAACTAAATTAAAATAAAATAACATAATTATATTATTTTGTCATTCAACATAGAAGTATTAATATAGTATTAAAAAAATACAATTTAATTTATGTAAAGCATACACCCCCATCCTTGATTCACGATAGGGTTGTGTTTGTTTTGTTTTACGCTACTACTTTTCATCACATGGTTATTATTTCATAAATTAAAAAATAAAATATAAGTGATTAATACATGTATTCTCAAGTAATATATTAAAAATTAAATTATAACTGAAATATATCTCGTCAGAATTACTAACAAATGAATTCCATGGTTATTGTTTTACAATGTGTACTTGCTTCTGTGGTTAGTCTGGGAATTATTTTCCTTCAGAATTAGTGAGACAATACATCATAAAAATTTTATTAAAGCCTATTAAGCCCTTCAAGTGAGAATTAATAAAAAATTCATTTGTCAATCATCTAGTATAAATGCACTCAATTAGGTATAATGAAGAGTAATTCAGTATTTCAATATTATTTTAGTAAAATAAAGAAACTATATCATAATGTTACCCTTATCTCATCCAAAATTAGTTCTATAGGAATTGGTACAACATTGTGTAACATATATACATTAAATGGAATAAGAATTTGAGTGGTGATCCAAATATAAAAAATTATAATGGATTTATTGATGTTAATAGGATGGCCATGTTCACTCCATAAAACCAAGAATGTGATGACTTAGTTTTTTTCTTTAATAATTTTTGTTAAAACTATCATGCTATGGTGCCCTAGTTTTTTCTATGATATTTTTTTCACCTTTTACCATCTCCTCAGATTCAACATCATTAATATATTTTTCCTCAAGATTAATAGCATCAAAATTTGTAGAAACTTTTTTTCCTCTACATTGGGAGCATCAACATGTTGACAAACTAGTTATCCATCTGATTTGGAGTATCTACATGTATATAATCCATTATCAATAGAAAATTTTGAACATTTTATATATATTTCATAAATTTAGTAGAAAATAGATAATAATATGAGGAAACAAAATGCATATAAAAAAATATTACCTAATTATTGTGCTCTATTTTTTTATTTAAATATTGAAAAGATTTGACGCCTCTGTCAAGTATCCAAATCCCATCATTGTGGTATCTTATAAAATGTAATACCATTAATACATTTGGACCACTGTGAAGTGATTGTGATCTTCCGATTATATGGTCACCCTCAATTGAGTTGACATATGATCCTTAAATGGTTTTTCATGACAACATACCAATGGAAAACATTATTTTTTATAGGATATAGAAAATAAAATATCTACACTTCCTATGAATACAATATAAATAGTTATTACAAGTACCCTCACTTACATAAATCCACTTTAATGAATCTAAGTTCATTGATTTTAATCATACTATTTTTATCAACCCAATTGCAATGAAAAATAATCATTTGGAATTTTTTATAATCCAACTATGATATGCTGGTATCAGGGTGCCCAGTGAATGCTAGTAGGATGAGGATTTTGAAAAATTTATCACCGAAGTGATGGAACTACATTATCTCTAGTGATATAATCCCTAATAAGGTATGTGGATATCAGGTAAAATATCAAAGAACAAAAATATAAATCGAATGACTACCTCATTCAAATCATTTTATACATGATAAAGACTCATCTCTCTCAACCTTTCTTGAAGGATACATGGAAAAACCCCTATAATTCATCCCCAGATGCTTCAATAATAAATGTGTACATAATTAATTGAATTATAGGTGCTAGCATGGAACTCTTATGATTCCTTCAGCATCATAGTGATCACTTCAGTCTTATCCATTTGATCAATGAAGGTGTTCTTGGATCGATCATTAAAACATTTACTTTATCTCCCTATGATGTGGTTTGATAAAGAATCTCTCAATTTTGAATGATGAATAGTCTTAGGAATAGAATATCTCTCTTTCAATATATTAGGAGTCTCAAATACTGAAAAAGGGCTCCCCAACCCTTGGTAATTTAATGCCTATTAAATAAGAAACAAATGAGTAGTTATAATTAACTAATCACATCATTATCATTATTTATATTTTATAAACTACTTCTAATATATAACAAAAACATTATGTGAAAACCCCAATTCATTAACTTTAATTTTAATTCCCACTAATATTAAAAAACCCATGAATATTAAAATAATATTCATTCATATGTTACTTGTTCACATATTTACATAATACTTTGTTAAAAATTTTAATAAATAAATTTGACTTAAATATTATATAATTGAATAAAATGGAATATATTTATTCGACAATATCAATAACGCATCGAAAACTCTAAGACACCGTGTCTTATAAACCTATTCATCATAATAGGGTAGACTCTTGAATAAAAAATTATGTACGAAACTATAGGACCTTATCTGAATAGTAGTAAATATTATTCACATATTGAGATTGGAGTATATAAACCCTTCAAGTCCCATACTGAGACGAAAAGGTCATATCAACAATAAAATTTTGTACGAACATGAACTGTGTAAAACAATCTATTTATCTTGCAATATTATTGGTATTGAGAAGTATTATAAAGCTGGATGCACAACTTCTATCATCATCAATTAATGAATTATTATTCTGTTGAACTAATTTGAAATATATACTATTCATGACCTTAGACCAAGATTTATGAAGTCTCTACCATCGTAATCAATTAGGACAAAGATATCACTTCTTCAACTTTGAAGTGAATAATTCTATCTTGATCATTCAAACAATGTCCATGATTTCCCTAAAAAATGATACATTTCCATTACATCAATGTCAATTTTTTTTATTACATCTAAGTATGATGTCAAATTGTGTACATCGAAAATGAACTCTTTTCTAGAGACTAATACACTTGTTCCTTGATAGAAACAACCAATGACACTTGAAACATATAGTGTTCCTATTGTATGATATATCATCACGATCTCACCTACTAGATATCACCAAATGTTAACTATATGGTAAAAATTATTAATTATTATAAACACATAAAACCTAATAGTTAGACATAAATTATGTTCGATCAATATGATGTATCTATACTATATGAAATATGTTTATGAATAATTTCATAGTATCTAAAGGTTATCATTATATAATTAGAAATTCTATAAGCTTTTTATATAATTAATAATCTATTGATAATGTCATTTAAATTGTGGGAATAAAAATATAGACACTTTAATGGTAAGTGTCCTTTATGTATAACTCACTGTATATAGGGTATCATAATAAAACATTATTTTTCATGTTTGGTGAGGGAAACTCAGAATTAAAACACTCCTACATGTACTATATCCAACATTATAACTATCCTTCTTATCACATAAATGATGAGATCATGCTTCTATTGTGTTTAATGATTTTTTCAGGGGCCTGTTGAATCACTATTCTCGTTCTATATCCTCTTTTTCTTGTGTAAGAGTACACAATATATGTTGACCAAAGTATATATCCATTTATCACTTTAAAAACATGAAATATTGTCTATTACCAGTAAACTAATTCTCATAATATGATAAAACATTATATATTAAGTTTGATTGGAATAATAGGAATAACTCATTGTGTATTATAAACATCTTCCTTAGCTTCCATAGAATCCATAAAAACACAATATTTTTAGATATGGATACCACTACTTGAATGAGATTTTATGGCGCATTATCTTATTAAAATTGTTATACTATATCATATTCACCTAATGTTATACTGTTTTATGTTCACTTATAAGTAGTTCATCTTCCCCTTCAAATGCCATGTACACATCTCTTGTACATTCTCACATACAATACGATCATTTTGACTGCTTATTGTGTAGTTCTCCAAGATATTACTGATATTTGTCAACCATAAGGTTTTTTGTAATAATAGTTTCTTTTACATATCATCACATATGTTATTGATCATTCGTATAGGTTTTTATAATTCTAATAAACATATTAATATTTTATTATGACTACACATATATTTTTGGAGATATTAATTCCATGTAACCTTGGTAATTATTCTCTGTTGAAATTTTTTGAATATTATTTTTCAATACGTTTTTTATATACATAATATTTACTTGTTCTGAGCAACCTTTAGATCTAACTCAGTAGATATTGTTCACTAAAACAAAAGATACTATTTTAAGTCGATCCCACAAGAGTTTCTTTTATTGCAGTCTTAACTATATTTAATTCTAATAGTTGTTTCACACTGTCATAAAACATATTTTACTTGAAAATAGTATCACTCTCATAAAACATTTGTAGAAATATGGAAAAGATTCATTCTAAATGAATATTATGTGATCTAGATTCTTAAAATAACCATAATCTAGATTTTAGTAGCTTACACACCTTATATAAATTCTATGGTTTCACCAACCCTTTTTGGTTAGGTTATATAGACACCTTCCCTGATTATGGGTCATGACATCCAATTATTAATAAAACAATCCAAAAAAGTATCCATCAAAAGTAAAATGTTAGTGTATTTTAGCATAAAAACATAGTTTTACCAAATCGAGCTTTTAGTATCACGATTGTACTATCCATGTATAGTTTCACTTGAAAAACCACTGAGGTATTCAAAATTATAATCCCCTTGTACTTTGATACATGTAATCCATTATATAATTTTAATTGACATTTTCAATTTTAGATTATTTTTAATTTATTTTAGGACTCATTATTCTCAATAAATAATGCCTCACTGGCCATACTGAATAAAAAGCATTATAATTATTTTTTAATTTTTACATTGTATGTGTATATGGAACAATATGTTTCCACTAGATATTGTGGAACTTGTTCTATGTCAACAATTTTTAAATCAATGGAACTTACTAAACCGAATTCAAATTTTCTTCAACTATCTCAACTAGAGATGTGCACAATATTATAAGAATATAGACTATAAATTTTAAATATATTTTTTATCCTATGGATTTATATAATATCTTTTGAAAAAATTATGATAACTACTTTAGATATTCATTGTGTTTCTCTTTATGAAATTGTTTTTATATCCTTAACAAAATATTTTCATCAAAACACATGTTCATAGGACATAGTGGATATATATCATTCTATAACTCATATGATAATAAATTTTCATTATAGTTAGCATACGGTTAAGGAATCATTATATTTTTTATGATAAATGTATTAAAAAATAATTGATGTAACAACAATTGAAATAAATTTTAACATTGATTCTCCTTTTATATATATCATGACTCTGATGTGTAAAATGAAAATTTGAATTTGGGAATTACTCTATGCTACATTTTACTGTTCAGTTTTAATATGTAAAACTCATCATCAAACTTCCTTATTAGAATCATAGATATGACGTAGAAAATGTAATGTGTGTTTAAGAATTATTCCACACTTCATTATATTGATCGATAAATGTTGCGTCAAGATATTTTTCAGCACACAATCCTAAAGAGAATAATATCTTATGACAATGAATATATCATACTTCTCTTTTACATTATTTAATAACTCATATTGGAATATTATGAAGTATATCTACAACTATTTTACACTTGGAATATTTCACACACCTTGACAGATCTAATTCTAAAATGCTATTATTGTAAATTTATTCCTTGTGGTTTCTTTATCCAAAACTAAGGTAATAAGTGTGTCTATAATACCTATGGTATTGAACTATAAACAGAGTAGAACCAAAATAGTTATATCTATGGAAACTGATGATTTTTTCTTGAAGAATTATTTTCTTTCCACAAATAGGTATAACTATGTATTATATTTTATATTTATTAGGTATTTTTAGTGATCCATGCATTAAAAAACAATTGGTTGAGTATTAAACATCATGAAAAAAATTAATTCTAAAAATATATTAATTCCTCCTTATGTCCAATGTACATGTGAGATAATTTTTTTAAAATCAGTAACATTTCTACTATAATCATTTAAATTGATAATTATATGTAATGTACTATGCACTATTGACTTAAGAATCGCCTTTCACATATTTCAGGAGAAATAACCTTACTTACTCTAATGTTTATATAATTACATGGTTAATTTATTTTTGTACAAATATGTAATAGGCATTATTTATTTTATTACAAAAAATTATAATAGAAACGTTACATGTAATGATGAATATACATGAATAAGAAGAAGTGGATACTTTCTTCTATAAATTAGTGTGTGTAATTTACAATACCATAGACATAATTCATGATATTAATAGTGAATACAGTCATATATGATAAAAACATCTCTTATTTGAAAAAAATTTAGAAGGTACATTTAGAAAAAAACATTTTATTATAATTTTTTCCATGTCTTTCAACTTGTTCCCCATAAGAACTATAACTTTTTTAATGTTCTTAATGACTCAGTGAACCTTACCTATGTGTTAATGATGATTTTTCCTCAATAATAATCATTTTATAATCAAAAATGAAACTATAGTAATTCAGTGATAAATATATAAGAATGGTATGTATTGAAAGATGTGTGATCCATATTTCATATCTACACTTAACCAGTGTAATCACAAACCATTAAAATCGCACTTCACCTTATACTTCTAAACATCTCAGATATGAGAGGACATGTAATGTCAACCATGTTTTATTGCTGTATCCACAAATCACATCATATGATGATTATATAATTATAACGTAGTCCAAAAATGTGTCCTACATTCGTCTCATGTGTCTATCTTTACACCCTCGCTTCCTGAGATGGATTAACAGTTATTTGGGAAACTTGAACCTTGAATTACCTATATTGTAGTACTTTGAAAAAGCATCTATGCCACTCTTTGGAAATTAGTTCTAGATAGAAAATTTACTTTATTAAAAATATTTCACAATTTTTTTATTTTTACTCAAAACATTTCTACAAAAACAAAATCTAGTAGAATATTAGTTTTAACTTGATCTATGATTTGGCATTGTAAACTAATTAAACAATTAAATATCTCCCACTATTTTATAGAAAATTAGTATCCCAAATTAATAGATTGATAATACTCTCTCAATTTTTTAATCTAGTGTCATGGATCCTTGAAACCTCTCTTAATAGTATAAAACATCTAGATATTCCACTAATCATAGTGTTTAATGGTAGGAATTTAATAGGAAAACTGTAATAACTCATGGGTTTGTTCTTTTTTGAGTCAATTCAAAGCTTCTAAAATCATACACCTGATTTTTAGAACTCTTATCTCTAAAGAAGAAACAAACTAGCTATGTATTCTTTTTTGCATAATTAGTTATGTTGACCCATAGATCCTATTAAAAACCCCCAATCATATGACTCACCCTCAATAATGGATGATGAGCACACTGTACACCATGTTTTTTTTAGATTTGAGTGATATAAGGCATTCATGACTTAATATTTCTTTCTATAGTTTTAAATCTATTAAAAAAATGTGACCCATTTATATTAATTATGCCCAAATTATGTTTTTGTGCTCAAAACTAATCTTTTATTAAAGGAATATATCCATAATTTCTTTATTTAGTTTTCTATTTATTACTTTATGTATTTCCCACAGAATATAGAATGCCTAAAATATTAATCAATTAAAAATGAAATAAAATTACTTGAGTATTCATGAGCATCTAATATCAATTGATTCGTTTAATTTAAATGGATCAACTATGACTTAGGTGAATCGTACCTAAGTCAGGACTTCACTTATGATGTACCATGCCCCCAGTCTAGTGTTTTCACTTATCTTCTATTTTTTTCCTTGACAGAGATTGGTCCATGTCTTACATCATCATCATCTTTTTATCAAATGTACTTCAACATAGTTGAGGAGGTATCAGGAAGGACAATGTAAAAATAGAAACACTAATGGAATTGTCGGACATTATACATTTTTAAATGAAACCGTTGTTGTTTAGATCATTGAAAAAATAAATAAATATTAAAAAATATACATATCCCTAATAAATAATTAAATAAAATAAACTATAATGCATGGTTGGTCACTATTGAAGACCAATTTATAGGGAAATTAAAAATCTGATAAAAATTAAAAAAAATGAATTTATGTTTGAAAGAATTTAATAAATTGAATGAACTGATAAAATTCAAATAATTTTATTTTATTGATCCCATATTTATTTTCATTTTTTATTCAAAAAATTAAAATAATCAATGAATTTAATTTTGATATCAAAATTAAATTGATTATTTTTCAAATAATAATAGTAGTTTTTTAGGCAAAAAATTATAAAATTATTTTTTGATTATATTTAAAATGATCAGGATTTAAAACACTACCAAGGGATGTTGAGGGTCGTGAAAAACCAATATAGGCCCATTTCAGGCATGAAAATCCCTGTTAATTGTTGTTCTTGGCTAGACATACCCACATAAGGAAAATCTGTGTCAGGAATACACACCCGTACCCATTATGGGTTAGCTAGACCCACCTAGTCCCATTACAGGACCCTCTAAAATAGTTAATTACATGAACGGGGTGGTTTCAAGGTACTAAAAGTTTGTTCTAGACTGACACTAATGGCATGGATGGGCCAGAAGGGCATCCATTAGTATTTGCAATGCAAGATAGTAGGGTGATGGTTGACAAGAGTGATGGTGGATGGATTTGACAGGGAATAGTGATGAAGTTTGATATAAGATATAATAATTTAATATATTTAAATATTGTGATCCATATTTCAAAATTACAATTAACCAGTGTAATCCTGACCCATTAAAATCTCATTTTACATTTTCCTTCAATGATTCTAGACGATGAGACAACATGTAAAATCATTCATGCCATGATGTTGTATTTATAGCACACATCAAATATTGATGATAAAATTATGATAGACATAAAATGTTTCATACATGACTCTCATGTATGTATCATTAAACTAATGATTCATGTAGTGGACTAATAAGTATTGTCGACTCAACCACCTTGAATTTTCTATATTGTAGTACATTGTAGAAGCATCAATACCACTTTTTGGTAATTTATTCTAGATAAAAAGTTTACATTTTCAAAAATTTGTCATAGTTTGTTTTTATTATTACTTTCTATTTTTCTACAAAACAAAAACTTGTAGGTTAGTAAATTAATCTTGATTAATTATTTTTCATTTTATATTAATTAAATCATTAAATATCTATATCAATTTAACAGAACTAGTGTATCACTCAAGATTATGCTAGTTAAGTGTAAATATTATATATGGATCACAATATTTCAACACACAAAATTCATATATATGTTTTCCTAATTAAATATGGTAGTATCACAAATGGGGTGGTTTCATGTTACTATAAGGTCGTTCCCAATCGGGGTCAGTGGCTCAGATGGGCCAGAAAGTAATTTTCTAGTGTCTGTGAGGTGAGATAGTGAGGTGGGGGATGACCAAAGTGACATTGGTGGGATTCGATGGGGACCAGTGATGGTAGTGGGTTTGGAGAATACATGATCAGTGCAAGCATTCATGATGTCTTCGTGAAGGTATATGAGTAATAAGATTAGAAGAAGGAGGGTATGATGATCCTAATGATGGTTGTGATGGAAAGCGAATGATTCATCATTCAAATAGTGTTGGGAAACAGGAAACCATAGAGAGGAAGGTACACAATAATTCAATGAATATTCTCCATGAAGCTTCAAATTATTGTTATTAAATAATTTTTTCTCGTTTTTTATACATGTTGCCTTAGCCAATTTTTATTTTTCACTTTATGGCTAGGTGGAGTCATCCCTTATTTTGATTTTTGTTTATTTTGTTTTTTATTCAATCATGTGAGTCTTCCCCCTCAAAATTTTGTTTCTGTTATATGGAAAAATATATATTAACATTGTAGGTTGTTAATTATTTTTCAATATTATTCTAAAGCTTGTATATTAGGATTAAAAAAATATTAGTATTTAAAAATTTGAATTCCATAATCATGTGGAACTAGATGTGGTATAAAAACACTATTTCAGAAATAGTCCATCAATTAAAATTCTTATATTTACATCAAACCAACACTGATCATCTTACTTTTGGTATATTTAACATATAAAAATATATGATATAATATATTTATACATTTCAAACATAATTTTTTCTATACCAATAATTTAAAGAGTTCGTTAGGTAGATGTTAGAAATCAGATCAAAACATGGTCTGTGTTGTTAGTAGTGAATTAAGACACTCAACATTATTTAAATAAAATTTGTTTTACCATACCTCAGTAAATTCATTTGATATCTTTTTCACCAATTAATGATATAAATCTCTATAGTAGAATCCATTGGGGTGGGTGGTTAAAATTTTACTTCACCAAATTGATAGAACATAGTCGTCTCTAATGATCTGATCCATGGTAAGGTTCTAGGATATTACATGAACTATCAAGGAACAAAAATTTAAATCAATTGATTACAACGTTCAAATCATAGAGGTCATGTAAGCAACTCTTCACTGGTGATTTTTGATCAAATTTTATGAGGCCAAACCCCTCAAGATCATCCACACACATTTCATGAATCTGTGCATACACCATTTATAAAATTTCTAGTGCAATCATGGATCTCTGATTATTCCATTGACATCACGATGTTCACCTTAACCTTATCCCCTCAATCTATGATGGAGTTCTTGGATTTATTTCATGGATAGATCCTTTCACTCTCTAGAATGTAGGAGGATATATAAGCTCTCTATTTAGAAAGATGAATTGTCATTAGAATGTAATCTCTCTCCTACTTATATAGTGGGAGACTTGAACACCCAGAAAAGGTTCCCTAGTCCCTCATAATTTAGCATCCACTAAATAAGAAATAAATTAATTGTTATAAAGAGAAAAATATATCATAATCATCATTTTTTCATCAGCAAATTGTAGTATATAATAAATAAATTTCATGATAATCTTACATAATTAACTCAACTCATAATTTCCATAAATATTAAATGAACCATGAATATTAAAATTATATTTCTTTAGATAATATTTTTTGAAATATTCACTTAATACTTTTCAAATATTTTAATAAATAAATTCCACTCAAGTATTGTATACTCAAAAAATAATGAATTTTTTTATTCATTGGTGATTGGTAAACATGGATAGCTCATGGGCCCCATGGTAGGGACCACTATCTCTTATACCCCTATTTTTTATAATAGTGAGACTCTTTAATACACTGTTGTGTATGACCCTCAATTCCCTTATATCGCTATCTATGAATACTGTTTACAAACCACGTGCAAAGTCTAGAAACTCATCCACCCTCCCACAATAGATAAGGAAAAGTCATAATAATTAAAAATCTTTCTATGAACACGAACTGTGTTATATAAAATATTTTCCGTGTAATATCTCATATAACAGAATACACTTCTTATGTCATAATCCATTATTACTTAATTAATTTTTTATCTAACATGAAAAACAAAACTTCAACTCCCTTTTCAATGAATTTGTGATTGTACTATCATCGTTATATGCTTGGCCCAAGATGTCACTTCCTCAACATGTAAGAAAAAAATTCTATTTTGGTCATTAAAATAATCCCATACGACAAATGATGCACACACCACATGTTAGCTCTCCATGACATCAATATCATAGTTTTTTCATAGCATCAAAATAAGTGATGAAATTGTACATACTGAAAATTATCTAAAATTTAGAGACCAATAAACATGTTCATAGATAGGAACAACCTTTGATTCATGAAAGATGGGGTGTTCCTATTGGTGTGTATATCATCATAATATCACCTTCTAGTGATCACCAAGTGTGAACATAATCAAAAGATGTCCCAATACTTAGTAGCCCCCAGCACATGATAGTCTGACAACAATAGTTTCCAATTAGTATGATTTGATTTGAAAAAATGATATATTTTTATGATTAAGGTCATATAATATTGAGGATATCATTATAGACTAAGAACTATTATAACATATTGATATGAAAATAATCAATAGAAAACACCATTTTAATAGTTGATGTGGAAATATCATCAAAATAATGGTAAGTGTACATAATTTATAACTCACTGTGTTCATGGTATGATAATTTAAAAATTATATTAGTTTTGGTTCTTGGAAACCCACTATTACAGCATAGTATTTGTTTGTCAATTCCGAAGTAATAAATATTATCATATAATTTATTATTTCATTGGTATCAAATACACGAATTGCATCATCCATAGTTCAACTCCACTAATTTTAATGGGATTTTATTTATTATGATCTTTAATATATAGAATATAACCATTAATTACATAACCATTATATGATAGTACATGAAAACATGGTCCTCTGGCTAGATATAAATGATATTATGAAATTGAATTTGGATTTTTAGTTGACTCAATGAAAACATGGTCTCGAAACAATCCTATAAATTTTTGATTATGTGTATTTGTAATACATCATAAATAACATATAGATTATAATTAATAAGAATTTATTTTTTGATTTCAACATACAGATAAACCTTTAATCTATCATGGAAAAAGTAATGGTGGTCCCCCTCCCACTGTGTAATAGTTGTTTCTATAATATCTAGTCTAGAAATTCATTCACCCACAAGTCACCAAATGTGGTGATAATTTGGTATACCAATTCCTTCCACATAAGACATGTTTGGGGTATATAATTTATTTTTTCCTCAAAAATGTATCACTCCACAATACAACCATTTGGATGACTTCAATTTTTGACATAACCCTTCAAAATATTAATAAATTGTTCATTATGGTAGATCCATCTATAATGTATAAGGACACATAGCCGAATCTCTCCAACCAAGTGACCCATCATATCATAGAATAATAGAGGGAAGAAAATCTCTAATTAACATAATATAATAGAAATTTCCTTTTCCACATTTGGAAATTTCATTGACTATAATACTTTACTTCAAGTATCTTTGAAAAAGAAACGAAACTGGGTTAATGTATTATGTGCATTCTTTGGAGAAATAAAATATAAATCTATAGGTATTATATCTTGCATCAAAACATGAAAATCATGTAATTTCATGACCTCTCTATTTAAATCAATCGATGTCATGATATTCAAGATATTTTTGAATACCACTATCTACACTTTACATCATTCAATATGTTAAGAAATTGATATATCTTTTTCCTGGAAATAGTTAAAGTATCTTGAGGAAGAAGTCAGTATTCTACCCTTCACAGAAGATCACTCTTTCCATATCACTATGTCAATCATGTCCCACCAAGCCATAATTTCATCCTTTGTATTACTTGGTTAATTTAATAATGTTCCACTAAACTATCATTTAAATTTTTTCCATATGAATGACATCTATAACATTCTTAAAGTAAAAACAAACCCATTACAAGAATTCAAAAAATACCAATCACTTTTTACAACCGATTTTTGTATGGTTTTGAAATGAATGTATACCAAAAGTGGTTTCCAAATATTCTACATTATCAAATATTTGATCACAGATTAGTGGACATGGTGTTGTACCTTCTTCTAAAATTCCATTGAATGATGTAATCAAATATCACTATTTATACCTCTACTGAATAAATATGTGATGTCCTAGAAACATAGTCTTCAATGAATGTTTCGTCCTAAATAAGTTTGTAACTTCTTCACTAATGATACACCATTTTTTAAATTAATTTTTTATCATTAAAAACATTAATATGTGGGAAATCATTTATCATCTCGTACAACATGGATCTCAACATGAAATATTCATTTCTACAGTGATTATACAATGTAACAACTAAATATCACATTAATTTCAAATCTGTAATCAATGGAGGGAAATAAATATCAATATCATTACCCAGTTTTTTTGGTCCTAATAGAAGAAAATAAAACATAATGTATTTTCACATCACCCATAACCATGGTGGAAGGTTATAATTTACAAACATAAATAACCATGTATTGTGAGTGCATCTAGTAAAACTAAAAGGATTTCCTTTTTCTATAGATTGTGTAAGATAAAGGTTTCTTAGATCATTTTCAAATATAGGATAATCATGTCCAATTTTGTTCGATAGAGGTGTGTATTATTGATTAGTATGTTTTCCATCTTTATTTCTACAATAAGTGTTTCACGTTACTTTTCCTGCAGTCTACTCACTTCCATATAGGGGCCAAAATATTTGAATAATTTGAATGTTCCACACAAAATTAAAGGGACTTGATTCATGTATCTTGTATTGAGCCACACCTCACTATGGAAATTTTTTAGTGATTCGTGATCTTTATGAAACAGTATTCAACCATTTTAGCATGAATTTATTTTTTCAAAGATCATTCCCATTAAATGTAGAATTTTATTAGTAGCATATTTTCAGAATGGAATATCTTTATTTTTATATATCATATCATTCAAGATAAAAATCAGTTGATTATAGCTAGTGTCACTCCATTCATTTCCAATATGACATCATATAACATTATTATGTTTCAAAATGTTTTATATTTTGTACAACTAGCACAAAATGGAATCTTTTCACAACAATTTATCTTCTAAAATAAGTTTTGAAAATCAACAATTTTATATTACTCTATCACTAACGTTTCCTCAATATGATCTTCATCGTCGTTCACACATGTAATCATATCCTTGATACATTATTCATCATTGTTCACATTTTTTATCATAACAGACGATCCATAAAACACTATGTTATCACAGTTACTAGATAAGTATAATTTTCCTCGTGTTTAGTCCATCATTTATAACTTCGATCTATAATGTGACAGATAAATACTTCTTCCAATGCCTCTAGAATAATTATTCCTGAATAAAACCATTGTAAACATATACGGAGGATATGATAATGGTCATATTCATGATCTTTAACAAATTTGAGTAACTCGTTTACTCCATACTCCTATAATTTTGTCATAAAATTTTCATCCATCCTTTTTTAGTTCATATCCATCCTATTTGATTGATTAATATTAATATTTAACAAAACTAATAAATAAATCGAAAATATAATCATTGAACCATTAAAAGTAATTCTTAACGAACTATTTAAGCTACATTAATAAAGTTTTCTAAGATAATAAGAGTTGAATGAAACATATTTTGATTTTTTATGGGTGGATGTTTTTTAAGGTAATGTAGTTATCGATGTTGATTAGATGAATATAACTAAATCTTCATCTCTAAAAAACACAGTGTTTAGGTATAGTTCCTATGAATTTTATAGGTGGGAGTAAAATAAGAGGGATTGAGTTGATTTTTATTCATTTATTTACTTGGTATGTGATGGGCCAATAGATGTTTCTATTACGGGATACATAAGAGAATAATTTGATATTTTTTCAGATGATGAGAATGTTGATAGAGGATAATCACATGTTCTTAGGTCCATAATTCTAGATGAAACTTTTGACATTAATTTGGATATGATGAATGCTACAAATGTAAAAAATTCTAATATTGGGACCAAGGTTTAAATAAAATTGTATATATATCTAAATAGGATTAGATGATAAAGTCATATGGAATAATGATCAATATGATGGATTAATGAAATATAATGATGATCAGAATGAATGCATGTGGGGTCAGTATAAATAACATACTTTAATGAAAATTCACTTACTAATTGGAATCGTGGTTGGAATGAAGGTGGAAAAAATACTAAATGCTGTTAAAAGTTGCAATCAATTACTATGATGGAAAATTTAAATAATTTTGGAACTATGATTGAAAAATAAATTGAATTAATTGAACTTGGAAATTTTCTTATTATGGGTTCTCTTGAAGTTTTTGTAAGAAATCAAAGCCAACCCACATTTCAGTAGGGAAACCAAACTAGATTAACATTCTAAAATGAAACCCAAACCGCATATGAATCACAATGTATTGAGTTTATTATTCTTGAAAAAATAATATAAGAAGAAATTAGCTCATATGGAATAATAAAAAAACTAGTACAAGTGGTCCCACGAGAATTAATCAAGTAATATGTGATGTAAAATTAACATAAAAGGAGTAGAAATAATCATATACCTTATGTTTTGAGAGGTTCGATTCATCTGAGAAGTTTGAGGAGGAGGGGTGGTAGATGTCATCGTCCATAATAGAGCATGAATGGCACGAAGAAGTGACTTCTCCTAGGGTTGAATTTATATGATCAAGAATGTTTTTTCAACACATTCCAACAAGTTCTAAAAATAGCTTTTATCATCACCAAAATAAAAAGCATTGATAAAAACTATATTTATTTGAGCTAAATTTAATTTTGATGAAGATAAAACATTATCATAGCATTGTATTTATGTGCTAATAAAAGAAATTTTTTAGCCATTTACTTTAAGCTCTCATAAATTCTTTTTAAAATATAATACATAAAAAATTAAACAAATATATATTAAAAATTAACAAATTATTAAAAAAATGAAAAATAATTATCAATATTCGTGAATATGAAATCATAAAAGCATGTGAATGTTAATAATGAGTTAGATTTATTAATTAGAAATTATTTTACTTTGAAAATATTAAAAAAATTGATAATATTAATCAATTTTTTTAATTATTTAAAAACTAAAAAATTAACATACTTTAAAATGAAGAAGAATACATATTGTAAATTTTAAAACATAGTAAACACATAAAAAATGAATTGATAATATTGATTACAAGAACATTAAATGAGTGCAAAAAAACAATAAAATATTAAAAATATTTTTAAATAAATTTATTATATACTTTTCAAACAATTTTAAAATAATATAACTTAGTAAAAAAAATGAGTATTAATAATATATATTAAGAATATTATATCATATTAAATAATTATGTATAATTCATAATATTAATTACATTAATTATAAACGCTTACAAGAATGAAAGGAATATTATCAAATGCATTAAAATAAATTATTTATTTTAATTTAAAAAATTTTAATTATATTAATTCATAATAAACAAAATTGAATAAATTTTATTCATAATAATTAAAAATAAACTAATAATATTTAAACATAGTAAATAATTGAGTGTAAATAAATCTTAAAAAATGAAAAAATCCAAAAAATTAAAAAATAATAATTATTGAAAATAAATAAATAATATTAAATAAAATAATATTGAAATTGAATAAATAAACAAATATTTAAAAAATGAAATTCATAAAATTTATTATGTGAATTACAGACACATAAAAATGAATAAAAATGAATAAATAATTAATATTAATTATATAAATGACAAAATTATTAAAAATGAAATATATTGACAATAAAAACTATTAATAACTAAATTAAATAAAATGAAAATAAATAAACATACACATATTTAGAATGAATAAATTAAAATAAATACGATTCCCCGATTTTATTGATTTAGTACAAAATAGAGAAATTTAGATAATTAATATTTACCTTTCATATAATAGAAAATGAAATTAATATAAAATAATTAGCTATATAAACACCAAAATATTTTTAGAGATGGCGTCCATTGGGGTGGGTTGGAGATGGTCTTAGAAGAATCATTAATTTAAATTGAAAAAAATATTAAAAATATCAAAATCTTAACAAATAAAAATAAATAAACATTAATCATATAAATTAAAAACAAATTAAAAATATTGAAACATGGTAAATAATTATGTCTATATTTTATAAAAATGAATAAATTCGAAATATTTTACAAATTAATAAATATAAAAAATGAGAAAAATAATATTTAATAAAACAATATAAAAAAATAAATAAAATTAAAGAAATAAACAAATATATTTCAAAAAAAATTAATTCATATAAATAATAAACGAATTAAAAACACATAAATTGAATAATAATGATAAAATAAATTATAATAATATTATTTTTATTTGTTGATCTATGCATTATATTGATTATATATTGAAAATATAATTAATTATTAACCTTTAATTTTTTTTTATAATTACTAAAATTCTATTATTTAATTAAATGTATAAGTATTTAAAAATGTACTAAAAGATATCAAAATTTAATATATTACTAAAATATTAAATTCATATGTGTTAGAAAAGAATAATTATTCCAAACATTTCAATTACAAGAAATTAGAGATATATTAAAAATTAATAAATGATATTCAATCATTATACATACATATACGCACACACATACATATGCACAAACATATATGTACACATACATACACATGCATATGCACATACACATACACATACACATACACATAGACATACACATATAGATAAACATTTATACACATACATTCACATACACATACATGTATATACAGACACATGCATATACACATACACATAAACATACACATTCTTGTATACACATTCACACACACATACACATAAATAAATTACATGGACATGCATTCATATACATACATATATATATATATATATGAATATATAAGTACACATTCTACATAAACATATACTAAAACATTCACATACTCATACACAAACACATATACACATACTTACACAAAGACAAATGCTTACATGAACACACACACACACACACACACATACAAAGACCTGTACATTCAAATACACACTCACATACACAAACACACATACATATGCATGAAATACATGTGAATACACGAACAAATATACCTACATACACATACACATACACATACACATACACATACACATATAACAAACACATACACATATATATGCATATTTATAAACACAAACATATACACATACACAGACATACAATTACATAATCATAGATGAACATATACATACGCAAACATATATATAATACACATATAAATAAACATACACACACACACACATGCTAACAACACAAAAATTGACACAAAAAACACATACAAATAGGTGCTCATATAAATACATTAAAATACATTGACATGCATACTCATTCATATATATACATATAGATACATGTACATATATTCTAAATTATTTTATAAGAATATAAATATATAAATTGAAATATGATTAACATATTTAAATAATTATAAGCATTTATAGATTATATAATTGTTTAAATAAAATATTCATATACCATATTCATATTAATGATATGAGTTTTTTTTAATTAACCAACCTAAATATAATATTAACCATTTATATTCACTAATTTGAATTCGATAATTTTATATATATATAAAATTATGAATATAAGATTCATTTTTTACTAAAAGTTGTATAAATTATATTAATATATTATATTTACATATATACACTATATATAATTATTCAAATATAAATATTCATTAAAAATATATATGAATATATATATATATATATATCAAATAAATTATTCGTTGTGACCTTTATCACTGCTAAACGAATCTTTTTGATAAAATTGGATCTTTTTCAATATTAGAAAAAACCAATAACAATGGGAACAATTTTAGAAGTTATTTTTTTAGAGAGGATACATTTTAACATTATCATAACTTTTTTACAGTACTAATATTTGTCCCCCTTTAACAGAAATTTTCATTTTTCATAGATAAATGTCCACAATGTATATCGTGTGGTCAATATGAGTGTTCATTCTTTCATCCAAATTAATTTTCATCATTTTTGTTAATTTTATATAAATATTTTAATTACACCATTTAATAAAATTTTATTTTACTTAAAAAATAGAGATATTCCACAAGAGCCGGTATAGGTTTTGTTTTTTAATTTTATTTGAAAACTATTTTAATATAAAATAAAGTCATCTAGTGGGGAAGAATAAAATAAATGTAAAGAAGCATCAGAGATAAATAATAACTAAACAAGATAAATTAAAATGTAAGATATTATAGTATATAAAAAGATTAAATGATAATTGTATATATTTATATCCAAATGATATTTATTTTTCAAAATTTATTAATGAAAATATATAAGTATATCCCTCATCATGATTTTTTTGAGAGAGGGATTTATATTGTTTATATACTATAATTTTGATAAGAAAAGTGATAAATGATTTCTTAGCATAAAACATAAATTAGGAGAAAAAAAAATTGACCAATAATATTAGATTCACAATTTGAGATGTTTTTTTTATTATCAATATTTGTCAAAAAAAAATATGGAATGGTTGGTCAAGTATTATTTCAATTCCATTTTCTACGTAGTTTCTCTATTGAAAAAGAGAAATCGTGTGTTATATTCTTGGAAATCTCATTTTAATCACAAATATTCTTCAATGTAAAGGTATAATAGTGTCCCATAGTCATTTTATATTTAGTAATCTATTGACAATAGACAATTCTATGTGATTTCTCTAGAAATCATATTTTCATCATCTTTTTTGAATTTTAGATTTTATGTATTATTCTTGTTGAAATTATATTGTTTCTAAAGATCCTAAAAAAATAATCACATTTCCATAGGAATGGGATATTTGGTAAGCTAGTAAAAAGATTATTTTGTATATTAATTTCCATCTCCATAAGAATGGAGGTTGGGTGAGTCTTTTTGGGAAATAATACAACTTGGAAACGAATAAAAAAGTGAACATGTAGAGGAAATAAATTTCACTTCTTTAAAACAAGTCTAAAAATTTAAAGTGGATGTAAAACCACCAAAAACATATATAAAGAAAATTTAATGGATGAATCCATAATTATTAAACATGGAAAACCCAACATAAAAAAAATATGGGAGCTAGTTCAGAATGACAAATCAAATAATATTCAAGAGTACACAACAGACACTCTTAATGATGAGAAGTATATAAAATATAATAATCTGATAAAATATATAATCAAAGGTACAAAGAATATATAGTATTAATGTAATCTGAAACTAAGAATTCATCTTAATAAAGAATTTCAAATAGATCTGACCATGTAGAGAATATGTTCATCGTCTGAGTAAAATTGCAGAATAACATGAGGATCCGAGTAAACACAACCGTAGATGAAGTTGAATAAGACCAAAATTATTTTTCCATTTTCATAACTAAAAATTGGGTTCAATAACCTAACTACAAATCCGTAGTGTCTGATAGTCATTCGACATAAAAGGATTGAAAAAAAATTTCAATTAAAATCCCATAACTCCCCTCCCTCTATATTTTTTTTCATTATTTAAGAAAAAAATGGATCCGTATGGGAGGAGGATCACAAAAAACTCACCCTCCGATTAAGTGCGGATCACCACCAATCCTAAAATTAGTCATAAAGTCTCAAATTTACCTATGAGTAACATCTTGGTCAACAAGTCTATCCCATTTCCATCTATATGTATCATTTTAATCTCCAACTATCTTGAATGAAGGACGTACTAGATACAATGATACTGAATATCAATATTTTTTCTCTTTCCAAAAGAGGTGATAATATTCTCCAAAATAATAGCACTCTAACTTCTATAAATTAAAACATAACAGTCTAGATTAAAATTATGCTCTTGAATAAAATTTTTCTTCTAAAATAATTTTCCATGCTTATGTAGCTGCCATAAACTCAGACTCGCTGGTAGACAAAGAAACACATGTTTACAAACTATAATTTCATGATACAACTCCTCCTCTAATATTGATAAAATATCCTAAACTGGAATACTTAAAATACATTTATTCTACAATATATGAATCTATAAATGCACAAATAATTAATTCCCCACTACTAAAACATTATTTCAAAATAAAAATACTACAAAAATATATATACACTCTACTAGCCTTAAATAATCCCTCTCTGTATTTGATAGGAAATTACATACCATAAAAAATACATGTTATACATCTTGTCTAGTAAATTCCATTTCATTAACCAAATTACCAACAGAAAATAAAAACGGTATGTGGTGCATATCCTCTCTGTCACTTCATTAGTAGAAGGTGACTAACAAGCACTATGATTAAAATGTAAAGTAATAGGATTACTAAACACATTTTATTTATCCTTAGAAAATATCTAAATAACCTTATCAATATATTTTTCCATAAAAACCCATTATTTCTTATCCTTTCTATCATGGGAGATCGACATGTGAAGAATCTCTTGTGATGACCCAAAGTATTTTATCACAAAATACTGATAAAGATTCATCTTTAATTTATCAATTATAGAAGCACCATGACCAAAAATGAGCATGTAATAAACAAATAGAAATATTATAATAAAATATTAATCAATATCTCTCTAAAAAAAGATACAATGATCAGAAGATGTCTTCATAAATCCCTGATATAAATTGCTAGATTCAAAATTCATAAACCAATGACTCGGAGCATTCTTCAGACCATGAAAACATTTCTTTTATATATGTACATAATTATATGTAATTATTTCAACAAAAACATATGGATTCATCATATACATATCCTCCTCTAAATATCCTTGGAGTATAGTTTCATTCACATCCATCTACTCAAATTGTAGATGGAAACTACAGCCAAACACAAAAAAACACAAATATAATAAATTTTTATTAAAGGTGGTAAAATATCAACAAAATCAATACCTATATTCTGATCGAATCCTTTATTGACTAAAATTTCCTTGTATCATGGAACGGAACTGGATTCATCATTTTTAATCTAATAAATCTACCAATTTTTCAATGCACTCTTAAGTATAGGTAACCTTATCATCTCAAAAGTGTGGTTTTTGTGTAATGAAATCATATCATCATCCATTTTTGTAATCCATATATATTTCTGATCACATTCCATCACCTAATGAAATGATTTAGATTCCCCCCCTTCATCAAGGAGAACATACTTATCAGGTGAATACCAAGTATAAATGGTATGAAACTAATATGAATTTTGGAGTAGAACTTTGGATTTATTTGTAACCCTTATAACTAGATAATAAGGAAAAAAAGGTGTATCATAAACATAAAATCCGATCTATTCACCCTAAACATCATTCAATAAATTAACACGATCATTATAATTAGCAATATGATATATATGTGAATTAAAAATTTGATAAAGATGGATAAATACATTATAATATGTAAAGGTATATTTTCATCCCTTACAATGATCTAAAATAGTTTAATCCTCCATAAATATTACATCATGACATCTATAAAGTTTCACCAATGGAATATCATAACACCTCTATTAAAACTCATTTTTTACATAAATACTAAAAATTAATTATCATGTTTTACCATCAGGTTTGTATATCTCATATATGGGTATATTTACAAAATCATTACAACAGAAAACATATATGTGATCATATTTCATCTATTTTCTATATCAAAACCTGTTTGTTGTGTTTTTCTACAAAGAAACCATGTGTGATAAATTGATAATATATATATTATTAAATAAACCATCATCCCAAAAATTTCCATGAATATTTTTGTCCAAGTGTAAAAATATAACTATTTCCAATAAATTCATGTTCAACCACTCAGAGGAACTATTTAGCTAAGGATTCATGGGAGGTTTCTTATAATGCCAAATACATTCCAGTCTACAATATTGATCAAACGGACCATAATAAGAACCCTCGTTTTCAATGAAAATACATTTTATCTTCATACCTGAATCCCTCTCTGCTAAAATATAGAATATCTTAAAAACACTTTGCGCCTGAATTTTATTTTTCGAAACATAAAAACAAATATTACAAGAGTAGTAATCAATAATATAAACAAAATAAAGACCACCACTAAAATTCATTGATTAAAACTAAACACAAATTTTAGAATATACTTATTAAAGTACATATGACTTCATATGAAATGGATGACTATTGAAACTCACCCTCGTCTATTTTCCAGCCATATAGTTATTGTACGTGTCCAATTTGGAACCCTTAAATCCTAGAAAAAAATTTCTATTATCTAAATAACCAAGAACCTTCTCACTAATGTTGATGATCCACATAAGTAATAACATTAGAGAAACATTTTACTCAAAAATGAAATAATAATCACAAGAAATAGAAGTTCTAGTCCAGTATAGAACCTAATACTTTATGCCTTGAACCACTGTCAAGGAATGCCTATAATTCATCCTTTTAACATCACTAAATGCACTGATAAAACCATCATCTTGAAGAACACTTATAGAAATAATATTTAGATGAACCTAAACTATAAGTTGAAAATTCTGAAAAATAATTTTACTTCATGCGTCGGTATCCTAAAAACACTCCTAGTTCCTAAAACATCAACATGCCCATCATTAACGATCATTAAAATAAAAAAATATACCTAGAATAAAATATTTAAATATCCATTTCCTCAACTTTATTCTATAATAGGAACTGTTATCAATAACCTACCATGAATCAATGTAATCAATATAAATGTAGTTATAAACAATTAAAGGAACACCCCCTATAGTATAAACTCCATGATAATATATGTCATCATTTTTTATTTATTTTCTGTTATTCTCTATGAACTTTACAGTTGATAGAAAACTTATTTACATTTCCTTTATTATTGCAATGATGACATTCAAAGTCTCTCTTCTTTGACTTGGATTTACAAATACCATTCCACTTACCTTATCTACTCTATCACATATGCCTTTCTTGACTTCTATATTTTTTCATAGTGGCCAAAATTTGTGAAGAAGAACTCCTTTGAGTACGTCTCTTAACCTCATCATTCAAAAGAGAATACATTAAATTTATGGATTTCATAGAACCATTATGATCATAAAGGATTACATTAACACACAAATTCTACCTATAATCTGGAACATTATTAATCAACCAAAGTGCTAAAACTTCATCTCAAAAATTATTTCACATTCCCAAAAACTGATCAAAATAAACATCAAATTCAATCAAACCATTAGAAATATTTGTAACTTATTTATAACTCGATTTAATCATATATTTGGGAAAAATAAAATTTATTTTATCCTATATTAAAAGAATATGTTTTTCAAATATTCTACCACAAAATACTAACATGGGATACATTAACAATATGGTTTATCATGTTGTCTTTCACCCAATTCGAAATGAAACAACAAGCCATCTCATGATAAAAAATCACATTCTTTATCAATAATTATTTCTACTTTCTTGGAACTAAACACTGATAGATTCATTTTCATGAAAAAAAACTATTTCCTTTATTTTTAATCACCACATATGATATTTCACGATGTTTAATAAAATCATATGACATTAATTTTAATCCATAATTTATCAGAATAGTAATAAAAACCTTTAACAAAATATGTCGGGAAATCAGAAAGAGGTGAATGCATAAAAAAACAACAAAGAGAACATATAGTGAAAATAAATTTATTTTCCATCAAAAAAGACTTATAAATTAATATGGATGTGCATCAATTAAGAAAATAATTGAATAAAATAAATTATGGCATGAAAGGTTTTTACAATGGAAGGCTGAAAAGGGAAACAACATATGTTCTTCTACATAAAGATGAATCCACTAGTAATTAAGAGTACTAAACATATATTCCAAATGATGAGTAAGACCTAAAAAATAATAATCTGATAAAATAGTTGATCAATGGAAGATTTAATATGCAGTTTGAAATCATCTTGAAATAATGAAACAATCCTGATAAATAAATCCAATTAGATCTGTTAGAATAGAGAAATGTTTCATCATCCCATTAAAATTATATAAAAACATAATGAATTGTCTAAAGGCTAGAATTGGAGAAATTGGATTAGATGAGATAAATGTTTCTAGTTATATATATGAAAAATAATTCTTAAACCATAACTGCACAGCCATAGAAGAAGAGATTATCACTACATAAAAGAGTAGTAAAATGCAACGACCACATAAAATCCCATAACTACCCCCTCATATAATTTATTATTACTTTTTAATTAATATCTTGGTTACACATTCATGGAATACTCCAACAAGCCCCAAAATCCATGTGGCTATTGAAACAGATGGTCTTAAACATACAACACACGATTAGAGGGAAATAAAAACACCCCACTCTTGTAGGTGCCTTGGAAATCAAGGGTTATATTATTAGTTTTTGACATAGGTATTTATAAGGCTAGTAATTGTGGTTATATGACCTCAATGTGTATTTAGAGATGTAAATATGGTGTGGTAGATTCCATATGTTGAGGTATGGAACTTGTGAAACAAAATAAATCTACTCGACATAGAAAGAAGTGGAATGAGTTAATTTTATTTCTTTTAAAAACCACTACTACATATTAAAATTTTATCAATGTCAAATATTGGATTTATCATACATTAGAGAACACTAATAAATAGGTTACTATAAAGTATAAGTTAGCAATGATAAAACATAATAGTTCATGTTTATGATTTGATGAAAGAAACTTTTATCAATGCAATCTCGAGAATTGATAAAATTACTCAACAATAGTTGTTTCGTGCCGCCGATAAACAAAACTAAATAAGTAAAACAAAACTAATTTATAAATAATTTAAAATTATAATTAATTATAATTAAAAAATATATATTACCATCATTTCAATATATTACAATTATATTGATCTATACATTTCATTTCACTTACAATTTTTAACAAACAAAAAAATAGTCAAACTCATAGGAGACTGAGTTCCCCAATTTACCACTATCCTTGGGATTCCATTCCAATATGGCATATTCATCCTACCAGTAATAAATAAATAATTATTATTTTAGTAATACTATAAAAAAAATTAAACATAAATATGACAAAATCATTCATAAATAATAAATAAAAATTTTAAAATTGTAACATGAATTATAATACATAAAACATAAATAAAAAAGATGACATAATACATAGATAAAAATTATTACAAATTAATATTAAATTATTAGTGTATTTTCTCTATTTTGTGTATATGAAACACATTTAGTAATACCTGCCACACTATTTGTCGAATATATTTGAGATTAAATTTTACATCGTACAAATTAATTATAAATATTTTTCTTAAAGTATTAATAAAATGATAATTTTTTTATCATCTTTGAGTGTGTGATGTGTTTTTTTAACTAATGTGTCACCTTTGAATAAAAACTCTCACTTCCAATTATATCATCTACACTATGAGTCAGGTCGATATTTGATTTATTCCCACACGTCAAAATGAATTATAACTATTGCATAAATTTATAATGATAATTGAAGTGTGTTTTATTATTTTTCAGTATATTACATTAATTCTCATCAATGAAAATACTATTATACAAAAAGAAATTATTTTCAGTCAAACTAGCCAAAACCTGATTCATATTGAAGTGAGTTTAATTCTTATACATCAGAAATGAATTATTGATCTCTTTCGTGACATATCAGGATAATATTATAATGTTTTCTTGTATTTTAGAATGTGACATGTTTTTCGATATAAAATCCCTTTTTTAAACAAAAACATGCTCTTATTATCTTACCAGTCAAACAATGTGTTATATTTATGTGTGGTTAATTATTACACACCACAAAAGAATTTTAAATAGTCATCCTGAAGTAATGAGATAATTGGACTTCATTTTCTCTATTTTTATTAGGTGACATGTATTTTTAATTAAAGTGTTACTTTTAAACTAAAATCATGAACATTCAACCATAACTTCCACACTATGTTTAATTTTCACTTGATATTAATTCATATATGTCAAATATAAATTATAAATATTATTTATAAATTATCAAGAAAATTTGATCATGTTTGATCATTTTTGAGTATGCAATGATCATAGTGAACTGAAATTTTACTTTTAAAATGAAAATAAAAATAGTTAGTAATATCATCCACACTATGTGTTTTATTGACATGAGGTTTATTATTAAATATCACAAATGATTCTTGGATATTTTTTTAATGTAAAAACAAATCCTAAATGTGTTTTCTCAGTTTATAGAATATGACACATGTTTTCAACTAACATGTCTTTTTTAGGTCTATATCTTCTCCATATAAAAGATCAATTTATCATTATGATTTACTTATTAACTAGTTTATACCTTGGTATTATTCTATCATGGAAAAAAATTCTTAATTTGATCTCTACCATCTTCTCATTAAATAAATCAACCCCAATTTTATCTAGAAAGTATGCATTTATAATATTATCCAACTTACTATGACCATGTGTCCATCATAACATTATCATTTCTACTACCAATTTTTTTTCAAGGTGTCCAATGAAAGTCCAATACTCACTACCATATATAATAGTTTTCCTAATAATAACCGAATAAAATTTAAACATAAATTTCATAGGAATTCTATGATCACAAAGAACCCCATAATGTTTTCTTCATTACATCCATCTATTGTATTACTTTGAATATGTGGATTTTAGATCATCCTTGTAGTATTTAAAAAATACTTATAAATAGGTAGTTAATATATTTTTTAAATGAAATAGTAATCATATTCAGAAATACCATTTCGGTGAAGCTGTTTTATTGATGTAAAATAATATAATATATAAAATTATAAATGTAATATTGAGAAATATATTTCGTTACATTGTGTTAGACATCATATAATTATTGAAAAAAATTATTTGTTTTGACAGTGAAATCATATTAAATATATCAAAACACTTATCTACTTGAAGAAAATTATAGATTTATTTTACACATTTTCCAACCTGATACCATGTTTTTTATATTGAATAAACACCACCCTATCATAAAATAATTCATATTAATATAAATTCAATTAAATATGTTACTGTGGAATACAACATAAGGAATCAAATTGTTGTAAATTTGCTGGTCTGGTTACATGACCTCGTGTCCTGCCCCTCACCCCCCAACCCTTACCACCCCCACCACAAATAGTAGAAAAAATGTATATATTCTTAATGGACATCATGTGTTCTCGATTTATTTGATATTTATGTATTGGAAATATAAAATATATATTTGGGGTATCCAAATTAATCACAATGAGTATCAAGCATGTCCTAAAAAATAAAAAAATTATAAGTAATAGAAAAAAGAATAGATAAATTTTAAAATAATATTTAATAGTTTTACCTCTACATATTGGTTATTAAGAAGAAATTCTTTATTTTTCTTCAAATACATTTTCTACAGGGTGTTCTCTTACTAAGATTTCATCTTCATCCATTGATTTGTTTTATATAAAAGTGACACGAGGATAAAAGAATCAATATATTTATTCAAAATGTATTATATTTACATTAGTGTGATATATATTCCTATATAAAATATGAATATTATTAAATAGTAAAATGTATAGTAGAAAAATTATAGGACAAACAAATTATGAAAATGTACAAAATTTTTACCATCACAGCTAAGGCTCCCAACCATTCTTGTTTGAGAAGATCATTTTCATTATCATGAAAAATCATGTTAGTATTTGACACTCAATAAATTTTTAATTTTATTCAATTTATTCCATATTTAAATATTAAAACAGACTATTTTCATGAAGTTGTAACATTAATAAATGAGGAATTAATATTAGTGCAGTTTGATGGAGTTGGTATTCTATAACAAAATGTTCATTTAATGATTACATGTATATTTTATATATTTAATATTAATAATACATCATATTACATATTCCTTATTTTTCTACATGAATCTGATGTAATAATGTTCAGGGGTGTCCATTATATTGATAGGGTTATAGAAGTTCCCTGTAATTATTAAAACCATGAAGTTTTATGCTAATATTTTTAAATATAATTATGTGGTAAGATAACATTCCATGAAAGGTACATAGTATATATAATTTTAGGTGTTAGTACTCTTAATTTTATTATACGTATTCTCATTATGATTTCATTTGGTAAAATTCATGATGGGAGATTATGAGAATAGAGCCACTGATTTGAATTCTTCATGTTTGGGTGTCATTGAATATTCCTATTTGTGAGCATGTGCAATGGTCATCAGAAATTATTATTAATTTTAATTCATATTATGACTCATGAAATTTGATGTATTATATAAAACATGATGGTACAGTTCAAGGGGATGTTTAATATGTTGATTGTGTCATGAGGGGTGTGTTATTTTGAAGAAGTCGATGAAGGATTTTTTCCGTCATCTTTTATGAAAGTTGATATCTCATCCCTTTGATTGGAATAGAATAATCACCCTAAATTCTATGTTCACGGTGTAACGACGTGTTTATTTTAGATATTCAATGAATGAAAAATTGATCATATAGGTTGATCAAATTTATGTTCCACCTACTTGATGAGATATTGAGAGAGATATATTGTATTAAATAGTGAGTGATTGTATGTGGTTGTCGACATTGACACATTCATTTATTATTTTCATGTTAATTGAATAATTTTTAGAAAATAACCTTTGACTTTAGAAAATAGCACCTAATTCAAATGAAAAATAATCCCATAGGATCCAACACATAGTATGTCTTTCAGTCACAATTAAATTTTATTTGAGTTTAATTAATGGAGGAAATTTCATTCTCAAGACCGAGGAATAAATTTACAAATTTTTTATCTATGAATAATATTAAAAAGGTAATAAATAATTATTTATTGATTTGTAAATAATTTATTTAATTATATGAATATGAAAAGTAATTTCAGTGGACCAATATCATATCTAGTGATAAATATTAATTTAAAATCCCGTAAAATATTATTTACTATTGTAAAAGTTATCCCACACACCATAAAATAATTATAATATTATTATTATTTGGAATAATATTTATTAAATATTATTGTATTATTTAAAATTGGGTACACAATTAAATAATTTTTTAACCTAAACCCAATATCTATAAATAGATGTACATATGTATAGTTTAGGGTGAATTGAGAAATGAGAATCAATGTGAAAACCGGACTTCTCACTAGAATTCCTCTTCCCTTATCAAAAAAATGAGATTAAATCGTTTAATCCTAAAGGATCATGGAACAATCATGTTGAAAAATTAAAGAAAATTGATTCACTATGCTAGAAAACTTAAATCAAATAGAGTTACTCATTGATCAATAGCAGAACCATTAGATCGATGCATGCGGTATTCTACACATGGATCCTAATAATGAAATGAAGGTAACTTGAAAGGGTTTTAAGAAGATCAATAACATCATCAACAAAAGTATTCTAATGTGATGTATTGATTTCATTAATTAATTAATTAATTATATATATTTAATGTTGAAATATCCACTCAATGTTATATGTTTTATCTATGTTAATATATTGGGGGAATATTTTGTTGTTCATGGAATTTTCATCATTGAAAATGTAAGGAATAATACATCAAATCAACAATAAAATTTATGGTTAATCACACACCCCTTCCCTTATTCTAATCCTGAAACCATCAAGTGGAATCAAATTGGTTGCATTTTATATTTACAATTTATTATTTTATTATTTATATATATTTACAAAAGTGGTTAGATATACATTTTCGATTATTTTTTCATTAAATAATTTTAATTAAGATGTTTTTGATATATTAATGGAAATTTTGCAGTGTTTCGTTTTCATAATAGACTAATAACTGATAAAGAACAATTTTAAATGTCATAGGGAATAATGGAATATTATATGCAAATAATAGGGGACCACACATTCTGTAACTAGAGTGTATTCGATGAAACCAAGTACACTGCGCTAGGCCCTGTATTGGGATATATGATGGGTCAAGTAATAACTACATGTGGATTATTTATTACGCACTATTTTTAGACCAATCCAACATTTCTCATGAAATTTCAGATTTCCTGAATTGTAGCCGGAGAACATGTCATGTAGTCTACATGGATTAGTTTAGAAATTCATGAAATCTTTGTGGCCAAATACATAGTCAAAACATGTGAGACTAACATCCTTTAGAATTAATGAAGTAAACGACTTATAGTCCGCATACACTCTGTGTATTTCATTATTTCCCTTGTCTAAATTACACATCAAGCCATTCAGTGAGATAATAATACTTATAACATGAGAGATACATGAGCTGTAGGTGGATATTACACATCAAGTAGTCTAGTCTAATGAACATCCCAAGTCCTTTGGCAGGTTAAGTGGACACAACAAATTACGACCATTCCTTTTGTATGTCATGAGTACACCACGTTTAATCTTCGAAGATATATTCTAAATACCGAAGCGTGTATCCAAGGAATATAGAAAGTGGGTCACATGGCATGTACCTAAAAAGTACACTCCTTGTAGTATATCCAAGGTAATCACTGAAACACCAAGAATGTACTCTAGATACATGAAAAAAATGTATGTGATGTGTAGTTGGATAGTATATGTCATGTTGTCTCTTAATAATGGAAATATTTATAATTACCTTAAATTGAAAATTGCAGCATTAAAAAATTATTATATTGATTGGAACTTATTTTTTGAATATTTTATAATGGTTTTAAATGATCACTAAATGATCAAATAATTTTTTGTAATAATCTGTATTTGTTGGTATTTCTATTTATCATAGACGAATATATGAAATATGAGTATCCCCAAGAGAATTTAGATGCTTATGAAGATAAAAGGGAATTAATTAATTAATGCAAGTGTGTTTATCTTTATTGTAAAGAATGTATATGTTGTGAATGATAATCAGTTGTAAATTTCTGAATTTGTTGTATGTGTATGACAATTCATGCTCTTTACTATATGTTGGAATTATTTAATTTAATTTATTTCATTGGTTTTCAATTATTTTACAATTAAGTCAAATTTTATTGCATTTGTGGAATCTAATTCTCTAATATTATATGAGAACTGTGTGTTGAGGGTGATTTATTTAATTTATATTTTGCAATCCATTAGTTCCCATAACCTTCATGTGATTTGTAATCAATTTTAATTAATGGAGTATCCTAATATGAATAGAGGCAGATCATCATGGAACCAATATGATGCCAACCTAGGAGATACATAGGTGGATAGATGGAATTTTGTACCTCCTTTTAAGACTAGGATAAGGATTTCTCTCCAATGTCAAATATTGATTTATTTTTTCATAAATAAATTAATATATTAATAATCTTTTGATCAGATTCATTTATTTACATATTTATTTCCTATTCATTATATATTTTATGGACACAAGACTGAAAACACATAATTAAATTAATTAATGTTCAAAATGGAAATTTGATGAACGAATTATGTGTAAGAGTTTTATCAAAAATTATTAATCACATAAGTAAACCAATTAATAAGAACAAGAAAATTAAAGGATAAAACAATAAATATTACATGTAATAAAATAATACCTAATGTTAAAATTATTTATTTGAACTGTTCAATGTCTTAATTCATATGAAATCATAGTTAAAGTGTTAGTTTGGCCATGTTTATTGGAATTTTAATTATCATGGGGACTTAATTAAGATTATGTGTAAAATTAACTGAAAAATTATTCAATTTAATACCAAATGTTTTTATCAATACAAATTTAGAGGCATGTTTTGAGGAAATTCTAGTCAGGATTTCAGGATTTGGGAGTCCACTCAATTGATCAAGAAAATGAAAATTTATATTTGGAATGACCGCCTACCAAAATTGCTTGTGGTTTTCAAGGAAAAATAATAAATCCTAAATAGGGGAAATATGGATATGTTCCACTATAATGTGTGAAGTGACTTGATATTCTGATTTCAATGGTGATGGTTGTTGAAAGTTGAAAAAATGATGGAATACATAATAAAATATATAAATTTATTACTTCCCATAATATTTGTAATAAAAAAAATTAGTAATAATATGATATTTTAAATATTAGAAAAAATATAAGGTTAGTTATCCACACTATCCATGTGATCAATATTATATTAAGACCTTATCCTTATAGTAATTAACTTCTATGAATTATCTAAATTATTTCGGGTTGTGTTGCACTGGGAACATAACTACTAAATGCAAGAATCACCTCTTCCCTATCCCCATATTAATGGAGTGAGTGATAAAGACGTCCATATCTATGAAAAAACACATCAATGGTGTGGTTGAAATTCAATATTTTATTTTATAATCTATGTCTAGTAAACCCATGATGTCTTATGAATACATTATACTTATAGTATTATCAAGCATCACATTGACTTATTATTTAAGTGAAAAAGATAAGTAGTGTTGGATATATCCAAGGAACTCTATAAAAGTAAAATTTGGGTGGTTATACCAGCTAGGCCTCACATATTCAAGCTCATTGGTTATATTAAGCATAATGAGTTTCTAGGGTTAAGAGTACAAGTTGAACTGTGTAGTGATATGATACTTTAATCACTCCCTTAGAGATTTTCCAACCATGTTGTAAATTTTAATATAAACAAATCTGAGACTTATCTCCCAGATCATATTACACTTCTTCTCTATGAATATGATGAGATATAGCATGAAAATACTTTTGCATATATAGTGAATAAACGGAAAGGACAGCTGAATATATCTATGCAAAAATCTTCCTCAAAATTCTCTTCCAAGAAGAAGAAGATCAAGGAGAAATCAAGGGAATATGATTCTTCTTTCCCCCTTTGGGAAAAAATGGCCACTAAGTGAATATTCCCACATATCCAAAGAAGAAAGGGGAATAATTACGCGCACTCTTTTTCATGTGCAATTTATATTTTTATATAAATTGGATATTATATATTGACTATGATGCTAACATATGTATTCAAATACATGAACCAAGTATATTCAAAAACATTAATAGTGGCGAGGTAGATATACAAATATCTAAGGGAGTTAAACTTGTTTTTTTATTTATTAGTTACAGCAATCTCACATTTCCAACCAAATTTATATTGGATTTGAAAGTTTATTATTATCTTCCATCCATTACAAAAAACATTATTTCATTATCTAGACATGATACTGATGGACGTATTTTCAAATTTGGTAATAAAATTTGTTTCTTTTATAAATATATCTTTTTTAAGAAAATTTACAATTATATAATGGTCATTAGGTATTGTATTACATGAACCAAGTAATAGAGATTAATAGAAAACTAGTTCACTTGACTCATACCACACCTAAATATGGAATTACATACTAGGTTATGTAAACGATAAACATTTGAAAAAATTACACAAATATGGATATTTAGATTCTTTTGAAGTAAATATATATGGTATATGATACACATGTTCAAAAGTAAAATGAACATATATGCATTTAGAGGAAAATTTGAAAGGAACAATGAGATTCTTGATTTATTCCATACAGAATTTTTCTGGTCATTCTCCTGTTGATGTCAGGGGTGGGTAATAATAAATCATAACTTCTATAGAATATTTTAGTAGGCATGGATAATTTTTCTTGATAGGGTAAAAATTGATTTTTTTTTTTTATAAATTTAAATAATATAATAATGAATTTGAGAACCAGATTGGTAACAAGGTCAAGAAAATCTACTCAGACCGTGATAGAGAATATCTTAATGAATAATTAATTGATTATTTATAAGAGTTTGTAACTTTATATCAACTCACTCCTACATGTACACCTCCATGTAATTGTACAAGTGAATGGAGGAACTGAACCTACTTGACATAGTGACCTCAATTAGTATTCAAGATAGTCTTTTATCACCTTTTAGGGATATTCATTATAAAAAATGTTTACAAACTAAACAGAGTTTGAAATAAAATATTATATGGTATTTCATAAAAATTGTTTAATTGAAATAAACAAATATCATCATACATACATGTTTGGGGATGTAAATAATTTTTAAGGCCTATACAGGTAAAAATATTGAACCCCAAGGAACAAATTGTATCATTATTGGATATCCTAGGAAAAAACAGATACCAATCCTTAAAAAAGGTTTTGGATAATAGATGGACAATATATAGTGATAAATATCATATCAATAAATGAGATAGTGGGAGAGAGAATTAATTTGATGAAGTCCATCATCAAAATATAAAACAGTTGAAATAGGAAAAGTTTTCATAAATTCCCCTGGAAAAAGTTGTTCTAGAGACAAAAAAATATCATAGCAGTTTAAGGGAGGTTAGGGAACTAGACCAGTATGGTTTTCTAGTCACCAAGGATGGTGACTTGTTATAAGTTTAAAAAAGTGATCGTCTAACCTATAATGATTCAGTAAGTGATAGGAAACCATAAATTATGAAATTTATTCCACATACCAAACCATACCTAGATTTTGGTAGATCATTTAGTCGATGTAAATATTTTTTATTTTAAATGGGTATTAAACAATAAAGTAGATATGGGTGGATAATTTAGTACCTATATCGAAAGACTGGTTTCAAATTTTTTTAATCAATTTCAAGGTGTAAATTATTGAAAAACATTTTTAACTATTTGAGTATTAAAATCCATCTATATTATGCATTCCATTACGGTCTTCCATAACTATGATATTTGGAAAATGTATATCAAACCATATTTAAATAATGGGAACCCTCTGGAAGATTTTTTTTTATGAAACAACCCATATCTTTTTTGCATAAAAAGGATACCAATATGGTTTGGAAATTTGAAAGATCCATTTAATGATTAAAATAACCATTTATGACAGAGAATATTATATTTTATGTGGCCCTAATCGAATTTAGTTTTATAAAGAATGAATGTAATCATTGTGTCTATAAATGGATTAATAGTAGTGTGGCAATTTTTATAATAGTATATATTGATGACATATTACTTATTTGAAATAAAATACCACTCTTACAATATATTATAATCTAGTTAAAAAATTCTTCTTCATAAATGACTTACACGAAGAAACATATATTCTTGGGAGAAAGATCAATCATGATAGAACCAAGAGGCTAATCAGACTATGTCAAGGTATATATATTCACAATATATTAAATAGATTTAGTATAGAAGGATATTTTTTTCCAATGACACGTGGTATTCATCTCCCTTGGAAAATGTTTCCTCGGAAACATAATGAAAAAAATATAAAAGCAAGGTTTCTATATGTGTCAATGATTGGGTAAGTCATATATTTTATTCTTCATTCTATTCCATATTCCACCTAATCCTTCAGTTTGATCAGGACATATCAAGATGATCCAAGTGACCTTAATTGGATGGTAGTGAGGAAAATCATTAAGTGTGTGAGGTATAATATGCATAAGTTCCTAGACCACATAGGATATGAAGATTATTTTTTCTAAATAGATCAATATGATATAAAAATGAATAAAGGATACATATTTACATTTAATGGAGGTTCTACGAGATGAAAAATATCAAATCAGGTTATGGTCATTGATTCTACTATAAATTTTGGGTATATTGGAACTTTTAAGGTATCTAGAGAAATAGTTTTTGTACTTAACTTCTTCCAAATAATGTACTACGTACAATGTTTTAATCATCCTATCAAACTATATTGTGGTAATATAATTACAAAAGGCCTTGACAATGTTCAACGTTTATATAAATGGATAAAGAATATACTTTATAAATGTCATATTTTGGCGGATTTTTCTCTTAGAGGTGATGTTAATGTGATAAGTCTATCTGTATAAGACAATATGGTGGACCACTTGACTAAATCCTTGACTCAATAGATATAAAATATTTATGTGAGGTCTATAAGTTAATATTCAAATGTCCTTGGATACAGTATAAGTGGGAGTTTATTGGAGTTGTTGTTCTAGAACAGAATTTTTATATATTGATATGATTTACATTTTCAATATTGAATTTCAATAAAAAAATATTATTTAAAAAAACTAATTTCCATACATGACTCTGATGTAATAATGTCATAGGGTATTTTTTGTACTGATAAGGTCATATAATTTCTCCACTTTGATGATAACCTTGAACTTCAATGATGAAATTCATAATTATAGTTTTATGGATGGATAACATACTCTAAAAGGGCACATAGTACATAGACTACTAGGTGTGATCGCTCATAAGAAGTTGGGACTACTTATCTCAATTTTTTTACTTGGTAATCTCCAAGATAGAAGATTATGAGAACAGACCTTCTCGTATGAATTTTGAATGTTTTGATATCCTCAAATATTTGTATCTGTGATATTGTGTAATAGACTATAGGATTTAAAATTATTATTTCATATAATGAATTTCACATGTTTTGGTGTCCTCAGATATTCATAAATGTGAGCATGTGTAATGGTCCATAGACATTAAGATTTTTATTAATGTATATTATGAATCAAAAGCATAGTTGTATTTTGTATACGATTATGATATAGTTCATGAGTAATTTGAATACCATGGCTCTGTCAGAAGTGATAGTTATTAATTTATAAGTCAAGGAGGGATTTATCACTTCCATCTTTATGGAAGATGATATATCATCTCTTTTAATGGAATAGAAATGTGTCCATAAATTCCATGGCCATGGTGTAATGATGTGTTTATTTCATATAGTCAATGAAATATATATCGAGCATATAGTTTGTTGATACAAATGTAAAACATACGTGATGAGATATTGAGAAAGAGAGATTATATTACATTGTGAGTTTTCATATGTCCTTTTCAACATTGAGACATTTAGTTCTTTCTCATGGGTTACAGAACCTATTCATATACACTGATCTTAAGATTTAAGAAATTTAGAAGAATGTCAACTATAAATCATAAAAGAGAGTCACACACTAAGTGTTTTCATTTATCATGATTAAATAATAATTTAATTTAAAAAATTGAATAAATATTATTCTCCATATTGATGAATAATTTTATTACTCTTTTATCAATCTCTAATTTTTTGAAGGTAATAAATAGTTATTTATAAATTTACATATAATATATTTAATTAAATGAATATGATGAGCAATTTCAGTGGACCAAGATCATGTATAGTGATAAATAAAAATTTACAATATGGTAAAATAATATTTACTGTTGAGAAAGTTAGAAGATGTGATAGAAAATAATAATATTATAATTATTATTTTCCATTAGGTTTGGTAATGATTATTTTATTTTTTAAGCGTTGGAACATGATTAAATAATATATTATCCAAAATCCTAACTCTATAAAAATATTGTTATTCTTACTGTGTTAGGTCAATCAAGATTTGATAATCATTGGGCATAGTAGACATATCTCTCTAATTCCTCCACCCTCCACTCAGGAATGAGAAGAAATCCCTTAATTTCAAAAGGGTAATAAAGTGATCAAGTTGAGAGGTAAAAGACTATTTATTCACTATGCTACACATAGAAATCAATAAAAATCACTCTAAGATCAAAATTAGTGTATGTGGATCACCTATATAGGGATTCTACACTTTTATTATCATAAAACAATGAAGGTAATCAAAAAGGGTTATTATAAGTTCAACAAAGTAATCTACGAAATGATACTAATATTGGGTATTAATTTCTCCCAAAAATAAATAAATTAATTATATGTTTACCATGAAAATATCCTCTCACAGTTTGGGGTTATATATATACCAATATATGAAAGATAAATTTTATTGGTCATAACATTCTTGTCATTCACAATACTGAGAATAATCCATTAAATTGAAAAAACATTTATGTTTTATTACCCACCACTTTGCTTCTGATATGCCTGGAACCATCAAGGACAAGATACTCTAAAAAAGAACTATTAGTTCATTATTTGATCATTTATATTGTCTTCAATTGACCTTCAATTTCCCCTTTCATTTCCCCTTATGTGATTTCATGCCTATGTTCATGTCATTTTTCATTAAATCTAAAAAAATTATTTAAAATAAATTATGAAGGACATATTTCATTATCATCTTGTATCTTTATGTGATTAAATTGACATGCTATAAAAGAAGAAATATCGTGTTTAACTATGTGAATATCAATATCACGAATAGGAACATGTAGTTAGGAACTTTTCCTATGAGATACATATATTCTTACTCCAATATAATCTCTTGGAATTTTTGTGTGTGTAGAATATCACCTTGTATATTGTATAATGTACCTATTCAAATACAATGATGAGTATGTGTTTATAGATATAAATCAAAATAAATTTCACCGTATCTAAATTTTTTTAAAAATATAGGTATATTTTGTTGATTTATTCACATATAGCATAAACTAAGATGATAAAATTAATTACTTTGGGTATGTGAAATCTTTTAGGGGAATGACTAGCCTCACAACAGGGTGTGGTGGATATTCACGTTGTGGCTATTAGTATGATGATTCTTCACATTAATCCCTTTGATTAAAGTCATTTATGAAATTATTGCAACAACTAACATTTTCTATTAGATCATCAACATATGCCTAAATATTTTTAATTTTATCATTATTATCCCCATATTTACTTTCTTTCTAAATGTATTCTCTGGGTGAAACTCCAAAAAATTCACACCTAACAAAACCATACTTTTCTAGATTCTTAAAATTCACCTAAAAATCATTCATCAAGAATATTATATGGAAATTATTGTGTCTAAAACAAATAAAAAATTGAAAAAAAATATTCATTATTAGGTAAAACAGTTTCTAAGTAGAAAAAATTTCAATTATTCTATACTGAAACATTATCACCATAATTTATATGTGTTTTCATATTCTATTTTCCTTTTTTTATTTAAATATTAATCCTTACATAACATAGTTCATGGGGTGAAAGTGGATTGATATTCTGATTCATCAATCTATAAATACACAAAAGTACATAATTATGTCATTATTTTATACCACATAAATGGTTTACTATTGATTTAAAATGCATATCGTTCTTTATAAAATTTTACCATACACTATCATTTATTAATAGTAACAATTCAATTATTATGAAACACATTTTTTCTCTTCCATACTTAATTACTATTTTAAAAATGTACATTTTCAAATCAATGTGATAAATTTACATAATTTTTAAATAGATAATACTTATTAATATATAAATTAAATTTTTTATTCTCCTAAAAACCAATGAAATATTCCCAATTTCTTTGTTTATAATGTGTGTGTATAGAGTTATTCTTTGGGGTTTAGATCCCCCTTAGAATCCTTAAGATGATGTTTCATAAGATTTGTCCATGATTCTCTATGATCCTTAACAATTACTATGACTATTTATTTATTTCAACAATATTTTAAAATAAATTTACCCAATAATGGATATTGAAGAGTCAATTAATATTCAATCAATTGATTTTTTTAAAAAATAGAGAACTCATATCATAATGTTTCTATAATTTTTTTAAATTTTTTTCCCAAAATATAAGCCCAAATTTATTTCATGTACCCATATCAATTGATATGTTCATTAATATACTATTACTAATGTAAATTATAAAAATGTGCTAGTTATTTTCAAGAGGTTGACTGCATGAATTCCATCCAACCACCAATTTTTACCTTTACCCCTCACCTTAATGATTTTTACTGACATTATCATTATATTCAACTTTTATCTCTTTAAAACCGTATCATTATTCCTTATGGCACAACATCTTATTGTTTCTCTATGCCATAATGTTATTCTCATTCCAGAGCCATATCATACGAATTTGATAATTTCTAATGTCCTTCGGACCAATCATATGAATGTTATTATAGATCATATGACTTTTTTACTATTATAAGAATTTGAGTGAGCATAGGGATTTGGATCATGTAATTTGATCATATGACTCTATAGCCGATTTTGTGACTTTTTGTACATAAAATATTTAATTGTAAGTCATTTTTGGGGGATTGTAACGACCTGAAATTTTGAATAAATCATGTTTCCTAATTTTATGTGTTATTTAATTTTTTATTTTTTATACACAATAAAAATGTTTTATTTGATAACATGAGTATAATTAAAATGAGACTGTTGTGTTTTGATTGTTATATGACCATTGGTCAATATGACCACTGGAAACTAAATGTTTTGATTATTGTCTCTAAATACAAGTAATATTGATTAATTATCATAGAATGAAGATTCGATGGCCTCACCCAGTAGTCTTGGACCGATCGAAGCCCATCTAACAGAACATGGGAAGGAGGTAGCACCACTGGGCTTTGCTCTGGACCAAACCCAAGCCAAACTTCATTATGTGAATCTAGAACGGAATCAACTTCGTGAGAAGTTCAAACTGATAAAAATTACTACTCGTGCGATGTTGGACGAGCCTCCCTCAGATTCTCTCACCTTAGCACACCTTACACTTAGGTCCTATGCTGGTGTGATAAGGGGCTATGTAAGGAGACCGTAACTGTCTTGTGTAACCCTTTCTTTTTAAATAAAAATTTTGATTTCTTTTTATGATGAAGTTTATGAATTTTCAAATGTCTATATAAATATAGTAAGCATTTTTTTGATGAATTTTAGAAAAAGGATATTTTAAAAATGTTTAGGTAAACCTTAAATAATTAAAAATTTGTAATGATTTTCAAAAAATGGTCTTCTACAATTATGTTCAGTACGAAATTTAGAGTCTAATAAGATCAAATTGATTTTTGATGAATAGTAAATTATGAATAGTGATTTTATGATTAGGATTAGTAATGTGTCCAAATGGATTTGTAATCTCGCTTAAAGAAAGTATTAATTTAATCAAGGCACCTTGATTAAGTAATGTGATTCGATAAAATAGTTAAATAACGGTTTTATAAATTATTATTCAAGTATTATTTTTTTTGGGTGAATAGTGGTTTTTAATTAAAAATAAAATTAAAAATATTTAGAAAATTATTTTTATAAAATGGATTTCATTTTTTAACTCAGAGCATCGATATTATGTTATGGTAATTTTTGGGGTTTTTTTCTGAAAAAAATTAATTTTCAGTGAATAGAGTTTTTATTTAAAAATTAAATTAAAAATATTTAGAAAATTATTTTTATAAAATGGAGTTCATATTTTTAATCAGAGCGTCAATATTTGGTTGAGGTGAAATTTTGGGATTTTTCTGAGAAAGATGAATTTTCAGTGAATAGTAAAAAAAAGCAGTTTTACGGTTTCAGTATGTTTAATGACATCATAACTATTTCATGGTAATTTCATGATATATTTTATGGGTTGGCCGACCAAAGGTGATGAATTATTGTATGGGGGCCCCATGTGGGCTAACTTCATGGGAAATATCATGGGAGAGCACACGGTTTGGAGAAAACCACTTTTGAGGTGTCCCTTGGCCATTAATGTCTTGTCCCCTCACTTTCCCTATAAATAACAAGCCATACTCTCATACATTTCGACTCCACACTCTCCCCCAACAAAGTTCGGGTCTCATTACCTCCCAATGAGTCCTCCCAATGTTCCCCCAATCCCTCAAGGTCCCATCCATTGTGTTTTAAGAGTTACGTTTTAACGTAAGGGATCTGACCTCCCTCTTTCTTTACAAGTAATCTCTTTTATGTAATTCATTTTATGCTCCATGTTCTTATGTTGGATGATGTTCTTTTATATTAAATATACTTTCCTTTTTTGTTCATTTGATGATATACCCTCTCTTACTCTCATCTTTTCATTTTATGAAAGTTTAAGTAGAGCCGTTAGGCTGCCGAAATTTTTGTAACGGATTCTTTCACCCTTCTCATTTTCAAGTTCTATTTTCTTGTCAAGTCTTTAAAGTTTCTTTTTTATTATGTTGGGGTATGATATCTACATCTATCATACTGATCATTTATGATCATATGATTAGAGACCCCATTTTATCTCTTCAATTCAAGATTTTGAAGTTATAAGTGGCGCTGTTAGGCTGCCGAATTTTTAAGGGATTATTTCACCCTTCTCGTTTTCAAGATCTATTTTCATGTCAAGTCTTTCAAGTTCCTTTTTATTTTGTTGGTGTACGATCTCTATATCAATCATAATGAACCCTTATGTTCATATGATGAGAGACCCTATTTTTATCTTGTCATTTCATTTTTGGTTGAAGTTTAAGTGATACCGTTAGGCTGCCGAATTTTTAAGGGATTCGTTCAACTTTCTCATTTTTCAAAGATCTACTTTCATGTCTATTATTTCAAGTTCCTTTTTATTATGTTGGGGTATTATATATATATCTATAATACTGATCTTTTATGTTCAAATGATGATAGACACTATTTGATCTCATCCATTCATTTTTGTTGATGTTTAAGAGACGTCGTTGGGCTGCCGAATTTTCATAAGAGAAATATTATTTTTGTATTCCTTTGATGTTATTCATTTCATATGGTATATCTCTCAAATTTTATTAAAATGTTCTAAAATCCTTTATATTATGTCCCTGTACTGTTTTCTGGATCATTTATTAATGTTTGACCAATGTCCCCTCTCTTTTCAATATTTTCTAAAACCTCGTAACATAGCCTTTTTGCTGTAGAATTTCCGTCTCATAATGTCTCCCTCTTTTTCTAAAGTTCATTTATTTTATTAAGTGAATACTCAAAGATTTTTCTTCTAAAGGGGTATTCACATATATATCAAAATTTTCAATTTTAAATTACAGGATTTACATACATGAAACCTGCTTTCCCTTTCTGTGGGTTTAAAATGACATAAAGATCATGTCTTTAAAGCAGTTTTAAAACATTATGATTATGAAATGAAACCCATTTATTTTATAATATATCGGTTTTTTATGAAATGATTGATGATGATATATGTGGCTCACATGATAATAAAGACATGTCAAGGGTGCGCCCAGATTGCGCTAAAATGAATTGGGTAAAGACTTAATCTCTAGAGATGACCTTTTAGACTTATACCTTGGTGAATAACCTTGGTAATTTTTAATGACACCTTGGGGATGGACCTTGGTGAAACGAAATGATTGTCAATATTAAATGTTATAGCCACATCTTCATGTTTTGAAAAATTTTATTTTTATTATGATATATCTCAGGATTTCTTTCTCATGCCTTCAAGTTCTTTTCATGACCTTATTGAAGTATCTCAAGTTCACATGTAAAATGTTTCTCTTGTTTCCCTTACTGGGCCTTCTGCTCACCCTTTCTTTTGATGTATGTCCCCAGGTTATGAGATGCAGTAATGAACCTAGGATGAACATGAGGAGAAGCCATTAAAGTGTCTAAGAAGAATGTTTTATGTTTTCATGTTATAAGTTCCCGGTTTCCAAGACACTAAACCTTAAAGATCCTCGGTTTTGTAAAATGTAATGAAAGATTATGTGATAAAAAGGCGGGATGCTATAGTTGGTATCAAAGTATGGTTTGGTTATTTTTGGAAATTAGGATATGAAAACATTAGGAAGAATCCTATCAAAAAGTTTAAATATAGGAAATCTTCCTGGTGTTTTGGTGAGTATTGAGTAAGGGGTTGGCAAGAAAATACATCCCTGTCTGGATACGAGTAGCTAGAGGTGGCTCTCGCACAAATGTACATAGGGGTAAAACCCGAAAACACCTCTTTGAGCTAGACTCAAATTGGAACTGGTACACGACAATGGGCCTTGCTGCACTATTGGTTACGACACTCCCGGGGGATATGCTTTGGTAAATTCATATGCTTAGTATGAACCATTTTTAAAGGGACAAAGATAAAATGAAATAAAGATTCACATAAGAATATATGATCATGGATAACCTAATTTGAAACATAGGGGACCACATGTTAGGGTATACTTTTCTTCTACATGTTATCCTTATATGATTTAAGTTCCTTTTCATGATTATTGGCTACGTATTTAAGCCACTAATTATACTTTCTCTTCTTAGTTAATGGTGGGAAATGGAAGAACATGTCCCAACAACCAATGTGATAGGAAATGAGACGATTGCCATATTAATATGATAGAGATGATTAGGTGATTAAAAGATGATTATTATTTTGGAAGACGTTCACTATTTTGGGGACCCTATATGATCGAGGTAAATAGATTACTTCGGTATCTTCATTGAGAAGTAAGGTTGACTTATATTTTGAAGAATCGATGAATTTAAGGTGGAATTATAGTAATTTAGGTTACTTATGTGAATGATTAACCTATCTTTACTAAAATATGTTTAGGTTAGCTACTTTTTTTATAAGATGTTAGGAGTGGTTGATGTTGTTTGTAGATGAACAATGAAGTTTATTTTAGAAGACTATGTTATCAAATCCTTCTTGTATTTGGGTTTCAATCTTAGTTTGGTTTATTTTGAGAAATTTTAAGGACCGTTATTTATCAAATATTCTATGATGAACTTTGGGTAGTACCATGGAACTTTGAAGATTTAAAACTAGTTTCCATTCCTATGGGATTATTTCTTTTTGAAGTGTTGTTTTACCTTACCCTTTCTGTTTTTGGGATAATGTTTAAAGTTAGATGAAATAGATTGTTAATCTTGTGTTGATTATGTGATTCTCTAGAAGATTATTCTTGTGTTTTGATGAGACCAAGTAGTTTTTAATGCTCATATTTTGGAGAAAAGATTATTTTTGGGTAGAAACATATTAAAGGATGAAACTCTACATGAAGGTAGCTATATTTTCTATGTAGTAAATTAATTCCTCAAAATTATGAAAAGGAACGTAAAACAAAAACGTTGTTGGTTTACGTTTCCTACTAGGTAATCAAAGACCGTTTACACACATCATAAGATTGGGATTTTTTTATGGTTAACATTCTCCTGATCATGTTTTCTATCACTCGCCCTCAGAACTTGACCCTTTGTTTTCTCCTCCATATCCATGTTTTCCTACATGGAATCCTAGTGTGGGTTAACTCGGGTGACCATTGTACTTCCCTTTATTTCTTTTAAATTAATAGTTTTACTAACTCCTTTTCTGATGTGGGACTTTCAATGAAATTTCAAAACCCAATTTTAAAAATTGCGAGGACGTAATTTCTTAAGGGGGGAAGATTGTAACGACCCGAAATTTTGAATAAATCATGTTTCCTAATTTTATGTGTTATTTTATTTTTATATTTTTATACTCAACAAAAATGTTTCATTTGATAACATGAGTATAATAAAAATGATACCATTGGGTTTTTATTGGTATATGACCATTGGTCAATATGACCGCTGGAATCTAAACGTTTTGATTATTGTCTCTAAATACAAGTAATTTTGATTAATTATTATAGAAAGAAGATTTGATGGCTCACCCAGTAGTCTTGGACCGATCGAATCCCATCTAACAGAACATGGGAAGGAGGTAGCACCACTGGGCTTTTCTCTGGACCAAACCCAAGCCGAACATCATCGTGTGAAGCTAGAATGGATTCTCCTTCGTGAGAAGTTCAAACTGATAAAAATTACAACTTGTGCGATGTTGGCCGAGCCTCCCTCGGATTCTCTCACCTTAGCACACCTTTCACTTAGGTCCTATGTTGGTCCGATAAGGTTCTATGTAAGGAGACCATAACTGCCTTGTGTAACCCTTTATTTTAAATAAAAATTTTGATTTCTTTTTATGATGAAGTTTATGAATTTTCAAATGTCTGGATAAATATAGTATGAATATTTTTGATGATTTTTAGAAAAATGATATTTTAAAAATGTTTAGGTAAACCTTAAATAATTAAAAATGTGTAATGATTTTTAAAAAATGGTCTTCTACAATTATGTTCAGTATGAAATTTATAGTCTTATAAGATCAACTTGATTTTTGATGAATAATAAATTATGAATAGTGATTTTATGATTAGGATTAGTAATGTGTCCAAATAGATTAGTAATATCTCTTAAAGAATGTATTAATTTAATCTAGGCACCTTGATTAAGTAATGTGATTCGATGAAATAGTTAAATAATAATTTCATAAATTATTATTCAAGTATTAGTTTTTTCAGGTGAATAGTGTTTTTTAATTAAAAATTAAATTAAAAATATTTAGAAAATTATTTTTATAAAATGGATTTCATTTTTGAACTCAGAGCTTCGATATTATGTTAACGTAATTTTTGGGGTTTTCTCTGATAAAAATGAATTTTCAGTGAATAGTGTTTTCATTAAAAAACTAAATTAAAAATATTTAGAAAAATATTTTTATAAAATGGAGTTCATATTTTTAATCAGAGCGTCAATATTTGGTTAAGGTGAAATTTTGGGATTTTTCTGAGAAAGATGAATTTTCAGTGAATAGTAAAAAAAAGCAGTTTTAGGGTTTCAGTATGTTTAATGACATCATAATTGTGTCCTGGTGATGTCATGAGATATTTTATGGGTTTTCCGACCAAAGGTTATTAATTATTGTATAGGGGCCCCATGTGTCCTAAATTCATGGGAAATATCATGGGAGAGCACGTGGTTTTGAGAAAACTACTTTTAAGGTGTCCCTTGGCCATTAATACATTGTCCCCCCACTTTCCCTATAAATACCAAGCCATCCTCTCATCCATTTCGACTCCCCACTCTCACCCATAAACGTTCTGGCCTAATTACCTCCCAATGAGTCCACCCAAGTTTCTCCCAAGCCCTCAAGGTCCCAACCTTTGAGTTTTAAGAGTTATGTTTTAAGGTGAAGGATCTGACCTCTCTCGTTCATTTCAAGTAATATCTTTTCTGTCATTCCTTTTATGCTCCATGTTCTTATGTTGGAGGATGTTCCTTTATATTAATTATACTTTCCTTTTTATATTAATATTATTAGATACCCTTCTTACTCTCATCTTTTCATTTTATGAATGTTTATGTGGCGCCGTCAGACTGCCAAAATTTTTGTAACGGATTCTTTCACCCTTATCATTTTCAAGTTTTATTTTCTTGTCAAGTATTTCAAGTTCCTTTTTATTATGTTGGGGTATGATATCTATATATATCATACTGATCTTTTATGATCATATGATGAGAGACCCCATTTGATCTCTTCAATTCAGTATTTTGAAGTTTTTAAGTGGCGTCGTTAGGCTGCCGAATTTTTAAGGGATTCTTTCACCCTTCTCTTTATCAAGATCTATTTTCATATCAAGTCTTTCAGGTTCCTTTTTATTATGATGGGGTATGATCTCTATATCTATCATACTTAACCCTTGTGTTAATATTATGAGAGACCCTATTTTGATCTTGTCAATTCATTTTTGGTTGAAGTTTAAGTGACGCCGTTAGACTGCCAAATTTTTAAGGGATTCGTTCGACTTTCTCATTTTTCAAAGATCTACTTTCATGTCAAGTATTTCAAGTTCCTTTTTTATTATTTTGGGCCATGATATCTATATATATCATACTGATATATTATATTTATGTGATTAGAGACCCTATTTGATCTCTTCAATTCATTTTTGTTGAAGTTTAAGTGACGTTGTTGGGATACCGAATATTCATAAGAGAAATCTTATTTTTGTCTTCCTTTCATGTTCTTCATTTCATATGGTATATCTTTAAAATTTCATTACCAAGTTCTAAATTCCTTTATATTCTGTCCCTCTACTATTTTATGGATCATTCATTAATGATTGACCCATGTCCCCTCCCTTTTCAATGTTTTCTAAAACCTTGTAACATAGCCTTTATGCTGCAGAATTTCCATCTCAAAATGTCTCCCTCTTTTTCTAAAGTTCATTTATTTTATTATGTTAATACTCAAATCTCTTTCTTCTAAAGGGTTATTCACATATATATCAAAATTTTCTATTTTAAATTCTGGGATTTACATACATGAAACCCTCTTTCCCTTTCCGTGGGTTTAAAGTGACATAGAGATCATGTCTTTAAAACAGTTTTAAAACGTTATGATTATGAAATGAAACCCATTTATTTTATGCTATATGGGTTATTTATGAAATGATTGATGATGAAATATGTGGCTCACATGATAATAAAGACATGTCAAGGGTGCGCCCAGATAGCGCTCCAATGCATTGCGTAAAGACTTAATCTCTAGAGATGACCTTTTAGACTGATACCTTGGTGAATAACCTTGGTAATTTTTAATGACACCTTGGGGATGGACCTTGGTGAAAGGAAATGATTGTCAATATTAAATGTTGTAGCCACATATTCAAGTTATTAAAAATGATATTTTTATTATGATATATCTCATGATTTATTTCTCATGCCTTAAAGTTCTTTTCATGACCTTATTGAAGTATCTCAAGTTCACATGTAAAATGTATCTCTTGTTTCCCTTACTGGGCTTTCTGCGCACCCTTTCTTTTAATGTATGTCCCCAGGTTATGAGATGCAGTAATGAACATAGGATGAACATGATGAGAAACCGTTCAAGTGTTTAAGAAGAATTTTTTATGTTTTCATGTTTTAAGTTCCCGGTTTCCAAGACACTAAACATTAAAGATCCTCATTTTTGTAAAATGTAATGAAAGATTATGTGATAAAAAGGCGGGATGCTGTAGGGATTTTTTGAATTTTTCATCATTTTAATCCTTTTATGGAACATATTTATCGGTATCCATATACATTCCCATAAGAGTTTTCTTCTGATCGTAACACTTCTCAATCATGTAAAATATCTATTTTTTATGACGTCATCACTTTTGAAAAATTAAACGGTGACTATAGAACTCATAATCACTTAAAACAAAATCTTTGGGAAACCATGTCATTATGGTTAACCCATTTATAGAAATTCACAAGGATAGTAATATGAAAAGTATTTTAATCAATAAAAAATAAAATGTTATAGACTTTATAATGATTTGAGGGCTGTGGAGATGAAGAAATAATGTGAGAGATAAAATTGAAAAAAAAACTTTCAAAAGGTAATTTTATCTTAGAGGTTTGATTGTGGATAAAAAATAAAAACTACAGATCTATAAAAATAAAATTATGTCACAGATCAAGAGAGACTTAACTCAAGAAGACTAATGGAGTTCAGTCATGTCTAATATTTCTTTTTTTCTATTTTATTAATATTTTTAATTAATTATACATCTCAATTTATATCCACTACCCTTCAACTATAGTTTCAAACCATGAGGTATTTTGAAAGTTAATCTCACCTTTTATAATTCATGATTCATCACATGTTAGTGAATAAAACTATCCCTTTCTTACTCATTGGTTTTGATATTCTGTAGAAGTTATTCATTTTATATATATATGTGTTCAATTTATTTATTTATATTGGTTATTTACTCCTTCAATGATAAATTATATCATTCAACTTAGTCTTAGGCTATAAAAGATGGAATTTTCTAGGGTTGAGTGGAGATGTTAAAGGAGGATGTTGGAAAGTGTGAAATGATTAGTGGTTACTATTAGTTTTATTGTGGATTACAGGACTTCGTTGAGTGTTTCCTGAGTAATTTGGGTGGGTTTTATCTCCTAAATACATATGTAAAAGAGTATACTAAGAAAGGGTATTTAAATCATTTCTCACCGTAACTATTCAACCAATGGTGAGAGGTGAATTGATTGTGGAACCTCTCATTGATATATTAATAAATATAATAAAAATTAATTGAGACTATGATAGTATTACAATTTGAAAGAAATATATTCCTAATAATCCTTCACATTTCCCTATTTTCAATCTCTTATTTCATTTTATGTTTTGGTATCAAAATAAAACATAATCAATACAAAATCCCTTTTCATTGTCTAATCAAGAAGTTACACATGAATTTTCTTGAACTCCACTCTATGATAAAACCTTAGGTAAAATCTAATACTACATATTACATAGGAAATACAAAAAACTTCCAACATCCCACAATAGGTTTTACTATTTCAAAACATTGCATTTTTTGGGTGGTGGTGCAAAAACATGAAAAGAAAAAGTCTAACCTTTCATTTTCCTAACTCGTGCTTCAAATCACCACCTATTTGAATGTGAAAAATACATTAAAATAACATTACTGACCATACATAAGAACCCAGATTTACAATAATGCATTGGAAAAATACCCTTATAGATTCAAGTGCAGCTTTGAGTGTTCAATTTTTATCTACTATATTGGCTGGAAAGAATAACAATACATTAAAGGGATTATTCATCCCAATATTTATTTATGAAAACAATTACATTGGTATGCCTCTATCATGGAATGAATTTTATTTGAAAACTGGTTTAATTCAACCATTTCCAAACAACCATGTTCTTTCTGGTGAAGACCCTAAAATACATATCAAGTAGTTCTTAGATGTCTAATCCATACAAAAACCTTATGGATTGGATGAGTATGTAATGTAGAGTAAATTTTCCTTTTCACTTGAAGTTGTTGTACAAGTATGGTTTTACATACTACAAATGTGAGAGATATATAAATGGGCTGATCTGAAAAGAGGACTCATATAAATATTCGTCTGTACCTCTAGGAGCACATATATTATAAAGGAGTTGTATTCCATCAAAGAATCATATAGAGAGACTTTCTTTGAGTAATGGGAGAGGTTGTAGAATCTATATTATAGTTACCCCTACGAAGCTATATAATATCACAAATTTATATAATTTTTCTATAATGTATTATAGGAAAATGAGTGAAATATTTTTTATGCATATTATAGAGGATCCTTGATAAAAAATCACCATCATAAGACATCGGACTCATTAAAAATATTTACAATAATTCACATAAATATGGTATAAGATGTACTGGTACAAGTGGAATACAAGTAGAAAGAGAAACATATTTGTCTCTATTATTAGAATATATACTTGAAGATATAACAAGTCTTGTGATATAGATAGATTTGAGACAAAAAAGTAAAAAATTAGCACCATCAAAAGGTGTGTGGTTTTTGTTCATTTCCTAATCACTTCATTGAACAATGTGCTAAGGTTTAGGCCTGGGAGTGTTGTGTAGGAATATTACATCCAAGAAAATATTTAAAATTAAACTCAATGAAGGGGGTGATTTAAAAAGTCTAATTTTGATTTATAAATTAGTATAACTAGTCCATTCAACCATTTCAAAATCAATACATAAATAAACCACATTTTAATTAGAAAAACCCACTCCTTAAACCATCGCCCTTCCAAAAACATTTTACAAAACCCTGCCCCCAACCTTTGAACCAGTAGCTTACTAATTTTTCTGAAATAATTCAATTTGAATAGACGTAAACCATTTCCCAACCAGTTTTAATACAACTACAAGGACCCAAGGTTGAGGAGCTAAGGAATATTCTCAATGAATTGAAAACCCAACATAGAAGCCTAGTTGAAATCCAATAAAACCCTATGGAAACATATATCTCAATAAGTCCCAAATCCAAATGATAATGTGGTTATAATAACAATAATAAGGGTAATGAAATTCATCCCAATAAAACCCCAAAATATCAGAAAAAATCCATCAAATAATGAGGAAAACCATGTGTTAAATTCTAGAAAGATTCTTACCATCTAGGTACCTCAAATTGAAAATAAAGAGAAAGAGGTGAAAACTGGGAAAAGAAAAAAAGAAACCCAAGACAACATGGAAATGGAATCAAGTATATAAGAAACCTATTAATCTTCCTTTTCCATCAATAATTATTCTATTTAAAAGGAATCAAGAGGATGAACATCAAAGAGGAATTTTGGAACCATTGGTCAAATTTGGGATTAAATTTCCCCATCATGAGGTAATTGAGCAGATTACCAGGTATGCTTTGTGCCTCGAGGAACATTAAAAAAACAAAATGATGCTAAAATTAAATGAATGTATCAATAAATAAATAATTGTATCATTATTTATCAAATAATATATTCCCAAAAAATCAATATCCATGGTAATTTTTCAATCACATTCATTATAAGATAAAATAATTTTCTGATTAATTTTTTTATTTTTTATAATAAATTAATGTAATTTGGTACACAATATTTTCATATTTATTGTTAGGATAGATTATTCCCACAATAGTGGTGCTGAAACTCTCCAAGTGATACACTACATTTCTAGTAGGAGTATTAGAATATGTGTTATCAAGTATTGAAGACTTGATATTTCCATCAAACATTAATCTGTTCAATATGGAGGAAGATAAGATCCCATTATTAATGTGAGGAAAAAAAAGTAATATTTTTAATTGATTTTAAATGATAATAAACCCAATATTAATTAAAATATTGGATAATTAGTTCCTTTAAAAAAATTAAGATTTTGGATTGTATAAGAAAATGGATTAAAATGAGGATTTCACCTGTTTTATTCATCTTTCAAAATTAAATTGAGAATACATAATGTGATTGAAATTGATTTTTGATTTTTATTTTTTAGAATGAATTTAAAATTTTAATTATTAATTTTTTAATTAAATAACTTAATGAATTTTTATCTGATCATTAATTCATTCAAAAAAAATGGTCTGTTAAATGAAATCAAAAAAATGTATTTTAAATTAAATTTTCAATAGTGTGTGTTTTGTTTTGAAATAAAATATTGGATTATATTTTGAACATTTAATAATAAAAATTTAATGGTTTAATTCATTGATTTAATGAATTGGATATTAATTTTTATAAAAATTGGAATTGGTATTTTTATTACTTTAATCTTTTTTTAATATATTTAGAAAAAATACAAGCACTGAGAATTTTTTTTTAAAGTCACTAAAATTTAGAAAATGCATATATTGACCATGATTTCATTTCTTAAGGATGATCCATCTACTTAAATATTGGAAAAATGATATAGTTTTCACACAACAAAACAAAGTGACCATAAGTGTGCAATACATGACACCCTCTCTCTAGTATATCCACATAATGTAAATTTTTGGGGTGCCATAATTGAATGTGATACATCTTACATCGACCACCTGAGAAATCCTTTCACGTGGTAGATCATTCTATAGTAGGAAAACCCCTTGGTCGATTAGATAAATAAAATTCAAGATAAGTAAATTGACATCATCTCTCCAGTAATTGACCGCATGTCTAAAATCACCACAAGTTGAAGATTCCTCATCCAAAAATGTGAGACCACTGCAAAAATACCCCATCCACTCACTTGTGAGGAACCAAAACCGTGCCTCCCAGAAGAATCCAACGAATCTGACATTTCTGTAGAGGAGACTGTGTGATGCCTATTCTACTAGGATTCAAACATCCAATGAAGCTCAAACGACCATAAAAAAAGCCATTGATCTGAAAACCAACAACTAATTGAAAAAACATCTTATATAAGGTAATTTTAAAATGATTTTCTGAAAATATTTGTTTTTAAAAAAATTCCAATAGTACTGGTGGATGTAAGGGTGTTGGGGTTGAAGGGTTGGTGTTGTCTGAGACAACGCCTTCTTGAGAAAAATTCCAAATAAGGTGTTTTCTTGGGGGACACCTTCTTTAAAAAATATAAATAATGTGATTTCTTGTATAGCATCTTCTTCATATATTTTTCATGAAAGCTACTGTTAGAGACAATGCCTTCACTATTGTTTTTTTTAAATATTATTTTATTCCTTTGGTTAAATATATATTTCTATGTCTATGTGTGTATAATTATTAATATAAATAAATAGAGATTCCAAGATAATTAGTAATAGTTTTCAATCTAAAATTTATGAATCATTTTTATGAAATAAATTTTTTTCATGCAAATTATTATTTTTATCATATTCATGAATTTTAATAATGATGTATATAGCAGTATTTAAAAAATTATTATTAAATAAAATAATTTTAATATAAAAATAAAAATATGATGATTATTTATAAATAGAAAATATAATTTTTTTATCTGTTATAATAATTAATATTTTGTTTTATTGTCAAATATATTACAACAATATTATTATTAAATAATTATTATGTGCATAAATGTTTTCTTAATATTTAATTATTTATAATTAATTATATTATTATTAACTATTAATAAAAAATTAAATAATTAGATTATATATAACATTTATAAAAATTATTTAACTCTTTATTCATAAAATAATAATTATATTAATATTTAGAATAATATAAATTATTATTAATTGTTTAAATAATTCTTAGTAATATAATTATTATTATCTATTTTATATTATATATTACTAATTTAATTAATAATTATTTTGAAATATATTATTAAATGCTTTATTTTTTAAATTAATAATTATATTAAATACATCGTCATTCATAATTTTAATTTTCTTTATTTTAAATTTCTATTACTATAATTAATATTAATAAATAATACATTGCATAATATATATTAAAAATAAAATTATAAATAATGATTAATAATAACTTAATTAATAATATAATCAATAATAAAAAGTGTGCCCATTAATTTTTAAAATTGTAAATCTTAGGTTTTTATGTAATTCAGTTTGTGTCTTGTGTTTTTTTATTTTAAAAATTATTTTTAATTCAGGTTATTTTTTATATGATTAATCAGTGTGCCAAATTTCTTTTATATATAATTTTTAATTTTTGTGTTATAAGCATCCAAATTCAACAACTTGAAATGTCATTATGTTTAAAGTATGTGAATTTTAAAGCCAATAAATTATAAAGTATAAATACAATATAAATAAAACGTGAATCATTTACTAAAAATATAAGAAATAATTGAAAATAAAAATAATTCTTTAAAAATAACTGTTGAAAAATAATTTCAATCACAAAATATAAATTTTTTTCAAAACATGACGTATGTACATGTAAATTACTATTTCACCAAATATTGTTTTTTAAAACATTATTTTTTTAATAAATTTTCGTTCACTACTTTTATTTTTAATAATTTTTCTTATACATTCAATGTTTTAAATTTCATTTAGATTTTTTTATTTTTTATATTAGACGTAAACATTTTTGAGTGTAAATATTATGTTTTTAAATGATAAATTTTGTGTCAGGTTAATTAGTTTTGATTTTTTATATTTATGAATTTTTATTTTCAACTATTTTTTATATGTTAAAATCATGTTTTAATTTTCATTTAAATTGTTCTTACTGTTTTTATTTTGTTGGAATCCAAAATCACCAAGTTGAAATTTAATAATTTTATGATTTGGGGACTCTAAAAGACTATAAATTACAAATTATGAGTACAATTTAAATCAAATTTAAAACATTGGGTAACCATTTAAAAAATAATTAAAAATGAAAATATTTTTTTTAAAAGAATTTAATAAAAATAATATTAATCCAAAAAAATATTATGGTTTCGAAACATAACATTTTTAGTTATAAATTGTTTTTTACCAGACATTTTTATGTGAATTTATCTTTTTAAATTATTATTTTTTCATTACTATTTTTTACAATTAATTTTTATTTTCACAGTTTCTATTATAAACTTTATTTTGATTTTATATATTCTTTATTTTATGAATATAAATATTTTAAAGTGAAATATTATATTTTTAATCAATAAAATTTGTGTCTTGTAAATTAGATTCGTTTTTTATAAATTTTTTAATATTTTTTTCTATGTTCAATCAATGTTTTGAGTTTCATTTAAATTGTTCTTATAGTTTACATTTTTTAGGCATCAAAAAATATACTTTATAAAACATAATACTTTTTAAATTATGTGACTTTGAAAGCTTGTAAATGATAATGTATATATAAAATATAAATAAAATTTAAAATATTGATTAAACATATAAAAAATCATTGATAATAAAATTAATATCCTACTAAATTGATGAAAAAAAATTTCGGTTTCACAAGATATTGTTTTCTTTAATTATCTTTTGTATTTATAAATTATGTTTGGCATCAAACATTTTTTTTATAATTAAATTTTTTTGTGTATTATTTTTTGCAGATATTTTTTTATCATGACTTAGTTTTAATGCTTTTATAATCTTTTAATAATTATCATGACTTTATTATCTTTGAAATTTAGAACCATGGACTTGTGTGTTCTGTATTTTTTATTAATAATATTATTGTCTGGAATTTATTATCATTTCTTTATTATCATGACTTTTTATAATGACTTGATTATCAAAAAATTGTTATTATCATGCATTTCTTAGCATGACATTATTATTCATTATCTACTCTTTGGATTATAATATTTTCATAAGATAGGTGTGTGTATATAACCATATTTAAATAATAATATTATTATTATTTATTAATGTAATTATAATATAATATTTTACATGTTTCTAAACATTTTTTATAGATAAAATTTTCTTAGTGACTTTATTTATTATTATTTATTATTATTACTTTTTAATATATAGAGTATTATTATTTATAAGTACATTATTATTATTAAAATTATCCATAAAATTATCTATTTTTATTATTAACGAATGGATTATAAATTACAAATAATAAATTCTTAATATCTAAATTATTATACTATTAATTTCAAGTAATTAAAATTTTAAATAATTATAAATTATTATTAATTTGTGAGGATTAATTATTTTTTATCATTAATGTTCTATTATGAAAAAATGTATTATTCATTTGTTGCTATAAAATATGGGTTTTTATCCAATATCAAAAATATAGAAATGTTGGAAGGAGGTGTGCCCTTCTAAAAGGGGTGATTATGTGAGTTTTTTTATAAAATATTTCAAATACTTGAATTAAAAGTAATTATGAAAAAACCTGTGGTTAATTATATATATATATATATGTAATCAAAACAAATCAAAAAATAAAAATTAAAAATTAAAAATTAAAAAAAAATTAGTAATGAAAGAGCTTTCCTGGAAATCACCTTCCAAAAAACATATTTAGTTATTGGTGAATTTTTATATAGTTCCTACCAAAATTACAATATATAGAAAGGTGATTTTAAAAAAATTGATCATCCTTCTATGAATGCACGCTCGTAAACAACCCTAGATCAGTGATAATATAAATTTGAATAAACATTTTTTATTAATTTAAGTAATTATTACTTATTTTTTATTTGATAACGCACACTGTGTGTATTGATTATTATAAAGAATATATATCCAAGATTCCAAATGAAAAGATGTCAAAATGGCCTAAAGTATATTTTACACATAACGAAAAAAATACAAGATGTGTATGCATCATTCACGGTGTGTGACAAGTCATAACGAACATCTAATGATAATTTCCAAGTCATGCAAATCATACATGAAGTGAATCTACAATACATGTTGTATAACATTTGAAGAATACATCCTGCTTAAAGTTCAAGACATGAGAAGGAACATGTCATGTGTATCTATTAAACATCATGAAGTGATTTACACTACTGAATCCAAAATATTTAGTCTGATATTGGAAATATATAAAAAAGACATGGAGGAAAACATGGATCTATATTACTGGAAGTGAAAAGGTTAAACATTATATTTATTCTTGTATATTTATTTCCAAAGCCTGAAAAGTCACACATAACACATATTAATTTTTTTCTCTCTTCCTATCCCATTTTTTCTCCCTCTATTTATCTCAAAACCTGACTTCAAAAATTCCTTTTACATTTTTGATTAAATCAATGCTTCTCTAATTGATCCATATGAATTATTCATTCATTTCATCACCATTTACAATTCTGATGACCTTTTCCTATCATTTTTCCACATGACATCATATTTTACCGTTTTTCATTCAATTTTATTCTTTCAAGTAAGTGTCTGATTAGTTTATTACTTGTTTTTATTGAAAACTGCTTGATTGTGGAAAACTGAATTTCAAAACTATTAAAATCCAACTATTTCATTAATCTTTAAATCAAGAATGTCATTGTTTATTTATTCAGATTATTACTATCATGAGAAAAAAAATTGCATAAGGTAATGCTCAGAGTATGGGTTTTCTAAATTTAATGAATCTCTAAATCATAACATGGTAACCATAAGGATAAAAATTTGATTAAATAAATATATTTTTTTCAATTCCTTTAGGAAAACCTATCAATATAAAGTTTAAATGATCAAACCTGACATGATTAGAGTTGAGATGGCTATGACAATTAGTATTTGACACTATCTTTCATAGAATCTAGGATTAATGAATCATGGTTTTTATTTATACCCAAACAAGGTAATAGGTTAAACATAGATTGATCATGTTCATTTGACAATAATCAATTAGTTCTCTATTCAGTACTTCAAAGCCTAAGCCTTAAAACTATCCCCTGTTAGGAACATGATTATCTTTTAAATAAGAACACTAAAATTAATGTTGATCCCTATCTTATTTTTTAACATTAATCCCAAATCAATATAAATAATTAAATCTGAAACCAAAACCGATTCAACTTTAGAGTACTCCCACTCAAAGGGTTCTAAGTCACTGGTTCCTTGCATTCCAATATTTCTCTATGGTTTCAAACCCACACTACCACTCTACTACATCATTGTAGAAAGTGTGTTTTTGGATAAAAACAATTTCTAATTGACTAATTGCCCTCATGAATTAAACAACTCGTGCTATAGAATCCAATTCTTCCACTTTTGGGGGGATTCTTGTTGTGATTAGGAATAAGAACCTTTATCATAAATGTGGGACTACCTCACTCATTACCCTTTCCTTTTAATTCAATCGTCTTAATTTTTGATGCCTCTATATCCTTCTTATTATGTGCCTATTTAATGTGTCAGGGTCCTCAGACTCATTCTATGATCCTCATATCTCATGAAATCTTCACTTTAGATCATAAAATGAACATGTATCTCTCTACACGCCATCATACATAAATGAAAACACAGCAAAAAACATATATATCCCAATCCGGTAAACAAGGAATATATGACAACTGCACTGAATGGAGATCAACCCTTGAAACTAGATTTCACTACATTGGATTAGAACTTTCCATCAATCAATGGTGTTATTTCTTATATTGTTAAGAATTCTTTTTAGTTGCATACCATAAAAATAAAACATAAAATCTTCCACATTATGTATAACATTGGATCATCTAGTGGATTATAGAGTGAAAACACCCACAAGCACATCTCTATCTTTTTAAAAGTTTATGATACCTTTTGCAAACAGGTATTATCATCTTATGCAATTAAATTGTTAGTTTTTACATTCTCCCACATTATGCATCCAAGGATTGGTTGAAATTGCAATATCTTGAGTTGATTGTGACTTGAGATAAGCATGGAAAAAATCCCCCAAAAAAGTAGTTTCCCCAAGGATGAACTAGTAAACTATGAAATGAAATTTCGAACATCAATCAAGTAGATAGAGAGTTATCCTAGGCGAGATGGGAGCACATTAAACAACATACTAAAAAATTTCCCCATTATGGATGTGATGTGTGGCTTTAGCTTCATAATTTATTCAATGGTCTCCAAACTTCTTCCCAAAAAGTTTTAGATGTTGTCATTGATGGATGTCTAATGCAGAAAACACCTAAGGTTTGCTAAAAACTTCTATATAAGGTACCACACAATATTAGTCTGTGAAAAGAGATATTTGACTTCCTCAGCATGGAATCCAATAGGTTGAAGAAAAAACCCATCTAATTATAGAAGTTGAGGCCCTGACTAAGAAGTTATAATATTTTAAAATTTTCGCTGCACAACCACCACCCCAACATTCTTATATAATAGAGATTAAATCCTTTGATATGTGTGGTGATCTGCATTAATATAATTTGGGTTAGGGGTAGATGAAAAAATACATGATTTTAGTTATGTTATGTACAATTAGAAAATCCAATAATACTAGTGACCACATGAGTACTATCAATAAAGGAAAAATCAATATCCATAGAAAAATAATATAGGTTACTATCAAGAGATAAGTTTCCAAGAACAACCCATGAAAAAATTTCTTCATGGATACCCTCGTATTAATCTAGTGCCTTGACTACCTTAATAAGTACCCCAAAACCATTTCCTCCTAGAGCCTGAAAACAGTTCTAACATGATTTACAAAATCCACAACAACCTTCCAAACCTATAAAATCTAATATAAATAATATTCTCCTAGATTGCATTCAAAAGGAAGATGATAGGATGACCAACCAAGATAATGAAATAAAAAATCAAATGGATTACCTCTGAAACCTCAAATATCAAAGGGGTCAAATATCAAAGTCCTTGTCAGGTATATTTCCATGTATTCTTTCTTGTAATACTTAGACATAACCAAAAGAATAAGAAAATGTGGTGGAACTAAGGAGTGGAAAGGTTCTAAATTTTTAGAAATCCTATGGAGGAGAAGAGAAGATGTCTGAGAAACCCAAGAAACCAACAATAGTATTAGAAGAGGATTACAATGAAAAGTTTAATTGAACTCATCAAGAGAAACCTTTGGAATTAACACCTCCCCAAAAGATCCAACACAAGAGAAACCCAAATAGGATATCAACATTACACCACCAACTTATAAACAACATATCCCCTTCCCAACAATAATGAGGCAAGGTGTAATTTAATGGAAATATAAGAAATTTTTAGAAATGATTAAACAATTTTATATGAACATCCCCATTACTAAAACTATTTCCCAAATTTATCTCTATGTGAAGTTATTAAAGGAACTCCTCTATAACAAGGGTAATATGGAATACATGGAAGGCACTTCCATAAATGAACAGTTTTATGTTGGGGAGTAGAAACAGATTCAAACTTCTATTAGAGATAATTGGTGTTTCTCAAGGATGAGCCCCATTGAAGAATGAAACTTCATAATATCCCTTTAACACATAAGATCTGGCACTAACCTAAAGCCAATGAGTGAATTCCCTAAGTTGGGACTTAAATAATTAAATCCAGAATGAGGGGAACTTCAGTTAGCTGATGAATCAGTAAATTATCCTTGAGGTATTCTAGAGTATGATATAGTCAAAATAGGAAAATAAATTTTTCTAGTACACATCCTCATTTTGAATATGGGACAAGAAAGAGATATTCCCATTATCATAGTCCAACCATTTCTATCCAATAGGATCTCTCAAATTGATGTGAATAAAGGGAGAATTAACCTCATAGTAGATGTAGAATAAGTTGTGTTAAATCATGTGAAATCTTAAAAAGAGACGTATGACTATTTTTACTCACAATCTATCTTTCCCATAGAATGGATAAATGACTGAAAGGCCATTGAAGATGATAGTGGCGAAATATATCTTGTTTGAAAGGGTGAATATGAATATATGGAAAAAAACTGAGAAGGAAAAATTATATGGAAGTATTTCCCACCATTCATACCCTCGTTCCTCCAGCCATCGATGCTAGAGATGAATCCTCTCCCGAGCACACTCATGTACTCATTTCTAGAGACCATTATTACACAACCAGTGACCATAAAATTAGAACAGAAAAAGATACATGAGAACATGTTGATCCAAATCCATAAAAGATATAAGAATTAAATTTCCAAGGGGGGATGTTGACATCAAAGTGACTATACGCCCTTCCTACAGTCAAAATATTTTATAGGAAGAGGATGTGAAATCTAAATACCATCCCTAGAAGAAACTCTCTCCACTAATGAAGTCTATTTTTAAGAAATAAGTACAGAAATATTTTTATGTTGGAACAATTTTTTTGATATCTGAATTCTATTGGGTGAGTCCTCTATAAATAGTTCCAAATAATAGAAGTCACTCAATTGGAAGGAATGATGAATAACAACAAATCCCAACTCGCACCATCACATGATTGATATTATGTGTAGAGAATATAAACATAAAAAAGAAACTTGTAAACTTCATTTCCCATTTCCATTTCATGGATTAAATGCCAGAGGGACTATTAGGACATTAATTCTATTATTTCATGGATGGATATTATGGATAAAACTAGATTTATATTGGCTTTGTTGATTAATCCTAACCAACATTTACATTTCAATTTATTACCATCTCCAATATACACATGACATTAATTATATGAAATTCAGCATCTACTTTTGAATGTTTCATAATGCATATATTCTGCACCATGGTGTAGGAATTCTTGGAAATCTTCTTAAGTTATTTTTTTTGTTTACGGAAGATCCTTTATAAGTATAATTAAGCAGTCATAAATATGTTATGTAATGTCATGAACAGAAGTTTTTAGTTATAAACAACAAAAATACCATTTTATTCTTGAAGGAGGAATATTTTTAAAACACTAAATCTCAAAATATGTCATGTCAGTTGATCCTAAAATGTTTAAGTTGAGCATGTATTTTCTTGATCCCTAAATTAATAATAAATAAAGAGCTTCCACAGGTACATAGGATTATAATGAAACTCCATGAAATATTATGTGAATGTTGCCTTACCTCTTCCACACCTATTATAAAATGATACTTCTTTTGAGTAAACTGGATGTTTTTTGGATTAAATTCAAAATTTTAACAAAATTCTTAGTGGACTCTTCTATTAACAATTCATCGGATCCATAAAAAACATTTTTTTAACGTATGAAGTGATATAATTCCCTATAATATTTTTATTAGGATAGAGGTTAGGAAACTTTTTATTCCTAGCTATTATACTAGTAATGCAATGAATGATCCTTCGGTAAACTATGCAACCACAGGAAATAAACTCTAAAGAGTTATTTTTTCTTCCAAATATTTTTTCTCCTACTTAGTTTTTTCAAAAGTGATTGTTTACACTAATCATATTTCCATGAAATATTTGTTGACTAAATAGAATTCCAAACCTATACTAATATGATATATCTTATTGTTATAATAATTTGAAATTTTCATCAAAAAAATGAATGGTATATAAGATTGGGTCACTAATAATTTATCCAAACTCCCAATGCCACTTCATAAGGATGATAACAACATTGACATAGAGTTTGGCATCCCCAATTAAACACTTTTTATCCTAAATAAAAAACGATTTCCCATGGTTTTTTTCATTGGAAAATATCTCACTATATGATCTCTCTATCCATTATTCTATTACCATCAAAGGATGATATTTCTAGTTGACACTTCACACTACTATAGGGATGAGACAGTACATTTAAATTATAGTTTTGACAACTTAATGTGGTTCTTAATCCTAGAGGAAGAGATGAAAAGTGTGTTGGAAATGTTTCAAATGTCACCGACTAGAGGATATCGTGGACATGAATTCATGTTATCCAAAATCATAAAATGCAGACTATTTTGGACCACAATCAATCAAGATTAAAGAAATTTTGAAAAATCTATGATTGATACCAAAGAACTGGAACCATTTATAAGAGAAATTAAATTCCCCAAAACCTAATTATTGAAGTTTAAATATTCTACATTTGAGGATTATATTTTAGGGGTTCATTCTCAAAATCACATGAATAATTATATATCTTGGTTGGAGTTGACTACATATCAAAATGGGGAGAAGATGAAGCTATAATACATGATACATGAAAAGTGGTGATGATATTTTTAATGAAAAATATCTTCTAAAGATTCATATTTATCTAATTTCTAATTAGTGATTGGGGAACACATTTAAATAATATTGTTTTCAAAGTATCACCAGAGATATACAGAATTAGGTATAACATATGAACTCCCTACCACCCACAAAAAAGTGGGAATGTTGAACTATTGAATAGGGAAATTAAGAAAATCTTAGCAAAGACCATAAACACAAGTCAGAACAATTGGATCATCACATTAAGTGATGCATTCTAGGCATATATGAGTATGTAAAAAACACTTATCAGCACCACTTCATTCTGATTACAATTCAAAAACCCTTTCCACTTACCAATATAACTAGATCATCAATCATTTTGGGTAATTATGTAGTTGAATCTGGATTCTCAATAGATAGTGGTAGTTATGATGATGCAATTGGATGGGGTGGAAAAAATAAGAAATGATTCCAATGATAATTACAAGATTTATAATTAAAAAACCATGAAGTGGATTTTTCATTTCAAAGCATGATGAATTATTGTATCATGAAATATGGTCTTGTTATACAATACATTATATAAGATATTCCATAGAAATATTAAATCCATATGGTTAAGAACATTTTGGATCATTCATGTACTCCCTTATATGGCCATTGAGATTTCAAAAAGAGGATAACCAACCTTAAAAGTTAATGGCCAAATTTTGAAGATATATCAACAACCATTTCACATGGTTTTTCTTCATGCTAATATCCTTCTGAGCACAACAATGTCAAGAACTAATATTTTAAAGAAGCCCTAATTAGGATTCAACCTATGATATGTCAAATTAGGATAGAATACGATATAATATAGTTATAAAATATTAGAACATTTTACAATCATTTAAAAATAGGTCTGGGGACAAAAGGGTGAAAAAAAATTTACACGTCATGTAATATTATGCCTGGCCTTTGTTGTTCATGACCATAAATATATGAATTTCTCACTTTACACATCACGAAATATTAGATTATGTGAAATTTCATGACACATAAATGTCAAGAACCTTGGGTTCATAATGCATGAACCATCTGTGTACCCCTCCTCTCAAATCGATCACACCCACACGCACCCCACCCCTTAACCACTCCCTTTTCCTAAACTCACCCCTCAAAAAACATTCATCATCAATCTTCCTCACCATTATACCATTCCACCTATGTATCCCTATAACAACACTCTTCTCTATTTCACACATAAAAATAATTTATTACATAAAATATTCACTTGTTACAATAAATAATATCAAGAGGTCTAGTGTATTTGGGGATAAAGAACATTACATAATGACTTAAAACAAGAAACACAACATCATTATTGAAAGCATCCTTTACATGACCACTACATTCCCTTGTATATAGCATTTCATGGGATAAGCTTAGGACACTCATAAGAAAAGGGTGAGAAAAAAAGCCTAGTAAGGGACTAAAAAAGGCATAACATGGTGAATACAATGCATGTTAGGCAATAGGAATATCAATGGAGCATAAAAGAAACATTAACATTAAGTCATGATATAGCATGATTATCATAACGTGGAAATGTGGAAACAACATTTAAAATTATATTGGCATGAGTGAAGACTCATTGCACACGGAGTAAGAGTAAGCCTTAATTGCACTTCAATTATCATTAGTAAACACTCATTGTAATTGACGTATCATGATATTAATCTTTACCCAAAGAATTTGAGTGCTATCAGGGCACACACTTCTTAATCATTTCATTTCATGAATAAGTGTCCCACATAGATCATACACCATGGATTCATTAAACATCATATGTTATTCCACTAAAAAGTTATTTAGAATACATAAATATTTGTCCTATATCAACAAATACATGTGCATAAAGTTGAATACCCTTGATAGAGAAATGAGTATGGTATTCACTAACATGATGATTTTTGGAATGGAAATTTTTGTATAACATCAGCGGAATAACGACATCAAATAGAAATCATAAAATGGGTTGATGAGAGGGAAATGGATATCTCATCATTTATACATGAAATGGATAGTAATGGGGTCATATAACATAATATACCAATATAAGTAATAGAATTTATATGCGTAATATAAAATAATTGCTTGAATGTTAATGTAGAGAGAGAAATTCCTTATTGTATTTCGACATGTTAAAGGTTGTACATGGGAGGAATAAATTAGATAGAAAGAGGTATCACATCATTAATACATTAGGAGGGTGTTATAGGGCTGGTTAAAAATCACACCCTAACATTTTTAATTAATATGTTAAGGGTATTACTATATAAAGAAACATGGAAAAAATCGAGAGACAAAAAATCCATTATAGAATTTTGGGATGGTAACGGGTATACATGGAAGGAATAAATGAGAGGGAATGGAGTATATCATCATAAAAAAATAAAAAGGACAATATAGGGGAGGATTGAAATCATACCCCAACATTTATAATTGAAAATAAAAGGGAATAAAAATATTAACAAACTTGGATAAAAAGAGAAAGGAAGCAATCCCTTACTTGGGTGTGTGAAAGGCCTTGGAGAGGTTTGAGAGAGGCTTATTTGGTGCTTGGGGAACCTTTGGAGGATTATATAGAGAGTAGGGAAGAGGTTGTTCATGATCCAAATGATTTGAGTGAAGAAGATGTGGGAGCTTGGGAGGGTTTGTATATGAAAAGAGAGAGACTTATTTGTTATTTTGGTTTGGGACATCACACATTAAACAAATAAAAAACAAATCAGCCCTTGTATTTTACAAAATTAGAGCTAAAATTTTATTTTATAAGGACAATGGACGGAATTATTAAAATATTAGGCTATATTATGTGGAGTTGAGTCATAATCTGAAGGAAATAAATTTTAAAAGTTAAAATGTTTTAAATGTCTTAAAGGGTCCACTAATGCTTTTTAAAATTAATCAAACAATCATAAAATCACATTAGTTTAAGATTAAAAGATATATTGGCCGAAAATAATTTTTATAATATTTTATTACATCACTATTGAGTCATTATGATGTCATAAAACACATTATATATTTAAATTTTATTTAATTTTTACCCAACAAAATAGACCCTCTATGATTATAATAAAACATTCATTATTGGATAATTTTGACATCCTGATTAAAAAAATAATATTCATTTTATCTAAATAAATTTCTAAATATGTTATTTTTTTTACTTCTAAAATGAAAACCGTCATTTTCCAAAAATTCATAAGTTTTTACAAAAATAGATTTCAGACCATAATAAAATTTACAATTGTATTCATAAAATTTATACAATCATTTTTATTTAATAAAAAGTAATTTAGTAATAATATTTTATTACAATTTTATTTAATTCCAAAAAATACATTAATTAATCAAAATAGATTTCTTATTTTAATATTAACTAAAATTTATTTTCTTTCTCTAAAAACTATTTAGCATGTAATAATAATAGAAAGAATGTATATTCTCTGTAAAAAAAGTAATTTAAATAATCATAGTTCTAGGCTCTTGTTACATAACCCCTTATAACACATGCATATAACCTAAGGGTATGGTGTACAATGGTGACAAACTCTTGGGGTGGCTCAGATAACATCAATCGGGTGGTAATCTCTCTCAAATTCTACTTATCTTGTATGCAGTCCATTTGAGCTTAACGTGTTGAATCTCATCTTGGGCCTGGACAGAAGTGAAGCCCAATGATGCCACCTCCTTTCAATGCCCCATCAAATGGGCTTCATACGGAGTAATTCTACTGGATGAGGAAATCAATTCCTTATTCTGAGTAAATTATATTTATAAAATCCCAATATTTATACTAATATTGTGTTCTTAAGAGTATGAACCACTTTTTCTCTATCTATATAAAATTCTTGGAATATTGGTATCATGGAAGAAAAAGGCTATAAAATTATGTTTATAATTGGTAAGATATATCAAGAAGGTTCTTCAGAGATTTGATATGGATAAAGAAAAGGTGGTTAATACTCCTCTTACATTAAATTTCAAGCTTAATACTAGTTTTTTCATCGTCTATTGATGAATATAGAGAGAGGATATGTAGAACAAAACCTATTACCGAGTCATTCTATGTTTTATGTATGTACTAGACGTGATATAGAATATATTTTTGGTGTGGTCGGTTTCATTCTTTCTAATATAGGTAGAGAGAATCAGATAAAAGTGATGTGTATATTTTATATCTTTACAGTGCTTCTAATATATTAGTTTATCGTTGAATTTGGGAACTTATGCTTTGTGGATTTATATATTCAAATATGGTATGAGATATGGATTTGAAAAAGAATACATCATGCAATTTGATTATTTTGGAAAAGGGAGTTGTATCTTAGCAGTCTATATTACAGCGATGTGTTTCATTATCTATCACAAAGTCTTAGTTCATTGTAGCTTCAAAGGAATGAAATTAATTTTTATGGATGATTATCTTTCGAGAACTAAATTTTAATCAGGAAGTGTAAGTCTTATATTTTGGTAGTCAGAGTGCTATTTTTTGGGAATGAATTAAACTTTTCATCGAATGTCGAAAAATATTGATTTTTGGTATCATTGGATATGTGATTTCCTTGATTCAAGATAGTCATATCTTATTAATATCTACATAGATTAAAATAGTTTAGACTTATTAACAATGATTTTTCCCATAAGTAAATTTGAGATTTTTTGACTAATTTTAAGGTTGGTGATGATTCCCATTTCAGTCAGTGGGGGAGTTTGTTGCTTCTCCTCCTCTAATGGGACCCCATCACATGTTTAAATTACACTCAAATAAAATGTAAAAAAAAGAAATTAGTATTTTAGATGAGTTATGCACATCCAGAGGATGATAGTTTTTTGTTGTGTCTATCTTCTCTACACCAGTGTGGTTAGGTTTTGGAACCCATTTTGAGATCTGAAACCAACTCAAAATTCCTTGAGTCTGATTTGGTTTCATTCACAATTATATTTATTCTAATCATGGTGTTTTTAAAATCTTATATTTATATGAAAAATATCTTCTATGCATAGTCATATATATATTTGTTTTTTTATCAAGGTTTTTTTCATTGTTACAGGTTACTGTCGGACTACATCTACCTTATACATTTGATCTATTATTTTATATGAATATTATTTTTTATATTCCTCTTATCTTTGTGAGTCTCATTTTTAATTACCCGGTCCTATGGTTTTCCGTAATTAAATTTTCCATGCTATAATATTTGGTTCCAACCTTTGTTTTTTTTCATACATATATTTGGTTAGTGCACATCCTCTTCAAATTTTTAAGTTTCTTAGAAGTGAAATAAATTTATTTTTTTCCACAAGTTCACTTGGGTGTTTTTTCATTCATATCTTGTCATCTATCCCAACACAACACCTAGCCATCTAGGTTTTTTTAAAAATTATTTTTTTTTCTCTTTATATATATATAAACAAAAAATTAAAAAATATTTAACTCTTAATATTCAACATTACATTAAATAAATTATTCTGCAATTATTATATAAAATCATACACAACCTCCCCTTTTATAATGGTGTGGTACTCAATATCATTTGCAGGTGTTTGATGTGGGATTCAAACACCACTTTTGCATCATCTAATAAATAGTCAATTATTTATGATAACAAATTAATGATAATAATTTATTAATCCTATCTTTTTTGTAATTAATATTTTTTATTTAAAAATATTTTAATTATTACCAAAAAATAAAATAGTTAATACTATAATTTCATTAATTGTTTTAAAAGTATAGTTAATAAATAAAAAAGGAATGATACAATTAATAATATTCTTAATTATAAAAATATAATTATTAATAATTTATAGTAGTTACACACAAATAGATTGGGGGAATTAAAAATACTAGATAATTTATTGTTTCAAAAATAAATGATGTAATTAATAAAATAAATAATTTGGTATTTCAAATTAACTTGTAACAATTACGAATCTTACTATTTATTATTATTATAAAGAAATCGTATTTTTTGTATGCAAATTATTTTTTAATTAGAAAATTTATAAATACTAATGGTGATAATAATGATGACGATTTAAAATAAAATAATTTAAATAAAATAATATTAATTTTATTAATAAATATGAAAATATAATATTATTAATATTATTATTGTTATTATTATTAAATATAAAAATTATTGATGCATATTTATTAAAACAATTATTGTTTTCTTTATTGTCAAATACATTTCATTATTATTACAATTAAATATTGTTATTATTAAATAATAATTTTGTGCATAAATTCATTTTGACTAAATGATTATTTATAATTAATTCCATTATTCATTATTTTATTATTATGTACTATTATATAAAAAAATTATTATATTATATGTAAAATTTATTACAATGATTAATTAATTAATTAATTAATATATTAGTTATACTAAAATTATGGTTATCATAAATGAATATTAAAAATAAATTCTCAATATTAACATTTTTACTTATAAATTATTTTTTGCGGAAAACGTTGTTTTCTATAAATTAATTTTTTTACTATCTATTTTTTGAAATTACTCTATTAATAAATTTTAATTAGTATGGTCAGTATTTTAAATTTCATATATATTTTACTTATGCTATATTTTATGCACATAATCATTTTGAAGATTAAATGTTATGCGTTTAAAAATAATGTTTTTCATGTAAATTAATTTTGGTTTATTATATTTAAGAAATTATTTTTATTTTCAAATATCTTTTATATGTATAATCCATGATTTAATGGTCATTTGGATTGTACTTATTGTTAATATTTTATAGGCTTCCCTAGTCAGCTATATGAAACATAATAATGTTTCATGTGGGTTAATTTTAAAACCTATAAATTATAAATTACAAATACAACATAAATGAAAATGGAAACATTGATTAAAGATATATAAAATATTTTAAAATAAAAAATACTATAAAAAATATTGATGATAAATAATTTTGATGGCATAAAAAAGTAGTTTCAAAACATAGCATTTATACTTGTAAATTATTTTTTGGAAATTTTTTTTTTAAATTAAATTATTTTTTATATTATATTTTTTACATTCATTTTATTATTAAATAATTTAATTTTTTTATTAAATATTATAAATTTCATACTGATTTTGTTTATATAATATTTCATGTAGATAAATTTTTTGATTTATAAATTGTTTGTTTGTAATCAAGATTGTTTTTGTCATTAAAATTATTATTTTTTGTTATATTTATGAAATTATTTTTCTTTTAGACTATTTTTTTTATTTTTAATCACATGTTTTATGTTTAATTTACATTGTACTTATATTTTATATTTTATATACTTCCAAATGAACTTACATATAAGGAAATAATTTTTCAACTAGGTGACTTTGGAGGCATAAAATTTTTAATGTATAAATAAAATTTTAATTAATGTGGAAACATTTACTAACTAGAAGAAAATTAATTAAAAAAATTAAAAAAATTGTCGATGTAACATAATTTCAATGGTATAAAATATTATTGTTTTAAATCATAACATTTATAATTATTTTTTTTCATCAAACATTTTTTGTTAAAATTAATTTTTTTTATTATTTCATCATTCATTTCATTTTATATTAATTTAAATTTTTAAAGTGATTTTTTAAAATTTCATATTAATTTTTTTATAATTAATTTTATGCGCATAAATATTTTGTATGTGTAAATGTTATATTTTTAATAAATTATTTTCTCCTTGTGTAAATTGTTTTTTGTTTGATATATTTTTGAAATTATTTTTATTTTCAGATTTTTTTTATTTTTAATTCAGGTTTTATGTTTTATTTAGATTGTACTTATAATCTATATTTTATAGGATTCCAAAGATACCTACTAGAAATATAAAAATGATTCAAGTATGTGACTTTGAAAGCATATAAATTAAAATTTATAAATAAAATATTAATGAAAGTTGAAACATTAACTAAATGTATAAATCAAAATTTAAAATAAAAAAAGTTTATAAAACAATTTTTTGAAAAATAATATTGATAGCACAAAATATTGTTGTTTCAAAAAAACATTTTTACAAAGAAATATTATTTTCACCAAATATTTTTTCTCTTAATTAATTATTTTATTTTTTATTTTTGAAAATTATTTTATTTTTAGTTCATTATATTTTACATTCATTGTTTTAAATTTCATATAATATATTATTATAATATATTTTATGTGTATAATTTTTTTAAGTGTAACTGTTATTTTTTTAAACAATAATTTTTTTTCATGTAAACTAATTTTGGTTTATTATATATGTAAAATTTTTATTTTCATCTAGATTTTATATTTTTAATCCATGTTTTATGTTTCATTTATATTATAAATATAATTTATATTTTATAGGGTTCCAAATTAATTTGAAACATAATAATTTTTGTTGTGTTTCAAGTAGGATACTTTGAAATATTGTAAGAAATAAACTAAAAATTAAATAAAAATTAAATTTAAAACATTTACTAAACATATAAAAAATAATTAAAAATAAAAATATTTTCATCAAAATAATAAAAAGATAATAATATAGATAAAATAAAATAATTTTGTTCCAAAACATTATATTTTGACTTTAAAAAAAGTAAGATACTTTTAAACCTTATAAAATTAAAATTAAAATTAAAATTTCATATGATATTTATGACATGGACATAAAACATTAAATATAACATAAAATTAATATAATTTCATAAAATATTTAATATAAAATATTAAGTATTAATAATAATACATGACTTGATCCTAAATTTTTTATAAATTAATTAACTAAAAATAATTCATATTTTAAACTTATTAATAATTGTCAGTATCATTATTTATAAAACCCCATGGTTAATGGTATGTTTCTTCTTAAATTATTGAAATTCATTCGATATATTACATTACACATAAAATAATTTTAGATAGTTTAAATCATAAAAAATTTCTTAGTGAACACAAAATGAACATTATAAATGAACAATGAATGAAATACGAGTTTTTTCTAGAAATTAAGAAATATATAGCAATGAAATATTATCTGGACCTTTGAAATAGTAATGTGACCCTTTAGAATATTAATTCGACATATAGAATAGTAACCTCGCCTATGAAAGTATAAATATAATTTAAACATAATATAAGTGGTAATATTATATAATTATATCATTGTTTAAGTAAATAAATGTTTTAGAAATTATTTCATATGTATTAATATTTTCATAAAAAATAAATGTGAATTTGAAATATTATAATTAATAAAAATATTTAAAATAAAATTTATTTTCATAAAATATAATCATAAATTAATAATTTTATGCATTATGGGTATATGATAATTTTATGATACCTTAGTTGATTTTTCATCGTGTTATAAAATTAGTTACAAATTTAAAATTTGTAATTTTAGAGTAAATGATGATTTTAATTAAAAATAAAATTTACCATATTGATAAAATTATTTTCATAATTGTTTTTCATTTTTTAATTTTATACAACAAAAAAATTTGTGGTTAAATTTCGGTATTTTTCTAAAATACATGAAATTTGTTAATAGTGATTTATGGTAATTTATGGTATATATAATTTTTTTTTAAATACACTACTACATAAGTCATGGATGATGTAAGAACCCTTGGTTACAAATCACATTCACCAATTAATTTATTTAATCAAAATAATCATAACTATTTCTAGTCCTAATACAAAATAATAAGCAATATAAACAAAAAATACTCCTCTCCTCCACTATAAATACCCCCTAACCACCTCTTCTACATATAACACTAAATCCTTTATGATTGTCCAATATCTGCCCAATACTCTTCGAAAACCTATCCCTTATGCTCATGATTTTTTAGTATTAAAAAATAAAAAAAAAAATTATTCCTTAAGGATGTTCTCATGTAGAGGAATTCTAGAGGTAAATCATTTTCCGTTCTCTTTCAATTTCTTTTAATTTTGATTCCTTATTTTCAATCCTTGACTCTTCCTTCCAAAAAAGCATGGTAACTCTATGTAATATATAATATAAATTTATTTTTATTTTTTTTAATATTCATCATCATACCCCTTGTCCTCTCCATTTTATTCCAAAAATGAATACATCTTCAGTGGGGTGTCGATTTACCGCCTTGAGGGATGAGGTGTGTTTTTCTTTAAATTATGCCTTAATGGTTGGTAATGAATCCTTTTTTATGGTTAACATAAACTATAATATATTTATTAAAACTTATTTATAATTTTTTAACTATTATGTATACATAATATTAATTTATAAGACAAAACTATTTCGTTCTGATCAAAAAACACTAAAAGAATCAAAATGATTATCACTAAAATTTTATCTAATGATTCATCCTCACACCATATAACCGAAGGAAATATATAACCATTAAATATTATTTAATTTCATTAATAACATATAATTTCAATTTTTCACAAATATTATCATTTTACATGATTTAACCAACATATATACAAGTAAACCGATCATGAAAACCAAGTAAATGAATGCCCCTGAATGATGAAATTGTATCTTATAACTCAAAAAAAAGGAAATAAATGAAATTAATAATATTATACTAAACAAAATAAATTTATAAAATGTTCTGATTTAATAAATTAAATGATTTAATTTGATTATCTAGGATATTAATATCAAGTGTTGAATACATTCAGAAATAAGGTAAGGGGTTTCTCGTCTAATTTTTATTTCCAATAGATTTTCATGATTCACAACTTATTTCTTCTATTTTGTACATCAATACATAAATTTTATATTTAATATAATTAATATATATATCTTCATGGTATTCAATGATTCATTTTAGTATTATTTTTTTCATATGATTTGATTGATTACAAAGATGTAACACACTTTGTCTCAATTTCCATTTCATTGAGACTTACTTGGTATTTTGAACCAAATAATTCGTATGTGGTGTATCTTTTACCCATTTGATATCATTTTTTATTTGACATTATATTTATACTAAATATCCATATTCATTTATCATAGATATTATTGTTTTCTAACATGTATACCATTTTTCATGTGGTGTTTGTTTTGAATATTGTTTTAACTGGTGAAATTTTGATGAATCCATATCCTCTACTCAATATGGATATTGAAAAGGCATATTTTTCATGAATTAAATCGATATATGAAGAACTATATTGACATTTAGGTATGTGAGGGGGGGCTTTATGGCCCCTTGATGTATCGACATGTCTCATGACACAAAACAGTTGGTGACAAACCCTTTGTGTTTGTTTCCAAATAGAATCAAATGAGTTTCTACCCACATACGTAAACCATCATGAAAGTGTTATGGTTCATCTTCAAGGTAAATGATGTACAATTAATAATCATTCAATTTATTCATTATTCAATTATTACTTTCCATGATGTTTTCACTTTGACCAAATCTATCGATGCAATATCATTTCTCATTGTATTGACGGAATGTGTTTTCCAAATTACTTACATTACCAAAATTTCAATTTCATAATTTCTATAATTTAATCATTATTTTTCAATATAACTCATATTAGGAATTTTAGTTCAAACTTTTTCTCCCTTCCCTAGGTTTTGAATATGATATCTTTCAAGAAGGGATAAGAAAAAGTTTATTTTTTTTTGTTATGTTCTATGAATAATTACCAATGTAATAACGGAACCATGTATGTATCTAGTGTCAGAACTAAACCCCACTAAAAGTACAGAAACCCTTCCTTAACATGGTCAATGTGCCCTGGCCCACCAGGTTTTACCCATTGCCCTGGATATGGTCCCTTCTTTGGGGCCTACCCACATTCCCGAACGGGTCATTTTACTAATGATAGTCCACACAGGCCAGCACATGTTCTTTCTAGTTTTCTTTTTCCTCACTCACAAGAAACATGAGAAACATCCCAGATGGTCACCCATCCTAATCACTACTCTAGGCCAAGCACGCTGAACTATGGAGTTCTAATCAGGTAGGATCTCGAAAAGAAAGGTGCTCTTTATTGAGATGAGTCCTATCATTTAGTCATTTAAAAATTTATCATTTTGGGATGTTACATTAACCCACCCACCCCCCAACCCTTTAGAGCCCAACATCCTCATTGTGGGTGCTACATCTCAACTCTTACAGTGTACCGCACTTAAGATAGTGTTTCACCACTAAAAACAAATATGACAATTGGGCCCCACTTAGAGTACAGATGCCCCGCCTTAACATGTTCATCAGTTCTATCCTCACCAGGTACCAGTAGTTTCCCTGCAGACACATGAGCGCTACCCTGGTAGCCACCCATGTGCCCAAATGGCTAAACTGACTAATTTCAGTCCCCACATGCCAACACGTGTTGTCTCTAGTGTACTTTTTCCTCACTCACACACAACATTGGAAAAAGTTTATTTTGTTTTGTTATGTTCTATGATTAATTACAAATTCAATAACGAACCCATGTATGCATCTATTGTGACAACTAAGCCCCACTATATGTAAAGAAACCTCTTCTTGACATGGTTGTTGGGTCCTATCACACCAGGTTCCACCATTTGCCCCGTAGACACATGGTCCCCACCTCAGGGTCGACCCACATCCCCGAACGGTTTATCTGACTAATTATAGTTCACATAGGCCAACACATGATCTTTCAAGTGTGTTTTTCCTCACTCAAAAGCAACTTGAGAAACTTCCCAAAAGGTCACCCATCTTAATCACTACTCTAGTCCAAGCATGCTTAACTGTGGAGTTCTAATCAGGTAGGCTACCGAAAAGAAAGATGCACCTTGTTGACATGAGTCATATCATTTAGTCATTTAACCCTTTATAATTCTGGGATGTTACATTCAATCCCCCCTCCCCCCTTAAGATCACAACGTCCTCGTTGTGGGTGTTATATCTAAACCATTATAGTGCACCATACATAGGACTGGGTTTCTCCTCTAATACCAAATGTGACAATCAGGCCCCGCTAACAGTACGAACACCCCGCCTTAACATGGTCATCAGGTCTATGCTCACCAGGTACCATCATTTTCCTTGCAGACACATGCTCCCTACCTTGGGACCCACCCACATTCCCGAATGGGTATTCTACCTAATGGGAGTCCCCACATGCCAACACAGGTTCTCTCTAGTGTGTTTTTTCCTCACTCACACACAACCTAAGAAACATACCATAAGGTCACCCAACCTAATCACTACTCAATGCCAAGCACGCTTAACTGTAGAGTTCTATTCAGGTAACCTCATGCAAAGATAAGTTCACCTTGTTGAAATGAGTCCTATAATTTAGTCATTTATCCCTTTATCATTCTGGGATGTTACATCTTGTTTCGTCATGACTACAAAGCAGATTGATCCTTGGAGGTATGATCTCTTATTTATATGCCATTTTAATAAAATTTCCACTGACTCCAGGATACTGGGGTTGGGATTATTATAGTTGGTATAAGATAAAGCTCAGTAGAAACCTTGGAAACTAGATTAAGAATACATAGTTTACGAAAAATAACCCTAAGATAGAATTTGAGGATAAGCTTAAAATACAATCCTAGAATTTTGGTATGTTAGATATTATATGGATCTTCATAAAAAACAATCATGTCTAGATACTACATGTGGATGTGGTTCTGTCATAGAAGTACCTAGGGGTAAAAACTCTAAAAAGGTTTCTGAGGCCTAACTAGGGGTAACATGGCAAACAAAAACAAGTATTTAGGTGCCCCTAGTTTAACACTCCTAGGGGATATTCTTGGGATATCCCACATTTTATTTACAATACATAAAATTTAAAAATAAACATGGGAACCTGAGAATGTTATGAAGAAGAACCACCCTCATCCATTTATATGGAATTTTTTTTTAAAATTTTGATGATGGAATTTCAAATGGAGGGAAGAATATAACTCCCCATCATTTTATGGTATGTATCTTCTTAAATAATTTAATTAAATTTGATCGCTTAAATAGCACAAAAAAATATTTTACATGTTATAATTGACATAAAATCACATAGATAACACAAAAATAAACTTTATAAAAGATGAATGAATGAATTAAGAGGTTTTTTTCTAGAAATTAGGAAACATATGCTAATGAAATAGTAACTTGGCATTTTGAATATTAATGCGACCCTTGGGAATAATAATTTGGAATTATAATAGTAACATCACCAATGAATGTATAAATAAAAAAATTTCATCTTATACATGGTAACATGATATAATTATATCATTGTATAGGTAAATAAATGTTTTAGAAATTATTAATTATGTATCGATATTTTAACAAAACCCAAATATCTAGTTTCAATTTTATAATTACAACAATTATTAAAAATAAAATTAATTTTCAAAAAATGGAATATTAAATTAACAATTTTTCTATTATGATTATAAGATATTTTTTTGAGACCTTAGTTGATTTTTCAAAGTGTTATAATATAAATTATAATTTATAAAATGATATTTTATTAAAAATTCAATTTATCATATTCATAAAATTATTTTCATAAAATAGTTTATCATTTTTAATTTTAAAAATTTAAAAATGTTTAGGGTTAATATTTGGAATTTTTGTAAAATATTCCAATTTTTAAAAAAGAAAAATAAGGTAATTTACGATATATATATACATTATAAGTAATATACATTATTCCTTTATTAGTGGATGATATAAGAACCATTGTTTCAAACTCAAATTTTCAAATTACTCTATTTTGTTACAATAATCAACACTATTTCTTTTTTTGATCCAAAATAATAAAATAAATAGTAAAATATTCAACAAACACCCTCTCATCCACTATAAATATCCCCAATCTCAAACTCTTCTCCTCTAGACACAAAATAATTGATGATTTTATTATTTCTTCCCAATCCTCTTCCTAAACCTCACCCCCACTTACAGTATCCCTTGGTCTCAAAAAAAATACGAAAATCAATTTCTTTAAGGAAGTTCTCCAGGAGGGGAATTCAAGAGGTAAATTATTTTTCATTCTCTAACAATTTTTTTAATTTAATTTATACTTATTCTATCATTAACAATTATATCCAAAAAAATCTTATGACTATATTATCTTATATGTAATTTATTTTTATTATGATAATGAAATAGTAATCATTAAACCTCTTCTCCTCTCTCTTTCATTCCAAAAATGAAAACATCACTCATGAGGTGCTAATTTACCGCCATCATGGACGACATGTTTTATTCTTTCAAATTTTCCTTTAATCTAGACCCCATTTATATACATAATATGAATTCATAAGAGAAAACTAGTTTGTGATGATCAAAAAACCCCATAATAATCTAAATGATTATCACTAAGGTCTTAACTAATGATTAATCCTCATACCATATAACCAAATGAAATATATAAAAATTAAACATTTTTATATTTTTTTAATAACATATAATTCTAATACTGGACAACTATTATCATTTAACATGATTTTACATACATATATGCATGTAAACCGATCATGAAAACCAACGAAACGAACGCTCGTGAATGATAAAACTGTATCTTATAACTCATAAAAAATACTATAAATGAACATAATGAAATTATAATATGTAAAATAAATATTTTAAAGGTTGGTAATTAATTAATTAAGGGATTTAATCAAATTATTTAGGACCCTATGATATAGTGAAGAACATATTCAGACATAAGTTATATGGTTTCCCATTTCACTTGTATTTAAGTGAGATTTCCATTATATTCCAATTATTTATTTTATATGGAATATTTATTCTTCTATTTGATATTTAATATCATTAATATATCTATGTTTATGATATTAAATTATTCTTTTGATTATTACTTTTTTGGGTCCTATTATTTTATTGATTACAAAGTCGTAAGGGACATTCTCTATATTTTCATTTCGTTGAGAAATACTTGGTATTGTGAAACTAATCATTATTTTTTTGGTATACATACTTCCACATTGATATTATTTTTCTTTTGAAATTATATTTATATTAAATATCAATATTCTTGTATTATGGATATGATTACTTTCTTTATTGTATACCATTTTACATGCAGTAATTATTTTAAATATTGTTTAATCTGGGGAATTATGGATGAATCTATATCCTCAACTCAATATGGATTATGAAAAGGAATATTTTTCATGAATTAAATCTCTTTGTGATGAATTATTTTTACTTCTAATGATAGGATGGACCCTTTATATCCCATTGACACATCGATAGGTCTCATGAGACAAAACAGTTGGTGACAAACCCTTCATGTTTGTTTCCAAGAAGAATCTAACGAGTTTAAACCCACAAACCTAAACCCTGTTCAAAATATAATTTCTCAAGTTCCAAATACATTATGTCAAAATAAAATACATTTTATTTATTCATTATAAAATTGTTATATTCCATGAGGTTTTCACTTTGACAAAATCTATGGATGTATTATCATTCTCAATTTATTGATAGAATATGTTTTCCAGATTAATTACCTTTACATAATGTCTTTTATTTGTTTTATTTACTTCACTTTTTATAGTTTTATGTAACAATTGCTGATTTTTCAACCACACCCTTTTGTTTTCTTTTCTTCCACTGGTTGTGTTTATGAAATCTTTTAATTGGTGAAAAGAATTAGTTTATTTTTTTTCTATGATTAAATACCATTGTAATCAGTGAACCACATATTTTTATAGTTACATAAAAACTATTAAACTAAAAGATCCTTTCTGATTTGATCTATTATATTTATTTCATTTTAATTAAATTACCAAAAAATGGGATTCTAGGTTTGAGGTTGTTACATTATGATTATATAAATTGTTATTAAACTGATAATAATTAATATGATATTAATATTTAATAATAAGAAAGTAATGTGGTGGTTGATTAGTTCAACACCCAATAGAGCATCATGGGTTGGTGGGTTCGAATCCCAACAACTATTTTATTTTCCCCAATTAAATTAGGCTGGATGTGGGCTAGCATATAATGAAGCCAACATGATTATTGGTTCTGTGTAGGGAGCGGGTGTTACATGGATGGATCACCACTCGATGGTAGGGGGTCTTAATTGGCCAACAACTCATGTGGCATTCCATGACCATAACAGAATATGGCTATAGAGGGTGATGCCTTTCAGTCTAGGAAATATATTTGATGGAGAAATAGGGGAAACAAGGGATCAGTGTTAGGGGGCCAACGACTACTGATTATTGTTGTGATATGGCAGGTGGTGCAATGACCCAGACTTGCCTAGGGTGGTGATTCTCACACATGTAAGTGAGATGGTAGGATGGAAGGGACCTCGCCTGACTTCGGGGTGTGTGATGGGGTATGATTCCCCACTTATTGAAATAAGGGGGCCATGTTTATGTATCTAGAAGACGATTGGTCCCCCCTGCGGGGGAGGGGATGCTCTGATTAATGTCACCTTCCAATTGAATGGTAATTCCTGCTCATGTAGTGGGGGTGGATTGAAGTGGAAATGTTAATATTGACCTATATATATAATATATATAAATAGGACATAGGGTTTATTCTGGCCTATCCTTTGGGTACGATGTATTGGTTTATTCCCATGGGGGTGTCTGTGTATTTTTTTGACTATAGATATACCCATATTTCCAAATATATATAATATTTATTAATAATATGATTAATTACATTGTTAATAATAATAATTATTATTATTATTCATATAAAATAACATTATTATTTTTATTGTGACTTTTTAAGAAGATAAGTATCATGACTTTATTATTTTTGATTTATCATTTATAACATGAATATATTGTATTCACTTCATTATCATTTATTATGATGACTTTTTTATCCAAGATTTATTATCCATTGTTAAGTTAAAAATGTGTGTATTTTATTTTTATCTCCATGTTTATGTAACTGTCTTAAGTTAGTATCAATATTAGTCATCAATATAATAAATAAAAATTAATTAACATGACACAAATATTATTGATTAAAAGTGAAAATGATATGTTTTTAATTAATAATGTATGTGTCATGGAAATTATTTCTTATTAAATTAATGAAACTATATTCATTTTAAACTAATTAATATTTGTTTATTCGATGTTTTAAGTTTCATTTTGACTTTACAAATTATTTATATTTTAAAATTTTCCAATGATACTCAATTAAAAAAATAATATTTTTTATGTTTCAAGTATGAGACATTTAAAGATTATTAAAAAAAATCTATAAAAATCTAAATGAAATTTAAAACATAGACGAAACACAAAAGAATAATTTAAATAATAGTATTTTCATAAAAAATAATATACTAACAATATGACATTGAATTCATTAGATGTGTAGATGGATCGTCTCATGACATGTATATCTAATCAGAGTGGGATCCAAGACCCTAGAGGTGGATGTTGGAATAATTTTTCATCAGAGGTAGATTTTCCTCATCAAAAAGGGTGTAGAACGTGTTGAATACCGATAGACCTGTGGCGAAAGGGCTCATTGTGGTTCCACCAAATGACGGTTTATGACCCTAGTAGTGGCATTTCGCATTCTTTCCTTGAAAGTAGAGAGATCCTTTCTTGGGTTGGATATCATAAGCTAGTTGATGCAGATAGAGTAAGGGTTTCTAGTTGGTGGTGGACGATCTATGTGCGATAACCCCAAGCTTGTGGTCGACTGATGGTGGAAGGTTCAAGAACCTCCCATCGTTGTTGAGGAAGCATGTCATCGATGATATGTAGGGAGAAAATGACATACTAAGGAAGATCTCATGTATCAGGAGGTGGATTTTGACCATAGATAATGAGAGGTAGCCCTAGGTTGTGGCATCAAGATTGGCTGGTGAAAAACTATTTTATTCAATCACGGCACATGTGTAGGGTAATTCTATATCAAGTTTTGCTTCCGGACTTGGGGTTTTGATAGATCGGGTCTGGTTATTAATGATTTTAGTCCATTTTGTGGGCCACTAGACTATTTGAGCGGGATGCAGATATATTTTGGGGATGATTTTTTCTAGTGGTTGAAGGATAACCATTGATGGTTTCAAACACTGATAGTACAACGTTCCTTGACACCACAAGCTGTTAATAGTATGTGACAATTATGGTGAGTAATTCCCATTGATGACGTGCAGAATGACATCTCCAACAATAGGAATCAAGGATGAATATGGTAATGAGTGTGGAAACACTGAATAGCATGGTGACATCCTTAGATGAAAGTAACATTATTCATCATGATGTTCTCGTGTAGTGTTTTATCGTTTTTCTACATTAATATGTTCTGGTTCACAAGGTCTTTACGGTTAGTAGTCATTGGTCAACAGCATCGTTGTATGGCATTGATGTTATTGGGTATTTCAACCATTTCCTTTGTTGGATTTCAAGTCTTTCAAGAATGTGGTTCAATGGTATATGTTTTCTGCGTATGTATGCCTTTACATCTTTAATAAAAAATTTGGGGTCATGCATTTTGGTTACAAAATCCATAATCAAAAATTCTTTTGTATTATGTATTCATTTTCATTTATTATTACGATTTTTATTTTCTAGAGCTTGTTATTCATGTTTATATTCTTAGATGTGTGTATTTTCTTTTAATCTACATGTGTATGTAACCCACTTTAATTATTATTATTAATATTTATAAAATATAAAAATAAACTATTAATGAAAATAATTTCATAAAAATAAGAAATATAAAATATTCTGTATTAATAAAAATATATGGTTTAATAATAATAATATAATTACGAAATGAATAAAAACTAATTTATTTTTAAGAAGTAAAAAATAATTAATATATTATTGTATAATAATAATATTTAACAATAATACTATTACTTACAATATCATCATTATTAATAATAGTAGTTTTAGTAGTCACAAATATAATAATCATAAAAGAATTTACATGACACAAAAGATGATTATTTTATAATCATTAATAGTAATAATATTATTATTATTATTAACATAATTAATAATAATATAAATAATATTGATCACATTGCTAATTTTTACTAATTTATTTGAAAATAAAAATTAAAAATTAATTATTTGAACAAATAATAAGTATTTTTTTCTATTTAACAATAATATTACTTTTATTATTATAGTTTTTATATTTAATAATAACATTATTATAATTTTCTAAAATTATTTTGTTTTTCTATTATCATTTTTATTGTTATTATTATTATTCACCAAAATAATAATCAAAAAATAATTTACATGATATAAAACTTTATTTCTTAATATTAATTCCTAAAAAAAATAGGTTATTATTTGTTAAGTTATCATATAATAACAATTTATGGAATAAATGTCATGACTAACAATTTATAATCATTTATGTGTAATTATAAATAATATATTATTCATTATATTGTGGAAAAGTTATTTTTGAATCCCACATATAAATTCTAGAAAAGATGTTGAGTATTGCACCCTTATAAAATGGGTGTCCTTGTGATATATTCAAAAATATTTTTGGAATACTTTAATTAAAGTAATATAATTTATAAAAATAGTTAAATACAATTTAATTATCTGTTTTTAATATTTTATATTTATATATATATATATAAAAACAAATATGACAACAAAATAAATATAATTTTTTTATAAAAGGATGGGTGATGTTCGAGACAACACCCTCTTTAAAAAAACATCTGACGAATGCATTGTTTGGAATAACACCTTCTTAGGTAGTAATCACATGATTATTCTATCTCAGAAAGGAATATTTTCAATGACAATATTATCTCAGACATCACCCAACCCTCTATTCCATATCCACATTTATATTAGTAGATTGGGAAATAGTTTTCCCATCTATATATTATTGGAATATGTTTTTTATTTAAGTTATATAGGGAAATTTTACCTAGAATATTGCTAATAAAGATGAACAAGTTTCATCGATTTCCATTGTTGGAATATGAATCCCTTACCCAGTCAACCATCGAAAAAAGATCTGATTCATGCAGGGCCACCCCTATGGGATCCAAGATATGTTAAATTCAAGAAAACTAATTTATGAGTTTAGATTGACTATAAAAAACAAGAGGGACCCAATGTTGAAATATCTCCCATGATTGATGTGGGGGTAGACTAAATTGGAACAACTGAAAAATATTTTTTAAAATTGATTATTGTGTGTATTATCAATATAGATTCCTTGACCCAGCATGCTGAGGTATTTTTCCCCCACACCAGTTGCATGATCATAGATTAGCATCTTCCAGATGATTGACAATATAGTTAAAAGATGGAAACTAAAACCACTACTTATATTCAAGTGAGAAACATTTTAAATGAAGCTCGTTTACATTTTAACTCGAATGAAGAACCATTTACACTTTTAATTTTGGGAAAGTAAAAAAGATGTTGGAGGTGTGAATTTAACATACCCAAAAACTACCCATTGTTGAAATCCTTATGTAACTAAATTCATACTTATGTGAATGCTCACCCTTCCCATAAACAATGTTGGAGAATCCCTTAGTGCATAAAAAATTTAGAAAATGAATAAATTCATTTCTAAATATTGTCTTCACATTTCAATGTCAACATGCCTCATATTCTTTTAGTTTACTTGAATTATGATAAAAGAAGATCCTTCAAGATTCCAATCCACAATGTATATCATTTGAATCTTATGTCATTCCCACAAACTCAATGCAAATTTTTGAGGGGGTGCTTCAAGTCATTACCAAAGTTCAACTATTCTTAGAGAAAATTCACCCAGAGCAGGTAAAGTGAATTTTGAGGCATGTAACATAGAACCTTCTTAGGTAGAATTATCTCAATTCTCACTACACTGAATTTGAGGAAGAAGAAAGATGATGAGATATAAATATTTTATCCCAATCCTGGTAAAAACATTCAAAACAAACCATCGATAATTATGTTTAATTTATCTTTTCTTCATATTTTTAATTCCAATTTAGTTCTTTTTATTCTTCATTAAACACTAATGTTAATCTCTCCTTTCTGAAATTCATCATGTTTTCACTATCTCTAATTTATAAATGTGGTATCCTAAACTCCATAAACATTGAGTACTGAAACAAGGTAAATTCCTAGGGGAGGTTCATTATATCTCAAATCCTCATTCAAATTTATTAGTTTTTTATTTAATTATGATGATATAGTTATGGTGGTGGTTTGGTATTAATATAGTGATTTAAGATCCCCGACCCCATATATCCTAGATCAAATGTTTACTATCAATTAAATTTACATGATTAAAAGTAATAAAATCCCATAATACTGAGAGATTATTTTTCTTGGTAAACTGGATATATAAAGGATTATTTTATTAAAAATTAATACACCAATTACAACATAATTTGTTTCTTCTTTCAAAATAAATAACTTTGAGAATAAATTTATTTCATCTAGTATATCCTTTTATATATTTTATTTTATTCTACTTTTATTCCTGGGGAAAATAAAAAAATAAGGGTGAGCTCAAATGCTAAATAAGGTCAAAGTATAGAGGATGTTATAATGAATCGATGAGAATAATAATTAAGGAATTGTATATAATAGAGCACACATTCCATGTAACCACCAAACTGAGAAGGAAGTGCATAAAAAATATGGAAAGGTAATAACTATAAACACAACCAATTTAAATAACTAGATAAGTAAAAATCAATATGGTAAGGTATAAAACCGAAACACATTCTATCTAATTGAAGAACTGAAAATGAAATGTCTCCATATATATGTCAATGAAAATTTTCATGGATGAATAATAACATAAACAAAAAATGGAAATTCTTAATTATTGGACACTAGGTTTCCTAGTAATATGGAACCATTATTGTAAAGACCTTTCATAAGATAGTTTATCATATCAGGAAAAACCCATCTAAAGTGGCTATCTAACTAACTCATCCCATGAGACAACTGATTTATCGAGGGGTTATCTATAACTACCCCCACCACATGGCATACTAGTATAAAACATTTATCGTCTATCAAATAATCAATTTAAAAATTTTCTTCATTAAATAACTTTATAGAGAGGAATATATTGATTTACCAATATTTTCACAAATAATAAAATAACTTTCAAAATAAATAGAATATGAAAAATGGTATATGGTGTGGGAAATAAAAATATCCATGATAAATGAAATGGATAATTAGGGAAAATGCATTACTAAAGTATTATAGGAAATTGAATATTTTAAGTGTCCTAGAAGATGAAACCAAAATGTTAATAATGTCCTTAGCCAAATCAATGATTAACCCTCAAGAGGAAAAATTAATATGATCTTAGTAAAGAATATCCCAAGTGGAGTAAAATAAACTATTATTGTCATTGATGAATATAATTACTACAAAAAAATTTATTTTAAAAAGGTATTGAGTGAAATATATTTTTAGTATGAAAAATATTTGGGAAAACCTTTATTTGAAAATCACTTATGAAAAAAATTTATTTAAAAAATATCCTTTTTAACACATAAATTAATCTTCCCAGAAATGATGGCAGATAAATTTGTACAAGTCGTACAAGGTAAAAAAGAACATTCCATTTGCATGGTAAAAGGGTAAAAAATTACTTCTTTGGAAATAGATAAGAAGATTCCTTTGAAAAAATTAGAAATAGAAAAAAAGGTAAACATTTCTTTACCAAATAAGTTTAAAAACATTTTTTAATATTTTTTAATAAATGATGGGTTTTTTAAGAAAAGTGGTTCTCCAACTAGTATAGGAATAATGTTGGGTTTTCTAAAATTAAGTTTCTATGAAATTTTGTGTAAAAACATTGGGAAAATGGTACTAATATGTTATAACGGTAATGAATAAACAGTGTAGATAAAATGGATATTTTTATTCAAAAATGGTCATATAATTTTCTTGAATAGAAATTCCATTTAAATATCAATAATGTTATTATTTAGGAAGATATGCATTAAACATTCCAAAGTGTCCCATACCACTTTGAAACATTTTATATCATATTAATCATGAAGTTACAACATTAAATTGTAGTTTAAAATAACATGATGATAAAATGATTAATGATAAAATATAAAAAATGGAAGTAGACACACCACGCAAAACAAGTAAATTGTGAACATGATATGTATATCATGGATTACAAAGTGAGATGAGAATACCTTACCATGTTTTTCCTTCAGGTCAACATCCATTAACATTCTATATAATAAACATATGTTATCTTTCACTTTATTAATAAATTTTTAATTTTTTATAATTTCATTTATTTCACATATTACCATATTTTTCACAACTACAAAAATAATTCATTTTATGTCGGGTGTTTTGACCAAATTCAGTTTACGTGTCAAAATGACATTAGTTTGTCAACTACGGTAAAAGGGTTCAATATATAACATTTCAAGAATAATAATATTGAAATAATTATTATATTTTTATATCAATTATACATTTAAAATTAATTATTAAACATGGTTATGATAAATGAACCAATGTTACAATCATGGAGATGATAGGCCACGCATACGCATGAGTAACCATCCCATTTTTTCAATGATCACTTTGGAATGAAGGTAAGTAAAACAATATCATTAAAAAATTATAATAATATGATAAATTAAATTTTACTTACTCATATATATTTATATATATAATTATTTTGATTTAAGAGGAATCAAATTTTTTCGAGGAATCTATAGTCCACACGTCCACAAAGGACAATATCACTTTTTATATGTGTGAATGAGAAATAAATAAAATTATATATTATATTTAAAGAAATTTGATTATGTAATAAATATAATATTTTTTTTATTTCACATATTTTTACTCAAAACTGTCTTTTATACATTCCATGTAAGGCATGAACGGATCACATAGCTTTGAGGAGGCTGCAGTCCACACTTCCACCAATGATGTTTTCATTTGTACACAAAATAGAAAGAATAATGATATGTGATGTAAAATAATTATATAAGAAAAAATAAATAATAATGATTATATATATCATATATTACTATATTTTTCATCATAATTACCATTATGAGAGGTGGTAAAGGAAAAATGAACAATCATAGTTTCATGAGGCACTAGTTTGTTGTACACATAAACAGTATGCTCTTTAGACATTATAAAGAAGTTTGTGTAATTGATGGTTTAAAACATTCCATAAAAATATAATAATATATTTATGATATTTTATTTTTATATAAAAATGTAATAAGGATATTTTTATTTGTGGAGAAAAAAATGAAACTAAATTAATTGAGAGAAGATGCTACATTTTAATCAGGAAACTTCTTTTTGATTCTACCAAAAGTCTTCCTTGGATGGATTTCATCCCAAGGGGAGTCTCCTAGTATGTGGTTATTAATTTATAGGTTCTATTTGGGAAGATAATGGTTTATAAATAGTGTCTTTAGATGTGTGAGGAATGGGAACAGGTGGTAGCCTTTTATAGTTGACAAAGATCACTCTCTTGGGAGTTTTGAAAAAATAGTTTTTAGGTGTACCCAAGTTTTTACCTAACAAAATTCATATAAAACCCACAAAAATCAACAATGGAAGGTTAATGGACACAATATGGATTGAAAATGGGTTTTTTACATGTTTATAGGTCATTAAGGACCTTAGTTTAATGGGTTAGTGTTTTGTTAAGCTTGATTTTTCCTTAATCATTGTAATTAATTTAAATTTCGTTTACTATTTTTTTGAAAAAAACTAATTTGATCATATTATAAATTATAAATTATTCATATTCACAAGATTAAATCCATTTTTTTGAATTCCAATCACCGAATTGAGAGAAATTTATTTAATTTCAACCCCGTAGATGGGACACCAATGCTAATATTAAATGTTAAAACGTCCCAAATATTAAAATTATTTTCTAATTAATTTCAAAGTGAAATTTATTCTAATTTCTTAAATTTTATTAATTTATTTAGAAAATTTATTCTTATAATTTAAAACAACATATATTAATCATTTATAATTAAAAATAAATTAGATAAAAAGCAATTTTGAATTATGTTTCAGTGTTTTTCACTATTCATTAAGAAAACAATCTTCACAGAAAATACCAACACATCATTATAAACTAGTTTTTATGTTTCTATTTCAATGTTAAATTCTATTTTTACATATTAAATTTATAAAAGGTTTAAAAATTGGATTTAAAATGGGTTCCCCATTAAAAGTCTGTAAAATTGTCTTAATAAAAATATATGTTTTTCGTGTAAAACATGGTTTGTTCTTATGATATCCATATCAAATATATGAGATGAATATAAATAAATATTTTACATAATATATTGAGTATATATAAATTACATTAATACCACTCACTAAATTTCATTAATTTAATCCATTTTAGTAAAAAAGGAGCATAAAAATAGTTTTCTATAAACATATTCATGTTATATTCAATTGCTTCGTATAGTAATATATATTTAATTTGTAATTGATTGAATAATTTTATTTTTTTGTAAAACATAATTTTCATAGGTAATTAATTAAAATTTATAAATACAAATTTAAAATTTGTGTTAAATATAATAATATTTTGATAATATGTAATTATTCAGTGAATCCCGGTCTTGCGTGCAACACAAGAATTTGAAGAAACATTCTTCAATCAACTTATGAAAACTCAGTGTCACATGAAATGAATTCTCTAAAATAAATTTAATTTATTTAAAATAGTAACTATATTATAAATTCTTTGGATATTATTTTTCATTACATGCTTTGTGTAGCGTGTTATACATGCTATCATACACATGGTTCTTAATTTATTATTTTGTGATATTTTATTCTACCCAGCTTAATTAACTCAATATCATGATAAGGGTTCATTATAAATACTATAAAAAGAAAGAATCAGAAGTGAAAATTTCACATGGACTAACATATGACTAATAACCTATGTAAGAGAAAATTAGTGGAATGTAGAGATACATACTTGGAGTAAAATAATAAATATTAATAGTAGTTATTGAGGTCATCAGTCACAAACAAGTGAATGTTAAATAGAAATTCAAGGTCCTAAAAAGCCATAAATCTATGATGATTTATAAGACCATCAATTCTATTAAAATTTAGTATTTTGGAGAATTTTTTTAATAATTTTCCTATTTTTGAGTAATTATGTTACTCCCAATGAGTCTAAATAAATTTAGTTACTTGATATATTTTTATAAGTATAATTTCATCATTTGGGGGTCTTTTTATAAATTTCTAATTCATTATTTACATTATGAAATGGATATCCAAAAATTAACTTTGATTCCTAAAGCACTAGATTACATATCTAATGGATCTTAAGGCCCATAAAAGTGTAACATGTCTTAATATTTACATCTAATTACTTTCTAGAACTACTATGGTTAATATATTACTCTATAAACCTAAAAGAAACACTAAAATCTCCTCATTAATATGTATTATTCATGTTTTTTAACTAAGAACAATGACATATTCACCAGGAAATTTCCTAATTCAGTGGTTGGTGTAAATCCCTTAGGGTATCTATGTCGTGGGTTCATGACCCACGACCTTTCTAAACATGATTGGTTGCACCCAGCTTATAGGTTGTCTTTTTATAAAACCATATAAATATATGTCCAATTATGTTCCCAAGAAAATTACGGATATCAATGAAATAATATTAATCAGTAAATATTCTTTTAAATAAGCTTTTTAAAACAAACTCAATGCAAAAGTATTTCTTCCATTTATTTCCAAATATGGCCTTCCATATTCTAAGGTTTATATAAAATAAAATTTGTTGAATTTATAATCATGAAACATTATCTTTAATATTAAACCCCTTATGTTTAACCAAGGTTATTAATTTTCATTATCTTTTGTAATAATTCAAAATGGATTGTAATGAAAATGTAAAATATCCTAAACATATACCCTAGGAGTGTCAAACCAGGTGCATAGTAAGTCCCCTTGTCATATACCAGGTCACACCTAGTTAGGCCTGGCACACCTTGTCGTAGTTTTTACTCACAGGTACATCTTTTCCATAACCAAATTCGCATGTAGTATCCATATATAAATTTATTTTATATAATACCCACATAATTCTATCTTACCATAATTATATGATGTCAAAATATACTTATCCTCACAATATACCATAGCTATATGTTCTCTAATCTATTTGTTTTCCAAAATCTTTTTCCCAATGTTTCTACTGAAAATTTCATGGATAACCACTATAGTAACGAAACCTCAGATAGCCAATGGCGAATGTCTGCTATCAATTACATTGGCATGATTACAATTAATCAAATCCCAAATTACTTAGTATATAGTAGTCTTGGTAAACCAGATATATAAATGAGTCTTATATTATAAATGAATACATTAATTACAACATAATTTTTTTCATCATTCTAAATAAATAACATTAAGAATATGTTTATTCCTCCGATTATATCCCAATATATCATTCATAGTATGCTTCTTGTATTCTTGGGTAAAATTAAACAAAAAATGGGTGATATCAAATAATCAATAAGGGTAATGTATAGTTGAAAAAATATTAAATTATTGAGAATAATAATTATAGAATGGTATGAAATAAATAAAAAATTCCATGTAACCAATGAGATTATAATGAATTGTATAAATAATATAGGAACATAATAAATAGAAACACATGCCATTAAAATAACTAAATAATGAAAAATCAATATGGAAAGGTAATCAACTAAAACACATATCATCTAATCAATACAATCATGTCCATTCACATGAAAATTAGCATATTGGGTAAAAACCTATATAAATATGATATCCATATAACTTGTACCATGAGAATACTGATGCATTGAGGGACTATCTATAACTGGGCCCCACAAGTGGCGTACCATTCCAAAAGATTCCACATCTATTGAATAATATATTTAACAATGTGCTTTATAAAATATCCATATGGACTATAAGATACAGATTTATCAATATTTCCCCAAATAATAAAATATCATTCCAAATATAAAATGTGTGACAAATAGTATACTATTAAAGTAATGAATATATCCATGATAAATAATAATATTAATGTGTGGAAATTCAATTTTAACGTATCATAGAAAATTCAATATTTTAAGGGGACTAACAGACGAATTCAGGAAGTGAATATTATACTTGGTCAAATCAATTATAAACCATCTTGAGGAAAAATTAGGATGGTATAAATAGATTATATACCTAATAAATTAAAATAAAGTTTCGGTTTCGTTGATGACTAGAAATACTGTGAAAAGATCTTTTAAAAATGCACTTGATGAAAATATCATTTTTTTAGGATAGAATTTTGGAAAACATTTTCTTTGAAAATATCTTTTGAAAATATTTTCATTAAATGTAACATTTTATGCATGAAAAGTATGATTCTAATAAATAACATTGGGTAAATCCGTAAAACCCATATCTAGTAAAAAGATCTTTTATTTCACAAGGTAATTGGTTAGGAAAATTCCTTGTTTTGAAAGAGACAATAATATTCCTTTAAAAACATTGGTAAAAGAAAAAATAGAAAATAATTTCATTACCAAATAATTTTAAAAACATTTTTTAAAACATTTTAAAAATACATGTTTTTAAAAATAAAACAGGTTCTCCAACTCTGAGAGTTCTAATGTCGAGTTTTCTGGAAAACATTTTCTGAAACATTTTGAGTACCAAAGAGTGATAAAATTTTAATAATACATGAAAATGGTCATGAATAAATACAAGAGAGAAAATTAATTTTTAATTGAAAAATGGATATATAATTTCTTTAAATGGAGATTCCATTGGAAGATCATTAAAGTTATTATTGAGGAAATTTATCTTTAAACATTCCAAAGTGTCCCATACAACTTTGAAACATTTTAATTCATAATCCTCATAAATTAAGAAAATTAAATAAAGGTTTAAAATAACATGAAGGTAAAAGGATTAGAGATATAATATTACAAAATTGATTGTAGATAAAATGCATAAAATAAGTAATTGGTGAACATAACATTTATCTCACGAATTTAAAAAATGATATGAAAATTCATTACTTTGTGTTTCCTTTCTGGTGAATTTCTATTAAATTCCTATATAACTAATGTATGTTAATATTTAACTTACTTCTGAACCTTTTCCATGTTTATCATGACTTTTAATTCAATTATTACCATTTTTTCTATAACTACATAAACAATTAAGTTTACATCAGTTGTTTTCACCAAATTCAATTTTTGTGTTAAAAATGACTTTGGTAGGTAATATACGATTTAATGGGTCTTTATATAATATATCCAGAATATTAATAAAACAATAATTATCATATTTATGAATATATTGTTAATTTCAAACGAATAATTAAATTTAGTTATGAAAAATGAACCAATGTTACAATCCTCGAGATGGTAGGTTGTATGTATGCATCAGCAGCATTCTCATTTCTCAATGATCATTATGGAAAGAAGTTAAGTAACACTATATAACTCAATAATGATCATTATACCATAAATTACATGTTACATAATCATATATACTTATATATAGAATTACTCATTTGTAAAAGGAATTACATCTTGTCAAGGAAGCGGTAGTCCACATTCCCACAAATGACGTAATCACTTTTTAAGTATATAAAAGGGTAATTAAAAAATGATATATTATATTTCCAGGAATTTTATTATTTCATTAATATCATATTTATTTTTTTATGTCACATATTTTTATTTAAAACCATCATTTATACATACCACGTATATCATGAATAGATCACATTGCATTGAGGAGGCGGTAGTCCACACGTCCACAACAGATGTTATCGTTTTTATGAAAAATAGAAATTATAATTATAATTGTTATTAAATAACTAAAAAATATTAGAGACATAATAAATATTATATATATCACATATTAATATAGTTTCTATAATAATTTCATCTATTATAGGTGGTGACGGAAAAAGGAACAATCATCATTTTGTGAGGTGGTAGTTTTCCGAACACATAAACATTACATTTTTTACAAATTAGATTAATGTATGTATAATTATAGGTTGAAATCATAGAATAACAACATCCTGGAATATCTAGGTTTTTTTTTAGTATATAAACATGGATTAAAGATAATTGTAGGAGTGTAGAAAGGAAATAAAACTATAGAACTTGAGAGAAGACGTTTCCTCTTAATCAGGTAACTACGTTTGGTTTATACCTAAAGGATTATTTGGATGGATTTAATCCATATAACAATCTCATAGGATGAATATAATTATTTTTTGGATCTATTGTGTTGGTTACTAGATGAGAAAATTTGGAATTCTAGGTATGAGTTTGAGAGTGAAGTGGTTTCCTTCTATATGGGATGGAAAGAACTCACTTGGAATTTTTAAAAACACGTTATGTGTACATTCATTTTTAACTAAAAAAGTAATAAAACCCAAATAAACACAATAAAGGAAGTTTTATTGATTAATTATTTCCATAAAAGTTGTTCCTGAGAGTTGGATATGTCATTTGGGTCTTTAATTTAGTGGTTTTCTCCGTTGTTTTTCTTAATTTTTCCTTAATATTTGTAATTGATTTTAATTACTTTCACTAATTTTTTTTGTCAAAAACATAGTTGATTTAATTAGAGACTATATATTATTATGACTAAAAATATTTAATCCATTTTTTCCAGTTAAAATCACAAAAATGGCAGAAATTAATTTAAATTTAATCTCACAGATGGGACGACAATGTGGGTTTTTAAAATTAAAATGTATGAATGTTTTCTTTATTTTTATTTTCAATTTCAATGTGAAATTGATTCCAATTAACTAAATAAGTTAATCAATAAAAATATGATCTAATTAAACCTTAAAACAAAATAATATTATACTTTTACTTTATAAATAAATTATATGAAAAGGAAATTGTGAATTAAATTTAAATTCTTTTCACTATAATTTAAAAAATAATCTACATGGAAAAATACAAATAAATCCACCTAACATCATTTTTATGTTTTTATTTTAAATTATATGTTTATTTTAAAATAAAATATCCATGAGGTTCAAAATTTGGATGTAAAATGGCGGTAAAACTGCCTTAATAAAAATATAGGTTTTTATGTGTTAAATTAGGTTGGTTCTTATCTTCTGCCTATCAAATCTATTGGAAAAATATCAAAAATATATTTATTGAATATGTGATATATATTTTACAATAATATAAGTCAAAAAATTTAATTAATTTTATCTATTAGTATAAAACAATTTTTTCAACATGATGAATGTTTTCTAAAAAAATATTCAGTTTATAATCAATTTCTTTTTATATTCATTTCTAATTAATTTTAAACTAATTAATTAAATTAATATTATTTTAAAATATATTAATACTTTATTTATTACTATTCATAAATTTTAATTTAACCACTATATTTAATAGAATAATATTTTAATAAAATATTATTGTTCAGTGAATCTGATTCTTTCATCTAACACAAGTTGTTGAAGAAACTCATTTTTTTGTATGATATATGCTAACATAGTGTCACGTGTATTGAAATATATAAAATCATTTTAATTTATTTAAAATTTTATTTATTTTATAAATTCTCAAGATGTTATGTTTCCTTACGTTCTTGGTTTTGTGTTTCATACACACTATCGAATATGAGGTTCTTACATAAGATGTTTGGGGTGTTATAGTGATAATACTCTTTCCCAAAGCATTCTTACTATTTCATTACATTCTCTTTTAATTCTTACATACTTCTACCAATTCCCTTCATATGCCTGTAAATTGAGGTATTTGGTTAATGAACAATATATGATAGAATTAGGTAGATTTTTATGGATTTTTAGTGATCAGGGCATGATCATCAAGTAAAAAATTGGAAAAAGTCTATTTTTTGGGAGATTTATGCAATTACATAGGATCATGAAATTTTAGAAAGGGGTAGTGTTGTGTGAGTAATATTTATTGAATGATCAATTGGATGATAAAATCATAATCATATAATGAAGGATATTAATGGATGAACCATAGATTCATCCCTTTTCTTCTAACATATTTTTAGGATCTATTACAACTTTATTTTATTTTTTATTTATCACAGACATCATCACAACCCCTCTTCCTCTATTTACATGATTAAAATAGAACACCTAGAATATATACATATGTGATAACATAGTGAAACTCTCAAACCCTACTCCTTGAAAGCGGACCATGGTAAACCACATGGCTATATTATGATGTTTTAAAAATTCTATTTGATTATGGACCATGATAACTGCATGATCAACATGGCCCAATTATAGGGGTGAAAGGGTCACGTTTTTACTCCCTTTAACACATTTTTAATTAGTGTTTTTAATTTTTTATTTTTTTTCTTTTTTATCATTTTCTAAAGTTTGGATAAGAACTGAATTTTAAAAATTATATAATATATCCCCAATAATTTACCCATTCATTGTCCCATAGGTACCGTGGGAGGATAAGAAACCAAAAAACCAATTTATGACCATTGCATATGTAGGAATTTGATAATAAGAAATTTATTGGAGTGATATTCAAGAGTTGATGGATAAATTGGCTCAAATCAAAAAATAGATCCCAGTGTTAGAAAAAATGAGAAGCAAATACCATGCATGGAAGAGCTAAAGATCCATCTTGAGGTAGTAACATCCACCATCTGGAATCTTGGGGAACAAAAATGAAGATGATGAGTTATAGACCCTTATCTTTTACTAAGAATATATTCATGAAGATTAGGGGAGTTCTTATAATCTTAAAACCATCCCCTATACACCATTGTGCATATATACCTAGAACTAGTTTACCATGAAAAGAAATATTGAGTTGAAACTCTTGAGGGGTATCATTCTTTAAACTCTTATTTCTCTTATTTTTTTGAAACTAATGTCTATAATGGTGCCCCACCTGTTTTAAATTAAATCACATAATGATAAGAATTTTTTTAGGTCTTGGATGCTATAAATGAGGAATAAGTGGATAAAAACATGTTTGATGAGATTCTAGAATTTCCATTTCTACCGCCATATATACAAGAAAACATTTATGTGAAATTTCATATTGAAAATGAGAATCATTCTATAATTTATTAAAATGATACCATTGTCCTGAATTTATTTTATTTAATGTATATATTAGATGAGTTATATTATAATATTGCTAAATTTCGTTTTAAAGACTTGGATTAATTAATACCTATCATGGATGATGATGATGAAGGATGTGAGTGATACATATTTGATGATAAAATTAAAGAACCTTGAGACACAATATTTTCATATGAACATCCAAGGTTGTATCCTGTGTAATAAGAGTTTCAACCTTAGTCATATATGGGAGTGAATCAATACTTTAACTTGATTGTTTTTTCAAAATATATTCAATGACTTAATCTCCCTAATTTTTATATCTTAGAACAATCATCATTTTTTCTCAACCTTACAGAATATGGGAAACATTTTATTACGACCTTAGAAGAAAAATTTGAGCCTCTAGAAATTGAGGAATATACTAACAAAATAGAGAATATGAACTTCATAATAACGTTTTTATCAGCATTCTCAGATACAATATCGAAGAAGACTCACTAGAGGTTAGAAAACCTAGAATAGACTAGAATATTGATCATGTTTAGGAAATGAAAGTGCAACCATTCCTAGAAAATCAACATAATACCACTCAGAATGTGGTAGAAGAAGAAATATATTAGGGAAATATGGGGAGGTAATTACTCCATAAACAACACACAAATCATTAATGTGAAGTATGCATGACAGTAGAATAATTATTCACAATAGTCACTCATAAAGAAGAATATGAAGTATTTATAGAATATATAGTGTGATATTTCTATTTTAACCCTTCCTATTTTAATTTTATACAATTTGAGTTATTTATTAACTCTCCCTTATTTGAATATGTCAAAGTAGCATCAATGCCACTTTAATTGGAATATTAAGAGGCCATGATAGATTTGGTAGAACCTAATGATGCCTCATAAATCATCTTTCCTCCCTCTCCTTATGAAGTACATCACAAAGCATAGGGGGTGGACTTTAAGTACTCTATTAAAGGGGTCCTCCAATAAGAAGTATTGTTGGTGATAACCACAAAGTTGTTGAGCTATGGATAGTATAAACTACTTTACCTCTTGGAGGGTCTAACCAAGTATTCCCCATCATTTTTCATTTCTTTTTAATTATTTTCTCTTATGTCTCATAATTATTAACAAAATTTTTATTCCTTCTATTTTCTCTGAAGGAATAGAATTAGACAACATCAATTTTTCCACTTTTAAGTCCATTTAAATCCAAAATAGAAGGGTGAACCTCACCATAATTGGGTTTTAATTTATAAAAAAATGATTAATAGGTGAATTCCATCCATCACACGTGTTTTTTTGTTGTATATTAAATATATTGAAAATTAAATGATTGTTATTGAAAATCATTGAGGATATATTAGAAATGAATTATGGGGGAGTGATAAGTAGAATATTCTAGAAATTTTTTTCTCTTAATTTCCCTTATTCTATTTTACATTCTTTTAGTGATATTTTTTTTAAAAAACAAACCAAAATATAATATTCCATTTTTTCGGAACTCTACAAAAATATAAATATTCATTTTTTCAAACATTCATTGAGATCATTATTGAAAATCATTACAATTTTACAACTCCATTGTAAAGAGATTGAACATATTATTTATTTTCTAAAGATCAAATGTATGGTGAAACATATTTGTATTATTTGGATATGATTTTCAAACATTTTCATTTTTTTCAATGGAAATTAACATCCATAACCATTGGTAACTATCCCAAATTATTGATTCCAATCCAGAGTGGTTTTTGGTCCATCATAGCAATTTTATTAATTTTACCCTCACTTCGTGTGAAAATAATCATATTTGTTTATAAAATAGAACTTGTGTTTATTCTATCTTGAATGTTTAGAATTAGTGCGGTACTTTCATCTTGATTTAGGAATTTGATTGAAAACCCACTCATGTTTTCTTAGGAACCACATTGATCTTTGATCCTAGTTAAGACCATAGATAACTATGATTGGAATATATTTTTATGATGTATGGACCAAGATGGTGATGATTTTGATGAAGGTATCAAGAGATGTAATTTGTCGTCAATATTGTTTTGAGGAAAATAAGTCACTTCACATTGTTTTGAAAAAAATGATTTTTAGAGTTTTTTTTATAAAATAATTGTTTAGTTGTAGGAAGAATCAGTTTCATAGGAGAATGTATCATGTTGACGTGAATTTTAATTATTTTCACACTAGAACTGATGTGAAACTTTTTGGTCAATTGTGATAAAGATTTGATGGTCTATATTTCATAAAAATCTTGATTTGATGTGAGAACTTGAGATGAAAGCCTGATGGATGAAAGGAGGAGTGAAAGAGTTGTTGTCTATCAGAAAATAATCATAATCATATTGTTTTTCAAAACAATCAGAAATGAATCATATTCAAATTTATCGTATCTGGATGGAAGAAAGAAAGAAGTGGTAAAAAAATTCAAAAATATCCAAAAAAATCATATCCAGATTGAAAAATTGGTGCCTTCAAAAGTGGTACCAAAGGGAAGGTGGTGCTGAAGGGAAAAGAGTTGTTGATGAAAAAGGTGATGCTGATGGGAAAGGTGATTCCAAGGGAAAATAGTGCGGGCTGAAGTGGTGCTGATGGAAGATGGGATACCAAGTTTTTTCAAAATAATCATATTTTTTAAAAATGAAAAGGATAGAGATGGTGTTGATTTAGAATGAATCATATTTACAATGTAATTTATCAGATTTGGGTAAAAGATATGCGGTTATATCTTTTAGAAAGGAATCATATTCAAAATGTATTGTATTGTATCCAAGAAGATATCTATTATCATATTCTTATAAAATTGTATTGTAACAAGAATGATTTTATCCAAAATGATCATATATAGAATGATTGTATACATAATGATCGTATGTATCATGAACAGAATGATCGTATCTATGATAATCATAAAAAGAAGGATTATATCCAGAATGATCGTATCTAGAAGGATCATATCTATAATCATCGTAACCAGAATTATCATATCCACAATGATCGTAATTAGAATGATCAAATCTATGACGATCATAACTGTAATGATCATAACCAAAATGATTGTAACCAGATATGATCATATTCAATATAATAATATCCAGACCATTTGTATTCATAAAATATCATTCTTGGTTTGAGAAGAAATGAAATAATCAGTAATGAGTGTAAAGTTATAATACATTCCAATTCAAGTTACACATTGCTAATTAAGATCTTCAATGAAATAAACGTCAAGAAGTTAGTCATTATTCATTCATTGGTATTTGAATGTGATTATTTATTTTCTCAAGTGGATCATGAGAAATGAATGGAATGTGGATATAGATGAATGAATTGTCAAAGGTGGATCCTTTCCTTTAAATTTGTGATTATTTCTCATGTAAGGATGTTCATAACTTCAAACACACTCAATTGGTATGGTATGAAGCATTTTTTTGAAGAAATTTTCACGAGAGAATCGTATTTAAACCCATGTATTGCACATCATTTGTAATCTTATTTACATTTGAAATGTGAGTTTGGAAAAGAAGAGATAAATATTGTATAATTTTCAAGAAGGATTGAGAATCATTAAAGATGTCATAATTGTTCTATGATTTCAAAATAAATTCATATTTGGGTGAATTTCGGTGAGGACGAATGTGTTTTGGTATTTCGGCCATAATATGTTTTGAGTCACCTATAAAATGATTGAAGTACATTGTATATTGGTGACTTTCATTGTTCACACTAGAAGAGAATGATTCTCCAAGTTTCTAATGGGACAAAGTGTAACCATTTTGTTTTGTATTGAAAACATTTCAACGAGGATGTTATTCACATTTATTTAGAATCAGGATGAATTAATTGGATAGGTGTACAATAGGTTCAGTACTACTATGTTTTTTTGAATCATAAAATCAGATTAAGTGCTTTGAATTGAAAGAAACGGAATGGGGGCCTTGTTTTGAAATAATTGGAAAGGGAGCTTTGTTTCGAAAGAATTGGAATGGAGAGAATTGTTTTGAATGAATTATACTTGGAAGAATCAAAAATAGTGTTTCATAAAAATTTCCAGGTAGTTCTTACCTTTTTAATAGGTAAGGAATTGATGAATTGTATTAAAATTTGAATACATTTTTTAAATTTAAAAGAATCACATATAACATGAGTTGTTACAAAACAATTGTGTGACCCTATTTTTTTAAGAGGATGCCCATACACTAGTTGGACTGTTTCATAGTTCTACAACAGTGAAAGAGTACGTCCTACTAGTTAGAATCCAAGGAATTATTTCTAGTGGATTTTATGGTCTTGGATCATATCAGATCCATACCAAGGACATACCTATTCTTATTAAATAGTGAAAATTCTAAATATTTTTTGTTCTTCTGGATGTGTTTTTATTTTTTTCTCATTATGGAATTGAAATCCTTAACAAGATGTTAGGGTTGATTCATTTAAAAAGAAACATAAAATAAAAATAGAATCATGGATTCACCCCCTTCCCCTCCTAGTGATACAATACTCTGACTTGGCACTTTCAAGTGTTATCAGAGGTAGGTTCCCATCGCTATTAATTGCTGATGGATAACATCAACTGTGTGAATAGTAAAGGTATTTTGGAATTTGATGGAATGAACTGCTATATCTAGAAATATATAATTCTTCCATATCTTATTTCTATCAATTATGAAATTTTTTATGCTATAACAGTTGAGTTTCCTCCCATTGGTGACATTGATCCACTTACACCTATTGACAATTAGTTTCTTGAGTATGATGGAAGGGAAAAGAATTCTATATTATCATCAGCTATTAAAAGATAATTATTTGGAGTTAAAACCGATTCCATAGATAAAGGTATATTGGATAAATTGAAAAACATATATGAGGGAAATAAAAAAGTAAAGAAGTAAAATTTACAATTATGGAGATTGAAGTATAAAGAATTGAATATGGGAGAGCATGAATCTATTAGGGAGTCATTTACCTAGGTGACTGATATTTTGAGTACAATAAGATTCATTTGTGAAACTCTAAAATATTATATTGTTGACGAAACTATCTTTAGAATCCAACCAGAAAAATCAGATTCAAAAGTTTCTTCATTGTAAAATAGAGATCCTGAAACATTTTCTCTATATGATTTACAAAGAACCCTTAAAACTTGCGAAATGAAAAGAGATAATTTTATGAATATAAAAACAATGGATGATAGATAAATTTATTTTAAGGCTATGAAGATAAAAATTTCAATAATGATTGTCATTGAAGATGATTCTGGGGATTCTAACTCAGAAAATAAGGTATGTAAAAATATCAATGAAATACTATCCTTTTTTTCAAATAATGTGAAAAGAGGTACCTGGAAATTAAAAGAGAAAAAACCCATGAAATGTGTTTAATGGGGACTCATTGGTCACTTTGCTGCTAATTTTCCTTCAACAAATAAATAATATGATAGTGATATTGAATAAATAAAGAGAAGAATATTGTGGAAGAAAAATGGAGACTAAGTAAAGGAAAATAAATTCATAAAATCAAAAAGAATAAGCTTCTTTCCCAAATATGATGAAGAAGATGAGAGAGAATTTGAATCATAAAAAATCCATTGAGTATGATATGAAAATACTTTTATTGCAATAGTGAATTCCAAAGAATTAGGAAGTTGTAGTTCTGAAGAAGAATAAGAAGAAACTCAGCTTGAAATGCAATTGAATGAAGAGTTAAAATAATGTTTGAGCAAGATCAAAAGGCGTGAAAAAAAACAAAAATTTGAAAGATGACTTTTCAAGAAACCAAGAATTTCTTTCTTGTGAGAAAGAAAATATGGTTAAAGATATTTATGATTTGAATATTTCTTCTGAAAATGAAAAGAATTTTTATTTACATTTGGAAGTGATGGAAAAGGAAAAAAGATGAAGATTTGGAATTTTTCCAATAAAAAATCTCTGAAGCTGAAAATAAAATCTATGTTTCCAAAACCCTATCACAGAAGTTGGTGAATGTTCTCATAATGAAAAACTTGGGAATGTTCAAAAAATATACCATCATGGGTGAGAAGAAGAAAAGAATTATGTCCAAAAATAACGATGCTAGGAAGGTTCTGTATATGGTCAAAGTGAAGAATTCTGAATTTACAAAACATCTTGAGTTTGAAAAGTTTTATCTAGATCTGGAAACGTTTCAAATACTTCGGATCCAATCAAAGCTGAAAATAAGAATAAGAGTCTGATTGAAAGTGAAAAGAATTTGTCTGAGAAGTGTTTTCACAATTCTGATTAGTATAGAGGTTTAAGAAGCAAATTATCTTTCTATGGGTGTTTCTTGTATTGTGGGGGACTCAGGAACATAGAAAGTATGTGTTGGTCCAATCAACAACATTACTATTATCCCATAAGCTGTGGAAGGAATAGATTAAGGGTGATTCAATCACCTCAAAGAAATAAAAATGAGAAGGTTTTCTTGAAGAAACCTAAAATAAATGAAGTTAATATTAAAATTAGGTTCCATCCCTTGGAAACTATTATTGAATGATGTGAAAAACCTGGAAACCTTGCCAAAGGATTCCTTGTTTTGTTATCAGGTCCAAAAATGATTCCCAATTCTAAAAATCTAACGGTGAGGAATTAAAAGAACAGAGAAAAGGCACTTATTGTTGAAACTGAATTAAAATACATGAAAGGAGAAGGAACCTAGATACTTGATAGTGGGTTTTCTTCTCACATGATAAAAGACATACACTTGTTAAAGTATTTGAAATATTGTAAATAAGGAAGAGTGAAATTTGGAAATGATGAATCGTTAAAAATCAAAGGTGTTGGGTCAGCCATTATTTTAAAATAAAATATGAAATTTGAGAAAAAAATTTATGTTGATGGGCAGAAAGACACCTAATAAGTGTGTATCAATTTTGTGATGATCATAACAAGGTTATGTTTAAGAAATATGGGTTTGTTTTAAAGAGTTAAGAAGATTTCTAGATTTTTAAAAGAGTACAATATACGAAAGGTAAATTTTTTCATGTTGGTGATTTAAAAAACACATATTATACATGTATGGTGGAATAGAATCAGTTATAGAATAAAATGCATGGACAGATGTGTTAGAGAAACATGAACAAATTATTAAAAAGATATTGTGTTAGAGGCATTCTTAATATTCCATAAATAAGAGATTAATTTTTCACTACCTGCTAGAAAGGAAAAATGATAAATGTAGTGAAAAATAATGTTGATATTTTTTCAAAACAACCCCTTGAGTTGATCCATTCCGATATATGTGGTCAAATAAAAAAAATCCACAAATGGAGATAAGTACTTCATTACATTCATTGATGATTTTACTCGCATTACTTATGTTAAGTACATGAAATAGAAATCAGATGCTTTGAAAAGTTTCCAAAGTTTTAGAAGAAAATATGAAAATGAATATGAGTATTCTATGAAGAATTTGAGAAATGATAATAGTGGTGAATATAGAACTGAATTGATTTAATTCTATCTTGATAATCATGAAATTCTCTATGAGTACAGCTCTCCATACACTCCCCCAAAATGGGGTTATTTATAGATGGAATTGAATCCTCATGGAAATGGGAAAAACTGTTTAACTTGAGCATGCCCTTTCTCATTACTTTTGGAAGAAATTCATGAGTACTTCTATTTATATTCAGAACCATTATTTCTACAAGTCTCAATCATGTGTGACTCTATATGAATTTTTTTTACCGAAAAACTCTATGTTTGAAGATCTTTATATTTTCTGGAGTCCCTGTATTATAAATTAGAAAGGAGGAAACTATAGTATGTTTGAGTAGAAAGGTGAGTATGGAATCATTATTGACTAGACTCTAATAAGAATAGGATATATATGCGTCAAAAATGAAATAAAAGTAATAGTTTCTTCACTTGATGTAAAAGTGATTAATGTATCTATGAACGAGAAACATGTTTCGGATGATAATGAGGTTGAGCAAGTTAAAGAAGATAATTCTGATAATGATAAAAATGATTTCAATCCGAGTAAAGGTGAGGAATCTGACTCAGTTATTTCCAATGATTTGTAATTCAATTGAAAATACTATCCAAGGATGAGGAAATATGTGGAAGTACAGAATATAATTGGTGATAAACATTATAAGGTTCAAACAAGAAGAACAACCAATTCCATTACACATACTTTTTTTGTATTCAAAAGTGGAATAGAATGATGTAAAAGAAGCTTTTGGTAATCTGGAATGGGTTCATTCCGTGAATTAAGAAATGCATTAGATTGAGAATAAAAATACATGAGAACTCATACCCAATCCTGAAAACAAAAACATCATTGTCACAAAATGTGTTTTCCAAAATAAGCTGAATGAAGATGTTGAATATATAATAAACAATGAAATATTGGTTTGCAAAGTGTACTCATAGATTGAAGGTATTTATTTTTATGAAACCCTTTATCAAGTGGACAGACTTAAAAAATACTAATATTTCTTACTATTGTCACACAACGAGGCTACGATAACAGTCAAATGGATATTAAATTGACATTCTTAAATAGTGTTCTTGGAGAAGAGGTTTATATTGAACAACCTTGTGGATTTGTTATTTGAAAAGATGAAGGATATGTGTATAGATTGAAAAAATCATTTGATGGCCTAAAACAAGTTCTATGGTAATATTATTCTAAATTGGATATATTCTTAAGAAAGATTAATTTTAACAAAGAGTGGATAAAAATATTTACATCATAGAAATTAAATATTATTCCCTCATTGTAATTGTTTGTGTTGATGATGTTATATTTTCATGGAATGATAAAGGATGTTGTGAATGATTTTCTGAATAAATTAAGAATGTATTTGAAATTTCCATGATGTGATAAATCAAATACTTTCAAGGGTTACAAATACCACAAATGAAAGAATAGATTTTCCTCTCCCATGAAAAGTATGCAAATGAACTTCTCAAGATGTTTGGCATAGAATATTAAAAACCATTTTCCATGCCCATTTTAGTGGGAAAAAGGTGATTAAAGATGAAGAAGGAAAAGAAGTGGACCAGAAAGAGTATTGAAATCTAATTTGAAGCCTATTGTATTTGACTACCTCTAGACCCGACATAGTTTATATTGTTAACTTATGAGAAATATTTCAGAGTGATCAAAGAGAATCACACATTGTTGCTGGAAAAATAATTCTCTAATACATTATAGGAACAATAGAATTTAGAAGTGGGTATTGAAGCTAAGGTAGTATTAATTTATTTGGGTATTCTAATGCATATTTGGAAAAACAAATTGATGCTCGAAGATCCAGATCTAGTGGTGTATTCGTTTGGGGAAATAATTGTCTTAGTTTTCATTCAATGAAACAAAACCCAAAAACTCTCAATATGACTGAAGATGAATAGGTTGTTACTACTCAATCCACTACTCAATATATGTGTATGAAAACGCTATTGGAGGATTTACATGTAGAAGTGATGTTACCCTTTATATTTGGTTGTGACAATAATAGTACAATCATTCTCACTAAGAATGTAGTGAAAAATTCTCATTAAAAACATTTTTATATCAAATATTTTTTCATCAAAGAGTATGTAGAGAAGAATGAATTGAATATGGAGTATATTCCATCATTTTAAAAAGTTACTGATATTTTTACAAAGCCTTTATGAAATGAATCATTCTCAAAAATTTAGTTTAGCATAGGTTCCCAACCTCTGACCCTTCATTGTTGAGGTTTGTGTATCTATCCCCTCTCTCATCTTACCTTTGCATTGTTTTGTAAAGGGTTACAATTGATTTGATTCATAAATCTATTTCACAAAAGAGAGAGTTATCGGTAAGCTATGAATTCAACATTGTTTAGTGTGTGAGCTTTTCTAACTGGTTTTTTGAGTGGTTGTCAGGTAATAAATTGAACTGTTTTTCTAGGAAATTAATGAAAATAAAGTGAAAATAATGAGGTTGTCATGGTCATTTTTTATAGATAGCATGGTTTTGCTAATAATGATTTATTTTTCCCAAAATAAGTTATCTCGTGTAGGACATGGATTATTGATATATAAACCATTTCTTGTGGTTGCAAAGTTTAGTATTTTATGAAACTTGGTTGACAAGAAAATCCAAAGGGGGGGATTGTTGGGACCAAGCTGATGATGAAGGTGATGAAGGTTTCAAGAGTAATCTTTTTATCAATATCAGTTGTAAAATAAAGAAATCACATCACCTTGTTTTGTCTGTAATTGTTTTGGGATTTGGTTTTATAAAATTATTTTTTAGTTTTAGGAATAATCGGTTTCATAGGAGACTATATCATGTTGTATATGAATTGTCATCAGTTTCACACTGGAACTGATGTGAAGGTTGTGTTTCAATTGTAATGAATCTTTACTGTTTTGTATTTAATATAAATCATGAGTTGATGTGAGAACTTATGATGCAAGAATAATGGAATAAATGAGGAGTCAAAGATTTTTTGTCTATCTGAAAAGAATCATTTTCATATTGTTGTTCAAAACAATAAGAAAAGGATCATATTCATATTTATCTTATCTGGATTGTAGAAGACAGAAGTGGTGCCAATTGTTTTTCAAAACAATCAGAAAAAAATCTTATCCATATTGAAAAGTTTTTACCGATGAAAGTTGTACCCATGGAAAGGAGGTGCCGAAGGAAAAGGAGGTTTCGTTTAAAAGGGTGATGCCAATAGGAAAGGTGGCACTGATGGAAAATTGTGTTGATTGAAGTGGTGTCAATGGAATATGAGACACCAATTATTTTTAAAAACAATCATATTCAGTTAGAAGAAAAGGAAAGATATTGTGTTGATTTAGATTGAATCATATTCAGATTGTAATTGATTAGATATGGCTAAAATAGAAAAGGTGATACCATTCGAAAAGGAATCATATTCTTAATGAAATGTTTTGTACTTGAGTATATATTCATTATCATATTTTTTTCTTATTGTATTGTAACTAGAATGATCATATCCAGAATAATCATATCTAGCATGATCATAACTAGAATGACTATATCTAGAATGATCGTAACCTGAATGTTCATAACCAGGATGATTATGACCAGAATGATCGTTTCCAGAATGATCGTAACTAGAATGATTATATCCAGGATAATCCAAACCAGAATGATCATATCCATAATGATTGTATCTATGATGATCGTAACTAGATTGATCATAAAAAGAATTATAGTAAATAGAAAAGATTGTATTTAGGATAATAGTATCCTGACCATTTGTATTCAGAAAAGATCATGCATGGTTTGAGAAGAAAATAAAGAACCTAGAATGAATGGAATGTTATAATACATTCAAATTGATGTTATAGGATAATAAATAAGATCCTCAATGAATTGAAAGTCATAAGGGTTGTCATGAACCAACCCTGGTTGAACCTGAACCAATCACCCGAGCCGGTCCACGACATGACCCGAGAGACATTCCTAATCCTCTTAGGATAGAGGCAGGTTCCAAGAATAGAGGACAAGTGGGAATGATTTTGCCCAATAAAAATAAATAGAACAGTGGAAAAGTAGAATAACACAAAGTAAATAAATGACCTTGAGAAGAAAGAACGACCGACAATACACACTAACTTGCTCTAGACCAAAACTCTTCATGACTCTGATAGTCTCTCACTAATCCAGAACCAACTCTCACTCATGGAAAGTAATCTCGAACCAAACCTACAGCAAAACTAAAAACATGAAAACATTGTAGGCGTGAGTATTAAAACATAGTATGTAGGCCCAACTAATTCTATCCCCAATGCGCATACCATTAAATAAATAATTTATCAATTCCATGTTTAAACTTAATTATAAAAAAACTTGGTATCCACACTCACTTCCATTACTAAACCATGTAACAGCCCATTTTCATTTTTAATTTACAACAAGTTTAACATTTGAATGGAAGAGGTGCATTGAATTTTAAAACATTTCTACGAGCAATTTATAAATTAAAATTCCAGTTGTTAGTCAAATGGAAAACCACACACAACACAGAAAATACACTAAGGGAAATGCAAAAGAAGTGGTATACAGGGGCCAACAACCGAACTGGACCTTGCAAATGTCTGCCACATAGAAATAAACACTGAATAAAACATGGGTCGACCTTAGGAGCTCATGAACAATCCAGAACATACAATACATGTGACTCATCCTAAAGGAATGCCTACTCTCGATGACGTCATAACGCCCTAATGCCCGGTGTTTCCCTAAATGGCCTAACTGAGGGGCCTAATCCCCTATCAGAGTGTCATCCATACTAGGGGCCATTATCTAGTGCGTAATCTAAACTAGTGCAATATTTATTTTCAGAAAATTCTCTTACTATTCCAAGTTCCCATGTCAACACGTATAACAAATAGGAAAGAGGGTGATTCAATAAAGTCAATCAGGCATCACAATCATCAAACAGAAATCATGCAATCAATGTACACCAAATATCACCTCTGAGTCACCCCAAAGTGAGTTTTCCAAAACAAATTTATTTTTATTAAAGTGCCAAACAGGCCTTCACCAATTTTAAAAAAAAAATCCTCAATTCTCAAGAGAACTGAAACACTTGATCATGCTTCAATAGAAATATTTTATCAATAAACCAGAACTACATTTGAAATTTCAAGAATTATGTTTAAAATCCAAACATGCATTCTTTCACTACTTGGTGTCTTCTCGTCACGAAAAATATTTCAAGTGTCTTGTAATAAATAAACGGCTCTTTTTACACTAATTAATCATTTTAAAATTAATTATCTTATAATATTTCTAATTAATTAAAATCAATAAAATTTCAATCAAAAAATAAATTCTGAATTTCAAGGCAAGTGCAGTGGGGGACCTAAATCAAATAGCAGCTCGAATGCGTCAATGCAACACGCCTCACACAGGCACAAAACCACTCACAAACCGATGATCGTGGTGGCGTGGGGTTACCCCGCCAACGCGCTGCAATAAATGCGAAACAACAAAGGTACATAAACACAGGCCCAAAATAATTCAATTGAATAACCAGCGTAAAAGAACCACCTAGGCATGTTTTTTAAAACATAGTTCGCACCATCTGCACTATTTAATAGTGTGTTTTCACCATTTATAAAACCCTACTAAGTGACACAATAAGGGTTTACACCAAAAACATGTCTTATTTATATAAACACACTACATTAAAAACAAATTCATATTCAACACTTTTAAAATACCACTTTCATGCCATCTAAAAAATTCAATAAAATATTGAACTATTTATTAGATTATTTCAAGAAAAACCAAAAATACATCACAACAAAAATACACATAAAATCCCTATTTTGAAACGAAACGTACACCAAGAACCATTTCACAACTGAATCTGAATCACATGATTGACTTGATAAATTATTTAAACAGACCAAATAACATTATTAAAAAAATTTAAAATTAATATCAAAGGTGTGAAATAAGTCCAAACCACTGAAATAATAATTACCCACTTGAACGCATGTCAAAACACTCCAAAAATACATTTCACACCACAAAATTTGATCATAAAACACATTTATAAAACCAAATAACATATTAAATTAACAAATTGACATAAAGGTACGGAACCACCTACCTCGAGGTAGAAAACATCAATATCTTATTGCGAAACAAAAAACGCACGTCAAATGCATCGCAAGAAAACAAGAATAAACCCTAAAACAATGAACCAAACCCAAATTATCATGGTTGGACCTCAAAAAACTCAAATCCTCCAAATCAAAACTCTACGAACAAAGAAAAAAACTCTAGAAAGGAAAGAGGAGTGTCTACCCAAAGTAGATCCACACGCGAAAGAGAAGGGGTACGCCGGCCGGGGGAGGTCACGGTCGATGACGGAACAGTTTGGTTCTTACTCACCAGATGGGTGTGCAGCTATGAGGGAGGTGGACCGAAGTGCCACCAGTCGAGGCCGGTAGAGAAGAGGGATGATGCGGCTGTGTTGTGAGGGGCTGCTTGGCAGTTCTAGGTGTAATAGGTCACCGAGACATACTAGCGGGAGGCCGGTGCAGCAAGAAAGAGGCGGGGTCCGGTGGGTGATGAGTGAGGCTGAGGGCTGCTGGGCATGGATGTGAGAGGAGTCTGGGGTGAGGGATAGGTGTATATCTAGGTGGCTTGGTGAGGGGAGGTCGAGAAATAGCTTAGGGGTGTGAAGGTTTTGTGGTGTGAGGGGTTGGGGAGGCCTCCAGCCTGGGCGGTCGTGTGCAAAGAAATGAAGGGGAGCTGAAGGGCTAGAGGCGGTGGGTGCGGAGAGCTCTAGAGGCAGTAGGTGTAGAGAGGTCCAGAGGTGAGGCCTATTGCTTGGGAGGATAGAGGAAAAGGGATGAAGAAGGGGGCGTCGCGTGGATAGAATATGGCTTGGGGTTTTTTCATTTTTTTCATTTACAAAATAATAATATTGTTACAATAATAATAATAATAATGTAAAGAATAATAATTATAATACAAATAATAATAATAATAATTGTAATCATAATATAAATAATAATAATAAAACAATAAAAAAATGATAATAACCATAAAAATTTATAATAATAATGATGATATTAACCAAAAATAATATAAATAAAAATAATAACACATTAATGATATTAACATTATCAATTACATAATAACATTATTATTATTGCAATAAAACCATTTAGCCTACTTTATTTATATAAAAATTATTTATTTTAATTTTTAGATACTTTCACAGACACCCAGCAAACTATGTGACCACCGGCCGCTATAAGGTGACCACGCACGGGTCTGAAACCCATGAAAGATAATAAATGACATAAAAAAATTTAATCTGGGACTGAGCCCAGACCTTGGTTTGAGGACCTGAAGCCAAGTAATACTAAAATAAAAATTAATTAAAAATTAAGGGTGTGGCAATTAATAATAACACCCTAGGAAAAATGAGACTTAAAAGGCTAAATGATACTACAATGTCAACAAGGTGCACATTTCTTTTCGGGAGCCTACCTGATTAGAACTCCTTAGTTAAGCATGCTACGCCTGGAGTAGTATTCAAGATGGGTGACCTTCTAGGAAGATTCCTAGGGTGTGTGTGAGTGAGGACAAAACACACTGAAAGAAAATGTGTTGTCCTGTGGGGACATTCATTAGTTCGATAAGACACCCTGGTGAGATGACAAGGTTCATGGGATCAGATGACAAGGTTCGTGGGCCGGGGATGTGGGTCGTGACAAAATGGTATCATAGCCAATACCCAGTCAGAAGTGCATAGGCACTACTTGGGTTTGAGTATCGGGGTCCACAATGAGGGCGTTGTGCTTTAAAGGGGTGGATAATGTAACACCCCTGGAAAAGTGACACATAAAAGGATAAAAGTCACTACCCATGTCAACAATAAGCACTTTTATTTTTGGGATCCTATCTGATTAGAACACTATAGTTAAGAATGCTTGGAAGGGAGTAGTAATCATGATGGGTGACCTTCTGGGATGTTTCCCAGGGTGTGTGTGTGTGAGGACAAAAAACACTAAAATAACATATGTTGGCACGTGGGGATGGTCATTAGTCTGATAAGAAACCCAGGTGAGATGACAAGGTTCATGTGGTCAGATGACAAGGTTCATGGCCTAGGAAGGCGGGTCATGGAAAAATGGTATCATATCCAATACTCAGCCAGAAGTGTTTAGTCACTTCCTGGGTTTGAGGCTTGGGGTCCACAATGAGGGAGTTATGCTTTAAAGGGGTGGATAATGTTACACCCTTGGAAAAGTGAGACTTAATTGGGTAAATGTTACTTCCCATGTCTTCAAGGTGCACCTTTCTTTTCAGGAGCCCTTGGAAAAGTAATACATAAAATTCTAAATGTTACTAGCCATGTCAACAAGGTGCACCTTTCTTTTTGAGAGCCTACCTGATTGTAACTCTACAGTTAATCATTCATGGCCTGGAGTAGGAATCAGGATGGGTGACCTTATGGAAAGTTTCCCAGGGTGAGTGTGAGTGAGGAAAAAACACACTGAAAGAACATGGGTTTGCCTGTGGGGGCAGTCATTAGTCTGATAAGAAACCTTGGTAAGATAACTTGGTTCATGTGGTCAGATGACAAGGATCATGGCCCAGGGTGGCGGGTCGTGACAAAATGGTATCATAGCCAATACCCAGTCGGAAGTGCTTAGGTACTAAATAGGTTTTACGCTTGGGGTCCACAATGGGGGTGTTTGTCTTTAAAGGGGTGGATAATGTAACACCCCTAGAAAAGTGAGACTTAAAAGGATAAATGTTACTACCCTTGTCAACAAGGTGTGGTTGTCATTTCAGGAGCCTACCTAATTAACACATTATAGTTTCCCATGACTGGACTGGAGTAGTAATCAAGATTGGTGACCTTATAGAAAGTTTCCCATGGTGTGGGTGAGTGAGTAAAAAACACACTGAAAGAACATGTGTTGGCATGTGGGGATAGTCATTAGTCCAATAAGCAACCCTGGTGAGTAATAGGCAATTGTGTGATAGGAAGGCAAACAAGGTATTACTGGAGACCCATGTGGTCAGAGGAAATGGTTCATGGCCTAGCAAGGGGGGTCACGACAAAGGTAGTCATGATTCAAGCATTGGTTTTTGAATGCGATGATGTGTTTTCTCAAGTGGGGCAGTAGAAAAGAAAGGAAAGTGTATATTGATGAATGAATTGTTAAGGGGAGAATTTCATTTAAAAGAGTGATTGTATCTTATATAGACAGGTTTTTTTATTCAAACAAATTCAATTGGTATGGTATCAAGCATTGTATTGAAGAAATCAGCATGAGAAAATCGGATTCAGACCCACATATTACACATCATTTGTAATATTATTGACATGTGAAATGGAAGTCTGTAAAAGAATATATTATGATTGTAGATGTTTCGAGAAATATTTAGAAGCATTAAAATATTCTTAATTTCATTTAGATTTCATAAGAAATTCATATTTGGGTGAATTTAAGGGAGTGGGAAAGTTTTTAGGGAGTCCCACCTAAACATGTTTTGATTCACCTATAAAATGTGTAAAGTATATTGTACTTGGGTGATTTGAACTGTTAACCATAGAAGAGAGGGAATCTCTGAGATTTTAGTGAGAGAAATTTCTACAGTTTTTTTGTACTAAATTCATTTTAATGGGGATTTTATTTATCTTTGTTTGGTATCAGGCTGAATTAATCATGATGGTATTGAAGCTATTCCAATTCCACTTTATTTTTTCTGTCAAAAAAATTGGACTAGGTGGTTTGTTTTGAATGAATCATATGGGTAGATTTGTTTTGAAAGAAACATATTTGGATACTTGTTTTGAATGAATCATGCTGGGAGATTTTTTTTGAATGAATTGAACCAGGAGGAATTAGACTCAGTGTTTCGTAATCATGCTTGGCCTGGAGTAGTAATCAGGATGGGTGACCTTCTGGGAAGTTTCCCAGGGTGTGTGTGAGTGAGGAATAACACACTGAAAGAACATGTGTCGGCCTGTGGGTATAGTCATTGGTCCGATAAGCAACCCAAGTGAGTAATATCCTATGGTGTGCTAGGAAGAAAACCATGGTATTATAGAAGACCCATGTGGTCATATGACAAGGTTCATGGCCCAGGGAGGCGGGTCATGATAATGGTAGTCATGATTCAAGCACTGTTTTTTTAATGTGATGATGTGTTTTGTCAAGTGGGTCAAGAGAAAAGAAACGAAAGTGTATATTGATGAATGAATTGTCAAGGGGGAGAATTTCATTTAAAAGAGTGATTCTATCCAATATATAGATGTTCTTTTATTCAAACAGATTTAATTGGTATAGTATCAAGCATTGTTTTGAAGAAATCAGCATGAGAAAATCACATTCATTCCCACATATTTCCCATCATTTATAATCTTATTGGCATGTTAAATGGGAGTCTATAAAAGAAAATATTATGATTTTAGATGTTTCAAGAAATATTGAGAAGCATTGAAGAATTATTAATTGTTCTGATATTTTATAAGAAATTCATATTTGGGTGAATTTAAGTGAGTGGGAATGTGTTTAGGGATTCCCCCTAAACATGTTTTGATTCAACTATAAATGGTGCGAAGTACATTATACTTGGGAAAGTTTCACTGTTCACCACAGAAGAGAGGGAATCTCTGAGATTTTTGTGAGAGAAATTTGTATAGTTATTTTTGTACAAAATACATTTCAATGGGGATTTTATTCATCTTTTTTTGGTATCAGGCTGAATTAATCAGAATGGGATTGAAGAGGTGCCCATTCTACACTATTTTTTCTATCAAAAAGTTGGATTGGGAGGATTATTTTGAATGAATCTGACGGGAGGCTTTGTTTTGAAGGAATCATATTGGGATACTTGTTTCACAAGAATCATACTGGGGGATTTGTTTTGAATGAATTAAACTTGGAGGAATTAGACTTAGTTTTTCATAACATATTCTAGGTAGTTCTTATATATCATCTAGATAAATAATTGTTTAATTTTATTACAATTTGAATAAATTTTTTGAATTGAAAATAACCGTGGGTAACATGAGTTGTTTCAAAACAATTGTTTTACAATATTGTGCTAAGAGTATTCACATGAACTAGTGGGATTTTTACATAGTTCTACACGATTGAAATGGAACATCCTACTCGTTGTAATCTGAGGATTTATTTCTATTGGATAATATGGTCTTGGTTAATTTCCAAACCATACCATGGACATATATATTCTTATTTACTTGTGAGCATTGTAAATATGTGTGTTCCTCTGGACGTGCATTGATTTTTTTCTAGTAGGGAATTGAAATCCTTAACAGATTAGAGGGTTTCTTCAAATGAAAAGAATCATAAAATAAATAGTATCATGTATTCACCCACTCCCCCTCTTAGTGATACAATACTCTGAATGAGAACATTCATATGATACATTACAAGATGAATTATCACATTCCTAACATCACCCTAAAATACAATTTCATGATTATATTGAGTAATTTTCAGGGGAAAGTAGTTTCCATGTGTTTTTCTCTGAGAATAATCGCATTATAATGGTTTTGTGAGAAGTGTGAGTACTCATTTTGGGAGATTTTTAAAGTGATAAATGGGAATGAGTAAAATATTTTACATTTAATTGTTATCTTCGTATTCTAAATTAAGATATTGTGTATAAAAAATAAAAAACTGGATCAGTTGGTAATATTCATTATACTTTTCTATTGATTCATGATCATAATATAGAGAAGTACTTGATCACCGCTCATTATGCTCAAAATGTAAACTCATTTTCCCACCAAAAAAATAAAAAAAGAGGAGATTATGATGGAAAATTCATTAGATTCATTTCAAAAATCATTTTTAGTAGAATGAAGTGTATATTGAAGATTTTGTGTCATATATTGTATATGAGGGATTTAATGATGATTTTTTTCTTGATTTACTAGATAGATCATGCTCTATGATTAAAGAGTAAAACCTTCCTCTTATTATCGATGGGTTTTTAAACACTCTTCTGTAAACCTCAATACCAATGAAAACCCATTTCAAATACCTCATGATTGATTTTATTTTTTATGATTCAGGGTTTTGATCAATGTTAATTTTATCAATACTATGGTAAATAATAACTTCCCATGCATAATTATAAATACATATAAATACATTCTCTAGAGTTAAGAGTGACATTTTACTGCATGTGGGGTTGTTTAGGAAATGGTTTTTAGAAGGATTTTGAAGGTTGGATTTTATGGGAATATAAAAATTTCATTCCTTTTAAATTAAACACTTATATTAAAAATTATATTATTTTTTATAGAAGGTACCAAAAAATTTTCTCTTACTTTATTCTAGATACTTTATAATTTGTTGCAAGAATAATTTTAATTTTTCACTATATCAAACCAAACCCTAGTCGCCCAGATCTAGTTCCTCTCCATATTACATTTTAATATATAAAATATTTGAATCCCAAATAACAAATTAATTTAGTTTTTCTGGAAATAATATTTCATACAAAAACCTTACATTACAATTTAAAATATAAAATAAAACATAATGACTACTTTAATAATATCATTATTCTCTTATCTTGTCCTTACATTCATCCATAATACACATCTCTGCATCCTAGGACAAATCAAACATAATTAACAGGTGATCTTAGATGCTTAGTAAGGGTAAGAATATAGTGAAATCTATCAAAAATAAACATAAACATTAAGTCAATGATAAAAGCTAAAAAGCAAGCAATTTAAACATGGTACTGAGTATATTATGGAAAGAAAAAATAATACCATATAAAATAGTCACATGAGATATAAAACATAAACATTTATATTCTACTAGATGAATAATCACATGAAATTACACTAACAAATCTCATAATGAGTGAATTCATAATGTCATATATCATAAACATACCATTAAGTCTTCGTCCAAGACATCACACAAAAATGGGAAAGACATCATCCAATATCCAAACTAGTTTCCCTCATGACACCTACCGAAGAATCAATGTTCTATATTGGCACTCTCCCATCACATCTCAATTCTAAAAAAATCTTAATATAAAAAAGGTGAAACATAAAAAACAAACACATCCATTTTTAAAAACTAGCATACAAAATTTAAATATTGTAACCATAAATCAATAATGGAACAAATATCTCATTTTTAGTCAAACTTTTAATAAACCCCAAAAAATAATGGTAGATGGTATCATAATAGGTCAAAATAAATTAAGAAAAAAATTCAACAAATTATCTTGATATATATGAAAATAGTCTAATAAAATCATTAAAATTTATTGAGATAAATTCCCCATTTTACATTAAAATCATTTACTTTAAAACATTCATGATAATAAAAGAAACAAAATTCATTGAAAAGAATCATGTAAATATGTCAAATAAGAAACCATAAATTAAAGTTCTATGATGGTGAAAACATTCACTCATGCAACCTATGTTAAAAAAATTCCTTCCATCGAAAAAGTCCAAAAGTACCTCATTCGGAAAACGACAAAAAGATTCATTTATAAAACAATTATAAAAAGAAAAACATGGGAAAAAAGAATTTAAACATTCATAGTATAACTATAAAAATATTTTGGATACAATTTATAAGAAACATGCACATTTATGATAAATTTTTCCTAGTACACACTTACGTATAAACAATCCTGAATAATAATGAGATTGTGAAAAACCCTTACCTAGTACTTTCCTTCAGTTGGATAAGTTTTAAACTCCAATATAATTGTTCAAAACATGTTATTAATTTATACCAGATCCATATCCATATTTTTTATGTCATATATTATCCTATTATATTATCTTATCACTCATTTTTTAATAATATTTCGTTATTACCATTATTTCGGGTGTTAATTACTTTCTTTTTTAATGCTTGTTTTTTTATGTAAGTAGTGTTTATTGGTCATAGGATATATTTATTTAATATCTATAATAATATTAAGTTCATATATATTATAATTATTCTTTATATAAATATTTATAATCATTATTGAATGGTTATAATGGACAATGAATCGCATCGCGTCACGGAGACATGGGACCGTACATACGCACAAGCAATGATATCATTCAGTTAATGGTGAAAGGGTAAGGAATTGAATGGTATATTAATTATATAGAAAAAATATTATGTCATATTTTTTATTTATATATATTTTATCCTTCATTGTACCAATCAAATAAATTTTTTATGAATAACGGCGCACACAACGACATGAAGAGGGTAAGTCGTACGTACGCATGTGTGGTGATTTCATTGTTCCCATGATTGATAAAAGGTGGAATATGGTTGTTCTATAATAATAAAAACATATAAGAATTAATTTTATACACTATTTATTACTTTTTTATGGAAAAAACACATCCATAGGAAGTAAAAGAAGAAGTTATCTTGAAGGAGTCGGTGAAGATGGTTCCCTCTTCTTTGTGATATCCACTTATAAACAATAGGGATTGTCTTTTGAGAATAAAAACACCAATAGGATGTATCTAGGTATGTTTTTATGATAATAGGAAAGTATTTGGTCGAGATATAAGACTAAATGTGACGAAATGAGAAGAGGGAGGAGGTGCCTTTTTATTATTGAGGTTAGGGTCTCTTTTGGATTTTATAAAAATATTATTTTATAAAAATTTCATTGCCAATAAAAATAAATAAAATTTCATGTATTAAAATATAATATTATATAGGGTTGTAATATAACAAAAAATAGTTTTTAGATATGTTTTTTTATTTTACTAAACATTATGATTTTATTTATCCCTTAGTTAACCTATTTTAATTTTTACAAAGGTAACAAATTTTCCTATATTAAAAGGTTGTAGTTTTTACTTATTTGATGTACATTGGACCATACATAAATAATTAATAAAATTTTAGAGCATATAATAAATATTTTTTATTTTTAAATATTTTTTATTATTTTTAACTAATTTTAAAAAAAAATATTATTTTGATAAAATATCATTACAATCAATTTTGACACTATTCATTATTGGCCCTTTTAAAAATATCATTTCAATATGATATCTTCAACAAAATCTATTAAATCTTTCCTATAATGTAAAATTAGTTGAAAAAATTTATTTATAAAAATAATTATATTTCATTATATTTATTTTATTTCTTGGCATATCCATTATTTTATATTTCTATTAGTTAAAAATTTACTGCATCATCATTGTTTAGGCCTTTAAAGTAATTAATTATTTCATAAAAACTAGAGATAAATTAACATCCCAAATAAAAAAAATTATATTTATAATCAATATTTATAGTACAATTTATATTCAGTATAATAATATATTAAAAATTGTATAGTTAATATAATTTGAGTATGGGATCTTTAACTCATCTTTAAATAAAATAAAATAAATGTTATACTCTGAGAAAAGTGGCTTAAAAAGTTTTATAATCTCATAACAAGGATGACTTTGGTCAAACCCCAATAAAAAATGAAACTATTACAATTGTTAGTTTAATTTTATAATATTTATAATATTATTTCTTACCCTTAATTACCTGATATACATTTAACCGTGTTAATAAATTTTTACTAAAGTTACTATGCATAATGTCTAAAATAAGAACTTTATTTACAAAATCTGTAATCACTAATTCTAGATATGAAATCCATTTTTCAAAACCAAAAACACATATGTTTCAAAAATTAAATAAAAATTAATCTCATTGATGGGGTAAGAATATGGGTAATTAACATTTAAAACAAACAAATTATTTAAACATTTTTATATCTACATTCAATGTAAAATTTATGTAAATGACCTATATTATATTAAATTATAAAAAATAATCCATTTATACTTTGAAACCACTCAATAATATAATTAAACACTATAAATTATTTTGATGAAAAAATTTTGTTTTCAATTAAAATTTAGTATTTTTACTATTCCTCAATACATAAAACATACCATAATAATACCAAAAATTCAAAAAAGATTAATTTTTTATATTATGATTTAAAATAAAAAGTTCATTTCTTCAAATATAATATATAAATTTTTTAAAAGGATTTAAAATTGGTTCACCAAAAATAATAGTAAAACTACTTTAATATAAATGTAGGTTGTAATGTGTAATTTTGGGTTTGTTCTTATCTTATGACTATAAAATATAATAGATGAATGTTAAAATATTTAATTGGATATATAACATATAAATTCACTATATAAAATTTACATGACTGTAATAATTTAATTATCTATGCAAAACATGACTAAATATTATTTTGTTTAATCCTGGGGGTGCATGAATTATAAGCTATCCAACAAATAAAGTTATTATAAAAGAATAGTATCGTAAATTAATAGTGTGATAAATTCATCCATACTAAAAAAATACTCCTTGAAATTTTATGGGTGTTACATTCTATGAAATACATGGGTAGTTCTCTTACATAGAATCTCCGGGTTCCCATGTTGCTTCTCCAGAGTAATTTTACCAGATGAGTCATCCAATTCCTAAATATTTTTTAACTTGTATTAAGAATTTGAATGGGCTATTCACATTATGAAATTTCAGGATCCAACTCTATATCATCAGAGGTGAGAACTTTCATAGGTAAGGGAACTAATTCCTCAGTGGAGATATAAAGAACACATCACAAAATTTTTATAGATTCGATGTCATTTCCAAATAATAATCAACAACTCCACCACTTTTGAGAATATAAAATGGTCTAATGTACCTAGGACTCAGTTTTCCTTTATTACCAAACCTTATAACACCCTTTCATGTAGATACTTTTAAAAAAACATGATCTCTAACATGGATTTCTAAATCATTCCTCAGATTATCAGCATAACTTTTTTTCCTACTTTGAGAGACTTTAATGTAAGACTAAATAGAATTAGCATTTTTTTTTGTTTCTTCAACAAGTTCAAGTAGAAATTTTTTTTATCTTCAACCCAAAAAGTTGTAGTATGAGATCTCTTTCCATGTGATTCTTCATATGACACCATTTTAATTCATCAATAGAAACTATTGTTAGAGGAAAACTATTCCAAAGGTTTGTAATGATCCAACATAACCTGAAAGTGGATTGGTCATGGCCTCAACATGTGTCATAATGTATTTATTGTTATTTTATATTGTCTATCAGCATGAGTATGGTAGGAAGTGATAAAATGATGCTCTGTGTCATGAACCATCTAACTAATTTTCAAAAATTTCAATGTAAGGCTGGGATCATGACTAGAAACAATGTGTAGAGATTCTCCATGGTGTATTAAAAATTCATTAATATGGAGTCTTGAGAGGCACTCAAGAGTTAGGTCTTCTCTTATATCAAGGATATGGGAAAATTATATTAGGCTATCAATGATAAATACTATTGTTTCATTATTCCTTGGAGTATATCATAGTCCAGTGAAAAATTCCATTGTAATTTCATCTCATTTCCACACAATAATTTGAAGAGTTTTTAGGACTGCATTAGGATGTTGCCTCACAGATTTCACTTGCTGAAAAAAAAACCTATGGACACGTAATCAAAAATTTGATACATCATTTTATCCCACCAAAAATATTCCATCAAGTACCTATACATAATAGCTCTACCAGGGTGTATATAGAAATTTAATCTATAATCATCATCTAACGATTCTCTTTTTATCTCGGGTTTATATGGAACACATAGCCCCTTTCGAAATTTTAGAAAACTATATTTAAAAAAAAGTCTAATAATTTGTCTTTATTCTAATTTTTAATATTATTTTAAAATTACTCAAAATTAGATTGAAAATTATTTATCTTCCCAAATAATTATGGTTTCTTAATAATTTGAAATATTATTGATGTCTCGAATTACATTGAAATTGTTATAAACATATTTTCTACTTCCATGAACATTGGATCTCTCTCAATACTCATTTGGATTAGAACTCCATGATCCTTCTTACTCAATGCATCTACTTTCTTATTTTCCTTCCCTAGTTCATAGTGTGTTCAGAAATCATAATCCTTCAATAGCCCAATCCATCGCCTCGGTCTCATACAGATCTCTTTTTGTGAAAAGTATTATTTTGGGATTTTATGATCTGTGTATATGTCACATCATTCACTATAGAGATAATGTCTTCATATTATCATGATGATGTTTAAAACTGCTAGCTCAAGATCATGGGTTATATAGTTCTGTTTGTGATTCTTTAATTTCCTTTTTTCATATGAAATAAATTTTTCACTTTTCAATAGGAAACAATCGAGTCCCTTATTCAATCCAACAATATATATGACAAACCCGTCACTTTCAAATGACAGTGTAAAAATCAAATCACAGACTAATAATACATTTCATTCATCAAATCATTATTCACATTCCCTTGACCAATCAAAATTAACCCCTTTATGAGTAATATTGGTTAATAGGTTAGCCAATCAAGAAAAATTCTGAACTAACCACCGGTAATAGCCTACCAAACCAAAAAACCTACATACCTTAGTTATAATTTTTTGGTGTAGATCAATCTTTGACTAGCTTTTCCTTTGTAGGATCAAATTATAATCCATCCATGGAGATACTATTTCTATGAAAAATAACTTCTTAAGGCCAAAAATTACACGTACTAAATTTCCCATATAGCTCTTACTTCTAAGAGTATTAAGAATAATATGAAATTGATTCTAAGGATCCTAGAATATTTTAGAATACATAATAATAATATCAATTAATACCACAACCAAATCATTAATATATTCATTGAATATCTGTTCATTAGTTTTGTAAAAATAAGCCGCCCATCAATAAATCCTTAGGTCATTACGGATAACTCATTATTTCTATACCTCATCTGAAAATCTGTCATCAGAATGTCTTCCATTATTACTCATAATTGGCGATTCCTTGAATGAAGATCAACCTTTGAAAAATATTGGTCTCAATAATATTGATCAAAAAATTCATCAATGTGTGGTATAGGATACATGTTCTTTATTTTCATAGAATTTATTTCCCTATAATTAATTCACAACCCCACAGATCTATCAATATTTTTTAAAAATAGAACATGGGCTCCCTATGGTGAAATTTTCGGGTGAATAAATCCATCATTTACCAAACCCAATAGTTGTTTCTCAAAATCCACCAATTCGATATGTGGAATTCTATAAGTATTCTTTGATATTGGCCTTGCATCAGGGATTGAATCAATGGAAAATTCAACTTCATTCTCTGGGGGGTATCTAGGTAATTCCCCATGTAATATATCAATGAATTCCTACACAATTGGCACATTATCAATTTTAGGATTCCATTATTAATCCCTTGATGTTTTTTTCTCTTCCTCCCAAAGAATTACCTTCTATAGAGATACTGGGGTGGTACTAGATGAGAATTATATGATGAAGTTTATTCTTTAATGATAAGGGGGTTTTTTTCTTCCTCAAAAATCATAATTCACATCTTCTTGGAAGACATTTTCACTTCCTATTTTGAAATCCATTATATACTGAGGATTATATCAATGTCAACAATAGGTATGATGAAAAGGCTCCCAGGTAAAGAATGTCCATGTGTCATAAATGGGACTTCCCTGACACATCTTAATTACAATAGGACTTCCCTTAGGGGTTTTGACTTAAAAATCCTTTATTAATTCACAATAAAAATATTTAATTTTCATGGAAAAATAGAAAGATATAAAAAATTTGATGGTCCAGAATCAAATAAAGCATTAGCTATGTTTGGGGAGATGTTTAAAGTTCCTACACCACATCATTATAAACATAAACCTTAGCATTTTTGATTACATAAGCTTTTCCTTATTCCCTTGACCGTAATGAGGAAAATTTCTTGATTCTTATGATAATCATTTTCATAGTGGCCCATCTATTTATAGTTAAAACACTACATGTTAATATATTTTTTCTTTCCCTTAAAATCATGGGCCCATTTTACATTCTTTCCATACTTGTAAAATATTCCAATTCCTTTCAGGAAAGTACCAAGGTGTTTCTTCCCACAATTATCACATGATTGAAAGTAAACTCCTCCCATCTTCCCACTTCTACTTATTCCATTTTTCTGAGTGTTTAGATATTCTATTATTTTATTAATTTCCATTAATATCAGAAGACTTAGAACATTATTTTTCTATCTTCATGTCACTTGAGACTATATCTTCATATAATGAGGAGTTTTGGGAGACTACTTCCCTTTAGAGGAATGGTTCTAACCCATCAATGAATCGATCAATATTTATCTTTGTATTATATATATAATTTGAATCATGAATTTATATCATTTTAAACATGGAATAATATTTATAAAAATTATCATCCTCTTTTTTCCTTAGATTCAATATTTATATCTTTCTATCTTCTTGCTATTCATGTGGAAATTTATTTCCAATAAAATTTCCTTAAAATCCTTCAATTCTCAATTTGATATTTCTTTCTCGTCCTTCTTATTTTTAATCAGTGACCACCATTAACCAACATCTCTTGGGAGACTATAAACTTCAATGAAAATTTTATCATATTTTATGCTTCCAAAAGAATAAAGTATATTCTCTAAAGAACTTATCCATTTTCAACTACAAATGGATTGTAGTCCCATTGAATATTGGAGGTTGTTATCTCATGAAGTGTTCTAACCTAGTTCCTCAACATTTAGGATCAAGATTCTCCAGACAGGTATGGTTATTATTCCTAACCTATGACATATATCCTGGTATAGTTATATGTTTATCAACACCAGTTACAGCACCAAACCCAACATAATTATCTTGTATAGGCGATAAATACCTACATTTATTATGTGTATTGATACAATTTTTATTCCTTCCACAAGGTACCATTTCTATAAAAAGGAATATAACACATTATGTTATAAATCATAAGGGTTATTTTCAAACTAGTAAAACACTAGATATAAATTAAAAATTTACACATAGATAATATCATAATCATATGTATGATTTCATTGCGGACTTATTTACATTTAAATCCTTCAAAATTATTTTTAAGGAAAATGTTAATTACCCTAAACATATACATTGGGAGTGTCAAACCTAGTTTGCAAAAAGGATCATTATCATATGCTAGGCTACCCTAAGTTAGTCCTGATGCACCTTATGAGAGTTGTTTCCCCAAGGTATATTTGTGCTATAACCACATCCACTACTAGTATAAAAATAGGGATTTATTGCTAGGATGTCTAACATAATCTCTACCTTACCAAAATTCATGGATTAAATTATATACTTGTCCTTAAATTCTATATTATGGTTTTCGTCTCTAATATATGGTTTCTAAATCTAGTTTCTGGAGTTTCTACAAAATTTACAATGATACCAACTGTAACGATCCCAACCCCAATATCTCGGAGCCAGTGCCTCACAATATTCCATTAGCATAGATTCAAGATTCAAATCCTAAAGTACCAATTAGTTTATTAGTTTTGGAAACTATATTACAGACATGAACCATACATTATAATTTAAAATATAAAACATACCATAATCTCCCTTTTAAGAATACCATTATTCTCTTAGATTATCCCAGAAAATCATTTATAATACACATCTCTGTATCCTGGGAAAAAAGGAAACATAATAAAGGGGTGAAATCACTTATTCAATAAGGCTAATAATATAGAGAATGCTATCATATGTAAACATAAACATAGAGAAAGGGTGAATATATGAATCACAATACATTTAAATATAGTCATGATCATATTATGGAAATAATAAATAATACCATATAAAATAATCACAAGATCAGGATAACATAAAAATGGATATGATACTATTGTAATAATCACATGGAATATCAAAAATTAATGTCATAATGATAGAGTGTATAAATTTTAACAAAATAAACAAACAATTAAGGCTTAATCCAAGACACCATACATAAATGGAAAGACATCATCACATACCCAAACTAGTTTTTATCATCAGACCTACTACTGCATATAGGGTATATAGTGGTCTCCTCTTATAAATAACTATGTCCAGTGAATTCCTAATATGAAAAAGGGAAAAAAATAAACAACATAGACATTCATATTTAAAAACTGGAATAAGAAATATGTAGACTTTAACCATAAATCATGAATGGTAACAAAAAACCACATCTACGTTCAAACTGATCATAAACCATTAAATTAAACCTTATAGATTGAATCATAAGATATAAATCTTAATTAATCATAATATAAAACAAATTATGTGTACATATATGAAAATAGTCTAATCAATTCATTTAACTTTATTGAGAGAAATACCACTTTTTACTTGGAAATCACTTATTTTTAAATTTATATAATTATAAATAAAAAAATTCATTAAAAAAATTCACATAAAATTTTAAATAATTATTATAAATGTTCGGGCATCATGATGTTATACAAACCCATTCACATTGCATAAGTTAAAAAAATACTTTCGTTGAATATGTAACAATGTATCATGTTTGGAAAATTATAAAAAATTCAATGAAAAACATTTTATAAAAAGTCAATGGTGGGTAAAAAGACTTTAAAAATTTATACGATAATAGTGAAAATATTTTGGGAAACATTAATAAGAAACATATACATGGATGATAAATTTTCCTCACTAAATATATAAGTATAAACAGTCTCGAATAATAATGAGATTGGGAAATAACTCTTACCTTGTACTTTTCTTTACATGGATGTGATTTAACCTAATCTATAGAGGTTTAGAAGATGTTATTACTTTATTAAACAACCATATTCAAATTTATTATATCATATGTGATCCTATTTTATAATATTATCACCCATTTGTTGATAATATTTTGTTATAACCCAAGTTTCGTGTGTTAAATGCTTTATTTTCCAATGCATGTTTTGTCATGTAAGTATTTTATTATGAATATGATATATTTATTTCATATTGAGAATAATTTTAAGTCCATAAATAGTATATTTACTCATTATATACATATTTATAATCTTTCTATAATTGTTAACATGAAAAATGAATCATATCCCATCGTGGAGACGGTAGGTGATACATATGCACAAGAAACAGTGTCATTCCCTTAATGGTGAATGTGTAAGGAATTTAATATTAAATTGATTATAAATAATAAATATAACTTCATATTTATTATTTTTGTACATTTTACCCTTCATTATACCCATCCAAATAATGTGGTGATGAAAAACAGATTAAACCTCGACATGGAGACGGTAGGTTGTACGCATGCACGCGTGGTGATTTCATTCTTCATAAGATAAATAGAAGGTAGAATATGGTTGCTAAATAATCATAATAACATATCAAAATATATTAAATACTGGAGTTATTACTTAATGATGGGAACAATGCATCTATAGGAATTAGAAGAAGAAATAAACTTAAAGGAGTCGATAAAGACGATTACCTATTATTTAAAGAACCTCCTTTGGATATTCTCTTAGAGACACTGGGGTTGGTATTCTAAGAAGACCATCACCACTAGGATTTGTATATAAAAGTTTATAAAATAATGTTTCAGGTTTTAGTAGATCAATTTTTCTCATTGGGTAGAAATGAGATGAGGGTTGGACTACCTTTTATAATTTAGTGAGGAGATCTTTTGGAATTTAAAAATATATTAATTTATAATAAATTTAATATCGATCCAAATACCACCAAAATGTAATTTTATTATAATAAATTATGATATGAGGTTTTAATCTCATAAAACAACACATTTTATATAATTTTTGTAATTTTTTTAAACCTTATAATTTTAATTTACTCTTAATTAACCTATTTTAATTTTAACATAGCTAACAAATTTTTTAATATTAAAATGATCAAATTTTAAAACTTTTATGTCAATTAGACCATGAATGGGAAATTTATAACATTTTAGACTATATAATAATGTTATTTATTTTTAAATATGTTTTGGGATAGTTAAATAGTTTGATAAAATATTAATTTAATAAAATGACATTAGTGCCAATTTTGAAACTATTCATTAATTTTTTTTAAATATCATAACAACATGATATCTTCTAAAACAATCTATATACTAAGCTCTAATATGTCAAACTCATCTATAAATTTTTTTTAATACATTAATTATATCAAATTATATTTATTTTTACGTGTTTAGTATCAATTATTTGATATTCATTTTAATTTAACAATTACTACATCATAATTGTAAAATATTTTAATGTAATTAATTTTTTACTAATGTGTACAAATAAATTACAACGATAAGTAAAAACAAGATATATTTAAAATTAATATTTATAGTTGAATTTTTCTTCTTTATAAACCTGTATTAAAAATGGTACTATTATTAAAATATGAGTATGACATATTTATCTCTTCATTAAAGAAAATATAATAAATGTCATAATCTCATAAAATTGGCATAAAATGTTATAATATCATCCCAATGATTATTTTTGTAAAATACCATTCATACAATGAAATAAGGTAATGTTTTAGAGTAATTTTCTAATATTGATATTATTTTTTTAACCATAATTACCCAATTTACCTTTTACTGTGTTAATAAAAAAATTTATTGTCACTATTCATAATGTCCAAAAATATAAAAATTACATAATTTTAACTCACTGATTCCATATATTGAATCAAATTTTTTAAATTCAAAACACATAATTTTCTTCAATTACTTTAAAATAAATTCAGATTACGGGGTGACAAAACAAGTTATTAATGTTTAAAAAATAAAAAATATTGAAATGTTTTTTTCTAAATTGTGTGTAAAATTGATGATAATTACATACATTTGATTAAATTATATAAATAGTAGTCTAGTTATTATTTAAAAGAAATCAATAAAATATTTCAACACTTAAAATTATTTCGATAGAAAACATTGTTTTCAATTAAAATGTATTATTTTTCACAATTCACCAAAACATGAAATTGATCATAAAAATACTAAAAAATAAAAAAATATATATTATTTTATTCTTATTAAAATAATAATTTTACTTTTTCAAATATAATATATAAATGTGTTAAAAATTTGATATAAAACATGTTCTCCATTAAATGCTGGTAAAAATGAATTTATAAAAATATAGGATTTTATGTGTAATATTGGGTTCTTTCTTATCAATTTACTATCAAATATAATGGATGAATTTAAAAAATATTTTATAAGAAATATAACATATTAATTCAAAATATAAATTCTCTATATGTGTTAGAATTTAATTAATTGTGCCAAACATGACTAAATAGTGTTTTTAACCTAGTGTTGCGTGAATTGTAATCTATCAAAAAAAAATATATTCTAAAAAGGATATGGTAAAGTATTGGGGTGGTAAATTCATGGATTTCATTTCCTTTTAATTTAACATTCCTTGAAAAATCTATTTGAATTATAGAAAACTATAAATACTTGTGAAAAATCTTCATTTTTTAAATTCATTGATAAACTTTCCAGGGAGTGCAATTGTTCAGGTGTGGGTGAGTGATTTGAGGTCATATGTTTTAAAATTATAATTTATTTTTATTGATATTAAATCCATTGTTAATTCAAATAAATGGTAATTTATTCATTTTTTAATTTTTTTAAATACATTACTACATGAGAAAATGGTTTAAAATGAGGGTTTTACATGTTTTATTCCTCTTTGAAAATTAAATTTAGAATCCATATCATGATTTGAATTGATTTTTGATTTCTTAATTTATTAAATTTAAATTTAAATATTTAAATATTCAATTTTGAATTAAATTTATCAATGGATTTTTTTGAGTTTTAATTCATTCTAAAAAAATTGGGTTAAATGAAATCCATAAATTAACTTTAAAATTGTGTGATTTTGTTCATATATTTGAAATTTTGATAATATATTGAACATTTAATGATGAAAATTGATGATTTAATTGATTTATTTAATGAATAATAAATTATTTGTATAAAATTTGAAATTTCAATTTTAATTTGTTTTCAAATTTTTTAATCTAATTATAAAAAATTAATAGTGTAACAAAAAATGAGTGTTTTGAATTTTATAAAAAAAATTTAAATTCCTTGGATTGACTATGAATTCACTACTTATAGATCATCCATCTAAAAATGAAAAATGGATGCAACTACCAAAAAACAAAACCATGCAACCACAACTGTGCAAATGACCACACCCTCTCCATGGTTGATCTGCCCAAGGGAAATTTCATAAAGGCCATAATAGACCGTGCTCCATCCTAAATTGAAAATATGAGAAATTCATTTGTGTTCTTGATCAACTGGGTATAGAACCTCTCCATGGTTGATCTGTATAATGTTTTGGGATTAATCGATCACAAATATAGAAGAATGGAGGAAAATGAGAATAAAAAGGAGCATTATTTTAACTTGAATACAGGTTGAAGAAAATTCCTCTAATAACCTATATCTCTTTATAAATAGGGATCTCAAGGATCTCACCGGATAGAAGATATCTCATGAATAAGATGATGAATGATCGAAGGCTTCATATGATGTCCTTTTATATCCATGGTTGGAGGTGTCAAGTTTTGACACGACTTCCCCACAAACCCCCAATTATCCCCACCTAATATGGACTTCTCCCATGGTTTCCAGAGGAATAGGGTTTTCATATATACAATGTCCACTAGCCATGTTGGAAGTCTTGGTTTGGTGTAGTAGGTGCACGATCCACCTGTAGTGTAGCAGGTAAAAATCTATTAATTATCCCCCTCTAGCTGAAATATGCTAATGCATAATAAATTGTCCATCTTACCTCGAGAAAGAACTTTTTTCAATATATCCATCGGGTTCTCCTTCATGTGGATCTTCACAAGAATCAATAGTTACTGATCCATCGCATCGTGTATCCAAAGATAGCGAATGTTGATATACTTCTTGATATCCTTCTTGCCCTCCCAAATCATTTTACTATATATACTCCAACTATGAGATTTTTTTTGATAGATTCCTTCCTTGTGAAGATATTCAAACTTTAGAAATGTTATATTTGGGATGTACAACATCACCTAGCACTTATGATGGTTCTGTAACTTCTCTTGGAGAGGATTGAGTCTCCCCCTACTGAATATTATCTTCCACTACCTCCAGTTCTATTTCCAATTCATCTCCTTGAACCTACTACTCTTCATTCATAGGCAGTGCTAGTATAGGGGTGGTATAATGAATTGATTCCATGACACATTCCCTTCAAAACATTCTCGGAATTTTAATTGTTTTAATCTTCATATTCTAAAGGAATATGATATCTCTGCTTCTGATCACCATCTTCTCCTTTGGGTCCCAATTATTGAATATGAACTCCTCATCACAATATCTAATAAAGATTTATAGATTTCATCTGTTATATTTTAGAGACCCAAAGCTTGACATACATGGACATCACATAATGTTTTCAGAATACTTAATACATAAAAAAACAAACACCCAATGACCGTAATAGTTTAGTGTCTTTGGAAACTCGGAACATAATCTTCTTATCATGGTGAAAGATCTTCAACATCTCCCATATTGATCATTCCATTTTGTTTTAATACTTAAAACCATTCTTTATATCCTAGGGAAAAGAAAACATAACAAAGGGTGAGCTCAAATGCTCAGTAAGGGTTAGAATGGAGAAAATATAAAGACCATATACGTTTCAACATTAAAGCATCAACATAATGTTTAAACATTAAAATCATGAGTTGTGAAATAAATCTTGGCAGTACGTAAGCCATAGATCATAATGGAACATAAATCATGATAAAACAACATGGTAATAAAACATTTAATCGTGGAAAACCATTAACCACAAGATATTATTTCCGTAGTATCCAAGGCATTGCTTCCAAGACCATGATAGTGGACAAAGTCTATTACTGAATCGGGTTTACTTGTCGTTCCAATCCTGTATTACTGAACCGGATTCACTTGTCATTCCAGCCATGTTTATCTCATGAGATATAAATCTTTACACAATACATTAGAGGGAGATATATGTCACACCCATCTCATAATGAAATCATTCTTACTTGTGCCACAAAATAAACATAAATCATTCATCATAACCCAAATAATAAAATGGGTTTCGTAAACATCATCCCGTCATTACATAATCCATATAAACCAAATGGATATCATTTCATCATAAGAAGAATCAATCCATGTAAATAATAGAGAAATTATACTTGAAACAAAATCATACTAAATAGTGTCATCTTAGATGGAAAATAGTTTTGACAAAACACTTGAAATGAATTATTGAGGAAAATATCTTCTCTTCTTCAAAATCATTTTCCTTTCAAAAAATGAAATTCAGTTTTATAATAAAATGATTTTATAGAAAATAATCATGAAATATTATAGAGGATTCTTCCTAAAAATTAGGCATTATGAAAACGTAAAAATCTGTTCATGCCGTATAAGTTAAAGATACATTCTCCTCGTACTTTTTCCGGAAAAGTCAAAAAGTTCCTCATATAGTAAACAAAAGAAATATTCTTCCATAACATAATGTAAAAGACAAATAGGGGTAAACATGACTTTAAAAATACATGGAATAATATTAAACACTTTATGAAAAATATTTTTATGGACATGGATGAAAAATATAACCCTAGTAAATACTTACGTATAAACAATCTCGGATAAACATGAGATTTGAAAAACTATCCCATACCTTAGGTCCAATTTCTTTTGTACATGTCTGAAAGTCATGTATAGTGGGTTTAAACATATTATTAACTTGTAACATAACCATAATAATATTTATCATATCATATATTATTCACTTATGACTTTATATTCCCCGTTCTTTTGTCAACTCCATGTTAAAGTAGCGTTTGGGTAAAATTGTTTCATTCTTCGTATGTGTTTAGACTTATTGTTCTAGATATTATTATTACTTATATCATGATTTACTTACTTCCATAATTTAAAACATGATTTATATATCATATATATTCAGTATATATATATATAATAGATAGATAAATGATATGAAACAAACATTTCATGGAGACGGTAGGCCGTACGTACGCATGAACGTTGTTTTCCTTTCCTTATTGACTTGAATGGAAGTAAGTAGATGAAATATATATATATATACATAAATCTAGTAACATTATTATGTCATATATATCATTATTATTCATATATATGTACTTTATAATTATTCTTGAATGGTTAACATGGAGAACCTCTCCGCCTAGGGATTCCTCCTGAAACCCTACGATGCGGGCTTAGCGGTGCGTCTGAGCACTTCTCCTTCATCCCCTTCTTCTTTTCACTTCTTTTCATCATATTAACCTTCTTCCTTCCCTATTTTTTGGCCAGTAGTTGGTGTCTTCATTATAGCCCTTGGCTGCTTGCCTGCTCTGACCTCTGGTTCCCATGTAGCATTCCAGATCGAATTTGAAGCGGGGTTTGTAAGAGGATTTGGGATCCTGAGGTTCAGTGGATACCGGTTTTTCTAGGCTCTTCGGCATCAGTATTTTTTGTTTCTGGTTTTATGACCCTTCGTCATGGTGTCGTTTGTTCAGGTTCCTCATCTTCTTTGTTCCCTGCTCTGGCCTGATGTCTATCTGCACCTCTCCGAGGTGGATCGGCTGTGGGGTTATACTGAGGTTTTGGGATTTGGGTTCGGAGGCTGTCGGAGTTCCAGACGCATGTCCTTCGTCGGTGGTGAGTCTGATTTTATTTTCTTCATGGCGTTCAGTGTTGGTGTGGCGATCTTGGTTACTTCTTTGGTTGTCTTGTTTGGATGATCCTTGTTGCGATTTTCCGCCTGGATTTGACTCTTTATGGGGGATTTTGTGTGATGAAGATGCAGTTTCAAGGAAAGCGATCTTCACCAGTGCCCAATGTTTGTTTCAGGTTTGTTTCAGTTTTTTGCAAAGGAGTTCATCTTGTATGGTGGGGATCTTGAATGGATAATTTGATGGTGTGGATCTGCTTCTCAAAAAACCCTTTCCAGCATTTGTCTCCGGTGGTGTTAGAGTGATGACGATAACTGGTGGTAATTAAGAAGTCTACTAACATGTGTTTCTATGACATGATGATCAAGATCTCATCAGGTTTTAGTTTGGATTCTGTGGTTTGAAATCCAATTTTTGTATCCCATCTGATTTACGGTTTCAAAATTTATTGGTTCTGTGTTGAAGTTTGGATTTTTTTGGGGTGGATTTTCATTGTCTGAATTTTGTGTGTGTTGTGTTTGTGTGGTTACCACTAACCCAAAAAGTGATTTATCTTGAAAATGAAAAAATAGGATTTGGTGGTAGTATATATAACATGGATAATGAATCTCATCGCGTCGTGGAGATGGCAATCCGTACATAAGCACGAGCAATGATATCATTCACATAATTATTGAATGGAATTGTAGTGCATGATATAATATCTTAGAATGAGTATGATGTTATAATTACCATATATGGTTATTCTTTACACCATTATACCCCTCCAAGTAATGCGGTGGTGGAAAAATAGATTACACCACGGCGTGGTGACAGTATTTCATACGTACGCACGCTGGGTGATTTCGTTTTCCATAGGATTGATAGAAGGTAAAATGGGGTTGTTTCATATTTATAAAAACATAATAATATATTAGTTATACTGATGTTAATACTTTATAATGAAACAACTAAATAATATTAAGTATAAGAATAAATAAACTTGAAAGAATCGGTTGAATAGATTACATCTTCTTCGACGCACCTTCTCTTAACCTCCTCTTAGGGCACTAAAGATAATCTTTGAAGAAGACCAGGACCTCTATTAGGTTTCTATGGAATTGTAGAAGTGAAATTTTCCATGGTTTTCCAATATTGAAGGCTCAAATTTTTGTGAATAGGAGGGGGATGAGGTTCCCTTTTATAAGGGAGGAGAGGGGCACCTTTGGAAACCTTAAAAATATTAATTTAATATAAATTCAAACCCCACATAAAAACATCCAAAATGACTCAAATCTGAAGATTATAGGAGATAGGGTTGTAATCTCATCAACCAATAAAATTTATACATGTTGGAAATTTATTTTAAACCTTATCAACATGATTTATACATATTTAATCTATTTAATTTTATTTATAGAAATAATATTATTACATTCAAATTGTTATAAATAATTACTTATGTGAGGTGAATTATCTATAATTGGGTAATTTATGATATTTTAGACCATATAAATTTTAATTTATAATTTTTACATAATTTTGTGATTTTTAATCAATATAATAATATGTAATTTGTGTAAAATAACAATAGTGTTAATTTTGACACTATTTATTTATTTGAATTTAAATAAAATCCAACAGGGGGATATATTCGAAAAAATATATTTAATAGATTAATAACATGTCATATTCATCTATAAAAGTTTTGAAGAATGATAATTAGTTCATATAATATTTATTTTAATATTTATAATACCATTTATTTGATAATTTTTTAATAAAACATTTACTAGATCATTTTTATATACTCATTTAATATACATATTATTTGCATAAAAAGCAAAACTAAAATACTATGATGATGATAAATCTAATATATTTTAAAATAATACTTTTAATCTAATTTATCGTCTTAAAATCACAACATTTAAATTGTAATATTTATTAAATTGTGAAGGTAACAACTTTGACATCATTTAAAATAGAATAATATAAGTGTCATAATCGCTTTTATAAAGCTCCAAATGTTCAAATATTCGACCATTAGATGGTTATGGTTTAGATATATATGTATAATAAGTTTTGTTCAGGTTATTGGGCCTTTTAATGGGTATTATTATTTTAATAAAAACAATATTACAGATTTTTCACTAAATAAATAATTTCTGCATCATTAATGTAAATCTGTTTAGGTAATTAAATATCTCTTAAAATTTGAAAATAAATTACCATTAAAAATAATAACATTTTTTAATTCAAATTAGTATTTATAATTTAATTTATATTCTGTATAACCATATATTAAAAATACTTTACTTATTAATGTTTGAGTGAGACATATTTCACTTTCTTTTAAATAAAAGAAATTAAAGGTCTTAATCACATCTAATTGGGTTCCAATGGATTCCATTTAGACCCAAATATTCCTTAGAATGAAATATAATCATCCAATCATATTAATACAAGTATTAGGGTAATTTTATAATATTATATTTACCCTTAATTACCTGATTTAAACTTAACTATGGTAAATAAAATTTAACATAGCTACTATTCATAGTGCCCAAAAATAAAAATTATACAATTAATATAATTTTGTGCTACCGATTCCAAATATGGAATCCATTTTACCAAATTCAAATCATAGAAGTTATAGAAATTAATTTAAAATTAATCCTATTATTAAGAAAACGAGTTTTAAAAGTTAAAACATGGAAAATAGAATGAAATGATTATACCTATGAATTCAATGTAAAATCATTTATAATGACATAAATTATATTAAATGGTAAAAAAATATATTCAATTTATACATTAAAACCTTTCAATATTATAATTTAACCATATAAATTATTACGATGAAAAAAGTTGTTTTTAATTAAAATATAGCGTGTTTTTACTATTCATTAAAATATGAAAGTTATCAGAATAATATGGAAAATTTATCCCAATAAATTTTTATATTCTGATTCCAAAGGAGAGTTTAATTTTTTCAAATTGATCATATAAACATGTAAAAAACTAGATTTAATGTGGGTGTGCTATCAAAAGGTGGAAAAACTGAATTTTTGGAAAAATACTTATTTTACTCGAAAAATTTATTTGGTTCTCATACCATGTTCTATAAAATGTGTATGATTAATTATAATGTCATAAAATTCAAAATGTAGTTACTATTATTCATAACAGCTAGCACATAATAATATTATAACGATATATCGTTGTTTAGTGAAGGTCAGTATTATGTACAACACATGCTATTGAGGAAGGTTGTTCTTGCATGCAATACAAGCCAAGAATAGTGTTTGAGTATAATAAAAGCTAATACGGTGTTGTGTATAGCACAAGCTAATTTTTATGTGGTGTAAAACGCAATACATCAATGGAATTAAAATAATATTTTTCATAAAATCTCATGGTGTTACATTCTACCCCCCTTAAAATGAATTTCTCCCGCGAAATTCATCAGGGTTAGAAATGGGTTACTAAATGAACGTTTCTTTCATAGAAACCCACATCATAAAAAGTAATACTAAAACTTATCTTAAAATAAAAAGTATAAAATGTAATGGTTACCCAAATTAACTCATCACTAGGTTTCCACATAGAATAACATAAGTAAAAATAGGGATATGGAAGAGAAATCTAACCATCAAGTTCTAATAGAGAGTGGTAGAGAACATTGCTATGAAAAATCTGACAATCACAAAGCCATAGATTTGTGATGATCTAAGGTACCATCAGATTCATCAGATATGAGGGTAATACGATAACATATTTGGTTTTCAAGATCATTTCCTTAGCGTTGATGAATTTTTACATAAGGAGAACTATGTACTTGATTTCAGTGTAATATCACCATTGGTCATTCCATGAAAAATTTCCACTTAATCTCTTATTTAATGAAATGAAGTTGAAATTGTTATTCGGGAAGTATTAGCAGATCATGAGATAGAATGATAGGTCATTCCAACATTCTCAAACAAAAGGATAACAAAAGTTATTAAATATACATAAGTACATCAATGGATAGATTAATCATCTATGGATCTAAAATGGACTTATACATCATCTATATTACCACTTAATAAAATAAAACTAATTTCTACTAACCAAGGACTTCATTTAGGCTGGTGGTATGCAATAAAGGCCTATCGCACTTTGGTTGTGTGTTCAATTCCCACAGCCTTGTTCGACATGATGGGTTGTCTCCCGTCCTATGGGTTGTCCTATTTCTAAAACTATACTATTATAACATTTCAGAAATAATATCAAAAAGTTAAAAGCCTTAAAAAATACTATCTGATGTCTACCATAATTCATTACAATCTTTAGGATTATCCAAAATACTTCTTTCCAATCTCATATTATACTGAGAAATATTACCAGAGAGGACATATAACAAGTATGTGATTACCATCATTTATCCCCAATATATCATAAGATATATCTTGTTGATCACATTTCAAACATGTGAATACCTTAATCATTTATTCTTGAAACATGAATTAACATAGAACCTTAGTGAAAACATGAATGCTGTCAAATGTTAACTCTTTCCACATACCAAAATCCAAAAATTTCTATATACTCAAACCATGATGTCACTTTGTCCTTATATCAGTCATGATCTTTTTAATACTATCATTTAATTGGTATCCCTTTATTATGCGCATATCATCTTCTTTCCAAAAATATATGAATAACCATTCATGTTTGCCGGAACCATTCAACATATACTTTCAAATAATTTAGGAAAAACAATAGTGTAAAAATCATTAGATGTGTCTTTATTCCATAGTACCATTACCTATACAGCATAACTCTTGATAAACATAAGTCATTCCAATACCCAATTAAACCATTTCCATGATTCAAAAATTCTTTCATCTCACATATCATTTGTAGTCTCTTCATCATCATCAACATAAATACTACCCATATGAACATGATGATTCTCTTCATGAGACTTTACCATAGGGAATTGGTTTGGATAATGGTCGTACATTCCACATTTAAAAAATTTAACCATTGTTGATGTCTTAGAAATACCATTATACTTGTCTATGGTGTTAACTGAACCTTTTCCTTTGAAATTACTAGCTTTCTGTCCCTTTCAACACCCAAAGTATCTTCTAGTTCCTTTGAAACATTCTCCCTGATGCCTCTTCCCACATGATTTACATGAGGGAAATTGATCTTTCATTCCTCTATGATCATCATGAAATTCCATCTTTATCTTATTAGTTGTGTCAAGAAACATACCTAAGTTGAGATTATTGATCATATTATGAGATTGCTGATTAGGCATAATAACGATGTTTGGACTTCCCAATCCGGTTTCATTTGGTTTCTCATGAAGAATATCATTCCATTGTCCATCATATCCTCTATTATCATGAATCTTCATGTTTCCAGCCATTTTCTAAAACCCAAAAAGAATAGTGTGAGAGGAAAAAATCATACTAGGTAAATAACATAATCAAGGGGGAGTACCTTAAATATCTAACATCATTGGTTAAATTATATGATCGTTACCATAATTCTAGGACTATAACCCACACTTATACTTAACCTGAGGGACATTCTTAGACATACCATTGAAATATATCTAGGGATATCACTAAAGTTTTTTCATCCTAGTTTACAATGGTTAACTAATCGTTTCCTATGATACCAACTGTAGAGACTCAAAGCTTTAAGTACATGAACATTTCATAACCTTTGCATAATACTTAATACATAACAAATACAGACACCCAATGACCATAATAGTTTAGTGTCTTTGGAAACTCAGAGCATAATCTTCTAATCATGGTGAATGATCTTCAAAATCTCCCAGAATGATCATTCCCTTTTGTTTTCATACCTAAACTCTTTATTTATATCATGGGGAAAAGAAAACATAAAAATTGTGAGCTAAAATTCTCGGTAAGGTTAAGCATGGAGAAAATAGAACAAACCATATACGTTTGAACATAAAAACAAGAACATAATATTTAATCATTAAAATCTTGAGTTGTGAAATAAATTGTGGCAGTATGTAAGGAACATATCATAATGGAACATAAATAAAGATAAAATAACATGGGAATAAAACATGTAATTGTAGAAAACCATTAATCACATGATATGATTTCTATATTAGCCAAGGCATTGCTTCCAAGACCATCATAGTGGACAAAGTCCATTACTGAATTGGGTTTACATTTAGTTCCATCCCTGTATTAATGAAGCGGATTCAATTTATGTTCCATCCATGTTTATCTCGTGAGTGATAAATATTTACCCAATGCATTGGAGAAAGATATAGGTCCCACCCATATCATAATGAAATCATTCATACTTGTGCCACAAAATAATCATAAATCATTCATCATAACGCAAAGAATAAAATGGGTTTTATAAACATCATCCCATCATTAAATAATCCATATAAAAAAATTGATATCATTTCATCATAAGAAGAATTAAATCATGAAAATAATAGATACATTATAATTGAAACACAATCATACTAAATAATGTCATCTTAGATGGAAAATAGTTTTGAAAAAACACATGAAATGAATTATTTTGCAAAAATATCCTTTCTTCTTCACAATCATTTTCTTTTCAAAAAATGCCATTCAATTATAAAAGAAAAGGATTTTGTTGAAAATAATCATGAAATTTTTTAGAGTAAGCTTCATGAAAATTAGGCATTATGAAACCTTAAAAATTCGTTTAGGTCGTATTAGTTAAAATACATTCTCCTCATACTTTTGCCGGAAAAGTCAAAAAGTTCCTCGTACGGTAAACAAAAGAAAGATTATTTCCATAACATAATGTAAAATTCAACGAAAGGTAAACATGACTTTAAACATACATGGAATAATATTAAACACTTTATTAAAAAAATTTATGGACATGGATGAAAAATATAACCCTCGTAAATAATTACGTATAAGCAATCTCGGATAAAAATGAGATTTGCAAAACTATCCCTTACCTTAGGTCCAATTTCGTCCGTACATGTCCAAAACCTCTATATAGTGGGTTTGAAAAATTATAAACTTGTAAAAAACCATAATAATATTTATGATATCATATATGATTCACTTATGACTTTATATTACCCGTTCTATTGTCAATTCCATGTTAAAGCAGCATTTGTGTAAAATCGTTTCATTTATCGTATGTGTTTGGACTTGTTGTTCTTGATATTATTATTACTTATATCATGATTTACATACCTAATAATTTAAAACATTATTTATATATCATATATATTAATTATATGTATATATATAATAGATAGATAAATGAAATGAAACACACCGTTCATGGAGACGGTAGGTCGTACGTACACATGAACGCTATTTTCCTTTCCTAATTGACTTGAATGGAATTAAGTAGATGGCATATATATATACATATATCTAGTATAATTACTATTTCATATATATGATTATTTTATATATATATATACTTTATAATTATTATATAATAGTTAACATGGAAAATAAATCTCATCGCATCGTGGAGATGGTAATCCGTACATACGCATGAGCGATGATATCATTCCCATAATTATTGAATGGGATTGGAGTGGGTGATATAATATCTCAGAATAATTATGATGTTAAAATTACCAGATATAGTTATTATTGACGCCATTATACCGATCCAATTAAGGTGGTGGTGGAAAAACAAATTACACCACAACGTGGAGATGGTATTCCGTACGTACGCACACACGATGATTTCGTTTTACGTAGGATGCATAGAATGTGAAATGGAGTTGTTTCATATTTATAATAACATATAAGTATATTATTTATAATTATGTTATTATATTATAGTTAAACAACTAAATAATATGAAGTAGAAGAATAAAGAAACTTGAAAGAATCGGTAGAAGAGATTACCTCTTCTTCGACGCACCTTCTCTTAACCTCCTCTTAGGGCACTAAAGATGGTCTTTGAAGAATAAAAGGACCTCTATTAGGTCTCTAAGGAAGATTAGAAGTTAAATGGGCATGGTTTGGCCGAGATTTAAGGCTCAAATATTGGTGAATAGTAGAGGGAGGAGGTTCCCTTTTATAAGGGTGGATAGGGGCCCCTCTGGAAACCTCAAAAATATTAATTTAATATGAATTCAAACCCAACTTAAAAGCTTAAAAAATGAATCAACTAGAAATATTAGATGATATAGGGTAGTAATAGCATCATGAAATAAAATTTATACATGTTGGAAATTTATTTTAAACCTTATCAACATGATTTATCCTTATTTAATGTATTTAATTTTATTTGTGGTAATAATATTCTAAATTTTTAAATTGTTATAAATAATTACTTTTGTGTTGTTAATTATCTATAATTGGGTACTTTATGACATTTTAGACCATATAAATTTCAATTTATAGTTTTTAAATATTTTTGTGATTTTTAAAAAATTTAATCATATGTTATTTTTATAAAATAACAATAGTGTTAATTTTGATACTATTGAATAATTTTAATTTAAATAAAATCCAAAAAGAATATATATTCGAACCAAAATATTGAATAGATTTATAACATGTCATATCCATCTACAAAATTTGTGGGAAACATTAATTAGTTCATATAATATTTATTTTAATATTCGTAATACCATTTATTTGATATTTCTCTTAATAAAACAATTACTATATAATTTTTGTATAATAATTTAATATACTTATTAGTTGCATAAAAATTAAAAATAAAATACTATAATGATGAAAAATCTAATATCTTTCAAAAGAATACTTTTTCTCGAATTTATCATATTAAAATCACAATATTTAAATTGTTATATTTATTAAATTATGAGGGTGACGACTTTGACATCATTTAAAATAAAATAATATACATGTCATAATAACTTATATAAGGCTCAAAAGTGTCCAACATTATACCTTTGGATGGTTATGTTATAGATATATACGACCAATAAGTTTTGGTGAGGTTTTTTTTCCTTTTAATGGGTATTATTATTTTAATAAAAACTATTTTAATAATTTTTCACTAAATAAATAATTTATGAATCATTAATGTATAAGCTATTAAAATAATTAACTATCATTAAAAATTTAAAAATAAATTACCATAACAAAGAAAAACATTTTATATATCAAATTAGTATTTATAATCGAATTCATATTTTGTATAACCTTATATTAAAAATACATTACTTATTAATGTTTGAGTTCGACATATTTCACTTTCTTTAAAATAAAATAAATTAAAGGTGTTAATCACATCCAATTGGGTTCCAATGGATTCCCTTTAGAACCAAATATTCTTGAAGACGAAATATAATCTTCCAATTATATTAATACAAGTGTTAGAATAATTTAATAATATTATATTTACCCTTAATTACTCGATTTACCCTTAATTATAGTAAATAAAATTTACCATAGTTACTATTCATAGTGACCAAAAATAAAAAGTAGCCAATTAACATAATTTTGACCTAGTGATTCCAAATATCTAATCAATTTTTCCAAATTTAGAATAATAGAAGTTTCATAAATAAATTTAAAATTATTCATATTGTTAAGAAAATGAGTTTTAAAAGTTAAAACATTATAAGAGATTGAAATGATTTTACCTATGAATTCAATGTAATGTCAATGATAATTAAAAAAAATATATTAAATAGTAAAAATATATTTAATTTACACATTTAAACAATTAAATATTATAATTTATCCATATATATAATTACGATGAAAAAAGTTGTTTTTAATTTAAATTTAGCGGGTTTTTACTATTCACTAAAATATGAAAGTTATTAGAATAGTATGAAAAATTTATCCAAATTAAATTTTTATATCTTGATTCCAAATGAGAATTTTAGTTTGTCAAACTGAACTTATAAATATGTCAAAAACTAGATTTAATGTAGGTGTGCCATCAAAAGGCGGCAAAAATGCATTTTTTTAGAAATACTTATTTTAACCGAAAAATTTATTTTTTTTCTCATACCATGATCTATAAAATGTGTAAGATGAATTATAATGTCATAAAATTTAAAATTTAGTTACTAATATTCATAAAGGCTAGTTCATAATAATATTATTTCAATATATCGTTGTTTAGTGAAACTCAGTATTGGGTACAACACACGCTATTGAGGAAGGTTGGTCATGTATGCAACACAAGCCAAGAATAGTGTTTGCGTATAATACAAGCTAATACGTTGTTTCATATAGAACAAGATAATTTTTGTATGGAGTAAAACACAATACATCAATGAAATTAAAAGAATATTTTTCATAAAATCTCGGGGTGTTACATGTATACCTTTATCTTGATCTCCTGTGATACTTATGCAAATTCCAAACATTCAAATACTAATAAATGAGATTAAGAGGTATGTTTTCCAGACCAAATCATCTATGGAATCTCTAAATTTAGAGGGATGGATGGTGATCAATTGATGAGGGTGCATGAGACCTGAATAGCTTCTCCCCATAATATCTTAGGCTACTTATCCAAACTGATCAAGGTTATAACCTTCTCCATTGTGGTTCTATTTATCCTTTCATAAACACTATTGTGTGGTGGGGTGTGTGGGGTTGTATTCTCATTTCAGATTTAATGAATCCTACAATAGGAATCAAATTCCCTAGATTTTTACTCTCTTCCATTATCTAAATGAAGACACTTAAGTTTCCTTCTAATTTCATACTCCACCATAGCCTGGAACATCATGAAGTATTCTAGTACTTGGTCCTCCATCCGCAAGAAGAACACCCACATCCTTCAAGATTCATCATCAATAAATAATATGAAATATTTTTTACCTTAGAGTGAATCCACTCTTGGGGTTCCACATACATAATATTTCACTAGATCTAGAAATTCTTATCTCCCTGGTGACATTGTATTAAATTAGAAACCATGTTTCATCCCATAGAAGCATTATTTATAATGATCATGTGGCAGTTCCTTGTCAATACGGATGCAATTAATCATTATTAGGGTACATAATATTATTTCACTAATTTGGATAAGTCTCTTTTCCCACATATTAGATGATGTCTCCAATTCCATTGTTTTGAGTTTTTTACAACTTACTACATTTGTGACCTAGGGAGATGACAATTGGTCCTTTCATTATCTTCCAGGATTCATTTCTAAATATGTTTTTAGTGACTTGTGGGTAAAAGTCTATTCTTTATAACAGGTTTATTCAATGGCTCAGAACATGTCAAACATCCTCCAGCAAGATTTTTTATCAAATTCTATTCTTGACTTAAAAATCACCCATGCTAAAAATTTACTCCAAAATAGTATTCCTTGTTTGGACTACACCAAATTCTCTAGAATTATATGTAATAAATACTCACAATGCGGAAGGATGTGGAATGATGTTGTAGTATCAACCACCCATTATATTTCCTAACATGATGTACGAAATCTTGTATCTTCTACATCTTTGGAGAAAATCATGATTTTTTCAGTAACACTTATTTGTGCATCTCCATTTCTCCTTTTTTTTGTTCTACTTTTGAAATTTTTTGTAGAAACATTCAAAAATTCTTTTCCATGTTTCCCTTTATTCCACAATGGTATAATTTGTATTATGGTAACCTACTATCTATGAACCATATTATTACATTACTACAGCCTCTAATTTTTACCCCCCGACCTCCTCATTTCTCCCTCGCTTCTCCAGGATATGATCTTTCATCTAGTTGTATCTCATGTCCTTCCTTCAAGACTCCTCATTTAATAGTGCTTCCTTTAATATTTTCTTGGTATGTTTTACTCATGGTGCTGAGATTCTGAGTGGAATAGAAATTGTATCCCATCATTCTATATGTGTGCATGGTAGGTTTTTCAATTGATCTTCATCAGTCGGAGTATAACCTAAAACCACCAATTGATTACCCTAGATTTGGAAGTCATTGGTGTGTTGGGATATTGTTCTCAAACTCTATAGATGAATATTTAGCATCCACATTTACAAGAAAATCATGTTATAACAATTATTTGAATGGAATGTTTTTTTCCAACATCAAACAATTTTTGTACCCATCAGTATCTTGTGTAACATGGTGGTAGACATAGTGATCGATCCGTTGGTAGATAATACTAATCGTCTTCCTGTTCATCTTCTTCCACTATTCTTCCATGGTGGAATCAGACTTGACCCCTTATTCTCAATGGGGTATAAAGATACTTTTGTTCAAGAGATCTTTCATTCGATACTTCCAAATTCAGTATATTGAGAAAGTTAACTAGATCGACCCTCCCATGGATGGTCCCTCCATTGAATTTCAGTTCTGTAAATATTGGGGTAGAGTCTCAAAATGTGCATCTCATTATTTCATCTGGAAAGTACAAAAATGGTTGAATTGAATCCACGATTTTTGAAATCAGAAACCAATTGATCAAGATATGATCAAATCCATGTTGTAATCCATGATCAAAAAATGATATGGAGATAATGTGTCATGTCAAAGAAGCTACTGGAATATTAATAGAAATGTGTCCCTTGCTAGAATATTACCGTGTATTATAGAATGGGGTGCTGTATAACCCAAACATTGACCAAACTTTGATCGAGGATAGGGATCTAATTTTTCTTTCATTTTTATGCCATTTGATTCATTGGAATTGTATTGGCATGAACATTCAGAATCATTCTTCAAAACATGTATCCAGGAAACTAATATGTTATGGTCACCAAAAAATCTCCACTGCTCACTACTATTTCATGAAAAAAATCCTTTTATACCACTTGTTGTGATTCTATGATCACAGAGTGATAATAATATACGAAGAAAATTGGAAATCAAAATGGGTTTTATTTTAACATATTAAAAGGTTAAAAAAAACTTTCTCCCTTTACCTCTACCTCTCTAAAAATGAAGATCTCTGGGATCTCACTTGATAAAAGATGTCTCAAGGAATGAATGATGAATGTTGGAAGGCTTCCTAGACCCTCCATTAAAAGCAACGATTAGAGGGTTCATGTTTGACACAATTCCCCATAAATTCGCACTAATCCCCACTTACCATAAACTTCTAACATGGCTGCAAAAGGAATAGGTGTTGCACATATAGAATGGTAGCAACCATTTGGAAGCCATGGGTTGGTGAGTTATGTGTACTAGGCACCAATAATTCATCTGGACAAACAGTATCATAATGGAAAACTAATAATGTCACTCCAATACATCTCTCCACCAATCAATTGCATGAATAAATTCCCCACCTATTGAATATGCCTCACCGAAGAATATGGTTCCACTATAAATATATCTGAGTAACTTGGAAGTGAAGAATCAAAACCACATTGACCTAAGGAATCTAATGAATCTAATGTTCTGTCTGAAGAGACAATGTTGCGCTTGTTCTAGCCAAATTCAATCCTCCCCCAAAGATTACTGAACCCTAGAACGAATCCACTGAGCATAAAAGTGACCCATGGGCTTGTTAGAGATGGCGATTCTGGTTCCAAAACAATTCACTAGCACTTCTTGATACCACCATCACTAATACAAGTCATACTAGTGTAGGAGAAGACTGAATGCACCACCTATTCCATGATAGAAATGAATTCACTACCTCAAATCTTGGAAAGGGAATCACATACTTTTATCACCACAAAATAGTATGTGTAGATAAAAGACTCACCTTTATCATCACTAGATAAAATCACTGGTAATGGTAACATTTTTGTGCACAATTCATAGTGCAGATAAAATATTTCAATAAGCAATATTACTAATATATATATAATTACTATAGTTATATTCAAGAAATAATGTTTATTTATATAAATTAATTAAAAAAATGCATGCTTATAATTAATATGAATATGATATATTAATATATATTTCTTATTAATTTAAATATATATATATATATATGATGTTTTCAAAAATGTATTTATAATATTTTAAAATAATAATTATATACTTAAATAATTATAAAATTATAATAATTTTTTTTAAATAATAAAAAAATTTATTATATTTATTATTGTATATATATAATTTAATATTTATAATTATATAATTCTAATTATATATAAATAATTTTTAAATATATTTTATTATAATTATAATTATAAATTAATGAATATATGTCTCTAAAGAATTTGGTCGATATATATGTATATATATATATATATCAAGATATAATGATGATATTCAGGGACATGATTGTCATTGTTTATATTCATATTTCAATTTGTGAGTATAATTGATGTTTTATGATCATATGTTTATTTGCGGACATGATTATTGGTTGTTATATTCAAAATGTTATGATTACCTATATTATGATGAAACATGAATATGTTTTGTATTCATGGCTCATTAATGTTTATTTATATATTGACTCCCTTATTATTCAGGCTTTCCATATATGTGATTACTCGTTTTTTATGATCTATACTTTACAAGATATGATTCATTCATGTTATACCCATGAACTTATAATGTTCTCATAAATGATTATAAAATTACAATAAATATATTTAAATAATAAATATCTTTAAATTATAAATATATATTTATAATCATAAATTTAAAATTTTAATTATATATAAATACTTTTTAAATATATTTATTTATATATATAATTATAAATATATATATAGTTATAAAATTACAACAAATGCTTTGTTTATAATTTTATAAATATATATATTAATATATTAATATATATATAATTATAATTATAAATAAATATATTCATTTAAATAATATAAAATTATAATAAAAATGATTATTATATTTATAATTTTAAAAATATTTAATATATTTATATTTATAAATATATACAAATATATAATATTGTAATTATAAATAAATATATATATTTCCATAATTATTAAATTATAATAAATTTATTTATTATATTTGTAATTTTATAAATATATATAATTAATATATTTATTATATATATTTATAAATTTATAAATATAATAAATATATTTATTATATATATAATTATAAAAAAACTATATTTATTTATAGTTACAATTAAAAATAAATATTTATTAATTTATTTTACATATATATATATATTATAAATATATATAATAATATAAATAAATCATTAACATTTGATCTTTATCAACTATTTTTTAGTGATGAAATTTTTTTGCCTTTATGAGTGCTAAAAAACACTGATAATACTACTCTTTATCAGTGCTATAATTTTAACGAAGATAAAGACATGTTTTATCAATTCTTTTTTAGTGATGATAAAGTGGTGTCTTTATTAATGCTAAAAACACTGATAAAAGATGTATCCATTATTTTAAAAGAACTCTAACCGGATGTCTTCTCCTACACACCTTTAAGCTCTCACGGAATCCAACTGTTATTTCACCCCCGCTCTCACTGAACCCCACTACAACGACACTGCCACTCTTGCTAAACCACACTACTATCGCACCACCCCTCTCTACAAACTCTATTCCCACCATAGTCACTACTCTCACGAAACTCCACATTCAGTGTGCAACCTCTCTGGCCAAACCCGAATGTTGCAGCAACACCTCTCTTTCCAAACACGACTCTCATTGTCGCCGCTCTCATTGAACCTCACTACCACAGTGAAATCATTCTTTCTGAACACTACTCTCTCTTTTACTACCACTTTCATTCTAAATCTAAAGTATGTGACGATTCAGTGCACCACATCACACCCCTTAACCACATCATACCACCCCTGCACCACATCACACCCCTACACCACATCACACTACAATTTCTTGTCTATTTCCCATATGAAAACCGTATTGTGAGGTAGAAAATGTTGACGAGATTCCTTTATTAATAATGTTGGTGTATGTGATGTTGTTGTATGTTCACTCAAGAGGATGACATGTGTCGAGACTTTCTTTTTTTAGAGATAACATCTAGTTCTGTGAGTTTAATTCCCATGAAAATTCATTTTCCATCTCCTTCGCAACAACCTAACACAAACCCACACACAACTAATACCAAAAACCAACAAAAATTTATAAATTTTATTCACATCAATTATTTTAGTATTAATTTATTGAAAATAATCAATAGAAAGTTTTAATGTTTTATAGGTATAATTTTCACTATTTATACTTTTATATATAATTTATATAGTTATATATACATTTAAAAATTATATTTTTTATCTTTTTTTACTTAAATAATTTATATATTTACTTCAGGTAAAAAATTATAATTTTATAGTTTTATACATTTTTAAATTTATATACTATTATAAATTTTACAGTATATCAGATTATACTAATATAATTTAATAATAATTTTTAGTAAATATTTATACTTTTATAGATTCATTCATTTATAAATTTATATACTTTTATAAATTTTACAATATATCATATTATACATATATAGTTTAAATATATTTTTTTTATCTATACTTATATATTTTTCTAGATTTTTAGGTTAATATAAAATTACAATTTGTTTTGTTATAAATTTTTAAAAATTTATACTTTTTTAAATTTTACTTTTTTGTATTATTATTTTATACTTTTATAAATTTTTAAAACTATATACTTCTATAAATTTTGTATACTTTTATAACAAATATTTAATGTTATATAGTGTCATAAATTTATAAAAATTTATAAATTATATATATTTCAAAATGATAAAGATGTATAATTTTTTATAATATTAATATTTCACTTGATTTCATTTCAAATGATTATATTATAACAATTTCATCGATGGAGGTTCTTCAAAAAAATAGCCAAAAAAATATTAAAAGGGAATTTCATTTCACTTTCATCAATTCTATAACATCTAATACACATTTAAAAATATTAAATTTATAACCATTAAAATATCCCTCATTTATAGTTATTAATCAATAATGTTTTAAACATTCTTCTCATAATTATCTCAAAAATGATTTCTGAAGGTTACTCATAACAATGTCTTTTTATGACAATGTTCAAAATATTTTATGAAGACTTTTTTATCATTTAAATTAAGTTTTACCCTCTATATCTAAAGGATACATATCTTAAGGAGTATCTATTCATGAGTTATCCAGGACAATTATAATTTGATACAATTATATAAGGAAATTGTGATTTTGGTATCAAACGATCTCATTAATGATGTTAATTGAAAATGATAGGTTTCCAATTTTTTATGTTTACTTTTTCAAATATGATGTATAATTAATTTCATATGGAACACATATGTATGGTTTATCATTATATAATGATTGGGACCAATATATCCTTATAATTTAATGAGTAAAGTATAATATTTCATGATAATACTATGGGACACAAGTTGTGACGCTCGATCTGTAATGGGAAATGAGTTTTGATGTTTGATCGACTATGGGAAAAGATTTTTGATGCTTGATCCACTATAGGAAATGATTTATGGTGATCAATAAACTATGATAAATATGATTTAGAGCTTGATCCACTATTTTTTGATTGTATTCCTAGATAAACCTGACACATGCTATGATTTACTATGATTATGTATGTGCCATATTTTTATGCCAAATTTCTATGTTATGACACATGCTTATATAATGCTCCAGGGATCATAATTAATTTCATATATATTTAATTTCTTAATACAAGGTATATTTTTCATCTCTAGATGTTATATATCCTTCCTTAATGATTTATAGAAAAATATTATTATTCCATTTTAATTTTAATATGATATTTACTCCCGACTCGTTTTTATGATTTTTATTTTGTCTAACCACTTTATGAACCATTTATATGTCCTCCCTTTGTCAGAATTTGAAATACCTCCTCCTTTTGTTTCACATTTCTATTGGGTATCATTTGCAATATTAGTTTTAGACGGAATTATTATCTAGAGACATATTTGGGAGATGTTGAAATAATATATTATAACAATACATTTCTATTGCTAATCTCTAAATACATTAAATCATTTGGTTCTGCAATTGTGTGAATATATGTGAGGTAAAATGTTTAAATTAAAAAATTATATAAAATATATACCTGTTATATTCTAGTTGTATGAGTTGGTATTGGATTGGGGTTTAGTTACTTTGTGGTTTTTGGTAAATAAGTATAAGAGGACACAACGTTAAACCTTCTTGGTTTGAACTGAAAGTGTTATAAGATAAAATAATTGTGTCCAATATTAATACATCAAAAGTTGGAATTATCATGTAGTTTTTATTTTATGATATTATTTTTTATTAAAAATGATTCTGAATTTTGGTTTTATAAAGGGTTGGATCGATGAAGAACCAATATAATAATAGATGTGATGGAAACTGAGGTGATTTTATGAATATGAGAACAAATGTGATGAGAGATAGAGTGAAAATATCATTATAATAATTACTCAACATTCTCAAAAAATGAATAATTATATGAACCACATAGAACTCCCAAAAATGATAATGAAAAAACAACTCACCATGTATTTGTTCATGTTGAAATTCCCTCTAACAATTTGGGTTCCTCTGATCAAGTAGTTTTGAATAAATAGATATCCATTTATAATTTGGAAGGTGAAGTAGATAAATGGTGGGTGTTGATTATGAATATGAGTAAAAATGAAGAAACTTATAGTATGAAATGAGAGGTACTTATGTAAATATTATTCCCAAAATATTTTCCACAAACTACTCAAAAAAATAAAGAGATAGTTTTTTAAAAATAATAGTAGCTTTAATCCATTAGTACATATAAATAAAATCTCATGAGTCTCGAAAGGTATACCAAATCTTTTGCTATTATCCCTAAAATCTAGAGTTAACATTTCATCAATGGACTAAAATTGGGTAATTTTATAAATGTATACTTTCTTAAGTTTTAATTTTATATATTATAATTTAATAATTTTAAAAATTTATAAAATTATATACATCTATAAATTATATATAATTTTATAACATATGTGTATGTTTATATGGTTTCATAAATTTATAAACATTTATAAATTATTTATATTTCTTTAAAATAAGTATTATTTTATAAATTATATATAATATTAATCATCACTATACATATATAATTTTATATATGAGTATAAATATATGTATATTTTTAAGTTATAATTTTATACCTGTATACGTTTTTCAATTTATAAATAGTCTAATAATTTGATACATTCATAAATTCAATTTCAATGTTGAAAATATTTTTAAAAAAGTAATAAGTTAATTTTTTTATTAGAGAATCAATTATTATATTCAATATTTGTAATTTCTTTTATGAAAAGGGTTTTCAAAGAATTTAACTTTTTTTCATTATTACATTTAATATTCTTATTTAATAGGTTTTTTATAATATAAATGTGATTTTATAGTTAATTTATACTTATAAAAAAATTGACTATTAATATATGAAATAAATTATTGATTTATCGTTAATCCTTTTTCACGAATCAATCTGAGATGCCATCCAACCTGAAACCCATTATGATTTGTGGCATGACCTGAAGGGCATTCCTGGTCCCTATGGGCTGGCACATGGTGCCATAGTACCAAAAAAATATTTTAGAATGATTTCACACATTTATATAATAATAAACAACCAACATAATTAAAAAACACAATATATGAGAACCAAAACAAAATAAGGTAAAATAATGTTTAGATTCAAGGTTTATAACATTAACAAAAACCAGAAAGGAAAACAATATTATGGGAACAAAAAAATGGTCCCAAAAATCTCGTTATAAAAATAGGGACATCACCCCCCCTGCTACCTCAATTCACCACCATCAACTCCTACACACAGTGGAACACTATAAATCAGATCCACCGTCACCAGGATACATCTTTCCTTTACGTGGTTCATACATAACAATGTCTACATATAACCAAACTTGTAAGTAGGATGTGAGCCAAAGCCATATATAATTCCACCCAAAAGAAACTATTCCGTGCTATAACAGTTGAAGAAAAATTAATATTCATATTTCTACAATAATATGTGAAACATTTACAAGAAAACATTTTAAGGAAACCTTCTCAGAAAAACCTTTTAAGAAGAAAAACAATTCAAAAATAAGCATGATTATAATAAAAATATATACTATGTCTACTGTATATTGAAGGCTAGAGTCATATCATATAAGAATCATGTCACATGAGACCACCATGGGAAAACCATGATATGTAACTATTACTACTAGGACTCTGTCATCATCACACCACAATTATCAAAATACTCCAACTCAACTACCACAATTGTTCTCATGCATGAGACACTAGAGATGATCTCATACAAATTATAGTGGTCTCTAATCATGTCACATGGTTAGTTAATGTTGCAATCTTAAATCATTCATGATTAATCAATACCACTACCACTTCTGAATCAACTAGCATAACAGTTCTAGTTCACCCACTTATAATACTAGGGACTTGATTTGTGTTCATATTATATTTTACATGTCACATAAACCATTTATTTCACATAAGAAATCCATGAATCACAAGCACCCAATGAAATCAACACTCTCACATTTTCAAATATCCATATCAAAACAATTTTGAAATAAATTTTTCATCACTTTTAGGATTCATAATGCCAATTTATGAACACAACAAGAAAGATCACATAATTAATCAACCATTTTCCATGGGAAAACCCCATTTTTAAAATAAAATTCATGTAAAAACCATTTTTATAACATGATTCACCATTATAAGATGCATTTAAGGTGCATAAAAAAGAATCCAAAAATGAAACAAACCCCATTTAACTAAAAAAATATACTTTCATTACATTTCACCTTAAAATATCTTTTAAAACACATTTTCACCTTTCACCCAAGGCATAAAATAAATTTAAGAAACACCATAATTTGGAACACGTGAAATAAAATAAATTTATTTTAAAAACCAAATTCCACCATATATGTAGGAAACCCCATTTCTAGAACATTTTTTTACCCACAAAAATAATCCATAAAACACATTTTGAAAACGGAGAAATCATTTCAAAGTGATCTAATAATGTTAAATCATGGAACCACCTACGCCACACTTGGAAACGTTTCAAAATTTATGTGAAACGATAACCACACCCCCCCAAGACACTATAATGGTAATAATAAACATTCATCGTCTCGATTTCAACCCACATCAAAAGATTTAACCACAATTATGTAATAGCAGATGCTGGAAAATAGGAACTCCCAAATGAGGGAACAGAAATCCTAGAATGTGTGGGAAGTCAAGAGTTAAGGGAACATACATAGATATTCTAAATGAAACCAAAACCAATCCTCCAAAAAATTGAGGTTCTAATGGAGTAAGTAAGATGGAAGGATTTTCCTTGGGTGAAGAATCCTAAATGGGGGAGAAAGAAGTAAGAACCCGGTTTTTGCAGTGAAAGACTTTGAAATATTCTTGATGATATTCCAGATCAATGCCTTCGGATGGCGTGCGATTCCAAGCCCCAGAGTGGCCGGAATTAAATTTTCAGTGTGTTCACACTGGAAACACCAAATAAATGGGATAACTTCTAAACGGTGCACTGGATCAGGGATCTGAGTGTACGGATGTGTCTGAAATGTGGTGTTTATCCTAGTAACCACATAAAACATGTCGGCGCGGGACGTTTTGACCCCTCGCTCACTTTCGGAACGTTAAACGGATAAATTAATTAATTAATTTATTCATTTAATGGTGAAACGCTATTATCTCTTAAACAGTGGCTCGTATTGGAAAACTGAGTGCACCGTTAAGTTCATATCGTGCTGTTTACCCTAGGAGGGGTATAAGTTTCGCGGGTGCGGGCCGTCTGTGAAAAATAGCCCTAGGGGCGTTTTCGTAATTTAGTGTCTTCAGACGTTAAATTATATAACTTTTGAATAGATTCTTGGATTAAAATTCTGAGACTGCTGTTGTGCTCAAGAGGTGGTTTTTACCCTAAGGGAGGCTTAACCGCGACCCCATCGGGAGTTCGGGTTCCGGCCGACGGGCGGGTCGTTAAGCGTTTTCTATTTAAACGATTAACTCACCCACCTCCCTCTTCTTTTTCCCCACCTGCACAGCAGCAGGAGGAAGCCATCCCCTATCCTCCTCCATCTTCGGAGATACGGTCTGGCGAGGCGCGGCTCCGACGGATTGCGGCGAAGCATCGGGCGAAGCCCATCGAGGTAGGATTATGCGGTTTGCGTTTTATTTTCTGAAACCCCTTTGAGTTCTATTTTATGAGTCAAGTTGTTGTTTGATCTTAGAATAAATTCCATAGATGAGTAGTATACGTTTTTATATCTCCAATGCATCTTTTGGAATCAAAATCCGAGCTCGGAGGAGGTCGGGGTTGATAGCTGAAGTCTGTGGGTTTTGAAGGTTATTCCGGCCGGTTTGGGTGCTCCGGCGGTCCGAGGGGCGGCGCCAGGCGCTTCGGCGGCAGTGCCTACCGGCAAAGCACCTCAGCGCGGAGGAGCGGAGGCGGTCTTCGGCGGTGGCGGTTGGCGGCGGCGCCCCTCAGCACCGCGGCGCGGCGGCCGAGATCGCCGGAACGGGGCGGCGACCCGGGGTCGCGGCGCGGCGCGACCTCGGATGACAGAGACCAGCAAACCGCGGGTCTCCGCGTGGGGGCAGCGAGACCGGCCGTCCGGGCCAGTTGGGTGGTGGCAGGTCGTGGCCAGCTGGACGTGGCGAAGTGAGCCAGGCTCGCGGTCGGGCCGCGGCATGGTTGTGGGCGGACCGGCCGGACCGGGCCGGTCCGCCCCAAGGTGGTTTCCCCCTTTTTAATTTCCGATGCCCGTAGCTTTCGCTACGGACGACCGTTTTACGCGTCGTCTGCGGCGGCGCGGACCTGACGCAGAGTCGAAAATTTTTAGATAGTTTTGGGAATTTTAAATTCCTGAAACGAGGGGCCATGGAGGCTCGACTTGTCTTTAATTGGACGAGCGTTTTTCCAAGATTCTTATTTTAGACGGCGCGGACACATCCGATGTCTGAATTGGGCGCCATTAGTGGAGTTGCGACCTTGGTGTCGAGGCGGAGGTTTCCAGACAGTTTTCGAGCGCTGAAACCGGATTTGAGGCATGGGCCCCACGTGCCATCTTTTGAGCTGCGAGCAGCATTTAGTGACTTTTTCATCGGGCGTCCGTTCGGGGCGACTGAGAAGTCGTTTTTGGGTGTTTTCCCAAGGGGATTGCAATGGTGCAATCCTCCCGCTCTAATCCGGCACGATAGTGCGGGGCCCATAAGGGTCGTTTGGGCGTCAACGGTGATTTTCCATCTCTATCACCGGGTGACCGTTTTGGACGATTGGATAGTCCATCTTGTGTGCTTTTTCGAGAGGATCGCAACGGTGTGATCCGTTCGTTGTGTTTCGGGACCGGGTTGTGGGTCCCACGAAGCGCCGCTCGTGTGCGGTGCTCCGGAATACACCTTTTTATCCGGATATCCATTACACTAATGTGAGTATTTCTTTTAACGTGTTTTCCCAAGGGGATAACATTGGTGTGATGCGCCCGACTGTTTTTGGGGCTGAGGCTCGGGATCACGGGACGTCATGCGGGCGTGAGGTGGTGTTGGCGACTTTTCCATCAGATATTCGTTTGAGGTGAGTGAGTAGTCTATCTCGTGTGTTTTTCTGCAAGGATTACAACGGTGTGATCTATTTGGTTGTGCGGATCTTTATACGCGATCTTATTAAATGTGGAAATGTGAAGGTGCCCCGGGGGCAGTTCTTCTACTGTGTTTGTAGTAGTCCCTTGGCGTGTGATTGCGTGAACTCCCATGTGAGTGATGTAAATACTTGGAGTGATGTGGTTGGTCGTGCCCTAGTCATTGTGGTGGAAATTTGGAGGTGTTACATCAGGCCTTCACGTTGACGTTGGGTGTTGTGTGCACGATAGCCCTTTGGCTGAAAATGAGGTATACTCTGGGAGTATACGAAATCGCTTGGAGGTACATGTGGTTTTTAACTGAGACCGTTTGTGCGCTTGGTTGGGGTTGAGATGGGGACACACGTTCTATGTGACCCACATGTGTTCCGGGTTCTGCTTTACGTACTTTGACCTATCGTGACGGAGAGGGTCCCTCTATGCTTGTTGGTTTGACCAGCAGGGTTGAGTAGTCTCCCCCTAGTTCCGTTCTCAGTGGATCAGCCGGTAGTGGTGATAGTGACACCCAGTGATGGAACCGGCTCTGAACTTATTTTAGGTGAGTTGTTATAGAGTTGGGTGGTCGCGCGATACCCACTCCGTGTTCGGTTGGCCAGTGTTGTACCCTCCAGTAGATATGGCCAGAGCAGTTCTGAGTTTTACCCTCTAGCGGGGCTGGGCAGTGGGTTACTCATCGACTTCTTCGGGTTTACCCTCCAGTAGGGCTAGGCAGTGGGTTGCTCACTGACTTCTAGGGTCTACCCTCTAGCAGAGACTGGGTAGTGGGTCACCCGACGCACTTAGGGTCTACCCTCCAGCAGATACTGGGCAGTGGGTCACCTGAAGACCTCTTAGGGTCTACCCTCTAGTAGGGCTGGGCAGTGGGTAGCCCGTCTTCTAGTTCCAGTTCTAACCTCCAGCAAGGCTATGCAGTGGGTCGCCTGTCAACTTATTCCAGGTCTACCCTCTAGCGGGGCTAGGCAGTGGGTTGCCTGATGATATATTAAGGTCTAACCTCCATCAGGGCTGGGCAGTGGGTTTCCCGTCGTCTAGTTCTAGGTCTACCCTCCAGCATGGTTGTGCAGTGGTTCTCCTGTCGACTTATTCCAGTTCTACCCTCCAGCGGGGCTAGGAAGTGGGTCGCCTGATGATGTGTTATAGTTTACCCTCTAGCAGGGATGGGCGGTGGGTTACCCGATATCATATTATGAATTACTATCCAGTAGGGATGGGCAGTGGGACACCTGTTGGAATTATAGGCTCAGTCCTTTCTACTAGGTTAACATGTGGCTTTCCTCTGTGATTACCGGAGTGGGACCCTTGGTTATACGGGTCAGTGTTGTGACGGCTTTGACTTTGAGAATACCTCTCGACTACGGGGAAGTGACGAGTTGTGGTTGACGTTCCCCCAGAACTCTCAAGTACGAGGAGATTTTCCCCCACCGAGACACATCCTGGTGAGGCAATCTAAAACCGTGTGGGTGAGTCAGTGCCGCCCAAAGAGGATAGTGTCGAGGTGCAGTGATCGAGCCCCTTGGCTTCCATTTCGGGGCAGACGTGCGGGAAGCTGGACATAGATGGTGTTTCTTCTGGGACTGTTGAAGACTAATTTTCTTGGGCTGACCTATGGGATGGGGATCCCCTTACGACATCTTTCGGGCTTCTTGATTGAGCATAAGGATATATATATACCTTGTTTCCGGTACCCACTTCTTGGGTTTGGTTACTCTCCTTCCATGAGAGGTGAAGATGCGCAGGGTATGCCACGTGATTTCTTTGTCTAGATTTTCATGGTTGGACGAGGCTACTCTCCTTCTATAGGTAGCAAAGACTCAACAAGAAGTTCATCTTCTCACCGTTTCCAGCTCCGTGTGCCTGGACAAGTCTAACTTCTTTCCTCTTGTTGGTTTGAGCTAGACTATATGTTGTACTCCCTTTGCTTTCCCCTATTCGCTCTACTGATCACCCTTCGGTACCTCCTTTTGTTGCTCCCTCGAGCCTTCGGGGTATCCTACTGAGTGTTTTTATACTCACCCCTACTTGGGCTTTGCCCACACTTGGTGTGCCCTTGCAGACGATGGAATGGTTGGTCGTGACATCAGAGGATCATAGGATTTCAGGACCTTGGACCGTGTGCGGTGGTCATAGCTCGGTTCCAGGTGGGAGACCCGTCAGTTGTTTCTTTTTATTTACATGTTGCCGGGTTGTGGAAATTTTTGGTTGGGCACGTGTTTTTTCCCTTTTTTCAGTTTTTACTTTGTACTGTTTCGAGGTGGATGCACATTTGTGGTATTTATATAGCATTTTCTCTTTTTCTCTGCTTGTCTTTTCTTTTACTCTGCACTTTTGGATTGAGTGTGTTGTGTGTGTGTGTATAGGTAATTAAGAAATGGCATCCTCGAGTTATTGTGCCTTCGGCGCTGGTCTCCAGCCCCTGGCCTATGGAGGCGGGCTTAGGGAAGTTGCGAATCGAGCCCGCGTAGGGTCGGGTCATGACAAAAGAGGAGGAAATGTGTTTAATATTGAAGAGGTTACAAAGGTAATTTCCCATTCATTAATGACCTGTACAAGATTCATGGTTTTCCCGTATGGTTTTCATAAATATATGGAAATAGTGAGTCCCTCGCTATCAAATAAGAATAAACTGCACACTTAGCCTGCGTGGTTTGATAAATAGTGCACCAACTGTGCATTCACCACTTTCCAACATGACATTTTCCCCGAGACATACATGGACAAGGGCGCATGGTTTCCCTTAATCGTGCGCCAACCATGTGCCATATTCTGTTAATACCAAAACATATATCTTTTATAAAACCCAAGGGAAAAATATGTGGTAAAATAAATAGTAATAAAAATAAAAAATACCTAAAAATATAATCAAGGATGTGACAATTCCCCCCTCTATGAAATCTTTCTATCCCTAAAAAGTCAACTTGAAGATTGATCATAGAATAAGAAAATATACTCTTCCCCAACCGAATACTTACACTCCCACATCTCATTCACCTCATTACTGTTCTCCAAAATAATCCATAAAACAGAATAGACTTCCTAGGAAACACTTTCTCCTGAGAATTTTTAATCCACACAAGACCCTCAAACACAGAAAAAATTAAGATCTAAATCCAACACCTCCCAATTAAACAGATGGTATGGATAAATATCACACATCTTTAACGAAGAAATATATAAAACATCATGAATTTATGTCAAATGATATGTAAAATATAACATGTACTCCACCATAAAAATCCACTAGATAATCATAATATGTCTGATATACCTCCACATTAGATTCTACTTCTTATTTAAAAAATGATGACTAAAGTGTAGTGCCACTTTCTGAAACTCTAGGTCACCCATAGAAAACTCCAAAGCTCGGTTCCTTAGATCATCTTAGTACATGTGACAGTTATGTGCCATCAACAACAATTTCTTGCTCAACTTAACTTTATCGAAAGTTTCTAGCATGTGGCTCAGTCCTAAAAATGGTATCTCATTCACTTCATCTTATCATAAAGGAGACCAAAACGGCCAACCATAAATATCCTCAAAATAAACCATTTGAATCAAGGATTTTTAACTACTTTAATATGAAAACTCGACCAATATCAAAAGGTAATCCCATGAACAACCTAAATAAAACACAAATACACAGATAATTTCTTCCAACAACTAATTCACCTACTCAATTTGATTATCCATTTGAGAATGGTATGATATGTTTAACTTGACATGTGACCACATCACCTTCTAAAGGCCATCCAAAAACAATGAGGTAAAATGAGGGTCCCTATTAGAGATAATTTCTAATAACACACCATTGATACTTACAACAACCTGAACATATAACAACCCTAACTCATCCTCTTTGGTTCATTCCCTAATTGGAATTAAATGGGTAGATTTGGTCCAATGATCGATCCCAACCCAAATTCAAATTCATCTCTGAGGTTTATGAGGTAGTCCAATAATAAAATCCCTGGTGATCTCATCCCAATTTTGGGTAGGGGTTTGTTTGAACTAAAACTAACAGGAGGGAGCATGGTGCTATGTTTAACCTACTGAATTGTGTAACACTGTGACACAATGTTAGCTATGTCTCACCCCATGTATCACCACTAGAAGTGTCAATGCACATCATAGAACCTCTTGGTATCAACAGGATGAACAACCCATAGAGACCGGTGGCTATCCTATGTCACCACCTTCCTCAATAAAAACAACATCATGAAGATACCCTTCACGAACAAAACCCTATCAAGAGACAAATACTAATCACAAGGTGTCTCACCACCATTTATAAACAATTTATACTACTATAACATATCATCACTAGGATACTCATAATGAATCAACTTCGAGGAAGAAGGTTTCATCTGGGCACTAGAAAATAACATGCCTCCACAATGTTCCTTGATCTTCAGATGCATTTGAGTGAGAAGACACATCAACATCCACTCATCAGTAGACATTTTCAACACATTCACTGGAACCTTCCTATTCAAATCATCCACCTTAACATTACCTTTTCATGGTGTATATAATATATCAAAGTTGAACTTCTGAAGGTACTCAACCCAATTATGTTCCATTAAATTCAAATCTTTCTCAGAGAAAATGTGGTCCAAGCTCATATGATCCAAATTAACCAGTAATTTCTCCCCAAAATTATAATTGTGCCAAGTATATATGACATGCATCACTGGTCCCATTTCTAGGTCATGAGTTGGGTAATTATTTTCTTATAGTTAGAGTTAGTGAGAAAAATATGCCACCACGTGGTAAATCATCATAAGAAGAAACACATGATTCATACCTAAGGACTTGTAATAGACCACATATCCCTTTCCAGACTATAGAAGGATCAAAATAGGGGTTGTGTTCAACCGCCACTTAAGATACTCAATGTAAAATTGACACTTTGGTTTCAATTAAAACTCCATCCCCTTCTAGGTGACCACTTTCATAGATGAAGCACTCTGAGATAAATCTTGAACAAACTACCTATAATACCTTATAAGGCCTAAAACAATTATAATTTAAAACACATTATTTAGTTACTCCCATGAAATCACTGCACTGATCTTCTCGGGGTACAATAAATCCCCTATTTCCAAGATCACATGTCCCAAAAACTTCCCCTCCCTAATCCAGAAGGTGAACTAAATTTTTTTTCATATATGTGATGATCCCGAATGGTTTCTATAATAATTACCAAATTCCTCCCATACTCCTCCTCAATCCTCAAATAGATGAGTATGTTTTCCAAAAATACAATGATAATAGAGACATGATATAGATGAAACATCATATTCATAATCTCTATGAAGACCTATAGAGCATTTGTCTTCCCGAAAGTCCTGAACAAATACTCAAAATGATTGTACCTTCTTCAAAAGGCTGTTTTTAAAAATATTTCTCACTAACACGAACTTAGTGTTACCCAAAGTGAAAATAAATTTTGGAAAACCACATTTCCCCATAATTATATTTAAAGGTTCATCAATATAGGTAAAATTCTATTTTTTCATTATTTTTACCTTATTTAGTTTCTTATAATCAATGAAAAAATATAGAGATCCATTGAACTTTTTTAAATAAAATTTGGGTGGCCCAAGATGAGATGCTCAGGTGAATAAATACTTTAGATTCCAAATCATCCAATTGTACCTGGAATTACCTCAACTTGGTGGGGTCCATAGGGTACAAGGGAAGAGATATCAAATGTGTCCTCGATGCCAAATCAATAGAGAACTCCTCATCCCTCTCCAAAAGAAAACCATAGAAATACACTAGAAAAAACTCTTGGAACTAATTTAACATGGGAGGTAATCTACATTTAGGAACACTATCATCACCTTCCAACATGAGTGATGAGATATACCAATTCTGGAAGTGGAGCTCCACGATATCCTAACCAAGAATCCCACTCACTATGAAAAAATTGGGTACCATTATTAGGTTCCATGAAACTCACTCACTGCCTATAGTAATTATTGTGCACTTGAAAATGGACTAACTAATCCATAACAAGGATAGATTTATAGATTTCCATTCCCAAGACAATAAAACCCCACTCTATCTTAACCCCTAACATATTCAGTGCAAAAAATGGACACCTGAGAAATCACTATTACCAAGTGGCTTTACCATCTCCATCACATAAGTCCTAAACATGGTTGGAAACATTAACACATCCAAAAGATGGTCAAGAATAAAAGAAACTGTAGCACCAGTGTCAAAGAGAAAAATAGAAAAAAAATGATGTTATAAGAATGGTACCACAAAATATCACTGACATTGCATATACATCCACTGGTGCTTGATCCACTACCTGAAGTAGCCTCATCTCGGCGTAAACTTTTTGATGACTTCTAGCTCATGGCTCTACCCTAAACTAACTCTACCCCGAAGATGATCCAGCCCAATTTCCATAACCTACAGACCGAGAACCAACAATCCCTGATGGCTATGACTAAATTTTCATCCCAATTAGAATCCAGAGATCATACACCACTCAAATATGGGTGCACCATTCTGCACAATCCCTAAAAGTTCCCCATAACTCTGCCCTAGTGATAAGGTTTATGTGGAGATGAAAACGTGACTAGTGTCTACCTTGACTTATCAGGAATATTTCACCATACTAACCTATAATTGGAAGCAACCGATAGGTACAACCAGGCAAGATAGCCTAAACTACCTCCTCTCTTCTTCCCCAACTCATCCTGCTTCCTCTTCTTCTCAGAAAAACTACCACCACCCACTACTAGTACAGCTCTAGAAAAAAAACTTTCTTCAAAGTTCAATTTATATCATCATGTATTGATCAAAAACCTCAACATATGTTTTAATATTGAATAAGAAAAATATTATATTGGATTTCTAAAGACAACCCCATTTCAAACATCAAAGCCTTTATCTGTTCATTGGTAACAATCTCAAGAGCATTCTGAAGTAACTATGATAAGTGATTAGCTTACTTCATCATGGACCTATCTCCATTTCTATGATCCATAAACACCCATTACCTAGTGATGGAAAAAATCTAAAGACAATATTATTCATTGAAAATGAACGTGGAGTCTTTCCCGCCCATCTACTCATGATTTCCAGCTTGTACCACTGAGTCCAACCACTTCTAACTGGGATCATCAAAAATAAATGGATCAAATATCACTTTGACCACCTAGGGAGTATCAAGAAACTAAAAAATAAAACTCAATATTTTCAATACACTCCCCTATATCTTGAGGTTTTATGATACCTCTTCTATAAGGAGGTTTGTTCATTAGAGACTCTTGAGCATTATCCTTTCCATGACATGGTTTTTCTTCTCTAACCAGAGAAAGACAAGACACTTCTCCTTGTCGAAATTCAGGGATATCCATAACCACTAATTTCAATAATATTTAATCAATTGGTGAGGTATAACACTCATTATCTTATTCTTGTGGCTATAAAAGCGGTTTTTAGGGAGGCATATTGGTATATTAAACAATTATCCAAAGGAAAACCATCAACGAAATTTTCTATTAAAATTTCACAACAGAAAAATTCAAACACATTCATAAGTCAAAATATAATTAAATCAATCACAATACAAATATAACCAAACCACTACACCCCACCCATTGTCCACATATAGTTTACAGTATGTGTGTCTCACCTGGGGGAAATTCAAACCAAATCCCTACACACCATGTCGATTCGAATCCTGTCATGAAGTGTCTTGTCCAAACACCCCACCCAAAACCAGAACCTCAAGCCCTAATAAAACTAACTTATATCTATATAGACTATTTCCCACATAACATGCCCCAAAATAGTGTTACAAGCTCTGATACAAGTTTTTTATAAACCATGTTTGGATTCCATCCAACCCGACACCCATCCCTATCTATAGCATTTCCCAAAGGGTGTTCCACCATGGGTTGCGAACTAGTTCATGGGTATCAAAAATATTCTTTTAGAATTATATCACCCATTTATATAGTCTTAAAACACCAACATAAATTAACATCACAGTAACTAATAACTATAAAAAAATGAGGTACAAAATTTTTTATATTCAATGTTTCAACATTAACTAAAACCAAAAAGTACTAAAATGGAATGGTAGCAACAAACTATGCTAAAAATACTCCATGAAACAAGATATAAATGGGCACTAAATCCACCACCATCAACAGAAGCATGAAGTGGAACACTACAAATATGATCCACCATTACCATGATACATTTTACCTTTACCTTGGTCACACATACCATAGTCTACCGACACCCAAAGGTGTATGTAGGGTGTGATCCAAAGCCCTGTAGGATACTACCCAAATGAAAATATTCCATTCTAGAACAATAGAAGTCAAATTAACATTAAAATTTCCAATAGAATATTTGAATCATTTTCAATAAAACTTTTTAGGGAAAATCTTCTAATGATATACTTTTAAAAACAACCCTTTTATCAAGATTAATATTTCTTATAATAAAATATACACAAGGACTACCCTATACCGATGGCTAGAGGTATATCTCATAAGAATCATTTCCTACGATAGAACCATGGGAAATCCCTTAAATTATTAGAACATGTGAAACTCGATGAACATCGCACTTCAATGATTAAATTCCTCCAACTCAACTTCAAATAGTGTTACCACAAAAAATACACTAGAGATGATCTCATCAAAAATTCTATTGGTCTCTGATCAAAACACATGTTTAGTAAGGGTTTCAATCGTCAGTATTACTAGATGAATTTGAGCCTCATATACTTATGAATAAACTAGTTTTCAAGTTCCAGTTCTCCCACCTAGAATATCACAGAATCCCTTTGTTCTCAAATTACATTTCACAAGTCACCACATGCCCAGCATCCCAATAAAATAAGAATCATCACTATCACATTTTTACATGTTCACATACAAATAATATGTAAATACATTTGGAATCACTTTCATGGTTCATTAAATCCCATTAAAAGGGAAAAAAGAAATATCAAATATGTAATATTATCATTTTCTATGGGAAAAGTCACTTTTCAAAATCATATTCACATAAAAACCATTATTATAACATGCATTGTAATTAGAATATGCATTTAAGGTGTTTAAAAAATAATCAAACATGATAAAAAAAACCCATTTCACTTGAAAAACCACATTCATTATATTTTTACCTTTAAATCTCAATGAAAACACATTAAGCACCTTTTATAGAAGAAATAAATTATTTTTATGAATCACCATAATGCAGCACACATGAAATAAAACCAATTTAATTTCAAAAACAAACTTCCATCACATATGAATTCCAAAACATTTTCAAAACATCCTTTCTACCACAAAAATAATCTATATATTACATTTAACAAACCAAGTATTCATATCAAAATCATTTAATAATATAAAATTACAGAACCACTTACCTTACACTAGTACACTTATGAAAGTTGGTTTGAAACTAAAACCACACCGCCATAAAACTCTACAATGTCAAGATCAAAAATTCATCATCATGATCTCAAAACACATCACAAAATTAGACCACCATTAGTCATTAAACCCACTGGAAAATAGGAACTCAAGAAATATGGAAGAGAATCCTTATAAATAGAGAGAAATCGAACGAGAAGGGAACTTACTTGGAGACTCTGGAAGAAACCACACCAAATCCACCCCGAAATTGAGGTTCCAATTGAGCAAGGAGGAGAGAACGAAGAACCTTAGGTAAAGAATCCATAATGGGGGAGAAAGAGGAGTAAATATTGTTACAATCAGAGAGTATACAATGTTAATCTACCACTTTTCAATTATATAAGCTAGGAAAATAGTTTACAAGCATAGTTTTCCAAACCGTGTGGGTACTATGACTCTCTCGTTATCTAAGAATAACAAGCCACACGATTATCTCATATAGTTTTAAAAACTATGCCCCAATTGGGTGGTCTCCAATATTTTAAATTAAATTTGGATATAATATTACCTATATATGGTCAAAAGGTTTCCCTTATCCTTTATCCACTTTCTATCAAGCCCAAAACTACGATTTTTCATCAAAAACTCATGGTAAAACTATGGGGTAAAAGAAAGACAAAAATAAACAAAATGAATTCTTCAAAATAAAATCTTGGTGGTGAAATCATTCAGGATGATAGTTCTATTATTTAACATTTTAATGATTCATATATTTCACCTAAAAATATTTATATTCCCATTGTCAAAATGTTGAGAAATTTTCATGGTATTTTTACTCAATCCATCAATGAAGAGAACAACATTTGATCCAAAATTATTCCCCATAATTTTTTTTCTTCTTATTCCATTCAATTTATGTGAAAAATTTGTTTTTTAAATTGAAATATCAACCATTATTTTTAAAATTTTCCTGCAATAAGTTTTTCTTTCTGATCATGTGCAACGATAAACTTTTTTCCAATTTTTTTTCATTCAAGTAATTTATGAAATCTTATTCAATTGAACATCTATTGTGTATTTATTTTTTTTAATGTTAATATTACCAAATCAAAAAGGATTTATTAGAATAGAGAATGGCTGGATTTCAATCCTATGGAAAAATTGTATGAATATAGGGTGAAATATTTCATCATGTTTTTAAAAGATCATTCATATAACCCCTCTAAAAACCTTTTTACATGTTTATGTTTTCATGGATCCAGAGTAATTAGTCTAGAGAAGTTGATAGAACACATGATCTTCCACAGAATTGAAATAATTTATAAATGATGGAATAAACATGGGAAGATGAGAATGTATTTAGTGACTAGGATAACACTATGTTTTATGGATCATATGATATGATCACAAGTATGGGTAATGAAGAATATTATACTGAGGATGTGAAAAAAATGTGAATGATGATGAAAATTCTTTTTAGTAAATGAAAATGAAATTTTAATAAGACCTTCACAATTGTCAAAAATTATTTTAGATGTTAATGAGTGCTGTAAAAATGACATTTCATGTTGGTTTCACTAATTATACAGCATTGTTAGCCAAAATAATGCTGTATAATTTAAAATTAGGAAGCATATTGACTAATTCCAATTTTAATAAACAACTTTCTTTCATTAATGATATGCTCCCATAAGCTAACGATCTCTCAAACTGAACATATGATACTAAAAGTATGCAACATTTGATGGGTATGATCTATGAAATAATACATTTATTTAAAAATATGTAATTCCCCAAGCCTAGAGTCCTGGAGAAAATTTATTATTTTAATACATTGGAATGATTATAAATAATAATGTCTCAAAGGACTGATCAATTTAGCAGTATTGGAAAATAGATTACATATAATAACTTTACATTACAATTTGTTACATAAAAAGCATCATAAATAATCCTTTGATAATTACATTATTCCCTAATCTTAAACTGGTATATAAATCATAATATACTTCTTGGCATGCTGGGAAAATAAATAATAATAAATTTGGTGAGATCAAATGCTCCGAAAGGATAAAAAATGTAGTGGAAGCTATCATAAATAATCTTAACATTTTATGGCAAGGTATAAAAATGAAACACAATCCCTTTAAACATAATATTCTTCATAATATGGGAAAGATAAATAAAATAATGTCATTTACTTATTCACAAGGATATTCTACTAATCGAATAATCACATGTAACATTAATAACTAGTCCAATAATGATAGAATACCTAATTCTGAACATCTTAACCACAAATTCAAGGCCTCGTGCCAAGACCCTAAATATAAATTATTTCAAATCCTTGTGAAAAAAATTAGTTTGTCTAATGAGACCTAATAATGCATAAAGGGGATATAGAGGGCCCCACCAGTCACTTACTAAGTCAAATTCTTTCCTCATATGAAAATATTGAAACATAACATAAACATTCATATTAATACTAGCACACGAAATGTCAATACTTTAACCATAAAACATGAATGGTATAAAAATAGCACATATATAGTGAGACATATCATTAGTCATTCAATAAAATATGTAATATTGTATTATAATAAATCAACCTTAGTTAATAATAATATCCAATAATGGATGTTGACATATTTGAAAATGATCAGTAAAAATCTTTGAGAGAAATATCCCTTTTTCTTGAAATCATTTAAAAGTCACAAAATTTTAAAATAAATTTATTTAAAATAGATTTTTTGAATAAAAGTGTCCCATACCATTTTGAAACTTTTTAAACTAATTAACATTTTAAAATAATCATGTCCATATAAATAAATCCTTAAAATCATTTTGAAAACATGGACATTAATTAAAAATATATAGATGAATAAATCATTAAAACATTAAAAATTATGATATTGATAAAGGTTCCCTTCCAAATAACATTAAAATATTACATTTTAAGACATTTTTATAAAATATATATGTGGATGATAAATATGCCCTAGTGAATACATACACATAAACAATTTCAGAAAAAAATGAGATTAAGGAATTATCCCTAACCTTGTACATTCCTTTGGTCGAGGGTATGTTTAACATCCTGTATAATGGCCATAGTATGTTATAAAAATATAAAAGAACCATATTTATATTTATGATATCATAGTTGAATCATTTATCTCTTTATACATCCCATTTAATAATAATTTAAATGTTAAAATAACATTTTGGTAAATAATCTCTTTCTTTATTGTATGTGTTTTAACATGTTATTTTTTATCGTATCACTTATATAATTATTTAGTTTATAAAACATTATTTAGGTATCATATATATTCAGAATATAAATATGTATAATAGATAAATATATGAAATGGAAAACACCGTTTATGGAGATGGTAGGCCGTATGTACGCATAAATGTTGTTTCTGTTTTCATATCCTATTGAACGGGAGTATGTGAATGAGATATATGTAATTTCATACATATATATATATATATATATATTCGCATTATTATTTCATATATTTCATAATTATTAATAATATATATCTTTATAATCATCATTGAATGGTGAACGTGGAAATAAATCTCATCGTGTCGTGGAGACGGTCAGTTGTACGTACGCATGGGAGACGATATAATTATATTGATGGTGAATTCATTTGTAATTGGATATTATATTATATATAAAGAATCATCAAAATTTTATATTTATTATTTACCGCAATTATACTAATTATTAAACCCATCGTAATAATGAAGTGTTGAACAACAAACTACACCATAATGTGGAGATGGTAAGCCATACGTACGCACGTATGGTGACTTTGTCATTAATAGGGTGGAAAGAATACTGAATATGGTTTTACAATATTTATAATAAAATATTAGTATGTATAAGTTACTGGATATATTATTTTTGTATGGAAACTACAAATAAAGAGGAAGTGGGAGTAGAAAAGAACATTGAATGAGCTAAAGAAATAATTACCTCTTCTTCAGGTTCTTCCTTATGATTTGAATAAAAGGGATTCATAAGAAGGATTTCTGATCAAATTAATGCCTCTAGGATGAATTGAGGAAGTTTAAAGGATATTTGAGTAGGATTTGGCTGAGCCAAATGGCTTTTGAGGTGTAAATTTAAGAGAAATGGATGTACCCTTTTATAGGAGGGGTGAGAGGCCCTTTATGAAAAGATTGAAATATTAATTTATTATAAAACAATTTCCAGTTTATAATTCCTCCAGATAGATTTTTATCTAGTATAAGGTTGGTATAGGTCTAAATAATCTCAACCAATAGGTTTTATACAAATTTAGGTCCCCATATTAACTTTATATTTTATATTTAAATCTTTGTTAAATAGTTTATCTTTTACCATGTCTTCTTGTATTTTCATAATACATGGTTTATATAGTTACTATAAAATGCAATGATAAACTCAAGTGGTTCATTAATGTCATATAAAACACTATATAAGTCGTTTTTCCAAATACTATATTTTTAGAAATATTATATCATTTAATAGAATAGAATTTTTTTTTTAACTCATTTATGTAAATTTTAACCCTATTTAGTATTTGTTTTTTTAAAACTCATTTATGTGTAACCCTATATTAAAAAAAAAATTTATTAAACATTGAATTTAACTCTATTAACTCTTCTTTAAATAAAATATAATAAATTTCATAATCTATACCAAATTGATCAAAAGGATCTTATTTTTTCCTTAAGGTAGATTTTTGTCAAAATAAAATTATACAATACATTTAGGATCTGTGTTGGGGTAATTTTAAAATTATTTTTACCATTAATTAACTAATTTACTTTCAATGGTGGTAAATAATATTCAAAAGTTACAGTTAACCAAAAAATATTTTCAGCCTATTGTACTAAATTTTACATTATAATTTCAACTGTGTCTCTCAGTCTTTTCATATTCAATTCACAGAAGTGAGAAAATTATGTTTTATGAAAATTTGCAAATGTGCCAAGATGGTGGGTAAATGTGCCTACTAGGTCTGTAAAAGGACCATAGAAAGGATGAATAATGCTTATATATCTAATATTATTATAAAAAGACTCCAATGAATTATATTGTACTAATATATTTAATATGTATCTATTTTTACTTTATGATAAAATTTTAATTAAAAATAATTATTTAAATGAAAAAGTCGGTTTTGATGTATTTTGTAGTATTTTTCACTTTTCCTCAAAAATTGAAGGTTTAAAGAAAAACACAAAAAATTCACTGAAATGTAATTTTGATTTTCCAAATTCAAAAATTGTTCCCATTTTACCAAAATCAATTTTTATGAGTCTATAAAATTATTTTTATTATTGTTCGCAATAGATCCTGAAAAGTAGATCTTTTAAAAAATAGTTTTTCTAAATATATAAATATTTTAACAAAATGTATACATTTTATTATAAATACATTTTATTTATTGGAAAAAATTTTAAATAAAATTAAAACTTTATCTATTACTATTCATATTTAAATACTTAATTGATTAATAAATATATCGTTTAAATAATTATAATACTAATGTGTGGTTTCGCAGAAACTCAATCTTTCATATGACACAAGACAAGTTGGTGTTGCGTGAAATATAAGCTATTAAAATACTTTGGGGAGATAATATACTATGAAATCTTGTGGTGTTACCAAATGACTTTATATAGTTTCTTGAGGACCACAAATCACGTAAAAATTCCCAAAGTGTGGTGCTCCTTGATACAAGAATGATTAATCAGGTCCTATGAAATTTGTTTGGTACATTATAATCATTAATAGGTTTGGGCGCCTATATGGATGTGAGGAGACTGTAAGGAAATTTATGACGAATATAGATATAATAAATTAATATGGGAAACATTTTAACCTAGTAGTCCCTCCACAGTAGAAGAGATTTTATCATGAGTATCCTGAATTTGGAAACGAGCCAAGAATCAATCTTCTTACATTATCAACAGATGCAGTGAATCCTTTTGGTTTTCAAAGAAGAAATCACACTATATGGTCGATTATGATGCTAAATTATAACTTCCCAACATGTTTATGCATAAAATTAAAATATATTTTGTTATCTATGCTTATATAAGGAGAAAAACAACTAGGTGACAATATTAATGTTTATTCATCTCTATAGATCAAATAATTGAAATTATTCGGGGATTCAGGTGTTACAATGTATGATGATTATAAAAATGAATATTTTACATTGACAATCATGTTATCTGGGATTACAAATAACTTTCTTACTTATGGAAATTTGTCAATATATAGAATTAAAGGAACTTAAGGGTGTCAAATTTTGTGAACATGGTACATAGTCAATTTGGTTGAAACATTCATGAAAGACTATGTTTCTAGGTTATTGTAGATTACTATCCCGATGAAATAAATTATTGATCTTACACAAAATCATTCGATGGAAGTTCAGAAGAATATATAGAATTGTCTCCACTAATAGGTGATCACCTATTTGGGAAATTAAATTATATGGACACTACAGTTGGTAAAAAAAATTTAAGACCTCATGAAAATCAATTGGGAAAAGAGATCAATTTTTTAAGTACCATACTAGTATTTTCTAAGCATCATAAATTTTCTTGATTTTATACATGTTTGAAAAAATGTATGTGATAGTGACACTGGATCGTCACTAAATGCACCTGAAAAAATACTGGAATTAAAGCTAGGATTGACATTATTGACATGGGAATATGGGAAGATCTAGCGCCAGTAAAGGGTTAAAATTAAACCTTTTATCCTCTACAGGCTTACACTTAATCCAGACATGAGAGATCTCTATTTTCCAACTTTTTGATTCATGAAATGTTTCCAGAAGGGTATTCATCAAATATCAAATATACTGTGTCAATGACTGATTTAAATTTAAAGGTTCTGAAATCACATGATTATCATGTTTTAATGAAAGTTATAATTCTTATAGGATATCATTGATTTTTTTCCAAAAATATCTATCATACTTTAATCAATAACTGTTTATTTTTCCAAGTAATATGCAGAAATGTTGTAGACCCAAAAAAAGTGTCAACTATAAAAAAATGAAATTGTATTCATATTATGTGAATTGAAAATTTTCTTCCTAACATCATTCCTTGATATGATGGTTAACATGATGGTTCACTTTTTGTGAGATATTATACTATGTCATCCTATATATTATAGATGTATGTACCACATTGAATAGTATATGAATATTTTGAAAGGGTATTTAAAAAATTGAATTTGGTTAGAGGGTTGTATTGCAATTTAATATATTATGAGGGACCCATTGAATTATATAATGACTACCTATCTATTGTTAAATTAATTGGTAAAAAGAAATATCATTATACTAAGTGGCTTGTGGGTGGAAACATTTCCAGAAAAGATGTTGTCACAATCAATATTAAAGATCAGTAGAGGACCCAACATTATGTTTTTCATAATAGTTTATAGGTTTTCCCATATGTTGAAACTTAAAATAAAATTATTAGGAATTTGAATCCATCAATGTACGAAATATTGATATCAAATACACATAATTAGTAGTTTTTTAGATTTTTTTGAGACCATATATTCAAGGAGTTAGATGAAAATCCAAATTCAATTTTAGAACAACTTTGGTGGCTAGACAGAGAACCAGGTGGGTATGTATTATCATATAACGGTTATATAATTAGAGGGTTTAGGTCAAAAAAATTGAACATGATTAAGGTAGTATAATAAAAAATAGTGGAGTTTCCTTAGTGCATGAAGCAATGAATGTTTCTGGTACTAAGGACATAAATCCAATTTATACGAATATTTCATACTTTTGCATCATCAAACAAATATGGTATTTGGGTTATACAACATTTCAAGTGCTTATTTTTTAAAAAAAGTGGGTTGATAAAAAAATTGATATTAAAATTGGGAAATTGGGATTTATGAATGTTGATTTCAGCAAGGAAGGGTCCAGGGACAAACCTTTTATAATTTAATCATAGGTAGTATATGTATTTTATGTTCCAGATACCGCAAACCTAAAGTGGTCAATATTTATTTTATAGACCAAAACAATTGAATGGTATAATGTAAATTCAACTGGGGGTGACCCTTTCATTGAAAGTCGCAATAATTTCTTTATTTTCCCAATGTATATGGGGTTTTATATGTCATAGGATTACACAGTGAAGGTATTTGAATACATTATAGAAGGATCAAATCATTAAAACCTTTAGAAATAATTCAATAATCAGGTCACATTTTTTGTAATATACATTTTTACCTCATGATACTATCTATTCACTGTTTCATTTATGTAATCCAAATTAAATATTAATCATGTTTTGTAGAAGTTGACTTCTTCAGGAGCTGATGCTCCTAATCCTGAAGAACAACAAGATTATTAACCTATTCATGCTCTCAGTATAGAGGAATAATGACCTTTTGAAAATTTTGATGCTACCAATCCATATTAACAACTTTTAATGATGTTGAATATATGGAAATGGTAGATGGTGAAGAACTGATGCTATAAAAGAAATGTGATCATCGTAGAGTTAGGGATTCAGAAAAAAATAAAGATAATATAAAAGGAATCAAATTTGAGGTCACATGAAATATGTGTGTCCATCCTATTAACCCCCAACAAAGCCATGTTCCATAGTTACACTGGTCTCTCACTCAGAAACATGTTTCTATTGTTGTATAATAATGGAACCATGATATTCCCACAATTAAGGCCCTAAATTGGGAAGAGATTGTTGTAATATTGTGGTATCCTTACTTTATTTTACAAAATAAAATTAAATAATGAAACATAGACCAACTCTTAATCATCCCTTTTAGAGTTCATTTATAGTACATGAATCTGACAAAAACATTGTATTAATTATTCCTAAAAGGATTCATAGAGAAATTTTTATAATTTTAATGTGATTTCACCTTAAATATGCTAATGGGAAAATGAAACCATACCAACCACTTATTTATATACACCTAATAAGATATGAAGTGTGGGAGGATTTTAATATCCATTATGTGGAGATATATTTTTAGGTAAATTGTATTTGGTAATAAATCTTTACACAATATGTCAATTCCTCACTTTTATGGAAAACGTTTTATTTATGAAATGACCAGTGATTAAATAAAATAAGGAATGAGGGGAAAATCAATGTACCCCAACTGTAAATCAAGAATGGGGTATGCTTCCATTGGAAAAAATTTCTAATCATTTTAAATCTACTATATTAATTTAATGTGATAAGAAACAAAAGCATAATTATGTTCCCCTCAATACTAAAATTTCAGGAATTTTAAAGGGGGGATTTGTGAAAGACAAATGCCCCATCGAAAATTGTCTTTGGGTGTGAACTATTTGCATTGGATGTAGTATTTGTCGAAAATAGTAATTATCTATGATGTACTATTACATATATAAAAAATATTTTTGGTAGATTTTCCCACCAACTAACATATAATACATTCATGAATAGAATTTGTGACAGACATAGAAGTTCATCGTAAATTCCCATCAACAATTCTTTTGTCAGAAAAACCTTTTGCGATAAATTAATTCCATCACAAAAACACCTTTTAATTTATAGATCTACAACCCTCTTCATTCTCCCTCTCATTTCTTCTTCCATCTCTCAATCTTCTACGACGGTACTCACCCGGTCACCCGGCTCCATACAACTCCAAAAATTCCATATTTTTTCTAATATTTGGCTGAATTTGGCTCGGATCTTCAAGTTATGGACTTCGCTTCAATCCAACTTCAGCTTTTTTATGTATTTTTGTTAAATGTTTCTAATAATGGTTTAGAAAATTATAGGTTTATAAATTTACCCAATTAAAATAATTTATTTGACTTTTCAAGTCAATCTAAATATCTTATTAGAAATTTACATGATTTTTGTTTTTCATTTTTTTGTAATCGTTTTTTTGTGTCTTGAATCCTAATTTGTGTGTGTGTGTGTGCATGCACGTGTATGTATGTATATATATTTGATATGTTAATTTTTCTAAAAAATTAAATAATAAATTTGATGTAAATATATTTGATTCTGAAAATATGTAACATATATATATACAATGTATGAAATAAATAGGAATGATTGGTTTTTATAAACGATGAGAAAATTAATTTAAATAAAATATTTAAAATAGACATTAGTAATAAGAATTATTCCATATAAAAAATAAATAATTGGGTTAATGAAAAAAATAACAATTTAAAATATGTTAAATTTATTAAAAAATTACTTAATAATAATTTTGAATTTTTTTTGTAATACTTTATAAAAACATATAACAAACATAATGAATTATTAAAATTCATAAATATATTATTTTTTTAAAATCTATTATTAATTTAAATAATTTTTAATAATTATTAAATAATAAATAATATTTAATAATCAATGAGACATTATTTATAATAAACTCTAAATATAACTAATAATTATAAAATACTAATAATAATTTGTAAAAATTTATAAAAAAATATAACAACTATTATAAATTCTCAATAACACGTATAAATGTAGTATTAATTAAAATAATTAGTATTAACAATTTGTATAAATGTTCTAACAAAAACCAACTCACACAACTATTATAATTCCTCTTTGTTAAAAATTATTAATTAAACAATTATTAATTATAAATAAATATAAATTACAAATAACTATTAATTAAAATATATGAACTCTAAATTATTGATAAATTATTTATAAAAAATGTTAATTCAAGATAATCAAATTTATTTATAATCAATATTAATTATATGTAAAATTATTCATTAAATATATATATATTTTTTAATATTTTAATATTTGTTTAGAAATGTGTTAGAATATATTTTATGTATTTATATTAATTAAGAAATTATGATATAGATATATTGTAATTACAAAAAATTTATTAAATTTTTTAATAATTAATAAAAGGCATTATGTAATTGTAGACGCTGAAAAGCACTCAAAGGATAAAGAATGATTGCCAATGACAAAGCGAATACATATTCGGATCCAGGGTCCCGAATGGGTCAAGTGAAAAAATCCATATGTGTGAACATAAATTATGCCTCGCGTGGAATGTTATGGGATTTGCAAGAATTTTTCGGTGGGGGTGCAAAATATTTCGCGCCGCCCACCCAGAATGGTCAAAATTTTGTGCCACTATTTTTGGCATGCAATTATTTGACACCGACCTAGTTTTCATGCCACTGGATACCAATAAATAGAAAGAAACCCCTTCGACTTCAGGGCAAAAGAATCTGAACCGGCTCTCATGCACGGAATTCGTCATCCGCGCATGCAAATTTGGCTTTCTGGTACGGTTTTTTTGCACCAAGTCACCCTGGGATCCGCCTTCAAGAGAGATTACCTTGGTTTAAGACTGACTTCCAATCCCCTCGGGGTCCACCGCTTGTCTGCAATCCCTTCAATTGTGCACTAGCTGGCCAATTGCGAGCAACACCTTCAATTGCGTGCACCCTAGCCAATTGTGTGCAATCCCCTGTCAATTGCGCACACCCCAGCCATTGCACACAGCCTCTCCCAATTGCGTGCAATTAGTCCTTGTTGTTTTCAATCCTTTCTAGTCACGCACAGAGCCTTGGCTCCATTTTCATGAAAATCATCACTGATTTCATTCCAACCCGTTGATTTTCATGCAAGGCTACTTATTTTTCACGCAAGCCTCATAGGTTGCATGCAATTTCCCGAGACCCCTCACCTTGGTTCTCCCCGGGTGTACCATTGTGCAAGTGTCTAATGCTCTTATTATGTAAATCATTCACAGGCGTCTCTCACCCCCAGTCATCCACATCATGCACCGTTTTCTCGTACGACCTTCTAGGCTCGTATGAAGTAACTTAAAATTCTGCTAGACGATATCGGCCGTTGCGTTACTTTGCCTCATACTTCTACCCATAGGCACGCTAACGGATATTTCTACCTAACATAGCCATGATAACATGGACTGCTTGATGGATCTCTCCATGAAGCCCCCCTTGCAATAGCTTTTCCTCTCCCATCTCTGCACCAAGGAGTAGAGGGTACTGGTTATGTATTTCCTAGGGGTGTAGAGTGAACCCACCTTGTCCAAGCTACAAGACGTTAAACTACCAAGCATCATCGTCCTCAGAACATGATGTTAAACTGTGACCTCACTATGTTCCATGCACTTAGGTCCCCCACACCTCGGACATTCTCCACACCCACTCATCTCCATGGGGATGGAATCACCCCCACAGGGGATGATATCCTCCTTATCAGAGTGGTGTGTATCCGCGGGGAAAGGGAAACCACCTTGGTGTAATCCCCTAGATTTTCTTGTATTAGGTAGAATCCCTACTCCTCCTTTAATCTTTGGTCCCTAGGTCCATCAAAGGGCACGGTAGGGAAGGGTTCTTCTCCTTTCTTCGTTTCCAAGTCCATATCCCACTGCGCTTTCTCGCCTCAGGCCTCCATTCGGGAGTAAGTCCAAACAACTTCTTAGGATGCTAACCAAGCGTAAGCCCCTGTTTCCTCTTTGGGCAGCTACATCCATAAGTCCCACTTCACTTCCCACAGATGCACCATTCACACAGTGATCATCATGTCTTTGTTATCTCTTGTTTTTCACAACGAACGTGACTCACGTGACCTTAGAGTAAGCACCAACCATGACCAAACACCTTGGGCCCCCTCAGAGTGTAATCCCCAACCCATACCGAACTATGGGGACTCTGATCCAAGTCAAGGAATGGTACTTATGAATCCTCCATTAGGTTCAAGCACAACACCTTGGGCCGCCTCACGGTGTAAGACCCATCCCATCTCGAACTACAGGGATTTGATCCATGTCAAGGCATGGTACAATGGAAGCCTCCACGAGGTTCGAGCCCCAACACCTTGGGCTACCTCAGAGTGTAAGTACCAACCCATCCCGAACTACGTGGACTTTGATCCATGTCAAGACATGGTACATAGGAATCCTCCATGAGGTTCAAGCCCAAACACCTTGGGCCGCCTCAGAGTGTAATCCCCAACCCATCCTGAACTACGAGAACTTTGATCCATGCCAAGGCATGGTATGTAGGAAGCCTCGACGAGGTTCAAACCCAACACCTTGGGCGGCCTCAGAGTGTAATCCCCAACCCATCCCGATCTACGAGGAATTTGATTCATGTCACGGAATGGTACGTAGGAAGCCACCATGAGGTTCAAGCCCCCAATACCTTGGGCCACCTAATAGTCTAAGCCCCAAATACCATCCCTAACAATGGGGACATTGATCCATGTCAAATAATGGTATGTAGGATGCCTCCTTGAGGTTCAAGCCCAACACCCAATTGTTTCAACCCCCATCACGTCTGTTCTCCAACACCTTGGGCCGCCTCAAAGTATAATCCGAAACCCATCCCAAACTGTAGAGACTTTGATCCATGTCAAGGCATGGTACGTAGGAAGCCTCCATAAGGTTCAATCCCCAACACCTTTGGCCGCCTCAGAGTGTAATCCCCAACCCATCCTGAACTACAGGTACTTTGATCCATGTCAAGGCATGGTACTTAGGAAACCTCCATGATGTTTAAGCCCCAACACCTTGGTCCACCTCAGAGTGTAAGCCCCAACCCATCCTGAAATATGGGGACTTTGACCCATGTCACGACATGGTATGTAGGAAGCCTCCACGAGGTTCAAGCCTCAAACACCTTGGGTCACCTCAGAGTGTAATCCCCAACCCACTGAACTACGTGGACTTTGATTCCCTAGCACGTGGATACGTAGGAACTCTCTTCGAGGATCAAGACCAACAATAATATCACCATCACGATGGTCACATCTCATTTCCCCTCCACTCCATTCAAACACTCCATCATCCATCCTGATTCTTACCTAAGACACCACATCCCGGTGGGATCATGCCACCCCACTCCCCCATCCATCAAACATTCGAGAAGCCACCTGCATGATGGCCCCAGTATCGGTGTTCCCTCCAGGGGGTTCCTCCATCTGATCCAATCTATTCACCATTCCAATCAGTCAGATCCATCTTATCTAGATATTAAAATTGCGGAATAACCTTTGTTAAACATGGGAAGGTGTGGAAAACCTCAGATACATGTCAATGGAATATGATACCCTGCGTTCAATGTGGAATGCCTCAGGCTTTCACACCCTTGAGAAGCCCTATAATATGGGACATAGGACAGACATGTCAATCCCCCAGCATCCAGACCTGCCAGTGATGCCCAACGTGACTACTTCCCTAAACAAAGGTTGCTGCCCTGACTGGATCCCTTGGAATTTCCTGACTGAAGAATCATAATAAACTTGTGTCCATGAAGATATGGCGCTGGGAAGAGTTTCATGAACATCAACTTAAATCTATGAGGGATACCCGGACTAGGTGACGAGCTCCGATGAGGAATCCATGGAAGGAAGAACTAACATCCCCTCATCCCGTTTCAATCAAGGAGCAGACGTCTATGAATAAGGAGCGGATACCACCCGCCTTTGGAAATAGGGAATGCAGGGTAACAGGTGCGCGTCCTCTACGTGACGGATTCATGTTCCCCAGCGAAAGAATCGGAAATAGAAATTGTGAACCCGAAATGAAAGGATTATCCTTATCATGGAGAGTAGTAGAATTTGAGGCATTGGGGGATTATGATGTCTCCAAACCCCGTCATCCGGCACGAGGTCTCACCAAGAAAATAGCGGGCCTGACGTGAAACTCTCCAGAAGTTGGGGCCATCCGGATGTTGAGAATTCCATTCTTCAATGTTGTTAGCATGGATCCCTCTAACCAGCCACAGAATACAGAACGACACTGGGGACCTGGTTTTAAATTTCTTTTCCTATCAATATTAATGAATTCATCTCCCTGTTTTCAGGAATTAGTTTGTTGCATCTGGTACCCGATCACCACATGCCCACCAGCGCAAGGGCTGAGGTTATATCAACGCAGGTAACCCATGTGGTTATGCCTCTTCCATGACGGCCTCAACCGCCATGACTATTGGGCACCCACTCCCCCTCTCCAAGTCGGAAAATATCCAGTGAAAGGTAATTGTGGACATGTACGTAGGTACGAGGAGGAGGGGATTATCCCCACCAGGGATATGGACCACCTAGATCTCTAGGTGACTAACCCTCACCGTCAATGCTGCCCTCGAGGGATGAACATGGAGTCGCTTCTCCCCACCACAACATTCAATCATTTTGGGAGCTTGTCTATAGAATTCCTTGACAACCCCTGCCCTATGCCGATGAGGTAGGGGATAGCAGGGTCAATCTAATCAGATTTCTGCTTTAAGGGCTCCCTTAGAGGGCCCCCACCAGGATATGTCAGCACCACCCCTCGGTTCTGCGAGCCATGGAGTAGGTAATCCATGTTATTGCACCACCGGATCCAGTTCATCTGACCTGATACCAGCGTCGGGCACAAATGGAAAAGGACGCCCACTGTGGGGCGTCAACATCAGCGACTACCGTGGCCCGACCCACCCCTGACTCATATCCTCAACTCCCCGCATACATTGAGCAGGGGCAGTTATACTCCTTACCTAGATCGAGTCCCCAACCACCCCACGGGCAGGCTATGTCCACTCTCTTGGTCGTCGATATAGGCGATGGCCGCTGCGGACCAATCCACGGAAATTCCACCCAGTGGAGAGGCCCACTCCGTACCACTTCTACAAAAGGTATAGGCCCTCCCTGCTTCCAACCACAACTTGGAGATCATCCCCATGCCACCATCAACCAAGGTGAGAGTCTTCCCTGGGACAGCAACACTCCGTATGTGGGTCTCTCTCGCACTCACTACACTAGGTACGAGGTCACTCACACTGCCACAGATTACAGGAATAGAGAAATTGCACATTTAGTCACTCACCAACATGAAGGCCCTCCCCATGTCCTTGTACCAGCCATAAAAAGTCCTCCTCGTCCCAGCGATATGAGGGGTGGAGGCCAGCTTCACTTCACAAATGACCAGCACGGAGGTCCTACCTGTGCTCGGCATTACCGGTATCAGGACCTTCCGCACACTTGTGTAGTCAGGGGAAATGAGCATGAAGGTCCTACCCATTCTCCTACCACTCCTAACTAAGCTTCTGTCAGCTCCAGTGGAGGTCCTACCCGCTCGAGCGCTTCCCATAGAGGTCCTCCCCATGTCCCATTCAACATTGGCCCCAGTTCTCCTCGCATCGTGGCCCACCCTGGTGGGAGCTCTCTCCACCCCAGCACCAGTATGATCAAAGGATGAAAGTGGGTCTTTCCCCAAAAATCCACCCAGGGGTAGGAGAGCAGGTTGTCATTGTAGAAAGAATAATTCTGGGGAGGTCTAGATAGTAATCAAACTAGTTTGATTCTCGGACAACGAGGTGGAGTAAGACTACGCACGGGAACCCTCCCCTCAGTCCTCTAAGTCGAAGTCTGGGGTAGGAACGAGGTGCATCATCCTCATACTCCTAGAATGCGAGGTCCATAGGATCCCTATCTCCCTCCAAAGGTATATCCAGGAGGATGAGAACCTGGCATGTCCCAAAGGACCGACCGCCCAGTCTTCGTCGTCATCTCCGGAAGCACCCTCTGTCTTGGATACAGATCACGGAGGGCAATTTTGGGGGGTCAGTGGCAGATGAGTCATGGCATAGCCCACCCTCGGCAGATGCTGATGTTGTGTGAGGAGCATTGGTCACTAGTTCATCCTATTGTGATATAGCGGCCAGGTCACTATAATCCTCAAAGGACAGTCCAAGATTCAGTATCCAGGCAGTCTGCTCCCCATAATCTCCACCAGCCAGCCCATCGTCCCAGCGGTCTACCTCAGTACCGCTTCTAGTACCTCATCCAAACCTAGTTGAGTAGTGGGGAAATCAAGCCCCAAACCCAGAATCTGAGTCAAGGATATTCTGGACCATCCTCACGGTTGACCACTTCCCTGAGAAGTTTTGGCCGATCATAGGACCAAATTTTTCTGTGCTGGAATCTCTCACCCCGGAGGAGTTTGAATGTTTCCGATAGACCCTCTGGGAAACTCATTTATGTATTCGCTACTACTAAGATAATTATCTGAAGATCCATGTGCACTTTGAAGATATTGGCGAATAGTGTCGTATGGTTGACATGGCCATGCTCCCAGCAGTCCAACACCCTTAGTCACCTAGTCACCATAGGGCCCTCAAACATCAGTGCATTCAGAGTTTCCAAGTACTCCTCAAGTTTGTTAAGGATGATACCCCCCACATTCAAGTCCAAGGTTGGGGTAAGTATGCTGCCCTCGTCTTTATTTATATTCGTCGGCATCCCAACTCGCTATGTGACATTGAAGACATGCCTTTGAGAAATGTTGTGGTCAACATGACAGATCTGTCCGGAGGGGAAAATGAATTGGAACTTCTTTATGGGAACCTACTCCCTAAGGACGTTCCACCATTACTGGACCCATTGGGGAGGATTAATCGTCAGTAGAAGAACCTCCTAGGTCTCCATGTGCCCACCGAGGCACTAGTTCTAAGCCAGAATCTCGGTAAGGGAAAAGTGCACGCCGGAGCTGTCAAGCACTCTGACACGTCCGCTTTAGTGAAAAAGACAGAGGAGGACCCCGATAAGGCCACATTGCGCCAATATCTTGCTGAGAAGAAGAAGTTGGTCAATGAATGAATTGCAGATCGACGACCCGACTACGGTGATCCTAGGCCTGGGCAGCAGGGTTAGGAATAACTAATCCGTAGCCAATATCCCCCAAGAAACCTTGATTTTGCTGCTCCCGTGGATAGGATGGAAGCCGGATCTCATGGAAATATGGCACGATATGTCTCTCCAAACCCTCTTATGTAGCATGAATATCTAAGAAACCCTGCTCGAGCTCCCCCGGCTACGCTAAAGGTTGCTCCACTAGCTGCTCCTTGAGCCGCTAAGCTTGCCTAATGCATTGAAAAACCCGACAATGCGCTTGTGGTTTGGGATCCCCGTCAAGGCAGGGAACCATGTCCAGATGATCCAATGGTGTCACTCATAGCCCGCATAGAGGCATTGGAAATGCAATAGGTGGAAAACCCACATAATGGAAAGCTGGGCCCAAAATGGGTGGATGACATGCCAGCACCTCCGGGTTTTTGGAATCCCAACTTATCCGCATTTAACTAGATGGGGGACCCGCTGAAGCACCATGACGACTTCAAATTAATGTGTGGGCCTATTCTAGGGACTCCAGTGTAGTAGGAGGCCACCATGATCTGCATTTTGGTTCATACAATAGAGGGGTTGGCATTTTTCTAGTACAGCCAGCTCCCCTTTGGATCCGTGACCTGCTGGGAGGATCTTCACAAGAAATTCCTCTACCAGTTCAGCTCTACCACCCAGAAGTCAAGTATCGCAGACCTCTTCAAGTGAAAAAAAATGGCTGATGAGCGATTCTCGGACTTTTTCGCTCAGTGTCAGGGGCTCACAGACTCCCTTCACATTCCGCTAACTCACGAACAATTACTGATGATGTACATAGGGAATAGGATGATAGAGCTGGTTCCTTCCATGATCACTCAGAACTATCCCGAAGGGTTTCAAGATTTCTCAGATAAGGCTCAGAACCTAGAGGAAGCCCTACAACAGGCCAGTCTGGCACTTCTGTTGCCCTCTGTAATCCAAGCGAGGAGGGCTTCCAGAGTTGAGCCCACCACGGTGGACGAATTAGAAGCCCCCAAGAAACTAGAATTTCTACCTGTAGCACCGTCACCATAGCCTCGCAGAGGCCCTCCACTTCATTCATAGCCTCTGGTTCAGTAGTTTCCTCCGAATTGGCAGGCGCCCCCGCATAATGCGCCGCCACCACCTAGATGAGATAATCAAGTTCGGCCTCCTCAAAAGGCCACTCATCAGGGCCAGGCTCCTAGAACCCCATTTCCGGATAGAAGAAATCAGATCTACTCATTCAATGAGGCTTAGTTCCTTGGTTACTTCCGCAGTGCTGTAGAGTGTGGAATTGTACGCTTGGCTGAGTGCAGAAATCCAGAAGAGGAGAATCTCACTGATCGGCCCAACTATTGCCCTTATCACTGGATCATAGGGAACACCCTCAGGCAATGCTGTGTGTTCAAGGACAAGCTCAAAGACCAGATTAATAACAACAAATTCAGGTTGGGCCCGACAATGGAATAAGTGGCGGGTGTCTTTATAGGGATAGATATTAGTAGCAATAGCGAAGGCGAGTCGTAGCAGGTTTCTGACTGTGGGTCTCAGTTGTATATTTACTGGATGGCTCGCAAAGCAGTCGGTCATGCCCATGGAATTATCTGTGAATGCATGAATTACCCGAAGCCTTCAAAAGCTACGACCACCACTTCTATATCATCATCTCAGTCGACCTATTCCCAGACAAGTAATCAATTATAGTGCAAGAAAAAGTAACATGCCTTGCTAACGATGTCATCGTCCCACACTTCTGATGACTTTATTCCACCAGATATGGGGATCCCTCCCAGAATCCACCCCAGTGGTGGATGACTCTTCAAGGGATATTCAAGGGTACGCTTCGGTTAGAACTGTCAAGTTGGTAAACCCGTATATGACTCCCGACGAGGGGGAGTTCCTGACGAACCACCCCAACGTCCCCAAGCAATGCCAACGCCAACAGAGCTATAGCCATATAGGACATTCGGGAAGGCCAATTGGAACCTCTAGTCAGGCCATTCATGCCACTAGGACTGGATAGTTGGCCCATCACAGACTTCAGCATGCTCAGCCTCTTCATCTGGTGTCGATATGCCTGCCCCCACCACTGTTTGTGCTATTAGATCTGGTAGAACGACTTCAGTCATGTGGCGACTAGCTTCGCCCTGCTACAGGCCAATATCAGCCATCTAGTCATCATCCGACAGTGACTCTCCATGCTTCGACTAGTGAGCAGTGGGATATACTAGTCACTTACCAGTTCGGCCGGTAGGGCCCGCCATGCCTCCGATCATAGAGTGGCTTCCCGCAGGCAGAAGTTCACTCCTGGTGCGGAATTATGATGTTCTCAAGAACCTCTCCAGCATCCCAGTGAGGATTTACATCCTTGAAGCCCTTTTCCTGTCACTAGATATGTGTGAGGCCCTTGCTGAGGCTTTAAAGAGATCCCTCTCGTATGATACAAAGTTAGCAGTTGCAGACATCTTTCATGCTAAAACAATTGAGGATATTGAATGACAGGCCATCATTTCATTCTCTGGAGAGGAAGAAGGCTCTCCCATAAAGGGGCACATCTGCCCACTGTACATCACTGGCTAATTTAAAATTGTGGAGGTTCACCGTTGTCTCATCCTCACCAGCTCCAAGATCGTCTATATCCCGATGCGGACACTGCGAAAGATTGTGTTATCCGAAGACGACCAGACTTCATCCAATTTAAGAATCTAGTGATACGACAGGACCAATCAGACCCTGGTCGACAAGATCCATTTGAAGACCCAGTTCAGTGGCCTTGTTTCCTGTACCGAGTTTATGGTTGTCTCCCAGGATACCGTGTATAATGTATTGATGGGAAGACCATGGCTCCACCGGCATGTGGCAGTCCCCACATCATATCACCAGTGCCTCATGTACTCTCTATATGGTTGAGTAGGCATACTCCATGGTGATTCATCTCCTTTAAACTCTTGTGAAGACTTTTATCTGGATGTTGACTATTACAAGAGCAAGGACAATAAGAATCTGGAAAGTGAGGTTGAGCCCGCCATAGTCACAACTGGCCCCTGGGTAAGTCTGGATGATTAATAAGTCTTCTTGATCTATCGATTAGAGGACAGGACCACCGAAATGGGTCAATTATTTGTTGTCTTTAGTACAAGAGGAGGGTATATTCCCAAGTCCAAACGATGGTGGAAGATCTATTCATACTCCTACACAAACCAGGATCATGTGATCCTAGAGCCTCCTTCCCCTGTACGATATCAGGATGTCAGCCCCATGGCAATGACATCACGACATACGTGTCTGTTTCGCCGGGCTGAGATTAACCGGCTCAATCCAATATGCTACTTTTTCTTTGACATCATCATGAATGGCCCATGGGGTCGAAGACCAGATGGGATTGGATCGACTGCCTTCATTACTATGGTCTCAGCAGCATGTGAATCTCCGGATATGATCTCCACTGTGGCCCAGGCTGGTTCCAGCTTCCCGTCAGGTTCTCCTGACCCAGAGGAAGCTTCTCTCACTATGAATACCTCCACTACAAGTGAAGAAAAGGATCTGGAGGATTCTCCCACCACCATTGAAGAAGGAATCTCTTCCACAGTCGATGAACTGGAATAGGTGAACCTTAGTAGTGAGGCATATCCAAGACCCACATTGATCAGTGCCACCAAGTCCCTAGAGGAACAACAACGATACATAGAATTACATAAACAACACCGTGATGTATTATCCTGGAGTTATGATGAGATGTCAGGACTAGATCCTCAGGTAGCCATCCACCGCCTTGGTCTTATGAAAAATCATCATGGGTTCAAGTAGCCTCCCAATAAGATGAACCCTTATCACAGTGCCTTGGTCGAGGCCGAGGTTGAAAAGATCATCAGATCTGGCTTCTTCAAGGAGGTCTAGTACCTCAAGTGGCTAGCCAAAATTGTACCAATCTAGAAGAATAACGGACAAATCAAAGTCTACATAGACTTCTGCGATATCAACTGTCACTGTCTGAAGGATGATTTTCCCCTTCCAGTGACAAAATTGTTGATTGACGCTACGGACGACTTCCAAGACCTCTCCTTCATGGATGGTTACAATGGATATAATCATATCTGGATGGCCCCGGAGGATGAAGATTCCACTGCTTTCCGAGTGTCTCATGTTACCTTTTGTTACTAGGTCATGCCCTTCAGCCTGAAGAATGCAGGTGCTACCTATCAGCGGGCCATACACCGTATATTCAAGTTGATCCTTGGGACATTGGTGGAATGCTATGTGGAAAATATGGTGGTCAAGTCCCACCAGTGCCAAGACCATCTTTTGGACCATGAGAAAGTATTAGGCTTCCTCCATTCTTGCCACTTGAAGATGAACCCTTTGATGTGTGCCTTTAGTGTCACCTCTAGGATGTTTCATGGATTTATTGTCAGGAACCGAGGCATCGAGATCGACCTAGAGAAGATCGAGGAAATAATCCAGATGCCTCCCACGAGTAATATTCGGGAGCATTGAGATTTCCAATGCCACATAGCCTACATATGACAATTCATTGCGAATTTGGCCGGCAGTTGTCACCTTTTTCTTGGATCTTGAAGAAAGGCTTTTCCTATGAGTGGGACGAAGAGTGCTTCACTGAGTTCGAGGTAATCAAGAAGCATATGCTCTAGCCTCCTGGCTTGATGCCACCCGTCTCTGAAAAAACATTGATCCTATACGTGACTTCCCTGGAATGATCTCTAGGTTCCCTTCTCACCCAGAAGAACAAAGAGTGGACATAAAACATCCTCTATTACCTCAAACACATGCTCCTCAATAAGGAGACTAGATATTCTCCCATCGATAAGAGTTGCATTACACTCGTGATTTCCATATAGGAATTGCGACATTACCTACAACACCATGAGGTACAGTTGGTGTCCCGATTAGACCCATTGAAGTACATCCTCGGTTGTCCCATGTTGAATGGAAGACTAGTGCGATGGGCGGTAATCCTCCAGTAGTTCGACATCAGGTTTGTGCCTTATAAAGCTATCAAGGGATAGACATTGGAAGACTTTCTTGCTTCCCATCCGATCTCCATAGACCAGTCCCTAGACCTGGATTTTCTCTATGAGGCAATCCTCTCAGTAGATCATTCCATCCCGTGTTAAAATATTCACTTCGATGGTTCCTCCCAGATCCCCACCGACAGGAGGCTCGACGATCCGAGACTCAACAAAGTAGTTCTGGGTATTGTCTTTATTACTCCGGTGCAACCCATCCTTCCATACGTATTCATGTTGTCAGTAGGCTACACCAACAATGAGGTAGAGTATCATGCTCTTATCACTGGCCTAGAGATGGCTCTCATGATTTATGTACCCCATTTTCATGTGAAAGGGGATTCTAAACTAGTCGTCATGCAAGTCAATAGTGTCTATGTTGTCCGAAAGGCATAGCTTGTACCATTGATGGAGTGAACCCTCTAATTAATGGGCTGATTTCCATCTCGACCAGAAGTTACTCATGTCCCTTGATCTCAGAATGGTCGAGCCAATTCCCTGGCCAGCCTAGCTACATCACTTGCAGAACACTAGAAAGATGATCTGATTATACACATTCAACACTAGAGAGTCATTGCCCCCATCACCCCAAAGGATGACGATGGCATGTGGGTAAGCCATCTTACCGTCAAATCCTCCATGTCAGGACCCCCAGGTTCTTTGGACGTAGTGGTTGATGTGACTCCTGAATAGAGAGCCCCCATTGTTGAGTATCTCCAAAATGGTTTTATCCTGGCTGATTGGGATGAGCGTGAACAAATATGATGTCGTGTGCTGCAGTATACTCTCCGGAGTGGTCCTAGTCTTGACCAGACCCTCTACACGCACGAGTGTGATGGTGTTCTTCTCCTTTGCGTCCAAGGAGTCGGCATTTCTCAGGTCATGCAAGAGGCTCACTCCAGTTCCTGCAGTTCCCATTAGGCTGGGCCAAATCTGTCCCATTATATCCTGAGACTGAGGTACTTCTGGCCCTCTATGATCCACGGCTGCATCGAATTTTCCAAGAGGTGTCATGCATTCCATTTTTATGCTAACTTTGTGAATCATCCATAAGAACCTCTCCACTCGACCATGTACTCTATGTCGTTCATAGTATGGGGGCTCAATTTTGTGGGACCATACCCACTGGTGGTTGCTCGCCAGTGCAGGTTCATCCTAACCACCATGGATTTCATTTCCAAGTGGGTAGAAGCAGTTCTGATCAAGGAGGTCAAGGCACATTCTATCGTTGACTACATAAGCTCCAACATCATCTACTAATTTGGGGTCTCTCGTGTCGTCCTAACTAATAACGGACCCAACATCAGAGTAACCAAGATAAAAAAATTGTACTCCAAGTACAACATCCATTCTAACCATACATCCTGCTACCACGCAACGGAAAATGGGAAGATCGAGGAGTTCAATAAAAAACTCTCTAACATTTTGCAGATAATGGTTGGCCATAAAAAAAAGAGTTGGAAGGGAATTCTACCCAACGCCCTCAGGGATTATCAGAAGACGACTCAAAATTCCACCCAGGTGACCCCATATTCCCTGGTATACGGAACTGAGGTTGTCCTTCCCATTGAGATTCAGTTTCCCTCATTGCGCACAACAGTCTATTACCAGCAAGCGCCAGATAGGGTGGATTAAATCCATATAGCCGAATTGGAAGCACTTTATCATAATAGGTTTCATTCCCTACACAATCTAGAAAGGCATCAGAGTATGATGGCTTAATAATTCAATAAGAAGGTTCACCTCAGCTCTTTCCTATAGGGTGACTTGGTATTGTCTCTGTAAACAATGATGATATCTATTAAGAAACCACCTAAGTTGGAGCCCAAATGGGACAGACCATACATCATTCATAAGGATTACCCCAATGGAGCATACTCCCTGGTGACCATGGATGGTGAGCGTATAACTCCTCCCATCAATGAGAAGTTCCTCAAGTAATACTTTTCCTGAGCATTTTGGTCATGCATGACCCTACACTGCATGCCATTCCTGCATGACATTAAACTTCACCTTTAAAAACTATGTTTGGCTTGATTCCCATCCCCATGGGATACATAGTACTACCCGAACATATAGACATTGGGTCAATCCCCATCTCCTAGAGATCTCTTGGTCACCTAGGCCCCTCAGCCTGTTATTTTCCACGAGAGGGAAATGTAGGTGTGGTATAGGGCAATGCCCTCTTTCGTGTTGGATTAGTGGAAACCGTGTCGTGCCCCCCTTCCTTCTCCTGGGAGTTTTCCATCTCTTGGACACTCTGAAGTTGAGCCCCTCTACCCATTTTAGTGTTTCGCCAATTGTTCTAGAGTACTCTAGTCTAGGACCTAGAGTGTCTGATTCAACTTGGCCATGTTCCTTCCACTTGTCAAGCTTCATGTTCCCCTTCATTTGGGCCATCATTATCTTTCACACCATTACGGACCCCAAAAATCATATGGATTCTAGGCCTAAGGGCTCTCCTACCATTATGGGTTGATTCCCCTGAGTGTTTCAGACAACAAATTGATACTAGTCCCGCATTGAAAACATGGTCAATGGTCGATGCTCATTTTTTTGTCCCCATTTCAGGCTAGCGCGACAAGATACAATGTTTCGAAATTGGTCAACAGTAATCCTTCGTCAACACACTATCGCTTTTAGGCCATTAATTTGGTTACATGATTCACATTATGTTTCACCCCATTATTTTGAGGTGGAATTTTGACACTCTTGGCACTATCCCTTAGTATACCTCCACACGTCAGGGGGAAAAAACTGTTATACAGTGTCCTTTTGGGATCCCACGGTTCGAGCTCTAAGACCATTAACTGAGATCTTCTCTAAGAGCTATGTATAGCTTAATCCTCATCCTCATGATACGTGGGATCACTCAAACATCACGTTTTTTGTTCCATCTCAACTGGAAACTAGCTTCTCATACCCCTTATCCTCTGGCCCTCACTGGCCTCTTGGCCCGAGGCTCCTTTCCTAGAATTGGGCATAGTGATGATCTGGACTTACATCCTCATTCACGTCGGGTATGATTTATCCCGTCACATTCATTTTTTTTATTTCCAAGCCATATGACTTAAAATTGTGCTATTGGGTCCTATCACGTGACCCTAAACCGTGATAATATCGTCCCGACCGCACGATGAAAAACGACACTCCATTATGATGACCTCATCATAGGGGACATCACGTTGGGTAATGGTCATTCACCATACCATTTTTCAACACCTATATACGGCTTTATTCTTTTGGAGATGCCGGGAATTTCAACCATAGGCTTGTCACATCACAAAAAAATCACCATTCAAGGACAAACAAGATACATCAAATACCGCTTCTCTGGGTGTGAGGGCTAGAATAGCATGCCCTTTCCATCCTTTTCACTGGTACCTTACCATGATACCCTTTTCAGAACTCTGTATGGCTTGATTCCCATTCTCATGAGATACCAAGAAACACCAAGGAAATGCCCCATGGGCGTATCCTAACATTCATGTTCATTCCATTGACCTAAACACTTCCCCAAGGAACACATGGTAATATGGAATTAAATCATCATTCATGTCGGGTTTCATAATCAGCTTACCTTGTGTCCCCTGCATTCCTTACAGATCCCTAGTATGAGTTTTAAGACCTTAAATGAAGACCCTTTTTAGAACTATGTATGGATTGATTCTCATCTGTATGGGATACGTATGAACGCCCAAACATTTGGTCTCGGGTCCATCCCCAGGAATCACAAATATCGTCCTTTCCCACTTTTGGCCCCACGGCCTGACCCCTTAGGGGGTTTTGTAGCTATATAATTTGCTCGGAAGAAGTTCAGAATTTCCTATAATGACATTGGGAAGTGACAGTTCCTTCACCAGATAGGTCCTATCTAAGAGTAGGAATGTTCTATGATCAGATTAATTTGGCCGCCTAATGTGTTTCCACCACGGTGGAATAATTTCAAACGTCTTGGATTCTATTCGAACAAACCACCACTTCACCTTCCACGCTTTTCATACCCTTTATTCATACCCTCATCCTCTTTCATATATGAAGGGAATAACTAACAGTATGGATGCTCAACTTATGGTCCGCCTGCTGTCATCGACCAATGTTCTCGAAGACTAATGGACGATATTTGAGATAGGTCCCATGTTGTAAACATGGTCAGCGGGTGACCCTCATTTTTTGTCCCCATTTCAGGCTAACGCGATAGGGATGCTGTGTTTTGAACATGGTCAATAGTTGTCCTTTATCACCACACCCCCACAGTGTTCCAATTTTGGAGTAACATGATTCACATTCTTCATTCTTCTATTTTCAGATAGACTCTAATGCCCCTGGAAATGTCTCGCTCATGCGTTAGATCACATTGAGAAGGAGATACATAGATCGGTTTGAGGTCCTATTCTTTTGATTGGGCCTCCCTCTTCTCCTTGGAAATCTGGATTCGAATCTTGAATGAACAAAGCTTGGTTGAAGCTCCCATGATCAAACGAAGTGATAGTATGAGCATCCCTTGTTTCTCACATCGGGTATGGCCTATGTGAGCTTAGGAATGGATTGCTATTTATTTTGGGATTATGGTTGAGCATGTTAAACTAAGGGAACATGTTAATAAATTTTTCCATACATACATTTCAAAATAAGAAGCAGAAGTTTATGGGTTCGGCCAAACCAGGGCCCTTAAGGGTTGGCTTCTTGGATGGATCTTTCCAAAACTTCTACCGTTTGGATGGTGGCCTCCATAACCGCTTCCCACCCCCTGAGGAACCTCTCTTCATCAGTGGCTACAGAGTGCAGTTTTCTAGACCTAGCCCATGGACGCACCTATTCAGTTTGGAGTTCATTCATCTAGTGACTCGATTCCACTAGTTGTTCTTTGGCATCTTCCAGCTAGGCCCTCAATTTCTCCACAAGCTCAGAATAGTTTCAAATGAATATCTCCTTTCCTTTTTCTTGTTCTTAGAAGCATCAGACCTCCTGATCCACCTTCAGAAATTCTTGAGTACCCCCTAACTCCTCCGGACATTGGGCGACGTCAGAGCACTGGCTGCTCTCACGCATCTTTTGTCCATGTAAGCACAGACCTTAGAGTGAAGGAGTTGAGCATCTTCCCCTCCAGCACATAGGAAACTCAGCCATGTGTGGAGTGATACTATCTGCTTTAAAAATTCCGTCTAAGGATGGCTGATAACACTCCTGAGGCACTTCCACCCTTTGTGTTGTGTCATCTGGCTCTCCTCTGCCGCTTCTGAGTCTGAATCATCAATTTCCTTGGGATCAGTGGGCTGATAGACAAGAAAGATAGCTAACATGCTAGCAATAGGGTCTTCCTTGGAGATTCCTCCAATGGGGGAGAGTCTCCTCAGCATCTGAGTGACCTTCCTCTCTCGCCTCGATCCTGGGGGCACCTTCATCAACTTCTGGCCTTGCCCCGACAGCAGTACCACTATTGTTCGCCACTCTCTGCTCATCAAGTGTTGGGGTCGACTCGGTTTGGATGGAATGCCCTAGATGGGGTTGTACGTTTTTCATTGACTCATTCACGAATGGTCCGGGCTCAGAAGCATGATGAGCCTCCAACGCCATGATCACTTTACAGATAAGGGGCACCCTAATCAATTAAGTCCCCTGACGATAATTATCGGTATCGAAGAAAGGAACTTATAGGATCCCAAGGAACCACCCTCCAGTGTTTTACCTGCTACAGGAGCTAACATAGTGTGGGATCCCTCAGCACTCAATAGTTCAATAATGGGTGTTGGTACCCCACATTGTTCTAATGGAGCTTCCCCCCTCATTCTACTAAATACTCTTTATCAGAACCAGTATGCTCCTGAGTAAGATAAAGATGGTGGATTAAGGATTACAAAGGAGAGTGGATAAAAGGAATGGGATAGATAAGGGTTGAAGCATACCTCGAGTAGCTCAATAACATCTACATCATAGCTGACGATCTCACCGCTCTCTCAAAGAATCCCTTGCCGGACACCCCTAGAGACCCTTTACCTTTGATTTCCTCTTCTCCTTCAACTTCACCTTCTGCCTCCTCCACTTCTGTCTCTCCATCCTCTGACTCATCATTGTTATCCTCATCCTCCGAAGAAATCCTTTCCAGATCATGCTCCTGGACAAGCATCACTTTCACCAAGAAAGATGGCTCCTTGTTCTGACCCTATTGATGTGTGTACATGTCCATGGCAGTTAGATATGCATGTCGATGATGGATGTTCACTCTATAGATAGTCCGGACTAGACCAACTTCTGGCAGCTAGACCCTATCTCACACTATCTTCTACCATAGGGCTTCAGTACTCACTGACTACCACATGGTTATCCAGGCAGAGCATAGCACAGGGAATATCGCCACATGAGAAGTTTGATGTAGATATCTTATTTTCTTCCGGGGGAGTTCTTTGGTCACTCTCTGGGACCCTCCTCCTCTAGGAAATGATGGTGTGGCCACGCCATGTAACGTCCCCGCTGTTGAAGACTCGGCCTATGTGGTCCCTGTTGTCCGACACACTTTCAGTCTTCCCCATCTAATGGCACTCTACCTACTCTCTTGCTTCCCGGGATCCAAGATGGCAACCTTGAGCTACCAAACTCACTTCGGTAAAAGCCCCTCAGGGTATGCTATGAACCAATGTTCTGCATACTCGGTTCAGAGGTCAGCATGATTCCAGTGGGAGGAAAGGTGATGACATCTCTAAAGCCATAGGTTGTGGACATCTGCCAAATTTGGTGAAGAACGCAGGGATTCCTTTTTACCCGACATCTATGTATACTTTGTTCAGCATTTTCTGGAGGCACCCAAACTGCCTGGTGAACCTAGACATCATGTAAGGATCACATAAGATCTTCCATTCAATCCTGGCCACAAGAAACCCATCTCTGATGCTCTGGAATTACTCCCTCTTCCTTAGTGAGCCTTGCTCATTGTCTATCATACGGCCAGTCAGGGTGAAGAATGGGCTGAAACCGGAGTTGGAATGATTGCCAATTCTGATCCTAACTCCCTCCTCATTGAGCATATGTGGAATCACCCTTGAAATTTTTAGCAGGGAAGGTCTCGGGCCATTACCTGGAGGATGGATAGAATTTGGGAAGTTATATATGCCTAAATGAGCCGCAACCCATCCATAGAAGATGTGGAAGGGGCCACAGATTCTCTTAGGCGGCCCCCCTCTCATGATGCGTCCCAAAATGGTGTACAGACGAGAATGCATGGGGACTCCCAGATTTAATATTTTGTTGGCAACCATGATTCCTTCCATCACCAGGGTTCCGGGACAGATGCCCATCCCTACCTCACCAGAAAGATCCACCTGCTCAAGAATGTGGCGAGAAATCCAGCATACTGAACATTCAGGTCCCAACTCTTTTTTATACTATATCCTCATGACTGGTAGTTCCTGGCCTCCAGGATACTTCAGTATGATCCATTCTTAATCCTTTGTGCTGCGGTTGGACACCGTCTCCCTTGCCCTGGCATCTTGACTTCTGTGTCCCTTTTGAGGAACTGGCTAAACCAGTTCTTGTAAGTGATGTATTTCATGAAATCCGTAAACCCCAGCCTCTTTTTATCCCACTTCAGCAGATGCCACATCATTATGGGGGTTCGTGGTATGTCACCTTAGGTTCTCATTGGCGGAAGTAATTCGTCATATTGGTGGCTCTCCAAAGGTATACCCCCAATGCAGTGAATGTCCCAGAGACTGATTCAAACATCCCCATGATGAAGGTGGAAGGTATTGGTATCGGGGGACCAATGAGTGAATAGCTCTGGCTCGATCTTGTGCTGGGAGTAAAAGAGAAATTACAATTCCCAAACCACTTTGAATAAGCCAATATGTCGTAGATATTCACCAAATTGGTCACATTTATGGCGAACCCAGTACACCTAGGACCATTCGCTGGTGAATTGGAATCTAGACCAAAGGTCCCCATCCTACAGCCAACCATTAGCCTCATCAGTGATTCTCTAATGAAAGGTGATTGCCTAGAGAGCAGGGGAGCTCTTTGCAACAGGGTCACTCCCTGAAACAGTCCAAGTCCTAGGATTCAAGACATAAATGTCCATATGTCTATTTTCCTTAGCAGGATGATCATTTTTTGGGATTTTTTAGAGAGGGAGATCATCCTCACTGGTCACCCATGACTGCGGCATATCCACCTCAAAACCCAGTAAAGGGACCTCCTCATGAATACTGAAGTCCCATAGTTGTAGATTGCTAGACAGGGTGAACTCCTTTTGGGCAGGGGTTTTCATATTGAAAAGGGTATGGTTATTAGAGACAACCCTTCGGGTTCCATACACCTCCAGGTTAGCGACTATTTCAGCCCCTCGAGAAGCGGCTTCTCCCCCATAAGCCCGATTTGCGACCATCTTCTTTCTACAAATGTTTGAGTAGTTGGTGCAGAATATGAGAGGGTGGCGCGAAAAAATCAGCTATCATCATGAAATATCTGAATGCAGCGCAAAAAAAACCCAGGTTTTCACATAAAATGACGCATGATCTCAGTGGTATTTCATGCAACCATAGTGTTTTTTCACACAGGGTCAGAGAAATTTTCATCCACAAGAGCATGGAGCTTGTCACGTGAAGAAATTCATACGGACCATGGGACCCACGGCGGATTTTATAGACAAATCGTGTTTTAAGTGCCAGTGCGAATAGTGTATTCCAAGCATTCTTGATTTTTGCATGCTGCCCAGGCCTTTTTCACACAATGGGCCCACCGAGTTCTGCATTTTGGTGCTTCCCTCAAAATCTGACAATTGTGACCCCTCGCTGATCCCATTTCGATGGAAGGAATTTGTAGACACCAAAAAGTGCCCAAGGGATGAAGAAGGTTTCCAAATGACAAAGTGAAGGCATATTTGGATCTGGGGACCCAGTCTATGGGGCCTGGAAGGGTCGCGAGAAAAAAAAATTGTATGTGTGCAAAAAAATAATGCCCTGCATGAAATGTTCTGGGATTCATGAGAATTTTTCAGCGGGGGCACGAAATATTTCCCGCACCCTGTCCTGCGTGCTCAACATTTCGCGCCGCCATTTTTGGCGCACAATTATTTCGTGCCCACCACGTTTTTGCACCACCGGCCACCTATAAATAGATTGCAACCCCCTTCGACTTCATGTTGGAAGAATCTGAAACAGATCTCGTGCATGAAATTCGTATTTCGCACGTACAAAGATGGCTTTCTGGTACGGTTCTTATCGCGCCAAGTCACCATGAGGTCCACCTTCACCCGAGATCCCCTTGGTTTAAGACTGACTTCCAATCCCCTCGGGTTCCACCCCTTGTGCACAGTCCCTTCAATTGCACACCAGCCGGCCAATTGCGAACAATGCCTTAAATTGCGCACACCCTGGCCAATTGTACACAATCCCCTGTCAATTGCGTGCACCCCAGCCATTGCTCGCATCCTCTCCCAATTGTGTGCAATTAGTCCTATTTGCACGCAATCCTTTCTAGTCACGTGAAAAGCCTCAATTTTAGTTTCACTCTAATAATCACTGATTTCACGCTAGCTCGGTGTTTTTCTTGCAAGGCTAGTTATTTCATGCTCAACCCTCAAAGGTTGCGCCCAATTTCTCGAGACCCCTCACCTTGGTGCTCCCTGGGCGTACCTTTGCTCGAGTGCCTGATTCTATTCTTATGGTTTCAATTCAAAATCTTCTCTCACCCACCAGGCATCCACATCATGCATAATTTTCCCATATGGCCTTCTAGGCTTGTACGATGTAACTTCAAAGTCCCTTAGAAGATAATGTCTGTTGTGTTTCATTTCCCCATGATTCTTCACATAGGCTTGCTAACGATTATTTCATCATCTCATAGCCACACTAACGTGGACCCCTCAATGGTTCTCTCTATGTCACCCCCCTTGCAATAGCATTTCTTATCCCCTCTCTACACCAAGGAGCATAGGGTACTGATTATGTATGTTCAAGGGCTTCAGAGTGAACCCACCTCGTCCAAGCTGTAGGACGTTAAACTACCAAGCACCATCGTCCTCAGCACATGATGTTAAACTGTGTCATCTCCCATTTCCATTCACGCAAGGCCCCCTACCTCGTACATTCTCCACACCCACTCATATCCATGGGGATGCGATCATCCCTCACATGGGGATGTTATCCCCCTTATCGGAGTGGCGTGTGTCTGTGGGGAAAGGGTAACCACATTGGTGTAAGCCCCTAGATTTCCTTGTAGGAGGGAGAATCCATGCTCCTCATTTCATCTTCAGTCCCCAGGTCCAGTAAAGGGTGTGGTAGGGAAGGTTTCATATCCTTTATTCGATTCGAAGTCCCTCTCTGGCTACGCTTTGTCACCTCGGGCCTCCATAATGGAGTAAGTCCCAACCACTTACTGGTCTTCTAACCATGTGTATGCCCCTAATTTCTCATTAGGCCACTCCACGCGTAATCCCCACTTCACTTCCCACAAACATACCTTCTGCGACATGATCGCCAGGTCTCTATTATCTCTTATTTCTCACATCGATAATGACTCACGTGAGCTTAGAGAAAGCACCGACCATGACCAAACACCTTGGGCCGCCTCAAAGTGTAAGCCCCAACCCATCTTGAACTATGAGGACATTGATCCATGTCATGGAATTGTACGTAAGAAGCCTCCACGATGTTCAACCCCAACACCTTGGGCCACCACCGATTGTAATCCCCACCCATCCAGAACTATGGGGACTTTGATCCATGTCAAGGAACGGTACATAGGAAGCTTCCATGAGGTTAAAGCCCCAAAACCTTGGGCACCCTCAGAATGTAAGCCCGAACACATCTCGAACTATGGGGACTTTGATCCATGTCATGGCATGGTATGTAGGAAGCCTCCACGAGGTTCAATCCCCAACACGTTGGGTCACCTCAGAGTGTAAGCCCCAATAAATCCCAAATTATGGGTACTTTGATCCATGTCAAGGCTTGGTACATAGGAAGCCTCCACAAGGTTTCAACCCAACACATTGGGCTTCCATAGACTGTATGCCCCAAACCATCCCGAACTATGGGGACTTTGATCCATATCAAGGCTTGGTACGTAGAAAGCCTTCATGAGGTTCAAGCCCCAAAACCTTGGGCCGATTCAATTTGTAAGACCCATACACCATCCTGAACTATGGGGACTTTGATCAATTTCATGTTAGGCTATGTAGGAAGCCTCTCTGAGGTCTAGAACCACACCCGGTCATTCTGACCCCCTTCACATCGGTTCACCAACACCTTAGGCACCTCATAGTGTAATCTCCAACCCATAAAAAACTATGGGGACTTTGATCCATGTCAAGGCATGGTAAGTAGGATGCCTCTATGAGGTTCAGCCCTAACAGCTTGGGCAGCCTCAGAGTGTAAGTCCCAACCCATCCCGAACTATGGGGACTTTGATCCATGTCAAGGCATGGTACGTAGGAAGCCTCTACAAGGTTCAATCCCCAATACCTTGGGCCGCATCAGAGTGTAAGACCCAACCCACCCCGAACTACAGGGACTTTGATCCATGTCAAGGCATGGTAAGTAGGAAGCCTCCACGAGGTTCCAGCCCCAAACACGATGGGCCGCCTCAGTGTGTAAGCCCCAACCCACTAAACTACTTGGAATTTGATTCCCTTCCACAGGGATACGTAGGAAGTCTCTTTGAGGCTCAAGAACAACAATACAATCACCTTCACGATGGTCCCATTTCTTTCCCCCTCCACTCCATTCAATCTCTCCATCATCCATCTTGATTCTTACCCGGGCTGCCACATCTCGGTGGGATCATGCCACTCCACTCCCCCTTCCATCAAACATTCAGGAAGCCACCCGCATGATAGACCCAGTATCAGCCTTCCCTCCAGGGGGTTCCTCCATCTGATCCTCTCTAGTCAGTGTTCCGATCAGTCTGATCTATCTTCGCTAGACTTTAAACTTGCGGCATACCCTATGTAAAACATGGGAAGGTGAGGAAAACCTCATATATATGCCAATTGCATATGATACTCCGCGTTCGATGTGTGATTCCTCGAGATTCCACACCGTCGAGATGAACTATAATAAGGGATACAAGACAGACATGAAAATCCCCCAGCGTCCAGACACGCCAGTGATGCCCAACGTGACTACTCCTCTAACCTAAGGTTGCTGCCCTGACCAGGCCCCTTGGAATGTCCTGATAGAAGCAGCGTAATTAATTGGTTTCCATGAAGATATGGCACAGGGAGGAGTTTCCCATACAACATCTTAAATCTATGCGGGAGACCCAAATTAAGTGACATGCCCCGAGGATTAATCCATCGAAGGAAGAACCGACATCCCATCGTCCTGTTTCGGTGAAGGAGCAGACTTCCCTGAATAAGTAGTGGATGCCGCCTGCCTTTGGAAAGCGTGAATGCGGGGTAATAGCTATTCATCCTCTACGTGACAGATGTGCACGCCCCGACAAAAGCATCGGAAATAGTAATTTATTATAATTAACATTATTAAATAGTAAATATTTGTGTTAGTTATAAATTAATTTTAATAGTTTGAAAATTTGAAGAAATTTTATAAACATGTAAATATTTTAAAAAAAATATACGTAATTATAAAATATTAGTAATATTTTTTATAAGTTTAGATATATATAGGAAATTGTTTTTATTACTTGAAAAATTATTTTATCAGCCACTGAAAATTAAAAAATTGTAATAAAATACTAATTTTTTTATCAAACCTTACAAAAAATATAAAAAATAATAACTATAAGAAATTCATAATTGGTCATGAAATAATCAATTAATTAAAATAAATTTTATTAATAAATTTCATAAATATTGAAATATATATTTATATATATATATCAATTATATGAATAAAATATTAAAAATGATACCCTCGTGTGCCAGGTTACCAAACACCCGACACACACAAATGTAATGTCGTACCTAGGGTAAAATATTAATACTAGAACAAACTGTGGTCTATGATTTTTAATATGATAAATAGATTGAAATATAATATAAAATTTAATAATAAATTATAGTTAAAATATTTAATGAATTACCCTCATTTGTATTGTAACTGAAGACCCGACACTAACTATAATGCCCCAAAAATACAAAGTTAGGACATCGTATTTGATAGGGTGTATGACACGCAACACCAAGCATGTCTGTTAATATAATATCCATTTTATTTATAATATATTTACTATTTAAAATAGATTCTATCTATTATAATTCATGAAACACCAAGTCAGCGTGCACAAGTGTGTCCTTCCTCGATGGCTTGCGTTATATGTAGGAGCGAGTTTTATCAAAAAATAACATATTATAAAAATATAATGAAATATAAACTTGACAAAAAATTGTTATTTATGAATATTAATAACTAACTTATGAAAATATATGGTTTACAGAAATATAAAATTAATTCATTGTTTACTAATTAATTAGAAATGATAACAAGAACCAATCGGGTATAAAAAGAAATATTATTTTTTTTATTCCAAATGAATTAAATCCTAATTAATTACAATTAGATAATGAAATATATGTGTTATATATTCAATAAAATATTTTTTATATTCATCCATTAGGTTCTATACACATAATATTACAACAAACACTATTTTACATATAAAAACCCTTTTTTTATAAAGGCAATTATACAGTCTTTCAGTGGAGACCCTTTTTAAATCTGATTATTGAAACATTAATTGATTTAATATGTAAAAATAAACGTCATCATTGAAACTTAAACATTTGAATTATGTTAGGGTAGATTTATGATATTTTTTTAAAACATATCATTTTTTAATGAATATTTAAAAATATAAAATTTTATCACAAAACTAAATTTTCATATAATTAATTTATAAGGTTAAATTTTACATTTTAGTGGTTTTAAAAGTTTAATTAGATAAAAAAATGTTTCAATTAATACATTTTATTTCATTGGAATAAATTTCAATTTGAAATTGATTATTAAAATATAGTAACTTTTCGGATGATTTTATATTAAAAACCACCATTGTCACCCCACCAACGTGATTAAATTTAAAAAAATTTCTACTAATTCTATGATTGTAATTTGGAAAAATGCATTCTATATTTGGAATAATAATAATTTATATTGTCTAATATTCCAACTTTGTTTTTGTCAAAAAAAATATTATTGGGTGTTTTTAAAATTAATTATAATTATTAAAGAAAAATTGAGCTTTAAAATGGTCTAAACCATTATATTAGGGACCCAAGTAACCTAGCCACATGCAAGAGAGTCATGGGTTTTCCATTATTCGGCCATGAATATACTATTATTGAGTTTGGTTGGCCTGGTATTACTTTAGGTAGGAAATAGAATGTCTACACCTAATTTGTTTTCAAAAATACCAAGTGAGTCCATTTCCTTCCTTATAAAAGGCCACCAACTATACCCTTTCCTAAAACCTCTCAACAAACTTAAGATCATACTAGATATGTCAAAATAGCTACCCAAAAACTCTATCCTATACATTTAAGTCTCAATTTGGTCATAAATCTTTCAAAGGTAGCCTTTTGGTACAAACCGAAAGTAGTTACTTGATTAAGAGGATACATCTTCACTCTATCTTTTTAGTTTTATTTCCATTATCCATACCCTAATATATTCCTATTATATTAATTTATAACAAAATAAGTATCCTAAATATACTATTATTTTTTTTTATCATTTTATGACCTACACTTACACACACCTATATATAATTAGAAACTAACATACTGCTTCATTGTATGATAAACGACTATCTCACAAAATAATGATGGATCATTTTTTCCATTAGCACTTTTCATAGAGGAAACGATGATTGAAAATATGTTTTTATATGATATATAAGATATTTATTACTTTTTTATACTTCATTAATCCTTTTATTACACATAAATTTAATATTTTCTATTTTTTGTGAATATGGTAACATCGTTGGAAAAAGTGTGGACTATCGCCCCTCAAAGCGATGTGATTCATTCACAAGAGAAATGGAATGAATAATAGATGATTATAACTAAAAATATTAGACATAAAAATGTATATATGATATTAATGACAAAATTACCTTTCTTTAAATATATATATACATATATATATATATATATGGTTTTTTCCTTATTACCCTTTCACACACTTAAAAAAATGATAACGTCGTACATGGACATGTGGACTACCACATCCTTGACGTTATTTGATATCTTTTTCATTACAAGAATCCTATATAAAAGTATATTTGATTAAATAATATTTTATTTATTATATATTGATCATTATAGAAAGATATCATGCTACATACCTTTTTTCCATAATGCTCATTGAAAAATAAGAATGTTTCTCATGCGTACATATGGTCTAGCATCTCTATGATTGTAACATTGATTGATTTTGATTAACCATATTTAATTATTCATTTGATAAGTAAAATTGAGGTCTAAATATGATATTTATTTCAGGAATATTATTCTTCAGATATTATATAATGAACCCTTTTATCATAATTTACCTACTGAAGTTTTTTTGACACATAAACTGAATTTGGTCAAAACAATCGACGTTAACTTAATTATATAAGAATTTTTATACAAACATTTAATAAATAAAATAAAATTAATTATAAACATGAAAATTGATATCAATAAATTATATAATAATATAGGTTTATTATACCTTATTTTAAAGGTTGTTCACCCGAAATAAAACATAGGGTAAAGGATTCTCATCTCACTTTTTACATCAGTGAGATAAATATTATGTTCACCACTTACATATTTTTTATAGTGAAAATACTAACAATTTTTATATATTATATAATTAATTCCATTATATTAATTGTAATAATACTTTCATCTAATATCATTCCTTCATGAGGTTTAGGATTTTCAATTTTTCAAAGTGGTATGGGACACTTTGGAATGTTTTATTATTATTTTCCTCAAGAATAACTATAATGATCTTTGAATGGTATTTACATTTAAGAATATTACTTCTTCATTATTCAATAAAATATTTAATTTTCCTCTCCACTGGTAATTAATGACTTTTTTTGAAGTATTAGTACCATTTTTTCACTCTTTGGTACTCATAATGTTTTAAAAGTTTATTTAAGAAAACCCGACTTAACATCCCTATTTAGTCGAAGAACTTGTTTTCTTCCAAAAACTATGTTTTCTTAAAATATTTTCAAAATTATTTTTAAAATTATTTTCTAAATAAATTTCTACCATGTTTTTCTTTTACTAATGTTTTCAAAGTAATCTTCTTTTCACTTTCCTAACAATTGATTTTTCTATCCTTTAACCGTGAAAATGGAATGTCCTTTTTAACCCATACGACATGTATGGACTTACCCTCCATAATTTATTTGAAGCTTCCTTTTCATGTTTAAATGGTTAATTTTTAATGAGAATATTTTCAAAAGTTATTTTAGAAGAAATGGATTTAAAAAATGTTTTTAAAAACAAAATTATAATTTTATTAAGAATTAATTTAAAAGCTTATTTTATAATATTTCTATTCATCAATGTAAAAAACCATTTATTTTACTAAAATTGGGTTATTTTTAATTGATACCATTATTAATAATTCTATGGATGTTTTATTATTGATTCGTCCAAAGTTAATATTCAGATTCACTTCTTTGATTCCTTTTGTTCCCATCAAATAAGGAATTTCCTATGATCATTGCACTTTGAATTTTCCCTAATTTACCATATCCTTTATCATGGATAAGTTAATTGAATAAAAATAAAATAATTATTATTCAGTGTAAACTTTTAAATTTATTTTATTATATTGGAAAATATTTATAAATTTATATATCTTACTCAATATAGATCTTTTATAAAGCACATTTCTATATCAATTAGTCGATATGTGAGAAATTGTTTGGACTAGTACGACATGTGTGGGTCTCGGTTATAGGTATCCCATCAATGAATCGATATTATATTGGGAAGATTCATTTGAATAGATGCATTAAAAGTGCCTTTACCTGATATTTTATAAACCGTCTTGTGAATGATCTTGACTGTAAAGGTACCATGTACCTAGGTAACATTTTGTCCATTAATCAAGCATTTCTCCCATATTAGTTTTAGTTATTATTCATACATGAGATTTTTCGTTGACATATCTATGTATACATTTCATTTCTAGTTATTTATATGGCATGTGATTGAGTTTTTTACCTTTTCATATATTTTTTTCCTTATCTAGTTATTTGAATGGTATGTGTTTCCAGTTATTACCTTTCCATGTTGTTTACACACTTCTATTCAGTTTATTGATTACATGGAATGTGTATTAAGTTATTTACCTTAACATGTTGACAATTCTCCTTGAGTATTTATCTCTTCTACTATATTTTTCCCTTACATAGCATTTTAGCTCACCCTTGTTATGTTTCTTTCCCTAGGAATCCAAGAAGAGTACTATGAAAGATTTCATGGAATATAGTATATGGAATAAATTTAACCTCAATGATATTTATTTATTTTGAAAAATATATATTATAATTAGTGTATTAATTTGTAATAAAAGTATCATTTATGTTTCTGATTTACAAAGACTACTAAACTCTTCGGCCATTTGAGATTTGATTCTTTGTAATCAACCCAATGTAATTAGTTGAAGACACTGGCTCTCGGATTTATAGGGTCGATTCGCTACAGTTTGTATCAAATGAAGTATTGTAATAACCATTGGAACTATATCTAGGAAATCATAGTTTATAAAACATATCTCTAAGATATAATTTGATGATAGTTATAGGAGAACAACCTCTAATTTTTATAAGGAATCTATTTTGTTGGTATTCTTATAAATACATCCATGTCGGGATAATATAAGTAGACGTGGTTCTAGAACATATACACCAAAAATTAATCACATTTACAATTTAATCTGAGACTGGCGCAGGGTAACTTGGTACACAAAAACAGGCCTTATTGCACACCTGGTATGACAATCCTGAGGGATATGCTTCAAAACATTCACAATTTATTTACAAAAAATTATGAAGGATTTGAATAGATAATGAAAATTAATTTCATATATTAATCATAAGATGTCTTATATTGAAGATAAGGTGTCATGATTTATAAATCCTATAAATGATATTATGGATAAACTCTAGACTAAGGAAGGACTTGTATTGAAATAAAAGGATGAATTATTTATGTATTGAGTTTGTATTGAAACCCTTAGTTGAAATGATATCAGGTGATTAACCATATTTCATGTATTTCCATCATAATTATTTTTTAATTATATTAATATGGTTTTAAAAAAGAAAAAACTATGTGGGGGGTGAGATCCAATCAAATTGGAAAGGTTGTGTCTCTTGAACCCATTACTGAAGAATGATAAGGGTTTCACACCAACCACTAACCTACACAATGTCTAGGTTAATTTTTCAATGTTTCCAATTAAACAATTTGACCAATAAATGTTAATAATGAAATAGTAGTATCACTTTTTAGGATTATATGTTAATATATGAACCATATTGTTTTTGAAAAATATTCAAAGACAAATATTCATACTTTTCACTCTTTTATAGGCTTTATGGTCCTTTAAAAGTATATTTTAGTGGTTTAGCCATTAAAAAATTAATTATTGATAATTAATTTCAAGGATTTAAGGAATGAATTAGAATTTAATTAATGAAATACCAAAAGTTATGATTTTTTATATTAAATTTAACCCTATAAATTAATAATATTTCTTTATATTTATGGTCGGTAAAATAGTTACCGAACATTAGTAAAATGACTTCGAAATAAAATATTGTTCTACTATCATAATTTCTTTTGATCTGATGGTATTATAAATCTTAAAATATTTATGGCTCCAAGGTCTTCATCTTACTATTTATCATTCACTTGTTTGTGATTGATGACCTCAATCACTCCCTATAAATATTTAAGTTTTTCCTCTATGTATGTGTCTCTACTTTCCACGGATGTTCTCTTACTTTGAGACCTAGATACATGGTAATCCATGTGAACATTGTACATTAAATTTTATATTTTATAGAGTACGAATTATGAACACTTATCATGATTGGTTATTTCAAACAAAGGATTTATCAAAAAAATCTATCACGATGATCGAGTTTAAATTGTGAGGACAAAGTTTAAATAAGGTATAAAGAATATGACATCCAGAAAATCTAAAGAAAGAACCTTGTATTCGATAGAATGTATGAAACGAGACACAAATAATGTGAGGTAATATAATATAATGATAAATTAAAATATATTTAAAATTTATAATAGATTCTATATATTTCAATGCATGATACACTGTGTCAATGTATGCAGGAGTGACGATCCTCGATGGCTTGCGTTACATACAAGAAAGAGTTTTCTCAAAAAATAATATATTATTAAAAAATAATTGGATATAAACAAGAAATTAAATTAGTAGTTATGAATACTAATAAATAACTTTTGAAAATATATTTTTTACACAAATATAAATTTAATTCATTGGTTACCAATTAATTAAAAACAAAAACAAGAACCAATTGGATATGAAAAAGAAAATATCTTTTTTATGATTTTAAAATAGTTTTATATTAATTAATTAAAATTATTAAATAAAATATATATGTTATATATTCAGTAAAATAATTTTTGTATTCATCCATTAGGTCTGATATGTATAATATAAGAGCATACTTTAGTTTACATGTAAAACCCTATATGTTTAAAAAGGCAATTTAATCGCCTTTTAATGGTGAAACCATTTTAAATATAAATTTTGAAACTATAATTTATTTAATATGTAAAAATAAACTTCATATTTAAAATATAATCATAAAAATTAGTTTAGGGTTAATATTGGATATTTATTAGAAATATATCATTTTTTAATGAATAATTAAAAATACTGAAATTTAGATCAAAACTACATTTTCATCAAATTTATTTATAAGGATAAATTATATATATATAATTGGTTATAAAGTTTAATTTGATAATATTTTTATCAATTAATAAAATTTAGGTCATTTAAATCAATTTTAATTTGAAATTGATTATAAAAACATAGCAAACTTTGGGATTTTTTTTACTTTAAAACCCTGCATTGTAGCCTCACCTAGGGGATTAAATTAACAACAATTTTTTCCACTTATATTATTGGAATTTGGAAAAATTAATTCCATATTTATAATTGAAAGAATATATAATGTATAATATGGCACAAAATATTTTTCCCAAAAATATTAGGGAAATTAATTATAATTAATTATAATTATTAAGGAAAAATTAAACATGATAAGAGAGTAAACCTTTAAATTTGGGGCCCAAATGACACAGACACTTGTTCAAATCCCATTGGATGGCCATAATTAGGCCACAAAACTTACATTATTGAGTTTAATTGGTTTTTTATAATTTTTCTATGTAATAAAATGTGTACACATGCCTTGTTTTCTAAATTACCAAGTGAGTCATTTTCCACCCATATAAAAGGTGACCACATCTCGCCATTCCCCACACCTATCAAAACAATTAGGTTCAGAAAATATCTTAAAAAATAGATTTCTAAATCCCAATCCTAGATCTTTAATCCAACATTTTGGCATTAATACTTCAAAATAATCCTCTTGTTACAAACCAAATGTAGGTACCCATTTAAGAGGTAAAGTCTTATCCCAGGATATTTAATTTTATTTCCACTATCCAACCCCTCATCTATTATTATTATATTATTATATATAAAAAATTAACCTAAATATAATAGGATGTGTTTATTCTATGTGTTAGAACCTTATTTTCAAACACCTTTATGTAATGGGTGACGAACATATTGTTTTAGTGTACAACTAACAACTATCAATCAAAATAATGATTGTTCCTTTTTTTCCATTACCACCGCTCATGGTGGACATTAGGTTGGAAAATATGTTTTTATATTGTATATATGATATTTATTATTTATTTATACTTATCTAATACTTTTATTAAACATAACTTTAATACATTCCATTTTACATTAATACGATAACATCGTTTTGGAAGTGTAGAGTACTACCCCTCAAAGTGATGTGATTCATTCACACGATACTCAAATTGTGTAAAATATGATTATAATCAAACATATGAGATATAAAAAAAAATTATATTATATTAATCACATAATTAAATTTTTTTAAATAAACATATATATGTATCATTTTCATTATTACCCTTTTACACACTTAAAAAACTGATAACATCATTCATGGACCTGTGGACTACTGCTTTCTCGAAATGATGTGATTCCATTTTCATCATAATAATTATATATATATAGGTGTGTGTGTGTGTTTGTGTGTGTGTGTGTGTATATGAATAAGAAAAATTTATTTAATATATAATTGTCATTTTGGAAATATATGGTGTTACTTACCTTCTTTACATAACAATCGTGGAAAAACAATAATGTAACTCATGCGTATTTATGACCTACTGTCTCCATAATTGTAATGTTAATTAATTTTTCATAACCATATTTAATGATTGGTTTTAAAAGTATAATTTAGGTATAAATATAATAATTGTTTTATTATTTTTATTATTTAGATATTATATAATGATCTCATTAACCATATTTTACATACCGATGTTTTTTTACACATAAACCATATTTGGTCAAAACAACCAACAATATCATAATTGTTTAAGTAGTTGTATACAACATTGGTAATAAGTAAAAATAATTAATGAAAAAAATGAAAAAGGTTTTCAAGAAATTATATAATTGACATAATTTTATTATAAAGGATGTTAATGGATGTTCACTATAATGGAAGCTCATGTTTGGGGATTCTCATCTCAATATTTACATCCATGAGTAAAATGTCATGTTCACCACTTACATCCTTTGTGTGTTGTGTCTACTATCAATTTTTATATATTATATCATTAATTATGATATCATAATGTCTTTTAATAATTTTATCTAATATTATTCAATCATGAGGAATATGATTTAAATTTATTCATGGTGGTATGGGACACTTTGGAATGTTTAAATAATATTTACCTCAATAATAACATTAATGTTATATCAATGGTATTTACATTCAAGTAAATTATATTAACATTGTTCAATAAACCCTTTCATTTACCTATCCTCTGGTTATTCATGGCCCTTTTTAAGTATTAGTACCATTTTTACTCTTATTGATACTCAAAATGGTTGAAAAAAGAATTTAAGAAAACCCGACTTCCCTTCACTCTATAGTCGGAGAACCTATTTTCTTATAAAAACCATGTTTTTTTAAAATCTTTTCCAAAAGTTTTTAAAATAATTTTTAATGATATTTTTACCCTTTTTTCTTTTACTATTGTGTTCAAAGGAATCATCATGTCAATTTTTAAACAAGTCATTTTTCGATCATTTAATCATGAAAAAAATGTACTTTTTACCCAGTATGGCTTGCATGGGCATACCCGCCATCATTTCATTAAAGATTCTATTTCATGTTTAAAATGTTGTTTTCTAAGGTAAATATTTTCAAAATTTATTTTAAAAGTAATTTTTTTTAAAAAAATAATAATTTCATAAAAAATTATATTAAATGTTTTTTTATAGTACATTGATTCATCAAAAACAATAACCATTTATTTTACCCCAATAGCGGTATTTTGTATTGATACCGTTATTAATCATCCTCTATATGGTTTATGATTACTTTTCCCAACTATAGTATTCACATTCACTTCCTTGATTCATTTTGTTCCCTTAAAATATCAAATTTCCTCTAATCATTTAACATTGAATTTCACATAATTTTCCATATCCTTTATCATGGATAATTTAATCACCTAAACCATATATCATTTTTTATAGTGTTTACTTTAAATGTAATTTGAATATTTGGGTAAATATTGATAAATAATTATAAATTACTCCAAAAAAATATTGTATAAGGCACATTCCTAAATAGAATATTTGATATATGATGATTGTCTTGGACTGGTATAACATAGGTTAATCTAGATTATAGATAACCCCTTAATGCATCAATTGTCTCATGGGATGAGTAATATGGCCAGCCACCTTAGAAGTGTTTTTTCAAATATTTTGTATTCACAGTAATGGTACCGTGTTCATAGGAAACATGGTTTCCAATAATCAAGTATTTCCCTCATATTAGATTCAGTTATTATTCATCCTTGAGATTTTGTGTCGATATATTTATCGATATATTTCATTTTCAGTTGTTTAGATGGTATGTGTTTCAGTTTTGTACTTTTCCATGTTTACTTTTTCTGATTTATTTATTTGAATGGTATGTGTTTCTAGTTACAATCTTACATTAATGTTTACACACTTCCTTTTAGTTTATTCATTAAATTTAAGTGTGTTCAGTTATATACCTTGTCATATTGACTATTATCATGGATTCTATATTGCTTCTACTATTTTATTTCCTTACCAAAAATTTGAGCTCACGATTATTATTTTTCATTCAACATGATTCCAAGAATAAAACAAAGAATGATATGCAGTAATATATTCATTGGTATAATGATGTCCTTGATGTTATTAATTTTTTTAGAAAAAAATATGTTGTAATTAGTTTATTAATTTTTAATAAAATACTAATTTATGTTTTTGTCTTACCAAGACTACTAAACTCTTTAGTCCTTCAGGATTTGATTCCTTGTAATCCGGAAAAAGTAATTAGTAGTAGACATGGGATTTAAGATTTCTAGGGGTGGGTCACTACACTCACAAATGTTATGTTGTCTCTACATAAATACCCACATCTCATACCCATTGGTGGTATCCAATTTCTCATATGAAGTAGTGTTTGATAGATATTATATTATTTTCTAAAAATAATTTGTGTCTTATACACTATATTTAATATTTTTATTTTAGCTCTATAAATCCTCTACATGCCCCATAATCCAATAATATTGTAGCACTACACTTTGATCATATTCCATATAATATATCAAGGTGTTAAAATATAATAATAATATGAAACTAGAAAAAGTGAAAAGTAGTAATTATTCTTATTTATATTGTTTTCTTAGATAACTATAGACTCAGGAAGTAGAGACCAGTTTTTATTACACGGTTATCATTTGATAAATAATCATAAAAATACAATGGGATCTAGTATAAATCATGTGTACATTTAATGTGTTGAATCCATTATGTCATTTTCATCATCAAATTATGGTATTTTTTTTGAAAGAAAAATTAGATGTTCATGTCAAAAATTTGATCTTAGGAGATTCAAAACATTTTACAATTTTTTACTTCATCATTTTCGTTTTTGGTTTTGGAATGGTTATTTTTTTGTATCATCATGGTGAAAAGAATTCAATCAAAAATAAAAAAATGGTTCCAGATCAATCATTTCAGTATTTATTACATGATTCCATTAGATTTTCTATTTCGGAAATGATAACTCAGAATGATATTAAAAATCCTAAATCACAAACTTCTCAGTTTTAATGATTGTTAAAATCTACTAAGGAGGCCTTATATTAAGGGTTTTCATTTGAGAAAAATTGATGCTATTGGAAAATTGGTGGCTTTTAAATCTGATGTTTGAATGTTAAATAGTTGTTTCAATCAGATTTTATCTTTGGATAAATCATTATTGCCTGATTGTAATACATAACCTACAGGTTTTTATGAATGTAAGTGGATAGTTCATAATATGGGTATTAATAATCATAAAATCAGTGCATGTTAAAATGATTACATATTATATTATAGTGATTATCAATCCTTGGTTATTTGTCCAACATGTGGATAATTGAGGTATAAAGAGGCATGACATGTAATGTCTACAGTTCCTATTAAAAAGTTGAGGAATTTTATAATTATACCTCACTTATAGTGTTTATTTATGTCTCTAAACACAGTTGGATTGATTTCATGGAATAAATAAAATATTTCCATCAATGAAGGATTAAATCATCCATGTGATGGTGATTCTTGGAACCACATCAATCTGGAACATCCTTATTTTTCTTCACAACCTCTTAACATACGGTTTTTCCTTTCTAATAATGGTTTTTTTCCATTTGGTTCTTCAAAAATCCAATATTCTTTTTTGGCATGTTTTCCTTACTACTTAAACATACCTTCTTGGATGAAGGAACCATATATATATATATATGAAGCTGTTAATTATAGTACATCAAAATAAAAATATTTATTTTTATTTAAAGCAACTAATTGATGAGTTAATTTCAATATTTAACAATGATGTGACTACATTTGATAAAGGGGCAGATCAGAATTTTATAGTGAAAGTTTCATTATTATGGATGATCAATGAATTTGAGGCATATTGTATGTTATATGGATGAATAATTCATGAAATAAAATCATGTTTATACTAAATGGATGTGAAAAAAGTGTTTATTCTTAGTAGTGGGAGAAAGGTTAGTTATTTTTATTGTAATGGGATATTTCATTATAAGGATCACACTTTTCAAAGGAACAATTTTTTTTACAAACGGTTTAATTGAAACAGATTAACCTCCAACATTTCTCTCAGGTAATGAGGTAAAATCTATTTTCTCTGCAATACATCATTTACTTTTGGACTAACCATAATTGGAACAAAAATAAATGGTTTTTTGAGAGATCATAATTGGATAGAGTGTATAATTTTAAGGGATTCACTATATTGGTTTGATATGTTAGTTCATCGCGTATTATAAGTAAGCATACTAAAAATGATTTTTTCAATAACATATTTTATATCATATTGGGAACACCTAGTTAAACCAAATATAATGTAAAGGCAAAGAAAGATATTTCCAAGATTTCCAAGCATCCAGAACATCAATTATTTAAAGATGAAAGATAGTAAAAATTAATTATTCCAAAAGTATCTTACACACTTAGTAAAGAAAACCATGTATTATTCATCAATGGATTATATATTTGAGGCTGATAGATTGTTATGCTTCTAATATGTCTCTTTGCATCAGAAATGGGAAAATTACGGGGTAAAAAATTCATGACTTCCATGTCATAATTTTAATATTACTACATGTCGGCCTAAGAGGTATGTTGAGTTATTCAATATAGGTTTTTCTAAATGAAATAAATTATTTTTAATGAGTTATTTTTGTGGAAACATCTAATTAGGATGAAATTAGTTTTTTGGAAAAATATTTTATTTTAATTTTATGAAATCTATAGAAAATATATCTATTGATCTTCATAGATACCATAGAACATTTCTTATTGAATTCTCCATATGATACTAAATGTGTAGGGTTAGTAAAATTCTAGTGGATGTATCTATTTGAGTTTTTAATGTAAAAATTAAAGAAGAATGTATGTAAAAATTCTTCATTTGAAAGGTTGATTGCATAAGTGTACTTCCAAGTGGAAATTTCAAATTTCTCCTCTTATTATTTTAAGTTAGAATATCCTTCAAAACAAAATTACATGGGTCACAATGGGTAAAAAGTTGATGATGTCACAAACCATCAGTTTTCAATTTTTAATTAGCCTAATCTGGGTTTTGGTGCTTATCTTGAACGGTGGATTACATATAAAAAAATATACATATCTCATACATATGTTCTTCTAAATTGTGAAGAAATGACACAATTTGTGTAGTAAGTACTAATTTTATATTATTTTATTAAATATTTATAAAATATACCTTTTCTAACCTTCACTTTTTTTGTATATTATTCAAGGACCATATCAAAAAACAATTTATACAAATTATATATACTTATTTAAAATAATTTCATCAAATGAAATTTTTCATATTGGATTCAAATAATGGTAAGTTGTGTTCTTTTTTATAGAATAATAAATCAATTTTTCAATGATATATATTATAAATTATTATTTGACAGGAAAAAGAACATTAAAATAAAATTTATAGTTGATTATGTGTTCTTAGAAACCCTCCAACAATATAGGTAAAATATTATAGTCGAAATGAGTTTATTCGATTTTGATTCCATATAGGCTTATATGGTGACAGAAAGAAATCAATATACAAGTGTTTTTTTTGAAATTATACTATCATATGGAATGATAAGTTTACTTTTATGGAATAATAAATGAAATAATTGAGTTATGTTATCTGGGAAAAAATTATGTAATAATTTTTAAATTGCATTGGTTTAATACTGATCATGTTTTTTGAGTTCATCCATGACATGGAGTTTTTGAAATTAAATATAACAGTCTTCGTGCATATAATAATTCATTTATGTTGGCGTATCAAGCACATCAATTTTATTACGCAAATTACTTTGATGTTTTGAGAGATGTTAAGGACTAGTGGAGTGTGATAAAAATGAAATGACATGAAAATTAGTTTCTAGAAAAAGAAAATGGTTCCGTGGAAGTGCAACATATTGAACTTTTTCAAGAAACATCCTAAAATATATCTCTTACCCGATGATATATAAATATTAATGTTAAAACCTACCAGATAAGGGATGAAGATAAAGATAATATTGATGATATAATAAGGGATGACGAAACTTAAAGTCATATAGATGTTGAAGATGATGAAGATGAGGACGAAGGCATTGATATCAATGAAAATGATGAAGAAGATTACAATTGATGTATTTTATTCAGGTCTTTCGTTACAAGTAATTATTATATTATAATATTTATTAGCTTATTATATTTTATATTTTTATTAAAAAAAATTTACTAATAATATTATTATTTTTTTATTTTTTTATTTTTTTATATTTATTATGTTTATTTCCAATTTCCTACATGAAATAATACTTTATTAGACGGCCAGAGATCATCTTGTTGTCATATTTCATTCCCTCACTGATGTCAGACTTCATAATGATGAGCCTGATTCAGTTGGTCTTCACAGTGGTGCACCTATTAAAAGGTGGTGCGCTCTTTCACGATTGAGAATTTTGGATCCTATTCCAAGGAGAGGATCATATGTTTAATTTTATCCTTTTCTGTATTTTTTAAAATATTTATTTAATATTATATTTATTTAATATTTTTCTAATAAGATATGGTTGAAATTTATTATTTTCAAAACTTTTTATATTTATCATTTTAAAATTCTGGGAAATTATTTTTCGAGACCATGGGTGTTATGGGGCCTTGTTCCCATCATCGTACATCACCAAATGTTCACCCATTTGATTGTATATTATTTTATAATATATAATTTTAAATATTTATTTAGTTAATAAAATATTTTTTGAAATTTTCATGCATAATTTATTTTCTTTCATACTTAATAGTCTGATAGGTCATATCCAAGAGGTATGGTATATTGGTATATGTGATTACTTTCATTAGTTTCTACACAATCTTAGAATGTGAGCTATGAATAAATCTTGCTCTACTATTTTCAAATAGTCTTGAGTCTCCCATTGAGATGAAAATATCTCATCACATGTATGGGATAGATTGTGGTCTATCTAGCTAGGAGATAATTTTAAGAGGAGGTCATCATTAGGATGTCAAATCAGAGGGAGGAAAGAGATCACACTTAGGTTTGAAAGTCATACATTTGGAAAACATAGATGACATATGTTAAGTTATTTTATTTATTAATGTATATATACATTAAATATAATTTTTTTATATTATACATGATACTAATTACATCTCTATTATAGAGTTTGAATTTCATAAAGAGATGTATACTGATCCCAAAATATAATAAGTTCTGGTGACTGACAGCACCATATTGTGGATAGTATTTTTTTTAAAAAAAAAATTGATATTAATTTTAATGTTCATATAATTTCTCAATATATTTAAAGGACATTTAGGGGGGTAGTGACTTCTCATTCATGGGAGAATCAAGCTGACGGTGAACAAGATGTGAATGGTGACTTGGGTTTTGATGAGGGGGTCAGGATACATGGAATTTTTTATGGACTCAATGAATGTCAAGTGATTGGTATTGGTTCTCTACTAACACCTACATGTTATTATGGTACATTTGGTGATAATATTAGTGAGTGAGAAGGGAGATCATGTAGATCCTACACTAATACCCTAGTCCTCTGCACTGTATGAGTAAATGGTGAGATCTCATTATGGTATGATAAACTAGATTCAGAATGATATGGTAAGAGCACGAGCAGTAGCATTCGAGAGATGACAAGATGTTGCAGTATATGTGATGGCTTTGGTGTGGAATTGGTATAAAATTCTCCAACCAAATCCTTCGAGTGATCCTCCTCCATATGACAAAAGTTGATGATTTTTGTTTTTTTTATTGTTTTGTACTTTTGTATGACAAACATCTTTTTTCTAAAATGATGTATAAAATTTATGTTTTTTTTAATTTTTTTAATTTTTATATAATTTTATTAAATTAGATTTAAATATTTGTCATTTTTATAATTATTTTTTAATATTAATAATATTATAACTTTTTTTATTTAATTTTGATTTTTTTATTATTTTTAAATATATTTAAATTTATAATTATTTTATTATTTTTTAATTTTTTTAATCTTTTATTTTTTAAAATTTTTCTTAAATTTTCTATGTCATTTTAATATTTTAATTTATATTAATTAATTTTTAGTATATTTTTTTTAAAATTTATTGATTAGTTCAAAATTTTCATAATATTTAATTTTTTATACACACACACACACATATATATATATAATTTTTTTTTATTTTTTATTTTTTTATTTTTTATTTTTCTAATTTAGTATTTTTTTTGAAAAAGTTATTTTTGATGACGGATTTTCTATCAATCGCAAATAGTCAATTGTGATGATCCATCGCAATTGGTTATTTAAAAAACATATGAAACTTATTTGTGATGGTTGATTTACCCATCTCTATTAATCCCTATTTGTGATGGACCACCATAAAAAACACAATCACTGTGTCATTTCTTTCCACAGTGAATTAATGGTGGAAACTCTTCGCAAGTAACCTTTTTCAATGGGACTCTTTTGTTAATAATTTTTCACAAATAACCGATACTTTATCGGTGTATTTTTAAATGTAGATTAATGAATCCAAATCCACTTCCACTTCCAACCTACATCATGTGATATGGAATAAGGCACTTATATATAAAAATGGGATACTAATAGATGAAAACCCAAAAAATGGTGGGAAACATGTGTAATAATGACATAATAAAAGAATTATTTAAATCACTATTATATATCATTGATTACATATTTTCCTATATTTTATATCTGACTTAGAAACAGGAATCATCAACACATATAACATACGATCATCTAGTATTGGTACCTTGAAATTTCTATAATAGTGTAACCGCATCAGAGGTGAATGTTTTGGGGTGACACTCCTGAGCATATTTGGAGAAAAAAACAAGATGATAATGATAAAGAAATTGAGAAGATGAAATCAAATTAAGCTTCCCTAGAAGAAAAATTTCATTAGTAGTCTGAATAATTATAAACGTTATGGGGGAAGAAAAGAGAAGAAACAACTCCAGAACAACCATTGTGTGAAGATCCATCCCCCCCCCCCACCCCACCCCACGAACATTGAGGCAAGTAACTCCCCTCAAAAAGATATCTTGGATGATGTAATCAATATTCTATTAATATTTAATGGAAAAATTTATTAGATAAACACTAATAACATCCCTATAATGACATTATACGAGGTGAAAATGACTATGAGTTATATCTATCAACACCCATCCATCACATTGTGGAGAGGTATACCATGTTCAATATCCAAAAATACACTCTTTAAAATAGACAACTTCCAACATTTCATGATAGAGTGGAGATTTGTGTTTCTCATAAGCTTAGCACCAAGCTAGTTCTTCCACTTGATGACGTATATATTCATATGATTCACCAAGTTGTGGGAACATTTATAACATGAATATCGGATCTTGAAAAAACATGTTTACAAGGAGGTATTCATTTCAAATTTATATTCATCCTAAACCTTTCCCAATTTATAAATAATGTTTTGAACTGATGAATGATATTATAAAAGGAAAAAAGGGAAGGGGTAAAATGAAAGGTCAAATAAAAATAATCTAATGGATAAACCAAGTGAACAAAAAATTATAAAGAACCTTTACCTCACCAATTCAATATCCACATTGGATAACATTTAAGGTTCATGCAGATATAAAGTTATAAATTGGTAATTATGAAATATTCTATTTTGAAGAATAAATGTATGGGGAGGTCATTACAAACTACATTTCTCTTGAGAATGTAAATGAAATCCTCAAGTATGAAAGTCTAGGAGTCTTAGTTGTAAATGTATACATGAGGTATATTTTAATGATTTTTTTCAATAGATGATATATTATGTTAATTATGACTAAATAGATTTCATATTTTTTCAGGCTTATATATGAATACCAATTTAAGGGATTTCCCCAATGAATATAAATCTTCACTCATTATCCACGATGTCACTTCTACATAATGAAAATAAATTGAATAAAAAAATGGATGGAATAGTCATATAAAATGAAACACCCCAAGATTTCATGGTATGGTTTCAAAATTAAATTCAATAGCTTGTGCTACAAGCAACGCCGATTTTGTGCAAACCATGATGAATTTACCTAGTGGTTTAAATAGTGGTTATGAATATTATTTACCACATTATTAAATTTATGTATATTCTCTATAATTTTACATTCATCTTATGTGTTTCATAGAAAATTACATGTAAACAAATATGATTTTGCGCTTAAAATCTATAGTTTTTTAAAAGGGAAGTGTGCACCTTTTAATGGCGTACATATTTTTGAGAGAAAACAGATATCATTAGTGACAAATATTCGCAGACATACATATGCAAATCCATGAAGTAAAATTGTCTAGCCAGAGGTTGTTGGCCTCAAAGGTGCCTGATGTAGCCAACTGGTGGGCTGCATTGTTGCCTTCCCTTTTGTTAAAGGAGAAGGTGCAGAATGAAAAGCATTGGAAGAGTGAGATAATTATCCAGATGATGAGGCCAAATTAGTGGAGTCTGCCATCGTTGTGTTTAATGGCATCGATCATGGTGAGGCGGTTAGATTCAATGATGATAACAACCCACCCACATTCCAATGGCAGCATCAAGCCTTCCATGATAGTATTAGCCTCAGCAATAGAAGGTTCCCAAAAGGCATGATGTGATTCATACTTTTCAGTGATGATTTTCCTCAGATGATTTCAGGCCAGGAGACCGAGGGAGACATGTCCATCCTTGGGGAGAGACGCGTCCACGTTGATCTTAAGAGTACATTCCAATGGGGGTTCCAATGAGGGGGGCAGGAGGGGGGAGCATCACTCATTTTATGTCCATTGTGGTGAATCCATCCCTCGATCCATGAAGTGTCCCATTCATTCCAGAATCCATGAGGTTTATACATGTGATGGAAAACATCATCGTTACGCTGGACCCAGATGATCCAGGAAAGAGTGCAGAATGAACCTATATTAGTTGATGAGAGAGAAGAGCACCATCACATCAAGAGAGCGGGGAGGTCAGAAGCCGTGTCCAGTGCTGCATCTGGGGTCGGGTCCCATTTATTCTAGATTTCCATAGCTCATGGGAAGTGAATGATGGCATGCAAGTGGGTATCTAGTATATTCGGGCAGAACGGTCCGGAAGCGGCATTGGACATATGTCGGTAAATGAGAAGCCTCATCTTAGGGAGGGTGCATGTGCAAACCTTCCACCAAAAGTGGTGTATTTTTAGGGGGACATTGAGCTTCAAAAGAAATTTCCATGGCCCCTCGTTTCGGTCGGCTGGGTAGTTTCCAAGAGAAAGTCTGTATCCAGATCTCACCGTGTATTCTCCTGACATGTCATTGCTTCAGAAGAGTTGGTCAGGGCCTACGTCAGGGTCCCAAGGGATTCTTATGATAATTCTTTGGTCTCTTTCATTAAACCATTCATAAATCTTTTTCCAAACACCACCCAATCCCTTGGTCGGAAAGGAGGATTCTGACTGTGGCCTCTTCAAAGCCTGGTTGAGCATGGGATGTAGCCTTCATACCTTCTGTATCGATTAGCCATGGCTCATCCCAGATATTGACAGATGAGTCGTCCCCAATCCTCCATCCCAGTTCTTTTTCCAAGAGCTTTCGGTCCTCCCAAATGCTTCTCCAAAGGAAGCTAAGACGCGGGACATGTGAGGAAACATGGAAGTCCGTGTTGGGAAAGTACTTATCTCGTAGTACCTACACACAGAGAGATGATGGACGGTTAATAAGGTGCCATCCTTTCTTGTCCAACAGTGCTTCATTGAAGAGAATTATATTATAGAATCCCATTCCTCCCCCCAACTTGGGGATGCAATGTTTCTCCCTGGCCATCCCGTGGGGTCTATTCCTTCCATCGTTTTCCCCGACCAGAAGATGGCAGAACGTGTATGGATCTGGTTGACCACGGTTTTCGGGAGCTTAAACAGGGACATAAAATATCATGGGATATACTGGATGATAGCTTTAATGAGGGTCTCTTTACCTGCTTTTGAAATTCTTTTTGGGGTCCAACCTTGAATTTTTTTCTCAATCGGTCCACTAGAGATGCGAAAAGTTCTTTTTTGGACCGGCCAATCACTATGGGTAGCTCAAGATACTTTTGGTGTTTGTCCACCATATGTAAGCCCACTTCTTCACAGAGTTCATCTCTCTTGGAGCGAGGCACCACCTGCACTGAAATAGATTTCTAATTTTTGTGATTGATTGACTGTCCAGACACCCTCTCGTACTGCTGGATTGCTTGGAAGATCACCTGACATTCATTAATAGTTTCTCTGGAGAAGAGGAGGCTGTCGTCAGTGAAAAAAAGGTGTGACACTGGTGGACTTAGGCAGGAGACCTTGGCCCCATGAATAGTTTTAGCAGATGCAGCCCTAGAAATACGGTTAGAAAAGACACCAGCCACCAAGATGAAGAGAAAAGGGGAGAGGTGATCTCCCTTGTGCAGGCCACGGGATGGCACGAATCCTCGAGTGAGCTCCCCATTGACCCGGATTTGGAATGAGACGGTCGAGATGCATTGCATGACCATATTTGTCCACTTAGTGCAGAAATCCATTTTCAGCATCACAAATTTGAGGAAATTCCATTCCACCTTATCGTAAGCCTTGGTCATATCTAGTTTCCAAGCCATGGTTCCTCTTTTCAAAGTGGAGCGTGTTTTCATAGAGTGAAAAACTTCATGGGCCACATTTGCATTATCAGTGATCAGCCTCTTGGCCACGAAGGCCCTCTGGTTTTCCGAGATAACATCAGGCAACCATGGTCGCAGCTGATTTACAAGGATCTTAGAGAAGATCTTGTATGAGACATTGTAGAGGCTAATAGGCCTAATGTTAAGGACCACCTGGGGCTTCTTAATTTTGGGAATGAGGATGAGGATAGTTTCATTGATGGTGGAAATTCTTGTTTTCCCAGCCCAAATATTTCTAATCATTTTGCAGATGTTTGGACTGATGATGTGCCATTATTTCTTAAAGAACAGGGTGTGGAACCCATCTGGTCCCAGGGCCTTAGTGGGGTGAATCTGTTTCAGATCCAGGAAAATATCTTCATCTGAAACAACTTTGGAAAGCTTCCGGTTGATCTCATCGATGATCACTGGTCAGATACATTCTTCCACTTCAGCATAAATTAAAGGAGTTCCTAAATTGAAGAGGTTATGGAAGTAACATGTCAATGTTTCATGAATTCCATTAGTGTCAAAGACTTTTCTTCCATCTGATTGTGAGATGAAATTGATAAATATTTTCTGGCGCCTAGATGATGATTTCGGGGGGAGATACCGGGTATTGGAATCCCCTTCTGAGTTGTGGGCATCCTGCACCCGTATATCCTAGAAGCTTTCATTCACGCGTAGGGTCACATCCAACTCTCTTTGAGTGGCTACAATCATGGCAAGGTTGCAACTGGATGGGGGTTTCTTGAGTAGGTTGTGAAGTTTCTTTTCAAGGAAAGCACAGTGCCTCTCGGGATGATGAAATTTTTTATTGCTCCAAGAACTCAGATCAGATGATTCCTTTTGGAGATTGAGGCCAATATCTTCGTGAGTGATGTTCCAGCTTGATCTTACAACATCTTCATATTCCCGGTCCTTTAACAAGAAACTTTCAAATCTGAAGGGTCTACATGGTTGTTTGATGCGTTAACCTTGAGTACAATCAATAAAAATTGGGCATTAGTTTGAACAGTTGAGCATTATGTGGCCAATTTGGAACATGCTGAAGAGATTTATCCAGTCTGTTGATCCCATAAATCTTTCAAGTTGCTCGGCGATGTGTCTGACATCTGTATTACCTCATAACCATGTGAAAGGATTACATGTGTATCCCAAATCGACCTGGTCCTCCCTAGTGACCACATCCTTGAAATTTGACATCGACCTAGTATGTCAGACATTTCAGCCTCTTTTTTCCTTATGGAACATAATCTCATTGAAGTCCCCATCGAATATAATTGGGCTTGGAAGCTCGTGACGAAGCTTGCAGATGAGATCCCAAGATTTCCCCTTCTGGTTATGGGCCGACCAGCCATAAAATCCCAAAAAGGTCCATGGCAGGTTGTGGTCCGCCTAAACAGTCGCAGCCATGTTGTGTGAGGAGAAGGACAAGATATTGACAATGAGATGATCCTTCTATAAGAGATAGATTCCCCCAGAGTGGCCTTTTCTAGAGACCGTGAGACAGCCTTGGAAGTCGCATTTTAGAGCAATTCTAGTGGTGTCCTTGTTTTCCAAAATGGTTTCAGGCAAAAAAAAACCATATCGTGGTGATTTTGGGTGCAATTGCGCGGGTGCATGAAAACCATTCATGGGTTTCCAAGCCCCCGACAGTTCCATCATAGGACAATCATTGATATAGGCGGGGCTGGGTCTCACCTGCCTCCACCTTTGAGTTATCGACCCCTATTATTCCACCTGTCGTTTTTCCTCTCTTTGGGGAGTTCCCCATTGACTAGAATGTTTCAATTTGTCTTTTCAGATCCCCAGGTTTAGGGCCTTCCAATTTACCGGCACGTACTTCACATTTCACCCTTTTCCAGGTTCGATGAGTGATTTGGCCTGGTGGTGAAGTTCCAAACATTCCATCTTTGTCCTGTGTTAGGATGTCAACCATGTTTATTTCTGGGTTAGGGTCAGGGTTTGGGGGTTCAGCGTGCCTCTACATTGACCTCGCGCTTTGTTCTGTAGGATCTTTTGGTGTGTTCCCCAACTCTGTACGTGTTGAGACTTTGTCCTTCATGGGGGGTGGATACATGCTAATAAAATTTATTTTTGAAAATAAAATAAAATTTTGAATTTGATATGTAAAAATTAAATTTGGGTTGAAGTGTAGTAGTTTTCTAATAAGTTTTTTTATTTATGAATAGTGAAAAATATTGCATGGTAGTTAAAACCTGTGATTTTCACTAATATTATTACTATACATTAAATTGATTTTTAAAGTCAAAATATATAAATAATACTTATATCAGTCCAATATTTTTTAGTGGAATCATTTTTATATTAAAATTAGATATATGAATTTATTAAACTTTTGAACGTCTCTTTTATCTGCATTCTCGCCACATCTATGGAATTAGGGTTAAACTAAATTTATCCACTTCTATGAATTTAATTTGGAAAAATCAACATACAATGTTTTAATAAGTATGATATTTAGAGTCTCATACAATCAACTTATTTTTTTTGGATATTTTGAATGGTTACTTTAATAAATTTTTATTCACCTTGGTTAAGGGTAAATCAAGTAATTAAAAGTAAAAATAATATTATAACATTATAATGTTACCATTACATCTATAATAATTTCATTGGATGTGTGGGTTTTGAAGAAAATCAAACTAAGGAAAAAATTATAATATTTTTAAGCCACTTGGGTAAGGATATGACATTTATAATATTTTATTTAAATATAAGTTAAAAATGTCACTGACATTTTTATTAATTATACAATTTTTATTATAGAGTTATAAAATTGTTAAATTCAACTATAAATATTCATTTAAATGAATAAAATTTATATACATAATTATAATTTATTTATAATTTATAATGATAAAATAATTAACATAAATGGTGATGCAATGATGATCTAGTATTTGTTTTAATAATAGACGAATCAAAGAAATGATATTAAAAATATCAATTTTAAAATAATTTTGGGGAATTAATTTCAGTACCATTTTTTATTCATTAATTGGATATGTTATTAAGGTTTTATAAGTATTTCTTCGAATTTATTTGGTTGGATTTATTTTTTTATAAGAAAAAGTACTTAGTAGTGTAAAAATTTACATTCGGGGTATTCTTAAATAAATAATGATTTATCAAATGAAATAAAATATCTAAAAAACATAAATTAGTCAAAATAATGGTAATAAGTCTTATAATTTCATCAATGACTCATTTAGTGGACTTTTGAATATTTATAGTAATTATATTAACCTACAATGTATAAATTATATGATATCATGATAATGGTTAAAGGGGTAAAACAAGGGGTAAAACAAAACGATAAGGATTAAAACAATAAAAACATTTAAAAAAATATTGGATGAAAAATATTCAACCCTTAACACATTATGATCTATTCTGAGTTGTTTAAGGGACACTTGTTTCTAAAAATAAATTATATATTATTTAAATCAAATATAGTTACAAAATTTCACACTCTTTGTTTTTAATATGTTTTATGTCTCAGTATAGGGAACAAATCCAGATATGAATGAACCTAAATTCATATTTTTATCATATTGATATTACTATCATTATATAATTTTATTTTTAATGTTTAGAAATTATAATATTACCTTAAATTCTTCATCAATTATAAAAAACTATTTAGTTAATTAAGAGAAAAACAAAATAATTGATAATAAAAATATTAACATTAATATATTTTGATGAGTTAAAATAGTGAACCTCTATTTTCATACAATAAAATTAAATAAATTTTGTCGATTACTTAAATCAATATACAAATAGATGCCCAGATACTGTATTAGTCTTGGGCCTTTAGGAATAAGGAAACATAAACACTCATACATAAGCAAGCTACATTATCTCCAACTTGGTTCTTTATGACATGCACCCTTATTAAAAACATCATACATAATACATATATACAAAACGAGGGGAAGGAAACATAAAAAGGGGTGATATTATATGCTCATTAATGGTAAAAAAGGGAGACATGTAAGCATAAACATTAGTATAGGGTTATGAGAAGAGGATCATGAAAATATAAGATCATACCCTCCATAGCAAAGATCATAACCATGAATCATGACATAAATATTTGAAATTAATAAGAAATTAATCATAAGAAAATAAATAACATAATATATGAAATATTTAAAAAGAAATAAAATATGTAATTGTGGAAAACACATAATCTTATAAAATCATTTCCATAGTAGTCAAGGCATCGCTTCCAAGACTGTCTTAGAAGTATAGGTTCACTCCCCATACCATCTTGGTAGTCATGGTTCAATCCCATGGCCATCTTTGTAGTATTATTTCACTCATAATATCATCTTGGTAGTTACTGTTTACCCCATAGACATCTTAGTAGTCAAGGTTCACTCTGAATACCATCGTAGTCAATCTCATGCATTATAAATCTTTATACCAATGCATTGGAGAAAGATATAGGTCTCACCCATCTGATAATTAAATAATACATATATGTACTAAAATATTATTTAAATCATATAATAAACAATGAAATTAAATTGGAATCATAAAAATGTAATCATGTCATAAAATTTGGAAAAAAAATCAATTTTTATAATCGTTTCAAAATCCAACCCATGAAAAGAAGTGGGTTTCAAAATCATATAACACGTGAATGAGAAATTTGTTTCCAAAACATAATTCCATAAAAACCTAATCTATTCAGAGAAAAATTATTAATGGTAAGATTGAATTATTTCCAAACAATGTCATGAGTAACACCAATGGATGTAATCTTAAATGTGCAATAATATTGATATATCTTCTAAAAACATTCTTGAGGAAACTATCCTTTATTCTTGAAAAATGATTTCTAAAACATAGTACCTTTTGAAAACCTTATACATTGAAAGTACCTTTGAAAATATATAAAATAATCATTGAAAAAATAGAGAATTCTTAATTTCATTTTTTCTTTGAAAATTGTCTTTAAGGATCACTTGAGATCTTTTTTCAAAAATGTTTTTGAAATAAAATAGATATCTGACCGTAGATAGAAATATGTTCATATTTTTCCTAAAATCATTTTATAAATTATAAGAAGTACTAATGAGTGGAAATGGTACTATTACATGGATATATATCAAATAAATATAGCATAATGAAACTCATGAGTATTATTGATATATTAATCATAATATTTCATCTATGTAAGCACAATCATTGAAAATCTTGATAAACAATGAGATGGTTTCTATAAACTCATACCACATGTTAACTTGGGATCATACTTTTCACATAATAAAATTAAATTAAATTAATCATAAAATATTATTTAAATAAGGATATTCATTATATAACACTTCAAATGGAAATATATACCCCTCATAAAATGATATTAGTATATAACAAAACATGAGTCTCAAAGAAGAAAAATTGAGGTAAAACTATCTTAATGATTTGGTAATTTTTGAAACAAAAACCCCATAAAATAAATTTCATATAATGGAAATTTAAATAACCACAAATTCATGTATAATATACATATAATAAATTAATTGGTAGTATATACAGCACCCAAATAATGTGAGTGGTGCATAAGGCATGTATCTAAATGATATAAAAAGGTGAGATGAAATTCCCTTACTTTAAGTCTTGACTCACTTTTTACTCATACAACCTCTTGTATAATTAAAATATGACTATTATAAATATTTCAAAAAATAATATTTTTATATCTAATACCATATATGGTTTTATTATTACTCTATATCAACCTCTTGTTAAAAATTCTATGTTAACGTTTCACTTCTGGAACTATATGTTTTGTTCTACAAATGGGTCTTAACTTGTTATATATTTGATCCCTATACTTATATAATGATTTATAGAATTTAAACCATGATATAAATATAAACTATATTCATTATATTGGTAGTATAATAATATTTTGAATATAGAAGAATAAAATTGAATACACTATTCATGGAGACAGTAGGTCGTACGTACGCATGAACGTTGTTTCAGTTTTATTGTCATATTGAAAGAAATAGAGTAAATGACATATATATATATATATTTGTATATATATAAATATTATAGTAGAATTATTATATCATATATATCATATAATTTCATTTAACCCATCCTTAATACATCCTATAAAGTGTGTGAATGAATCACATCATTTTGAGGGGTCGGTATTCCACACTTCCCCAAACAAAATTATCATATTTACATACAATGGAATGTATAAAGATATGTGTTATAAATAAATTAAAAAAGATTAAAAAAATTAAAAATATCTTACATATAATATATAAATAGTGTTTCCATCACAATTTCTACCATGAGAGGTGGTGAAGGAAAAATGAGCAATCATCATTTCCAAAATTGATAGTTCACCATACACATAAACATGGTTTTCATTTCCCATTACATGGATGTGTCTGTAAGTTTTTGTAAAAACATTATAATAAAAATCCTATTATATTTAAGGAATTTTTTTATTATATAAAATCATTGAATAAGAACATATAAAGGTGTTTATAATTGAAATAAACTAAAACAACTTGAGGTAGAATATTACCTCTTATTCAGGTAACTACATTAGTTTACACCAATGGGATTCCATTGTTGGATTTATTCCCATGGTTATTCTTCTAGGATTAGGGGAGGTATTTTGATAAGATATTTGGGTAGATCTTGTTCGATAAAAATTTTATTTACAGGTGTGAGAAAGTTGGAGAATATAAGGCCTTTGAATAGTGGAGGATGAGTAATACTCTTGTAAATTTTGGAAAAAGGAATTCCACCCTTGTGTTTTCCATGAAATACAGATAAAATAATGCTCCAAAGTATAGAAAATTTATTAAAGGGTATAAATATGGTAAACTATTGGATTTTGGAAATGTTTTTAGGTTATTCAGTCCCTAAACATAGTAGTTCAGTCATTAGTTAAGATTAATTTTACTTTACTTGATCTATTTAATTTTAATTAATTACCCTGTTTTTTATGGTCAAGAAATTAGTTAAACTTATTAGAAATTATAAATTTAAATTATTCCAAATATGGAATACATTTTTATAAATTTCAATCACATAATTAGAAGAAATTAATTTAAATTTAATCTCACAGTCTAGTCGACAATGCTGGTTTTTAAAACAAAAACGTTTAAAAGTCTTCTATGTTTTATATTCAATTTCAAAGTGAAATTAAATAAAATGACCCTCATTGGGTTGATTGATAAAAATAATATATGACTAAAAATTAAAATATAATTAAAATATAATTTAACATTATAAATAAAATATATGAAAATGTTGTTTTGAATTAAAATTTTGTATTTTTTTTATTCATCCAAAAAATGAAATTTCTTAGAGAAGTCCCAAAAATTATCCATAAGATAATTTTGAAATTGTAAATATAAAAATGAAACTTATTTTATAAAATTCAATTTCTACATTTTTCTAAAATTAATTTCATTTTTTTCATAGAAAGACATGAAAAGCAATTAATTTGAGAATATAGTATTTTTAAACATAAAAAGGAATTACCAAAAACAGAATCATTAATTATCAATAGGTTTTATTTATATAATAAAATATTTTAAAATAGGTTATTAATATGCATAATACAAATTTTAATGGATATGTTATAATTATCTCTTTTAAATAATTATAAAAAATATTTGTTTCATACAAACTCAGTATTTCATGTAATGTATGCCATGTCGGTGTTATGTGAATGTAATGTTTTACTTTGTGTAATGAAAGATATGAATGAAAATTTAATTTATTACAGAAAAAAGGTCCATAAAGGCATATGGTGTTACATTCTACCCCCTTAAAATTAATTTCTCCCTCAAAAGTATTTATTTGGTTAAAAATTGAATATACTTCTGCTTCATTATATCCTCAAGTTCTCACAAATCTTCCTCTAACAGATGATTTATCCATAAAATATTAATTAGGTGGGTGGTCTTGTTTTGTTGAACTTTATCTGATCGGTCCATATTATTAATGGGTTGTTCTTCCTAAGAAATATCATGCTCTAGTTGTATGACCTCTATGTTTAGTACAATTTAAGGGTCAGGTATGTACTTCATAAGAATAGATACAGGGAACACATCATAGAATTGAGGGAGATTTGTTTTTAGTTCCACGTAATAGGCTGTTATCCTGATATAATCAAGAATATCAAATGGATTGATGTACCAAGGGATTAGTTTCAATTTATTTCTAAAGCTGATAAAATTTTTATAGGTTTAGATTCATAGAAAAATCATTCCACCAACGTCAAATTCTATATCACATTATCTGTTATCAGGATAACATTTCTACCGACTCTAATCTGCCTTGATATGATGCTAAATGTTTCAATCCTTCTCTTCTATTTCATTAGTGATCTCAAGTCCCAATATCTTTCTTTCTCCAAACACATCTCAACATTTTAGAGCTCTACATTTAATCCCCTAGAGTTATTCATAATCATCCATATTAATGCTTGAGTGAAATCTATTATTCTAGGAAAACTAAAATATAGGAAGGTGTGAATCCCATCCACCATTGAAATCATGGTTATGATCAAGAAAATTTCTAACTTTGATATGAATCTCTACATCTTCCTTTGTGCCTCTATAATCGTCACTTGTATATAGGGTTAAATATTCATTTGAGAATGATAATATTTTCTCCCTTCCTTAAGGATTTCTAGAACCATCCTTTGAAAATCCATAAATATTGAATCTAATGTGATCCTCATCATAGATAATCTGGTATGATCCATCTGAATCAATGTATCGACCACTTTTTTTCTTTCCCAAGGATGTAATGTATTGAGAAATAATTATCCTTTATCAACACTAACCGTCATCTCTAGCACATTTTCAAATCCTTTGTTGTGAATATATATTTTATAAATTTATGATAGGTATATATATTACAATTTTCTCCATAAATATAATAACTCCATATCTATAATTGAAAAACAACTATTTCCCGCTCCAAATCATGAGTTGGGTAATTTTTCTCCTGAATCATTAACTACCTTTAGAAAGAAGTGATGACCATTTTATTATACATAAATATGCATCACAGTCCCTTCTTGGATTCATCACTAAATATTACAAACCCTTGTACACTATAGGGTTATGTAATCACAAGTACACTGATTATCCTTCTCTTCAGTTCCTTGAAATTTCCTCACATTTATCTATCCAAAGGAACATGACACCCTTCTTAGTTAACTTGGTCATAGTATTTCATAGTCATCATATTTTCTCCACAATCCTTCGATAATATCTAATTAAACCAATAAATTTATGAATCTTAGTCACTATGGTTGGTCTATTCTAGCATTAAATAGCCTCCATATTTCATGGATTTATTGTTATACCATATCTTAAGATTATGTGACATGAAAATGAATCCTTTTGAATACAGAATTTTCACATTATAATCTTTTCATACAGTTTATCATTACTTAGGTAATTTCTTACAATTCTAAAGTGATATATGTGATATTAATTTCTATTTTAATAGATAATAATATCATCCATAAAGACCACCACAAACTTGTTGAGGTAATGTCTAACGACTCTATTAATTAATGTTATAAAGATGGCAGGGGAATTAGTAAGACCAAAAGTCGTCACTATATATTTGCACTTTCCATGACAGATATGTAATGTAATCATGGGTATATCCTCTTTCATGACCATTGATTGAGGATATATAGAATGAAGTTCAATCTGGGAGAAGTATTGTGTTCAGAAAATATGATCAAATAGTTCATCAATACATGGACGAGGATACTTGTTATTGACCATTATCTTATTCAAATCCTGATAATCAATGAAAATTCAAATTGATCCATCTTTCTTTTTCTCAAACAGAACCGGTGGACCCTATGGATACCTTATCATGGGTTTCTTAGAGTATTTTATTCAATTCTGATAACTAAATTGGTTTATTCTATAGGGAGTCTTTGAATTTATTTTAGAACTAGGTATGAGTTCTATTTATAACTCGGCTTCATGCCTTGGGGGAAGGCTAGGAAACTCATCTAGAAAGACATCCATAAATTCTTGAACCATAATTATATCATAAATGTTTATTTTCTACCACACCATTTGAGATAAACAACAATTTGAATGGTAATTAAGATCCATACACTGGATGTAATCTCTATATGAAGTTCATGATTATCATCGCATTGATGGATGATCTCAATAGCAGTTGAAATATAAAATATAAATTCAATTACATGAAATTTAATGTGTGATTTATGTAGATAAATACATTCCATTCTTTGTTTGACATCAAATTCAAGTAATGGAATGATGAAAATATTTTTAGTAATCACATTCCCACAAAATTAAAATGGGGAGGAATCATAGACTTGGGTTGAAATATTCATACCATTAGATTTTTTCACTACTAATTCCATATAAAATCATTTTAGTTGGACCTTGAAACCCTTATAAAAATGTTTTGATTTGAAAGAGTGGGTATAGCCAGAATCAAATAAGACATTAATATTTCTAGAGTGTATGGTATGTGTACCTTTAACCATGTTATTATCACACGCCTAATAAAAAATAGAATTTTCATGAGAATTCCCATTTTCACTTGGATTAATTGGTTTATATCATTGATCATCATCACCATTCCTTGAGTTTAGTAATTGGTTTTCATAATTCCCATTCTCCTTACACTTATAGCACTAAAACATGGGAGTTTCTTTCTATGCTTCTTTTTCCCCATTTGCGCTATTAACTAACTTCATCCCATAACCTTAGAAATAAAATGATTGATGTCATCGATTACACACTTAAGATATTTATTAGAACCCTTAAGAAAATATCATCTATGATTCTTCCTACAGTTAGAGAAAAAGGGAAATATTATCTTATTCTCTTCATGATTTTTAGACATTCCTTTAAAAACAATCTTCCATTTCCTATCAAAAACATGAGATTGGTATGTGACTCTAACCTCCATTTCATCCATGATGGAACAACATAAATTCTCTTCATAAATATTAATTTCTCTTTTGTCTAGTGTCTTTATGAGAATTGGATTCAATCCACTAAGGAAACTATCATCATTAATTTTAGGTTCGATGATAATCCCTGACGTATACCTAGGAAGTCTCATGAAATTAGCCTCATAGTTACCAAAAAATTCAACATCCCTTTGCATCAAATAATGTAACTCATTCTCTATATTGGTACAAAGTATTCATGAAAATTACTTATTGATAAATAATTTCTTCAACTCTTCACAATCCATGGAATCAATCTCATCTTCCTTCCTCATATTCTTGATTAGATTTCACCATTGGCCTGCTTCTCCTTATAAAATATAAACACCAATAAATAATTTCTCATGAAGAAAATATTATATAATTTAGACTATAGATTTATTAGTACTAATTCTTTATTCATTAACAAGTGTATCAAAATACCCTCTAAAATAAGGCACACATTGACTCGTGAAGATCTCAACATAATGTTATTCCCTTTTTCACCATTGTAATTCCACCCTGATTTATAGCTTGAGAAAGTAGTGTGAGTAGGGGATAAATGTTTTTCATTCCATCTCCCATTGAATTTGGTTTCTTGGGAGGAAAATCACAAAATTTTCTAATGTAATTCACCATTAATTCAGTTCTTTCGGGTTTAAATCATTTACTAAAAAATCATAGAGTAAGAAATAGTTATCATTTTGAGGAACCGCATAATCATGAAAATTTACTTATAGGATGTGTAACTTATGAAACCATAATTAATTTATGACACCTTTAGATTATCCTATGTTATTCAGAGGAAACTTATATTTAAATCATTCATGATTATTTCTGAAGAGTTTTTGAATTCCCCAATCATATCCCTTGGGAGTGTCAAACCATGTGTGTTGCAAGGCCCACTGTCATGTACCATATTACCCTGAGTCATGCATGCGACATATTTTTCGATTTTATACCCATAGGAACATTTTTACTAGAGCTACATCCACTTATAGTATCCAGATAGGGATGTATTTCTAGGAATCCAATCAAAATATCATTTACCAAAATTCCGAGACATTTTTCAATACATTTACGCATCCTTAGAATTATCATTATACATGTCCTTGGGGTTATCACTATGTTTTTAACATCCCTGCTACCAAAGGATATCTAAATATTTCCTATAATACCAACTATATTTACCCTCTCATTTAATACAATAACATTTCATATGTTTTGGGGAATACTTAAAATAATATTAAAACAGATACCTAAAGACCACACTAGTGTTGTGCCTTTAGAAATATGGGAACATAAAAAGTGATACATAAGTGAGCTGAATTAACTTGCCTAGGTTATTCATGATAAGATTTCTTCTTAGAAACATCATAAATAATACATATCTTCATAGCCTAGGGAAATAAACATAAAAAAGGGTGATCTCAGATGCTCAATAAAGGTAAAAAAGGGATACATGTAAGCATAAACTTGAGAATAATGTTTTGAGAACAAGGTCAAGGAAATATAAGGTCGTTCCCTATATTTCAAATATAATAAATAGGAATATCGGCCTAAAGATTGGTAGTTATTAAGACATGAATCATAATAAAATAAAGATCAAAAACCATAAATCATAAAAAGGTATTAAAACATGGAATTATTTCAAACACATAAACATATATTATTACTTCTACAGTATTCAATGCATCACTTCCAAGACCATCTTGGTAAGATGGGATCACTCACCATTCCATATTGGTAGTCATATTTCACACTCATTTCCATCTAACGAGTATGAGTTCACATATTATACCATCTTGGTAGTTGTGGTTCACTCCCATGGACATCTTAGTAGTCAATTTTCACTCCCGGGACCATTGGAAAGAGATATTGCTCCCACCCATCTCATAATTAAATCTTACATACATGTATACAAGGTCATTAAAAATCATATCATAACCCATGAAATTAAATTATTATCATAAATATGTAACTGTATCATGAAATGTGGAAAACGAAACATTTTTGATAATAATTTCAGAAGAATAACCCTTGAAAATAAGAAGTTTCTAAATCATATAAGATGTTATTGATAAATGGGTTTCATAAACATCAAACGTAAATACATAATTCATTCATAGAAAAATTATAAATGGAAACATTTAATCATTTACCCATAAATTCATGATAACACTAATGGATGTTATATTATATGGGAAATAATTTTTTTAGATCTTTTAAAATAATTTATTGAGGAAAATATTTTTTCTTATTTAAAAAAATGATTTCTAAAACAGAAAACCTTTTGAAAAGATTTTTATTTCAAAATAGATTTAAAAACATATCAAATAATCATTGAAAACAATAAAACATTTTTAAAATCCTTTTCCCCTGAAAATGGATTTCAAGGATCATTTTAATACTTTTTGGAAAATATTTTTGAAATTAAATATATTTCCAACCTAATATATAAATATGGTCATATTTTTATTTAAATCATTTTATTAATTATGTTAAGTACTAATGAGTTGAAATAGTACTCATAAATAGATATATATTTCATAAACAAAATATAAGTAAACTCATGAGTTTTCTTGTGAGATATACCATAATATTTCATGAATAGAAGTATAATCATAAACAATCTTGATAAGTGATGATGTTGTTTAAATAAACTCTTACCACATGGTAACTTGGGATCATACTATTCATGTAAGATAATGAAATTAAATGAAGCATTAAATATCATAAAAATACAGATATTCAGGATATAACTTGTCAAATAGAATTATATACACCTCAAAAAATAATTAGGAAGAATAAAAAACATGAGTCTCAAAGAAGGAAAATTAATACAAAACCATCATACCAATTTTGTTACTTTTGAAACACAAACCCCATGTAATAAATATAATAGAATAGATACGTAAATACCCTTAAATTTAAGTATAATAGACATATATTACATTCATGGTTAGTATATACACCACACAAAATAATTTAGTGGATAATAAGGCATGTATCTCATGGATATAAAAATGTGAGACGAAATTCCATTAACTTAAGTCTTGAATGTCTTCATACTCATACAAACCTAATGTATAATAAGTTCTGGTTTAATATAAATATTTTACAGGATAATATTTTTATAAATAATACTATATATGTTTTTTTTATTTTATTATGTTTTACATTTCTTAAAAATTATATTTTATGGTTTCACTTCGAGTAATATAACCTTTGTTCTTCACATGTGTCTGAATTTGTTATATCTTTGGTCCTTATTTTTATATCATGATTTCAAAAATTTAAAAAATGAAATAAATATAAATTATATTCATTATATTTGTATTATAATAATCCATTGAATATATAATAAAAAAATTTAATACACCATTCATGCATATGGTACATCGTACGTACGGATGAATGGCGTTTCTGTATTATAGTTGTATTGAATGTAAGAGAGTGAATGACATATATGTATAAACATATGCATATACATATATATATATAATTATAATTTAATAATTATATCATATATATCTTCTCAGTTTACTAAACTCATCCTTAATACTCTCCATGTAGTGTTTGAATGAATCACATCACTTTGAAGGGACGGTAGTCAACACTTACTCAAATGAAATTATTGTATTTACAGAAATTAGAAATTATAATGATATCTTTTGTAAAATAAATACATAAGATTAAATAAAAAATAAATATCATAAATATCATATATAAATATATTTTTCTTCATAATTTCTACCATGAGAGGCGGTAAAAGAAAAATTAACAGTCATTATTTCGTGAGGTGGCAGTTCGCCATACACGTAAATATTATATTCGTTACCCATTATTTGGAAGTGAGTTTAATTTTAGGTAGAAACCTTATAATAAAAAAATCATATTATATTTAGTTTAATGTTTTTTTAATTAAATCCAGCAATAATAAGAGTTGAGGGGTGGATAATTGTAATAAAATAAGAGAATATGAGTAATAATGTTACCTCTTATTTGGGTAACTCCTTTTGGTTTGCACAAAAGGGATTCCATGGATTTATTTTTGTCCCATGTGAGGCTTATAGTATGAGGGTATGGATATTTAGATACTATTTTGGTATATATTGGTCTATAAAAAGTTTATTGAGAGGTGTGAGGATGTAAGAGGAGAGGAGGCCTTTTATAGTGGAGGAGGAGTGGCACCATTTTAAATTTTTGGAAAAGGAATTACACCCCCATTTTTTCCATGGGAAGTGGATCAAATATTGGAAAACATTATATATATGATATTATAGGGTTAAAATATTTCTATACAATGGATTTTGGACATGTTTATAGGACTTTTAGGAACTTATTATTAAGGATTAGTTCATAATTAAGCTTAATTTTACTTAAATCGATGTAATTATATTTAATTACATTCAAAAATATTTTATATAAAAAAACTAGGTTGACTTATTAGAGATTATAAATTATATTAATCAAAAATATGTGATCGATTTTTTGAAATTACAATCACATCAGTGGTATAAATTAATTTAAATTGATTCTTGTAGTTATGTCGAGAATGTGGGTTTTTAAAGAAAAACATTCAAATGTTTTCTATGTTTTTATATTCAATTTCATTGTGAAATTGATTCTAATTAACCAAATTCGGTTTATTGATAAAAATATGATCTAATTAATGTTTTAAACCAATTTAAAATATAATTTAATCTTATTAATAAATTTTATAACAAGGCATCTTTCAATTAAAATACTGTATTTTTCACAATTCATCCTGAAATGAAGCTTCTTAAAATAATCCCAAAAATAAAACTAAGCTAATTTCTACATTCTAAATTAAAAAATTAAGTTTATGTTATAAAATTAAATTTAAAATTATGTCTAAAATTAATTTTATTAAGTTTCTTAGATGGACATGATAAGTAGATCATTTGAGAAAATTCAATTTTTAAACATATAAGGACTTTTCCAAAAAAAAAATATCATTCATTACTAGTATGTTTAATTTCTATAAATAAATTATAAATAATATTTAAAAAGTATTTATTACTATTCTTCTTAATAAGTTTAATGGGTATGTTATAATTATCACTTTTAAATAATTATAACAAAAAATGCATTGTAGAAACTCATTCTTACTTGTAAAGTCTGTGTTTCATGTAATGTACGCCAAGTTTTTATTTTTTGAAAGAATTTTTTAATATGTGAAATGTAAGATATCAATAAAAATTATATTTGTTTTCTAAATTTTTTTTTGTAAAACCCAAGGTGTTAGAGTTAATGTGTCTAATGAATTTGATTGATTTATAATATATATTATATATTTTTGAAATCATTTGATTATAATTATTACTTTTTATAAATGTATTTCATGACAACTTAAATTAATTGTTTTAAATTTGACCATAATGATATATTATTTAATTTATTTATTATTAAATTATTTAAAAATAAAAAGAATTTTCAATAATCACAATGGGATATAATTTGGTCAAAAATTCCAACTAATTTTCATTTATGGTCCATTTTTATGTATTTAGATCTATAATAGTCTTATTATATATTAATATTTTTTGGATTTACAAATGTTCCCCTCACCTAAATTATAAAATTACCCTTCTCCCTCACATACTCACACAACATTGAGAATTCCAGCTCATCCAATACCTACCCATTTCTCCTCCCAACAATCATAGTAATGTTTTTGTGGTCCAAGTCTCCCAAAAAACCAACCCTAGTGTCCCTAAGAGGATATTCAGATGAAGTCCACCAAAGAAGAGGTCATTGTTTTACACTTTCATTTATGTTCTTTTCTTCTTCTACTTCCTCATCCAATTTTGTTAACATACCTAAGTAATAAATTCATAATAATATATATATTTATATGTTATTGTGATTTTGGTAAAACTATATTAATCTTTTTATCCATCCTACAAAAAAATATCATCATGCGTGCATAGGTATGGCTTACAATCTCCACATTGTGGTGTAATTTTTTTTCATCACCAATTTCTTTGGATTGGTATAAAAATAGATATAATGGATATAAATAATAAATATGACATGAAATTGATTCTATATAATTAGTATACCATCTAATTACTCTCCCATTTATTCATAATGAAATGATACCATCACTCTTGCATACGTATGACCTACTGTCTCCATGATATGATGAGATTCATCATCTATGTTAATCATCAATGAATGACTATAAAGATCTATATAATGAATAAATATAAAATATATGAAGTAATAATTTTATAGAAATATATATATATTTACACATATATGTCATTTACCTTCTTCCATTCAATACAATAAGAAAACAAATAAAACATTCAGGCGTACGTATAACCTACGATCTCCATGAATGGTGTATTCCATTTCATATATATATTTTATATATTTATTTATATAGTGTTTATATATTATATATATATATTTATATTTTCATATAATATATGTATGTAAATCATGATCTATGTAATAGGATCTGGAATAACATGTCAAAACTTTTATGATAATAAAGCGGTTATTACTCAAAATTTTTCATTATCTCAGAATTGTTCATAAATCTGAAATATAAAGTCATAAATGAAATAAATATGGAATCATAAATATTATTTATATTTTATTAAAAGTTAATAATATTTTTAAAACCACTATAAAAGAGTTTTTGACACATATAGAGAAAATCAAACCTAAGGTAAGGGTTAATTTCACAACTCATTAGTATTCGGTATTGTTTATACGTAAGTATCTACTAGAGAATATTTATCATCCATGTCTGTGTTTGATAAATATATTTTCCAATATATTTGTATTATTATCCTACTAATTTTTTAATTCCATGACCCATGTTTCACTTTTTATAAAATGGTTTGAATGAATTTTTTTTAGTCAAGGTACTCTATGTCTTTTTCGACAAAAATACGGAAAAAATGTTTATTTTTAACTTATACAACATGAGAAGATTTTTATACCATCATGATACCTTGATGTTTTGAATTTTTCATTACATGTTTAAAATTTTATATTTTCAAAAAAATTATTTTATTGATTTGTGACATTTAAATAAATGATTTCAAAGAAAAATGGTATTTTTTCCACGATATCTCAAAGTATTTTATTAGAGTGTTTTTATATATGTAAATATTCATTTTTGAAATTTACTTTTTATTGAGTTATATCTCTTATGATACAATTTAAATTATTTTATTATAGGGTTTATGATTAGTTTGACTATGGTTTTCCTATTTTGATACCATTTCATGGTTATGGTAAAAGTATTCACATTTTGTAATCTAGTATTTTCAATATGAATATTTATATATTTTATGTTTTCGTATAAGGAATACATTGGAATAATAAAGTGAAAAGTGGGTCCATATATAGCCCCTTGATTAATTGGTAGGTCTCATGGGCTAAAATCATTTAGAGACATCCCCTTTGTGTTTTTTTGCATATAGTTTTAAATTTTCAGTTTGATAGATTTTAACACAAATCAGATAGTTTTCTACCCACAAACATAAAGTATCATGAAGATAGATCATCATATTAACTATCATGAGGATATATAATTATATTGTAGGCATTCATAATTATTCATTCTCTTATTATGAGATTAGTTATTGAAATTCCATGTGATTATTAAACTACAAGAATATCCATTGTTATAGTTTCTAGATAATATGACTATTTTATATTTTATTATTTATTATTTCCATTTTATGATCATGATTTTGTTTAAATGGATTTTGAATTAGTTATACACTTTTCCTTAATGATTATTCTTACTATTATTAATATATTTTGTTGTAAGCTTACCCTTTCTAGTCATTTAATCCCACCCCTTTCCTGTGTTTTATTTTTCTGACGATGCCAACATAATTTTTATGATTGATATTTGGGGTCAAGATAGGGGAATAATGGTGCTCTCAAAATAATTTTTATGTTTTACTTTTTATTTTAAAATATAATATAAGGTTCATGTATGTAATATATTTTCCAACACTACTAAAGTGATCGGCCTTTCGGGATTTGATTCCCTGTAATTATGTGAGTGTATTAAACTAATGCACTAACTCTGGAATTCTGGAGTCAGGGAATTACAGTTTGCATGAAATAAAGTTTAACACCAACATGAGAAATTAAATTTATAAAAAATAGATTAAGTAACATAACCATAAGGTATACATTGAGGATAAGTATTGAATAACATCCCAATGATACCATGTTTATGGTTATGATACTAGATAAACATGAATTTTTAAATTTATGTTTTAGGATAATACATTATGATCTAAACTAGTATATGTATTCATTTATAAATGGAACATAGTATATGGAATGTGTACCTCATTGATGCATGTGATCTAAAGATTAATACAAATCATATATTTCTTGGTCTTAATGAAATATTTCTAAGGTAAATAGTATTTCAAGAATTATTACCATTTTAGTAAATAGTATCATTTTTTAATAGGATAGATAAAGATTACTCAAAGTATGATATCTTTATAGTTAAGCACAAGAATAAAAGTTTAGTTGGAAAAAATATAGATAAAGGGACCATTGGAAATAATTATTTCCCCCCAAATAATAATTTCGGAAATAAGAACCCTATTACATTCTTCAATATAATGGTAATTTTCTATAGGTTTGGAGAAACATTCCCCCGGGATTGAGATTTTAAGGATTACAAAAAGGTTTATAATGTAAACTTATTTAACTATAAAGACATGGGACTCTAAGAAAATCAATGCCTCATGCATCGAAGTAAAATAACCCAAAAGAGGAAAGTGAATCATGGTCAATATTATTCTACTACCACGAATGAAGATGAATTATAAATGTTCTTATGTTTGGATTCATGAGTTATGTCATTTGAGTATATTTATTTATCATTATGGAATATATAAAGACGGAACTACAGTGCCACTTCATTAAGGATTTGGGATCGTATGTTTAATGATGTTGATGGCCAAGAAAACTGACTCAATAGAAAGTTAAACTTTTTTGTAAAATGTATAGTTAAAGGAAATATAAGCCTTAATATGTTACTAATATGAGATATAATGTCAACACAAAGATATTAGTGATTTGGATATGACTTCTGTTTGGAATGAATTAACATTAACATGGGATATTATTATTTTAGGTTAAATTATGATTTATTAGATACTACATGATGACCTCATTGGTTTTGATAACGATTTGTAGGATTAAGGAAATACTTTTAGAAATTATAATTTCTCAAAAGTGATTCAGGAATAAAAATATATCTTGAATATCCATATCTACGTGTATGAATTGTGGTTAAAATAGATCAAAGAAAAAAAGGATAAGATTATTCTTGATTAATTATCTATTTCTTCTCATGAAAAAATATTTAACTCTAGGAAAAATATCGTGAAACGAAAAAAAATTTATCCAAGAACACTATTTCATGATGAATCAATTGGTCCCCTAAACTATCACAGATTTATGGCTTTGATAATATTAACTTTATACTAACCATTTTCTCATTCACTCTTCATCATAAGTTCACAGTTAGATTTATCTTCTCCATCCATGTTTTCACTTTCCACTAATTTTCTCTTGTTCAAAAAAAAATTGGGGTGACCATCACATTTACTTATACCCATTATTAAGAGTATATTTTATTAAAGCTATTTCTAATTTGGGATTTCAACCAAGTTATTTTTTACTATGATCCATTTGTTTCTGATTTGAAATTTCAAATTTGGAGGATTCCATTTATTAATGGATAAGATAATGTAACACCCTAATATTTCCTGATATGTTATCTTAAATAAATTTAATATATTGTGTTGTATGAAGCATGGAGTTTGAACGCACTATGATCGATTATCCAAGCTGTTTAAATAGATTTTATGAATGGTAGTAACTAAATTATGAAATTTATATACATTTTATATAATTTTAAAATCCATATTATGTGTTTCCTAAAAATTTATATATGAAAAATTCTGATTTTACACATAAAGACTATTTTTCAAAAATGAGAATTTTACCGCCTCTTAGTGGTCTACATATTTAAAAACTAAATTTTTAAATTTATATAAATTTTATTTTTCAAAATAGACTACATTTTTTATTTCGTAGTGTAAAAATTAACTAAGGGTTATTTTTTGTATTTTCCTAGGAAGTTTTATTTTGTTGGATGAATAGTGGAAAATACTATATTGTAGTTAAAAATAGTGGTTTTTAATTAAATAATTATTAACCTCAAATTGATTTTTAAATTCACTGTAAGTTGATAATAGATTTATTAATCTATTGTAGGTCATTGAAACCCTTTTATGTTGAAATTAGATATAAAAACATATTGAACTTTTGAACGTATCTTTTATCTGTCTTCTCGCCACATTTGTAAAATTAGTGTTAATGACAATTTTGAAACATCTATGAATTGAATTTGGAAAATAGGAATTCATGATTGTAATCAGAATGGTATTTATGGTCTTATTTGATCAACTTAATTTTTTTGGATAATCTAAATAGTAATTTTAGTTAATTTTAATTTAACACGGTTAAGGATAAATCAATTAATTAAGGTGAAAATAATATTATAATATTATAATGTTACCCTAAAACGTGTCCTAATCTTATTAGATGAGTGGTATTTGACTAAAATCAACCTTAGGTAGAAATTATATTCTTTTATGACACTCCTGTAAGAATATAACATTTATAATATTTTATTTAATGATAAGGTAAAATTTTCATACTCAAATTCTTAATAACTATAACTTTTTATTATAGGTTTATAAAAAATATAAATTTGACTATAAATTTTTATTTGAAAGATAAAATGTTTATCTACTTCATTAAAATTTATTTATAAATTTTAATGCTAAAATAATTAAACTAAATAGTGACACAATGATGATGCAGTAATTATTTTAATAATGGAAGAATGAAAAAAATGATATTAAAATTTTCAATATTAAAATAATTTGAGTGGGTTAATTTAATTTAAAAAATTTATTGATGAATTGGCCAGTTATTTATTTTTTATAAGTCATTTTCCAAATATATATTGATGGTTTAATTTTTATAGAATACAAAATAATGAATAGAGTCAAATTTGACATTTAAGATATTTTAAAATAAATAATATTTCGTTAAATGATGTAAAATATATAAAAAACTAAAATTATTCCAAATAATTAGAATGAGTCCTATACTTTCTTAAATTACTCATTTAGTGGAAGTTTGTAATTTTATAGTAATTATATTATCCGATAATGTATAAATTAATTGTTTCATAGTAATAGTTAAATGTTTTAAATAAGGGTTAAAATAAAAAGATAAGGATAAAAAATTAATAGATGAATAATATTCGACAATTATCACATTATTACATATTTTTAGTTATTTAATGGACAATTTTCAATGAAAATTAATTATATATTATTTAAATCAAACATAGATACACAATATCACTCTCTCTGATTTTAATATCATTTATGCGTCCACATATGAAAAAATCAAGATATAAATGCACTTAAATGTTTTTCTATCATAATGATATTTCCAACCTTATAAAATTTTATTTTTAATTTTTATAAATTATACAATAACAATACATGATTCTTCAGTGCTAAAAGATGAGCCCGTAACGGGCGCCAATGCGATTAGGGTTTCTTCTGTCACCACCTATCTTCTTTCTGCCTCGGGCCCGCTTTGGAATCTCTTCCACCTCCTACTCGGCTCTCTCTGATGGTGGTTCCTCTTCCATTGGAGGCGTCAAGATTTCAAGGGTGTGGCTGCCTTGGCATTTCCCACCGGTTGTTGGCCTATCTCTGCTCTTTCCCTTTTCACTGGGTAGGGCTTTATTTGGAAGAGTGGTGAAGCCAGTGGTCGTTGTTCCAGCCTCTCCTGGACGAGGGTCGGCTCAAAGGTTCTGTGTGAGCTGGAGGCATGTGTGGCGATTTGAGGCGGACTTCAGGTGAGATCAAGAGGGCGGCGACGGGATCTGGCTCTGGCTTGTGTTTGGCATTTTCATGTTCGTGATTCTGGGATCGTGTTCGCTCTGCGTTGCGGCAACAGTGTGGACAAGATGCAATGGGATCGTCATGCATCGTGAATTCTTCGTGATAATTCCCAGTTTATGCATGCTGCTATGAACTTTCCAAAAAATTGGCTTGGAGGTTCTGTTATGAAGAATATGATTGAGTTGCGGTTTAATTCCATTCAAGCTATGGAGGAATTTCGTGGGGACGCCAGATCCACTGAAAGAAGAAAATAGGAGGAGCATGTCAAACAGGTTGAGGATGATATCACATCACTGAGGTTGGAACTGGATAGGTTGTCCTTTAGGATTCTAGTGTGATGATGTTGATTTTTTTTTCTTTGCTTTTTGGATTACTGTTTGTGGAAATGTTTTCCTTGTGGCCCTATGGTTCTCTAGAGAATTTGTAACGAGTTCATCTACAAAGGGATGCTCCATAGCATGAGTTTTCACCTAGAATTGCTATTCAGATTCAGATGTTTTAGAGGGTATGCCATTACCATCGGTTCCAAACCCATGCATTCATGCACGGGATTTCATTCCAAGCAGTAATGAGTACATGGAAGCTAGTATTTGGTCATGTTTCTTGGTTGACGCCTTGTTTCGTAGTTCTGAATGAGTTGTTTTTTCTTTATCTCGGTTATTGATTATGTCGTGACGTCATGTTGGGTTCTCCCTCAGCCCTTAATAGGGGGTTTACGATAATAAAAAATAATAATTTTCAGTCAGTCAACGCTAAAAAAAATTTATATAAATTAAGACAAAAACAAAATAATTGATATTAAAAATATTAATTTTGACATATTTTGATGATTTAATGTGTATAATGAATTTCCAAGAAGTAGAAAATATATTATTGATGGGTGAAAGCACTATATTCTAATTCCCACTTTGTCTTAATTTATTTGAAGTCAAATTAAATGAATAATATTAAATTTTAAAATAATGATATCTTGTTCAATTAATTTATTATTAAATTAGAAAAAAAAAGGTAAATAATCACAAGTGGATAAGATATAGTTAAAATTTTATTCTAATTTAATTTTTTGAGTCCATTTTTAGGTATTTTTATCTCAAATACTCTTGCTATATTTTAATATTTTGAGGATTTACAAAAGTTACCCCACCTCAATTATAAATGGGAGCCTCTTTTCTCACTTACTCACACTACACTAAGCCTTATAGATAAACAAAAAAAAATCTCTCCTCCCAACGTTCTTACAAATGTTCTGGATGTTGGGGTATTCCAAAAAAACCAACCCTACTGTCCCTAATAGGGGATCCAAAGGAAGTCCACTAAAGAAGAGGTAATTGTTTTACCCATTCATTTATGTTTTTATCTTCTTCTAATTCATATTACTATGTTGTTTCCATACAAAAGTAATAAATATAGTCTCATATATATGCTGAGATATTATTATGATTTTGGCATAACCATATTACTTCTTTTATCCATCATACAAAAAAATATCACCATGTCTGTGTAGGTACGACTTACCATTTCAATGTTTTTGTGTAATTTGTTTTCATAAACTCTTTATTTGGGATGGTATAACGATTGATATAATGGATATATATAAAAAATATGACATTATATTGATTATTTATAATTAATATACCCTATAATTCCTCACCCTTTTACCAATAAGAAAATTATATCATCGCTCGTTCGTACATACAACCTATTGTATCCATGACATGATGAGATGAATCTTCCATGTTAACTATTCAATAGTAATAAAAAAGATTAAATAATTAATATATATATAAATATAATATATGAAATAATAATTATATTGGAATAATATATATTTACATATAAATATATTTCAAATACATTCTTCCATTCAATTCGATAAGATAATGGAAACAGTTTTGATTCTTACGTATGACATACCATCTCCATAAATGGTATATTCAATTTCATATATATATCTGTTATATATATTTATATAATTATTATATGTAATATAAAAATCATGTTTTATATTATGTAAGTATGAAAATAATGGTCTATGTAACAATATCATGAATAATAAGTCAAAACACGTATAATAAACAAAGTGGTTAATACCCAAAATGATCTTTTAACAAGGAATTATTAATAAAAGGGTAATATAAAGTCATACAATGAATCATATATGACATAATAAATATTATTAATATTTTGGTACATGTTAATAATTTTTTAAAACCACTATAAAAGAGTTTGGAACACGTATAATGAAAATCAGACCTAAGGTATCAGTTAATTTCACAATCTCATTATCTTTCATAATTTTTTATACATAAGTAACTTTTGGGAAGTATTTATCAACCATGTCCATGTTTCTTCAAAATAGTTTCCAACTAAATTTTTTATATTATCCAATCAATTTTCTAAGTCTTTTACCCATGTTTTACTTTTTATAAAATTATTTGGAAGGAATATATTTTTTATTCTCCAAACAAGGTACTTTATAGATTTTTCAACAAGAATATGGAAATAATGTTTATTTTTAAGTTATACAGCATGAGAGGATTTTACAACCGTCATGATGACTTGATATTTTGAATATTAGTTTACATGTTTTAAAAATTATCTTCAAATTAAATGTTTTCTTTTATAAATGTGTGAGTTTTAAATAAATGATTTCAATGAAAAAGTATATTCTTCTCAAGATATTTCAAACACTTTTATTAGATTATTTTCATCTATGTCAACATAATTTGAATAATTTTATTTTCTATTGAGTTTGATCTTTTATGATACGATATAACTAATTTAATTGAATGTTTTATGATCAGTTTGACTAGAGATGTGCTATCTTTATACCATTCTTGGTTTATGGTTAAAATATTCACATTTTGTATGATATGTTTTCCATAAAAATTATTATGTTGTTTATATATTCATATGAGGAATTCATTGTACTTATTAAGTGATGGGAGGGGACTAGTATAGCCCCTCGATACATTAGTATGTCAAATGTGAAGAAATTAGTTGGAAAAAATCCCTTTATTTTTGTCTCCAAGAAGTTTTAAATTTTCAAGAGGATAGATCATCACACAAAATAGATGGGTTTATACACACAGACTAAAATTGTCACAAGGATAATCATTACATTATCTATCTTGGGGATATATCTTGATTTTGAAAAGGTTCTACATTATGAGTTACCTCTTTATGATATTACTTGTTGATTTTCAACATGATTATTCAAATATTAGAATATCCATGGTCATGTTTACTAGATCTTATGACTATTTAACATAATATTATTTATTCAAGTCATATTATGATAAAGATTATGTTTAAATGGCATTTTTTAGTTATACACTTTTACATAATGTTTATGATTATTAATCTTAATAGCTTCGGTTATACGCTTACACTTATTGAGCATCTGATCTCACCCATTTCTTATGTTTTATTTTTTCCAGGATTCCAATATGAGTATTGTGACGGATATGTGGGGTTAATATAGAAAAATAATGATGTTCAAAAAATATATTATTTGTCGTGATTAATTATTTTAAATTAAATTTGTGGTCAGGCATGTAATCTATTATCCAAAACTATTAAAATGAGCGGTCCTTCAAAATTTGATTCCTTGTAATTATGAAAATTTAATAAATTAATGTACTAAGTCTGGGATTCTTGGGTTAGGGTGTTACAAAACTAGCCATAACATTTGATAGATAACTTACGATTGACAGACTGTTATTAATACCAATAATCATGGGGTAAAACTCTTTAATTTAATAATATAACATATATTTTTATCTGTTTTATAACTTATTCCTTTTTGTGTTTTTATGAAACTTTAGATGATCATTATAGTTAATTTGGTTTCTCAAAAGGTATATTTCCTGGATTCATTGCATAGATTCCCAAAAAATAGGCCAGACATGATGAAAATTTTAAATTTTTTATACACTATATCCAAATTTTTAGAACTAATCTTCAAATAAAGTATTTTATATTATGTTTTAATGTGAATTCAATTATGATAGGGTGGTGTGTAAATACCATGAAAATCAGGGCATGAAGATCATTGCTTTACAAAAGGATCATGAAAAGTTCTATAGGTGGATAAGAATGACAGAATATATAATAATATTACACAATCCAAACACATATCAAAACAAATTACATATGTTTCTCAAAGTTTCTGTAGTTTTTGAAAAAAATTGAAAATATTGTAGTTATTATGTTTATAAATTTTTGAGATATATTATATTCCATAAATAAACTAACATCCAAAAAGAGATTTTTTCTTAAGATAATTCCTATTTCATTTATAATATTTTTTAATCATTTGTGTATTTATATTTTTCCAATACTACTATGATGGTAAAGAAAACTCATATTCATAAGATGATATATATTTTCTTTGAAATGAATGGGAATCATACCTGGTGAAAGAATGTACACATATAACATGAAGATGTTACTTCCATATAAGCAATGGATTATTTCATATTTATGCTTAATTTATTTCTTTTTTACTACTACTCACAAAATAATTTATTTCCCATGTAAGTGGATTCATTTGTTCGTGTTCAGATGGTTTGTGCATCGCTACTCATGATCGTGTAAGATTGGTCTTTGGGGATGTAACTAAAAAAATAAAAATAATGATGTTGGTCAAGAATTTATTCAATTAAAATTAAATAGAGAATTCCTACTACCTAAATTGAGTGTTTTAAATTTCAAATGTCATTTGAAAAAAACACAAGTGATATATTCAAAACTGAGATACCATAGTCATATTATTTTGAAACTTTAATAAAATAATCCATAAGTTATTTATGACATGTAGGAATTTGATGTACCTAAATATGATGCATGGTGTGACCATTATAATGAAAAGTATCTCTATTTATTTAAAATTGGCATTAATTTCATAAAAAATAACGTGTGACATTCTTAAAAACAAGAAAATTTATTTGTATTGTTTTTATTCTTTAGTAAATTGATCCATAATTCATTTTTGAGATGTATGAATCATTCAAACCTCAATCTGATTCACGGTGTGACTGTTGTAACTCCAATTTTGTCAATATTCAAATTGGAATTAATTTTAATAAAAAGAACAAGTGACATTCTCAAAACTAAGAAAATGAATTTTTATTGTTTTTAAAATTTATAAAAACAATATATAACTCATTCGTGATGTGTATGAATCAACCAAACCTCGATAAAATGAAAGGCGTGACCATTGTAAATCAATGTGTGTATTTTTAATTAAAAGTGAAATTAATTATAGTTAAAAGAACAAGTGACATAGTGAAAAATGAGAAAATAATTTCTTGTTGTTATGAATATTTAGAAATACAATCCAAAGTAATTTTTGACATGTAGATATCAACGACACCTCAATCTGGTGCATGATGTAACCGATATGAATCCAAATATTTTTTTATTTAAAATTGACATTATTTTTCATCAAATATACATTTTAAATAACAAAAATAATGAAAAAACATTTTTATTTTATTGATGCTTAAGGAAAATGATCCAAAAGTCATTTTTGATGTATAAGAATCAACCACCACTCAATTAGATGAGTGATATGGATGGTATGTCTCAAAGGGTATGTTATCAGTTGAAAATTGATATTTTTGTTCAAACCAAGCTTCACCCATTGAAATCCAAAAAAAATGATATGATTGTCTTGATAATATAGGAAAATTATTCATAAGTCATTTTTTATTTATAGGATGTAGTATGACATCAAACTGACACATGATGTAATCGGTATGACTCAAACTGAATGTTCCTAGTTTGAAATGAAATTTTAATAAAAATGAAAACTGGCATAATGAAAACAAAGAAAACACATTTGGATTGTTTTGATACATTATAACAATTATTCATGGGTTATTCGTTTTGTTTAGGAATCAACAACATCTAAATCCAACCCACAATATGACTAGTATAACTCCAAGTGTATCTTTATTTAAAATTGGTATTAATTTTAGTGAATAAAACAAGTGACATACTCGATACCAATAAAAAAATTTAATTGTTTTGAAACTTTTTTAAAATGTTCCAAAACTCATTTTATGATGAGTAGGAATAAAACACAACTCAATAAGACGCACGGTGTGATCGGTATAACTCTAAGTGTGTCTCTTTATATAAAATTCACATTAATTTTCTTAAAAAATATTAAGTGACATAAAAGAAAAATAATAAAACATATTTATATTATTTTTTATATTTTTTTTAAAATTATCTATAAGTCATTTTTTATGTGTATAAATCAAATGCACCTCAACTGATTCACCGTGTGATTAGTATGACTAAAAATGTCTGTTATGAGTTTAAAATTAACATTTCAGATCAAATCATGTCTCTTGCTAAAAATAAATAAAACACACTTCAGTTTTATAGATAATTTAGGCAAATAATTAATAAGGCCATTGGGATGTGTAGTAATTAGTCTCAAAAGAAACCGGCACATAATTCAATAGATATTACTCAAATTCCATGTTTCATGTTTCAATTGACATTTTAATAAAAACCCAAAAGTGATGAACTCAAAACTAATAAAATGAATTTGTATTATTTGGATAAAAAATTAAAATGATTCATATATAATTTTTGACATGTATACATTATATTCACTTTAATCTGATGCACGGTGTGACCGGTGTAATTCCAAGTGTGTCTACTTATTTAAAATTGACATTAATTTTAACAAAAAGAACAAGTGACATACTAAAAACCATGAAAATAATTTTATATTATTTTTATACATTTAAAAAATGATTTATAATCCATTTTTTATTTGTTGAAATAAATCACACCTCAATATGACGCGGGGTGTGATCGGTATAACTCAAATTTTATCTTTTTATTTTAAATGGAAACTAATTTTAGTAAAAAAGAACAAGTGACATACTGAAAATCAAGAAAAAATATTTGGATTTTTTTACAATTTATTAAAACAATATATAATTCATTTGTGACATGTATTAATCAACAACACCTCAATTTAATGCACATTGTGACCGATATGACTTGAAGTGTGTCTTCTTATTTAAAATTGACATTAATTTTACAAAAAATAACAAGTTACATACTAAAAACTGAGAAAATACATTTAGATTATTTTGATACATTTGAAATATGATAAAAGAGTCATTCGTGATGTATATAAATCAACCACAACTCAATATGATTCATGGTGTGACCTATATTAAACAATGTTTCTGTTATCAGTTTAAAATTGACATTTTAGCTCAAAATGTGATTCAATCACTGAAATCCAAAGAAACGTTCTATGATTGTCTTGATAATTTAGGAAAATGGTTCATATTTCATTTTTGAGGTGTATGTAGTAGTCTCTTGTCAAAATGATCCACGATATTACTGATATGATATAAAGTGTGTATTTTTAGTTTTAAATTACATTTTACTAAATAACACAAGTAACAAACAGAAATCTAAGAAAACAAATTTAGATTGTTTTGATAATTTAGAAAAACAATCCATAAGTAATTTATGAATGATATGAATCAAATCGACCTCAATATGATGCATAGTGTATCGATAGAACACCATGTGTGTCATTATTTAAAATGGACATTAGTTTTAGTAAAAAAAAGGTGACATACTCAAAATAGAGAAAATTTATTCAAATTATTTTGATACTTTAGGAAAATGATCCATAACTCATTTATGACATGTATATATCAACTAAACCTAAATATAAATCATGGTGCGACTGGTATAACTCCAAGTGTGCCTTTATATTTAAAATTGGCATTTTATTAATTTATTCTTTAATAATAATGTTTAATTTATTTCTTTATATTATTACTATAATAAAATTTGTTTTCTTATATCAGGGGATTCCTTTTCTCATGTTGTGGTGATTTGTCTAGAAACTGATAACATAGGTTGACGTTTTTTTTAGTGGGGATCATGGGAGAAAAAGATGATGAAATATCAATGTTTTTAAAATTTTATGAATAGTAATATTATATATAATTTAACAAAACATTGTTTCAAATTTATATTGTTGTTTTTTTTATTAGTATTGTAAAATTTATTTCAATTAAATTATATATTTTTCATACATGATAAAGTATCCCTTTACACCCCTGAGTAAAACATAATTTTTTTATTGATGCTAAAATTATTTTTTCGCATTTTATATCATTATTAGTGATCAGATCTCTATTGATCATCATTGATACTAGATCCCAGGAAAATATGAAGAGATCTGAGTACATCTAACACCACAGGTTGTCGTGGAGCCAGTTGGGGAAGTATACCCCACATGTGTGCCACTTATAAAGAAGATGAATGTCAACTACATGGAAGAATCATCAAAGTCAAGCATGTGGTCACTCATCCCCTATTGAATCACCCTATTAATCCCTAACTACATCTAATGATGCCATTAGCTATATAATTGGATGAAGATGACCATTGGGGAAGTAGAATCTAATTACACTATTGAAGGAAAAATATCTCCACTGTTTAACAAATCAATGATACACGTCTTTACACTACCTTGATCATAGATGGAGAATTGATCAATCAACACATGTTGAAATCAGAATATTATTGACAAAGATGACCAAGAACCACTGCTTTCCGGTGTTTGAATCCCAAACATCTATCGGAGCAACCACGGGAGAAGGATCTGAGTCGTGAAAGGCCACCCCAATTGAATCAAAGCTGTGATGCATTGAATATAATAAAATAAGGTTCTGGGATCAAAAATATGATTTGGGAAAATGGGGAGAACAATTTGATATATAGAAAAATAACACATTGCTTAAATCTCTACAAAGATTAATATCCATGTATGTGAACGATGGATTTTTTAAAATGGGTTTTAAAAATATTTTTAAGTAAAGGGGATAGGTGTTCGCATATTTTATAAAATGGGATTGAAGAATCATGAACCTTTTTTAGGCATATTTCTCTACTGTAAGGGAAGAGTGAACCCTATTCATGCTTCATTAGTGTCGTGTAGGAGGCATGAACCCCATTCACGCTTCATTTAAAAAAATCATGAAGAAGATGTTAAATAGGTTCACACCTCTTACCGGATAAATTTATTTAAAGGATCCCCCTCCCAAATCCCATTTATCTCATTTTGAATTTGTTGTGAAGACCTATCAAAAATCATTATCAACATATATTTTCATCTTCTAAGAAGGTAAAATTTTTATTTGAAATTTTAATTGTTTGGTTGTGGTTATTTAATTTTGTTTTTATGGTTTATTTTTTTAATATGTGATGCATGATTGAATGGATGTGGAAATTCGTGTGTTTCTAGGGTTTATTTATTTAATATGTGATTCATGATTGAATGGATGTTGAAATTCAGGTTTTTTGAATGGTTTTTTAATTTAATATGTATTGATGCATGAATATATGAATTTATAAATTAGTTTTATTTTTATGATTTCATTTTTAGATTGGTTATTTTTGGTTGTATGATGTAATTCATATTCAGTGTTTTTTTAATTTAAATATGTCTCTTATATAATTGAAATGTTATGTATAAAATGTAATTTATATTTAGGAAAATAATATTATTTTCCAAAATAAATATATTTTAAATTTAAAGGTTGAGTAAATAAATTTGAATAGATTTGTATGTATATAAATTATGTTATTTATAAAGTAATATAAATTTAAATCAAAATATTCTATACACTAGCTATATAATTTATAATAAATATTTAAATTAAGTATCATTTTTACGTTTATTAATATAATATATAGGAATTTTTTTTGTTAATGGTATAAAAAAATTTCTATAAATAATAATTTAAAATTATATTAAGTTTAAATAATTATTATTTAAAGAAATAAATTATGAAATATAATTAATTATATTTTTGAAAGTATAAATATGATAAAATATATATATATATATATATATATATTCATAGGTAATTATATTAAATTGAAAATAACATAAGTTTATAAAATTATTCTGGTTTTTATGTAGGTGTAAATTATATTACTTTTATTTATAAAAATAATAATTCTTATCAATAAATTTAAATTATATTAAATATAAATAATTATTATTTTATGTAATAATCTATAAAATATAATTTCTTATATTTTGGAAATGAGAAAAAATAACAAAAAATATTATTTATATCTACATACATTGAAAAGTTAAATTTTCCAAAAACATTTATTGGTATTTAATATATATTACATCTAGTAATAGGTAAAGTTATATAATATGAAGAGAATAATATGTATACAGGAATATATGTTATGATTCTTTTGTGACGACAGATATTGATATAATCAAAAAATGTATAATTGAAATTTCATGTATTTTTTGTGTATGTGAACTTATAATTTGTAATAATTTCATTTTCCATTCTCTGTTCATGACCTTTGAATCATCCCTCACTATGTATGTAAGGACATGTGTTTCCACATAATTCTTTTTTATTTCATAACCCTATACACCCTCACTAGTATGTGAGTAAATTTGTAATAAAACGGTTTTGACGAGAGGTGTTCCACTAGAGGCGTTCGTCCAGAGGAATTGTTGTTTGAAAGGAGACTAGAGATTGTTGAAATATATGATAATATAGACTCTAGGAGTTCACCCATAGGTTTTTTTTATCTAATAATTATAAAATAATCCATACAATAAGTCTCAACATCAATTCATAATTATTCAATCATAACCAATTTAAATAATTTAAAAATATCATGATGGAGTACATAATATTTTTTTTGATTTTTTTTCTAGATAGTCATGTCTGTTCAAATATATTAAAATAATGATGTAATTTATATCGAGCTGGGTTTTAGCTATAATTTTCCACCTACAAGAGTGGAAAATAATTATGAATTTTTGACATTTTATGATGTTCACAACAATATTTATAGTCGGTTAATACTGTGTTTTCATCAATCTATTAAAAAAACTATACCGATATCTTAAAAATATTGAATGTATATAGAACACTCTGTACCCTATGGTTGATTATAAAGATTGGATGGATGTATCATTTTTATTTAGGAAACAGTTTAGTATTGGTATGATAGAATTGTATGTAGTTATTTTTGATATTGATGTGGTTCAATCTACAACTACAGAACCACGTATTGGGAGCTCTGTAAAATTCATTCCTTCACAAAACTCGTATTCATTATCACCTTATATGACTCCTGTGATTGAACTAAATTATAAAAAAAGATGATTACAATTTGGAAGGAAATGTTTGAAACATACCTTTGTGTACTCATGATATACTGAATGATAGTTTACCTGAGGATGAAGTATCTTCTGAGGCATCCAGAGATAAAGTGGGTGAGGGTGATGTTGGTAAGGAACCTTCTAAGGTTCCTATGATAGATAGATATCAATGGAATCCACCATTTAATGGTAATCTTCCTTTTGTATTGACTTCCTTAGTTTATGGAATATCATGTGAAAAACATTTTGATTGGTATTTCATTACACAATCTTTTTAATTCCTTGACATTATAGGGAATAAATATTAATCAGCTGATAACACCATATATATTGGGAAGGAATTTGAAATTAAGGTTTCCGTGCAAAATGTGATTAAACAATACCACATAGAATATCATTACACATTTGTGTTTTGTTAGTTGAAGAAGGAAAAATATCTTATTCTCCTTAGAAATTATGGTCCAGAATGTGCATTTCAATTGAGGTCAATATATGATAATTTTTTTTCATGTCGGAATATATTGAAAATTGAATGCCCACACAATTGTGTACATCTAAGCTTGTCTTACGATCAATCTTCACTTGATAAAGAGTTTATATCAACTGCTATTATAAATATGATATGAATGTGTTAGGACATTCCCTTGTATGATTTTCAGTAATGAATTCAACAGTTTTTTAACTATAAGATATTCTATGGTAAAGTTTAGAATTCAAAACACAAGGAAATTGTAAAATTATATTATTATTAGGATGAATCAAATAAAATGTTTCCATAGCTTAAGGAATTTTTTTCTCTCAATAATCATATTATTCATAATTTATACATTGTTGAGCATGTGTCCCCCAATCATCAAGTTGGTTGATTAAAGGTGATATTCAATATGATTTTTTTGGGCATTCTCTCTATGCATCACTACTTCCTCCAACTGTAAATAATTCATTCAGGTCTATAGAACTTTATTTTATAGAAAGTATATCAGTGTTCTATTTATTTATACCACATTTGATGGTAATCATGGTCCTCTACCACTGACATTGTCTATTGTTGAATAGTAGAATTTTTAATCTTGGAGTTGGTTTTGGGGATGTATATGCATTCATGTAGAAAAAACCAGCAAGTGTGTCTGATATCTGATCACCATCAAGAGATTATAAAGGATGTAAATAGTTATGGGGTTTCATAGAGAGAGTTGAATAAACATCATTGATATTTCATTAGACATATTATATGTAATGTGCATAATAATTTTAAACCTGAGGTATTAAAGAAGTTGATCCACAAGTTTGATTTTTTTTTCAAAACATAATTTTTTTGAAAGAAAATTTAGTATCCTCTTTAATAAATTATTCTCTTATGGATTAAGCTTATAATCCCCAAAAAAAGGATTAATCTATGTCTTGATGTGATTCTAAAGGGTAGAGAGGATGTAAATGAATATATGATGCATGTTTCAAAAGAAAAATCATCATTATCATATAATGGTGGTAGGATATATACCCATATACTTAGTAATATAGTAGAGTGCATAAATGGGGTCCTCAAGGGTGTGATCAAACTACTGATCAAAGGGTTAGTGTAAGAATCATTTCATAGATGTGTGCACTAATTTATTGAACTGTCCCAAAAGGCCTATCAGAGGATAGAAAATGGAAAGTGTCTTACTCCTCATTTTCAAAGTTATATTGAGCAGATACTACATGAGGCATCAAGATGGAGTATTATATCCTTTGATTGGGAAAATAAGAGATTTCAGGTAAGAGAGATATATGGCTTGGTTACATGAAATAGTGGTTGAGTGCTTGTGGTCTTGTTGGATAATAGGTATTGTGGTTTCGATAACTTTCAGGCATTTAGATATCTCTTTTTCCATGTTGTTGTTGGATTTTCGTCGATAAACATTTCATGGAATCCCTATGTTGACTAGGTGTATCACATGATCACTCTGGTTAATTTATATAGTGAATCTTGTATGTTTATTGGTGAAATTCATTATATCTCATTACCTACTGGTTAGTCAACTGTCATCCCTGATATTTCCATGTTTTGAAATCTATTTTTTCATTATTTGACAAATTTATGTCATTTTTTAAATTATTGGCATGATAATACCAAGTTGTACCCCTAGGGAACACCAAAGTCTGCTGGAATAAGAAATGTGATGGAATGGCCTCAACAATGGGGTGGGGGGATATGATGCAGCATTTGTCACATAGAAGGATATACTCATAAGAGATGTCCCCAAGTGGTAGGACATAGCTCCAATTCCCATCATCCATGATTGAGTCTATGTATTTTTACACAAATGTTTATATTTTGTTTCATATGAGGATGTTTTAGAAATGAATAATTTTAATTATTAATTTCACTATTTATGAATTATTTTAACTTTGGTTTTTTCTTTTCTAGATATTATTAAAATGAATTTTTAGATACTATAACTTTTAAAAAAAATAAACATATAATGAAAATGAATATATTGTGGAGCCATATGTTCTATTTGGGTTTTTCATCACTACCAATTTATATAAAAAATTATAATAAATTAAACTCTATTAGAGATCAATAATATAAAAACTTTATAGACTAAACCAAAAACACCCACCACATATATTTTTTACCTCTTTTTTATCATAATGCTAAATTATGCATGCTAACTCTCAACCTTATTTTTCTTTTTGTAGTTTTTTAAAATAAATTTATAATTTTTATTGAATTCACTATAAAAAGATAATAATGATATCATTTTTGTAGATGGAAGGACCTTTATTTCTAACATCCCAGGATATTCATGTTTTATGATGGGTATTAGAGGGACATCCAGTGATTCATTTTAGTGTATGGAGAACAGATCATTTATATAATTTTGCACCCCCTCCCACTATCATCCCCCTTTTTTATTGTTCTAGGCTCTATAGAATATTAATGTGTGAATTCACCTCTATCAACTATCAGATCATTGGTGTTCTCGTAGAGAGATGGAATTCAGAGTCACATATAATCCATTTTAAAGGGGGGAGATGACAATTACACAACACGATGTGTCCATTATGTTTGGCCTCTCCATCGATGGTGCGACTATGACAAGATGTGTTGGAGAATATTATTTTTATATTGTTAAAATATTACTGGGCATTGAGGTCCACAACAATGACAGTTCTATCATCATTAATATATTATGCATTCCCTGGTTAGATAATCACTTTTCCCATCTAGCAATGGATACTGATGAGATCATCGTGCCACAATTTTCACATGATTACATTTTCAGGTATATTGGTGGAACTATTTTCATTGGTCACTCCAATACATTTTTACATATGATGTATTTACCTTTACATGAGGATTTGGACCAGATGGTCTGGTATATCTGGGGGTTTACTTGTCTTTCATATACTTAGAAGGTGTTATGCCGCGCATGTCACATCAATAAGATGCATATCACAAGATGCATTATTCTTCTATAGATGTGGATATGTGGTCACCTCCCTCGATTATCTCCACTTTCTCATGCACCATTCCCTATAGATATTGTGGTAGAATATCAATGTGGATGGTGGTATGTTATTTATTACTTTTAATGTCTAATTAAATGTATAACTTTCTATTATGAAATATAACTATAAAAATTTTATCTATTGGTGGAGTTAGAGATATCGGCATTCAGAAACATCCAAACACAATGTACAAGCCTACCGACTCATGTTTGACAGCCTTCGTCCAGACAATTTAAGTGGTTATTATTTATATAGTTAAATCATTATTATTTACTGTCAACTATTCATTTATTAATTGATTATTCATTTTTTTTATTACATGGATTCAATAAAATGATAATATCATCTACTGTCTTCCATAGTATTGTATGAAAATTCTTGGTACCAACTCTTGTATGGTTTTTTTGATTCGTTTTCATATTGTAGAGTGGCATTATACATATAGAGTTATGAACTAGTGTAGATTCCGTCAACTCGTTCCTAACCTTGCCATTAAATTACCTTCACATCATACCCTTATGATTTGAGGGAAGAGAGAATTTATTAGAGGAGTTATCATATAGAATATACTAACTTGTGGGACAGATGACATGAGCCCCAATTATGAGGTGTGGGGAAAGTATGTATGAATTTATTCGATGAACTCTATTATGCATCTTACTACTACAGGTCCCCAGTCAGATTTCGTACGTGACATCGATGGGGATTTCATGACTACATAATAATTATTCCTTCCACTATTTAATAGATTTTTTATTAGCATTACCTAAAAACAAATTTTTTTCACAAGATGCTTGTATCACCCTTCTCATTTACATCTCTAATCCATTATAGGGAGTCACATTTGACTAAGAATATTTTCACAGATCTCGGATAGAGTAGCTTCCATCCACCAATGAGATTTATCATGGGATTTTCATTGATCCTAATCATGATGTTGAGGTTGGAGATCCTATTATACATATGTCATGGGTGATGACCCTGTTATGGATGTTGATGTTGCACATGAGGAGGGTGTTCATCATGATCACTCGGATGCTCCTCTAGATTCTCAGTCATTACCGGAGGAAAAAATATATATTGTCTAATGTGAGTTAGATACTTTATTAGACTATTCTTTGTAGACATCCATAGGACAATAGACATATTCTTTATATTTAGGCAAGATTTCCATCTAGTATCTACTATAATAAGATGCAAGATAAGGTACAAGCAGTGAGAATGTACATCCACCGCCTGTCACTCAGGATGTTGTGGAGGTGGGTGTTGATGATGATATAGAGCATCCATGTATTCTAGAGCAGAGATGTGGATAGAGATGGAATGGACATATCATATATATTCTTATTTGGGGGAAATAGGACCATCCAAGCCACAAATGTAGATTAGATTGATATCAGATTGATGGTACATGTTTTATGTTTTTTAATCATTAATATTAATAACTACATTGGTAATACCAATAATGGCTATTTTTCTAATCATATTAATACTTAATATTATTATCTATATATGTATAATAAATAATATTCATAAATTCATTGTTAAATATTAATAATATTAATTATTTTAAATTTAATAAATTTTATTACTATTTAATAATTATTTTAACATGATTATTTAATATATATAATTTGTATTATAATAGTACATGTTAATATAATAAATAATCATCTTAGATTAGTTATTAAATATAAATACTATCATTAAATATGAATTATATCAATTACATATTCATAAATATTCCTAAATATCGATAATTTTTACTACTTTTTACTAAATGCTAAAAATAATCATAAATATTAATATTTAATTATTTTTAATAATATTAATTAATATTTACGAGGGTTTATGAATATTTATTTAATGTATATCTTTTATTAGTGAATATTTATTAACAATAATTAATATTTATAAATATTTATTTAACATTTAATAAAATCTAAGATATATTTATTTATATCCATTACTATTAAATTAATATTTATATTCATAATAACAGGGTTCTTCCCTCAAACTGTTATAAAAATTTATTAAAATTTATGAATATTAATTTAATATTTATTATTATTTAATTGATTTATATTAATATTCATGAATATTTATAATTTTTTAATTAAAGATTATTAATTTTTAATTAATATTTCTAAATATTTGAAAATGTTGAAAAATATTTTGTAGATATTTATTCAAAAAATTAGTATTTTATTTTTATTATTTATTATTTAATAAATATTAATTTATATTAATTTATATTTAATGATACTTTACAAATATTGATAATTTTTTAATTAATATTTATTTATATTTATTTTTTATTTGTAAATATGGATTATTTATCTTAATTAAAATTTATGGTGGAAGAGTGAACGAGGCTTATCCTTCCTAGCTAGTGAAGAAGCATGAAAGTGGTTTACACATCTCTAGACCCATTTTTTAAAACACTGGTAACCCTATCCCTTTTTAAAGAAACTCAGAAACCCCTTAGAAACCTTCTATGAATGATCACCATACCCATAACCAGCATTGGAGATGCTCAAGGTTCCCTAAAAATTCAAAAAAAATGAGGATATTTATTTCCTAATTTGGGAAACACATTTCAATGTCAAATTTCCTAGCATTACATTGGTTTGGATGAATCTGGAAAGATGAAAATCCTTGGTGACACATATCCATGTGTTTTATGTCTGAAGGTTAGACCTTGCTCCTCGCTCAATATGAAATTTGTAGGGGGTGATTCCTACTCTTGTAAGAATTCAACTATTCTCACATAGACTTCGCCAAGGGAAAGTGACAATCGACTCATACCATGTGGAATTATATAATGGATGATCATATTATTTCTCATTGCACTAAATGAGAGGAATAAATGAAGAATATGACATATAGATATTTTCCTCCTCACCTAGAAAAAAACCTTTGACTCCATCCGAATGAAATTTTTTCCTTGTAATTTTTCTTTAGTATTTTAATTCCAATATGATTGTTTTTATTTTTATTTTAAACTATTCTATGAATCCTCCCTTCACCGGATTCTTTTTGTTTTCTCCATCTATGAGTCATAAATGTGATCTCTTAAACTATGTAAACATGGAGTATTGACCTTAGGTAAATTCTCGAGGGAGTTTCACTAATTCTAGAATACTCATTCAAATTTTATATGTTTTTATTTATTAATGATAATTTAATATAGGTCTTTAGGGATTATTTTAGTGATCATTCACATTCCCTAAGAATTCATAATATTTTATTCCATTCTCTATTGGTTCTTCCTTCCACATCCTAATTATCTTCATATGCTATGAAATTTGGGGAGTTAGGTCATGAACAATATATGATGTAATTGGGTGATGTTTGATGGGTTTTCTAGTATTGTAGCATGCTCATAAAATGAAACCACAACTGATGAGTAATTCAATGTGCATATGATATTTCTGAAAGCACATAAGATATCATAATTTTATTCTAGGATTGTGATTCATGAATGACATTGAGTACATTTTCAATTGGATGATGACATCATAATCAGATAATAAAGGCTATTAATAGATGAACCTTGGATTCAAAACATTTCTATTGACATATATTTAGGATCTCAAGTTACTTTATTTCAATGTTTTAGAGCACACACACATCATCACAACACATCATCCATTATATCCATGATTAAAATACCGAACACCAATAAATATATTTAATTGAAAAGTTAGTGAAACTCACAACCCCTAATCCTTTAGAGATGACCTAGGTTAGCCACTAGGATGCATTAGGTGGTTTTAAAAATACTATTTTACTATTTCATCTAACAACCATTTGATCAATCTACCTAACCCATCATTATAGGGATACCCTTATTAATTATAGCCTTGAAAATCATTAATTTTTATGAAGGAACCCTCGCCATAGAGTTTGGAGAGAACACAGTACACCTTAACATCTTTAAATTTCTGAAGCATCCATTAGAGGATCCTTCACTCCTTACACTTTCCCACCTTGAAGATGCTGAACCCATTTAAGAACTAGGTATGTTACATAATTTTTTTAGGAAAAATAGTATTGATTGAAAATTAAATGGAAAATATAGTTTTCCAAAACTATGTATATTGCATTTAATGATTTTGGGAATTAGTAAATTCTATGTTTTTGGATAACTCGACTTGTTCATTATAGGGATAAGAAGTCAATATTTCATAACATTTTTAGGATATTTAATCTTTATATGTGAGGAATTCAAAATTTTTTCGTCTCTAGAAAATCTACCAAATCTGAAATTAATGCCACTTGGTACAAATTTTAAATATTAGTATTTAATTAATAGAGTAACATTACTAGTAATAATTTCTAATAACCTATCCAAAAGTTAAGAAAAACACTGATTGAGATTTTCATAGACAACATGGATGCAATATATTAGAGTATATGTGATATCCGATGCATTAATCCCAAAATATACTCAAATATTTTTTCATGAGGGAGATTCCAAACATGTTAAGATACCTAAAATAGGCTAAATCCCTCCAGGATAAAGGTAGTGAAAAAGTAGGTAAAGAATATTTTTAAGGAACACATCATCTACCCAATCTCTGACTCATAATGGGTCCCCCCCATCCATGTCGTTCCGATGAAAACTAGTCTACCCATTATAAGTAATGAAATCAATGATTTAATACCTGTATGAATTCATAATAGTTTGAGAGTATGATATTATTATAGGTAGTTAAAATGGATCATGATTAAAGAACACTTCCCTGTCTCGTTCATTTTTTATATGTTAGAGATATTATAAGGTCGAAGTCACTATTGTCACTTAGATAGTTTTTTAAGTTATTTTAAGTACACATTGATCTAGATTATTAGATGAGGACTAATTTTACCTATCCATTTTTAAATTTTTCTTATTAGATGATTACATTTGAACTATGTAATGCCTTATGTAAATTATAGAGTTCCATAATAATTATATTTTATGATTATATTGAATATCTATTAGAGTAATTCAAAGATGATTTCTCTATGTTTGGAAACTCATTTGATTATTGACTGATAAATACAAAACAAGTTATGAAAATATATATTTAAAATAATCTTGTTTGATATATGAAAAGTGTCACTTCATGTTAGAAATATGGATAAGTCAAGGGAATTACATTTCACAAAAATGTATTGTTCTTTAGAAATCAAATATCTAAGTGATAAATTCATTTTTTTTCCAATATTTGTTTAAAAAAATTTAGATATTTTCTTGGAAATGAAAAATTTCATACGAGGTAAATCAAGTATTTCAGTAAAATGTATCTCTCTCCTTCCATAAAACTTTTGAAAGATGAATATATTGATTTTAATTTTGAGATTATGGATGATTTTTACAATTTGAAAAAGATATTAATCATGACACTAGTTATGAAACCCCAAAATTGGTATAAACATTTGAGTTACTTAGTGGTTCTTCCAACCAAGTTGTTGGATCAGTTATTTATCAAAGAATTTACGAGAAACCATAATTAACTACCAATGTTTGGGGAACACTAGATTCTATGCAATATTGTAACAGAACCATATAAAAATAATTTATTTTAGTTTTATTTTATTTAGAAAAATTCATATACCACTTTATTAGAACTAATGTTACAGTATTTTCTTATCATGCATTCCTTAGGTACTGGATGAAGAAGGATTAATTCAAGAGGAGGATATTCATATGGATTTTATCTATCAATGAATTTAATATAGAAATTAATGACCAAAAATAAACTGTGAACCAAGTGGATAATCACTTTAGTAGGATTCCCAACACTATTGATGTTGAAATTTTAGACCATGAACTATTGAATGATCACATTCTAGCAGAGCAGTTATACATGATTAAAAGATAAATACTATAGTCTCATGACATATTGAAGTTTATGGTAACCTCTCATATACTTTCTCACATGAATTCCCGCATAACTAAAAATACTAAAATTTGAATTAAAATTTTACATTTGTGGAGATCCATAATAATAAAAAATTGTAATTGATAAATGAAAAAATATGTCTTATTAAAAGTGAAATTAAATTTGATTTTGAATTTTTTTTCAAACACCTGATTGTGGATGCCACTTTGGATCACAAAGGATAAAATCATTGAATATATAATTTATTATCATATATTTTTTAGATATACAATTAAAATTTGTAAAAAATATAAAAAAATATAAGTTCAGTAGAAATATTTCAAAAAAATAAGAAATTACACAAATACCCGTTATTTTTTGGGATGTTTTTAAGTATATGGAATAAATTTCATGGGACCCATTCCAATGTATATCAGTAATTATTATATCTTTATTATAGTGTATTATGTTTTAAAATGAGTGGAATCTATGTAAATGAAAACTAATGATGCTAAAATTGTTTGTGATTTTTTCAAGACTAACATATCTTGTGGGTTTAGAATTTCAAGAGACATTATGAGTGACAAAGATAACATATAGAAACATCATAGAAACATATTGAGTCATGCATACCTCCAAAAATTTTAAATTTCAAATTCTAAATTTCAAACAAAATACATTGTCACCCCCTCAAGTGATGTACTGCCTCACGTCATGCACCCAAAGACAAATTATACCCATAGTAGACTCCAGTTTAAGAGTGGGCACCACCCACATGAATCCATTGTCACCATTGTAGATATAAAAACACCACATAACATCAAAACAATCAAGACCACCAGTCAAATAAGATCCACAACCATCAGAAATATCAATACTTATGGGGAACCAAAGAGAGAGATGAGGCAACTAAAAGAGACACCTCTTGGAATGCCATCGACCTCACAATATTCACATCCAAAAACAACTTGAAAACCACCACACAAGTATGATTTGGAGAAGGGTTATGGAATATCGGAGCAGGAGTAGAGTATGGAGTGCATGAAGTCCACAACATCAAGCTATGATCACCACCATGACCACCACACCCTTCCTTAAATTCACGACCAAGAGAATAAATACCAAACATACACAACCATAAGTAATGGAAACAACATAAATAAACAAAATTATAGAAAATAATCATCTTTATAATGGATTATTCACTGAACAAATCCATATAAACCACCAATTCTATGGAGAACCAAAATCAAAAATCAAGACCCATATCTTCCAATGTTTTCATTAGTCAAACTGAATCCTTCCACCACCAAGATACCACCATCACCTTTTAAAACAAGAAACATATCCACCATAGAATTTTTTTCAAAAATTCAAAAACCAAAAACTATGATGTGGTGAAACTGATCAGCACAGAATGGAAACAACTAACAAAAAATGGACTGTAGTCATTAAAGGAGAAGTACAAATCATATAAGTAAAAGTATACAAAAGAGTAAACCTGAGAGGAATCGCCTTATGCCTAACCATGATAACCATCTCAAAAAACCCTAAAACTTCATTATTCATGAAAAAAAGGGTCATGAATAGAGGGTAATGAAATAATGGTAGAGGAGGAGCACTGAAAATAAAGGCAAGTGATGGGAGACTCAAGATCCATCTGAAGGGAACCCAACAGAAGAAGGAAGTGCCTAGATGATAGCAACATCACCATCCCAAACCACCATGAGAACTAACTCAGTAAACCAATATTCTTTTATGATGAGTTAGGTTCATAAGAAAGATCATAGATAAGATTAATCAGTGAATAAAAATGGGAATCAAATTTGAGGCTGAATTAAGATGGAGGAATGTCCCTACCATAATCACATAATTATAAAAAGAAGGTAAGAAGATGAACATTATCCAACTGGGGGGTTTGTGTCATCATAATGTGAGGGAACCATCCTCACTAATAAATAATCTATAAAACCCAAGTGAAATAAAATTATTCTTGTAAAAGACCATTAAACCAAATATAAAATACTGGATCAAATACTTAGAAGACACATTACAGTTTTAAAGGACATACTACACGACACTTATAATAATTTAGACTTTTGAGAGAGTTTTCATCTTCTATTAGAGTTGGAAAAAATGAATATAGGGTTGTGAGAGTGATGAATCTGGACTGGGATAGAGCTAGATAAGAGAGGAGATTTCACCATATGGAGTACACATAGTTTATAGTGAACCTTGTGAGAATTCTAGAATTTACAAAGATAGGATATGAGGGCCCATGAAAATATCATCTAACAAAAATAATTTAATCCATGAGGATAAGTTCTTTTATCCCAATCAAGATTCAATATGATGCTAGGTAAGCATCTTTTCAGATGGGAAGGTCCATTAATAGTTACTCAATTCTTATATTTTTTGTTTAATGAAAATTTTGGAGGAATAAGAACATAATATATTAACATTAAGTGGAAAAAGGTGAAGAGATTATGTAGATATTTATATAAAGAACAATTGGATGATATCACACCCCTCTAACTTATTATTAAGTGAATACAATCATGTGTATTCTTTTCATTACACTTATTTTTTTTTGTGATTATACTTAAAATATGTTTTCCTGATAAATCTATTTGAATTCATTGAATACAATAAATTATTTATGTTTGGGAGAGGGAACCGATAGAGACCCTACATTTCTTCCATTACATTTACATAATTTTATTGATAAACTACATAAATACATTACACAATGAGGATCCAAAGGTTTAGTGTCTTGGGAAAACTAGGACCATACATAACATTTACAACATGAAACATTTATTTAATTCATTCTTCTCTAGCATCTTACTTGCTCTTGAGTTCTCCATAGTACATGTAGACACCAGAGGATAAAAATAAAAAATGGGTGATCTAAAAACCTATTAAGAGGACAGATAATACCATGAAACAATATAACATGGAGTACTCATAACATCATCATCATAACCATGAAAAGAATCATTTGATAGTAATAAGTAATGTGGTAATTCATAAAAATGAAACAACATGTGTTAGCGGTCAACTACCACAAATAGTTGTGAAAAAAATATAAAATCATGTTAAAACTACATTTCACTTTAACTCATGAGATTAATCACTTTACCCAATGCATTGGAGAACTATATAATTCAGGGTTAACCTATCACATTCAAACATTCATATTTCTCTATATAGTTCTGGGCTCACCCGTCACATCATAACATTTTCATTATCATGAATTCCACATAGAACATATACCAATAATGAAAATAAATAAACCATTTAATGAAGTGGTATTTATCTCATAATAATACATTTATAAACTTTTGTTTCCCAAAAGAAATAGGGAATGGAATACTTGATACAAGAACCGTCAATCTTGAGTAAAAATTGTGTTTTTGAAAGAAGAGTTATTTTGGAAAACATTGTGTTTTACATAAGCTCCAGTGTAAAAAATGTATATACTAGAAAAATAAAATATAATGATAAAAAAATTATTTTTAAGGAGTAACCATGAAGAAAATGGAGTGAAAGAGGGAGAACCTGAAGAAAGAATGTTGGGTTTGAGAATTTCCCCTTATCTCATATTCGAACACTTTATTCACTTTAATGTCCTCTATAATGTTATTAGATTCATGAATTGAAAATTAAATAACCTTTTATACATGAATATGATTCATTATGGTTTCATTAATTTCTTTTATGGGCCTTTGGATGAGTTATAGTGTTTAAATTCATTGTTTGGGAGTGTTCTTTTCCTCAGTTTTAATGAACGATTCCCTTGTTTACAGGGATGGAAGTTGGTGTAGAATAGGTTTAAACATACATAATTGTCATTACATGTTATTAATGATATAATATGAGTTTAAATGATATTATAATGAATTTTATTATACACTATGAGGATTATTCATTATTTAAAATTCAATGATGATAGTTTATGGTCAATTTAGGCATTTTTTGGATAGCAATAAACATGTTTGGTTTTATCAATTAGTATTACAAATTAAATTTGTTCCTAGAATAAAAAAAGGATTACAAATACATATTAAAATCTTTTTTTAACAATTTAATGGTTTCATTGATAGCCTTTAAAGAATTTAAAAAAAATGGAAGTGCATCGCCCATGATGTATGTAAATTTACACATCACGGGCAACGATTTCATTTTTATAAAAAGAGAGATAGAGGTAGGGGTATAATGAATAATAATACATTAACATAATATCATACGAGTATATAAATCATACTATAGTTATCATGACATTTGGATAAGATAAGTTTATGATAATTGAATAAAATAAATTAAATTTTGAAGGAAAATGAAAGATAAGAGAGAAAAATTACCTCTGGAATATATCTTCTTTGAGATCCTCTATAGGGAAGAGGTTTTGGTATTTTTATCAGAAAAAGGTATACTAGACGTGGGGTTGGGGATAATGAAGATTGTTTGAAAGAATTTGGACAACTATTGAAGCTTGATACGTGTGATGTAATGAGGCTATGAGGCGTGTTATTTATAGTGGAGGGGAGAGGGGTTTTCACAATACTATTTTCATTAATCTATTATTCCTCCAAAACACTATGAATAGTGATGATTACATGACTAACTAAAATAACATGAGCATGTGAGTTAAAAACAACTGATCTTGCATCAGCATAACATCATCCATGATGCTATAATTAAGGTATTTAGCTTATTTTTAAATTATAGTATTTCACTATTCATCAAAAATTCAAGTATTTCAAAAAAAATCCAAACATTTTACCCAAAAAAATTTTCAAGGTGTAGAATCCATAAATAAATTATATTTTATAAAAATAATTTTCAAAATATTATAAATTTTAATTTTAATTAAAACAATAATTCACTTGAAAAATACAAATATTAAAATTAAAACTGATTTTATAATCCTTTTAATAATTACATAAGGTTTTATAAAATTATCTTAAATCCATAAGACATAAAATTTTTAATTTATGAACACAATTTCAGAAAATAACTTTTATTTTAAATTAATTAATTAATTATAATTAGTTATTTATGACTTACAAAAATACCAATACTTTTACTATGGTCATATTGGTAGTTATAAGATGCCTAAATTTTATTTTTACATTCAAGGGTGAGGAAATTATTCTTTATGATGATTTAAAATTCATAAGGGTTATGTTACAATTCATAATGGTAAGTTACTATTCATAAGGTTAGGTTACTATTAACCAAAAATTATGTTTCTGCTATTGGACTCAAAACATCATACTGATCACAACCATGTATGTAAGATTTTTGAAATTCAAAACACAGAATTTGAAAATATATGATTAATGGTCACATAGTAGTTAATTTAAGCATGATGTGGAATTGTGTTTACTAATGTGATTGATTATGACATTAATACAATATGGTATAAATTGCATTGCTTAATGTTTGGTCCATTACATTCTTCCCCCTTTTGAAATTTCTCCCAAGAAATTTTATTTTACATAAACTAGTAAGGGTACTTATCCTTCATCGCATCCTCTAGTTCCCAAGTTACATCTTCATACTTATGGTTCCTCCATAACACTTTTACAATGTTGGTTGTCTTGTTTCATAGAACATTATCTCTCAATTCCAGAATCTCTACTAGATGTTTCTCATAAGAGAGATCATCTTTCATTTGCTCCACCTCTGAGTTTAGTGCATGTGAGGGATCTGGTATGTACTTCCTCGGGAGTGATACATGAAACACATCATTAACATGAGACATATTTGGTGGAATTACAAGATGATAGTCCATGATTCTAATGTGTAAGAGGATCTCAAAGGGTCTAATGTACCTTGGGTTTAGCTTCCCTTTCATTCCAAACTAGAAGACTCTCTTCCATGGTAATATTTGAAGGAAGAATTTTTCTCTAATGTCGAACTCCAAGTCCATTTGGCTGTTTTCAGCATACCTCTTTCACCGACTCTGAGCTGCATTGATATGATTCTGGTAATTTGGATCCTTCTATGTTATCTCTTGCACAAGATCAGGTTCATGTAGCTTTCATTCTCAAAATTCATCACAACAGGTTGGAGTTCAACATTTCTTTCCATACAGAGAATCATATGGATCTATATGAATATTCTAGTGGAAGTTATTCTTGTATGAGAACTCACCCAATTGGAGATACTAATCCCATCAACCATTGAATTATAAGGATCATGCTCTTAAAATTTCTTCAAATGTCTGAATAGCCCTTTCAGATTGGCCATCAGTTTGAGGGAGATAGCCTGCGATGAAGCTTAATTCAGCACTCAAATCATGTTGATGACTCCTTAAAAATTTTGATGTGAACCATTGATCATGATCATAGACAGTCAATAGTAGAAAACCATGCAGTCTCACCACAGCCATCACATATATCTTTGCAAGTTTTTCAAATGATAGATCTTCTTGAATAGAGATAAAATGGGTAGTCTTGGTTAGTCAGTCAACCACAACCCATATCAAATTATTTCCCATCAACATCTTTGAGAGACCCATAGCAAAGTCCATAGTGATATTCCCCCAATTCCACATGGGTATAGGAATTGGTTTCATAATCCCTTTGATATTTTGTCACTCAAATTTAATTTTCTAACATACCAACCACCTTGATATATATTCTAAAATCTTCTTCTTTATGTTATCACATCAGAAGTGTTCTTGTATATCTTGGTACATCTTGGTGCTACCAGGATGGATAGAGAATGTTGAGCTATGTGAATTTTTCAATAGCTCATTCTTTATCCTAGGTTATGAAGGCACCATTCCAACCCCAATCACACCTTCATTGACAATATAGAACTACTTCATCTTCCCTTCATTTACTGCATTCACCTTCTTTTGTAACTCCAGATAATCCCTTTGTGTTTCCTTAATCTTCTCCTTGATATATGGTTGCACAAGAATTTGGGAATGTAAGGAGGTATCCTCTACCCTTTTTATTTCTAAATCCAACCTTTTCATAACCATGACGATATGGTCTTTCTCAATTTGTAACATAGATAGAGTAGCAGGTTCTTTTCTACCTAGAGCCCTAGCTACCTTGTTCACCTTTCCAGGATGATAGTGAATAGAGAAATCATAGTCCTTGATTAGCTCTAACTATCACCTTTGACTCATGTTGATCTCCATTTGTGTGAATATATACTTTTGGAACTTATGGTCGGTGTATATGTCACACTTCTCACCATAAAGGTAGTGCTTCCATACTTTCAACATAGAAATCATAGCTTTCAACTCTAGATTATGCATTGGGTATTTATTATCATGGATCTCCAACCTTCATGACTCATGGACTATCACATTATCATTTTTCATGAATACACAACCCAACACTTTCTTTTAAGCATCACTATATATCATGAAACTTTATCCACTTTTTGGTAATATGAATACATGTGCACTGATCAACCTTCCCTTTAGCTCCTTGAATCTTACCTCACATTTTTTCATCCAAACATACTTTATCCCTTTTCTTGTTAAATTAGTCAGATGGCTAGAAAATCTTATGGAATTTCTCAAAAAATGCCAGTCGTACCCAACTAATCCAAGAAAACTATGGATTTCGGTGACACTAGAGGGTCTAGGACAATCCTCAATCACATTTTTTTAGGGGTCCACATGAAATTCTCTCACTTATAATCACATTTCTTAATAACATGACTTACTTTATCTAAAATTCACACTTTCTAGACATGGAATATAACTTATCCTTTCTCAATTTCACCAACACAAGTCTTAGATAATCTTCATGTTCCTACTTCCTCTTGGAGTAGATGAGAATATCATCGATAAACACTATAATAAATTTTTCGAGGTAATGTCTAAAGAATCTATTCATCAAATCCATGAAGATTTCATGTGAATTAGTAAGTACTAAGGGAATCACTAGAAAGTCATAGTTCCCATACTTTTTACGGATTGAGGTCTTTTGATATCTTCCTTCATCGCCTTTAGCTGATGATATCGCGATTGAAGAACCAACATTGAGAAGTATTGATCTCCTCTGAACTGATCGAACTAGACTTCAATCCTTGGAAGATGATACTTGTTCTTTATGGTGATATTGTTGAGTTCCCAATAATCGATACATAGCTGCATTGGTATGTCCTTCTTCATCACAAAGAGCATCGGCGCACCCCATGGTGATGCACTTAGGCTTATGAACCCTTTATCCAAAGAATATTGAAGCTACTTATTTAACATCTCCAATTTGATAGGATCTATTCTATATGGAAACTTTGGTATAGGAGTATATCTTGGTATGAGTTCTATAGGGAACTCTAACTCGCAATTTGGGGGAAGTTCATGTAACTCTTCAAGAAATACAAAATTGTATTACTCACGATGGGAATTTTTTCTAGGTTGATAATTTCCTTTGACTCAACCATTTGAGCGAGGTATGCCTCTTTAAATGGAATAAACACCCACAATATAGATGGATTTTTCAAATGAGATTCAGGATTTTCGTTGAATTTCTAGAGGACCATGGGATTGTTCAGAATATGAAAATATATTTTCTTTTCTCAAATATTGATTTGTTCTCTATATAATGAGATAAAATCCATTCTCATTATATCATCTAATTCAACCAAGGTATGTATTAAAAGATTCATTGGAAGAATCATCCCACATACATCAATTGGAGAAGACTTAAACACTTGTGTCTTAATTATTTAACCACTTTTTGTTTTTACATATTTCTCTACATCAAGTTTTGGAGGCATTGATTCTATAGTTCTAGCAATATGGAAAGAAATAAAGAAATAAATAGAACCAAAATCAAATAATACTTTTTCCATTATTTATTGAATAAGAAGTGTACCTTGTATGACTCCATTAACATTCTCCACTTCTGCAGTAGTGATGTCATAAGACTTCCCTTGTTCTGTTAGCATTGGTTGTTGTTGTAGCTAATTACGCTCGAGGACTCGAAGTTTAGTTCACTAGCTTTCATAGTACCCTTTCTCCCTACAGTTGTAGCATTGGACCATGGGTGGTGATATCCTTTTTCAACTACAATATCATTCCCTCTCACATATTTTAGACACTCTTGAGCATGATGTCTTTCTTCAACACACTTGACGTAATTACCCATCCCTTTGAGGCAGTTCCCACAATGCATCAGCCTACATTTTTAGCATGTGGGTGGTTGATTTTTCTTCCCACCTTTATCATTAGATCCTCTATCTTGAAAGTTCATATTTTGTTTCCTATCACCATATCCATGGTACAATTATCCAAACTCCATCTCCACATTGAGGGCACATCGAACAATATCTTCATAACTCCCGTGTCTCGAATTGGAGGATCCTTTTGAAGGTTTCGTTTTCACCCACTAAATAATCTATCATTTTTACTATAATTTCTGATAAAAATACCCAAATCATACCTTGAAAGCCAGGTAAATTCACTTCATATGTCTAGAAAGATTCTCATTTATTTTTCTTGAGATCTATGAATTCTCTCTCCATCGGTGTATGAGGATTTCATGGAAAATAATTGTTATGAAACATGATCTTAAATTATTACCATTCCATCACTTCAATTTCGCTCTTGGCTTGGGTTTCTTAATCAAATACCACCATTGATCGACCTCTCCATCTAGATGATAATGATCTAGTGTCACCTTCTCTATCTCCGAATAGAGAAACACCAAAAAGATCTTCTCCATGGAGTTTACCCATTGTTCCGCAACTACTGGATCGGAAGATCCACTAAACATTGGTGGTTATTACAAAATAAAAAACATAATATACAGTTGATCCCTATTCGGTGAAGGAGGAAGTTCCTCATTATTAAAGTTATTATTCATAACCTGAGATAGTTGGGTAAGCATCCCCATGATGTTTTTAACTCCATATCCCAAATCATTGGGGTTTTCATTCCGAAAATCATTGCATTGTCCATCGCATGGGTTATTGTCCTAGTTTCTCCTACTTCCCACAATTTTATAAAATAGAAAATGTTTGAACAAAATATAACTCGATGATTCATGAATAAATAACTTATTCATTTTTTATTTTACACTAAAATAATATCTTAATGGATCTATATTCTTATCAAAGATTCTTGTTTTAATATTTGTACATAGACTCATACTAGTGGTTTTATATAGGGATCAATAATCCTAATTTCCAAATTAACTAAACCTTGCCTTTGATACTAAATATTGAGCCCCTAATTTTCTTAAATTAGTTTTACATCATTTTAGTGATAAAAAACATGAAGACATTATACATCGAGGATCCAAATGTTTAGTGTCTTGGGAAAACTTGGACCACACCAAACATTTGCATCACAAAACATTTATTTAATTCCTTTTTCTCAAGATTCTAATTGGATCTTGACTTCTCCTCAGTACATGTATTTACATGAGAATATACATAAAATGGGGTGAGTTAAAATCACAGTAAGAAGATATATAAGAACATGAAACAATATAACATTGTATGAGAATAACATAATCATCATAGCCATGAGAAGAAGCATTAGATAATGGAATGGAATGTGGAAATGCATAAAAATAAAACATCATGTCGTAGTGGTAAACTACCATACATAGTTTTGAAAATAGATATCATCATGTTAACACCTCATTTTACATTAACTAATGATATTTATCACTTTACCCACTAGATTGGTGCACTATATAATTACAGGTCCACCCATCACATTCAAACACTCATATTGTGCAATATAGTTCTGGTCACACCCATCACATCATAACATTTTCATTATCATTCATTAAACATAGAAAATATACCAATCATGAATATAAATAAACCTTTGAAATAAATGACTTTTATCTCAAAAGAACGCATTTATATACTTTGGGTTTCCAAAAAATGATGGAATAACATACTTGATATAAGAACCATTAACCTTGAGTAAAAGGTGTATTTTCTTAAGAATTGTTCTTTTATAAAACTTTTTTTTGACATAAAATATAGTGGAAAACATTTATTGTAATTCCCTGACCCTAGTTACCTAGAGGTGGTGCATTATTACATAACATTGCCATGATCACAAGAAATATCAAATCTCGGAACACCGATTGGTTTAGCATCCTTGGAAACACTAGATATATTTATAAAATTTTGCATTACATCATAAAGTAAAAAACTACTACAACAACATATTGTCTCCATAGTCCACACTATTTTCCCCTCATAATATCCCTGCAGGTCATTAATAATTTACTTCTTCACATCCATGGAAAAATAAAACATAGAAAAGGGGTGAGCTCAAATGCCCAGTAAGGATAACAATATAGCGGAAAATTTCATAAATAAGAATAAACATTTAAGGCAGAGTATAACTAAAACAAAATCTTTTTAAACTTGAACTTATATATAGTATGGAAAAAATAAAATGAAATAATGCCATTTACTTATTCACATGGATATTCTACTAATCAAATAATCACATGCAATATCAATAACCACTTTCATCATGATGGAATTCATAATGCCAGACTATCATAACCACATAGCTAAGGCCTAGTGCCAAGACTAAAAATAAGATTTTTCCAAGGCCTTGTTCCAAGACACTAGTTTTTCTCATGATACCTACCGATGCATCGAGGAGCTATAGCGGGATCCACCCGTCACATATTAAGTCCAATGCATTCCCATATGAAAATGTTTAAACATAACATAAACATTCGTATTAAAACTAGCATACGAAATTTAAATACTTCATCCATAAACCATGAATGGTATAAAAATAACACATCCACAGTCAAACATATCACAAAACCTTCAATACAATATAGAATTTTTGTATCATAATAAATCAACTTCAAAAAGTGTAAATTCCATCAAAGGATATTGACATAGATGAAATCAAAACTCTTTTTAGAGAAATATCTCTTTCTATTTTGAAATCATTTTAGAGACATAAATTTATAAAATAAAACATTTTCTTTGAAAATATTCTTATAAGCTTGTAAGGGAAGCTTCGACGGAAAATAGCCGCACCCGCCGTATAAGATAAAAAAAACATTCTTACATTAATTTTGTCGAAAATGTTAAAAAGACCCTTGTTTGGAAAAACACGAAAAGATTCCTTTATAAACCTCTTATAAAAAGTAAAACAAGGTTATAAATTACTTTAACCCATATTCTAGTAAATAGTAAAAATGTTTTGAAATAAATTTTTAAGAAACATGGATGTGGATGATAAAGATGTCCAAGTAGATTATTGCGTATAAACAACCTCAGATAATGAAGAGATTGCGAAATAAACCCTTAACATGTACTTTTCCTTGGTTGGGGGTAGGTTAACCTTCTGTATAATGGTGAAATAATTGTTATTAAATTATACAAGAATCATATACATTCATATGATATCATATATGATCTTTTAACATTGCTTTGTTAATAATATCTTAGAATTATCGTTGTTTCGGGTGTTAACTTACTTGTCTTCTTTTATAAGTTTTGTTACGTAAGCCATGTTTGTCATGGATAGGTTGTATCTTATTCATATCCAGAATGATATCAAGTACTTAAACATTATATTTATATCAGCAAATGATAATTATACTTGAATGGATATGATGGAGAATGAATCTCATCGAGTTCATGGAGACAGTAGTCCGTACGTACGCACGAGCGACAATATCATTCTTTTGATATTAAAATAATATATAATTGGATGTTATAACATATATACAAGATCATTATCAGGTTATATTTATTATTTACATTAATTATAAATCATTATTATACCCATCCAAATAATAATATATTGAATAACAATTACACCACGACGTGGAGACGGTAAGCCGTACGTATGCACGTATGGTGACATGTCATTCAAAAGATAGATAGAATACTGAATATGGTTGTACCATATTTATAATAATATTAAATTATATAGGAGATATTGGATTCATTATTTTAGAATGGTAATAACAAAGAAAGAAGAAGTTTAAGAAGAAATGAATTTGAAAAAGGGTGGAGAAAACATTACCTCTTCTTCAGGTTCTTCCTTTTAATTTGATAAAAAGGGCTCCTTATGTTGGCTTTCTGACTAAAGGAAGGACTCTAAGATTAATTGAGAGATGTTGGGAGAGTATTTGGGAAGAGTTTTTACGAACAAAAAGCCTTTGAAGGTGTGATTTAATGAAAAGGGAGAGTTCCCTTTTATAAGAGGGGTGAGGGCACCTTTGGAAAAGCTATAAATATTATTTTATAATAAATTCATATTCTGTTTATAATGGATCCAAAGTGGATTATTTAAATTTTATGGTGGGGATAGGTCAAAAAACACTCAACCAATAGAATTTAGACAGGTTTGGGTCATTATACTAACCTTATCTTTAAGTATTAACTCTTAGTTAATTAGTTTCACTTTTACAATGTCTCTTTGTATTTTTATATTATATGGTTAATAAACATACTATATACATCCAAGAGACACCCAAGTGGTCCATTAATGATACACCTATCATGATATAGGTCTCGTGGCTGAAACATATATTTTTAAAAATTTAATATCAATTAATAATATACTATTTGTTTTAAAATCGTTTTTATGTAAATTTTGACACTATTCAATAATTGATTTTTGTAAAACTCATAACAGAATTATTACTTCTAAATAAGCTAATTAAATCATTCCTAACATGTTATATTAACCTATAAACTAGTTTAATTCATAAAAAGTCTAAAATTATATTTATTTGGGTATCTACAATATCAGTCATTTTAATTTTTCACTATTATGGTAATTATGGCATCGTCATTGTGTCATAAATAAATTAAATTATTTAATGTCTAAAAATTATAAATAAACTATAATTATTTAGGAAATCTTTCTATCTTTCTAATGAATATTTATAGTCGAAAATCCAACATATATAACCCTATGTAAAAATTGTTTTTCTAAAAGATATTTTCTTGGGTCATTTTTGTATTCATTTTAACTTAATTAAAATAAAGTGTCCCTATCACTTACAAGTGGAACCATGGGGTCCCAAAATCTACCCAAAGATTCCCATGGTAGAACATGTATCATCCAATAAGGTTAGGACACGTTTTATGGTAATTTGTTATTATTAAAATCTTATTTGTTAACCCTTATTTACCAGATTTACCCTTTAACCATGGTAAAAACAATATTTACCAACGTAATTTTTCAAAATGTCTAAAAATAAAAGTTACCTATTTACACATTTTGAACATCCTCATTCCAAATATGGAATCCATTTTTCCAAATTCAAAACAAATAACTGGAAGAAAATAATTTAAAATTATTTCCCGGTGGCAAAACAAAAAGCATTTTTTTAAGATATAATAACTATCAAAAGATTGATACTTGTTTATGTTCGGTTTAATTGTGAAATTATGTCCAATGACCAAAATTGTATTAAATGGTAAAAATATATTCTAAATATACTTTAAAACCACTCAAATTCATAATTTATCACTATTAATTATTTTGATTAAAAAAGTTGTTTTTAATTAAAATTTAGTAATTTTCACTATTCATCAAAATATTAATGTTATCCGAAAAGTACCAAAATTTCACCTTAGGCTAAATATGATACTCCAAATCCAAAAATGAAGTCCATTTTGAGAGATAGAATTTATAAAATTTCAAAAAGTAGGTATTACTATTCATGACGGCTAGTTTGATTGGTTGTGCTGTGTCAGAACTCGATGTTGCGTACAACACATGCTATTGCATTATTCAAAGAGAAGTGTACCGTAGAAGATTGGGGTGTTAAATTCTCCCCTCCTTCAAATAATTTCTTCTTCAAAATTTCTAGAAACTACTGCATGAAAAGACTCTGGTGGTTCTTCATCATAAGTTCCTCGGGTTCTCACGTTGCCTCTTCCATCTTATGGTTTCTCCACAAAACTTTTACCAGACGCGTTGTTCGGTTTCTCAGTACTTGTTCTCTCATATCAAGAATCCTGACGGGCTCTTCGCAATAAGATGGATCGAGTTCCAGTTCTAATTCCTCATAGGTGAGTACATGCGTTGGGTCATGCATGTATTTCCTCAATAGAGATACATGGAACACATCTTGAACTTTGGAGAGACTTGGCGGCATTTCCAATCGGTAAGCTACAACCCCAATTTGTTCTAGAATTTTGAAAGGGCTGATGTACCTGGGACTCAATTTACCATTCTTACCAAAACGTATGACTCCCTTCCATGGAGATACCTTCAGGAAAACATGACCACCGACTTTAAATTCCAAATCCTTCCTTCGATTATCAGCATAGCTCTTCTTCCTACTTTGAGCTGCTTTGATGTGATTTTGGATTACCTTCACCTTTTCCATCATTTCCTCCACCAGTTCTGGGCCTACAAGTTTTCCTTCACCAACGTCATCCCAACAGGTTGGTGTACGACATCTCTTTCCGTATAATGCTTCATATGGTGCCATCTGAATACTCAAATGGAAGCTATTGTTATATGAGAATTATAAAAGAGGTAAATATTGATCCCACATACCCTAAAAGTCAAGTGATCAGGATCTAAACATGTCTTCTATGGTTTGAATAGTCTGTTCTGATTGTCCATCTGTTTTAGGGTGGTAGGCAGTTCTCAAATAAAGTTCAGTATCCAGGGATTTCTAAAGGCATTTCCAGAATCTTGAAGTAAAATGAGGATCATGATTAGAAACAATCGATAGGGGTACTCCATGAAGTCTCACAACTTCATTAATATATAGTATTTCTAGACGTTCCAGTGGTAGATCTTCTCGTATAGCAAGAAAATGTACTGACTTGGTAAGACGATCCATAATAATCTATATTGCATCATTCCTTCTAAGAGTCTTTGGTAGCCCCATGACAAAGTCCATCGTAATATTATCCCATTTCCACTCCGGTATGGGAAGAGGTTGCATGACTCCTCCCGGATATTGCCTTCCAGTTTTCACTTGATGACAAACCATACATCTTGACACAAAATCAGCAATCTCTCTCTTCATGTTGTCCCACCAAAAATGTTCCTTCAAATCTCTTTACATTTTGGTGCTCCCGAGGTGTATAGAGAAATTGGAACTATGTGTATCATCCAGGAATTCCGTTTTCAGATCAGGTATATCGGGAACACAAAGTCTCCTCTCGAATTTCAAAATTCCATATTCATACACAAAGTCTCTCAATCTACCATCATTCACAGCTTTAATCTTCTTTTGAAATTCTTCATCATCGGTCTGAGAACTCTTAATTCTTTCTAGTAAATACAGTTTGGCAACCATTTGAAAAAGAATTGATATTTCACCTTCCATGGTTATTCCCATGTCCATCTTCACTAGATCCATGAAAATTGGTTCCCTTTGAATTCTCATATTATTCAAAACTCCATGATCTTTTCTGCTCAATGAATCTACCACCTTGTTTGCTTTCCCTGAGTGGTATTGTATCGTACAATCATAATCCTTGAGTAATTCAAGCCATCTCCTTTGCCTCATATTGAGTTATTTTTGTGAGAAAAAATACTTTAAACTCTTGTTATCAGTATAAATCACGCATTTTTCACCATAGAGGTAGTGCCTCCATATCTTCAAAGAAAATATCACAGCTTCTAACACGAGATCTTGAGTAGGATAGTTTTGTTCATGAATTTTCAACTATGGTGATGCATAGGCAATAACCCTATCATTCTACATAAGGACACAACCAAGTCCTTTCTTCGATGCATCACTATAAATAACAAACCCATCATTCCTTGATGGTATTGTCAATATAGGATCATTGGCTAATCTTCTCTTTAGTTCTTCTAATCATTCTTCACACTCTTTTTTCCAAACAAATTTAACCCCTTTACGTGTGAGCTTTGTTAATGGGTTAGGCAACCAGGCAAAATTCTGTATGAAATGTCGATAATAACCTACTCAACCAATAAAAATGCATACCTCAGTTATACATGTCAGTGCTGGCCATTATTGTATTTCCTTGGTCTTAGAAGGATCAACAGAGATTCCATCTTTAGAGACAATATGGATAAGAAAAGAAATCTTCTGAAGCCAGAATTCACACTTGCTAAACCTCCCATATAATTCGTGTCTTCTCAAAGTCTTCAAGATAATGTGCAAGTAATTTTCATGATCTTTGTAGCTTTTGGAGTATACCAAGATATCACCAATAAATACCACCACATATTCATCGAGATATTCCTTGAAAACTATATTCATCATATCCATGAGTATAGAGGGTGAATTAGTCAATACAAAAGGCATTACTGTAAACTCGTAATGCCCGTACCTGGTTCAAAATGATGTCTTTAGAATGTCTTCCTTCTTCACACACAACTGATGGTATCTAGATGGAAGGTCAATATTTGAAAATTATTGAGCTCCATGCAGTTGGTCAAATAAATCATCAATGCGAGGTAGGGGATACCTATTCTTTATTGTTATAGAATTGATCTCCCTGTAGTCAATACATAACCTCATAGATCCATATCTCTTTTTAACAAAAAGAATAGGGGCTCCCCATGGAGAAACACTAGGGCAAATAAATCCCTTATTACTGAATTCCTCTAGTTGTTTCTTTAGTTCAACTAATTCTATAGTGGCCATTCTATAAGGGGTATTCGATATAGGCCTTGATCCAGGAATTAAATCAATGGAAAACTCAACTTCTTGTTCTGGAGGATGTCCAGGTAAATCGTCCGGAAACACATCTACATATTATTTCACAATAGGTACATCCTCGATTTGAACATTCCTTTCCTCACCCATATTCATTTCATTATCTTCCTCCCCAATAATTGAATTTAGTTGAGCTACTGGGGGTGGATCTAGATAAGAATTTGGTGGTGATGATTCTGCTCTAAAGATATGGTGTTCCTTATCATCATCATCAAGAATCATAACCTCTTTCTTATTACAATAAATCTTCACATCATAGTCCGAAATCCATTCCTTACCGAGGATTATATCAAAATAAATCATATGTATGACGATGAGATCAGCTGATAAAGAACATTTATGTGCTCTAATGGGGACTAATTCACAAAACTTTGTTGCAATGATACTTCACTTATGAGTTTTAACTGGAAACTCCTTTGTTAAATCAAATTGGAAATATCTAATTTTCTTGGCAAACTGGTAAGATATGAAACAATGCGATGATCCAGAATCAAATAATGCATTTGCTAAACTTGAAGAAACCATTAAATTACCTGCCACCACGTCTTTCAGAGCATCTACCTCAGCAGTAGTGATAACATAAGATTGTCCTTGACCCCTTGGCCTTTTTTGAGGTAAGTTCCCCTGAAGATTAGGACATTCATTTTCATAATGGCCCATCTCCCTGCAATTGTAGCACTGAACATTGGTAGCTTCCTTCATCCCTTTGCAATCACAAGCTTGGTGGCCTTTTTCACCACACTTGTAACAAACACACATTCCCTTTAAGCAAGTACCTAGGTGTTTCTTCCCACATTTACCACTGGATGTATATTCCACAATTCCCTTATTCCCCTTATTTCCATTCCTAGATTGATCTGAAAATCTCTTCTACTCTTGTTTTGCTTTAATATCATAAGACTTAGAGAATTCCTTTTCGGTCTTGATAGCACATGAGACAATGCCTTCGTACGACGAGAAGGATTGTGAGACTAATGCTCGACGGAGAAACGGTTTTAACCCATCAAAGAAATGATAAATCATACTTCTTTGGTTATGTATATAATCTCCATCATACCTTTCTATCCTGGTAAAGTTAGCCTCATACTTTGTGACATTCTCATCCTCCATTTGTCTCAGACTTAGAAATTGTCTTTCCTTATCTGCTCGATGGTCGTGAGGAAAGTATTTTTCTAAAAATAGATCTTTGAACTACCTCCATTCCATATTTGATACTTCATCATATTCCTTTGTGTTTTGAATCAATGACCACCATTGATCAGCATCTCCAGTGAGGCGGTAAACTTCCATGATAACTTTTTCCCTTTCACTACTCCCCAAAGCCTAAAATATTTTCTCTAGGGAATTTATCCATTGCTCAGATACTAAGGGATTTTTACTCCCATTGAACGTTGGTGGTTGTTGCCTCATGAAGCGATCTAACATTGATCCTCCACGCTGTGGATCAGGGTGCTCCATACAGGTAAGGTTATTATTCATAAACGGAGTGAGTTGTCCCAGTATAGTTATTAGCTGATCGGCACCAGTTGCATCACCAGCTCCACTATAATTATCTTGAGAAGGAGGGAAATCCCTACACGGAGTGCATGCATTGATACAATTTCCATTTCTTCCACTAGGCACCATTTCTAAACAATGGCATAAACTAGATCAGTTTATGAATCAAAATACATAATTCCATACTTATAATACACTTAACATAAATTGAACTATTTATGGATATAATCCAAAATCATAAAAAAAATTCTTTTAGGAAGTATATACTCATAAACCTTTCATAATTATTTGTAAAGAAAATGAGAGTTATCCTAAGCATATCCCCCAGAGATGTCGTAACCAATAGTGAAGCAAGGCCCGTTGTCATGCACCAATTCCCATTCAAGTCTAGCTCAAAGCGGTGTTTTCAGGTTTTACCCCTAGTTACATCTGTGCCAGATCCGCCTCTATCTGCTCGTATCCAGACAGGGATGTATTGCTCGGAAAACGCACAAAATCACTACAATTACAAAATTCTAGGAAGTTCTTCTATACTAATCCTCAAATTTCATCTTAAATTTATGTGCTCTAATCAGAGTTTATCTAAATCTAGCATCCATGGTTTGTACATAACTTCCTCTGATACCAACTGTAACGTCCCGACCCCAGTTACCTAGAGTCGGTGCATTATTACAAAACATTGGCATGATCACAAGAAAGATCAAATCTCGAAAGACCGATTGGTTTAGTAGCATTGTAAACACTAGATATATTCATAAAGTTTTACATTACATCATAAAGTTAAAAACTACAACAAAAACATATTTTCTCCATAGTCCAGACTATTATCCCCTCATAATATCCCTACAGGTCATTCAAAATTTAGTTCTTCACATCCAGCGAAATATAAAACATATAAAAGGGGTGATCTCAAATTCCCAGTAAGGATAACAATATAGCGGAAACTTTCATAAATAAGAATAAACATTTAAGGCAGTGTATAACTAAAACAAAATCCTTTTAAACATGAACTTCAATATAGTATGGAAAAAATAAAATGAAATAATGCCATTTACTTATTCACATGGATATTCTACTAATCGAATAATCACATGCAATATCAATAACCACTTTCATAACGATGGAATGCATAATTCCAGACGATCATAACCACATATCCAAGGCCTCGTGCCAGGACTACAAATAAGATTTTGCCAAGGCCTTGTTCCAATACACTATTTTGTCTCATGAGACCTACCGATGCATCGAGGAGCTATAGCGGGATCCACCCATCACATATTATGTCCAAGGAATTCCCATATGAAAAGGTTTAAACATAACATAAACATTCGTATTAAAACTAGCATACGAAATGTAAATACTTCATCCATAAACTAGGAATGGTATAAAAATAACACATCCACAGTCAAACATATCACAAAACCTTCAATAAAATATAGAAGTTTTGTATGATAATAAATCAACTTCAAATAAGTGTAAATTCCATCAAATGATGTTGAAATAGATGAAATCAAAACTCTTTTTAGAGAAATATCTCTTTCTATTTTGAAATCATTTAAGAGTCATACATTTATAAAATAAAACATTTTCTTTGAAAATAATCTTATAAACTTGTAAGGGAAGCTTTGACGGAAAATAGCCGCACCCGCTGTATAAGTTAAAAAAAACATTCTTACCTTAATTTTGTCGAAATGGTTAAAAAGCCCCTTGTTTGGAAAACAATGGAAAGATTCTTTTATAAGACTATTATAAAAAGTCAAAAAAGTCTATAAATGACTTTAAACCATATTCTACTAAATAGTAAAAATGTTTTGAAATACATTTTTAAGAAACATAGATGTTGATGATAAAGAAGTCCCAGTAGATTATTACGTATAAACAACCTCGGATAATGAAGATATTGTGAAACAAAACCTTACATTTTACTTTTCCTTGGTTGGGGGTAGGTTAACCTCCTGTAAAATGGTTAAATAATTGTTATTAGTTTATTCAATAATCATATACATTCATATTATATCATATATGATCTTTTAACATTGCATTGTTAATAATATCTTAGAATTATCGTTGTTTCGGGTGTTAACTCACTCATCTTATTTTATATGTTTTGTTACATAAGCCTTGTTTGTCATGGATAGGTTTTATCTTAATAATATCCAGAATTATATCATGTCCTTAAACATTATTTTTAAATCATCAAATGATAATTATACTTGAATGGATACGATGAAAAATGAATCTCATCGCGTTCGTGGAGATGGTAGTCTGTACGTACGCACGAGCGACAATATCATTCTTTTGATATTAAAATAATATATAATGGGATTTTATATCATATATAAATAATAATTATCATGTTATATTTATTATTTACATGAATTATAAATCATTATTATACCCATCCAAATAATAATATATTTAATAACAAATACACCACGATGTGGAGACGGTAAGCCGTACGTATGCATGTATGGTGACATGTCATTCAAAGGATGGATAGAATACTGAATATGGTTTTACCATATTTATAATAATATTACAATATATAGGAGATACTGGATTCATTATTTTAGAATGGGAATAACAAATAAAGAATAAGTTGAAGAGGAAATGAATTTGAAAAAGGGTGGTGAAAACATTACCTCTTCTTCGGGTTCTTCCTTTTGATTTGATCAAAAGGGCTTCTTAAGTTGTATTTATGACTAAAGGAAGGCATCTATGATGAAGTGAGGGAAGTTTAGAGAGTATTTGAGCATTGGTTTTCCTAACCAAAAGGCATTGAAGGTGTGAGTTAATGATAAGGGAGAGTTCCCTTCTATAAGAGGGGTGAGGGGCACATTTGGAAAAGCTAGAAATATTATTTTATAATAAATTAATATTCGGTTTATAATGGCTCAAAAGTGGATTATTTAAATTTTAAGGTGGGGATATGTCGAAAACCACTAAACCAACAGAATTTAGACAGGTTTGGGTCATTATACTAACCTTATTATTAATTATTAACTCTTAGTTAATGAGTTTCACTTTTACAATGCCTTTTTGTATTTTTATATTATATGGTTAATAAACATACAATATACATCCAAGAGACCCCCAAGTAGTCCATTAATGATGCACCTATAATGATATAATTTTCTTGGCCAAACCTTATATTTTTATGAATTTAATATCAATTAATAATATACTATTTTTTTTAAAAACTCTTATATGTCAATTTTGACACTATTCAATAATTGATTTTTATAAAAATCATAACAGAATGATTACTTCGAAAAAAGTTAATTAAATTATTCCTAACATTTCCTAATAACCTATAAAATTAGTTTAATTCATAAAAATTCTCAAATTATATTTATTTGGGTATCTACAATATCAATCATTTTAATTTATCACTATTATGGTAATTATTGCATCATCATTGTGTCATAAATAAATTAAATTATTTAATGTATAAAAATTATAAATAAAATACCATTATGTAGTAAATATTTTTATATTTATAATGAATATTTATAGTCGAAAATACAACATATATAACCTTATGTAAAAATTGTTTTTCTAAAAGATATATGCTTGTGTCATTTTTGTATTCATTTTAACTTAACTAAAATAAAGTTTCCCTATCACTTAAAAGTGGCACCATGGGGTCCCAAAATAAACCCAAAGATGCCCATGGTCGAACATGTATCAACCAATAAGGTTATTACACGTTTTAGGGTAATTTTTTATTATTATAATATTATTTTTTAACCCTTATTTACCGAATTTACCCTTTAACCATGGTAAATAAAATATTTACCGAAGTAATTATTCAAAATGTATAAAAATAAAAGTTACCTATTTACACATTTTGAACATCCTGATTCCAAATATGGAATCCATTTTTCCAAATTCAAAACACAGAAGTGGCATAAATTAATTTAAAATTAATTCCCACTGTCAAAACAAAAAAGCGTGTTTTTAAGATATAATAACTATCAAAGGATTGATACTTGTTTATGTTCGGTTTAATTGTGAAATTATGTCCAATGACCAAAATTGTATTAAATGGTAAAAATATATTCTAAATATGCTTTAAAACCACTCAAATTCATAATTTATCACTATTAATTATTTTGATTAGAAAGGTTGTTTTTAATTAAAATTTTAGTAATTTTAACTATTCATCAAAATATTAAAGTTATCCGAAAAGTCCCAAAATTTCACCTTAGGATAAATTCGATACTCCAAATCCAAAAATGAAGTCCATTTTGAGAGATAAAATTTATAAAATTTCAAAAAGTAGGTATTACTATTCATAACGGCTAGTTTGATTGGTTGTGGTGTGTTAGAACTCGATGTTGCGTACAACACATGCTATTGCATTATTCAAAGAGAAGCATACCGTAGAAGCTTGGTGTGTTACATTTATATCCCAGAAAAGGTTAAATAATTATGAAACAATTATTTTTATTGATTAACCATACAGAAAATAGAGTGAAAGAGGGAGGACCCTAAGATATAAAATTCATTTTGAAAATTTCTTTATACCTCGTATTCAGATGCTTTCTTCACATTATTTACAATGACATTAGATTCATCAATTAACCATAAATGAACCTTTTATACTTTAATATGACTCATTATGGGTTCATTAATTTCTTTTATTGTCATCTTTATGTGTTATAGTGTTTAAATTCATTGTTCAAGAGTGTTCTTTTCCTTAGTTTTAATGAATGGTTCACTTGTTAAGATGAATGGAAGTCCATGTATTACATGGATAAATATCCATAATTTCTATTAAATTTTTTTAATGATCTTATAGGATCTTAAATGATCTTATAATGAATTTTTTTTATACCATGAGGATGGATCGTTTTTTAAAATTTAATGATGATCGTTTCAGGTTAATTTGGGTGTTTTTATCACAATGAACATGTTTTGTTTCATCAATTAGTATTATGTATAAAAGTTTTTTAAAGAACATAAATGGGGTTAAAATACATATTATGATATTTTTTCAACCATTTATTGGCTTCATTGGCATCCTTTAATGAGTTGAATCAAAATGGATGTGCATCGCCCATGATGTAGGTAAATTAACACGTCCCCGACAACGCTTTCATTTTTTTAAAAAGAGAGAGAGAGAGAGAGAGGAAGGATTATAATGAATAATACTCCATTAACATGATATATTACCATTATATCAATCATAATTGAGTTATCATAATATTTGGATAAGATATGTTAAGGATAAGAGAATAAAAGAAATAAAATATGAAATAAATTGAATGAAAATAGAGAGGAATTACCTCTTGAATATATCTTCTTTGAGATCCCCTTTATGGAATAAGTTTTGGTCTTTTTATCAAACAAAATGCTTCTGAACGTCAGTTAGGGTATAGGTATGATATTTGGGCTGAATTTGGACATGTTTTGAAGATTTATTGGTGTGAATTAATGAGGGTGTGAGGGGTGGTAGTTATAGTGGAGGGGATAAGTGTTTTCACAATACTATAATCATTAACTTATTATTTCTCCACAATATAAGGAATAATGATGATTTCATGACTAAATATAGAAACTTGAGCATGTGAGATTGAACCAATTGGTGTTACATCATTATAACATCTTCCATGACTCTATAATTTATATATTTAACTTACTTTATAAATTATATATTTCAATATTCATAAAAAATTTATGTATTTCATAAAAATACAAAAAAAACCCTAATCATTTTTGAATGTGTATAATCCATAAAATAAACTCCAATTTAGGAAAATGATTTTCTAAATATTATTTATCATAAATTTAATTAAAACCATAATTTACTTGAAAAAATAAAAATTTTAAAATTAAAAATGATTTTATAATCCTTTTATAAATTTCATAAGAACATATAAAATTATCTTAAAACCAGAAGACATAAAATTGTTAATTTATGAACACACTTTGGGAAATAAAATTTCTATTAAAATAATTTATTAATTATAATTAATTTTTTATGACTAAGAAAAATACTAATACTTTTAATATGGTCATATTGTCACTTATAAGATGCATAAATATTATTTATACATTCACAGGTGAGGTTACTATTCTTTTGGGTGATTTACTATTGATAGGGGTCATATTACTATTTATAATGATAGGTTACTATTCATATGTTTAGGTTACTATTTACCAAAAATTTAGTTTGTCCTATGAGATTCCAAACATCTTACTGATCTCAACTGTGTGTGTCAAATTTTTGAAATTCTAAACATAGAAGTGGGAAAAAAAATTAAAGTTCATATACTAGTTCATTTAAGCATGATGTGGCATTGTATTTCCTTAGGTGATAGATTATGTCATTAATAAAATAATGGTGAAATTTCATTGATAAATGTTTGGGTCATTATAGAACATTTTTTTGTTTGTGATTTTTTTTTCATATATTCATGTCTATTTCAAATTTTAATGTGTTTTCTTTTTCATTTTATGTTTATTTTGAAACCTATTGATCTAAATTTGAACTCCCTTTAGACTTATGAATCTATGAAAATATTCAAAATTTTATTTTATCAAATTAATAATAATATATGTATGTTAAAATAAACCTTTTTCAAATTGTTATTGTGGGAAATTCATAAAAGGACCATAAATTTCTAATATCTCATGGCATGATATACTATCTAAAATTTTAATCATATACATAAGATGATTCTAAACCAATTTTGACTTATTCTTTATAATTCCATTTTTTTCGATAACTAACATATGTTTTAATGAAAATAACTTATTGAGTAATATATTTAAATCATTGGATCATTCAAGAGGCTTGTGCTATAAATGATTAAGGTTTTCATTTAAAATAAATCCCATTTTTACAATAAACTCTATTTATAATCCTGACCTTAAATTTTATCCTTATAACCCAATAATGAAATTTTTAGTTTTCTATGTTAAAATATAAATATCCTTATCTATCTTTATTTTGAATATTATTCATGATCTATGTTGAATCGAAGTGTATGGTAAGGGAGTATGTGTGAAGAAAAATCTATTTTCCGAGTCTGTTGAGCTTAAAAAGTAGGTCTAAAAACATTATAATTCTATTTTTTGGGGAACAAATATTGGAAAGGAAGGTAATATGGACTATTTATCATTCAAATATGGCCATTGAAACTGGTATCTATTTGACGTAAAAAAAGTGATTTCCCCCTTAAAATTAAATTCGGCACAAAAATCCCGGATTTGAAAGAGATGAAAAAATCCTACAAGAAATGATGTAAAAGGAGAAGAATCATGAAATTGATTCTGAAGATATATAATATGTAATAACTAGGAATATAAATAATAGTTTTAAGTTCACCTGTAGTTTAAATATTTTGGAAAATTATTGAGTTTTTTAATTCTTTTTTAGAGATTCTATATAATAAATAAGTATGGATGTGGTAGAAGTTTAAAAAAGTCCATATATACAACAAAATAAAAGAAAAATTAATTAAAAAATTCTCCAAGATATATCCTACCCCTATCATATATATTTAAAAGTTATTCTTTGTATTAAATAGAAACACAAATGTAAAAAATTCCTCAAACCTACAAAAGGAAATAAAGAATAGAAATATTTTTTACTATTGAAATGATAAGAGGTGTGTGTTGTCTCATCAAAACAAAAAAGATAAAGTTGAATCAATGGAAGATTAATTGAGAGTGGAAACCATTATTTAAGGAAACCTAAAATCATGAAGTAATCATTGACATAGATCCAACCCTCGTAATCTGTATCGTAAATTTTTTCACTAGAAAAAACCAACCTTAAGATATAGAATTTAGAATCCTGACATGATCAACCATGCTGAAGATGGAGATCCACAAGACCTCATGTGTGCCTCCATGTATGCAAGAGGATTCAAACTAGTATTGAGGGTTCTAACACCATTAACGGGGATACAATGAAATTGATATCATAACCATACACCCTAAAAAACAAAATAAAATAATACAATTATGTGTAATCAAGGTAGAAAAATAAGAATCATAACACAATAATAGATGGTACACATGTCATCTTGATGAATAAATAGACATCAAATGTGGTAAGGAAATACAGATTGTATGAGGTGAAAGTAAATAAATACATAAATAAACTATAGAATCCTCCAGAGTACATCATGATACCACTATTAACTCCATACCCCTTAGCCCAAACATCTAACATGAGCCACTTTACCTTTACTGGATCCCTATAAAAGATTTTTCTTATTAAGATTCTTGTGTTGGGTGTGAGTAATTAAACCTAGTATGACAAAAACAATTCATACTTTAAATTTTTGCATAAATATAACAAGTTTACCCCATGGTAATAATAAATTCACAAGATATCTTAAACAATCATGTACACAACACTCATGTTTTAATCAAGACACCATGGTTCATGGATATATATTTTTTTATCCATGATGGATGGAAAATAAAAATGCATTGGATGTGATCAAGATCTATCCATGGGGATAGTGAACACATTATTTAGTATCCTCATGGAATTGAGTCTCAGTTTAGGACACAATTCTGACTACCAAGCATGTACTCGGTATCCACAATGTATTAACAAGGCATCAAGTCCCGACATGTTACACAGTATCATCAAGAAATAGATTTTTTTTACCAGTCCACAATGTTTTCCTACACCTACCCTATGTATGGGTCCACCTTCTTCATCTCCACGTGTCATGTGAACACCCCTTCAGATGAACAACCACACCACGATAGTCCAACTATTCTGAGTACCAAAGAAAATACCTATATAGGTATGGTAATTACACCCAACATAGTAGATCCTAAAAATAAAATAATAAAATGAAATCATGAGAATTAATAGAAAGATACATAAACATGTGATCAATATCTATCATGGAAATAAGATATATAATCATATTCATGGAATCAATCATTATAAATGGGTCTCATAGGATACACATAAACCCAAATTCAATCACTGTTAATCATTGTTGTACATGCATTGTCACCAATTATCACACCATGATAATATGGGTTTACAAGATACACCCATGGTAAGAAACTTCTTACCACAATGTTGTTGATACCAACATCAAGGTTAGTTAAGAGAATCATCACGCGAACCATGTTCAAAGACAAACCAGAACAAGATTACATGACAAGAACTCCTACAATCTTTTCAGATCTAACATGATAATAGTTCTGGAGTAATGTATTGAAGAAGAACCAGCCATGGGTAGAATCAAAATCTACCCAAAATTCAATTATGTTCAATGGTAATCATTATGTTCGGATGAAGGAATAATAACTTATTAACTCGTGGAAACAAATTGGAGATATTTGAGGTTACTAAGAGTCTAAATCAATGATAAAAACCTCGTTCTGTGATCATTCAATAAGAAATGAAAGAAATTCAACCAACCCAAGAAATCCTCACCAAATTTCTTTAAAGAATTGCCTATAACTATAAGCATCAACAATTGAGGATGAACCAAGTCCATAGATCGACCAATGGGTGGAAACATGCCAAAGAAGGAAGAAATTTATTCTAAGATGTTGGATACAACACCACTCATCCTCTTATCCAAACACTACTAGAAATCATCAATCATACAAAGGTGAGGTGAATCAAGTGACTATATTGAAATAAAATGAGTGAAATGGGTATTAATCACACCCCCATAATGTTCCAACAAGGTTTTAAGGGAAAACACATGACAATGATATAGATCTAAGGAAGAAGGAGACTATTTTATCCATTACAATGAATTCAAACTGTCACCACACCCTACACCATTTCATCTCCTTTTTCATGGTGTCCTATAACACATAGCTCAAAATAGCTTCTTCAATGAAATGTTTCAGATAACTAAGCCATTTCCCATCATCATGGTCTCTAAAGCGACCATGGTAGGGGTATATATTCCATGGAAGTATAAATTGCACCTTAATAACCCTGTCTTATCCAATATTGTTTCCCTATCCTATTTTACATTGAGAAAACTAGAGCAAAAATAGCTTTCACCAAGGTATGGTGTTTGATATTTTCATCCAAAACATTAAAAACCTTCTTTTTATCTTTCAAAAACCACCAATGTTAATAAAATCTAGGATTTAACAACTAAAATTTTCCAAACACCTCTTAATATTTATTGGATTTTTATCAACATACCCCCCCAATGTGGGTGTTACAATCCTCCCCCTTTAAGGACTTCTCTTACTTGAGATGTATCTCAAAATTTGACCTCAAATAACATATTCCATTTTTCTTGAATGTCAGAATATTTCTCCCAAGTTACCTCTTAGATACTTTTAAACCACTATAATATAATCATAGGTGGTACTATTTTCCCCTACAAAAATTTCTCTCCTTAGTCTAAAATCCATAATTGATAATCCACATATGATGATTTAGGGTCCATCTATAAATACCCTTACTCCAATATCCCACAGAAGATTGTTAATTTATTATATTGGCAGAATATAGAAGCCATCACATCCCAAAGGACCAAATATTTTAGTAGTCTTGTTGAACAAGATACATATTTAAATATTACATAAATTTGAAAATAGAAAATACAAAAAATTATTCTTTTAGGACATCACTATTATCTCTAGTATATCCTTTGATATCAATTATAGTAAACATCCTGAAATCAGAAGTAAATAAAATAAAATAAGAGTGACCTTAAATAATCAATAAAGTTGATATAAAAAAAATATTTCTCTATTAAATAGGTAATAATTAATATGGAAAGGGAAATAATAAAAACACATGGAATTTTAAAAAAAATTAGAATGAAGAATATATTAGTTGGAATAAATTATGATCAAATAATTCCATATAAATAATCACATGAAGATAAAAGTTATACATTGATATAAAAACTATAGAAATAAGAACATGGAAATTAATAAATGAAATCAAAATTATTGAATTCATATTTTTTGACACCAAAAACATACCATTGATGCCTCATTCTAGGATGTCATAAATATACCACTAAGGTCAAGTTCCCAGACACATACAAAAATGGGTAGGGTGTAAAAAAATACCCACACAAGTTGTACTCATTAGATCTACTAATGTTTAAAGTGGCTATATCAAGCACCACTAGTCCATTATAAATTCAAATGTATTCATCATATCTTATAGATGAATAAAATTTTAATAAATAATAAACATAAATATTCATATTGAATTTTTTTATGAGAAATGTTAATAATATTCCAAGTCAAATTGATTATAATCCATCTAGAAAAAAAGTGTGGTATCATTACAATATATCCTCAGTGTATAATAAGTAAAATAATGTTTTTTTCTTTGATGAATAAAAATTCCATAAAAATATCATTAAAATCATTTTTGAGTAAAATTCATTTTCACTTTAAAATTAACTTTTAAAAACTAAAAATTTCAAAAATATGAGGAACAACTTATTATTTGAAAAGAATCATGAAAATTTATAAAGTATGATTCAAATAATTGGTTGTTTAAATGGTGTTAAATTCATTTTAGGCTGAGTATGAAAAAACTGGTTTTTTTTTATTTTTAATAATAAGTAAAAATATACCTCATTCAGATAGTGAAAAGATTATTTTAATGAAAACATTTTGTAAAAATCACATATGGGGTAAAAAATAATTTAAAAATAATTATGGGATAGTAAAAAATATTTTTAAAATATTTTACGAAAATTGTGAATAAGGAATAAAAATATTTCAAACTGAGTAGAAAAATAATGTATGCCTTCTTTAAAAACATTATTTTGGTATAATAAGTGCCTAAAGAGGGTAAAAATAAATAAGAACTATTAATTTCTATAAATAATAATGGTAGAATAAAATATATTGGTTTTAATATAGTATGATCAAATAACTCCATCAGGGGAGACTTAAAACAAAACAATCCAGAAAAATGATCAGATTGTGAAATAAACACTTACATATTTTATAGCATTTGAATCATAACCTTCATAAAATAAATAACATCAAATTACACTCTATATATTATTAATTTAAAGGTAAAAATGATATATCATATCAAAGTGGAAGTACATACATCACATGAATGAAATAATTGGTGAATATTGCATATGTGTCATGGAAATAAAAGTGAGCCGAGAAACCCTTACAATGATCGTGTCATTGAAGTGAGAGTTAATAAGTGAGTTTATTTTTCCTAAAAAATATAAATATACACTAAGAACATGGAAATGAAACATTATATATTCAATGTTCATTTCACACATAATCATGGAAAACATATTCATTGAAGTAGAAACATTCCTCAATGAACGGAAGTTGAGTTTAGAAAACACTTAACACTTAGTAATTTTCAAGTAAAATCCCCTAGGATGAAATAATTTTAATTGTCAAATAAAATAAAATAAATTATTAAGGATTCATGATATAACATGTAAAAGGTTATTATATACCCCATATAATATTAACTAGGTTTAATACATTAAAATAGTCCTCAATGAACGGAAATTGAGAGGAATTACCTTAAATCACTCTTCTACTTAGTTGAACGTTATTTAAACTCATATATAATTTAATTAAAAATTTTATTTCTTTATAAAAACCATTATTCATATGTATAATATCATATATCATCATCCTAAAACATTTCAAGACCTATTTATTAAAATTCATTTTTAAAATCGATATTTTTGACTGTTAACTACATCGTTTTTATTGTATGTTTTTGTTAGGAAGTTTTTTTCCTTTCATTTTGAACATGATTAAATAATCTAAGAAATTATTTTAATATTGTATATATCATATTTATTTCTTAAATACATTTTATAACAATTCATCAAAGGTGGAGATAGATAAATGTATTACACCATTCAATGAGATGGTAGATTGTACATAAACATGAACATTGTTTTCACTTTTTGAAAGAAGGAAAAAAAGAAAGGTAACTAATAATTAACCTTTAATAAATTAATATTTTATCAAATATATCTTATATAATCTCTAAATATATCCTTAGTATAGTCCATTGAAAATAAGAACTGATAAATGAATCACATCACTTTGTGGCGGTGGTAGTCCACACATAATGAGCAACATTATTATTTTCAAACGGATAAAAAAGTAAGAAGGAAAATGTTTCTGAAGATTTTTCTGGGGCGTGTGCATCCGTCTACTGGGGCGTGACAGGCATGGATATTGTGTTGCCCCACATTCCTACTTTCCAAAGGCGGGTAGCATCTGCTCCTAATTCAGGGACGTCTGCTCCTTGATCGAAATCGGGATGATGGGATGTCGGTTCTTCCCTCTATGGATTCCTCCTCGGAACATGTCACCTAGTCTGGGTCTCCCTCATAGATTTAATTCTTTGTTCGTGAAACTCTTCCCAGTGCCATGTTTCTATGGACTTTGGTGAATTACACTGCTTCTGTCAGGACATTCCAAAGGGTCTGGTTAGGGCAACAACCATCAGTCGGGGGAGTAGTCACGTCGAGGCATCAGTAACATGTCTGAAACCTGGGCAATTAGTTTGTCTGTCTTCTTTCCCTTATTATAGGGCTTCTTGAGGGTGCGGAAGCCTGAGGCTTCCCACATCGAGCGTAGGGAATCATATTCCCTAGGCATATATCTGAGGTTTTCCTCAGCTTCCCATCTTTATCACAGGGTATACCGCGAGTTTAACGTCTAGTGGAGGTCGATCGGCCTTATTAGGACACCAGCTAGAGTTGATTAGTTTGAGTAATCCCCCTTGAGGGAATGCCGATATCGGAGCCATCCCATGGGTGACTTCCCGAATGCTATGGCGGGGAATGGGGTGGCATGATCTCACCGGGATGTGGCGGCCCAGGTAAGAATGAGGATGGATGATGGTTAATTGCATGGAGTGAAGGAGGAATGAAATGAGCCATCGTGGAGATGGTGGTGGTGATGGGCTTGAGTCTTGAAGAGACTTCCTACGTATCCCTATGGTAGGGAATGAAAGTCCACATATTTCGGGATGGATGTGTGGGGCTTACACTCTAGGCTGCCCAAGGTGTTGGAAGAACTAACGTGAATACGGTCATAACGACTAGGTGGTGGTGGGCTTGAACCTCGTGAGGCTTCCTATGTACCATGCCTCAACATGGATCAAAGACCACATAGTTCAGGTTGAGTGCCAGAAAACCAGCGTGAAAAGGACCTTGGTCCCATGGATGGTGGGCTTGCACCTCATGGGGCTTCTTACGTACCATGCCTTGACATGGATCAAAGTCCACGTAGTTCGGGAAAAGGGGCTGTTATACTAACACGAAGGGGTGTCGGAAAAACTGGATGGCATGGTCACAACGGCTTATTGCAAGATTGGGATGTAGTTTAACATCATGCAGGACGGGGACGTGTCGGAGGACCGACGTGAAGAAGGACCATGGCCCAGGTGGATGGTGGTCTTGAACCACATGAGGCTTCCTACATATCATGCCATGGCTTGGATCAAAGACATCGTAGTTCAGGTGAAAATGGGGGCTTGGCACACTGAAACAGAGACTGTTGGGGCCAATTATTATTGGGCTTGAACCTCATAGAAGCTTCCTACGTACCATGCCTTGACATGGATCAAAGTCCACGTAGTTCATAATGGACACCAGTGAACCCATGTGAAGAAGGACCATGGTCCGATGGGTGAAGGGATTGATCCTTAGAGAGGATTCTTACATACCATGCCTTGACATGGATCAAAGTCCATGTAGGTCGGGATGTGGCAGTATCTGTGAACCGACATGAAGGTGGACCTTGGTCCGATGGTTGACGGGCATGAACCTCAGGGAGGCTTCCTACGTACCCTGCCTTGACATGGATCAAAGACCTCGTAGTTCAAAGGGCTTCGTCATCGAACTGACGTGAAGGTGAACCCTGGGGTCCACTAGTGGTGGGATTGAACCTCATGAGGCTTCCTACATTCCATGCCTTGGCATGGATTAAAGTCCACGTAGTTCCGGATAGTCACAACGGGTTACCACTGGACTAGAATGTTGTTTAATGTCATGCGGGATGGATGTGTAACCTGACATGAATAAATGATGAGCGGTGGACTTGAACCTCATTAAGGCTTCCTACATACCATGCCTTAACATGGATTAAAGGCCTCGTAGTTCAAATGGATGTACAGTTTAATGTTATGCGGGACATGGGTATGCAGTTTAACGTCTTGTTGGATGAGGGAATACAGTTTAACATCATGCTGGATAAGGGAATTTCAATGGTCGATGCTTACACTAAGACCACATGAGTCATGCTCAGAGTGAGAAACAAGAGGCAGTAGAGACCTGACAATCACGTTGTGAAGGGTGCATCCGTGAGATGCGAAGAGGGGATTACATGTTAGGCAACCCATGGTGCTGGGACATACTCCATGATGGAGGCCCAAAGTGCGGCAAAGCACGGTGGGAGAGGGATTTGGGACCGAAGATGGGAGGTGCCTCATTCCCTATCGCTCCCTCCATTGGCCTTGGCAGTGGGGATGTATGTAGGTGCATGGGTGCTACCTTTCATAAGAGAGGCTTGGGGCTTACGCTCTGAGGCAGCCCTTCCCCCATGGAAAAATGTCACTCTGATAAGGAGGATATCATCCCCTGTATAGGGATGATCCCATCTCCGTGGAGACTAGTGGGCGTAAAGACTATTTGGGCTAGGGGGACCCTGCGTGCGAGGCACAGGGTCAGATCACAGTTTAATGTCATGTGTTGAGGATGAGGTTCTTGGTAGTTTAATTCCATACAGCTTGGATGAGGTAGGTTTACTCCACACCCCTAGGACTTACATAACTGGTACCCTCTCCTCCTGATGGGGGTGAAGGTATCGGCAAGGCTGTGGTGAAGGGGGTCGTAGAGCGAACCATCGAGGGGTCCACGTTAGTGTGGATATGCGAAGAAGCAATAGCCGTTAGCGTGCCTATGTGAATAAGCATTAGGCGAAGCAACACTATGGGTGGTGTGGTCCATGGGAGTTTGAAATCACATCGTTCAAACCTAGAGGGTCGCACGAGAAGCAGAATTTCCATGGAAAGGGGTTGACAGGTAGGGACCTTGTAGAGCTAGGTTGATTTTCATAGTAGACAGCACTTGCAAAGGGGTGTGCTTCGTGAAGTGGAGTGCCTTGACCTTAGCATGGGGGAGAGGTGCGAGTGGGGGGTGCTTTGTGAAGTGGAAGGGTGTTTGCGGAGAACTGCCTCGTGAATCAGATGTGCCCCCATGAAGCAAGGTGTTGTGAAGTAGTGTGCTTCGCGAAGTACAGTAACCCTACCTTGGCATGTGGATCACTTGTACAAGATGGGTATTTCGCGAAGCACAAATGCTCTACGACTACCTGGGTTCCCTTGGGAATCCACTTCCTTCGTGAATGCCATTAGGATTTGCGAAGAGATTCCCAGTCGAAAGAGGGGCTTAAAACGAGACAAGGTGAAGGCCTATCACGAAGAAAAATACCCCGCATAGCTCATGATTCCCAAGGAAAAGTGTGCTTCATGATTTTGGAGTTGAGAAGACGAAAGGTTGGATTGTTCGTACGGAGAGCTCAGGGGGAGATCGGTATTTATAGGCAAGGGGTGCCGCAAAGTAGAGATCACGCGGTAAGAAGGGGGCATCTGTTGCTTCACGGTGGGTCGGGAACGTCAACTAGGTTGGCGGAGAGGTACCACATCTTCTGCTCTGCGGCGGGTTCGTGAACGTCAGGGCATTCGTGGAGCGTTACGACCTTAGGTGCTTCACGGTGGCCACATTGCTTGGGTTCTGTGTGTCGGAGCTTCGCAAGGCAGGGCGTGAAGCCTCTTTTTCTTATCTCCTTTCTTCGAATATTTTAGGTGCCAACAAATGCCCCCCCCAGACATGGAGCTGCGGAGGGATCAAGGTTCAGAGTCAGAGGGAAATTGCCAAAATTCTCGGTCGGTCGCAATGCGGACACGCGAAGCGGGAGCGTGAGGCGGCCAGGGGTCGCACGATCCAGACGCGTTGCGATGCTCCACGTGGGCTGGACGTGTCGCGAAGATCCGGGGGCCACTGCCAATAAATATGGGGCTCTCCTCTTTTCTTTTTCTTTATTTTTGACTTTTTCCTCTTTCTCTCTTGATTCGTGAAGCTCCATGTCCTCTGCTTCTACTCACTGCGAATTGAGCTTTGCGGCGAACCGCGAGTCTCTGACTCTATGACTGCACCAAGAGAACTTCTGCTTGAAAGCTGAGGCCAGGCTCCACGTCATGGCTTGGCACCCGAGCTTCACGAGCAATCTCCGCGAACAATCTCCGCAACCCAACCCACAATTTTTTTCGAGTTCTAAAACCTTAATGGCCCATCAAGAAGCTATGATGGGGGTGCTCATAGAGGCTTCCTGGATGGATGATATGGCCAACTTTCTGGGCCTAGGGGAGCTAGTCTGAAGCCACTCAGACCATAATTTTGACAGACCTGCTATCAAAGAGCCAAAAGAACTATCTGTTGTGCAAGAATCTTCTCTTGTTTGGATTCAGGCTGAGGGAAGAGGTCTTAATTCCTGAGGCGAGTAGGGATGAACCAGCTTGTTGGTTTAGGAGCATGCCATGCCAACGCCAATGGTTCTGGGCGGCCGATGGTCATGCGCGGGAGGACTTCACACCCGTCACTGCCGACTATCTGTACAACCATCTGAACAACATCAATGGGGATTCACTGCAACCGGAGACATCCCCTCCCATGTACTGCAGCATACTGAAGGCCGCTTTGCAGGATTTGAAAAAGGGGTGGTCTGATTTGTGGGACCTGTGCCAGGGTGGTAACTTCACCAATGACTGGGCATAGGCCTACTGGGTAGGATCCTCATGTGAGGAGTTTGGGACCATTCTTAGAAGAGTGGGCTTGTATGAGGCGACATGGGCCTCACAATTCCATATTTATCAACTGAAATAGCTGATGCCAGAGCTGCTGAGCAGATGGTCGTCTAGGACCAACACTTTTCACCTGCACCATGGGGAGGTTGGCATCAGTCTGTGGGATGTCCATCAGGTCTCGGAGGTCCCGATCTTGGGGGCCATGTATGATGAGTTCCTCCCTGTTATGAGCGCATGGGAGGGTCTGGAGCAGATATCACAGCTTGCACTGGCACTGATGGAACTGGTCCCTAGAGAGGACTAGGAGGCAGTGAGAGATGTCCACTTTAAGAAGTGGTTCAAGCAGTTCCTGAAATTACTGGACAATCGAGAGTACCCTTCGCGGCCTCGAACTTGTCCGAAGGGGGCTCAACGAGGCAAGGAGCACTCAAATTGGCGGATCTTGGAGGACAGCCAATGGAATACATGGGGTTTCAGTGTCAGCACTGAACAGTAGCCGATAGTCATGTTGGCGGAGTTTATTGCGGCCCTTATCTGCATCTGGATCCTGTCGGTGAGGGATACCAACATGGGGGGTGCGGCCTAGCTCGTTCATCATGGAATCCATGCTGGACATGGGAAGGTAGGTCAATTTGGGAATTTCGATGCTCACCAGATTGTACAGGATGATGTGGCACGTTAGCGAGGGCAAGAAGCCGCCGAGGATATGCGAGCTCTTCCACCTTCTGTTTGGGTGGATTTTGGTGCACATCAGGGGGTTTACGAATACCCAAACACTATCTCGACATTGAGATCAAGCTTCTACCCTTCCATTATGAACTTGTTCGGAAGCATTCCTGTCAAATTAACCGTACCGATGGTGCTGAACCAGGTGTGGATGGCGGACGAGTTTAACTTCCACCTGTTTCCATTGCCGATGGGAATACTCACCGACGACGGTAAGGGAATGGAAGAGCACTGTGCTTATATCTTGGACTTTCAAGGTGGTGTTTTGGTGGAACGGGTGGACCACGAGGCTCTCTGTGAGCCCTACACCCCGCACCGGTTCGTGAGTCAATTCTGGTGCCTGTAGTGGCTGACCCCACAGGTCTACTGGGAGGTGCACCACAAGAAGCACCCATGTGTAATGAGGAAGTTGTGTCTCATGTTCACATGGGAAGACAAGAAAATGAGAATTGTATTGCCTTCATCCACTGCCGCCTTTGGGCTATTGAAAGAGTATGCCATCATTTGGGAGACAGCTTATCCTGGGGAAATGTTGAAGTAGCCAACCATTCAGGCTGGTGAAGGTGGGCCTCCCCTCTCCCAGGCTCAGTGTTAGAGGGCTGCAAGGACCCCTCGCGGTGGAAGGGCTGCCATGGCGGTGAGGCCTGCAACCGCTGAGGATACAGCAGAAGTGAAGGATCTGGTGGTCCTGGAAGAACAGAGCCATCCAGAGGGGCGGCCACCGAGGGGATTCCGCAGGATATCCACTCAGGCTCCAGGGAATCGGCTACGCTATATCGAAATTCTAGATAATGTTGTTTTCTCGATGGCCGGGGATATTTGGGACATCAACCGGCAACACCTTAGTCTGCCCACGATGTGGGAACACCTGAACCATCTCAGGATGGTCTTACCAGGTATAGTCCATGTCAGGGCTGGTTTTTCGATGTCTCTAGTGGAGGCGGAGCATTATTTGGACGAGCTAGAGGACAACTTACATTCCAATGGTGCCCCGCGTCCGATGACGGACCGGGTAAGGGTGCTGCTAGATCGGAAAGTTCCCCCAGAGCTGTTGGCCACCGAATTGAGAGAGCACTTCCCCTACCGGAAGAATCAAACGAATTTTCTAGGGAGGATGGGGTCGGCGGAGGGAGCTCGTTGGAGGAAGGAGAATTCGAAAATCAAGACTCGGATTCTGATGATTTCGCAGAGGTTCTTGAGGTAGCATTCCAAATTTCTTTCCTCAGGGTCCGCTCTCAGGCCATTATGGGCCTCTTATGAATACCTGAACCGTGCAGAAGGAACTCATACACATACCTCGCTCTCGGCCCTTGGCGGGTGATGATGTAGGACTGCCAGAACCCATGCCTGCGGCCGCATCCAGTTCTGTGTCGGGAGAGGCTAGGACACCCTAGGTGGCTCCTCTAGGATCTCCAGACCTTCCAACAATATACAGAGGGTCGCGCTCTGGGGTCCCGTCAGCACCAACTCAAGAGCAGCACCCGAAGTTTGATCTTCATATGTCTTTTCCACTGGATTCATTGATGTTATATGTAGATCATGCCAACTAATGGCAATTCCCTTCCCTATCGCGTACAGTTCTACGACTGGAATGGGATGTTGTGGCAAGGCTGGTCGGGATGTCTGGGGGAATCCCTCCTAGGGGAATGTTGGTGATTGTGGAGATAGTTACCCCACCTACCTGAGCTTCTGCACTCCCTGTCATTGGCGGGACAACCATCAGGGTCATGCCTGAGGTCATTAAGGTGGATTCCAATGATGAGGATCGGCTGGTCGACCCAATTCTCACCACGCCTTCTTCGGCGCCAGATGTCGCACTGGATTCAAAGCCCGACACAGATCCTGCTGAATATTTCTTGTGGCCGTATCCTATATATGAGCCTTCCAATTGCACGGACTGGGATGAAACGACTTCTGATGAAGACGATAGCAAAATAGTTCGTCACCGATCGTGGAAGCTAATCACGCGCTTCATCAATGACGCATGCCAAGCGCTATGGCTGAATGAAATGGATAGACTTCGCTCGAGGCTGGGCGAACTGTGCACTGGGGGAGTGGATTCCCTACATCCTCATTTTATCATCCGAGATCTCATGGCAGAGTAGATCCAGGAATACGATTAAGGGCTCAGTGTGGGCTGACAGCGGAGGAAGGTGACAAATTTCAAGAAGCTCCAGGAGGCTGAAAACGAGGCCCAACAGCTGTAGGCCCAGGTGGATGAGCACTCATCCTCTCTTAATGAACAATATGTGTTGATCTCATGATTGAAGGACCAGCTGGCAGAGGCAGAAGAGCATATGAGGTAGGATTCTGGAGAGATGGCTGCCATTCAGGCTGACATAGAGAGGACCCGATCTGAGGCTGATGAACTGCGCCCCATCACTGCTGAGGAGGAGAGGGAGATGAGTCGGTGGCAGCAATTCTTGGACTCCACAAGTCAAATGGTGGCGGAGCTGCAATGCTCTTTTGATGGGGTCAATCCGTCCATGGGGGGAGTTGACCCCCGGGTACTGTAATAATTACAAATCCTTAAACATACTTTTGTGCTTTAAATTTTTTTGAATGTCATAGCATACACGAGTTACGTTATTTTCACTGGTTCATTTTGCATCCTTATAATGTTTGTGGGACATCCAACAATAATTCCCTAAGCTCATGTGGGTCAGGCCTAGTATGAGAAACAAGAGATAGTCGCCTCATCGTCCAATCCAACACAAGAGTGGAAACCAAGCTTCGGGCATCCGGGGTTGGGATAACCGGTCTGGATTTCCGGGAAATTGGAGAGACCTAGCCGGAGAAGGAAGATCTCAAAACATCCGAATTATCGTTTTTCTAGAGTGTTCTTGTGCATGAACGGTGCCACTCTAGGGGCACTTAAATTGGTCCGAACAGATGGGAATGGGAAGTGTGAATCATGATACCCAAAACTCAGAACACTGTGAGGGTGGCATGACAATAAAGGATAAACTTTAACCATGGCGGAAAACGGTATCCTTACTGGGTTAGCCAGAAATGGGGACAAAAAATGAGGGTCGACCGTTGACTATGTTTGCTACACGGGGCCTAACTCAAATATCGTTGATCAGTCTTCCAGGACGTTCACCCAGGATAGAAGGCGGACCATAGGTCGAGCATCCATACTTTTACGGGGTCCCTCCAAACATGACCAGTCTTCCGGAATGTTGGCCCAAGACAGCAGGTGGACCATAGGTCGAGCATCCATACTATTAGGGGGTTCCTCCATACGTGAATGGGGATGAGGGTCCGAATAAGGGGCACGCAAAGCATGGAATGTGGAGTGATGGTTTTTCTGAATAGAATCCAACAATCATGCAATTACTCCCATGTGGTGGGAGTACGCCATATGGAAGCATCGGTTTGATCAAGGATCATACCTTCATTCAGACAGGGCCTCTCTGGAAAGGGGGTTTGTCGCTTCCCAATGTAATCTTGGGGCATCCTGAACTTGTTCATGGAAAATTCATAGTCGCACGGTCTCATACGAGGGGTCCAGCCAGGGGGCAGGAAAGGGGAAGAATAGGATTTGTGATTCTTGTGGGCTGGAACCTAAGCAAAATACCAGGGTGTATCTATGTATCCCACGAGGATGGGAATCAAGCCATACATAGTTCTAGAAACATAGTTTAACTTCAAGTAGGATGAAAAGAATCCTGGTTGTGCCGGTACATATCCCACCAAAACTACTAAGCCCACATGAGTCGTGCTCGATGTGGGAAACAATAAGTAATGGGGAACTTTCCCAACACAAGAAGGGACATGTTAGGGAGAAGGGATGCTCGGTGAATACCATCCCAATGATGCTAAAATGTCTGTGTGACCCACCTAGATGCACAAAGAGGTAGAGATGAGTATGTTGGAATTCCACTTGAACATGAGTAAGTGGAAATGTGTGAATCATGACGCTTGAGATTTGGATCTCAATGATGGCGGCGTGACGATAGAGGATAATTGTTATCCATGGAGGAAATGCAGCATCCATATTGCATTAGCCAAGAATGGGGATAGAAAAAAGAGGGTTGACTGTTGACCATGTTCGAAACACGATACCATGTCACAAATGTTGTTAGAGATCTGAAGGGACGTTGGCCCAAAACGATTGGAGATCCCTTAGGCCCAGAATCCATGGAGATCCCTTAATCCTAACGTCTATATCATCTGAGGGTCCTTTTGGATGTGGAAGAGGATGAGGATCCAAATAGAGAGCTCACGAAGCTTGGTCATGGGATGAGGGGAATGTCCCCATGAATGTCCCACACTCCAGGATCTTTGTCAAAACCCATCTAAATATGAAAACGAGGTGTACTAGATAGAGGGATCAGAGTCTTTTTTTATAGGGAGATCTTAGTTTAGGGTCATATAATTCGGACCATGGGTGGGAGGAAACACAAAAGGCATGTGGAGGGTAATTAGGAAAACCCAATTTGGATGGGAACATAATCCAATACCTCACCAAATAACCCCCTTGGGAGAGGTTTTAGGTCAAGGGACTGAAAATGAGAGTTGAGATGGGCCTGAGAAAATTGAAAAGGCATTCCTACATACCCCATGGGGATGGGGAACAAGCTGCACGTAGTTCATGAGACTGTCTTATTTTAAGGTCTTAGAACTCGGACCATGAATGGGTAAGGAGAGCAGGGGACACATGGTAAGGTGGTTACAAAACCCGACAATGAGGACATAATCCCTACTTACCAAGTGTTCTCGGGGGAAGATCTTGGGTCGAGGGACCGAACACGAAAGTTAGGTTGCACCCACAGGGATGTGCCAGGGCACTCCTACGTATCTTATAAGGATGATAATCAGGCCATAAGTAGTTCTTGGAAATTGAAAGGGGTGCACGGGTCTATCCCTCGCACCCATAGAAGCGATATTTGATAAATCGTGTTTGTCCTTTAAGGTGAGTGGTTTTTTGTGAAGTGACATGCCTAGGTTAGCAAGCCCTGGTGTCGCCACAAGAATCAAGACATAATAGGTGTTGACAAATGGCATGGCACGTGACCAAGACCCAACGTGATGTCCTCTATAATGGGGTCATCACAATGCAGTGCTGTTTTTTATCATTCAGTCAGGACGATAATTCTACAGTTTAGGGTCATGTGATAGGACCAAGCAAGCATTTTAACATCTTGTAGTGTAGAGGTAGTAGAGACGATGCAAGGTGGGGAATGTGTATGGTGTCATGCAACACAACCGATGTGGATGGGGACATGATCCCACATCACACCGTATGAAATTCGGAGATAGGAACCTCGGGCCAAGGGGCCCGAGTAGGGGCTAGAAGGAAAGGGGCATGAGGAACTAGCTCCCAGCTGAGTTGGACTTGGAGACAAGACATCTGAGGGATCCATCGCATCCCATGGGGATGAGGATCGAGCCACACATATCACTTAATGAAGATCATAGTTTATGGTCTTAGAGCTCTGACCATGGGAGCCCCAAAAGACGCCATATTGCAGCTTTGTCCCCCTGATGTGCAAAGGTGCACTGAGGGATAGCGCCAAGAGTGTCAAGATTCCACCTGGACATGATGGGGTGGAACATAACGTGAATCATGCAACCAACATTCAAGGCCTGAATGGGCTGGCGTGATGACGGAGGATTACTGTGACCTTCTCGCAAAACAACATCTTATCACTTTAGCCTGGAATGGAGACAAACAAATGAGAATCGACCACTGACCATGTTGGAAACGTGGGATTTGTATCAATTTTTTGTCTGAAACCCTTGGGGGTGTTGGACCATAATGGTAGGAGTGACCATGGGCATGGTATCCAGGCCGTTCATGGGGGTCCCTCCGTGTGTGAAAGATGATGAATGCCAGAACGAAGGGAAACACAAAGCTTGACAAGTGGAAGCGACATGACCATGTTTAATCTGACACTCTTGGTCCTAGACCAGAGTACTCTTAACACATGGGCGAGCCACTGCAAGGGGTTGAGGGACTCACCTTGAAGAAACCAAGAGATAGAGGATCCCCTGGACAAGGGGGGAATAGTGCCAAAAACCCTGTACCACACCTATATATCCCTCTCATGGAGAGGAATAGTCCAAAGGACCTAGGTGACCAGGGAGATCAGTAGATCTCTAGGAGGTGGGGATGGACCCGAAGTCTAGACATTTGGTTGGTCCTACGTATCCCATAAGGATGGGAATCAAGCTGCACGTAGTTCTAGAAGGTGCCTTTTAATGTCATGTGGGACAGGAAATAGGAGGGATAATTCTTAGAACGGGGTGTGTGTGGTGCGGCTATTGAAAACTCGTCGTGAATGAGAACATGATCCCACATCACACCATGCGGTCTAGTAGTCAGGGTCTCGGAGGTAGGAAAGAAAGGAAAAATTAGCTAAACTCAAGCTGGACCCAAAGACAGGAGTTCTGGGTTTTCTTACGTATCCCATGAGGATGGGAATCAAGCCAAACGCAGTTCTTTGGAAATCTTAGTTTAGGATCTTAGAGCTCGGACTATGTATGGATGGATGGAAACATTTTAAGTAGGTGCAGACCTCGACCCGATCCCTAAGCTCACGTGAGTTAAAATCAGTGTGGGAAACAAGGGAGGAAGATCCTTATCACAATACCAGAATGTCCATCGAAGGGAAGTCGGTGAAGAGCCCTGAAAGACACCTTTAATGTGGCTTTGTTCCCTTAATGCGCAGATGTGCACTGAGGAATAGTATCAAGAGTTTTGAAACTCTAATTGGACATAATGACGATGTAGAAGGATGTGAATCATGTAACTGACATTTTGGGCTTAATGGGGTTGGCATGGAAATGGAGGACAACTGTTAACCATGTTGTAAAAAATAGTCTCCATATCATGTTAGCCTGAGGTGGGAACAACAAATGAGCATCAACTACTGACCATATTCGCAACACGAGATTTTTATCAATTTGTTTTCTTATACCCTTGGGGGCGTTGGCCCGTCACGGTAGGAGATCCATTGCGTGTTGTATCCAGGCTATTCTTGGGGGTCCCTCTGGGTGTGAAAGATGATGAAAGCCCTGATGGAGGGAAACACGAAGCCTGAAAAGCGGGTGCGGACGTGTATGAGTAGAATCTGACATTCTAGGTGACTTAAACTACAGAAACCTTAGGCACATTGGTGAACCGTCGAAAATGGTCGACAAAGTGACTCATAAGAGGTAGGACATGGGGCTAAGGTGGGACAGAGATTTTCGAGATATGGGGCTGGACCCGATGCTTAGACATCCAGTTGGTCCTACGTATCCCATAAGGATGGGAATCAAGCCACACGTAGTTCTAGAAGATACTCAGGGGGCAGGATACCCTAACGAGGATGTGTACGGCGCGGCGAGTAACCCGACGTGAATGGGGACGTAATCCCGCACCACACTGCACAGTCCTATAGGAATGAACCTGGGCCTGGGGGGCTTGAAAAGGACAACGGGCCCGAGGTTGGGCCTCGTCAGGGTAATGCGTACGACATGGCAAGTAACCCGACGTCAACGAGGACATAATCTCGCACCACGTCGTACATTCCTTATAAAAGAATCGGGGTCGTGCACCCGACCACTGGCACCACCCATAGGGGAGTTTGTCACTTCGGTGTGGGGCAGAACGAATCACTACTCTCGATGTTTGGGACATCTTGGGGTGGACCCGATGATCCGGGAACCATTCAGGGGACCTTTTGGATGAGGGAAGTGAAGGAATCCCAGTCAAGGAATGTGTGAAGCATAGTTGTACCCATCTACAAAAGAGGAGAACATCTCTAGAGGGGACGTATAGCCAGGTTGAGGCATGCTCAACGTAAAATTGGGCAAACATGTGCACCCTAACATATTTCTTGCCCCGAGGGGAAGATTTGGGATTTTGGGCTAGGCCAATAGACGAAATCTCTGGGCGTTCCTACGTATCCCATAAGGATGGGAATCAATCCATACGTAGTTCTATAAGTCCATTCAGTTTAACGTCGTGCGGTAAAGACGTGGGAGGATAGAAGAATGGGAGTGGGTAGATGGTGTGACCATTATAATCCTCGTAAGAGTGGGGATAAAGAAGCCTACTCCTCATCATGCAAGGATCCTCCGAGGAAACTATACCCAGGGGGACAGTCAAAGAAAAGAGCTCGGGGCTGGGCTCAAGACGAGATGTCTGAGCATTAATACGTATCCCATTAGGATGGGAATCAAGCCATACATAGTTCTTGAAGCATACTTTAACGTCGTGATGGAAGAGAGATGCATCTCATCTCGGGATATGCACGGTACGACGGGTAACCCGACGTGAGTGAGGACGTAATCCCACACCACACCGTACAATCCCATAAGAGAGTCTGAGTCGAGGATGGCCAAGGGGCCTAAGGCTGGGCCTCGGTTAGGAAGGCCTGACCAACTTTCAGTTTAACGTCTTGTAGTGAGGACGAAGGAGATCTTAGTTTAAGGACATAGAGCTCGGACCATTTTTTCGTTTATTGTCATGCAGGATGGTGGTGATGTAAAAAGTCAAGCGAGACTGTAATGGTAAGTTTAGGGTCATGTGGGATCGTATTTTTTATGGTCATGCAGGACCATATAGTTTAAGGTCGTGCAGGACCAGGGTGCTCAGGCAAAGTATTTCTTGAGGAACATGGCGTTGGTTGGAGGAGTTATACGCTCACCATCCATGGTCACCAAGGAGTATGCTCCATTATGGTGAACCTTATGAATGAAGTATGGTCCTTACCATTTGGGATCAAGATTGGGTGGTTTCCTACCAGGAATCATTGGTGCTCAGAGGGCCAACACCAGGTCGCCTTGTAGAATAGAGCGAAGTCAAACCTTCTAATCGAAGGCTCTGGCTATCTTAATCTGATGCCTTTCCAGATTATTTAGGGCACAATGCCTATTCTCTTGTAGTGCTTCCAATTCAGCTAGACAGATTTTGGCCACCTTATCTGGAACCTGCTGGTCATAGACTGTCGTGCGTAATGATGGAATCTAGATCTCAATGGGTAGGATGGCCTCAGCCCCATACACCATGGAATATGGGGTCACCTGGGTATAATTACGAGTCGTCGTCCGATAAGCCCAGAGGGTATTGGGGAGCTTGTCCGGCCAACTCTTCTTGTTCTAATTGACCATCATTTGCAGAATGTTAGAGAGGGTTTTATTGAATACCTTGATCTGTCCATTTCCCTGTGCATGATATCGAGAGGTATGGTTCGAAAGGATATTGTACTTGGTGTACAATTTCTTCAGCTCGACTGCTTGGACGTTGGTGCTGTTATCGATGATGACAGCATGAGGGACTCCAAACCGGTGGATGATATTAGAGCTCACGAAGTCAACAATGCAACAGGCCTTTACCTCTTTGTGTGGAACTGCCTCCGCCCACTTGGAGAAGAAATCTGTAGCAGTTAGGATGAACCTACACTGGGGAGCCGTGGCTGGTGGATATGGTCCCACAACATCGAGTCCCCACAACGTAAATGGCCAAGAGTACTTGGTTGAGTGGAGAGGCTCTGGCGGCCGATGTAGGAAGTTATCATGAACTTGGAACGCGTGTCATATCTTGGAAAATTCAATACAATCCTAGATCATAGAGGGCCATAAGTACCCCAATCTCCAGATCTTATGGGAAATCTTGGGCCCATTCTGGTGGGCACTGCAGGAACCGGCGCGAACCTCTTTCATGACCTGAGAAATCTCGACTCCTTGAATACAACGGAGCATAACACCATCAAAGCCCGACTTATAGAGGATCCGCTCAAGAATGGGACCACTATGGAGAGGAAATTGTAGTGCACGGTGTCAGATTCGCTCTCACTCAGCCCGATCATCCAGGAGGAAACCATTTTGGAGATACTCGACAAAAGGTGATCTCCAGTCGGGAGTGGCCTCAACTACTGCATCATAAGACCCTGGGGCTCCTGACGTAGAGGGTCTAGCGGTAAGATGGCTTACATGCAAGCCGTTTTCATCCCCTGGGATGACGGGGGGAATGATTCTCTGGTGTTCCACATGTATGATCAAACCATCCTGCTCGGGTTCTACGAGTGACGCAACTAAGCCAGCCAAAGCGTTTGCTCAACCATTCTATGACTAAGGGACATGCGTAACCTCTAGCCGAGAAGGGAACTGGGATAGTAGGTGGAGGGTGTACTCCAGCAATGGCACAATCTCTAGTTTCCTGACACCATAGTCCCCATTTTCCTACTTGATGACTAGTTCGGAATCCCTTTTCACATGGAAATGGGGAACATCGATCTCAAGGGCCAGCTCGACGCCAGTGATGAGAGCTTGGTACTCTACCTTGTTATTGGTGCATCCTTCTGACAAAATGAATGAGTATGGCAGAATGGCTTGCGCCGGGGTGATGAAGATGATACCCAAACCCACTATATTGAGCTTCGGATCATTGAGACTCTTATCAGTGGGGATCCTGGAGGCACTATCGAAGTGCATTTGACAGCATGAGATGACATGATCGACTGAGAGGATTGCCTCATTAGAAAAATCCAGATCTAGGGATTGATTCGCAGAGGATGGATGAGCAGCTAGGAAGTCTGCCAATGCCAGTCCCTTGATGCCCCTCTGAGGCACAAACCTGATGTTGAACTGTTGGAGGATCACTTCCCACCGCACTAGTCGGCCAGTCAACATAGGGTGGTTTAGGATGTACTCCAGTGGGTCTACCCGAGAGACCAGCTGTACCTCATGGTGCTTCAGGTAATGCCTCAACTTTTGTGTGGCAAACACAAGCACCAAGCAGCTCTTTTCAATGGGGGAGTATCTAGTCTCCGTATTGAGGAACATTTTTCTGAGTTAGTAGATATTGTTCTCTGTTCCCTCATTGTTCTTCGGGGCGAGAAGTGCGCCAAGGGACCGTTCCAGGGTGGTCACGTAAAGGACCAGCGGATTTCTGGAGATGGGTGGCATTAAGACTAGATGTTGGAGCAGATACTGCTTGATTTCTTTGAAGGTGTCCTGACACTCTTCATCCCATTCATAGGTGGCACCTTTCTTCATGACCTGGGAAAAGAGCATACACTTTCCATCGAGATTCGCAATGAATTGTCATATATAGTCTTAGAGGACTTGGAGACCTCGCAGCTCCTGAATATTGCTCAGGGAAGGCATATGGCTGATGGCCTTGATCTTCTCCGGGTCAATCTTGATGCCTTGATATCTGAAAACAAAGAAAAGAAACTTCCCGGAGGTGACCCCGAAGTCACACTTTAGCGGGTCCATCTTTAGGTGGCAGGAATGGATGAATCTAAACACTTTATCAAGGTCCTTGAGATGGTCCTGGTGCTGGTGAGATTTGACCACTAGATCATCCACGTAGCATTCCACCAGTATCCCTAGAATCGACTTTAATATGCGACACATGGCCCGCTGATAGGTGGCATCTGCATTTTTTAGGCTGAAGGGAATGACCTGGTAACAGAAAGTACCTTGGGGAGCCCTGAAGGCAGTGGAATCCTCGTCCTTAGGGGCCATCTGGATCTAGTTACACCTGGAATAGCCATCCATGAAGGGGAGGTATTGGAACCCGGCTGTAGAATCAATCAACAATTATGTCACTGTGAGGGGAAAATCATCTTTCAGACAGTGGAAGTTGAGATCACGAAAGTCGATGCAAACTCTGATCTGCCCATTCTTCTTCCTGACTGGCACAATGTTGACAAGCCACCTAGGGTACTGGACTTCCTTGGTGAAGTTTTCTTTGATAAGCTTGTCAACTTTAGCCTCAACCATGGCACCATGAGAAGGTTGAATCTTTCTGGTAGGCTTCTTGAACTCGTGATGGTTCGTCGGGAGACCAAGGTGGTGGATAGCTACCTGGGGAGCTCTTCTCAGCATCTCGTCATAACTCCAGGCAAACACATCATTGTGCTATTTGAGAAAGTCCACATACTATTGTTGTTCCTCAAGGGGATTGGTGGCACTGATCAATGTGGGTCTCGGATCTACCTCACTACCAAGGTCCACCTATACCAATTCATTGACTATGGTATAGACTCCATCTTCAATGGAAGGGGGAGCATCCTCCAGATCCTCTTATGCACCTGTGGAGGGATCTGCCGCAGGGGGAGCTGCTTCTGAGTTATCAAACCCTGATGGGCAGCTGGTGCCGGCCTGGGAAGCAGTGGTCATCATATCAGGAGACTCATGTGCCACTGAGACCATAGCGATGAATATAGTCGATCCTATCCCATCTGGCCTTCGTACCAAGGGTCCACGCTTGATGACATCAAAGTAGTAGTGACGCATCGGCCTGAGTCGGTTGATTCTAGCCCAGCAGAAGAGACCCATATGACGTACCGTCGTTACCATAAGCCAGACATCCCGATATTGCACAGGGGTAGGAGGTTCTGGGATCACCTGAGCCTGTTTGGTGTAAGAGTACGAGGTGATTTTCCTTCGTCGCTTGGACATGAGAACATGCCTTCATTTTGTACCCGAAAAAACAAAACACTGCCCCATTTCGGGGGGTCGTGGCCTCCAACTTATGGATCGGGAAGATGTAGGCATTGTCAAGGCCTGCCTAGGGGTCAATTCTGACAGGGGCAGGTTCATCCCCACTTTCTAGGATTTTCTTATCCTTAATCCTGTAATAGTCAGGGTCTAGATAGATGGATTCACAAGAGGCGAAAGGAGATGTATCTTCTTGGAGGACTCCTACTCGACTGTGGAAGGAGTATTTGAGGCATTGGTGATACGATGAAGGGACTGATGCATGAAGATGGAGCCATGGCCTGCCCATCAATGCATTTTATGTGGTGTCCCGGGAGACAACCATGAACTCGGTGCTGGTAATTAGGCCATCGAACTCGGTCTTCAAGAAGATCCTACCGACTGGGGATTTCTTGGTCCTATCGTATCCCTGGATTCTGTGGTTAGAGGGAGTTAAATCATCCATAGACAAACCCAACTTTCACAGTGTCCGAATCGAGATTCGTTTAATCCTAGAACCCGTGTCAACAAGGCAGCGGTAGACTTCCACGCCATTGAACTGGCCAGTGACGTACAGTGGGTCAATATGCCCATGTATGGGAGGGTCTTCATCTTCACCGGATAATTAGATAACTTCCTGGAATTCAGAATTCTCAATTTCCTTAGTGTGGAAGGCTTCTACAGATGCTACCTCCATCTCAAACTGAAGGGGGCTCCTTAGGGCCTCGACAAGTGCCTCACGCATTTCAGATGACCGGTGAAGAGCCTCAAGAATAGAAATCCTTGCTGGAATGCCGACCAGGTGCTTCAGAACATCATACTTTCGTGCCAAACGCGAACCTCTGCTTACAAGAGGTCGTTATGCAGTTGGAGGCATGGTGGGCCCTGCCGGCGGGCCCTACTGGCTGGACCGACGGCTGGCTGGTACTGGGTACATCCTTCTGCCCTCTAGTTGAGGCCTGAGGAGTAGCTTCTGGATTAGGACCGAAAAACTAAGATTGGCCTGTAGTAGGGAAATACTTGCTGCGGTACGGAAGAGACAGCTCTGCCTGATCTAGTAGATCGAATGGTGGTGTAGGTAGATCTGAGGGCACCAGATGAGGTTTCACATGCTGTGCTCTGCGCTGGGTCTGCTGTCTGGTTTCAATAGTGTGCATGTCCTGACTAAAAGTGCCCGCTAACGTGCCTCGATGACACATGTGGTTGCAATTCCGATGACGTTGACGTCGGCTGGAGACGTTGGGGAGGTTCCCCTGGCATTCCCCCTCATCGGGAGTCATATTGGGATTTACCAGCTCCACAGTATTAACCAAAACATACCCATGACTGTCGGTCGAAGGGTCATCCACCACTAGGAAGATTCTAGGGGGAATCCCCATCTCAGGGGGCATGAAATCACTGAGAGTGCGGGACGACGTCGATGGTGGTGGATCGTTTTGCTTCTTCTTGAGTCCTCATTGCTTTCCCTTATGGGAAGAGGTCGGCTGAGATGATGATGCAGTGGTACTGGTCGCATATTCTTAAGGCTCTAACCAATTCAGGCATGCCCGAATGATACCATGGGCGCGGGAGATGGTTTTACGATCCAAACAGTCATCGTAATTCTTGGACCAACGGCTGGAAACTTGTTTCTACTCGCCATCGTCTTCTCTACCACATTTTGGCCTTATAAAGACACCCACCACTTGTGTCGGGGTTGGGCCCAACCTGACTATGTTTTTGTCGACCTGGTCTTGGAGCCAGTCTTTAAACACATAGCAGTGCTTGAGGGTGTGCCCCAGAATCCGATGATAGGGGCAGTAGTTGGGGAGATCGGTGATATTCGCCTCTGGTGGCCTTCTGCACTCAGATAAACGCACAATCCCCTGCTCTAGGGCACATCGGAAGTCACCAGGGAACTGATTTTCATTGAACGATTAAGTATGGTGCCTTCTTTCTGAATAGGGGGCCCTGGGAGCCTGGCCCTAACGAGGGGCTGGATGGGCCTGCTGAAGAGGTGGATCCTGAATGTCCCGCCTAGGCGGTGGTGGCGCATTGCATGGGGGAACCTGTCGGTTCTGAGGCGGTCACTGCTGGGCAGGAGCCTATGCTTGAGGTGGAGGGCCTCTGCGGGATTGCAGAGCCAGTGCCATCGAAAGAAATTCTAGCTACCTGGGGGATTCTATTTGGGCCACCGCAGCGGGTTCGACTCTAGAAGCCCTCATGGAAGGGATCATAGGTGGCAGTATACATGCCTAACTAGCCTGTTGCAAAGCTTCCTCAAGGCACTGAGCCTTATCTGAGAAGTCCCAGAACACTTCGGAGTAGTTATGGGTGATCAGGGAAGGAAGAAGTTCTATTTTAACATTCCCTATGCACATCGTTATTATTTGCTCCTATGTCAATGGAATGTCAAGGGAGTATGTAAGCCCCTTCCACTGAGCGATGAAGTTTTTGACTCGCTCGTCTGGCCTTTGTATGCACATTAAGAGGTCTGTGATGTTATTATTTTTCATGGTGGACTTTAACTGGTATAAGAACTGCTGGCAGAGATCCTCCCAGCCGGTCACCGATCCGATAGGGAGCTCGTTGTACGAGACGAATGCAGGCCCTCCAATGTCTGCACAAAACATTGGAGCTTGGAGGCTTCCTGTTGTGTCGGGGTCCCCAAGATGGTGCGAAACCTGGAGGAAAAATGATCCAAGTGTTGTGGAGGATCCCCAGTCCCGTTAAAGGGCGATAAAGTGATATTCCAAAAACCCGAAGGTGCAGGCATATCATCCACCCACACAGGATATTGCTTTCCATCTGGTGGGACTGCCACTTGCCGCATTTCCAATGCCTCGAGGCGGGCGATGAGTGCCGCTATAGGATCATCCAAGGGGGGTACCTATCATAAAGGGGATCCCTAAATACGAGTGCATTGTCGGGCTCTTCGACATGGTAAATGGCTTCAATGGCTCGTGGATTGACTGGAAGAACAGCCCTCGGGGCGGCTGGGGGAACCCGAGATGGATTCCTCGAATTTCCTCGCCGTTCAGGAGGGTTTGGCGAGACGTATCACACCCACTTGCTATGAGTTACGGCTTCTGGACTGTCCACGGGAGTAGCATGATCAGGCTTTCCCAGAGGCATCTCACCGATGGGAAGTTGTTCCTGCCCCTGCTGCCCCAGCTTAGGATTACCATAGTCAGGTCGCCTCTCTATAGCGTGCTCGGCTAAGAGTTCATCGACCAGCCTCTTCTGTTCAGCAATTTGCTGGCGCAATGCGGCATTCTCGGGTTCTTCGTCCATCTTATGTACTCATGCTGATGGGTCAGAGTGCATGACAGTTCCGACATTCTCTTTACCCTTACCAGCATTCCAACTGAGTACCAGCGACTCGGTGGGCGCAGGGAGGCCTAGAAGGTTCCTCTTCTGGCGAGTAATCCTCCCTGATGGGTCCAGCAGTGGTGGTACACCTTCAGGGGGTAAGTCTCCATCGAGAAACTCCAGCTCATCTTCCTTGTCCACTATGTCGTCCACATGGACCGCAACCCTTCTTGGGGGAGGTCGGTTTTTATATGCAAGGGGTGTCGTGAAGAAGAGCTCACACGGCGTGAAGGGGGCATCTGTTGCTTTGCGGAGGGTCATGAATGTCGATCGTGTTCGCAGGGAGGTACCGCCTCTTCTGCTACACAGTGGGTTTTTGAATGTTAGGGCATTAGTGGAGCATTAATGCCTCAGGTACTTCACGGTGGTCACGTTTCTCAGGGGATGTGTGTCGGAGCTTCGCGAGGCAGGGCGCAGAGCCTCTTTTTCTTCTCTCCTTTCTTCGAATATTTTTTGCAGCCAACAGTAGATATGAAATTAAAATTATAGAATAATAATAATTCCATAAATATAATATATATTCATTATTTATATCTTTATAACCTTATAAATAAAATGGTGAATATAAATAAATTATACCTCTATGTGGAGATGGTAAGTCGTAAGTGTGTATTAGTGATATTTTCTCTTTTCATAGGATGGAAAAGAGATGGAAAATATTTTTCCCACAACCATATTCACGTCTAATTATATTTATTATAATGTATTAATTATGTTTTTATGGGTACAATAGATTTATAGGAAGTATAATAAGAGATAAATTTGAAAGATTCGGTAAAGATGGTTACTTCTTCTTTAATTGGCATCCTTTAGATATTCTTTTAAAGGAATTTGTTTTGTTAAAAAAACCTCCAAAACATTAATAAGTAATTTTTTAAATAGTTTTATATAGGTTTTTTCCTATATATGTGGCTCTAGGTGGTGTATAGAAAAGAATATAGGTGGTCCATTTTATAGTCAACGAAAGGAAACACATGTCAGTAACAAAAATGTTTAAATATAATAAATTCATTTTCAAGTGAAACTGAAACAATGAAACCACAATTTCAAAGATAAGATATTATATGGTTTAAATACTATTTATAAATAAAATTTGTAATTATTTAATTAGTATTGTAAACCATATCTTTTGTTTTAACCCTTTCAATACACAATTTTTACCTTAAACGTAGAAATGAATTTCTCAATATTAATGGGTTTCGATTTTACTTATAAAGAAATAATTTTCTCAATAATGTATAATGGTATAAATTTTATAATATATATAATCATACTTTTCCACTTTAAATAATTTAATAATATATTATTTTTCACAAAATACCATTAATGTTATACATTATTCATTCAATTTAAATTTAAAGACTTCAAGACTAATATTTTATTCTAATATATAATTTTTCACACCTATAGTATGTAATATAAATTTATTTAACTCATGGTAAAAAATTATCCATATTCTATAACTTTTAATAATTTTAAAATTAATTATTTTAATTTTAAATTAATTTAATAAATACCATGTCTGTGCTACATAAGTACTTAAGGTTATTTTTCAGTCACAACAAATAAAAAATAAATAATCTGGATAAAAAAATTAATTCATGTTTGAAAAAGAAATTTAAAACCTAAAATAAAATTTTTTTATTATGTAAACATTATAGAGATATTAAAGTCAACTAAATTCCATATCAAAATTTTCTTTACATAAAAATATAAAAATTTAATTATACAAGGAAAATGCCACTAAAATGTGATATATTCAAAGTTAGGGTGTATATTTTTAAATTATTCTCATATAATGAAATAAAATAATGTTTTGGATTTATTTTTAATGCCTTATCACATAATTTATAACCTTAATTACCCAATTTTCTCTTTATATAGATGATAAATTTTATAATAGTTACTATTCATTTTAAACCCTATGATTCTATATACTGAATCCATTTTTCAATATTAAATTTCTAGAAGTGGAAAAAAATAATTTAGAATAAAAACACAATACACAACGAAAAATGGATTTTCAAAAAAAAATCCATTTTAACATATAAAAATGTTTTTATACATAATTAAACCATAAAATTGATTCTAATGAAATTAATAAAATCATTAATAATATAATAAAACTAATTTTACCTTTAAAACCTTTTAAAATTAACATATCTTTTTAAATACTTGAAATAAAATAATATTTTAAATAAAAATTTGTATTTTTTACACTTCATTGGAAAATCAATCTTTTTAGAAAAATCAGAAAATTTCAATCTATGATAATTTGGAAATTATGTTTTTGAAAAATGATATCCTTTTTATCAAAAACAATTTCCAAACCTTTCAGAAATTAATTATAATATTCACCCAAAAAAATTAATAAAGCCCATTTTTTGGAGAAAACGTATCTTTGAAGAATAAAATAACTTTACTAAAAATTGATTGCTTATTTCCCAATAATTAATAAATTAATTCTTTTTAAGTATTTCATTTAAAAATATTTCCTAATTTCTTTCATCCTATTATTTTCCACCAATTCTATTATTATGTTATTGAGGTAATATTTAAAAATAATATTTTATGGTTCACTTAAGCATGGCGTCATGTGTCATATATTCTATTAAATACAGTATTTATTTAAAAATCAGAGGGTATTACACAAGATCAATATTATTATATTTGATGGAATGATTAGGATCAAGAACATACCTTTAGAGTTGAGACACATGAATCAAATTCTGCATACCTTGGTGGAATGGAGGAAGGTCTAAATAGTATACCATATTTCCAATATAATCACATATTGAGAAGTCCAACAGACCTTGGATTTAGCTTTCCTTACTTAGGAATCTATTAGTTCTCTAACTGACGAGTCATCCTCAAGAAATATAAGTCACCTATAGTGAACTCCAAACATTTAATCCTACATTTGGAATATGATCTTTATTTACTCTGAGTAGTGAACGACACCTTCTTGATCAATTATACCCTATCAGATGTCTCCCTCTCTAGGCTCGATCACACAACATTTGCCTCACCCACCTCATGCAAACATAATGGTGAGTAGAAAGGTTGACCATAGACATTCTCATAGGGTTCAATCTTGTTATAATCCTAATAAATTTTGTATGAAAAACTCAAAAATGGCTAGGTGATCATATTATTCTCTATATAATTCTTAGTTGAATAACCAAATCACATCCCCCAATATATGAAACAGCCAAGAAAACAATGTATTTTCTTGGTATGGTATGTTGTTCTCAATCTTATTTAAGTTCATAAGGCCTTATGCCTGGCATAACAAAACCAAAACATAAAAAAAATTTCTATATCAGTTACAATGTTCAAGGTAACTCCATTTAAGAAAACATTCTCATAGAAAAAAAAATTCTTAGTTCATCTATGGAGTAAGTATCACATATCGGTAAGAAATGAACAGTTTTTTCATCCAATAAACAATCACCCATACAATTTCATAGATCCTTGGAGTCCTAGGTAGCCCTTTCACAATGTTCATTATTATTTTCTCTCACTTCAACAGGATAACAAGAAGTTGTTGAATTAAACCACCAGGAAATTGAAGATCATCCATTATCCTCAGTCAGGTATAGAATCAGGAAATAAATCTAGCAATGTACATATTCACCCCTAGCCACTCAAACTGATGCTAAAGTCATGGTACATTTTCTCACATTAGGATGCACCACCCACTTAGACATATGAAATTCTATCATTAGATATTCCCTAATAGAACTACGGACCTCAAATCTCTTATATAATGAGATCACATTATCATCATCCAATGACCACCCATGCATTAGGTCACCACCTACTAGTTATTCCTACATAACAACACAACCTAGTTTGGTTTTTTGACTAGCCTTAACAAAGTCAAAAAAAATAAAATGGGTTTAAAAATATAGTACATTTAATTGATCGACATCCCCTTGAATAATCCATCCATTAATCGGCCAACAAACTCTTCAGGGGCTATTATTCCTGTATAGGTTGTTTGCTAAGATCCTGAGCTACCAGGATCATATATCTAATATAATCTATAATGAGTTTACCTTCACCTTTTTTATAGTCCAACAAAAAGCATAACATCTATAGGTACTCTACCCAATGCTTCCCCCTCAAATTGAGATCCAACTGTGAGAATATATAGCAAAGTCTCTTGTGATCTGTATATACCAAAAACACTGAATCAAAGAGATAATGCCACCAATACTAAAATGTGTGCACCATGTCTATCAAATCAAAGTAATGGGTAATATAGTTCTTCTAATGGGGATTAATATAACATGACCCATATGTTACTACACACACCCTTTACATCAAAACTCCCACAAAAATATCATGATTTATCATATAAAATGACATAATCTACCCATGGGTATGGAAGAATCAGCACTGGAAATATATCTCACCTTCTCTTCTGCTTAAGAAACACATCCTTACACCAATTAACCCATTGAAACTTCACCCCTTTGATCATCAACATAGTCATGGGTGTTGATAAATGGGGTAATTCCAAGATAAAACTTCAATAGTATCCTTCTAGACTGATAAATCTCTAGATCTCAGATTCTTTCTAAAGATATGTATAAAACATCAGTACCTCAACATTCTCCAGTTCCACTGATATACCAATCTTAGAAACCAAATTCCCCAAGAATCACACCTCCTTAATCCAAAACTGACACTTCAATATCTTAGAATAATGTGTATGAGTTATAATATTACTCAGTGCTATATTGATATGTTGTAAATGTTGCTTTGGGATCAATGAGTTAATAAGGATATAGTCAATGAAAACCATGATGAATGAGATGAGATATGGGTGAAATATCTTTTTTATGAGTTCCATGAATATAGCCAGTGAATTATTTGTTCTATAAAACCTGACCAAGTACTCATATATCCCTTACCTACTATAAAACAAAATCATCAAGAATCCCCCAGTTAACCCACAACCGGTGATAGCCTAGTCAAAGATCAATCTTATAGAGCTACCAGATTTCCTTTAACTGATTGAAGAGAGAGTCAATCCTAGGAAAATGGTATCTGTTTTACACTATCACCTAATTCATATTATTTTAATCAATGTATATTTGAAGACTATTATTCACTATCATGGTCAACTAAATTGGTTAACTCAACAGTGATGTACACAGACTAATAAAACCCTTTTGTTCTAAGTCTTCGAGTTGTAATCTGAGATCCTTCAACTCATATGATTCCATATGATAATGGGGTATTGAAATGGTGTTTTTGACGCTTTCGTTGGGGCGCGTGTGTCTGTATTCTTGAGTACGAAAGGTGTGGTTTCGTTGCCCTGCATTCCCGCTATACAAAGGTGGGATGTATTTGTTCTTTGTTCAGGGATGTTTGCTCCTTGATCAAAATGGGATGATGGGAAATCGGTTCTTCCTTCTATGGATTCCTCCTTCGAACATATCACCTATTCCAGGTCTCCCTTATTGATTTAAGATGTTGTTTGTGAAGCTCTTCCTAGTTTCATATCATCATGGACACTAGTTAATTACAAGGCTTCTATAGGGACATTCCAAAGGGTTCGGTCAGGGCAGGAACCTTCGGTCAGGGGAGTAGTCACATTGTACATCATTGGAATATCTAGACACTGGGACAATGGCGTGTCTGGATTTCATCCCCTTATTATAGGGCTTCTCGAGGGTGTGGGAGCCCGAGGCATCCCATGTCTAATGTGTGGAATCATATGTCGTAGGCATGTATCTAAGGTTTTCTGCATCTTCCCATGTTTAACTCATGGTATTCCATGAGTTTAATGTCTAACAGAGACAGATCAGAACACTGATTAAAGTGGATCAGATTGGTGCAACCTCTAGAGGGAACACTGATTTCTGGGCCAACGTGTGATTAGCTTCCCAATTTTTTTTGAGGGGAATAGGGAATGAGGTGGCAGGATCCCATAGGGATGTGGCGGCCTGGGTAAGAATCAGGATGGATGATGGAATGTTGAATGAAGTGGATGGTGAATTGGATAGAACTAACATGAGGATGATGATGAATTTGGTTTTGAGTCTCAAAGAGTATTCCTACGTATCCCTGTGGTAGGGAATCAAAGTCCTCATAGTTCATCTGATGATGACTTACTGTAGATTGGGGATTTCAACGGCTTACCACTAGATCGAGTTGTCAATGGCTTAAGGCTGGACAGGTTCACGACGACTTACTGCTGAATGGGGTCACAACGTCTTACCGCTGTATGGAGTTGGAAACGGCTTACCACTTAATGGCGTCGCACTGGCTTACCGCTGGATGGGGTCGAACAACAGGGAGGCTTCCTATGTACCTTGTCTAGGAGACAAGGACCAAAGCCAGGTAGTTCCTGTGGGATGGGTTTCAGTGAACCGACATAGAGGAGGACCTCGGGTCCAATGGTTGTTAGGCTTGAGCCTCAGGGAGGGGTCCAACGTACCATTCCTTGGCAAGGATAAAATTCCATAAAGTTCAAGTGGGTGAAACGGCTTACCGCTGAATGGGGGAAACAATGGCTTATCGCTGGTTGGGGGAGATAATGACTTACCACTAATTTAGGTTCATAGTTTAATGTCATGTAGGATGGGGGTTAGTGAACCGATGTGGAGGAGGACCTGGGGTCCAATGGTTGTTGGGCTCGAGCCTTAGGGAGGTGTCATGCATCCCTCGTCTTGGTAGGGATCAATGTCCATGTAGTTCGGGTGGGTTCAATGACTTACCGTTGAATAGGGGAAACAACGTCTTACCGCATATCGGCAGAGATAATCGCTTACCACTAATTGAGGTTCACAGTTTAACGTCATGCAGGATGGGGGTGAATCAACATGAAGGAGGACCTAGGGCCCAAATAGATGGTGGGTTTGAACATCATGGAGGCTTCCTACATACCTTTCCTTGTCAATGATCAAAGACCTTGTAGTTCAGATGGTGGGAACCAACATGAAGGTGGTTGGAAGTAGTTGAGGGTTGGGCATGAACCTTAGGGAGGCTTCCTACATACCTTGCCTTGTCAAGGATCAAAGAACTCGTAGTTCAGGTTGATTTAGGTCTTACATGATAAGGCGGCCCAGAGAGGATGTCATGGTCGATGCATTCTCTAAGCCCACATTAGTCATGCTCAGTGTGAGAAACAAGAGACATCAAAGACCTGACGATCACATCGTGAAAGGAACTTCTGTGAGAAGTGATGTGGGGATCATGCGTGGTTAGTGGCCCAAAGAGGAAATAGGGGCTTACGTGCTGTTTATAGCCCGGGGAGATGGATATTGGCACTTACTCTAGGGTGGTGGCTTTGGTGGTGACAAATCCCAACAAGAAAGGGATTTGGAACCCAAGGATAGAGGAATAGCATGGGTGTTGCCTCCTACAAGGAAAGCTAGGGGCATACATCAGGTAGGTTGCCCTTTCCCTGCGGATGGACACTGCTCTGATGATAAGGATATCATTCCATGTAAGAAATGATCTCACTCTTGTGGAGACCAGTGGGCATGTAGAATGGCCTCGGTGGGGTACCCCACATGTGATGCACGGGGCGAGGCCACAATTTAACGGCATGTGCTGAGGACAATGGTGCTTGGATGTTTAACATCCTGCAACTCAGAAGTGGTGGGTTCACACCACACCCCCAGGACTTACATAACTGACGCCCTCTACACAAAGGTGAAGCAAAGGGATTGGTAATTCCGTGGTTGGGGGTTTCATTGAGAGAACCATTGGGGGGTCCACGTTAGCATGGCTATGTGAAAACGCAATATCCATTATCATTCCTAAGTGAATAAGCTTGAGGAGAAGCAACACATTGTGAAACACCACCCAAGGGACTTTGAAGTTACATTGTACGATCCTAGAAGGTCGTACGGGAAAATGTTGTGTGCCTTCTATGTTTTGGGCATGGAAGGTGCCCTAAAATGATGTTCGAATGGGAGACATCAAACATGTGTGCACCAGGAGGGAGTCTTGCGTGAAAATTGAAATAGTTGCAAGGAAAACACCGGGTCGGTGCGCAATTGAGACAATTGCATGGAAAACACCGAGTCGATGAGAAATTGGGACACTTGTGCAGAAAATACTGGGTTGGCGTGCAATTGGGATACCTACGTAGAAAGGACCTGGTCAACGTGAAATTGGAGGCATTTGGCGTGGAAAGGGGGAACGCGGTTTTGGATTCAATGAATATAGGTTGCGCGCAAGTGGAAGGGATTTCGTGTAAGGAATAAGGGTTTGCACGCAATTAGAATGGATTGCATGAAATCAAAATGAATTGCGCACAATTGGAAGGGATTGCGCGCAGTTGGAAAGGATTCTGCGCAGGGGATGGGACATGAAGGGATTAGGATGAGGGTTAAGCCTGAGTGGTCTCACGTGAAGGCGGATCCGTGGGTGGTATGTCCCGAAAAATCCCTACCTGAAATCCATATTTTACGCATAGAAGAGGTGGATTTCGCGCAGAGGAGAGGGTTTGGATTCTTCAACCCCCTAAATTTGAATGGGTGCCCTTCTATTTATAGGTGCTCAGGGTCTCCTGAACCATGTGGAAACAGGTCTGCATGAATGTTTGTGCACTGGTGTCGGTAGTGTGAATGTTCTTCCACATGGGGTGGTGCATGTAAATTTTTTGTACCCACCGTCAGCGGTGCAGAAGTATCCTAATGGCGTAGAGTATGTGTGCTGGGGCGGAGGTTTCCACATGGTGTGTATGTTTGCGCATTGGGGAGGATGTTTCTACGTGGCATGGGAGTTTTCTGTGTAGGTGTGGTAGTTCCCAAGCAGTGTAGGAGTTTTCATGCAGGCATGGAAAATGGCCTTGGATCCCGTAGTTTTCCACATGATAGAGATTTGTTGCACACCCATATGAGATTTGATTGTGCGGCCCTTATGGTCCCCCAAAATGGATCACCGGGTCAAAATATGTCTTCGCTTGGTCATGCCAAAACCCCTTTCAGCCCCTGAGCATTTTTTGGCATCCAAAAATCCCCTCCCCCTCTAAATCAGATTTTTGAAGGGATCCAAAGGTCGTATTCTGAGGGAAACGTTGAAACACATGACTGCCAGTAGTCCACGTGTGAAAACCCCATAGGGGCGCGGAAAACCGGGAAGTCGCGTGCAAATAACTTTCTACGCGCTCACAAAATCCCTGCTCAACGGATATAAAAACCTTCATGGATCCCTCAACTCGTAATGATTTTTCTCGCACAATAAGTCTAAAGTTCTCACGTGTGAAAAAACTTCCCTACCTTTCTTGAAAAAACAACTTCATTTGTGTGTAATTCCCTGAGTTCAACCATCGTTTTATGCCAAGACCTATGGATTCTCACGCCGCAGCCTCTATTTTTTGCGCCTAATTCTGATTTTTCATGAAAACTCCTAATTTTTCGCACCACCTCCTAATTTTTAACGTAGACTCCTTGAGACCTCACCAGAAGGAAATGGCTGCCAATCAGGCTGACACTGAGAGAAAAGTTGTATTGAACACTCGAAGGGCTGAGATGGTTGCCAATCCTGAGGTTTATGGAAATTGAAAGATCGTATCAAGCAACCATACTCTCTTAAACCAATTGATCTCAGCCCAGAAAGAGTATGCACTATCCAAAAATTTTCTGATATGGGACTTCAGTATTTTAGAGGAGGTACCCGTGCCCCGATTTGATGCTGACACACTGTAGTCATGGGTGACCCACAAGGATGACCTAAATCGATATAATATCACCATAAATGGCCATCCATATAGAGAAACCAGACATATGGATGATTATATCATGAATCCTAGGTCCAGAACCATTTCGAGAAGTGACCCATTCACAGAGGACTCCCCGGTCTATTATGCATGTACATTCCGACAGAGTGTCACTGACGACACTAAATTCTTGTTGTAGGATTTGGATCTATGGTATGAGTGTAATTTCACTAGTTAATGGGCATGTTCATATTGGGCACACTAGACATGTGACCATTTTGGGGCCAAACTATGGAAATTTTGGTTGTTCGAGGCAGTGTGGACGCCGCAGTTCCATTTCTCCTGTCAGCATGAATTTGGGTCTGAGCTATTTAGCCAATGGTCCCCTGATTCCAATACCTTCCATCTTCACCATTGGGAAGTTTGTATCAGCCTTTGGGACATTCATTTCATCAGGGGTTTCCCTTTGCATGGGCACCAGTACAATGAATTATTTCCGACGAAGTGCATCTAGGGATACAGATCACGAACTCCTATCCTAACATGGAATCAATTAGAGCAGGCTAAAGAGAGGCTGGGGATCATGGACTATTTTAAGTACATCGCCTAGAAAAAATTGTTTAGCTTGTATCTGTCAAGAGATATGGAAGTCATGATATCGGGGGGAGGAAGTTGGTATCTGACCATAGCACAGAGGAGACAAAGTGGATCATAATGGAGGATCCTAATGGAGGGGGAATATCAATCATTGGGTTTTACTATAAATGAGATTTGGGACCCGAATGTCCAGTACGCCAGATTTCTGGAACCCTTCTTAAGTGGGTGGCTCTTACCAGTGAGGGACACAATTATGGTAGTTCATCCCAATACATTGGTGATGGCTGGAATCAGGGTGGAAAATCAGAGGTTCAATCTGGGAGTCCCTGTGATAGCCCGTTTATAAGCCATCCTAGGGTGCATTTTGAGAGGGCGATCACCAAGGAGGATATGTGTTCCCCTCTAGATCCTCCATGGCTGGATCATGGCTCATTGTTACAGATATACCTTTCAAAAAGCCATTCATCCTCCGAGTAATGGCATGCGACCTTCTTTGCTGAACATTGTAGGGGTCATTCCATTGACGCTCAATGATGAGGGGTTAAGGATCAGAATTGGAAATAATGACAACTTCACTTTCGTCCCATTCCCCACTCTGACTGGACAAAAGATAAATGAAGGGCAGGGCTCACTAGAGCAAAGATAATACTTCCATAGCAGCAGAGGTGAGGTTCTTGTCCCTCGGGATGATGGGAATATTCTTTGTGAGCCCTATGTGTCGTCAATATTCACCAGGTAGTTTTGATGCCTCCAGCAGATTCCAAAGAATGTTTATACAGATGTCCGGTAAGAGAGGTATCCCTGCGTTCTTCACCAAATGTGGCTGAAACTCACAACCCATGTCTCTGGTAACGTCATTAGATTTCCTCCCACTGGATATGATGAGGGCCTCTTGACAAAATATGACAAACATTGTGTCGTAGAATACCCTGAGGGACTTTTGTGTAAGTGAGTTCAGTAACTCAAGGCAACCAGTGTAGAACCTGGGCGGTGATTGAGCAGACAGGGTGCTTCTGGGGAGGAAAGTTTCAAATCATGTTAGGAATCTAGGCCCGCATAGGTCGGGACTACAGTAGCAGGAATGTCGCAGGGCATGGATGCGCCTTCTTAACCCTTTGGGAGATGGTCTCATAGACTGGTCATGGATCTTCTCGAAAATCAGATAAAATATTTGCTTCAACCTTCCAATGATGCAGTTTTCCCAGCTCTGTGGTTGGCCTGGTTGACCCTACGGTAGTCAATGGGTACTGAAACCCTATGGAAAATGATAATATGAGACATAATCCAGCTACAAGAGGTCAGACTCATCTGGTTTGATGACAGGGTAAACTTCCATCATCGGCATGTGTACCTGACGGCCATGGATATGTATGCATGCCAACGAGGTCGGAGTGAGGAACCACCCCTCCTAGGGAAGGTAATTCTCATATCGGAGCAAGATCCAAACAAGATGCTACCTAAGGATGATGACAGCGATGAGGAGTCGGAGGGTAGTGAGACGGAAGAGGAGGAGGAGGAAGGAGAATGTGAAGGAGGGGTGAAGGAGAATAGGAACTCGAAGGTGGTGGGTCTCAGGGGACGTCCCACCAAGGGAGTCTTCAGGAGAGTGGAGAGATCATTGGCTTTGATGTAGACATAATAGAGCTACCTGAGGTATGCCTTAGCCCTTATCTATCCCCCCCCCTTTATTTTTTTTCTTTATACCCCTCAATCAGATCTATTTATTCTGCTCCGGGGCATATTGGCATCGACCAAGAGGCTCTATCAGAAGGAGGGAGGCACCAATAGAACAAGGTGGGGAGCCGATGCCCATTATTGAGATAACGAGCACTGAGGGATCCCCTATAATGATAGCTCATGTAGTATCTAAAACACTGGAGGTTGATTCTTTGGGATCTTGTAAGATAACTACTTCAACACTAGTATTTACTATTAGAATGCCCATTTGATCAGGGTGTTCATTTTTTTGTGTAGTGATCATAGACTTTGAGGCTCTTTAGGTTGCTGAATGCAGGTCATCCATGATTGATTCAATGGAAAATGTGTCATCTCTTTATAGAATGCTTCCCAAACTATATTGGGCTTGGAACTTGGTGAGAAAAGGGTTATAGATATCAGTGATATAAATGTTGTGGCAGGGATGGATGATGGAGAAGTAGTTACTGTGACTGTGGTGAGAGAGTAAGGTCACCTAGGAATTGAAGAGCCTAACCCCTTGGGATGAATACTTGATGAAAATCGTGATGTTGTTCTCTTGGCTTCTTTCCATGAATATTGGCCTATAGATCCAAAGGAGATAAATGATTCTAATTTGGAGGTAGCCGATGAGAGCCGTATGACACGATGCAAAGGGTGTAAGTGTATCAAGTTCTTTTTTGTTCATCCAGAGATATAATTGCTAAAATGGATGGGATTGCTCCATACATGGGTGTTATTTCTCTATTCTGGAGGGGTGGATGCTCAACATCAACATTCGACAGTCCATGACTACATGGGTGAGAATATGTGAAAGATCAATCAATGCTCTAACATTTCTCGGTGTCAGGAAGGGTCGGGAAGTACCCAAGAATTCTTGAAGGAAGAACAATATGTCTGACACCTTGAAGAATAGATGAAAGAAAAGGAAATATTCATTGAAAACTATTCTGAGGTTGTGGAGAAATTGAGGACCCAGCTGGAAAACAACGAAGAGCAGCTTGTGGAAGTGGGTCACCAAATGAATGAACTTCAAACTGAACAGATACAATCACAGGATAGGGAAATTGCACTGTGCTCTATGACCGCTAAAGAATAGAGGGTTCTCAAGGGACAAGAAGTAATTCTGGAGGTCACAAGACAAAAGGAAGCGGTGTTGTAATGATCTATCCAAGATGTTGACCCTTAGGGGGCCTGTTTTGGATGAACTCATAAACACATTTCTCCTTAATACCTCTTATTCTGAACTACAAGTATGGATAGATTTATTTACATGTTTGTTTTGTTTAATTCATTCAACCACGATCCTTAAATAAATAGAAATCCACTCCTAAGCTCATGGGGGTCGTACCCGATGTGAGAAATAGGGGATGATCGTACTATTACTTCGTTTGAACATAAGAGTGATAACCAAGGTTCGGGAATCTAAGATTTGAATAACAAAATAGGATTTATGAGAAGAGATGGGAGAGGCCCGATTAGAGGATGAGGACCTCAGAAAAATCGATGTATCATCTTCCGAATGTTCTCTAGTGCATGAGTGGGGTAATGCCAGAGGCATTTGAAATCAACCCAAACATAAGGGAGTGGAAGGTGTGAATTGAAATACCCTAGATTTTGAACACTGCGGGGATGGTGTGACAACAAAGGAGAAGTCTTGACTATGTTTGAAACACATCATCTGTATTGTATTTGCTTGAAATGGGGATGAAAAATGAGGTCTGGCTGCCGACCATGATCGAAACACAGGGCCTGCCTCAGAATGTCATCCATTAGTCTTCCAGAACATTGGGCTAGGATAGTAGGTGAGGCATAGTCCAAGTATCCATGCTGTTAGGGGGTTATTTTAGACGTGAAATGGGATGAGGGTCCAATTATATGGCACACAAAGCATGGAAGGTGGAGTGGTGGTTTGTTCTTATGGAGTCCAACACTCTTGAAATTATGCCATTGTAATGGAAACACATTAGGTGGGCATATTGGTATATTCATAGATCATTCCTACTTCTAGATATGACCTCTTTGGTTACAAAGATATCACATCTGAATGTTGTCATGGGGCATCCCAGACTAGTATGGGGTAGATCGGCAATTTCATGGTTCCCCAAATGAGTTTAGGCCAAGGGACTGAAACAAGAGGTGGAACGGGGCCTATGATTCATGGGGATGAAACCAGAGACAAGATGTCTGAGGGTTCCTACGTATACCATAGGGATGTGAATCAAGTCGTACGTAGTTCTGGAGGTGGCATGGTAAAGTACCAGTGCTAGGGATGATGAGATCATGTGGGTCTAGCCCTTGCACTAAAAGAAGAGGTATTTGGTAGATCTTGTTTGTCCTTTTGGATGAATGATTTTTTTAAGCGATGAACTTAGGATATAAAGTCCTGAAATCACCACAAGAATCAATCCGTATGTAGGAATTGACAAATGGTACGATGTATGACCAATTCCAAACATGAGGCCCCCTCAAGTGAGGATGTCATGGTGCAATGTTGATTTTCGTTGTGTGGATAGGTCGATAATGTCATAGTTTAGGGTCATGTGATGGGACCAACCAAAAATTTTAATGATGTGCGGCATATATGTAGTAGAGATGAAGCTAAAGGGGGAATATTATTTGTGCGATAAAGTATACCTAACATAAATGAGGATGAGGTCTGCATCACACCGCAAACAATTCTGGGAATGAGTCCTCGGGCCGAGGGTCCAGAAAAGGATAGAGGATATGGGACAGAAGAGACTAGCTCTTAGTTGCGTTGGACCCATAGATGAGATGTTGGGGTGTTCCAATGTATCCCATGAGGATGAGAATCAATCCATACCTAGTTCTTGTAGGGGTTTTAACGTCATGCAAGACAACATACAGTTTAACGTCAGTGGGACAGAAAGTGGGGTGCTAACTCCTAGAAAGGGGGAAATATGGTGTGGATATTGCAAACTTGATGTGAACGATGACATAATCCCATACAACGCCACACAATCCCATAAGAGTTGAATCCCTGATGGAAGAACAGAAGAGATAAATTAGTGAAACTCGATCTGGACCCAAAGACTTGATGTCTAGGAATTCCAAAGTATCACATGGGAATGGAAATCATGTTGTATGTAGTTCTAAAAGAGATATTAGTTTATGTTCTTAGATATTAGACCATAGAGCATAGAAATCCTTCCAAGTAAGTTCAAACCTCAACCCGATCCCTAAGCCTGCGTGAGTCAAACTCAGTGTGGGAAATAAGGGTGGAAGTGGTTTTTTGCCATACCTAGAACACAAGACAAAGCGAAATCAGTGTGGAGCCCCTAATGATGCTTTACTATATCTTTGTTCCTCCTAACATGGAAATTTGCACTGAGGGATAGTTCCAGGAGTGTCAAATTCCATTTTGAACATGATGGGGTGGAAAATAATGTGAATCATGTAACCAACATTCAAGGCTTGAATGGGTTGGCATGAAGGTGGAGGATAACTATAGACCATTTTTGAAACACAACATATATATCATGTTATCCTGAAATGGGGACAAATAAATGAGCGTCAACGGATGAATATAATTGCAACGAGGGACTTGTATCAATTTGTTATCTGAAACCCTCAAGGACGTTAGCCCATAACGGTAGGGAATCCCTTAGTCCTATCATCCATGCCATTTGGGGGGTCACTTCGGATGTGAAAGATTATGGAATCCCAAATGAAGGTGAACACGAATCCTAAAAAATGAGCAAAATCATGTCGACGTAGAATCTGACAATCCAGGTTCTAGACTAGAGTACTCATGGGCCAATTGGTGAATCACTATAGAGGGTCGAGGGGCTCAACTTGAGAGCCGCCAATTTGGAAATATGAGTATAGAACAAAGAGACGGAGAACTCTCACGAGAAATAGGTATATGGTGTGGTTTTTACAAACCCAACGTGAATGAGAACATAACCCCTTACAACTCCATATATCCCTCTCAAGGAAGAATGTAGGCCAAGGGGCCTAGATAAAAGGAAGATCTCTATGAGATGGTATTGGAAGAAAATTATAGATGTTTGGGTGGTCCTACATATCCCATTAGGATGAAAATCAAGCCATGCAAAATTCTAGAAGAGGTATGATGCAAATAAGGGATAAATACCCCAACGAGGGGCATGTATGGCACGGGGAGTAACCTGATGTGAAAAATAATGTGACACCGTACTGTACAACCCAAAGTGAGAACATGGGCTGGGGACCGAAAAGGCCAAGGGGCCTATGGATGGGCCTCTGATAGAATTTCCTATCCAGTTTTCAGTTTAACATCTTGTAGTGAGGACGAAAGTAGGGGTAAGGGATCTCATTCAGGGATTTGTAAGACATGGTGAGAAACCCGACGTGAATGAGGATATAATCCCGCACCACATCGTACAACCCTAAGTGATAACTTGGTCTAGGGGTCTGAATAGGCCGAGGGGCCTGAGGCAAGTCCATTGACAGAATGTCATTACCATCTTGTAGTTTAACGTCTTGCAGTGAGGACGATGGTGAATTTAGTTTAGGGTTATAGAGCTTGGACTGTATATTCCTTATTTATTGTCATATGCATTGGAGAGAGAGGGGGAATCATCATGACTATAAATCAGTAATGATGATGGATAACTGTTGACCAAGTTCACAACATAGTATCCACCCATGTGTGACCGAATTTCATGTAAAACAATTGAGCGTTAACCAATGAACGTATTAAAAACATGGGACTTGTATTAATTTTTCACTTTCAATCCTCGAGGGTGCCAACTTGTAACGGTAGGGGAGCCCTTCGGTCGAGCATACATGCCATTCGGGAGCCCTTCTGGATATAGAGGGTGACAGAAATCCAAATGATGGGTCATGCCGAGCATGGCAGGGCATGTACTCACAGAATGGATGATAAATTAAGGAAGGAATATCTCAAGGGGATATGTGTGGCATTGATAAATATCCCAATGTGAATGAGGACATAATCCCATACCGCACCACACAATCCTAAATGAGATCTTGGGCGAGGGGTCCGAAGGGGTCGAAGGTCCTGAGGTTGGTCCTCCTGTCCAACTATAGCCATATGAACACCTGTGCGGTTACAACCTCATCATAGCTCTTAAGCCCACGTGAGTAATGCTTCGTGTGGGAAACAAGGATACATATTCTGATTTCCCTATCATATAAGGGTATGATAGTTCGCATCATCCCAAGGGAGTCATAACATGAAGGTGCAGCGGGTAGGATGAACCACCACACTTAATATTTGGGATCTATGGGGGTGTTACAATGGAAAAGGATAGCCATTGACCATGTTAAAAACACAACTTCCTTATAGTGTGACCGGAAATGGGAACAACAAATAAGCATCAACCGCTAACCATATTCGCAACATGGGACTTTTATCAATTGCTTGCTCAAAATTGTCAAGGGTTTTGGTCCGATGTGGTAGGAGAGCCCTTGGGCCGAGCATCCAAGCCAGTCGGTGGGTCCTTTTGGACGTGAAAGATGATGGAGTCTCAATCAATGGAGTGGGCAAAGCATAGATGTACCCATGAATTTTAATGACAAGATGGGTGGTGAGAGTGATGGATATATTAAGGGAGTGAGATGTATAGTGGTATCGAGATGAGCTTGATGAAAATGGGGCAAAATCATGTACCACCATATGTCCTGAAAGAATTCTGATGTTCTGGTTGGGCCAAAAGACAAAATGTCTAGGCGGTCCTACATATCCCATGCAGATAGGAATCAAGACATACGTAGTTATTAAAGGCCATGTATTTTAACATCATGTGGTGAGGACATGGGAGGATAGAAGAATGGGGAGGAGTCACATTGTTCCACTGTCGTAATCCTGACATTAGTGGGGTAAATAAGCCTATAATATACCATTCAATGACCCTCTGAGAAAACTATACCCATCGGGGGATAGTTGAATAGAAGAGTATGGGGGCTGGACTCAGGACCGAGCATCTGAGCTTTCCTTAGTATCCCATAAGGATGGTAATCAAACCTTATGTAGTTTTGTAGGATCCATACAGTGTAACATCTTGCGAGATGATGACATTTTAACGTCGTGTGGGATGATGAAGTTTATGGTCTTGTAGGGACCGACATTTTAGGTTCATGCCGGACTAGATGGCTCAGGAAAAGTATTTCTAGTGAAATTTGGCATTGGTGGGAGGAGTTATACTCTCACCATCCATGGTCACCAGTGAGTATGCACCATTGGGGTAAACCTTGTGAATTATATATGGTCATTCCCATTTGGGCTCCAATTTTGGTGGCTTCCATCCAGGAATCTTTGGCGTCCTAAAATCAAGGACTAAATCACCTTTCAGAAAAGAGTGGAAGAGAAACCTCTTCTTAAAGGCTCTAGATATCTTATTATGAATCTTGTCTAGGTTGTTTAGGGCATGAATCTTGGTTTCATCATGTGCTTCCAAATTAGCCAGGAAAATTTCAGCAACATTATCCGGCATCAGCTGATCATAGACCATTGTGCGTAATGAACGCAACTTAATCTCGATAGGTATAACGGCTTCTATTATATATAACAAGGAATATGAGTCCACCTATATGGAATTATAGGTCATTTTTCAATAATCCCAGAGGGTGTTTGAGAGTTTGTCTGGCCAACTCTTTTTATTCTGACAAACCATTTTTTGCAAAATTTTAGAGGGGGTTTTGTTGAACACCTCAATCTATCGATTTTATTTCACATGATAGTGGGAGGTATGGTTATAGTGGATTTTTTACTTAGGGTACAATTTCTTTAGCTCAGTTGCTCAAAAGTTTGTGTCAATGTCAGTGAGGACGACGTGAGGGACTCTAAACCGGTAGATGATATTGGAGATCACAAAGTCCATGATAGAACTGGTCATGATGACCTTGAGAAGAACTGCCTCTTCCCACTTGGAAAAAAAATATGTAGCAGTTAGGATGAATTGAAATTGGCGAGCTGTCACTGGCGAATATGGTCCCATGACATCCGATCTCCAATCTGCGAAGGGCCAAGAGTACTTGGTAGTGTGAAGAGGATCTGGTGGCCGATGCATAAAGTAAGCATAAATTTAGCATGCATGACATCTCGTGGAAAACTCAATGAAATCATGGATCATGGAGGGCCAAAATAACCCCATTATATGGATCTAGTGGGATAGATTTGGCCCGGTCTGATGAGCCCTGTAGGAACCGGAATGAACCTCATACATGACCTGGGAAATCTCAAATCCTTGGATGCAATGTAGAACAACACCATCAAATCTACACTTGTAGAGGATCTTCTCAAGACTAGGACCACTCTTGAAGGTTGGTTGTGCCCGAATTTACCCTACTGGTAAAAGCGGTCGATGTAGTACATGTAGGGGTCGAATCCACAGGGACCGAAGAAGTAACCTTGAGACGCTATGATTTGGTGGAGGATGGGCTATGAAGTAGCCAACTTTGGGTTTTATTTTGGATGGATTAATGAACAATGGAAAACCTATGTTTATTCAATTCAAATAAAATGGGTTGATCTTAAGATTATGCTCTGGGTGGATTGAATGAATTTTACTTCTTTAGAAAAGTTTGGTTTTATTAATTCTTGATTAATCCATTCTTCAAAAATAACACTGCCTTCATCATTTTCTGGTTTGGTGCTTACTAAACACAATTACTAATCCCCTATACACTTAGAGAACCAAATTCATGATCTATTCAAGGTATATGGTCATTTAGTAATTGAATTTAGTTTTCTCAAACACAGTAAAGATGAAGATTAGAAATTTCTGAAGAATGGATGTCTTAAATTAATTATCCAATTAACAACAATCTGTTCATAATATAACTTTCAATCCAGCCTTTTCATCCTACTAGAATCAACCCATTAAAGGGTTAGCCCTCCATTTATGGTATACTCTCAATGATGGGTGGAAGATTACTAACAAGAATTGGATTAATGAAATTAAAACTGTGGAAATAACGAGCACTCCTCCATGTGTGTGAATGAAACTCACAACTATGTGTGAACTAATTCACAATAACACAGAGATATCACTGTGCTTTGTGATAATAAAGATTTAAAAAATTAAATGGAAAATATATAAGAGAAATAAGTTTATTAAGAACATAAAAATACAAAAAAGAAGCTTATATGGAAATGGAAAACAATACAAAGGAAATTTGGAAACATAACCTTACAATGAAACAAGCAACAAAAGATGATAATAAAAATATCCACCCTATTCCCTTCACCACTAAATCCTTATATAAGCATATTAGGATCCTTAGATCCACCCCCACAATCAATTCACCCCCCAAAAATTAATAGAGTCAAAAGTAGGGTGAATAATCAAAATGAAATTGATGTTTCGATGTTGACCAGGAAAACTGACCAGATTCGTCCACCATTATGACGTGTCAATTTTTAATTGAACAAGGCAGAATCTGTAGGGTTTTTAGAAAAAAATATCTTCCTAAATATGTCCTCTATGAGCTTTAAATATTTCATGAAATTTGGCTCAGCCATTTGGAAGTTATGGTTGAAATGCTGTGACGGATTTCTGTGCATTAATGTCGGGTCCACCATTTAAATCGCAACTTCAGATCCCTTTATTGTCATGAAAACATTAGAATTAGCTTCGGACACTGTTGAATAAAATTATCCTCATATTTTTAGCTTTCCAATGTGTAAATTTGAGCTTCATTTGGCTTGGTTTGTGGGCCCCACATTTGTTTGATGGGCCTTAGGCCCATTTGGCTTTTTCCAGCAAGTTTCTGCCTTCAGGTGAAAAAATATCCATCTTCACTTGGTGATTCATCTATAAGACCTAAAAGAAAAAATGTTCCAAATAATGTTGTGAATCATATAAAAAAATATCAAATTAAAATTATGAATATTGTAATTTCCACAAGCAGATTATTGACTGGGCCCAAATTGAAACTTTAAGCATGAATTGCACAATGATGGGAAATGATGTTCAATTTCTGAATTGGACTAAAATTGATGTTTATGAACTTTTAAAAACCTTAATATTAAGATCTTAACAAAGAATATTAGCCAATTTTAGTGACTAATCACACCCCCAACTTGATTTTTTCTAGTCCCGAGAAAAATATTTTACAAATATGAAATTCAAATCCCCTTTTCCAAAAACATTTAAATACACATTTCTCACACAAAGACCTCATAAAACAAAAATTATGGAACCCATCAAAATAATTTAAAAAAAGCTAGGTCCATAAGCATATCCCAATCCCAAGCCCATTATTTTGTTCAAATTGATCACCACATTTCATCCAATTTCAATTAAGCATGATAAAGTGTTGTGCATCACAAAAGATATGGGGCCCATTTTATTATTCAAGGGGAAAAATGGAAGTGCTTGGTGGGAATCACATTAAACCTTAATATGTGTATCCATTTTGTTTTTTTGTTTTTTTTTGATGATTTATTTATCCACAATAGATATGAAAAGACTAACTCTGGGAAAGACAACTATGGAGTCACGATCCTCAAGTGTCGGACGCCATACATATTGTCAATTTCTTGCTCTACAATAGAGATATAAAGCCTAACATTGGGCAAGACAACTATGGAGTCACGATCCCCAAGTGTCGGATGCCACGCATTTGGACAAAACATTGCTCTATGTGGTAAAATTTTTTTTGTTTTTTTTATAATCAAATTAATCTAAAAGTGACCCTATAACCCTATGCTATAATGAAAGGGACCCAAGAACTCAAATTTACACCCATGATATAGCAGACGTGCATTATGGAATTTTTATTAAGATGATGAAAATGTAAACATTGAAAAATCACATCAGACAACCGCACTTTCCAAAAACTATTCTCATGAACTTAAACATGCATTAAAATCAGAATGAAGGCATGCAAAATTTATTTGATATCCAATTTTAGTGTTCGCAATGTGTGTTATCATGTTTATGGTCAAAGGAATTTTTCATTTCATGCATGTTTTTATTCCTAAAAAAATCATTTTTTATCTCCCCCCAACTTAGAATAACAATGTCCCTAATGTTTAAAGAAAAGAATAGTTTTAAGGGGTTAGGATAGGAGTTAAAAGATGAAATTGAGAATGATTAACATGCAACAAATTCACCTAGTTTTTGAAGTTGAAGTTCATGATGCTCCAGATTACTCCTTTGATCTCTTGGGGGATGTAGGCACCTCCTTGATTGAACATGTATCACCAAAAATAGTTCCTGAACGATAAAAATAAGGACAAAGAAGACAAAAAAGAAAACAAAATGATTTATTTAATTCCAAGTACCATCATTTTTATGATTTTCCATGTTTTTTTAAATCAAACTAATGATACATTGTCTTCTTTATATTTTCTAGGTAAGGTATTACTCAGGGATCAGACCATGTGACATGGATGAATACGGTGATCCCTTTTCATACCCATCCATACTCATAAAAGAAGAACAGGTCAAGAGTCTAATTTTTTTTAACCTAAAAAACATAAATAAAATAAAATAAACTGATGATACATTGTCTTCTTTATATTTTCTGGGTAAGGGATTACTCAGGGATCACACCGTGTGACACAGATGAATATGGTTCTCCCCATTCATACTCATCCATACTCATAAAAGAAGAACAGGTCAACAGTCTATATAATAAAAAATGACAAAATTAAGTAGAAGGAAACAAAAGATGATTCACAGTGATTGGAAACATGAAAACCACAGGTTGCCTCCCATGCAGTGCTTTTGTTTAACATCGTTAGCCTGACTTATACCCTAAATCTATCCATTTTTCTCTGGTTCATATGTTGGATCAGTTAACTCCTCCTTGGTTTCTTGTTTATTGAATGATTCAATGAATGGTTTTAACCTATGACCATTGAATTTGATGACATGACCACTTGTGGGATCCTGAATCTCTATTGCCCCATGAGGGTACACATGATGCACTAGGTATGGACCAGACCATCTGGACCTTAGCTTTACTAGGTGTAGATGATGTTTTGAACTATACAAGAGCACAAATTTTCCCAGTTCAAAGTGTTTTAATTTGAGATTCCTAGATTGGTAGGCTTGAACATTAGATTTATTGATCCTTGAAATTTCATAAACTTGCATCCTAAGTTCCTTGAGTTCATTAAGATCTAATTTCCTTTTTGTTTCAGCCAAAGAAATGTCAAAGTTAACTTTTATTATTTCCTAAAAGGCCTTATGCTCAATTTCAACAGGTAAATGACATGCTTTTCCATAAACCAATCTATATGGTGACATGCCTCGAATATTTTTGAAAGCAGTTCGATATTCCCAAAGGGCATCTAAGAGTTTCTCAGACCAATCTTTCATAGAGGGATTGACAGTTTTATCATGAATTTACTAAATTTTTCTATTTTCCAACTCAGCTTGACCGTTGGTTTGAGGATGGTATGCACTGGAAACTTTATGAGTAATACCATACTTAGACATGAGTGAAGAGAATGGTCGGTTGGAGAAATGGGTTCCATGATCACTGATTATAGCCCTAGGAATTCCAAATCGAGAAAATATATGCTCTTTCAGAAATCAGATCACAACATGGTGGTCATTGGACTTGGTGGGACTGGATTCAACCCATTTGGATACATAATCAATAGTTAATAGGATGTAGAGGTATCCCTTAGAGTTTGGAAAGGGTCCAATGAAATCAATTCCCCAACAATCAAAGATTTCAACGACCAGAATGGGAGTGAGGTAAATTTGATTCCTTTTGGTAATGGATCCTAATTGCTGACACTGAGGAAAACATTTTCAGAATTGGAAGGAATCCTTAGTGAGGTTCGGCCAGTAGAAACCACTTTGGAGGACCTTTGTAGTGGTTTTATTTGTAGAAAAATGGCCTCCACATGCCTCTCCATGACAAAATTTTAGAATGGACTCTTTCTCAGACTCGGGAATACATCTCCTGATGATTTGATCAGGACAGAACATGAAGAGGTAAGGATCATCAAACACATAGTGTTTGACATCAGAAAGGAATTTCTTCTTATCATGGGTCCCTAGGAATTTTGGAATGTCACCTGTCACCAAATGGTTTGCTATGTCAGCATACCAAGGGAAATCATTCACTGAATAGAGGTGCTCATTGGGAAATGAATCAGACATGGAGAGTTGGTTTGAGTTGTCTTTGAATTCCATCCTTGAGAGGTGACCAGCTACAATATTTTCAACACCCTTTTTATCCTTAATGGTTAAATATAACTCTTGACGAAGAAGGACCCACCTAATCAATCTAGCCTTGGCATCTTGTTTTTGGAAAAGGTATTTTAGGGATGAATGGTCAGTGAAGACAATAATGGGTGATCCTAAGAGATAAGACCTGAATTTTTCTAAGGAAAATACAACAGCAAGAAAATCTTTCTCAGTTGTGGTGTAGTTTAATTGAGCATCATTTAAATATTTTCTTGCATAAGTAATGACACATGGAGTTTTCTCACACCGTTGTCCTAAGACTGCTCCTACAGCGAAGTCACTTTCATCACACATGATCTCGAAAGGAAGTTTCCAATTTGGAGATTGCATGATAGGTGGAGATATAAGATTTGACTTGAGTGTAGAGAATGATTCCTCGTAGCTTTCTGTCCATAAAAATGGAGAATCTTTTACCAACAGAGCACAAAGTGGTTGAGAAATAGAGATGAAATTCCTAATGAACCTTCTATAAAAACCATCATGTCTAAGAAGGACCTCACTTTCTTAACATTTTTAGGAGAGGGAAGGTGGCGAATGATTTCAACCTTAGCTTTATCAACTTAAATTCCTCTAATAGATACCAGATGATCTAGAACAAGTCCTCCCCTAACCATGAAATGGCATTTTTCCCAATTCAGTATGATATTCTTATCCTCGCACCTTGAAAAACCCTTTTCAACATTTATAAGGAATCCCTCATAAGTATCCCCAAAGATGGAGAAATCATCCCTGAAGACCTCTAAAAACATCACCCACCATATCCGAGAATATTCCCATCATGCACCGCTGGAAGGTACCGGAGGCATTACATAACCCAAAGGGCTTGCTCTTGAAGGCAAAAGTGCTGAATGGACAAGTGAAGGTTGTTTTTACCGGATCCTCTAAGGAGACGTAGATTTGACTATACCCTGAGAATCCATCTAGGAAGAAATAGAATTGATGACCCACCACTCACTCGAGGACTTGATCAACAAAAGGTAAGGGGAAATGGTCTTTCTTGGTATAAGAGTTGAGCTTCCTATAGTCAATACAAACACTCCATCCACTACTGACCCTTGTTGGAAGCATCTGTCCATCATTGTTGGTTATTACTGTGATTCCAGCCTTCTTTGGAACCACATTGATTGGGCTAACCCACTCACTCTAATCTATAGGATAGATGATACCAACTTTTAACAATTTCAAAAGTTCTTTTCTCACTACTTCCCTGAGATTAGGATTGATTCGCCTCTGAGGTTGACAACATGGCTTTGACTCGGATTCAAGAATAATTCTATGAGTCCCGATAAGTGGTCTAATCTCAGGAATATCAGAAAGGGTCCATCCAATGGCTTTCTTGTGTCTCCTAAGGACATCTAGAAGCATCCTCTCAAGATCGGCTTCAAGAGAAGAAAAAATGACAACAGGAAATGATTGATTGTCCCCTATGAATGCATAATTTAGTTATGATGGTAAGACTTTAAATTCAAGATCAGATTGGTCATGACTTTCAAAGAAAGGATGAGACATTGTATTGAACTTAGTTTCTTTGTTCAGATTTCTTGAAAAAATTGGTTCCTTGTGAACATAATTTTCATCCACTAAATATTCCAGAGTAGTGTCATGAATGGATATGGACTCAATGTTATTGATTTAAACCATGGTATCATTGATTGGTGATTATAGAAATTCATCAATAGAGCTATATGAAAGAGATTCAATCCAAGGAGACAAATTTCCCTCATGTGAATAAAGAAAGTCAATATCTTCTTTACTTAACCATCCTTCGGTAATTCCATGATGTTTATTGAGTTCATTATCAACACTACCAATCCAATTAACCTCATGGATCTCTTCATCATCCCCAATATGAGAGTTTTCATTGTAGATGTTCAATTCTAAACTCATGTTTCCAAAGGTGATGGTCATGTTACCATTTCGGACTCGGATAACAGAGTTGATTGTTTCAAGGAAGGGACGACCAAGGATGATTGAGGTTTTCTCTCTAGGACCTAAGCTTGGGTGATTGTCCAGAATAATGAAGTCAGCTGGGTAAATGGAAATTTTCAACTTTCACCAAAACATCTTTTAAGATCCCCTTTGAAACTCGAACACTACGATCAACAAGTTGAAGAGTGACAGATGTGGGTGGGAGTTCTTCGAGCCCTAACTGACAATACATGGCATAAGGAATGAGGTTCACACTGGCACCTAGATCACACAAGGCTTTGAAAAATTTGTTCTCTCCTAGTTCAACATATATGTAAGGGAATCCTAGGTCTTTCAACTTAGGAGGAATGGTCCCTTGAATGGTGGTACTCACATTAGTAGCCAAAAGGACTTGGTTTTTATGTGAAAATTTTCTTTTAAAAGTACACAAGTATTTAAGGTACTTTGAGTAGGAAGGTATGGTTTGGATGAAATCGAGAAGGGGAATGTTCAACTTGACTTGTGAGAATATTTCCCTCAACGTGTCACTCAATTCAGGCTTGGTTTCCCCCCTCATGCGTTGAGGAAATGGTGCAGGTTGTTGATTTTTTTGTTGAAGTGTTGTTACTTTCACATTGTAATCAGTTTCTTCAGCTTGAGCTTGTGTTTCATTTGAATTTTCATTAGAGTCTGAAGCTTCACATGGTTTCTGACTTATTTGTTCAGGTTTTTCAATTGATTTCCCACTTCTTAAAATTGTCATAGCCTTTAGTTGTTCATGAGTTGTTTTAGTGAAACATGTCTCTCCCCTTGATTTTTGTTGTGAAATGTCCTGTGTGGGTATGGGTGCCTTTCCATTTTTGATGGTTTGAATTTCTTGATTAATGGATGAGAATTCTGAGTTCATTTTGTCCATTTGTTTGCACAGTTGTTCTAGTAGTCTTTGTGGAACATTTTGGGTTGGTGCTTGAGCTTGTGGGTTTATCCTAGGAGGATACTTTGGTTGTTGGATATGTTGTTGAATGGGTTGTTGGAATTGGACCAGTTGTGGTCGGAACTGATTATGAGGATGAAAGTTTTGTTGAGGGTATGTGTTGATACATTGTTGTTTTGTTGGTTGTTGATTGTCCTTCCAATGAAATCCTGGATGGTCATTATACATTGGATTCAAGGTGTTCGTGAATTGTGGCTTTTAAAAGTTCATTGCATTAACTTCTTCTGGTGTTCCTCCAAAAAGAACATCCTAGATGGAAGTAATGGTTGGGAAATTAGCAGTATTGTGGTCATACTTGTCACAAATTGTACAAACAAGCTCAACAGTTTGGGTTTTGTGGACCTTCATAAGATCAATCTCCTAAACTTTCCCCGTGAGTGAAACAATTTTTTCTCTAAGGTTTTCTTCTTTTCCAAGATTGTACATTCCACCAGATTTGGGTGGCTTCTCATAGTATGGTGATGTTCTCCATATTTGGTTTTGTTCAGCAAGATTTTCTAGATACTCGTAAGCATCATTTTGGGCTTTGTTTTTGAAGGTTCCATTACACATCATATCAATGAATTGTTTGTTTCCGGGACCCAACCCTTCATAATAAATTCTCTCTTGTTCTGGGATTAAGAAACCATGGTGCGGTACCAGGTTTAATGGGTCCTTGAACCTTTCCCATGTTTCATAGAATGTTTCTCCCTCTCTTTCAAAAATGTTTTGTATGCTCTTTTTAAGTGCAATTGTTTTGTGATGGGGGAAGTATTTTTTATAAAATTATTGATGAAGTTGGTCCCAAGAGTGAATGGATGTTGGTGTCAAATTGTTTAACCAATTATTTTCTAGGTCCTTAATAGAAAAAGGAGAAAGTCTCATTTTAGCATATTCAATTTGATTTGGTGGGTACATGGTTTTGATAATGTCATTAAATTCTTTAACATGAGGGTATGGCATCTCAGACTCCATCCCATGAAAGGTTGGAAGGTGGTTCAGGACATGGGGTTTGAAAACATATTGGGAATATCCTATGTTATCATGCCTAATTCATGAGGTTTCATTGGTCCAGGTTGGTGTGAGGTAGTCATTCATGGTCGGGTCTGCAACAATTCCCAAGTTAGGGTCTTGCCCATTATTTTGGTTCTCTCCCTGGTTTATGATTTGGTTTTGTGGGAGATTATCCATTGTATCGAACTCAACGTCTGAATTTGGAGTATTAGGAAGATTTGGATCTAAAGTAAATAGACCTCTTTTAGTTCTTGACTCACCAGCCCTAGGAGTATCCACCCTAACTAATCTGTTTGAGTTATCGCGAGTGTAGGCGGACATGCGCCAAAAGAAAAAAAAGAGAGAAAGGGAAAAGATAAGATAATTGGGATGAGAATAGAAGAATGGGGGTAAGAAAATAAGGTTTTTGGTCTAAAGAATTTGATTTCTCCCTGGAAACGGCGCCAAAATTTGGTGGCTCCCAAATTTACCCTACTGGTAAAAGCGGTCGATGTGTTACATGTAGGGGTCGAATCCACAGGGACCGAAGAAGTAACCTTGAGACGCTATGATTTGGTGAAGGATGGGCTATGAAGTAGCCAACATTGGGTTTGATTTTCGATGGTTTAAAAAACACTATGAGTCCTATGTGAATTCAATTCAAAGAAAATGGGTTGATCTTAAGATTATGCTCGGGGTGGATTGAATGAATTTTACTTCTTTAGACAATTTTGGTTTTATTAATTCTTGATGAATCCATTCTTCAAAAATAACACTACCTTCATCATTTTCTGGTTTCGTGCTTAATAAACAAAATTACTAATCCCCTATACACATAGAGAACCAAATTCATGATCTCTCCGAGGTATATGGTCATTTAGTAATTAAATTTAGTTTTCTCAAACACAGTAAAGATGAAGAGTAGAAATTACTGAAGAATGGACGTCTTAAATTAATTATCAAATTAACAACAATTCGTTCATAAAAAACATTCAATCCAGCCCATGCATCCTCCTATGATCAACCCATTAATGGTTTATCCCTTCATTGATGGTATACTCTCAATGGTGGGTATAAGATGACTAACAAGAATTGGATTGAAGAAATTAAAACCTCGGAAATAACGAGAACTCCTCCGTGTGTGTGAATGAAATTCACACCTATGTGTGAACTAATTCAAAATAACACAGAGATATAGTTTTGATTTGTGATAATAAAGTTTTAATAAATGAAATAGAAAATATATAAGAGAAATAAGTTGATTAATAACTTAATGATACAAAAAATAAACTTACATGGAAATGGAAACCATTACAAAGAAAATTTGGAATCATAACCTTACAATGAAACAAGCAACAAAAGATGATAACAAAATTATCCACCCTATTACCTTCACAACTAGCTCTTTATATACGCATATTAGGAGCCTTAGATCCACCACCACAATCAATTCACCCCCCAACAATTAATATAGTCAAAAGGAGGGTGAATAATCAAAAGGAAATTGATGTTTCGAAGTTGACCCAGAAAACTGTCCAGATTCTTCCACCAAATTGACATGTGAATGTGTAATTGAAGAAGGCCGAATCCAGAGGGGTTGTAGAAGAAACATATCTTCTTCCATCTGTCCTATTTGATCTGTAAACATTTCAGGAAATTTGGATCAGCCGTTTGGAAGTTATGGTCGAAATGGAGTGATGGATTTCTGTGCATTAATGTCAGGTCCACCATTTAAATCTCAACTTCAAATCCCTTTATCATCATGAAAACATTAGAATTATCTCCAGACACAGTTGAATAAAATTATCATCATATTTTTATATTTATAATGTATAAATTAGAACTTCATTGGGCTTGGTTTGTGGGCCCCACATTTGTTTGATGGGCCTTAGGCCCATTATGCTTATTCTAGCAAGTTGCTGCCTTCAAGTAAAAAAATCTCCATCTTCACTTGTGATTCATCCATAAGACCTAAAAGAAAAAATGTTCCAAATAAAGTTATGAATCATATACCAAAATATCAAATTAAAATGATGAATATTGTAATTTCCAAAAGCAAATTATTGAGTGGGCCCAAATTAAAACTTTAAGCATGAATTGCACAATGATGGGCAATGAAGTTCAATTTATGAATTGGACTAAAATTGATGTTTATGAACTTTTAAACACATTATTATTAAGATCTTAACAATTAATATTAGCCACTTTTAATGACTAATCACACGTAAACTACAACGTGCGGCGTCAGATTCACTTATGCTTGGCCTGATCAGCCGAGAGGTAACCATTTTGGAGATACATGACAAAGGGGGATATCCAGTCAGGAGCCACTTCACCCACTTCATATGGGGGTCCTGCCGTGGAGGCTCCAGTAGTAAGATAACTCACCTGTAGGTCTTCGTCGTCATCTATGGTGATAGGATCAATGAATCTTCGATGTGACACATGGATAATCAGATCATCCTTCTCAGGTTCTACAAGTGATGCAGCCAGGCTGGCCAGGGCATCTGCTCAACCGTTCTGAGATCGAGGGACATGAGTGACTTCTGGAAAAGATGGGAATTATGCCATTAGCTGAAGAGTGCACTCCAAAAATGGTATGATCTATGGATTTCTAAAAACATAGTCATCATTGATCTTCTTGATGACTTGTTCAGAATCCCCATTCACATGAAAATGTGGAACATCAATCTCGAGGGCCATCACAAGGCCAGTGATAAGAGCATGATACTCTGCCTCACTGTTGGTGTAGCCTTCTGACTACCCTGTTGAGACTTAGATCATTGAGTCTCCTACCGGTTGGGCTACGGAAAGCACCATCGAAGTTCATCTACCACCATAACATGGCTTGGTCTACCGAGAGGATCACCTCATCAAGGAAATCAATATCAAAGGACTGGTTAGTAGGAGCCAGATGGGAATCAAGTCTTCCAATTATTTCCCCTTAATAGATTTCTAAGGGACAAACCTAATATTGAACTACTGAAGAGTAACTACCCACCAAGCTAGATGGCCTATCAATATGGGGCGGTTCAGAATGTACTTTAGTGGGTCTACCCGAGAAACCACTTGTACCTCGTGGTGATGTAAGTAATGTCACAATTTTTGTACCGCGAATATGAGCGCAAGGAAGCTCTTTTCTATGAGGGTGTATCTAGTCCTTGTATCGATGAGAATATTACTGAGGTATTAGAGGTTTTTTTCTATCCCCTCATTGTTCTTTTGTGTGAGAAGGGCACTGAGAGATCGTTCTAGGGTGGTCACATAAAGGAGCAATGGATTTTTTGAGAAGGGTGGAATTAAGACAAGAGGTTGGAGATGATACTACTTGATTTCATCAAATGAGGTCTAGAACTCTTCGTCCCACTCATAGGTTGTTCCTTTATTCATGTTCCGAGAAAAGGGCATACACTTTCCACCCAGATTCGCAATGAATCGGCGTATGTAGGCTAAATGGCCTTGAATACCTCAAAGCATCGGAATTTTTCTTGGGGGAGACATCTGGATGATGGCCTTGATCTTCTGAAGGTCAATATTGATACCCCAGTATCTAAAAACAAAGGAAAGGAACTTCCCAGAGGTGACCCCAAAGGCACATTTCAATGGGTTCATCTTCAGGTGGCGGGAACAGAGGAATCTAAACACTTTCTCAAGGTCCTTGAGTTGGTCTTGGCACTGGCCAGATTTGACCACCATGTAACAACCTGATATTTAATGAGAATTATTCTTTTTTAATTTCATTGATGTATGGTGTTTTACGCGACACCAAAATTAGCTTGTTCTATACGCAACACTATTCTTGGCTCGTGTTACACAAAATTTAATGTTCATTTGATAGAAGTTATTGTACGCAACATTGAGTGTATATATATATATATATATTCAATGTATAAATGAAATACAGTTGGATTTTATTATACACAACAAAAAAGGAATATTTCACTACACGCAACCCTGACTTGGATTTCTTTACACGCAATTGCGACCTTCCACGATAGCGTGTGTTGTACGCAATACTGAGTTTCACTAAACAACGATATGTTATTAAAATATTATATAAACTAGACTTTATGAATAGTAATACCCACTTTTTGAAATAACATTTTTGAAATGGACTTCATTTTTGGATTCAGAATATTGAAATTAGCCTGGGGTGAATATTTGGTATTTTTTTGAAAACATTAAATTTTTGATGAATAGTGAACACACAGTGTTACTATTTAAAAACCATCTTTTTATTTAAATAATTATTTATTTTATTTAAATTTATTTTGGGTAAAAATTGATACATTATAAAAATATAATTTCAATGTAATTCATTGGAGTCATTTTATAATAATTTTAGATATATATAAATTTTATCGAACTTTTCACCGTCTTTTACCTACCTCCTATGAGCTTTTTTCAAACTTACATAAAACTTAATTTTACCGCTTCTGTGAGTGGAATTTTGGAAATCCGAGAGACATGGTTAATATCAAGATGTAAAATGTGGTTCAATAAGATAAAAATAATTTTTGGTGAATAGTATCTTTTTACTTTTATTTACCATGGTTAAAAGTAAATAGGTTAATTAAGGGTAAAAGATGATATTATTATTACCCTAACACATGTCCTAATTCTATTGGATATGTGTAATTCGACCAAAAAACCTTATGGATAAAATATTACCCTTTAGATCCACTTGGATTAGATTATGACACTTATTATTATTTTATGTAAAGAAGAGTTAAAATAGTTAAAATCAAAGTTTAATAACTAAAAATTGTTTAATATAGAGTTATACATAAGATAAATTCAACTATAAATATTCATTACAAAGATAAAAGAATTTCCTACATAATGGTATTTTATTTATAATTTTTATACATTAAATAAGTTAATTTATGTATGACACATTGATGATGCAGTAATTACCTTAGTATTGAAATATTAACATAATTGATGTTATAAATACCAAAATAAATGTAATTGGAGACTTTTTATGAATTACAATAATTTTCTAGGTTAATATGACATGTTAGTATTGATTCAATTAACTTTATTCTAACTAATAATGTTGGTATAATTTTCACAAAAATTATTTAACAAATAGTGTTAAAATAGACATAAAATATTTTTTAAAACAAATATTATATTATTAATTGTTCTTATATTACTAAAAATATAAGTTTCAGACAAATGACATAGATAAGGTTATATATATTAATAATTAACCTTTTTTGGTTCTTTTTTATTGTTATAGTATGTTTATTAACCATATAGTGTAAGAAAACAAGAAGACGCTGTAAAAGTTAAATTATTTAACTTAAAGTTAAATCTAAATGATAAGGATAAAATTGTAACCTAAACTTGTCTAAAACCTATTTTTTGAGCGGATTTTGACCCATACCCACTTTAGCTTCTAAATAAATCAATTTGGACCAATTACAAACCGAATATGACTTTATTATAAAATAATATTTTATGTTTTTTCAAAGGTGCCCCTCTCCTCCCTTATAAAAAGGGCACTCCTTCCCTCTTCTCTTAATACCCTTTTGAGCCTTGATGATCGGAAAAATCCTACCAATTACTCTTCTAAACCTATCTAGTTACAACATAGAGGTTCTGGTCTTCTCAAAAGACAAACTCTAGTGCCCTATGAAGAGGTTTAAAGGAGGGGCGTCGAGGAAGAGATAATCTCTTCTACTGACTCTTTCAAGTTTCTTTCTTCTTCTACTTCCTCTTCTTTAGTTGTTTCATTATAAAGTAATAAAATCAGTTTTAATTATATACTTATATGTTATTATAAATATGAAACAACCCTATTTCACCTTCTATCCATCCTACGGAAAACGAAATCACCCCGCGTGCGTACGTACGGAATACCGTCTTCACGCCGCGGTGTAATCAGTTTTTCCCCCACCAACTTACTTGGATTGGTATAATGGTGTAAAGAATAACTATATGTAATTATTATAACATAATACTGATTCTATGATTTTATATCATCCACTCCAATAGCATTCAATAAATATGGGAACGATATCATCGCTCATGCATACGTACGGATTATCGTCTCCACGACGCGATGAGATTCATTTTCCATGTTAACAATTCAAGAACAATTATAAAGTATATATAATAAGTAATTATGAAATATATTACATAACAATTCTAATCGATTTATGTATATATATATTTATTTATTTCATCTACTTAATTCTATTCAATTCAATAAGGAAATGAAAAACAGCGTTCATGCAAACGTACGACCTACCCTCTCCGTGAACGATGTATTTCATTCCATTTATCGATCTATTATATATATTTATATTCTAAATATATATTATATATAAATCATGTTTTATATTCTGGAATTATGTAATCATGATCTAAGTAATCATATTAATAATTACAAGTCAAAACACAGATGATAAATGAAACGGTTTTACACAAAACATCTCTTTAACATGGAATTGACAAATGAACAGATAATATAATGTCATAAGTGAATCATATATGATATCATAAATATTATTATGGTTCTGTTACAAGTTAATATTATTTTTAAACCCACTATACAGGAGTCTCGGACACATACATAAGAAATTGGACATAAGTTATGGGATAACTATTCCAATCTCATTCTTATCTGAGATTGTTATTCGTAAGTATTTACTGGAGTTATTGTTATCATCCATGACCATGATTTCTAAAAATGAGTTCATGTATTTTTAAAGTCCTTTTTACCCATTTTTAAAATTTATCACATGTTATGAAAGGAATCTTACTTTTTTTTACCACACGGGGAACTTTTTGACTTTTCCGACAAAAGTACGTGAAGAATGTTATTTTTAACTTATACGGCATGAACAGATTTTTACGGTTTCATAACGCCTCATTTTCATGAAGCTTACTCTGCATGATTTTATGAATATTTTCAACAAAATAATTTTATTTTAAAATTGAATGTCATTTTGTGAAAATGAAATGATTTTGAAGAAGAAATGATATTTTCCTCAAGAATTCATTTCAAATGTTTTATCAAAACCATTTTCCATCTAAGATGACATTATATCATATGTGTATTTTCAAGTATAATGTCTCTATCATTTACATGGTTTCACTTTTCTTATGATGAAATATCCATTTATTTTATATGGATTATGTGATGATGGGATGATGTTTATGAAACCCATTTTATTCTTTGGGTTATGATAAATGTTTTAAATTTATTTTGTGGCACAAGTAAGAATGATTTCATTATGTGATGGGTGGGACCTATATCTCCATACAATGAATTGGGTAAATATTTATATCTCATGAGATAGACATGGATGAAAAGGTATGTTAATCTGGTTCAGTGATACAGGATTGGAATGAGGAGTGAACTCGATTCAGAAAGGGACTTTTTCCACTAAGATAGTCTTCGCAGCAATGCCTTGGATACTATGGAAATCATATCATGTGCTTAATTGTTTTCCAAAGTTACATGTTTTATACCCATGATATTTTATCATGATTGATGTTCCTTTATGATATATTCCTTACGTACTTCCATGATTTATGTCTTTGCTCAAGATTTCCATGTTTAGTTTTTATGTTCATGTTTTTGCATTCAAATGTTTATGGATTGCTTTATGTTCTCTATGATTACCATTACTGAGCATTTGAGCTCACTCTTTTTATGTTTTCTTTTCCCTAGGATATAAAGATTCGTTTTAGGTAAGAAAACAAATGGGGAAGATCTTAATGGGAGATGTTGAAGATCTTTCACCATGATTAGAAGATTATATTCCGAGTTTCCAAAGAAACTAAACTATTACGGTCCTTGTGTGTCTGTTTTGGTTATTTATTAAGTATTCCGCAAAAGTAATGTAATGTCTCTGTATGTCAGGTTTGGGGTCTCTACAGTAGGTATCAGAGGAAAGGATTAGTTAACCATTGGAAACTAGGGTGTGAAATCTTTAGTGAAATCCCTAGAGATATTTCTAAGGTATGTCTAGGGATGTCCCTATGGATAATTATATGTATACGTTATAGTACTATAATTACAGTAACTATCTTAGAATTTAACCTAAGATGATAGATATTGACGGTAATCCCCCTTTATTATGTTGTTTTCCCTAGCATGATTTTGGCCTCTCACACTATTCATTTTGGGTTTTATAAAATGGCTGGAAACAGGAAGATTCACGATAATGGAGGATATGATGGACAGTGGAATGATATTCTTCAGGAGAAACCAAATGAAATGGGATTTGGAAGCCCAAATATTGTTATTATTCCTAATTAGAAATCTCATAACATAATCAATAATCTCAACTTTGGTAAGTTTCCTGACTCAGCTAATAAGAGAAAGGTAGAGTTTCATGAGGATCATAGAGGAAATAAAGATCAATTTCTATAATGTAAATCATGTGGGAAGAGGCACCAAGGAGAATGTTTCAAAGGAACCGGAAGATGCTTTGTGTGTGGAAAAGAAGGACAAAAATCCAGTAAGTGCAAAGGAAAGGGTTCATTTAACACCATAGAAAAGGATAATGGTATTGCTACGACATCAGTAATGATTAGATGATTTAAATGTGGAATGTATGGGAATTATGCAAACCAATTCCCTAAGGGAAAATCTCATGAAGATAATCACCATGGTTATATGGGTAGTATTTATGTGGATGATGATGAGGATAATACAAATGATATATGAGATGAAATAAGTGTTGAAGCTTGGTCAATGGTTTAAGAAGGTAGTGGAATGATTGTATGTTTATCGATATTTATGTTGTATAGGTAATTTAATGGTACTATGGAATAATGAAACATCGAAGGATTGTTACACTGTTGTTTTTCCGAAATTATTTGAAAGTATTTGTTGAATCGTACTAGTAACCATGAAAGGTTATTCAGATATTTTTGGAAATAATATGATATGCGCATAATGAAGGGATAAAGAGACAATTAAATTTTGATAGTATTCATGATCTCATGACTGATATAAGGACAAAGTAATATCATGGTTTGAGTATATAGAAATTTTGGGATTTTGGTATGTGGAATGAGTTAACTTTTGACAGCATTCATTTTTTGACTAAGGTTTTATGGCAATTCATGTTTCAAAAGAATAAATGATTAAGGTATTGACATGTTTGGAATATGACCAACAAGATAATCTTATGATATATGGGAGATAAATGATGGTATTCACATGCTTGGTATATGACCTCTCCAGTAATCATTTTCATTATACTATGAGATTGGACAGATGTATTTTGGATAAGCCTAAATATTGGAATGGATTATGTTGGACATAAGATAGTATTATTTAAAGATAGAACTTGTTTTTTGATATTATTTCTGGAATGTTATAATAGTATAGTTTTAGAAAAATGACAACCTATATGATGAGTGAAAACCCGTCATGTTAGACAAGGCTATGGTAATCGAACCCACAATTGAAGTACGACATGACTTTATCACATACCACTAGCCTACAGGATGTCCCAGGTTAGTAGAAACTAGTTTTATTTTATTAACCGCTATGATAGATGAAGTATAAGTCCATTTTAGAAACCATATATGATTAATCTCAAGATAGATGGACTTATGTATATTTAATAATTTGTGATAAGCTTTTTTTGATAGAAATAAATGGAATGACCTATCATTCTATTTCTTGATCTACAAACACTTCACGAATGAAAAATTCAACATCATTTCTTTAAGAGATGAAGTGGAAATTGTTTATGTCACGAACAATGGTTAGATTTTACCAAAATCAAGTAAGTATTTCTTTTAATTAGACAATTCTTTAGCATTAGGGGAATGATCTTGAAAACTAAAAACGTTTTCGTAGTACCCTCATACCCGATAAATCTGATGGCACCTTATATCATCACAAATGTATGGATTTGTGATTGATTGCTTTTTTATAGCCACGTTATCTTCCACTCTCCATCAGAACATTATGGTTAGATTTCTCTTCCATATCCATATTTTCACCTATGTTCTCCTATGTGGAAACCCAGTGATGAGTTAATTTGGGTAACCATTACATTTCACACTTTAGTTTTTTAAAGTTATGTTTTGGTATTCCTTTTTACGATGTGGGTTTCTATGAAAGAAACCTTCAAGTAACAAACCATTTATAACCCTGACGAATTTCGAGGGAGAAATTCATTTTAAGGGGGTAGAATATATCAACCCGAGATTTTATGAGAATTATTCTTTTTAATTTCATTGATGTCTTATGTTTTACGCGACACCAAAATTAGCTCGTTCTATATGCAACACCGTATACGCAACACTATTCTTGGCTCGTGTTACACAGAATTTCAAGTTCGTTTGATAGAAGTTATTCTATGAAACATTGAGTGTATATATATATATATATATATTCAATGTATAAATAAAATACGGTTGGATTATATTATACACAACAATAAAGGAATATTGCACTACATGCAACCCTCACTTGGCTTGCATTACACGCAATCACGACCTTCCACGATAGCGTGTGTTGTACGCAATACCGAGTTTCACTAAACAACGATATGTTATTGAAATATTATATAAACTAACCATTATGAGTAGTAATACCCTCTTTTTGAAATTTTAATTTTCAAAATGGACTTCATTTTTGGATTCAGAATATGGAAATTATCCAAGGGTGAATTTTTGGTATTTTTTTGAAAACTTTCAATTTTTGATGAATAGTTAAAATACTACGTTACTATTTAAAAACCAACTTTATATTAAATAATTATTTATTTTATTTAAATTTATTTTAGGTAAAAATTGATACATAATACCTATATAAGTTCAATGTAATTCATTGGAGTCATTTTATAATAATTTTAGATATATAATAATTTTATTGAACTTTTCACCATCTTTTACCTACCTCCTTTGAGCTTTTTGAAAACTTACATAAAACATACTTTTACCGATTCTGTGAGTAGAATTTTGAAAATCCAAGAGACGCAGTTAATATCAAGGAGTAAAATGTGGTTTAATAAGATAAAAATATTTTTTTGTGAATAGTAATTTTCTACTTTTATTTACCACGGTTAAAAGTAAATAGAATAATTAAGGGTAAAAATGAAATTATTATTACCCCAAAACATGTCCTAATTCTATTGGATAAGTGTAATTTGACCAAAAAACCCTTAAGGCTAAAATATTACCCATTAGGTCCACTTGGATTAGATTAGGACACTTATTATTATTTTATTTAAAGAAGAGTTAAAATAGTAAAAATCAAAGTTTACTAACTAAAAAAAATTTAATATAGGGTTATACATAAGATAAATTAGACTATAAATATTCATTATAAATATAAAAAGATTTAATATATAATAGTATTTTATTTATAATTTTTATACATTAAATAAGTTAATTTATTTATAACATAATGATGATGCAATAATTACCTTATTAATGAAATATTAACATATTTATTGTTATAAATACCAAAATAAATAAAATTTGAGACTTTTCATGAATTACACTAATTTTATAGGTTAATATGGCATGTTATTACTGATTCAATTAACTTTTTTCTAACTAATTTTGTAGTTATAACTTTCATAAAAAATAATTAACAAATAGTGTCAAATTTGACATAAAATAGTTTTTAAAACAAATATTATATTATTAATTGTTATTATATTCCTAAAAATCTAAGGCTCATACAAATGACTTAGATAAGGTTATATATATTAATAATTAACCCCTTGGGTTTCTTTTGGCTTGTTATAGTAATTTTATTAACCATATAGAGTAAGAAAACAAGAAGACACTGTAAAAGTTAAATTATTTAACTTAGAGTTAAATCTAAATGATAAGCTAAAAATAATAACCTAAACTTGTCTAAAACCTATTGGTTGAGAGTATTTAGACCCATCCCCACTTTAGCTTCTAAATAAATCAATTTGGAACTATTATAAACCAAATATGACTTTATTATAAAATAATATTTTATGTTTTTTCAAAGGTGCCCCTCTCCTCCCTTATAAAGAGGGCACCCCTTCCCTCTTCTCTTCACACCCTTTTGAGCCTTGAATCTCTTCCAAACCCTGCCAATTCATGTTCTCAACCTCTCTAGTTACACCATAGAGGTTCCGGTCTTCTCAAAAGACCAACTCTAGTGCCCTAAGAAAAAGTTTAAAGGAGGTGCATCGAGGAAGAGGTAATCTCATCTACCGACTCTTTCAAGGTTCTTTCTTCTTATACATACTCTTCATTATTTTTTTCATTATAAAGTAATAACATCAGTATTAATTATATACTGATATGTTATTATAAATATGAAACAACCCTATTTCGCCTTCTACCCATCCTACAAAAAATGAAATCACCGCGCGTGCGTACGTACGGAATACCGTCTCCACACCATGGTGTAATCAGTTTTTCCACCACCACCATACTTGGATTGGTATAATGGTCTAAAAAATAACTATATATAATTATTATAACATCATACTTATTCTATGATATTATATCATCCACTCCAATACCATTGAATAAATATTGGAACGATATCATCGCTTGTGCGTACGTATGGATTGTCGTCTCCACGACGCGATGAGATTCATTTTCCATGTTAACAATTCCAGAATAATTATAAAGTATATATAATAAGTAATCATGAAATATATTACATAATAATGCTACTGGAGTTATGTAAATATATATATGTGTCTATGTGATCTACTTAATTCCTTTCAATTCAATAAGGAAATGAAAAACAACATTCATGCTTATGTATGGCCTACCGTCTCCATGAATGGTGTATTTCATTCCATTTGTCAACCTATTTTATATATGTATATTCTAAATATATATTATATATAAATCATGTTTTATATTCTGTAATTAATTAATCATGATATATGTAATCATATTAATAATTACAAGTCAAAACACGGAGGATAAATGAAACGGTTTTACCCAAAACGCTGCATTAACATGGAATTTACAAATGAACAGATAATATAAAGTCGTAAGTGAATAACATATGATATCAAAAATATTATTATGGTTCTGTTATGAGTTAATAATATGTTTAGACCCACTATACAAGATTCTCGGACACATAGAAAATAAATTGGACATAAGGTAAGGGATAACTATTCCAATCTCGTTCTTATCCGAGATTATCATTCGTAAGTATTTACTGGGGTTATTGTTATCATCCATGACCATTTTTTCTAAAAAAAATCATGTATTTTTAAAGCCCTTTTTACCCATTTTTGAAATTTTCCACATGTTATGAAAAAAATATTACTTTTGTTTACCACATGGGGAACTTTTTGACTTTTCCGACAAAAGTACGAGAAGAATGTTATTTTTAACTTATACTGCATGAATAGATTTTTACGGTTTCATATTGCCTCATTTTAATGAAGCTTAATCTACATGATTTTATGACAATTTTCAACAAATTAATTTTCTTTTAAAATTAAATGTCATTTTGGGAAAAGAAAATGATTTTGAAGAAGGAAGGATATTTACCTCAAAAATTCATTTCAAATGTTTTATCAAAAACATTTTCCATATAAGATGACATTATTTCATAAGTGTATGTTTCAAGTATTATGTCTCTATGATTTACATGGTTTCACTTTTCTTATGATGAAATATCCATTTGTTTTATGTGGATTATGTGATGATGGGATGATGTTTATGAAACCCATTTTATTCTTTGGGTTATGATGAATGTTTTAAGATTATTTTGTGGCATAAGTATGAATGATTTCATTATGAGATGGGTGGGACCTATATCTACCTCCAATTCAATGGGTAAAGATTTATATCTCATGAGATAGACATGGCTGAAAAGGTAAGTTAATCTGGTTCAGTGATACAGGACTTGAATGAGAAGTGAACTCGATTCAGAAAGGGACATTGTCCACTAAGATTGTCTTGGAAGCAATGCCTTGGATACTATGGAAATCATATCATGTGATTAATGGTTTCCACAATTACATGTTTTATTCCCATTATATTTTATCATGACTGATGTTCCTTTATGATATATTCCTTACGTACATCCAAGTTTTATGTCTTTGCTCAAGATTTTGATGTTTAGTTTTTATGTTCAATTTATTGCATTCAAATGTTTATGGATTGTTTTATGTTCTCTATGTTTACCCTTACTGAGCATTTGAGCTCAACCTTTTTATGTTTTCTTTTCTCTAGGATATAAAGAATGGTTTTAGGTAAGAAAACAAAAGGGTAATATCTTTATAGGATATTTTGAATATCTTTCACCATGATTAGAAGATTATATTCTGTGTTTCCAAAGACACTAAACTATTACGGTCCCTGTGTGTCTGTTTTTGTTATGTATTAAGTATTCTGAAAAAGTAATGTAATGTCTATGTACATTAAGTTTGGGGTCTCTAAACACCAGATCATCCCCATAGAATTCCACCAATGTCCCAATGATTTGATTGAATATGCGATTCATGGACCGCTTATAGGTGGCACCTACATTAATTTACCCGAAGGGCATGACCTGGTAACAAAACGTACCTTTTGGAACCCTAAAAGCTGTAGAAACCTCATCCTCGGGGGCCATTCAAATCTGATTGTACCTGGAGTACCCATCCTCGAAAAAGGGGTCTTGGAATTCATCTGTTACATCAATCAACAACTCTGTCATAGGAAAGGAAAAAATCATCATTCAGACAGTGAAGCCTGAGATCCCAAAAGTCAATACACACATTGATCTGTCCATTCTTCTTCATGAATGGCATAATTTTGCCTTGCAAATTGGGGCACTGGACCTCCTTAAAGAAATTTTCTATGATGAGATTATCAACATTGGCCTCCACTATGGCACCGTGAGAAGGGTGAATCTTTCTGGGAGGCAGTTTGAACCTCTGATGATTTGCAGGGAGACTGAGGTGGTGGATGACTACCTGAGGTTCTAGTCCTGGAATCTCATCATAACTCCAGGCGAATACATCATGATGTTGTTTCAAGAAGTCTATGTACCACTACTGCTCCTTGAGGTACATGGATGCACTGATTAATGTAGGTGTTGGATTTTCCTAGCTATTGAGGATTACATGTACCAACTCATAGACCATGGCAGAAACTCCCTCTTCAAAGGTAGGGGGAGCATCCTCCAAATCTGCTTTTTCACTTCTCAAGGAGGGATCCCTAGTGGGAGGAGCTTCTTTTGGGTCTACAGATCGTAAGGAGAGGCTGGTACCAGCCTGAGTGGATGTGGTCACTACATCACGAGATTTAGGTGTTTCCAAAACTATAGCAATGATGGTTGTGGACCCGATTCCTTCTGGTCTTTGGCCTAAGGGGCCATGCTTGATGATATCAAATCAATAGTTGCACGTCGGCTGGAGAAGGTTGATTCCAGCTTGGTGAATTAGGCAAGTATGACGTATCTTCATTGCCATGTGGTGGACATCTCAATAACTTATGGGAGTAGGGGGATTAAGGATCACTGAGGCTTGATTTGTATAAGAATATGAAGTGATCTCCTTACATTTCTTGGACCTAAGAATATGATTCCCTATTGTACCAGAGAAAACAAAACATTTCCCCATATTGGTGGTTGTGGCTTCCAATCGATGGATCAAGAATACGTAGGTGTCATCCAGACATTCCCAGGGGTCGGTTGCAACTTCGACATGATATACCTCCTTGCCCTAAATCTTCTTTTCCTTGCTCTTATAGTAGTTGGAATCTAGGTAGCGGGCTTCATAAGAGGCAAAAGGTGATGTGTCACCTTGGAGCATGCCCACATGACCATTGATGGAGTACTTGCGGAACTGGGGATATGATGAGGGAATCTCCGCGTGCAGGTGGAGCCATGGTTTTCCCAATAATGCATTATATGAAGTGTCTTGGGAGACAACCATAATATCGGTATATGAAACTAGGCCACTAAACTAGGTCTTTAAATGGATCTTGTTAACCAGGTTCTTCTCTATCATATTGTATCCCTATATTTTCAAGTCAGAGGGAGTCAAGACATCTTCGGATAAACACAGCTTCTATAGTTTCCGTGTTGGGATAAGGTTAATCCCAGAGCCAGTGTCAACAAGATATTGGCAATCCTCCACGCCATTAAATTGGCCGGTGATGTACAGTGGCTGAATGTTCCCCTGTATGGGAGAACCTTCATTTTCTCCAAATAATGAGATAATGTTCTATAATTAATAATTCTCTATGAGAACATCATACTTACATGTCAGGCATGAACTTATGCTTGCAGGAGGTCACTCTATGACAGGAAGTACGGTGGGCCCAACCAGTTGGACCGACGGCTGACTGGTGCTGGGAATGTCCCGCTGCTCACTATTCAAAGCATGTGGATTACCTACCATATGTGGGATAACTAACTAGAATCGGCTGTGGTGGAGCATGGATGATCACGGTGAGGCCTAGGTGGCACTACATGGTCCCGTAGCACAAATGGTGGTGAAGGCGGGACTAATGAAACTGGCTGAGGTGGATGCATGCATTGAGCTCTACACTGGGCCTGGTGTCTAGTCTTAATGTTGTGCACATCCTGGATGTAAGTGCCAACTGATATTCCTCAATAACCGATATTGTCATGGCTTTTCCGACGTTGGCATCAGATAGGGACTTTGGGGAGATCTGTCGGGCGCTCCCCGTTGTCGGGAGTCATGTAGGGGTTTACCAGCTCCATGGTGTTAACGGAAGCATACCCTTGACAATCACTCGAAGATTCATCCACTACTGGGCGGGTCTTGGGAGGAATACCCATTTATGGGGGCATGTATTCACTTAGAATATGAGATGATGATGGCATTGGCGGGGTGTGTTGCTTTCCCTTATGCCACTAGCATTTGCTCTTCTGGAAAGAGGCTGGTTGAGATGAAGATGCGGAAGTGGTGGCTGCAGATTCTAAAGGCTATGACCGATTTAGGCATGCAGGGATAATACCATGGGCACGGGCAACCATTTTTCGAGCCATCTAGTCAACATAATTCTAGGATCCATGACTAGAAACCTGATGCAAATCACCCTCACTATCACTATTGATGTCCGGACTCACAAAGATGGATGGTACCTGCACCGGGGCTGGGCCCAGCCTGACTATGTTGTTACCAAACTGGTCTTGGAGCCAGTATTTGAACACATAACACTATTGAGAGTGTACCCCAGGATTCAGTGAGAGGGGATGTAGTTGAGGAAATCAGTGAGGTTCGCCTCTTCTAGCCTTCTGCACTCAGGAAAGTGCACAATCCACTGTTCTAAGGAACATCTGAAATAGTTGGGAACCTGATTCTCAATAAACAAGTAGGTCCAGTTTCTTCTCTCCAGAAGGGGGGGGGGGTGGAATAGAGCTTGGCCCTGAAAAGGAGATGGGGGATCCTGTCAAGGAGGAGGGGCCTGATTTCCCCTCTTTGGTAGTGGATGCACATTACGTTGGGGCACCTACCGATTTTGAGGCATCCGCTGCTGGGCTGGTGGTTGTGCTTGTGGTGGCGGGCCTCTATGATGATCGTTTTCAACGTGGTGGAGCTGAAATGGTAGATGAATTTCTTACGGAGGTCCTCCTAGCTGTTCACTGATCTGATGAGCAGCTAGTTGTACCAAAAAAATGTAGGCCCCTCCAATGTCTGCACAAAACATCGAAGCTTAGAGGCCTCCTGCTATGCTGTAGTACCTAACATGGGCCCACACCTTGAGGTGCAGTGGGTCAGATGTTGTGGTGGGTCCCCTATCCCATTGATGGGGGGAAAGGAGGGATTACCAAAACCTAGAGGTGTCGTCATTTCAACCACCCATGATGGATATGGATTTCTATCAGGGGGAGTTCCACATATTGCATTTCCAACACCTCAAGGCGTGCAATGAGTGCCACCATTGGATGGGGTTCCCTCTCTTTACGGGGATCCCTAACCGTGAGTGCGTTGGAGGGTTCTTCAATATGGTAAGGTGGCATAGTGGCTCGTGGCGCAGCTGGTGGGGCAACCTGCGGGGCAGCTGGAGGAACATGAGCTGGGTTCCGTGGATTGTCGCATCGTTCCAGAGGGTTTGGCTAGACATACTGCTCCCTCTTGTCGTAAGTTCCAGCTTCAACCCTGTCTATGGGAGCAGGATGGAAACTTTCACCTAGAGGCAGCTCGCTGAGGAGATTTTGTTCTTCCCACTGCTCCCCTAGCCTAGGATTACCGTAGTCTAGCCTTCTCTTTGCAATGCGTTCAGAGAGTAGGTCATCTACCAGATTTTTCTTTTCAGAACTTTTTTAGTGCAACACAGCCTTCTCATGGTCCTCCTCCATCTTCTACACTGAGGTGGATGGGTTAGAGGGTTTGTAAGCTCTGAGGTGCTCTTTACCCTTACTGTGATTTATTCTAGGTACTAATGCCTCAGTGGGTGAAGGGTGAATTAGTAGGTTCCTCTGGTAATGAGTAACTCTTCCGGATGGATCTAGTAGTGGTGGCACACCCTTAGTGGGTAATTCCCTGTCAATAATATCTAGCTCATTTTACTTGTCCACTATGTTGGCCATATAGACTGTGACCCTTCCTAGGGGAATGTCCTAAATATCGCCTCGCGAGTTATGCTATCATCGTATAGGACTGAAAAGGAGGGCAGTATGCTGCACCCATCCATGGAATTTCATGTGGTGGAAGCCTCCTTGATAATCCTGTGGAGTACCTTGAAACACTAAACACATTGCTATTGGAGGGCCTTATGGCGTCCAAGTGACTCAGGGTGCTGGGCTAAAGGGAGTGCGTCCAAATCAACTAGAGAGAATTTCTCTCCATTTTCCACAAAATGGGCTTGGATCCTTGGATAAACCACTCAATGATGACGAAGACAAAAGTGCATCGCCCAGAGGGTTTTAGGGAAACAAAAACTTCTTCTAGGGTGACGGATTCTGCCATGCAGAAATTTGGTGCTACCACGATCCAAAACATCTCAGGGAAGTGGTCCACTATGAGGATATTCCTAAAGATCCTTGGATCAGGTTCAGGGTTTGCCCATTCATTACCCCACTCGTCAACTGGATGCAGTTGAGGAATTGGAAAGAGTATTGAGGCAGACCGTTGGGATGGCAGGCTGGCCGGTGGAGATTATGGCGACTGAACTGACAAACCGCCACATATCAGGTTGTCATCTAAAGAGTGTAGAGACTTAGCCACCACATCATGGAAGGATAGGATGATGGCTGCATTTCCTAGCATAGGGGCAGGGGCTACTGGCGATAGGCCCCACTGCTGCTCACCCGCCATTGGTCCCCAGAATAGATCCATGTGAACTCTAGTCGAGGTGGAAAGTGCTTCTAGGGATGACAGTGGTGATTTCACGACTGTAACCTATGGGATTGAAAAATTTTGTTCATGTTGTTTATACTTATAGAGGGAGGAAACAATCCAATGGACCTCACATTCTGGGAGTACTATGATGATGCACATCATTCTTTCCCTAGCCCTTGGCTCGTAGGAGTGAGGGGAGGGTTCATGTGTTGAGTCATACTTTGCTTCATAGTTTGAGAAGAGAACTAGTTTAATCTCTATCCGGACCTTCCCCAAATCCTTCTTATGGTGGCGGCAGACCACCTACCAGCCCATGGATGGCTCTTCTGGACATGGTAGATTCCTAACACGAGGATGTCTTCCGGCCATAATGGTGTTGGGGTGGGGAGGACTTCCACTTGAGAAAGCCGGTGTTTGAGGAGCAATAGGGTCGATATCAAAAGGGATATGGGGAGGAACTCTGTGGGAAGTGCTCAAGTGGGTAGGACCTGTGCTCGATCCCATTCGATTATGGGTGGAAACCCCATACTTGTTCCCTCTAATGACATCAGTATGAGGAGGGGCCTTGTACTGGTCGATCTGAACATGGGTAGGACCTCTATAATGGGTGTCATTGTCGTGGGGAGGACCCTCATTTTGATTGAAGGAGGCATGGGACAGTCCTCCATGTAGAGCCTGGAAGTGGGGAATATTTGTGTTCTCTATGGTAGTGGTACAGGGAGGACCTCCGTACTGGGTGGAATTGCTATAGGTTATTCTGTGGTAGCCACTGCCTGTGCCGGTGACTGAGAGAGTCGACCTATCCTGCTCATGTGGCGGTTGGGTCCTCAATCCAGGTCTGGTGTATGAATGTCCATGTTCACCATACATAGGGAGTTGGTGTATGCGCCAGTGGTGGATTGGGCCCCAGAAGCTGCTGGCATCGATGCCTCTCAAAGGATGTCCTCTTAGGCTTCCACCCGACATTGGCATCAGGTTAGATGGACTAGAGCCAGTGGTGCAGGTACATGGCTTACCTGCTCTTCGGTCAATAAGACTAGGTGGTGGCACTAACGCGGCCTAGTAGGAGCCCTCACAGGGAGCCCCTGGAATGGAATCATAGCTTGGTTGACCCGGATATCCCTGACCTCATCGTCATAGGTCAGGGAGTCATTGAGGAATTCTGAGGAGAGGCTCTCGAAATGGATATAAGTTGGAGTGGGGAGTAGTGGCACCCTGTGCGGCCCTCGGGGGAAGTGTTGATGACGAGGTGCATATGCCTCTAAATCAAGGTGGGCCTTATCCCAAGTCATAATAATACCATCCTCCTCATACTGACGTATGAGGTCATTGATCACCATTCATTGGATGAAATCTAAGGGAGAGATAGGGCGGGGGTGCCCAGTGGTCGTGGCTGTTGAGACCATCATAGAAGATGTAGAACCATGTAGGACTATCGTGCTGGTACTGCCCATGCCCCTACGTCAGTGGGAAGATGGTGACTGAACTCCAGATGTAACATCATAGTTCATGAAATCATGGAGATTAACTCATCAGTGCTAAAAGAAAATGTAAATCGACAATTAGTTCCCCAGCACCATTCCATCTTCCATGGCTGGTATGATGGATCCAAGCTGACAACATCGTAGACTGGGACGTCCAACATTCTACTAACCCAACTTTTGGTGAGTTTCACATCAGGCTTGTTATTTTCTTGGCGAGACCTGGTGCTAGATATCTGGATCTAGTGACATGCTAACCAATTGTTGTCTTGAATGATACTAATCTCAATATTTAGGAGAATAAATTCACGTCGGGTTCACCATTTCTGTTTTTGACACTTTTACTAGGGAGCGCATATCCATCTACTTGAGTACGAAAGGCGTGGTTTCTTTACCCCGAATTCCCACTTTCCAAAGGTGGGTGACATCCATTCCATGTTCAGGGGTGTTTTATCCTTGATTGAAATGGGATGATAAGATGTCAGTTCTTCCTTCCATAGATTCCTCCTCAGAACTCGTCACCTAGTCCGAATATCCCTTATAGAATTAAGACATTGTTCATGAAACTCTTCCTAGTGCCATATCTTCATGGACAACAGTTAATTACACTACTTCTATTCGGACATTCCAAAGGGTCCAGAAAGGGCAGTATCCTTTGTTTAGTGGAGTAGTCATGTTGAACATCACTGGCATGTCTGGACACTGGGACACTGGTGCATCTAGATTTCTTCCCCTTATTATAGGGCTTCTAAAGGGCGTGGATGCCTGAGGCGTCCCACGTCAGATGTGGGGAATCCTATGTCGTAGTCATGTATCTGAGGTTTTCCTCATCATAACATGTTTAACATAGGGTATGTCTCAAGTTTAATGTCTAGAGGAGATGGATCAGACTGATCAGAACACCGAATAAAGTGGATCATATGGGTGCAACCTCTAGAGAGAACACTGATGTTGGGGCCAACGTGTGGTTAGCTTCCCAATTTTTGTTGAGGGGAATGGGTAATGAGGTGGTATGATCCCATTAGGATGTGGTGTAATGGTTAAGAATCAGGATGGATGATGGAGTGTTGAATGAAGTGGATGGTGAATGGGATAGAACTGACATGAGAATGATGATGAATTTGGGTTTGAGCCTCAAAGATTCTTACTACGTATCCCCGTGGTAGGGAATCAAAGTCCTCACAGTTCATCTGATAATGACTAACCACTGATTGGGGATTTCAATGGCTTACCACTAGATGGAACTATCGACAGCTTACCGCTAGATAGGTTCACGACGGCTTACCGCCGAATGGGGTCACAACGGATTATCGCTAGATGGACCTGGAAATATCATACCGCTAAATGGCGGCACAATGGATTACCACTAGACATGGTCAAACATCAGGGAGGATTCCTATGTACCATATCTAGGAGACAAGGATCAAACCCAGGTAGTTCTTGTGGGATGGGTTTCAGTGAACCGTTGTGGAGGAGGACCTCATGTCCAATGGTTGTTGGTATCGAGCCTCAGGGAGGTGTCCAACAAACCTTTCCATGGAAAGGATCAAAGTCCACAAAGTTCGGGTGGGTGAAATGGATTACCACTGAATGGAGGAACCAATAGCTTATCACTGATTGGGGGAGATAATGACTTACCACTATTTGAGGTTCACAGTTTAATGTCATGCAGGATGGGGGAGAACCGATGTGAAGGAGGACCTGGGGCCCAGATTGATGGTAGGATTGAACCTCGTGGAGGCTTCCTACGTAACTTTCCTTGGTAAGAATCAAATACCTCGTACATCAGGTGGTGGGAACCTATGTGAAGGTGTTCAAAACTAATGGGGTGTTGGGCTTGAACCTCAGGGAGGCTTCCTATGTACCTCTCCTTGGCAAGGATCAAAGACCTCTTAGTTCATGTTGGTGTAGGGCATACATGCTAAGGTGGCCCTGAGAGGATTTTGTGGTTAGTGTTTGCTCTAAGACCACATGAGTCATGAAGAGTGTGATAAACAAGAGACAACAAAGAAATGATGATCACGTCACGGAAGGTGCATTCTTGAGAAGTGATGTGGGGCTCATGCGTGGTTAGTGGCCCAAAGAGGAAACAAGGGCTTACCCACAGTTCGCAGCCTGGGGATATGGAGATTGGGAGTTACTCAAGTGTGGAGGAACAGGTGGGGAAAAATCCCAGTGGGAGAGGGATTTGGCACCCAGGAATGGAGGAGGTGTAGGGGTGATGCCTCTTGCATGTAAATCTTGGGTCTTACACTAGGGTGGTTGCCCTTTCCCTTAGGATGGACACAGCTCTGATGAAGAGGATATCATTCCATGTTATGAATTATCTCACTCTTGTGGAGACCAGTGGGCATGCAGAATTTCCAAGGAGAGGTACCCCATGTGTGATGCACGGGGCGAGGCCACATTTTAAAGTTATGTGCTGAGGATTACGTTGCATGGCATTTTAATGTCCTACAGCTCAGACGAGGTGGGTTTACGTCACACCACAAGGACTTACATAACCAGCACCCTCTACACCTTGGTGAAGCAAAGGGACTAGAAACTCCATGGTTGGGGGTGTTATAGAGTGAACCATTGAGGATTCCACGTTAGCATGGATATGTGAAGAATAAATAGTCGTTAGCGTGCCTGCGCGAAGAAGACAAAGGCGAAGAAATTCATTGTGAAACACCACCCAAGGGAATTTGAAGTTACTTCGTACGAGCCTTGAAGGTCATACGGGAAAATGGTGTGTGCCATAGAAGTTTTGGGCGCGAAAGGAACCCAAAAATGATGTCTGGAAGAGAAACATCGAACACTTGCAGACCTAGAGGGAGGCTTGCATGAAAAACAGAATAGTTGTGCAGAAACCACCGGGTCGATGCACAAATGATACACTTGCGCAGAAAACATTGGCTTGTCATGAAATTGGGACACTTGCATGGAAATGTTTGTGTCATCACACAATTGGGACACTTGCATGAAAAATACTGAGTCGATGCACAATTGGAGGCATTTGGCGTGCAAAGGGGGTCACAGTTTTTTCTGCTAGGAATTCAGGTTGCACACTAGCAGAAGGGCTTGTGCGCAAGGAATAGGGGATTGCATTCAATTGGAATTTATTGTGTTCAATCGAAATTTATTGTGCGCAATTGGAAGGTATTGCACTCAATTGGAAAGGATTGCACGTAGGGCATGGTACTGAAAGGGATTCAGACTAGGGTTAAATGCAAGTGGTCTCGTGCGAAGGCGGACCCCTAGGCGGCCTTTTGGGAAAAATATCATACCTGAAATCCATCTTTTGCACATAGAAGAGGTGGATTTCATGTAGAGGAGAAATTTAGGAATCTTCAGACACCTGAATTTGAAGGGGCGACCTTCTATTTATATGCACTTGGAATTTCCTGATCTGTGTAGAAACAGGTCTGCACAAAAGTTTTTGCGCCGGCGTCGGTAGCACCAAAGATCTTCCGTGTAGGGTGGTGCATGAAAATTTCTACTCCCAAAGTTGGTGGCATGAAAGATTCCATGCTAGGGTGGAAGTTTCTATCCGGCACAGAGTTTGCACGCTGGGAAGATGTTTCTACGCGGCTTGGTAGTTTGCATGCTAGGGCGGAAGTTTCCTCTTTGCCTGGGAATTTCCATGAAGGCACAAAAAACTGGCTCAGATCCCGAGGTTTTCTGCAGGGCAGATATTTTTCTGTTGCCATCTGAAATTGTTTCGTGCGGCCCTTTTGCCCCCCGGAATGGATCATCAGGTCAAAATATGACTTATCTTTGTCACGCCAAATCCTCCTTCAACACTTGAGCATTTTTCATCATCTAGAAATGTGATATGCACATGGAATGAAATATATCTCAAACTCAACTCCTCTATCAGATGGAGGACCAATGAATTCTTCTAGAAAGATATTTGGATAGTGATCCCCAACTAGAAGATAATTTGAATTGGTCACCACTGATCATTATGAAAGATTCAAATATAGGTATAGGTATAAGATAAAACAAATAAATATTCACAAAAATTACAAAAATAAACTTCTCAAAAACACGCACTAAAACCAAAATGATCCTCAGAAACGACGCCCAAATTCAATCGCACTATCATGACACAAAAAATTGATTATGATTCTAAGATTATTTATAGTCTAGGAAAGACCCTAGGTCGTCTCTCAAGGAGCTTTGATTGGTTTTTAGTATGTATTTATAATAATAATTACTAAAAGAGGGGGAGGTTTTGAAAACAAATTTAAGTAAATTAGTTAATTAAAGAGTTAAATAGTTGGTAAATAAATGTGGTGTATTAATAATTATGAGAGAAGAAGATCATTTCAAGTTCACTACACATCTTGGTGATTTCATCATTCTGAAAAATACATATGGTTTAATGGAATTCATTGTTTGAGGGTTGTCAAGATGTCAACATCCCTCTTGCCTCTTAAACGATGCTAAAAAAACCACCCTGTGACACAACAATCATGTTGTCAAGGTTTGGGTATCAAGAACAGAGAATAAACGCTACCAAAGGATTCTGAAATCATTTGTATGTGTGAGATAAATAGGACTATTTTCTTGTCTAATCGAAAAAATCCACGATTCCCACTTGAAATATCAACCCAATCAGTGTTGAAATAAAAAGTGTTTCACTTAATTTAAACAATAGAAATGCAATCAGAGAACCACAATGTCAATATAATATGTAAGTGAAATATTTATCACAAAAATTACAGAAAACCAATAGAACAAAAAGTTCTAGAACTCCCTCCCAAGTTTGTTTAGCTCCCTGAAAATGATCGCCCACCATTTAGCTCGCCATCGAGAGGAGGAGGAGGCCCGGGTGGAACTCCCTCTTCATACTTGATTACCATATGAAGATAGGGCCCTCCAAAACTCCTTGTATGATTAGGGGAATTCTTTGGGTCTCCAAAATACCATAGCTTTTCCTCCTGACTGAACATGCAAATGAGGATCCCAAGGTTCCATTTTATAGGAAAACAGGAAGGTGGTTTTGAGCACACAAAATTTTTAAAAAAACTTGTCACAGGTGTTTTGACATCCAGAGAGCCTTATATTTGGTTTGGAGAAAATAAAAAAGTTCTTTCCCCACCTCTAGTCTGTCTCCACCGAATGTTTGGCATAAATTGGACACTTATAGCCTGAGATATGGTCAGATCACAGCACACAAAGTTTGGCAACGTACAGATTTAGTGTGCTAGACGGATCATGTTAGTTGGGCCCCTATATGAACGAATGTGTCTTGGATTTATTCAGAAGAAATGTATCCAAATTAAATTTGGACCCAACCAAAAAATATCATCCCAGTTGGATGCATGTTATAGTTGAAGTGTGTGGATTAATCCACTGTTGTGCTTAGATCCTGCACAGTTTGGCCCATTTCTCTTGGACATCATCATGAGCCCTCCAAATCACCTCCTCCTACAGTGGAATCATCAAAAAAGCATCATTTCACTTTTTAACAGTGATTAACACAAAATAAATGACTCAAAAATGGAATTCAAGTTGTCATTATATTTGTAATTTTCAATGTAAAACAAGTTCAACACAGTGGTGTAAAGGTAAAAATTACACAGTGAATCGTGGTATGATCAAAATACATATCAATGTATATGAGCTAAAAGAAAATAAATATATAAATAAACTATATAATCCTTTAGAGTACATCCTTGTACCACTGCTAACTCCATACTATTTATCCCAACCATCTTCCATGGGCACCTTGACCTTACCTATAACCCTACACCTGATGTTTACATGAGCATCCAAATTCCTATATAATGTCTGAGAAATAAAACCCTATATAATACTACCAATGTATCCATAACATGTGTACACATGTATAATAGGTATATATCATGACAAAAATTAATATGAAAGAAATAAAAAACCATCATGAATCAAGAACTTGTGTTTTAACCAAGCAATTGTGGGTCCAGGTTGTTCCTACTATGGCTCGATGTTGCAAGGATAATAAAATGATGTTAGAAGTGATCAAGAACTTTTCAAAGGGCTGGTGAACATGTTACCCAGTATCCTTAAGGCATATAGTCTTAGGTTAGTTCCCAACATCAATTAGTGAGTATGTACTAATTATCCATATGGTATCCACAAGGCATCGAGTCTCGACATATTACTTTCTATACTCATGGAATTGAGTTTCAAGCTGGACCACACGAATATCATGATATTACCTTGTGTATGGGTCCACACGTCATCCATACTCATCCTCTATGGTATAACCATACCATAATGTCCCACCTATTCCGAGTACTAAATATAATTCCTTTAAAGGCATGGTCATTATACATAATAAGTTAGATTAGAAAAAGGGAAAATTATAAAATCACATTATGAGAATCAGTAGTAGGATACATAAACATTTGATTAATATATTACTAAAAACCATCTATATAAGCATACTAATGGAATCAAAAATCATTAATGGGTCTCATGGGTTATACCCACACCCCCATGTCATCACTATTAAGAAATGTCATACTATCTAAGACACACATGTATCACAATAAGAAAAAAACGGTATACAAGATCCCCAAATGGGAATTAAATTCCTACCACAATGATTTTGACATAGACATCAATGTTAATCAAGAAAATCATCACCTGAACCACATTCTCACACCAATAAAAAAAATTTATGATAATAACCCCAAAAATAATTTCCAATCCAACATTATAAGGGATCTTGATTAAGGTGGAGAGGAAGAAAAAGACAAGGGTGGAATCAAAACTTACCCAATTTTTATTATCATCAATGGTAAACATTGATTCCCATTAAACAATGGATAAAATTATTGCTCATGTAATGTGAAGAGAAAAGGCATTCAAGGATCTAATGTGTCTAGATCAATGAGAACAAACACAATCCATTATATTTCAAGATGTAAAAAAATAATATTTTCCAAACTATGAATTACTCGCCATAGTTCTTCACAAAATCACCCCAAACCAGAAGAACTAACAAATTAGGATGAACAAAGGACTTAGTTTTAATAAATTGGGTGAGAAAAACCCAAACATGGAAGAAATATTAGCTAAGAAGAAGGTCGTAACACCATTTATCCTTATATCAAAATACTCCCTAAAATCATCAATCATCTAGAGGGGAGTTGAATCATGATATTAAATCAAAGAAAAATGAGTGAAAATGATATTAATTTCTCCCCAATGATGTTTAAACATGGTTTTATGAAAAAAAATTATACATTTATAGTGATATAAGGAGGGACGAGAATGTTTAATCCATTAAATATTATCCCAACAATCACCACACCCACCACCATGGCCTAGCCTTGGCCGTGGTGTCCTTGAACTCGTAACGCAAAATGAATTCCTATATGGAATTTTACATATAATAAAGACATGTTCCCCTTACCATAGCCTAAAAATAAACCATGGTGGTGCCTCCCCAAATTTTTCACACAATAACCCTCCTTGAGAACCCTGACTTTGACAAAAACGTTTCCCCTAGAACATTTTACACTAAGGAAATAAAAAACTAATATGACATTCCCCAATGTATGGTGTTGGTCATTTTATTCTAAAAACCTACAAAACACACTTTTATACTTACAAAAACCTACAAAACTAACTTAACCAAGGATTAAACGACTAAAATTTTCAAAAAAAACTTAATACATGTTATATGTTTCATTAACATAACAACAAAAAATGAGGGTGTGATATAGATCAAATGAGAAAATCATTCATGATATGAAAAAATACATGACATACATTTTGGTTATAAATAAAATCATCAATATTATGGTAAAAAATCATAAACATTGAATGGGAAAACATTTATTAAAATTAACATTTGAGTGATTTGTGAAATTTTTATCGAAAGGTAGGTATAAGTGTTTATGAGAATATAAAAAATTATAATGTAACTGAATGTACATGATAAATTAAATGGAATTATGTTCATTTAATAGGAATGGTAACTTAAGGATCCTCGTGTTGAGGAATGGAACTCACATTTGATAGGTAATTTCATTTTTCTTTTGGTAACCATTTTTATGTTTACTTGTCCAAGATTTGAAAGGCTATGTGTGGGGTAATTGACAATCCAATATTTTCAAATTTTTTTCTTATTATTAAATGTTTTAATCCAATCATATTATATAACTATTGTTTAAATATAACCTTTATTAGTTTGGTGAATAATATATATTTTAATTATTAAATGGATTTAAAGTTTAATTTTATGGTATTTTTTCACTTTGTAATTTATTAATGAATCCATATATTTATTATAGAATCAAACAATTAATGAGATTTTAAATTTGATCTTTATTTTTTAAAAATGACCAACAAAATCCTTCACTAATTTCCCAATTATACATGTTTATAAGTCAAAACATTAAAAGGGGGTTGAGTGAATTATTTCTTGAGAAAGATTTCTTGACATTGGTAGTTTTTATAACACTAATTTTGATCACATTACATCCCTAAGAGATCATATGACATTTCAACCATCATAATATTTTGAGGGTGAGTATGAATTTGGATCGTATGACTTGATCCTATTACTTAACTTCTAATTATAAGACTTATTGAGCATTTAAATCTCTTGAGGGGACCATATAACTTTTCCATCATCGTAATCCATTGGGGGAGATAATTTATCTAGATCATGAGACATCATCATAGTACTATTCTCCTAATCATAATATGTTTAAATCATATGAAATCTTGATCATACGACTTCCCTACATTTTATGAATTCAACTCTTTTCCATAATCAAATAAAAACTAAAAAATTGATCTAAAATTCTATCTAAAACTTTTGGCTACTATGTAGAACTAGAGAAATCATTCAGGGACTGCCATGTGGATAATAATATGAAAACTTTTTTTTATCAAGAATAAAAGTTAAGTTTCATATTTCTAAGATATTTGAGGATTTTGAAGATAAAGGAAGACTGTGAGAGAAAAAAATAAAAAATAAATAGTTTAAAAAGAACACATATATTAATTGTTTAACCCTGATGACGAAAATAGAAACTAAGGATAATCAAAAGGAAAATGTGGACATTGCTTTAGATAGGCTTGGATCGATCATATTACAAGAGTTCTGTCACAACGGTTGTTGTCGTCATCATTATTTATTTTATTTCTTAAATTACCTTTGTGATAAATTCTGTTTATATGTTAATATCTTCTACGATTCGAATAGAGGGTTAAGCCTTGAATTATTAGGTAAGGTAAGTTCTACATTTTTAATTCCTTATTCTTCATATGATAATGAATAAAAACACTCCATTTTTTGTTTATTGGTTTTGATATTTTTTAAAAACTCTTGATATTGTATGTGGATGTGTTCGACTTAATTTTTATTTTATTTTTACTATATTGGTAGACAATAAATAATCTACTTATATTAAATATTGATCTATATACGATGGATTATTCTATGAATGAGTGTGGAAGTGGTTGGTAGTCACTAGAATACATGTAAAGTGTGTCAGTTACTCATAGTTTCCTTAGGATGGACAATACCAAGATGGGGTTTTCCTAAGTAATTTGGGAGTGATTTATTATATGTATTACCCATATAAGAAAGATGGTAGACTATGTAATGGTTTTATTATGTAAATTATCACAATAACCATTCAACTACTGGTGAGAGGTTAAATGGTGGGGTAACTAATCATTATTCATTTAATAAGAATAAGATCAGGTAATTATGTGAATATGATAGAATTACAATTGAGAAGGAAACCTTAAACCAATCACCCTTCTCATGTTACTATTTTCAATCTCTTATTTCATTTCATTATTTATTTACAAAATTTTAAAAACTTAAAAAACCTCATTTCTCTAACTAATCCACAAGTGACAATTTATTTTTTGGGACTCCTCTCTAGGAGACAATGTTAGTTTACCACTAATACCACATAAAATATAGGAAATAAATTTCATTTTCCACACCCCATGATAGGTATACCTCCTAGGTGTATAATCCATTATATTTACACCTATTAAATCATTTAATTTGTATAATGTAAATATAGTAGTCAACACAATATATAATGAGAAAATAAATTATATATAAACAATGATTATATAAATTTTACTTGCTCATTGAACTTTTTTCATTAATGGTTAAAGGTACTTGGACCATATATCAAGTATATAAATCCATTCCTTGTGGTGCCCTCTTACAGACAAGACATCATCTATAATGATACCACCATGATATTATTATAACGCCATGATGAATGGGTCATCCTCAATAGAATTTCCATTAAACACTAGAAATTATTTAGTTGATGATATAACAATTGACCAATTTTTGTTTTTGGGATCTAGGGCATAAATTAATTGTCCTTACTATGATTCCATTATAAATGGTTCATCATTGTATGCTTCAATTCTAAAATTTAAATTTACAATTCCTTATTTCTCAATTTTTACTATACTTTTATTGCCATGACATTTTCCTAAAAAATTTCAACTTATAATATCGTATAATCAAACTAAAATATCATTTTGATGATTCCAATTTATGGAATATTTACATAAATCGGACATTTATATGTAGTACCTGATACATGAATCACTTATTCCATGTGATTAACTCCACCATTTTGAATCTTACTATTTTTTTCATATTCATTTTTATAAACATATAACAGTTAATTATATACCCAATGTAATATAATACATGTATACATATTCTTCTGGATAGCCATCAAATTCTTTCGGAAATTGAATATTGATTTTCTGATAACTCCTTAAGAATATGTTCTTGAATCCATATTATAAACTATATATTATGTGTATTTGATATACATATTTTAACCAATAATGGATTTAAATACCCAAGAATTACTTTATGAGTTTCAATATATGAAAAAACTCTATACTATTATATAAAGTGTAAAGGTCGTCGTGCTCCCACATTGAAATGGTAATTATAACAACATCACTTCTAGAAATTATTTTCAGACACAAGACACCATATGTGATGAGATTTTTAGACACAAGTTTTGTTCACATAAGATAGGTAGTTGGTAGAGGATTAAATTACTCAATGATATATCACTTTATAATAAAACATCTTGAAGAATTTGATTTTTGATGCACCCTTATATAATTTTTATACATCATTCAATGGGGTTTTTTTATTTATAATGTGCAGGACCACATAGTCAATTTTATCTAAATATGTTAACTATAAAGTGAACTAATATATTAATGATTTAAGGTAGGAATAATATCTCCAATTCACATAATATAATAATATTTTCCTTTTCCATCGGTCTCAACTTTTTTAGGTCTACAAATCCTCTATATGTAGTTTTGAAAAAGAAACTAATCCTATTTAATATGTGTTTAGAATTTTTAAGTATAATGAAAAATTAAATCCACATATAATAAATATTTCATCAAAACCTGAAAGAAATGTGAAATTAATCCCTTTACCTTAAAATAATTTATTGATGTGATATTCTATTTTTTTGAATACGAACAGGTATCCTTTAGAACATTAAATAAATTCAATAACTAAAATACCACTTGCTTGGAAGAGTGTAATATATTAGAGGAATAAAAGTAGAAATTTCACCCTTAACTAGTTTCAACTCTTACCTTATCCCCATCTCAGTCATGTCTAACTTTTCTATAATGATATATTTTATTTTTTGGGAACATTAGGTTTCATTCAAAAAAACCATCACGTAAATGTCTTTTTACATACAAGACATCAAAAAAATGCATAACCTATAAATAATTCGAGTAAAGTTATTAAAGAACTGATCTATTTTACAACTTGTTTTCATTAGGTATTTCAAAAATGGTTTAATAGGGGAAAAGTGAAAATATCCATTACTTTATTAAAATATTTATGAACTTTTAATGAATATGTTTATTTATATTCTTTTGAGTTCCCATGAAATGATCTTTCCTAGATCATTGTTTATATCATTAGGGTAAAAAATTATGATGATTAGAAGCACTCTTTTCAGGTAACATTTGAACTTAACTGAGTGTGTAACTTTTTCAGAAATAGTACACACTAATATTCATTTAATTCTATATCTCAATCAATTTATATAAATTTGAAAGTCAATTATTGTCACAAACAACATGTCTCTCTAGGTAAACTCTTAATTTATATATGAATCTACAACGTAACACCTGAATCCCATACCTATTTTAGTACTTCAATAAAAGGATCCAAATAAACATTAATAACATTACCATGTTATTTTGGTCCTGATATAAGAAGAGATTATATAATTTACTCATGTTTATTTTATAATCATGGTGGAAATTTATAATTTACAAAAATAAAAATAAATTTAATATTACTGTAGAATTATACGCCAAAAAGATTAATTTCATATATAGATCAAACCATTTAGAGTTTTTCAGACATGTTTTCAAATTCAAGATAATCATGATCAGTTTTCATCCACTAATAAGATTTTTTTGGGTGATGAAGTTTCACATCATGAGTCATTGTCTGAACATTCCATATTAATTGGATTTCATTATCCAAATTTACATATAACCATTTAACCCTTATAATGACTGGAAAGTACCCTATAACATTTTACGAACATGATCCAGCTTTCTTATATTTATTTTCACAAAACTTCTTGAATTTTTATATGATTCATGGTCCATGAAAAAAATTGTATTCTCATTTGGTCATGAAAGTATTCTTTCAATGATCACACACATTATACATAAAACTCATATAGAATCATATGTTTAACAAAGAACTTGATTATATTATGGTAAAATATAATTTAAGGAACTTATCAGTTCTATAATTTTGGTCTTGCTCCATTTATTTACAACATTTAAGTTATATATATTTATTATGATAGATGATTTTGTATATTTATTTATCCAATACACAATTGAAGGAGATGATGTGACCTAAAATAAAATTATGAAAATATGTTGTTTCTAATGTATCCTTTAGATATGGCCTAAGAGTACATTTTCACTAATTTATTATTATATGCATGAGATTCATATTTTAAAAATACCTTTGAACAATATATTTTAGTTCTTGTAGTATACATGAGATGTTACTTATTACAATCATTAGTTGCTAAACATTAATGAAATTACATTAAAATATATTTACAATATAATCTATCATATAAAGAACAATTTCATAATATGAAACATAATAGTTAATATGCATTCCTACATGTGATGCATAAATAGGGTGATGCATTAACTCATACATTATAAAACATGAGTTAATGAATGTATTATCAAGGAACATTTTTGAGGGATTTATAATTACCACTATTATGTGATGGAAGTATATTTATGTAGATGTATGCTCTTGTATTATAACACCCCATAATGATAAAGGGTAAAATGACTAAATGATATGACTCATGTCAACAAGGTGCACATTTTGTTTCATGATCCTTCCATATTAGAATTCCATAGTTATACTTTCTTGGATTTATGTAGAGAGGATGATGGATGACCTTATAGGATGTTTCTTGGGGGTGTGTGTGAGTGATGACATAGAACATTGTAAAGGAAAATTGTCGGCCTTTGGAGATAATCCATAGTCTGATGACCCATTTAGGAACGTGGGTAGGCCCTAAAAGGGGACCATGTGTCTGCAACGTAACTGGGGGAACTTGGAAGGCCAGGACATGGGGTCCATGTTAGGTTGGGGTGTCTGTATTGTCAGTGGGTCCCAATTGTTACATTGGTATTAGAGGAGGAACTCAACATAATGTGTGTGTCACTTCCTGCGTAGAGATGTATAGTCCACAATGAGGACGTAGATCTCTAGGGGGGGTGAATGTAATGCCCTGTAATGACAAATTTTTAAATGACTAAATAATATGACCCATGTCAGCAAGGTGAACCTTTCTTTTTGGAATCCTACCCAATTAGAACTCCACAGTTAAGCATACTTGTCTTGGAGTAGTGATTTGGATGAGTGAACTTCTAGGACGTGTTTCAGGGTGTACGTGAGTGAGGAAATAGCACACTTGAAATAGAATTTCTTGGCCTATGGGGACCATAATTAGTCAGATGACCCATTTGGGCATCTAGATGGGCCCTATGAAGGGGACCTCATGTCTGTGAGGAAACTAGTGGTACCTGGCGGGTCCGGACATTACGACCATGTTAAAGAAGGGTGTATGTGTTGTGACTAGGGCTTAGTTATTACATAAATGTTTCTAGATCGATATTTTATAGTTCTCACATCTCTTAATTTTTCTGATTAGCATTCAAGGAACTAACATTTCATGGATGTTGAATGCATACCATCTGTATCATGAATAATATAGATGAAGCTTGTTGATATTTCATATTGAAGGGATATATTTTGGATTCCCTTTTGCGATCTTCACCAAACCATATGAAGATGGAAATGTTTCATATTCTCATTGATGTAAAGGTATTCGTAATTACTACATCACATTCAACATAATTGTTTATAAATTTATATTATCATGACATGGTGAAATGGGGTTTGAGGTTTCTAATCACTTTCCTTACTATGATTAATTACTAATAAACCCATTAGTAACCTAGTAGTGGTATCACAGAAAACATGTGTTTTTTATTTTTCTAAATCATTTAAAAATTTGATGAATAAAGTTTGACATTAAATTCAGTTTTAATGTAATCTCCACTAGTTACTATAACAATATGTTATTTGATAATGTAATGTGAGGTTCACAACATAAGGTTACACTATGGGACAACATAGCATGAGTTATTCTTATTTGGGACTATATTAAGTTTTAACATTAACTTGTAAAAAAACTAAAGATATTGTTGTGTGAAGACATATATTGTGCATTAGTGAGACATTTCATTATTGAGAAAATGCAACCTATTTCCTTGATGTGGAAAACCAATATATCGTTGATCATTTCCTAATATTTAATTGAGTGTCAATATAATATGAGGAGTATTCTTGACATTATTTTGTAATAAAACATAATTTCAAGAATGGCCTCTAACACATGAATTTAAATGATGACTAGTGACTACTCAAATGGATTCCCACATTGAACTTCAACATGGATGGGTGTTTCTTTATTACCCTAAACATGATAAAGGTTTTCGTTGAAATTAGGTACTAATGATCCTGTTATACAGACACAACCATTTTGTTACCTAAACGCTATCTCTCTCTCTCCTAGAAGCTCCCCAAATTATTTCATCTAGTATTGACCTCTATTGGCCTTATGTGCCAACCATGAAAATATGTTGATAATCAATATATTTTAAAGTGATAATATTAAAAAAATGTATTTTTAATATTTAGTAAATTTTGAATATAATTTAGTAAATTGTTTATAAATTTTTGTTAATATTATTTGATGTTTTTTTAATATAAAATATTTATAAATTAATTAATTACCAAGTTTTAAAAAATCAATAAATAATTTATTTTGAAACATTTAATAATAAATATTCTCTAAAATATGTGTAATTATCAAATACTTTTTCAGTATTATATATGGTACTTATAATTTGGATATAAATTTTTTATATAGAAATTTTTTGTGGGATATATAAAGGGTTTATAAATTACAAAAAATATGACCAAAATATAAATTATTTATATTTTTAAAATTTTATATTCACATAATACATATTTTAATGTATTGAAATTACAAGTTTTTTATTTGGTATATTGTTCAAACCCCATCAAAAGAGTTTTGATGGTTATTATGAACACAGTTTAAATCACGTCATTATGTGACACTTATATTATGTTAAATGGTTACATAATAGACATTGAATTATAAAATGTTTATGATTTGGGAAATATCACATATTTAATGAAAAATATCATATAATGATTAATATGGAATTTTTTTATTATGGAATGAATATAAAATTTTTATATTCATGATTATGGAATTACTATAATGATTATTTAATATATAAAATGTTTATATTTGTATTTTTTGATGAGTTATTCATAAATATTTATTTCATGCTTGAATATTTGAAATGTATAATTATTTAAAGGTGATTCCATACATTATTCATTGTTATAATTTTTTTATATTATGAATTGGGTATCTTTAGTTTAGATGTTAAACTAATTATAAGAGACTATCATACATGCACCTAAATAGTTACTTATTATGTATGATAAAATGATTTAGTTTTTAACTTCCTAGAATTTTTCTTGTAATTAATGTTTTTATATTAAATCTAGTTATTTAATATAGTTTGTACATTTTAGATTTTACAGTTATGATGAATTAGTTTATCTTTTGAGTAAAGTATCACTAAAAGATAAGACCTTGTTCTAGAATGTTTTTGGGTTCTTATTTGTTTGTTTAGGATTAATTATATATAATTTATCAATTTAATATAATTTAAAACCATTACATGAAGAGTTCATTTACCTTATTCATATGATGAATTTGGATATGTGTAAATATACTTGTATTTTATTTACGGGTGAGTAACACAAATTGTGGGTTTTGTAAGGTGGTGAATATTAATATGGTTTAAACATATTTTTGTGTGGTACAAATAGGATTCCAAACTAAATGACCATAAAAATTCATACATAAAAGGATGAAAATGAGGTATGATGGTGAGATTAAATATCCTTTGAATAATAAGTGTAAGATTCCATATAAATTTGAAATTTTCAAGATCATAATCATCCAATCTATTATGTTATTTTAAAGTATGGTTCCACTGGATTATCTTCTGTAAGGATGGGTGACTCTAAGTCATCCATCTTGTACATTTTTTCGAAATAGGGTTCCCCTGGATCATAATTTACTAGCCTATTTTTGGAATATTATTTTTTCTATAATTAGTTGGTAGACCCCAATTGTTAGGATGCCAGAGTAATATAGTTGAGTTAACCCACATGACCTATTTGGATAAAGATTCAGACACTCTGTTATCTAGGATTCATATATGATATAATTGAAAATAGTTGTCTACCATAAATAATCATGGATTATATATATACTCAAATAGATGTAAGTTATGATGGAATATGGATATTTTCCCACTAATGTGTTTGTTGAGTGTAAAAGGGGTCATCATTTTAGTTAGATCCCTTTTAATAGAAGTCATTATTAAATGTTTATTAAAAACAATACACATATGAAAAAAAATTGTTGAAGATAATATCATCATCATCAATAAACTGATCCTTGATATTAATCCATGAAAAAAGAGTATTAATATAAGAAAATATTAATACTGGTAACTTAATAGAAATAATTAAGGTAAGATTCGATGTCTTAGAGAAACATCTCTTTAAGCAACCATGTGTTGATGTTTTTCAACAAATGAATCAAGATGCTTGCGGGTGAATATAAAGACTCACTTAATATTACAAAGGGATTAGATGAAAAATAAATTAATTAATTTTAGTCTATATTCATATTATTATTATGATTCATCATGAAAATGACTCAGTGAGAATTATGGTTACATTTAATGATTATTTAGGTTAAATAATTCATTATATTTCCATTCATGGAAATTTCCTGACAACATGAATGAGTTCATGAAATTTTAAACCAATCATTCTCAGGTTTTGAAGATATATGAACTAGTAAAAATATATGTATCTTGCAATGTTCTATAGATAACACAAAAGGGAAAATGTCTCGACTATAAGAAGAAAACGTATTTATAAAGTCCCATAATTTTCTCTTCTTATCTAATAAATGAAATTGAAACCTAATGGTGTTATCAGGAATGACTAATTATTCTAGTTGATGGGATTTGATGACACAGTTAAAGCGTTTTATAGAAACTCTATGGATTTTCCAAGTTATTTATTATTATTATTGAAATAAATTCTTTATTTTTGAAGGGAATATGATACTAATTGTATAATTTAAAAATATTGTAAATATAAATGAGTTCAAAATCAAGGGAACAACTGTTAATGATAATAATTTGACTTGAAATGATAAATTAATGATTTTATACATCAAGGATTTTAATGTAATAGAATATATCAATCATAAATGAATCTTAAATGGATTTGTGTCTTTATCTCATTTATATTATATGATAAGACAAAATTTTCATTAACAAAGATTTTTTATGTATAAACAGGGTTGATTAATTTTATATGAATGATTTATGATTCATCACTTTCTACAAAAAAAATTAAAATGAGACAAGATGAAAATCTCTATCCAATTTCTTAAAATATATGTTATGATGTTTCTGATACCCATCAATGGCATATTTAATAATAATTAATTGTTTTCAGTGGACAATTCTCTAAACACATAGAATAGAGTATATTATATGGAGGACTAATTTATTTTTTAAATATTTCTACTAAAATTAAATTAGTGATATTTCCAAAACACAATGTAGTATGTGTATAATAAAAATATATTATAAATGGAATATCGTATCTAATTTTACACAAATATTACATTTTAACTTAGGGAAGTTCAATGTTAAAAAATAAAAAAAGAATAACAATATAAAATTAAGGTGGTTTTCACTTATATTTTAAATAGATTAGGATATGTTATGGTAAGGTAGAAAATATAAAAAGTTACATTTACTAATATTAAAATTTTAATATCACAATTTCCTTAAGGTTTATTCTAGTTAATGTAAATTTCATTTTATCTTAAAAGACTTTACAATGTTCTTGTAAAATAATAATTTAAATAGTTACCAAATTTAGAAAAAAAATTACAAACAAATGTTGGATATGGTCTCCTAAATTATGATATAAAACAAATACAGAGTACCAAGTAGACATTAAGATGTTAAAATCGTAACATTTGAAGTTGTGAATTTTAGAATTTCGAATATGTTTAATGAGTTTAACATTAAGAATATGATTCAAAAATCTCACTATTATTCAAAAATTATTTATTCATAGATTATACACACTAAATTATTTTGTGGGATGATTTTGAAAAATCGTCACATAGAGATTTTGTAGGAATTACATATAGATGTGTTGAGTTAACTAAATACCTAAAAGTGAAGAAAACATAAGGCTGATCTTGAAGTTTATCATACATGATATGATAGAAAAGTACTTATTTAAGGTTTGGAAATTATTCATTAATGGGTTTTAATGAATAAAAAATGTATTATAAATAAGGATATCTACATTGTATCATTATTTCATATTGGATGCTTAAATATATACATAAATTCAAATTCTGTGAAGTGTAACCATAACAGAGCTCTCAAATTATGACTTTGAGTTATCCCTAAATGGTGTTCCCCATGGATTATTATAGGTTATGATTAAATTTTATGGTTATTATGATTAGGAATCTCATATAGAGATATAGAATATGCTCATGAGGCACAAAAGTAAAGGACATATTATAGTGTGTGTATTAGATGTCCAAAGAAGTAGTCCAAATAGAGTGTCATAAACTATGTATTTTTTATAATAGGGATGCATGGATCATATAATATTCACCACTACATATTGTTTGAGATACACTTAGCATGAGAAATTTTGAAATTCTGTACCTTTGTTATGCATCTATTTTGTTTTAACGAATCAAGCGGTGGTTGGGTATGTTGCTGATTATTTAATCAGTTGGAGCTCAACCAAGATGGGATTGTTCATCTCATACAAAATGTATGAAATCTATACCTTCAATTGAGATGAAAATGGGCGTTTGAATCTACACATAGATAGTATATATTATGTTCTTACCTGTTATAATGAGGGGAATGTGGTGTTATCATCTATAATGGTTAATAATGTGTGGTATATTTATCGACCTGGTCAGTCAACACTGAATGTATTGAGAATGTATGAGTTTGGTATATGGGATTTACCTACTCCTTGTCTTATGGTAAATCGATGACTTTGACAAATAGAATGTATGGAAAGGATCAGTATCTTGTGATGTGACTGGTGGAAATAGGTATGGAGATACATGTGTTTGAGGGAGATCATGTTAAATTTCATTATAACTTTAGTATCATTGATTATTGGATATAGTACTATATTTTTTAACAATTATGTATCCATAAATTCATATTTCTTATCCATGCTAAAATGTTCCATAGTGGACCACTTTTTAGATACCAAAATTGGGATTTTGATTGACTCAAAAAGCTACACTATAAGAGTTTTATATTCAATAAAAAATAATTTTTGATGAATATTCACAAGGTACGACATATGATTTGATATAACATGAAGTTGATGATATCATTCTAAAATTATTTTGGAATATATCTTGTAGGATTTATGTATATGATTTCATAATTTATTGTAAATAATAAAATATAAGATAGAATATTACAAAAATATTTAGTATTTAGTAAAATTAATATATTGTAGGAGATGATATACCTTAAAGACAAAAAAATAAAATACATTTCATCCAATATATCCTTAATAAGTATTCCCGAACCAAGCCAGAATTCCATCCAACCTGACACACGACTCGATCAGTGGAATGTCCTGAAGGGCGTTCCCAATCGCCAATAGTTGGAAACTAGTTCATGGGTATCAAAAATATTCTTTGGGAATTATTTTACAGATTTATATGAAATTTAACAAAAATAATAAAAAAATCACAATAACTGATAAACAAACCCAAATGAGGTACAATTATTTTCATATTCAATGTTTATAATTTTAACCAAAAATAAAAATTACTACAATGTAATGGGAACAATAAACTATTCTAAAAATCATCCATGCAATGAGAGAGAATTCACCATCAAGACACCACCACCGACACCTGAAATAAGTTGAAAACAAGAAGCTAGATCCACTATCACCACAATGACACATCTTTCCTTTACTTGGGTCATACATAACAATGTCTTCATAGAAGAAAAGGTGTATACATTGTGTGAGCCAAAGCACTGTAGGATTCTACCCAAAATAAAATATATCATGACATAACATTAAAAGACAAACCAAAATGTACATTTCTATAAGAATATTTGAAACATTTAAAATAAAAAAATTTGAGGAAAAATTTCCCATGAAACACTTTTTAAGAAATTTTTATTTCACAAATAAGCTTTCTTAAAATTAAAATATATACAAGGTATATTATATGCAGACGTCTAGAACGAAATCATATAAACATCATGTCAAAAGATATCATCATGTTAAAATACCTACAGGTAACTAGAAAAATTGGGACTCTATGAACCTCATGTCTTGAGGATCAGAATCCTTTAACTCTACTACCAATAGCATTCAAGTGCACCAGCCACTAAAGGGGATCCCATCCAAAAAATTCAATAGTCTCCAAATCATAACCCAAACCCAACATCATTTCTATATACAATCCACTATATGGGATACAATCCAAAACTTCTAGTGGACTTCAATAATATCACATGTTTAGTTAGTGTTGTAATCATCAATCCTACTATATGAATTCGGGCCTCGACCACTTCCGAACCAACAAACATACTAGTTCTAGTATTCCCACATAGACACTTGGGATTCCATTTGTTCTAAAATTCCATTCTACATATCACATAAATCATCACTTTCACATAAACATTCCAAGAATCATAAGCACATAAGGAAATCACCACTTTCACATTTTCACATTGATCCAATGATAAAAATCCACAAAGAAACCACCATTTCCATAACAAAACAACCTTTCATTTCATACGCACACCAAAATAATTTGGAAATACATTTTACTTCTCTTTAATAATTTATCAAACACAATAAGAAAAACAAAAATAAAGACACATATGAAAATAAACCATTTCCATGGGAAAATCCACTTTCCAAACCATACTTACACTAAAACCATTTCATAAAATGATTCACAACACTTTTACAACTCAAAGACACATTAAATGTGAATAAAAAATAATCCAATATTAAACAAAAACCCATTTCTCTTAGAAAACATATTTTCAACACATTAACACCTTTAAATATCTTTGAAAACACATTTCACACATTTTGAACAAGGTATATAACATATTTAAGAAACACCACAATAAAGAACACTTGCAACATAACAAGTTTTCTTTAGAAAACTCACTTTCATACAATGTGAATCTAAAAAACATGCAAAACAAATATTTCACACCACAAAATAATCCATCAAACGCATTTCGACAACCAAAAAATCAATCCAAACTCATCTCATAAAGTAAAATCATGTAGTCACCAACCTAACACATGTAAAATTATGGAAATCGATGAAAAACCATAATTATACAACAAAAAGTGAATATAAAGGAATTATCAAACAAAAATCATCAATATTTCACCCCACATCACAATATCAAACCATATTTTGGAAAAGTAACCCTATAATAAATAAGAACTCAAGATGTAGGGTAGAATAGCCTGAAAATAGGAAGAAATAAACGATGAATCGACATGAGGATTCCTCAAATAACAAGGGTCAAATCCACCCCATGGTTGAGACTCAATAAAACTAAGATATCATTAATGAATCTCACATGTCTTAACATCCAAAATGGAAAAAATGGGAGGTGAATTAGTGTTAAATGTGAAGAGGTAAAAATTTAATATTGTGAAAGATTAAAGACAATGACACGTTTCATGTTTTTTCCAAACAGTTTTCCAAATTGGGTGGAAAACATGCATCCCTCATTGTACAAGAGGAATAAGATTCATGATTATCCCTCGCAGTTTTCCAAACCATGGACTAACCATGCAGTCACCACTATCCAAAATCTATCATGTTTTCATGATTACCTGGGTTAGTGTGCACGATTTTCCCAATACTTGCGCCAACCATGTGCCACCTACTATTTCGCACAATGTCTCCTATTTTCACTAAAAACTCAATATAAAACACATGGAAAAATAAAATACTTAAAATAAAAAAAGGAATACCTTATAAAATAATGGATGTGACATAAATGGCCTAAGATTACATTTCCATTAATGTGTAATAGTATTCATGATATTCATATTTTGATTTTGACATTAGAAAAAATTATTATTGGTATTATGGTATTCATGGGATGTTTCTTCTTACAATCATCAGTGGTAAAATGTTAAAGTGTAATTGTTTGAATTTTTCTACCACATATTCTATATTTTAAATAACTGTTTAATTAGATGAATGTATGAGAGGATATTAATTCACATATGAGATGCATGAAGTGCAAGACTCATTAACTTATGTCTAATAACTATGTTTTTTTCCTTGTAAAAGTCGACAATATTTATAGAGTTAGGGAAAGAGTCATCATAGGATTCCAGGGATATGGGAGTCTCGATTTTGATGTAATAAAAATATTAAGATATTATATCATGAAAGTGGAGTTTTTATAAAATAAGTTGATATATCATTAATGGTGTTTCAGATGGGAATCACAGACCCCCATTAAATCTGGAATGTTCATTTTATCATAGGCACAAAGAACCTTTTTATGCATTAGGTATTTTTTGAGGAATAGTTTTGGGAAGAATAAAAAATAAGTAAATAAATATATTTTTTATTTATTGGTTGCAGCCTAATTCATCATCTATTTAAACACAATTATAGACACGCTCTAGGGTTATCTGTATAACCCTTGTTATTAGAGAGAACAATAGAGGATATCCTTGATGAATGGTAATGTGATCATGGGTCAATGATCAATTTTCCTAGGAGTTTTCTTCAACAATGGAGTTATAAATTCTATCTAATGAAAAGTTCATTAAAATTTTATTCATCAGTGATGGGTTCAATTGTGTGGTGGGAATTTTCTTTCATTGGACTAAACCGAATTTATGATTACTTCATTGAACATGAATTGGTTCATTTATAAAATTAAATGATGGATTTATATTGGATATATATTTATTTTTTCTTCCTATAATTATGAATTTATAATGTTTTAATTATCCTTTTTATTCTTTTATGTTTTTAATTTTCTTCCTTAATAGATTTAGTTAAAATAAAACAATGCTGATGTAATTTTTTTACTTTTTGTTGTGTGATTTTCTCCCATAAATCATTGAATGATTATCATTAGTTTTTTATTTGGCTAATAGTTCAAAATTACCCAAATATCAATAATTTCATAATCTATATTTAGGATAACATGCCATTTATGTGGATTCAAATTTGGGATAAAATTCGTGATCAAGGTGTGATGATTATGATGGAAAATCAAGGATCATATTGATAGTTTCTAATTCACAGTTATTCATTGTGGTGATGTGATGTGATAGAGGAATTCAGGGGTGAATTGGGTTCCTGAATTTGGCCATTGGTAATGGATCAAGAACATTCATCCCATGATCCATGATCTAAAAGTGTTATTTTTTATGGAATAGAAGGTAGAAATGGTTTGAGTGATATATGTATAATAGACTATAATTTCATTAAAAAATAAAATTACAAGACTTGTAGTATGAAAAAATATGCATTGTATAGTTCCCCTTCAACAGTGTATAGGGTTTACAACAATAATAAAATATCAGTAATAAAGTGACATTTCACAAATAGTGAGACCCACGATTGGAAAACCAAGGTGTACCCTAGAGGCACATGAGCACATACATGATTTATGTAAAAATATACAACCATTATACACGGGAACGAACAGTGTACATGAGAATAAACATAGTACACAAGAATGGAAACAAACGTGGTCATTTAAATAATATCTTTGAAATTACATGTTTTCTATATACACACCATGTACTTCTTACAGGGTTAGTCAAATCCCCCCTTCTCTTCATATTAAATGAGAATCGCTAGGGTGTGTTCCCTTGGTTAATTGTTTTTAGATTTTCATGAGGCATCCCATATTGAGGATAGGATGATTCATCCCCTCCATGGGTTAGTCGTAGATATATTTAATTATCCCTCCATATATCCCATGGTGTGATTCTCTATTACTCTTCCCCAGGATGGTTCTGATATCCCATACCAACATTCTGGGTGTATGATCTATATCCTAGTGGATTACTCTGGGTATGTTTAGGTATCCCTAAAAGTCCCTAGGCATGATACCCTATTTATGAATCGATATCTCATGAGTTTCAGTGTGCACCTCTTTATGGAAAGGCATAACATGAATGACCTATTAGATGAGAACTATCACTATTAGAAATAGATTAGGAGCGAAATATCTTGAATGACTATTACCTGGAGTCCTTAATTGGATCCTAGGTTAGAAGTGTGGAAGTGACCTTAGTTTGAAACTTTTTATATATATTGAGTATATATGGGTTGATTTTATCCTTTATTTTGAGATGAATATCATTGATGATTTTTTTACTTCATTGTGTCATACTAGGTATTTTTATACTCACCCCTACATGGGTTCTTCCCACACATGTCATGTCTTATTTTAAAAGCATGCATCTTCAAGGAGTCATAGGAGGACTTGGAGAAAATAGAGAATTATTGTGCTAGATGGATTTTAGTAATTTATAGTAGCTTCATTTTGATAGCAGTCTACTTATTACCAGTTGGTTAAAGTATTTTATAATTTTTGTGTTCTTGTATTTGGACCTTTTCCTTTCTCGTACTTGTGTCATACTCTAATTTAAGATTATTTAATATGAATCCATATTGCTATCATTTCTTTTTTTTCCTACATTATATTGGTATTTGGAAATTTTTTCAAATCTATAGGTAATTTATGATATGAACAACATTACTGTGATATGCCTACTAAGTTCAAGTCTCCATCACATGGACTATTAGAGGTAGGTATGGGGTATAGCATCCCGCCTTTTTATTACATAACTTTTCATTACATTTTACAAAGAGAGGTTCTTTAATGTCTAGAGTCTTGGAAATCAGGAACATAAAACATGATAACAACATAAATAATCCTTCTAAACCACTTGTAAGGCTTCATCATAGGTTTATCCTATGTACATTTACTGCATATCATATCCTGGAGACAAACATCAAAGGAAAGGGTGAGCAGAAGGCCCAGAAAGGGTAAACAAGGGAGTCAATGTACTTGTGATATCAATAATAACTTGAATAAAAACATGAATAAATGAGAAATTGAAGAATATGCATATCATAAAGAAAATAACTTGTAATATTAGTTGAATAAAAACAAGAAGACATGAGCAATGGAAGAGTAGGCATATCATAAAGAAAAGAACTTGGAACATAACCTGAATAAAAACATGAAAACATGAGAAATGGAAGAGTAGGGATATCATAAATAATAGAACTTGGAACATAACTTGAATATGTGGATAAAAAATTTCATTCGTACATTCATGAAAATATCCCCAAGATCCATCCCCTAGGTGTCATAAAAATTACCAAGGTTATTCACCAAGGTATTGTAAAACTTGTCAAATCTAGAGATTAATTATCTACCCAATTCATTGGAGCGCTATCAAGGTGCACCCTTAATATTTCCATACATACATTTGTTACACATAGATCATAATCAAATATTTCATAAATATCCCATGGATAATATATTAAATGGGTTTCATTTCAAGATTGTGACGTTTTAAAAGTTTTTTAAAAAATAGGATCATTTTGTCATTTAAAACCCATGGAAATGGAGTGAGGGTTATATGTATGTAAATTCCAGAATCAAATATAATATATTTATATATATAAAAACACCAAAATAAACTAAATATGTCTGGTTATTCACATAAATAAAACAAGAGAATTTCAAGAGAGAAAGAGATAGAAATTTTGAGGCGAAATTTCTGCAGCATAACAGCTATATAAAATGTTTTTAGAATACACTAGAAAGAGAGGGTACAAGAGGAACCCACTAATAAATAACTTATAGTATAGTATAAATATATAACAACATGGAGATAAGAACATGTTATGGATATTTGAATGGAATACCACATAAAAAGGAAACAAGAATGAAAAGAGAAGACGTGATTCCTTTTACGACAAATTCGGCAGCCTAACGGCCTCATATAAAAATTCAGAAAACAAATTGATGATAGAAGAAAGGGTATATCATCATTTGGAAATGAAATTGGTAGTAATAAGAAAATATAAGAACATACCATCAACATAAAAAGATGGAATATAGAAGACCCAACATAAAATAAATCATGACTTAGAAGAGGAGGGTAAAGAATCCCTTACCTTGAAGAGTAACTTCGAAAGCATGAAGGTCGGAACCTTGGGAGGATTGAGGGCTACTTGTGAGGAATACATGGGAGGTAAAGAGACCAGAACTTATTTGGGGAGTATTTTCAAATGAAATGAATGAAGGAAAAGCTTCATATTTATAAGAGAAGTGAGGGGACAATGCATTAATTGCCAAGGGTTGCCTCATCAGCGGTATTGGAAAAACCATGGCCTTGCCGATGGTATTTTCCCATGGTATTGTCCACTAGGGACACATCATAACTTATCTTACTATTAATAATTTGACCAGAATTATTTCATAATTATTACATCCTTAATGGTGTCATAAACACCCGAAACTCAAAAAATGTATTTTCACTATTCATCGAAAATTCAAATTTTTCAAAAAAAAGTCCCAAAAATTCACCATAACCAAATATCGATGCTCTAATTTCCAAAATGAACTCCATTTTATGAAAATAATTTTCTAAATATTTTTAATTTAATTTTTTAATAAAAAACACTATTCACTCGAAAAAACTAATACTTAACTAATAATTTCTAAAAAAGTTATTTACCTATTTTATTCATTCACATTAATTAATCAAGGTAGCTAAATTATACTAATACTTTCTTAAGTAAGGTTACATAATCCATTTGATCAAATTACTAATAATAAGTGTAAAATCACTATTCCAAATTTACTATTCATCAAAAATTATGTTGATCTTATTAGACTCTAAATTTCATACTGAACACAACTGTAGAAGACCATTTTTTGAAAATCATTACAAATTTTTATTTATTTAAGGTTTACATATATATTTTAAAATATCATTTTTCTAAAATTCATCAATAATATGCATATTATATTTATCCGGACATTTGAAAATTCCCAAACATCGTCCTGATAAGAAATTACAATTTTTATTTAAATCAAAGGATTACACAAGGAAGTTACAGTCTCGTTATATAACCCCTTATAACACTAGCATAGGAACTAAGAGTAAGGTGTGCTAGGGTGATTGAATCTTTGGGCGGATCGGCCAATATTTCCCGAGTAGTGATTCATATCATCTTGAACTTATCGTGAAGGCAATTCCTTTCTAGCATCACACGATGAAGTTCGGCTTGGGTTTGGTCCAGAGAAAATCCCAAAGGTGCTACCTCCTTCCTGAGTCCTGTCAGATGGGCTTCGATCGGCCCGAGACTACTGGATGGGGCCATCAATTCTTCTTTCTATATTAATTAATCAAGATCACTTGTTTTTATATACAATAATCACAACATTTATTTTTTGACGATCTTATTGACCAAAGGTCATATAACAGTCAAAACCGAACAGTCTTATTTTAATTATTCTCATTTTATTAAATGAAATAGTTTTGTTGAGTATAAAATAAATTAACACAAAAAGTTAGGGAACAAAATTTATTCAAAATTTCAGATCGTTACAATCTTCCCCCCTTAATAAATTGTTTCCTCACAATTTCAAAATTGGGCTTGGAAATTTCTCTAAAAGTCCCACATCAGAAAATGAGTCATTAAAACTATTCATTTAAAATAAAGAAAGGGAAGTACAAAGGTCACCTGAGTTAACCCATACTAGCTTTCCTTGTAGGAAAACATGGATATGGAAGAGAAAACAAAGGGTCAAGTTTTAATGGAGAGTGATAGAAAAGATGATTAGGAGAAAATTAACCACAAGAAGATCACAAACATAAGATGTCTTAAAAGGTATTTGATTACCCATAAAGAAATGTAAACCAATAACATTTTTGTTTTACATTCCTTTTCATAATTTTGAGAAATTAATTTACTACATAGAATAAAAACATAAGGAAAAATACTTACCTTCAAGTATAGTTTCATCCCTTAATAAGTTTCCACAAATACTAATCTTTTCTCCAAACAATGAGCATTCAAAAAGACCCGGTGTCATCAAAAGCACAAGAATCAACTTCTAGAGAATCACATATCCACAAAAGAATAACTATATTTTTCCCTTGTATTTATTCAACAACTAAAACCACAAAGGTTAGTACGAGATCATATAATCCCCAAAAAGGATAATCCTTTATAAAAATAAATATGACTATTAATCTCCAAAATTCAACAAAAGAACACGAAGTTCTAGATAGACCATTCAATACACAATCATCCTTAAAATTATTCGGAATAATCCAAAATAAAATTGGAACCCAAAACTCAAAAGGATTCAATCACATAGTCTTCCCCAAAAAAATCTTAAAATTTATCTCCAAATAACATCGACTTCTATTAAAGTCTCATAATAAAGTGTAATTAACCTATTAACATATTCTCTATGCTAGGTTCATCGTTTTCAAGAAATAACCCAAATCACCATATGTCAAAATTAAATACATAAATTCTTACAAAAAAAATCAACCATTCCTCCTCAATTTAAATCATGTAGTATTTTATTTCCTTTAGGCATATAGTACTTCAAAAGAGAAAACATCTTCCAAAGTAAAATTTATCATTTAATCACCAAATCATTTTTGTATACAAAGGATATCCATTTGATAATACATAAGATTCCAAGATCAACTTATTCTTGATACATAAAAAGAGTAGGTTCATTAGTTAGTCTGAAGGGAATAACAAAAAACATATAATGTCCATATCTTGATCCAAAGGTAGTTTTTTTAATATCATCATTCTTTACCCTCTATTTAAGATAAGTATAATTAAGATCAATCTAAGAGAAGAATTGATCCCCATGAAGTTTGTCAAATAAGTCATCAATTCTTGGAAGAGGGTATTTGTTCTTCACTGTGATCTCATTCAGTTCTCTTTAATCAATGCATAGCTGCATCGATCCATCCTTATTCATCACAAAAAGAACTGGTGCTCCCTAAGGAGACACACTCGGGTGGATAAACCCCTTCTCCAAAAGATCTTGGAGTTGTTCCTTTAATTTATCTAGCTCTAAATTTACCATCCTATAGTGGGTCTTTGAAATCAGATGAGATCTAGGTATGAGTTCAATGGAGAACACTAACACTCTTTCTGGTAGAGGTCTAGGTAACTCCTCAAAAAATACGTCAACGTATTCCTGGATGATGGGGAAATTTTCTAAAAGAATAAATCCTTCATGAGAAACTTTTTTCTTTTATGAATCTTTTAACTAAAAAGGATTTTATGTCTTAAAACATCATTCCTAGACAATTACATTTTTCTAAAATTCCTTCATAATGATTCATAAAAATATTGAGATTAACCAAACATATCCGCTAGGAGTGTCGTAACCAAGAGTGCAGCAAGTCCCATTGTCGTGTACTAGTTCTCGTTCGAGTCCAGCTCAAAGCGGTGTTTTCGGTTTTTACCCCTATGTATATATGTGCCAGAGCCACCTCTACCTGATCATATCGAGATAGGGATATATTTTATTGATAAACCACATACTCCATATTCATCCAAATACTAGGAAGATTTACTATATTTAAACTTTTCTATAGTATTCTTCCTAAATTTTTCATATCCAAATTTCAATAAATTAGTAAACAATCCTTTGATACCAACTATGGAATCCCGCCTTTTTATTACATAACTTTTCATTACATTTTACAAAGAGAGGATCTTTAATTTCTAGTGTCTTGGAAATAAGGAACACAAAACATGGGAACAACATAAAAAATCCTTCTAAACCACTTATAAGGCTTCATCATAGGTTCATCCTATGTATATTTACTGCATCTCATATCCTAGGGACAGACATCAAAGGAAAGGGTGATCAGAAGGCCTAGTAAGGGTAAACAAGGGAGTCAATGTACTTGTGATATCAATAAGAACATGAATAAAAACATCAATCAATGAAAAATGGAAGAATAGGCATATCATAGAGAAAATAACTTGGAATTTTACTTGAATAAAAACATGAAGACATGAGAAATGGAAGAGTATGCATATCATAAAGAAAAGAACATGGAACATAACCTAAATAAAAACATGAAAACATGAGAAATGGAAGAGTAGGGATATCATAAATAAAATAACATGGAACATAACTTGAATTTGTAGCTAAAACATTTCATTTGTATATTCATGAAAATATCACCAAGATGAATCCCAATTTTTTCATAAAAATTACCAAGGTTATTCACCAAGGTATTGTAAAACTTGTCATTTCTAGAGATTAATTCCTTACCCAATGCATTGGAGCGCTATCAAGGTGCACCCTTAAAATGTCCTTACTTACATGTGATCCACATAGATCATAATCAAACATTTCATAAATAATTCTTGGAGAATATATGAAATGGGTTTCATTTCAAGATTTTGACGTTTTGAATGTTCTTAAAAAATAAGATCATTATGTCATTTAAAACACAAGAAAATGGAGTGAGGGTTATATGTATGTCAATTCCAGAATAAAATATTATATTATATATATATATAAACACCCAAAGAAACTAAATAGGTCGGGGTATTCACATAAATAAAATAAGAGAATTTCTGGAGAGAATGTGATATAAATTTTGAGGCGAAATTTCTGCAGCATAACAACTATATAACATGGTTTTAGAAAACCTTGGAAAGAGAGGGTACAAGAGTAACCCACTCATAAATAACTTATAATACGATATATATATATATATATAGAACAAAATGGAGATAAGAACTTGGAATGGAAATTTGAATGACATACCACATAAAAAGGAAACATGAAAGAAAAGAGAAGACGTGATTCCTTTTACGAGAAATTCGGCAGCCTAACGGCGTCACTTAAAAATTCAGAAAAAAAATTGATGAGATAAGAAAGGGTCTCTAATAATTTCGACATGAAATGGGCTGTAGTAATAACATATAAGAACATACCCTCAATATAAATATATGTAAAATATTAGACACAACATAAAAAAGTCATGACTTAAAAGAGGAGGGTGAAAGAATCCCTTACCTTAAAGAGTAACTTCGAAAGCATGAAGGTAGGGACCTTAAGAGGATTGAGGGATCCTTGGGATGACTCCTTGGGAGGTAAAGAGATCATAAGTTATTTGAGGAGGATTTTTAAATGAAATTAATGAGGGAAAGGCTTGGTATTTATAGGAGAAGCGAGGGGACAAAGCATTAATTGCCAAGGGACACCTCATCGGTGGTATTGGAAAAACCATGGGCTTGCCCATGGTATTGAAAACTTTGGACACCTCATACCTTATATTACTATTCATAAGTATACTAGAATTATTACATAATTATTACATTCTTAATGGTGTCATTAACACCCGATACTCAAAAACAATATTTTCACTATTCACTAAAATTTCACATTTTTTAGAAAAATCCCAAAAATTCACCATAACAAAATATCAATGATCTGATTTCAAAAATTAACTCCAATTTATGAAAGTAATTTTCTAAATATTTTTAATTTAATTTTTAAATAAAAAACACTATTCACCCAAAAAAACTAATACTTAACTAATAATTTCTAAAATAGTTATTTACCTTTTTTATTGAATCACATTACTTAATCAACGTATCTAAATTATATTAATACATTCTTAAGTGAGGTTAAGTAATCCATTTGATCACATTACAAATCATAAGGGTAAACTCACTATTCATAGTTTACTATTCATCAAAAATTAAGTTGATCTTATTAGACTCTAAATTTCATACTGAACACAATTGTAGAAGACCATTTTTTTAAAATCATTACACATTTTTAAATTTTTAGGGTTTACATAAATATTTTAAAATATCCTTTTTCTAAAATTCATCAAGAATATGCATACTATATTTATTTGGACATTTAAAAATTCAAAAACTTCATCCTAAGAAGAAATAAAAATTTTAATTTAAATCAATGGATTACACAAGGTAGTTATAGTCTCGTTACATAACCCCTTATAACACCAGCATAAGACCACAGAGTAAGGTGTTATAGGGTGATAGAATCTTGGGGCGTCTCGTCCTATATTGCCTTAGTAGTGATTTCTATCAACTTGAACTTCTCGCGAAGGCGATTCTATTCCAGCTTCACAAATTGAAGTACGGCTTGGTTTTGGTCCAGAGCAAAGCCCAAAGGTACTACCTCCTTCCTGAGTTCCATCAGATGGGCTTCGATCAGCCTGAGACTACTGGATGGGGCCATCGAATCTTATTTCCATATTAATTAATCATGATCACTGTATTTATATAAAATAATCGCAACATTTAGTTTCCAATGGTCTTATTGACCAACAGTCATATAATAGTCGAAACCCAACGGTCTTATTTTAATTATAATCATTTTATTAAAAGAAATAGTTTTTTTGAGTATAAAATAAAATAACACACAAAGATATAAAAAAAAAGTTGTTCAAAATTTTGGGACATTACATGGGGTGTCACACTCTTCTTACCATCAGCTAGATGAGCCTTTATGGGTCAGGTCATGAAATATTGGTATCACGGTGGATCGTCTTAGGACTAGAGCATAGAGATAGTCTGACTATGAGGTTTGATTTGGTAACTAGGGAAATAGTGTTAACATTTATCAATTTTATCTCTTAGTATAGGTGACATACTAAAGTTACAACAGATGATTTATCAATTCACAATGGCTCTAATGACCTTCTTATTTACTTGGTACATTAATTCATTGGTTCCAATAAAAAATTGGGACATTCATTATTTTGTAATGGGTTGTGGTTCCCATATCCCTGTTGAGTTAGCTCCCCAGATATACTCTTTTATTGTTGTGAATATTTTCTATTACAAGATTCCTCTAAAACAATTACTAAATAATATTCTATAATAGTATCTTGATGATGATCTACTTAGTGAGGTTGCTTTGGTTCAGGGGTCTATGTAGGAGGTGTTACATCTAAGAGTTTTTTCAATCTTACCACCACATGTTGAGCATCCAGTTCTCTCGATTTTACTAAAAGATGATGTGAAGAAGAGGATTAGAATTAATGAGTTCGATAGGTAGAGTCTCTTCAGGATTTAGGGTGAGCCATAGACCCAAAAAATTAGAGTATTGACTCAAGGTAGTTGGTTCAGTTTTCTTCCTTTTTTTGACCCCGCCCAATCATATGGTGGTCTTAGTGGAAAGAGTTATCCATGGATCAGTAGATAAATGTTATAGTTTTGTTACTTAGATTCATTATAATATGAATATAAATTGTACTGAGTTTATGTATCTCTTTAGAGAATATTTTTACCAATTCCATTATGACTAGTATGTATCGTGGAGGTTCTTGAGCTCCAGAAGAAATAATGTTCATAACAATGCAAGCTTCAAGGTTCAACAAACTCTTAAGTTACTCTAGGTACAAAGTTCATGATGTTTAATTTGAATCAAAAACCTTCAAGAAAATAGTTAGTTGATATATTCAGGTTGGAGAAGTATCTCTATATATTCATTCTTATTCAAGGGTGAGAGAGTGTTCCTTAGGGGTAAACAGTTTTCTAACTGAGCAACCACCATGGTATAGTGATGGTAGTGGAAACCCAATAGATAAGACATTTATATCTTGTATTCGATGGTATATTTAGGGATAGAGTTTTGTGATTCATTTATGTATATAGTCTCAAGATAGAGAGTCTATAGTTAAGGGCTCTCAAGATGGTTTAATTCAACTAAGGGAGAGGCAATATAAGTCCTACTAAGGGTGAAGATATATCGCTTGGGATTGTATAACCTACTATTTGAATAAAAGGGAGATAGTTAATGGTCCATTGAGGTGTAGGTAGTTCCTATAGTAGTGAGGATCACATGTTGGAATATTTTGAAGAGGAGTTGGGAGAGTAGTGGGATGTAGTTGATGTTTTAATTTGTAACCACTACCACCCCCATGTAGTCAACACTAAAATTAAGGAGCTACTGGTATGGGGTGAGGGAAGCGTCATATAATTTCTATTTATGACCCATAGGCTATAGTGATTATTCATGGTAAAATAGTTGACTTATCTACTTTTTATGTAGTTTTTATATACACCAGGGAGTACCAATATTTTCTTACTGGATTCCTTATTCAAGAACTAGTTGTTCTATTGGATCATTTAGCTCAAACCTATCATTTAGAGACCCCTACTAGGGGAGATTCAGTGATTACCAACTACTGTTTATAGTGTAACCAAAACCTTATTGGAGAGAGATTTATATGGGATCCTTTCATGATCATGATGATCTCTTACAATGTTATTATATTTATGGACTGATTATCCATAGTTCATGCAAAAATTGATTATTTTAGGTGGAGGATGTGGTGTGCTTGAGTTGATGGGATGATGTTTCCTTAATTGGTGAGAAGGAAGGGTAGGTAGAGAAATATGAGCTCATATATAGGGGAATATAAATAATTATTTATATGTTTTATGGTATAACAAAAAGAGAAGAATATGTTATGAGCTTTCATATTTCTATAGTGGTGATAGAGTATGAGGATGCCTTCCCTAAGGATGTTCCATACTTACCTCCCCAACAAGAGAAATATTTATATATTTAAATAAAACCTTATAAAACCCTAATATCTATAGCATAATAATGTTATTAATCTTTAGAGCATCGAGAGTTGAAGGTGATGTTAGATGACTTTCAAAGGAAGGTCTTTGTCAGACCCAGTGTATACCCTTGGGCAGCACTAGTTCTCTTCACCAAGAAGGTGGAAGTGATATTGAGGTTAATTTGTATAATACAATCAATTAAATCAAGTGAACAATAAGAATAATTATCATATCCTAATAATTATTGACTTATTCTACCAGTTGTAAGGGGGAAGTATGTTCTCAAATATTGACCTCAGGTTGGGCTATCACCAGCTCTGAGTTTGAGAGGTGGATTTCTCAAATATGACATTACAATGTAAATATGATCATTATTATTATTTTTTGATTCACATTAGTAATATAAATGACCTAGATGTGTTGATGAGACTTATGAACAAGATCTTTTATCCATTCTTAGACAGGTTCACAGTATTCATCATTGATGACATCATTGTGTACTTGGCATCAGACTACAAGCATGTGATACAATTGAGAATGGTTCTGGACATACTCAAGGAGTAACAAATTTATGAAAATCTATCAAAGTGAAAGTTCTTAATTTGGGAGGTCCACTACCTAAGACATTTTATCACATGACTGATTTGAGAATCATATTTGGGTTGTAAAGCTATTATAAAATATGTGTGCCTAATTTCTCTTAGATTCTGGAACCCTTGACCACCTCGATCCGTAAAGGGAATCATTTCATGTGGAAAAAGATGTTCCATTAGGATATTAATGAGTAATGGTAGAAGTTGATACCACATGAGTAGAACTACATGATGCATGATTTGGAGTTTGAAATAGTGGTATTTACCCTAAATATGTGGTGAAACTTCCTTATGGGAGAGTGACTTATTGTTTATTTTAACCACAAGAGTCTCAAGTATATCTTTTTGTAGAAAGATATTAAATTGAGGCTGATTTGATCGATAAAGTAACTATATTATTATGACTTTGAGATAGTATATACTCTTGAAAAGGGGAACATTATATAATATGCTATTATTATTATATCTTGTTCATAGTTATTGAGTGAGGCATCAGAACAGTTGGTCTATTTGAAGTTGTACTTTATGGAAGAGGGTTGTGCATGTTTAATTCATTTGATGGTTATTACCCCTATTTTTCTTCAACGTGTTAGGGACGATAATCTTGGAGAAATTTATTAGAGACCTTGTGTGGGAAGATATCCACTGGACATGCTCATGATGTATTTTCTATATGAGGGGATAATTGTATCATTTTTAGAGTAAGAACCATTGTACCAGTGACACTGTGTGAGGAGGTATTAAAGTATCTCTATAAATCCACATTAGTAGCACATATAGGAGTGTAAAATATGTTCTATGTAATTTTGACATAGTTATGGAGGTCATTGATGAGGAGATGTGTAGATTATTTTATCTTTTGATACCTCATTTTTCAGCAGGTGAAGGTAGAGCACCAATTTCTAATGGTATTCACCCAACCCCATGAGGTTCTAGAGTTTAAGTGGATGGTATATCTATAGTCATCATGATATGACATCCATAATTAAATAGTGGTCATGATGTTATCTGGGTGATTGTATACTGACTCCCTAAGTCAGCCCACTTCCTAGCCATTTGAGAGTAGAGTTTAATGGGAATCTTGGGATGCCATTACATACAGGTGATAATACAGATTCAGGAAGTTATCTAACATATCATCTCAGACAATGATGATATCTTCAAATCATGATTATAGAGAGGATTATATGCGGCCATTGGAACTTTGTTTTTGTTAATAATGATATTCCACCCTTATTTAGATGAACATATTGAGTAGACCATTCAGGTTATACAGGAAATTCTTCAGACTTTCATGTTGGACTTCAGACATAGTTGGGAGGACCACCTACCCTTGCATACAGTTTCATATAAAACAATTATCCCATCCACAATAGGTATTAAACTATTTTATGCCTTTAAAAAGAGACCTTGTATGTCATCATTGTGTTGGACTAATCAAGGGGACTCATCACTAATGGGCCCGGAGTTGGTGTGAGAGAGAATATAAAAGGTTCAATAATCTAGGAGTTGAAGAAGAGTACTAAGATCCATCATAATTCTTATGATGACAAAAAAATAGATGAATTTGGATATAAATGAGGAAGCCATATGTTCTTGAGGTATCACCTCAATGAAAATTCTAGATATTTGACTGGGGTGGAAAGTTATCTTTGATATTCATTATCCCTCTCTATATGCTATGTAGGTTTGGATACGTGTAATACCACTTAGCCTATAGATATCAAGGATTTTTAGGAGATGATCCTCTGCATGTGAGAAATTACCATAGTTAATTTTCAATGGAATCTCATGAACCTCCTTGAGAGCTTTTAGGAGTGGGGGAACTAGATGCAATCCCTTTATCCTCGTCATTTTGTTATGTTTTTTTATTTTTTGAACATTGAGTTGGAGGGAATATAATTAAAATATTTTTTCATTTTAAAACATTTAAGTATTTTAAATAATATTTTAAGAGTTATCTGTCAAGTCAGCATAGGAATTAATGGCCTAGGGATCCTCATTATTAATATAATAAAAATATCAAATATATTTTAGCACGCTCTTGTACTTTTTTTTAAAATAATAAAATATCTCTTGAATACTGTTTTGGATGGGAAATTGGAGACCGAAATTAAATCTAGAATGCATTTTATTCTCAAATTAAAACAAAACAATTATTCGTGTCAGCTTTTTTTAAAAGCAGTTATTGGTGGAATAATAAAAAAATTAATTAATTGGTTATTATTGTTTGTGAGAAAATTCTTTTTAAATTTAAAAATAGTTTTATCCAAACCCTAGGGTTATTCGTATAACCCTAATGATTGTATATGACCGTGTAGTAGATCCTTGATGAATGACCATAAGATTATGGATCGACGATCATTTTTCCATGGAGTTGTCTTCAATAATAGAGTTCTTGGATCACAAAAAAGACATCAACATGGGAATCATTCTTCAGCAGTGATCGATCATATCATGAGGTGATAATTTTCTTTCATTGTATTATTCAATATTTATAATTCTATTATCTAATGAGAACTAATTCCCTTAGAAAATTAATTTTCAGATCGATTTTGGATTTACAGTTGATGATTGTATTCCTAGAATTTGGAATTGATAATAATTTATTTATCCTTGTTAACTCTTAAATGACCTTAATTTTATCCATCAATGAATTCAGGCCTACATAAATAATGGTTTACATATATATCCTCACATTTTGTTGTGTTCTTTTCTACAATCATTCTTCAAATGATCATCATCGATATTTCATTTGGCTGGAAGTTCAAAAATAACTAAAAATAGATCATTTCACAATATATCTTTAGTGAAATCGATCATTTATGTGAGTTTATATTCAGGATCAAAGGTATGATCAAGGTGAAACAATGATAATAGGAGGGTGAGGATTAGGTCATAAGTTTCTTATTTTCAGTTTTTAATTACAGTGATATGATTCTATAGAGGAATTCCCAAGTGGATGGGTGGATAAAATCCAAAAATCAAAAATAGGTGAGGTGAGGTAAACCGAAGATCCAGGATATTATAGAATGATTTTCTCTGAATTAGAAGTTTGTGGAGGTGCAGAAGAGACATGTTGAATAGACTTGACATTATGTGAAAACCAAATTACATGACATGTTTTTCAAAAGAGCACATTCCATGTGGAGGACCTTATACAATGGATAGAGTTTGTATGAAGTATAAAATAACACACACTGTTTGAAATCTCATGCATTATGTGACTATTTATCAGTGACCTAGTGTATACCCCAGAGGTACACAGTAAAAGACACGAATGATGTGTATAGATTCTTCCAATGTACATACACATGACCAGTGTATACATGCATGACCATAGTATATACGAATGGTCTATATAAAATAAAAAAAAAGAACAGACTTTGGAAAGTCTGAACTATCTAGAACAAGCATTTTATTCCATATAAATATTAGGTAGTTCTTCTCGGGTAGGTTGAATCCCCCACTTTCTTCGACCTAGATGAGTACTTATAGGGTTTGTTCCCTTGGTTCATCGTTGTGAGGGTAGAGTAAGGAATCCTATATTGGGAATAGGATGAGTGATCCCCTCTACTAGTTAGTCCTATATAGTGTCAGGTATGGTAACACCCTAATATTATTTAAATTATTTTTATTAATTAAATTTAATCTTTTATATATTTTTTATCACATTCAATTATTTTATCATATGTTACACACAACACCAAATTTTAACGAAGTGTTCCTTAATATTATATGATAGAAATAACCTATCCATTGGAATGATATGTATGAACAAGATTATTTAAATTATATGTCATACACATATATATATAATATTAATTCTTTAACATCCAATTAATTAAAAAGGAAAATAAAAACTATTTGTATATAATTAGAAATATTTTTCTAAAATACTATTTTATACATACAAACACATTTTACCACAATAAATTAAATAAATATATTTTAGTAAATTATTGTAATGAAAATTATATTATATATTCAATCAAAATTTTAACATTTATCTTATGTGTTTTCTATAAAAAATATAATAATAAATATAATTTTATACTAAAAACTATATTTTTCTAGAAAGTAGATTTCTTTCCTTTAGCACAGTTATTTTTAAATTGATTTATACCAAATTTTTAAAAATAATTTGATAAAATCAACATATTTTTTAAAATAAACATGTAAAAATTATATTATAGTGAGTTTTTTTATTTTTCAAAAAAGATTTAATTTTTTTGAATAGTGAAAAATATCAAATTTTAATTGAAACTTTCATCTGATTTAAATTTATTATAATGTTAAAATATATTTTAAATTTGGTTTAGGGTAAAATTATTTCTGTTATAAAACTATTAATCCAAATTAAGTCATTTAAATCAATTTTATAATGAAATTTAATGTAAAAACCCTATAATCTTTTGTATATTTTCTCTTTAAAATCTTGCTTTCTCATCACGTCTGCATGATTAATTTTAACTTAAAATTTTCATATTATTTGTGTTATATTTTAAAAAATTGTTTGAATATTTTTAATCAGATTAATCTATTATTTTTAATAAGTTAAACATAAATTTTTACCATAATTATTATTGAAAATAGTAAAAATTAATTACTAGGGTTAAAGTAAAAATCTATTTATCGGGGTGTTAAATTAAGATAATGTTTAAAAATGACCTACCAAATTTTTCCAACGCCAAATTTTTGGAAATAATTTTGACATAATATCATATAATCTTGATAATTACTCATTTTTAGGATTTTTTTCATGATTTAAAAATGGGAAATGCTGAATCATTTCAAAAAATTACAAGTTTTCCACTCACCTCTCTTATGGAAGGCCACACCTCTCTTCTCTTCCTCGCACCTTAAAACCCTTTTTTGGAAAATACCAACCCAAATAACGTCCCAATTCCAATTATATCATCTTAGAAGAATTAATTTTGGCATAAATCAATCCAAGGAATGTTTTGGTGCAAACCTAAGGATGTTATATAAAGAAGAGGTAATGATCTTCAACAAGATTTTTTATTTTATTTATTCCTCCTACTGCTTAAATTATTATTTAACCATGATTATATAATTAACTAAGTGTATTACATGTACTTATATGTTGTTATGTTATGGAAATAACATATAACCATCTCTACTTCAATCAAATGGGTTACAAAATCATCTTTCTTGTATATGGTGGATAACAACATCGTGAACTGATGTCATTCAATTTTTCTCTACCACCTCTCACAGTTGGGTATGATGATAGATATAAAGTAAATATATGATATTTATTATATGATTATTCATATGGAGTAATTTATAATATTTATCTTTTTTAATTTGTATTCCGTAGGGGACACGATAATGTCGCTCATCGGTACTGCAAACAATGGACTCGCAAAGAGATGTGACATATCTTTCACTAATCCTTTACAAGGAATATTGTAAGGATAATATTAGTTGTTATATGTGATATAAATTACATGATTATGATATTATATAAATATTTAATATTATTAAAGGATAATATGTATCATTTTCCTTCTTACTATTTTACTCAATGATAGATTATAACGTCACTCATGTATGTGTAGAATACCACCTTCACAAAGTGATGATACTCTATTTTCCTCACCAATCAACATTAATTATATATATAAGTATATTTTAAGAATTAGTATGGTTTTTCTAATATTATTATTATCTTTTAAAGATAAAATTTTACTTACCTCTTTTCCATAATGATCTTTGAACAATGAAAATGTTACTCATGCGTACATATGGCATACCGTCTCCATGATCTTAACATACATCATTTATAGAATCCATCTATAATGATTATTTTTTAAAAATAATTTCTGTATAAATATGATAATTATTTAATTTTTATTATTTTTGGAGTTTATGGGACCATGATCAATATAAGAGGACTGAAAAATAACAAATCAAAAATATACTAAAAACAAATATTTTATTACCCAAAATAGGATTACAACAAGGAATTATTTATAAATAGCCTATAAATGATCATAAGTAATTCATATATGGAACTAAATATATTATTATGGTTCTTAAATATGTTTATAGTATAATTATTTTTACAATATAGTAATTTTTAACATGTACAAAGAATTCATGACTTATGGTAATGGATTTCTTGCCACACATTTATTTCTAAGAGACTTACGTCACATGCACCACTCATTTATTTTGTGTGGTTTATATATTTACCAATGAAATTATATTTAATTAATATTCATAATTTCATGATAACTAATGTTTATATTGATGATATTATTTTATAGGTCTTACCATTCAAAAGTTACTCAATCAGTAAGGGATATGTTGTCTCAATTTTCCTTCTTTGATATATATGTTATATGATGCACCGATATTATTTTATGAGGTGTATATATATCCCCTATTAGAATTGATATCATAAATTTACTTATCCACATGTTATTTTGAGTTAAATTTAATTTAACTTTTTCACGGTTCTTACATTTCGAAGTTACCAATGTTGAAATATTTTTATGTAACAATCTCATTATTTATGAGGATTGTTTATGATTAAGATTCCAAATATGAAATATTATGATCTATATATCAATAAACTAATTAATTTTATTACACTATTTTTATGTCATGATAATACATGTTTTCCCTTAATTTTACTCTCATTGTGTGCTCATGAGTTCAAAAAATCAATTTTAAGAAAATCGTCTTTTTGGTCAAAAATGCATTTTTCTCCCAAATCCTTTTTTTCTTAAAATGATTTCAAAATATTTTCACATTTTTTTAAAATGATTTATCGAAGACATTTTCACCAATTTTTAATTGTTTTAATATTTTCTAAAAATAATCATTATGTAATTCTCAAAAATAATGCTTGTTTTGATTTTACCGAAAATGTGAAAGGAATCTTTGTTTTTATATATATTGCATGAATTGAATATCCAACCATCATACCCATTATATAAATTGAATATTTCGTTATATTTTTTTCACTTTATTTTTATATAAAAGTATTTTCAAAAAAAATTGTGTCTTATAAAAGGGGTTTTCAAAATGAAAATGATAATTTCATCAATAAATATTTTAAAAGATTTTTTAAAGCTACCATTAAAAATAATTCAATGTGATTTTTAATGAAAATGATTTTTAATATATTTTGAGATTTAAAATTTGATTTTTAAGGAATGGTTATTTTTATTTAGAAATTTTCTATGTGATCATTCAAATTTCTTATCCATCAATGATGATATCCTTTGATGTAACTTTTTCTTTACTGGTGATATGAACTAAAGATAGTATTATTATTATTTCTCTTAATGGTTTATCATTACAAGATGTTTATAAAACATGGTTCTATTCCATGGGTTATACCATAATAAAATTCTTATTAAACCTACTTATTTTTCCATGGGTTATGCTGTCATGAAATTATGAAATAATTATTAACCCTTTCTCTTTTCCATAGGTTATGATAATATCAAATGGTTATGTAACACATATCATTTATTGGTTTCAAATATGATGATTTTTTTATGATACTATGGAACACATATGTATGATTTTTTATATGACGGTGATTATTTTATAAAAAAATATGGGTGGGACCTATATCTTTGTTCAATATATTGGGTAAAGATATATATCTCATGAGATAGACTGAACTATAATGGGGAGTGAACCCAATTTTGTAATGGAATTTGTCTGCAATTATGGTTTTGGGAGTGAACCTTGACTTCTGAAATAGTTTGGTGAGTGAACCCATTCCAATATAAGTAAATTTATGCAACTAGGAATGGTGGTGAGTCCCATCTAGGAGGTGTATCCTTCTATGGAAGTTCCCAGATAATATTTAGAAATGATACTTGACTGATAAGGAAATTATTTTTAAATTTATCTTTATGCCACAATTCTATACATTATGCCAATGTTAATTTCTAATGACTATTTTTCTTTAATTTCAATATGATTAATTTCTTAAGAACATGAATTAATTTTTTCATGAATCTAGATTTTGATCTTTGATATGAATGGTATGGTTTTCATATGTTATTCTCACATTCTCATACTGTTATACTCACTTTTGTTTATTTATTTCCCTTATATTCCCTTACTATGAATTTGACCTCACCATTTCTTATGTTTTATTTCTCCATGTGATGAAAAAAAAATTTATGTAGGGTATATCAATTTAGATTACTAAATGTTAATATATTTTTGGGAAAAATTGAAGATATGTCACCAGATTTGAATATTGTGTTCAAAGTATAAAAAGGGACTAAACTGTTATATTAATCAGAAATGTGATTGTGTAATGAAATGAATATTCATCTAAAATATTTTATATCCATGTATGAGAATCCTATGTCACTTTAGTTGGTATTAAGGTAAAGGCATAAATCTAATACTTACTAACTCTCAGATCTGAGTGTGGGAAGAAGCATGGCTCTCCACTCAAGGGATTTATGGGAAAACAATTCCACTAGGGATGTTAGTGTGACCAACCTAAAAGGCGTACTGTCCCATGGATTTCTCTGATAGGTAAGAATTATAGTCCAATTTAAGTAATTCTAGACCTCTATAGTTGGAATAAGAGGTAATTTTTTGTTAAAATTTGGAAACTAGGATGAAAAAACATTATTGAGATCCCTAGGGATATTCCTAAGGATATTCCTTGGGATATATCTAAGGATATTTATAATTATGTGTTAGTTCATAGGAAAATTTACTATAATTTTTTTCAAGGGTAAAGTGACTGGTTTTAAGTAATTAAATCCATGTGTAGATACTAAAACTGAATGTGGCACTGGCACATCCTTACCTAGGGGTAATAATGCTGAAAATTTCATATTGAGCTAGACTCAATCATCACCTGGTGCATGAAAACAGGCCTTGATACACACCTGGTTTGACACTCCCATGGGATATTATTTGGAAATTCATAAACTCTTTATTGACCATCATAGAGGATTTAAATAGATTCTGATCATGGATAACCAAGGTTACGAATAAGGTTTCATAGATTTAAAATAAGGTTTCATGATTTAGACATCCTATAAGTAATTTTTAATAGTTATTTTTCCCCAATATGATTATTGTTTCTCATACTACGATTTTTTTTCAATTACATAAACCACAAGGAACTTGTTTAACATTGAATGTGATGAAAAATTTGCAGATGAGAATCCAAATTGGGTGATGATTGGATTAAAGGATTTTGTAATTATTCCAAATAAGTTATTATGATATATAATTCACATAAACTTTAACCAACTCTCAAACTCACCAAAGAAAATAATGATAAATTTCATTGATAGTTTAAATAATGGATACTGGGAGGAAAGAATATTTAGTTTCTTATTTATCGTGAATGTGGGAAGAAGCACTCAACATATTGTCTTAGAGGTATAGGAAGTTATTTTTAATATGGAAAAGAAAAACACAAATTAAGTTATTTTTGAGGAAAATTGAATAGTTTGGTTAACACAATAAATGAGAATAATTTTCCCCCTAATATATCATTGATAGTTGAATGTTTCCAATATAGAATGAATGTTCATTATGAAAATTGATGACCCAAATGGAAAGATCATGAAGAGAATCAGTAATGTTATACGAGTAATGGTTTCATTGTTGATGATGAAGAGACTACGAGAGAAATATGAAATAAATGAGGTATTAAGAATAAGATGATGAATCTTAGTTAATGGTCTGAGAAGGAATTGGAATGATTGAAGTATTTGAGTATTAGAATTCAAGTATTCTATTATATGAATTGTGAAATATATAAGGATTTTTTAGTATATGTTTTTCATTATGTAATTTCAAGAATATGTTAAATGGTACTGATGGAGTAGAAAATTGATTTCATGGAAATGTGATATCTTAAAAAATGGAAGATCTCCCTTAATATATGCTGGATGTTGAGATAATGATGTTGGGTTAATGATATGTTATATATGAATAAGAAAATTTGTTAATAATGACTACATTAGAGAATATTAAGGATTTATTAACAAAGATATTTATGTTATCATTTATAGTGTTTAAAACAAAACTAGATTAAAGAAATATATCCAATAATCTGTTTTTATGTATGGAATGAGGATGAATGAATGTTTTAAATTGGGTATTATGGTAATTCTATTTATTACTTTGTTTTAAGATAATACATGATAAAGGTACCCACATGTTTGGTATGTGAAAATCAAGAGTCCCTTATTATATGTGGTGGATCAGTGTTAAAGTGATTTTGAGAAATTTAGTGACCTTGTATAAAAGTTTCGAATTTTTGGAAGGGTTAAAATTACAAAAATTAATTTAATGGCTTAAAATGATATTTTTATAAGGTATTAGAGATTAATTTATTATTTTATAATATTTAGATTTATTCATAATTCTTTATAACCATTTTATTTTGTTAATAAATAGATATACAAGAACTAAATTATCATACTATTATGGATCTTTTGATTTTTAAAACTTAATTTTTTTTCAAGCATAAAGATTAATTTAGGGATATTTATTTCTTTGTGTTAGCGATGAATTTGAAATTTATTGATGAACAAGATGATATTAATCTTATGAAACATGTCAAGTAAGTATATTTCATTATATTTTTAGAGAGTAAACAAATTCCTCAACTCTAGGAAAATGATTTTGAAACAAAATTTCATCCAAATACATTCATTATTTTTGAACCTATGGTCTTTTAAATCATCAAATATTTATTTTTTTGAGGCCCTTAACTTTAAATTAATCATTCACTTAATTATTATCAATAATCTCTATCAATCTATATAATTATTTACACTTTTCTTCCATTTCCAAATATTCACTTACCACATATGTGATTCTATGTGTAATCCTAGTTTTGAGTTACCTTAGGTAACCTTTAGGTTTTAAACCATCCCTTTTTATAGGAAGTTTCATTATTCATTTGTATGATGTGGGTTTATATGAAAAAAATTTCAAATGTTAAACCTTGGAAGACAGAGATATATTTCGAGGGTGAAATGCATTATAAGGGGATACAACGTAACACCTTGATATTTTGTAAAATATTTTTTACAAAAAAAATTAATCTTTTCGATATTTTTACTTACACACAACACTAAGTTTGTCTTCTGTTACATGTAATACCATGTTTAAATAAAAGGTGAAATATTATTATACGATAGTTATAACCTATACATTGGAATTTAGCATGAGAAAAGGATTAAATAATTCATATGGTTCACATATTTAAATAATATTAATTATTTGGTGACCAATTAATTGTAAAAAAAATAAAAACTATTTGGATATAATTTAAAACCACAATCTGAAAAACAATTTTTATGAAAAAAACATGTTTTACCAAAAAACTTTAAATAAATAAATAGCAAAAAATAATATTATTGAAATTTATTTTACATATGAAATCAATTTTTTAACATTAAATTTATGTGTTTTCTATAAAATAGATAAGAATAAATCCAATTTTATGCTTAAAACATTATGTTTCTAAAAAGTAGTATTCTTGGATTTGGCACACTTATTTAAAAATAACTTTTACTAGTTTTAGAATATTAATTTGATAAAATAAATATAATTTTTTAAAATAATAATTTCAAAATTATCTTATAGTGATTTTGTATAATTTTTCTAAAAATATTAAAATTTTGATAAATAGTGAAAAAATAACGAATTTTAATTAAAAAACTGTCATTTGGTTTTAATTATTTATAAAGTTAAATGATATTTAAAGTTGTTTTAATAGAAAAATTATTAAAATTAGATATATATATATATATATATATATATATTAGTCTAATTTTAGGTCATTGGAATCAATTTCATATTGAAATTGGAAATAAAAACATTATAAACTTTTGGACATTTTCTCTTTAAAAACATTCTTTCTCATCATATCTGTGGGATTAATTTTAAATTAATTTTTTAGAATTAATAGAATTAAATTTGGAAAAAAGTGTTAACTTTTTTTAATAATACTAATTTATAATACTTAATTAGTTCCACTTAATTGTTTACCAAAATGAATAGTGAAAACAGTAAAAAAATAATTACTGTGGTTAAGGTAAAAATTGATTTACCTGGGTTTTAAACTAAAAATATAAGGGTTAAAAATGACCATAAATTTTTTAAAAATTTAATTTTCTAAATATATTTTTAATTTATCTATTAAATTTTATATAATGGATCTTTTTGGAGGCTTTTGGCATGATAAAAACATGGGTATGATTGAATATTTTTAAACAATTACAAGTGTGTCACTCACCTCACTTATAAAAGGCCACCACCTATCATATATTCCTAACACCCTAAAACCCATTGTTTTTTAATCCCAACCCACATTACTTCATATATTATCTCATATCATCCTATAATCCTTATTTGGGTAATAAAATCAATCATAGGAATGATTTTTGGGCAAACCAATGGAGGTTACCTGAAGAAGAGGTAATGTTCTTCAATGAGTGTTTTTATTTTATTTCTTCATACACCTCATTAAATTATTATTTATCCATGATGATATAATTACCCTAGTATATTTCATATACTAATATGTTTTTAGGTTAATTTTATTACCTAAAACCATATCCACTTCCATCAAATGGGTTACGTAATCATTGTTTGTGTGTACGACATACTACCACCTCAAAAACTATTGTCATTTCTTTTTCCATTACCACATCTCACTATTGGGTATGATGATGGATATAAAGTATATTTATAATATTTATAATATAATTTTACTATTTATTCATTATATCATATATAAAATTTTAATTTCCACTCTATAGGGAACATGATAGAATTTCTCGTGTCTACGGTGGACTACCCCCTCATGAAGTGATGTGATTCGTCTTTGACTAATGCTTAACATGGGAGGTGATAAGGATTACATTAATGATTATATGTGATATAAATGAGAAAATTATTATATTTAATATATATTTATAAGTCTTATAAGTTAATATATATCATTTTCTTTCAAAACTTTTCACTTGATGAAAGATGATAATGTCGCTCGTGTGCGTGTGGACTACCACTTACACAAAGTGAGGGGACTCTATTTTCATCCCCATACCATATGGATTAAATATAAGTATATTTGAATAATCAATATGGTATTTATTATATTATTATAATCATTGGAAGATAAAATATTGCTTACCTCATTTCCATAATGATCATTAAAAAATGGAAATGTTTCTTATGTGTATGTATAGCCTATAATATCCATGACAGTAACGTACTTCATTTCTCACAAACATATTTCTTGATTAGTTTTAAATTATAATTGATTTATAAATATGATCATTATCTTACCATTTTTATTATAGATTTTATTAATCCATGATCAATGTAGTGGGAATGAAAATAAAAAATCAATTCCAATACAAAAAATAAAGCGGTTATTACTCGAAAAATGATTTTAACAAGGAATTATATATAAACGGGTAATAAATGATAATTATAATTAAATAATATATTATAATATATATATAGTATTGTGGTTATATTATAGGTTAATAATAAAATTATATTTATTATATATGAGGTTGAAATGTCTTTAATGGATTTTGAGACTTAAAGTAAGGGATTTCTAGTATCACTTTTATTTTTGAGAGACCTATTCCATATTCACCACTCATTTCTTTTTTGTTTTGTATATATTTCCCTATTACATTATATATCATTAATATACCTCATTTAATGAAAATTAATGTTTTTAATGTTTTTATTCCATCATGGGGGCTTTAATTCCAATGTTACTCAAAAAGTAATGGATATTTGACTCAATTTTCCTTCTTTGAGACATATGGTATGTTATGAACCTATATTCTTTTACGAGGTGTGTATATAGACCATTTTACATGTAATATAATTAATTTATTTACCATAATTATTTTTTACATTAAATTTAATTTTATTCCTCCATAGGGCTTACGTTTCAAGGTTACCAAATTTTAAAGAGTATTAAGTTACAATTTCATCGGTTATTAAAATTCTGTATGATTATAATTCCAATGATGAAATATTATTATATATATATCATGAAAATCATAAATTTTATTATACTATGGTTATGTCATGATAATACATGTTTTCCTTTCAATTTTCTTGTCTTTATAATCTCGTGATTTCAAGAAGATCATTTTTAATAATAATCATATTTTCTGTCAAAAATGAATTTTTCTTCCAATCAATGTTTTCTAAAAAAAATTCACAAAATTTCATAACATTTTTAAAATGATTTATTAAAGAAATTTTTACCCATGTTTAATTTTTTAAAAAAATTCAAAATTAATCTTTATGTTATTTTCAAAAATAATGTATGTTTGGATTTTAGCAAAAATGTGAAAGGAATATTTGATTTAAAATATATGGAAAGAACATAATTTCTTAGAATAATGAAAATTATTTTGTTGTAAGATTAATTTATATGTTATTAATGTGATTTTTAATGAAAATTATGTTCAAAAAATTTTATGTTCTAACAAAGTTCTTATCAATGAGGAAAGGATATTTTCCTCAAGAAAATTTTTAAATGGTTTTTTGAAGATTCCTTTAAAAGTTTTCAATATTATTGTAAAAGAAAAGTATTTTGGAATTGTTTAATGTTTTGAAAAGTTATTTTTATTGAATGATTATTTTCCTTTAATAAATGATCCAAATGATCTTTCAAAATCCTTCTCTATCTAAGATGATATCCTTTAATATAAATTCTTATTTTTTGGGATATGAACCAAGTATACCATTCTTATTATTTATCAGATTGGTTTATCATGGTAAGAAGTTTATGAAACCCTCTTCTCTTCCACAGGTTATATGATGATAAAATTCATATGAAATTATCTTCTTTTTTCGATTGGTTGTGATATGATGAAATGATCATGAAACCTATCTATTTTCCAAAGGTTATGATATGATGAAATTATTAGGAAACCCATTTCATTTCATCAGTTCTGATATGATGAATGTTTTGTGACCATATGGCACACATGTGTATGATTTTTTTATGTGATGGTGGTTACGTTATAAATAGGGATGGTGGTTACATTATAACTAATGATTGAGGTTACATTATAACTATAGATGGTGGTTTCATTATTATAAAAGATGTGTGAGAGCTATTTATCCCTCAAATGAATTGGTTAGAGATTTACATCTCATGAGATATATAGTGTTTAGTCAATAATGTTTCCTTATAACTTTTCTATTCCTCTATGTTTTGAAAATCACAAACACATTTTATTTATGGAAAATTATCTTTCTCTAAGAATTATTTTCATAAATAAAATTTACTTTCTCAAAGAAAAATTTTATACTTACCTTGGTTTTAAATGTATTATTCTATGTCTTCCCAAAACCAAGTCTGTCCATTTTTTCCAATTCAAAAATTTATATCCTTTTCAAAATCTTTGGAATCTTATAGTTCCTTGGATATCTAAACTTTTTATTTTCAGACTCTGAAATCTCTAAAATTTAGACTCTGAATTCTTTGAAATTTATACTCCAAACTATCTGATATTCAGAATCTAAATTCTATGAAATTCAAAATCTAAATTAGTCATAATTTAATCTCAGGAATCCCTAGAATTTAGACTCTGAATTCATCAAATTTCAAACTTCAAATTACTCCAAATTCATGCTCTGAATTCCTCAGAATTCTGACTCTGATGTCCCCGAAATTAAGACTAAAAAATCTATAGAATTCAGAATCTGAATTATATGAAAAAAAGAATCCAAATATTCATTTGTTTCTAGAAACTGATTATTTATATATTTAGAATCTGAATTCCATTTTTTCCTGAACTCCGTTTATTCAATCTTGTTTAATCTACTTTATTTTCATTACATATTATTGATTTTTAATCATGATAATGTTTCCCAAGTTTTTCCTACATAAAATGATGTCGTAAATTTTGTTTCTACCTAACCATTGGTTGAGTAACATGTGTACAGATCCCTGTTAGATTCGAGGAAAAATATGACCATTGGAGGAGGGAGTCAATTGTTGTAGTTTTTACTATAAATAAGAACTCATTTGAAGGATCTCATTATTGATTGATGATCCTATAGATTACATGTTGTGAAGTAATTTATAGAGAGAGAAAGACTTTCCTGACTTGTGCATTTTATGAACACCTTTATCAACTATTAACATCTTGTTCATCTTTCTTTATGCAACTCTTATTATTGTTAAGTAAAATCAAGGAATTCTGAGCATAAGAAGATAGAAGTGTCAAATATCTTAAAGTTAGAGTGCTTTTGGGGATAGAAATATAGATTCAGATATTCTTATCAAGGGCTTACCTAGGTGTGGGTAATATATACTTTCTTAAATGTATAAATCTATGGTCTTTATCCATGGTTGTTGTATACCCTACTCTTTGGGTTAAAATATTTCCTACTTGTTTACTTGATTTTTGTTTCAAGTTTTATTTACACTTTATTTTTTTAAATAAAGAAAGTATAACATTATTATACATTATCTTACTTTTAGTTACTCTGATAAATTAGATTATATATTCTCTAAGGTAGAATCTTTCCCTATGTAAACTGTTCTTAAGTTTCTTTTCTGAATCGATGTTTGCAGACCCTAAGTAAGATTGTTTTTTGTTAATAACTAAATAATGTTTGTGAATCCATCTTGTTTAACTTTGTTAAACATGATTTTTCTTAATGTTAAAATTGAATGTTTTTAAACCTACAATTCACCCCCCCACACACACTTATATTTGAGCATATACATATTCTATTTCAATCCTATAATTGGTATCTGAGTAGGTCTCTAAAATTCTTAGACTCACATATATGTTTTCTTTCTCATGTTTTTTTGTTCTAAATTTTCTTACATAACTTCTCTTGTTAAAATTTTCTTACATATTTTTATCTTTTTTTATAAACTTTTTATATTAAAAAGTTTTATGGAAAAGTATTGTTTCTTATATAATGGAAGGTATGAATGTTGGTTTCATAGACAACCTTAATCCTACCAGACCACCAATCTTTGATGTTAATGATTATGAGTAATAGAGAGATATGATAAAGACCATTATTATAAACACTAGAGTAGTCAACTTTGTCATGCTCACTGGAGATTACAAAATCCAGACAAGGAAGTCAAAACCATAACCAATCAAGAAAACTAGAATATCAACTAAACTACAAGGTACGCAATACTTTGTTGTATTCTATGATCAGAAATATATATATTCAGATATATTATTGTGAAGTTCCCAAATGTATTTGGATGAAACATGAAGTTACACATTTTGGAACTTCTTAAGAGAAATAAACTTGATGTTTTATATTTATATATGAATGTCATGGATTATTATTTCGTTATAGAGAACCTTTTTCCAAAGTACAAAAAAGATTTTTGACCATTTTCATCAATCTTCAATCTATAGGAGAGAAAGATCTTGATAATGAAGTTCTTGAGGAAAAGATAATTGACATCATTCCCAATGAATGTGAATCTAAAAGTACAAATATTTATGAAAATAGAATAGTATCTTACATTACTCTTGATGTGTTATTTAGAACTCTACTTTATCATGAGATAAGAATGAAGAGAGATTTTGACATCAACAAAAAAAATAATGGTAATGGATGTGTAGCTTCCACTACTAAAACAAAACCCATGATTCCAAAAATGGTAACAACATTTAAAGCTAAGAAAGTTGTTGTTATATCTCAATCAAGTGACAGTGATCAGTCTCATAATGAGTTATCCAATCTTTCTCAAAGGATGAACTGTGTTGTTGGAAAGAATGATTTTCAGTAAAGATATAAGAAGAAAGATATAAAGGATGAGAAATATATTTAAGTAACCTATTATTAATGCAAAAGGGTTGGACATATTTGACCCAATTTTTCTATGTGTAAGATAAAAAAGAGAAAGGAAAATAATTCTAAAAGAAATAGAAATAATTATTACAAATATAAGGCTATGAAATTATTATAAGAAAATGACACATAGAGTTTTTGTGGTGGTGGATCTTTAGATGAATCCTTTGAATATGAATCTTTTGGTCAAAAGATCATTAGTCTAATACCCATAGTACCTATTGAAAATCTTTGTCTTATGGCTAAGGTAAAAAATGATGAATCTTTAAACAATATTTATTTAAATTATAATTTTACTAATGAATAATGTTAAGAATATTCATATGAATAATCTTCTTTATTGAAAGATAAAACTTTACATTCATTTGAATAAGTTTCCAGATTTGATAAAGTACATGAGAATTGTAATTATAAGATAAAAAATAAGAGAGAGAAAGAAAATTCTAAAATATAAGTTTTAATAAAAAAAAGTATCACATCATTATAAATATATTGATTAGAAAACTTTTGATTTTGAAAAAAATTATAAAAACCTTAAGGAAGAAAATTCTAATAAGGATAATCTTTCTAAGGATCATGAAAATGTTATTTATAAGAAAAAAATTAGTGGCTAACTCATGTTCTAAAACTAATGACTTTGAGGATAAGAATTTTGTCATCATACTAAAATCCCAAAAAAAATCCATAAAGAACGTTTTATCAAATTATACATCAAGAAGTAAAGAATTTGATAAAATTTATTCACAAATTTGTCATCATATGAATTTTATAGGAATTAGTTATAGTCACTCAGAACTTTTTTTTAGTAATAAATCTTTTTTACCAAAGTTATCCCTTTTGAACTAAGTCTCAATGTAGAAGAAATTGGGAGAGAAATTGTTCATTAAGTAAAATCCAATCCTTAGGTTTTAATAAAGCTTATTTTTCAAAAAATATGTGGATCCCTAAAACATTACTTTCTAAAATTTCATGATCCTAGAAATTTTGGATTCTAAAAGTTTAACTCTTTTATTTTCAGGAAGCTGAAGGAAGTACCCACAAAAATTATATAGTATATTGATAGTGGATGTTCCCAGCACATGACTGGTAATAAAAACATCTTTGAAAATATTATCAAGATGAAAGGAGGGAAAAAAACTTTTAGATATAATGCTCAGGGAGAATTTTATGTTATTGGTAACATTATTATTCTTGGAAAACATTAATTTCAAATGTTTTGTTTGTTAAATGTCTTAAGAACAACCTAATTTCCATAATTTAATTATGGGATAAAGGTTAATTTGTGAATTTTTGGAATGATAAATGTCTAGTACAAAATTCCAAGGAAGTGTTTATTCTCTCTGCCCATAGGCATGAGAAGGTTTACTCACGTAACATAGAAAACCATACGAGCAAAGGCCTACCTTTACTTAGTGAAATGGTTGATCAATATTGGTTATGGCATAGAAGAGTAGGATATTGTAACCTTAAAAAACTATGAAAACTCTCAAAGAAAAAACTAATCTACTAGAGCTTATATTTGATTCTTCAAAATTTTGTGATACTTTCAAATATGGCAAGAGACATAAGTGAAGATATAAATCGATCATTGAATTTTCGACTTCTAATTCATTACTTCTAGTGCATATGGATCTTTTTGGTCCAATACAAACTAGAAGTATTAGAGGAAAATAATATTTATTTTTTTAGTTGATGATTACACTATATTTACATGGGTATATTTTTTAGAAAATAAATCCGAAGCCTGTTATTATTTAAAAACTCTTATAGCCCAAGTTAAAATTGATAAAAACCATCCATTGTTAACTATTCATAGTGATCACTGAGTATAATTTCATAATTCATATTTTGAAACCTTTTGTATTAATAAAGGCATTACAGATAAATTTTTATCCCCAAGAACACCTCAATAAAATGGTGTTGTTGAAATAAAAAATGAATTATTTGAGAGATAACTACAACCATGTTGAGTATATATTATATTTCTAAACATTTTTGGGCAGAAGATGTTAGTACAACTTGTTATAATATAAATCGATTTTTAATCATAAATTTTATTAATAAAACACTATATGAATTGTGGACTGGTCAAAAACCTATAATTTCTTACTAAAAATAATTTGGTTGCAAATTATTCATCTTGAATGCTAAAGATAACTTACATAAAGTCTCACAAAAATCCGATGATGGAATTTTATTAGACTATTCAAAAACTTCTAAGGCCTATATGGCCATTATCAAAAATACTTGTACTGTTGAAGAAGCATTTCATGTTAAATTTGATGAAACTGATCATTTTGATTTTAAACAAACCCAACCTATATCCTCAGATGTGTTTTCAAAAAATTATTATCAAACTTTGATGGAAAATTCTTCTAATAAGGAAAAATCTTGAGAAAATGTTTCTATGGTATTTACCCCCAGAATATTTTCTACATTATGATGATGAACATGTATTGAAAAACCAAATTTATTTTTTTTTCATAAGAATAATCCTAGAGATATTATCATTGGTGATGTAAATCAACCTGTAAGGACCGTAAGTTCTTTATGAAATGTAGAATAACATCTAGCATTTCTTTCCCAATTATTACCAAAAATAACTGATGAATATTTAGGTGATGATGATTAGATTTAACCTATAAAATATGAGCTAAATTAATTCTAATGGAATAATCTTTGGACCTTGGTTGAGAGACCTAAGGAAACTTTTGAAATTGGAGTAAAATGAGTCTTCAGAAATAAATGTTATGGAAATGGACTCATAGTAAGAAATAAATCTATATTAGTTGTTGAAGGCTATAGTAAACAAGAAGGAATATACTGTGAAGAAACCTACACTCCAGAATCTATACATGAATCTATTCGTATTTTACTTACCTTTGCACCATTTTTTAATTTCATACATTTTCAAATGGACGTGAAGTGTGCTTTCTTTAATAGATATGTTAAGGAAGAAGTTTTTAAAAAAAACCTCCTGAATTTGAAGACATAAAATATCCTAAAAATATTTTCATATGTACCAAAGCCTTATATAGACTTAAACAATCCCCTAATGCCTCGTATGACAGACTTATAGTATTTTTGTTTCAAAACAGTTATGTTAGTGGAACTGGTGATCAAACACTTTTTATAAATAAATATTAGGAAAATGTTTTTATTTTTTAAATTTATGTTGATGAAATTATATTCAGATCAACTCAGCAATATTTAACTACTTCATTTTAAAATCTTATGAAATATGAGTTTGAAATGAGTTTGGTGGGTGAGTTAACATTTTTTATTGGTTTTAAACTGTCACAAAATCCAGAAGGAACTTTTATATCTCAAAATAAGTATATTAAATATATTATTAAAATGTATGGATATGAAATCAATAAAAGTATAAGAACTCTAATTGGTACCTTATATTCTCTCAATCTTAATGAATCTCAGAAACTAGTAGATCAAACATAATTTAGAGGTATGATAGGATGTTTATTATACTTAAACACTAGTTGTCCATACTGAATGTTTTAAGTATTCGTATTTGAATGATATCAATATAATCAAATGGAATCTCATTTAAAATAAGTGAAAATTATTTTTTTCTATTTAAAGGGAACCCTGGATTAAAGACTTTTCTATTCTTATGGAAAAGATTTTTTTACAAAAAATTTTTAAGATTCAAACTTTGGTAGATGTATAATGGATAGAAAAATTATATCTGGAACATGGAATTTCTTGGGAGATTTATTGGTTTCTGGTTCATGCAAGAAGAAACACTCGATAGCACTTTCCACAACTGAAGCTAAATATGTAGCAGCTGGAAGTTGTTATGATCAAGTGTTCTAGATGAAACACACACTACCAGACTATGTCATGAGTTTACCAAAACATATATATTGTGTGATAATACCATTTCCATTTCACTAAGTAAAAACCCTGCACATCTCTCCCATGAAAAACACATAGATATTAGACATCAATTTATTAGGGATTATACAATTAAAGGAGATATCACCCATAAATTTATCAGAATGGTAGATCAAAATATTGATATTTTTACAAAATCATTACCCTTTGATAGATTTGAATACATTAAAAAAATTAGGAATGTCGACTGTATGGTAATCTTCCTTAAAAACATTTTGTTGATACATATCTCCTTACATTAAGAAACCCCTTTTCATAGGGGGGTAAAATTTTTCTCTCTAAAACCTTTCCTAAAATTTTAGAATTCTCAGAACCAAATTTTTTTTAATTATCAGAACAATTTTTTTATATAAAATTTTTTTAGAACTAAAAATTTTCCTTAATTAAAATTTTCAGAACCTAGAATTTTATATTCATCATAAACTTCTCCGGAATCTAATTTATTCAAGAAGAAACTTATCTATATTAACAATTACTTCTATGTATTCTGAAATGTGTGTTTCTTACATAAATATTGATAATTGTATTTTTCACTTGTTAGTATTTATATCTTGTTTTAAGAAAACTATATTTAATTCAATTTCCATAGATCTGATATTTACATAAAAACCACAAAAGATTAGAACCTACCAAATCCTTCTTTGGTTTTCATCTCAACCGTCAGATCAAATCAAGATTATATCACCCGTTGGATTGAATCAGAAAGTAGAATCATCATTTCAAAGCCTATATAAAGGCCCCCTGAAACCATTTCCCACATTTTTTTTCAAGAATATGTTCAACGAAGCTATGCTCCTCTACAAATCAATCGTTCAATTTTACCTGTTTTCTCGCACTCTGTATGTCACTCGAAGTTTCCTCGTAGAATCAGATGACTTCAAACAAGGAAATCAAGGAATTATTAATCTAAAAATAAAGGTTGGATGACCCAAATTTCATTACTAATTATAATTTATTGATTATGAGTAATATAATGTTGAATGGATGGGAGATTTTATGTTTATAAAATTCAAAGAGTCGGGATCTAGTTTATCCAATAATTCTCATATAATTTTTTGACTAAGTTAGTTTTTATAAATAAGGGGGATGAGAAAAGTTTTAACAAATTTCAGGTTTTTTTCAACCATATTTTAACAAATTTCAGGTTTTTTTCCTAATGGTTATAGGATTTTCGTGTTCTGAGAAAGGGAGATAAGGACACTCTTAAGAAAGTGTTATATTTATGTTGGACTTCTTGGTTAATATATGAAAGGTATACCTTAACAAGTAAATCCTTGTGAAAATCACCAACATAAATAATGGAACCTTCATGTAATAGATAATCATGTATCCAGTGATCTTTTCTAAGATCATCGTGATTTGTTTATAATCCATTATTATTCCATATAGTTTAAAACCCTAAAACTTCAAGATTATATTATTGAGTCATAAAACCCTTAGGAGGGTGAAAGTTGTTTTGAGTAACAAATTAGGAGAGTTTTATGATCTTTAGGAAAGTTAGGTCCAAGAATTAATCATGAAAGGAGATATAGGAGAAACAACCAATAAAACAAAGATGAAGAGAAAAGAGAAATAACTAAAATCCAATGAAAAATCTCCCATTCTGAAAACCTAATCAACTCTACCAAAATTGAAAATTAAAAAAACTATTTCGGATGAAGTAGTAGAAAATTAGGGAGAGAAGAATAATAATAAATATTAAGGAGATGCATGATTCGGTTTAGATACTTCAGAGGAAAAATCCTTGAAGATTCAAACTACTAAAGAACTTAAAAGAGAAGGAAAAGAGAACAAGTTAATGAAGGAAATTTCATAAGATGAAATAGTTCAAGCCCCTGTTAAGTATATAGATAAATATCCTTAATGGATCCAGGTACTGGAATCCATCCTCCAATAATCAGTTCCATGAGAAACTATGGGAAAGAAAATTTAAATTATGGAACCTATTGTAGAAGAAGAGATTATTCAGTAAGAAGAAGAAGAATAAGAAGAACATGAATAGAGTGAAAATGTGATCAAACAAGTAGAAGAATATCATGAGAAGGAAAGTCTTTTAGACAAGCTATTAATCAAAACTCACCAGGATGATTCAACCAAAAAAAATTCTTAAGGGAAATATGATGATGGACAAGATAATGTAGATAAACCTACTGATGATGTGAGTAGAAACCCTGATTTCATTCATCCTGAGGATATTAAGGGAGATGCTGAGAAATAAGAGGTTGATGAAGATAAAATAATTTACGTATCTTATAGTGATCATGAGTATCTAAGGGATGAGAAGGGTATTTCTAAAGATAATAAAAGAAAATAGGTTGTTTTTGACTCACCTAAAAAATATGTGGTTGTAAAAGCTAAGAAGGATGTTGCTGGATTAGCCAATAGGAAATTTGAATATCTAGAAAAATTATCCTCACCATCAAGGGAATAAGATTCCAAATATTCATCTTCTATGGGACAAGATTTTTTCTTTCAATCTTTTAAGAAGTTAGTCAACAAAATTCCCTTATTTCCAAGTATAGATTCTAGAATATAGTTGGTTCGACATTCTGTCAATTGAAATTCGGATTCAATAAGCATGCTCATATAAAAGTTTATCAAGTTTGAAGCCGATTTCAAAACTTTTTATATTGGTAATTATGCTCATATTAGATCATGTAATTAAATAACTAAATCATTGAAATAAGTAATTTTGGATCATAATTTTACTGATGATTTCCATGAATCAGGAAAAGATGTCTTTGACCAGTCAGATGACACTATGAAGAACCTAATTTCAAAACTTTAAAAAAATATAAATCAAGATCAAGGTGCCGAAATTCCAGAGGAAAAAGACCTGAATAGGACAACCCAATTTAATTTCTTTAAATTTAATGTGATAAAGGGAACTCATGATAGAGTTAGAAAAAAAGTTAAAATAGAAATAAGAGTTCATAAAGTCTCAAGCAGAAATTTTAATGTCTCAAGAAGAAAAAATCAAAGATCTCAAAAAGAAGAATAAATATCATGATCATTTTCTCAAGAGGTTTGAGTATGATCACAAATATCTCACAAAGTTAAATGAAACATTGAGGAATCTCTCTCCAAAGCAAAATAGGGATGAATGGATTTCCTTTGAATCTGATCTTTTGTTGTATTTTCTTCTTATAACAATTTTTCCTATCATAATGAAATTTTCTCCTTCATTATTTTCTCTTATATATTTCTAATCATTTAGGTGTCATTTTTTTCATTCTATCTATTCCTTTTTGAAAATCACAAAGGGGGAGAAAATAATTACCAAAATAATATTAAGTAAAAAAAGAAGAGAATGCCTTAAGAAATGGGAGATTAAGTAAGAGGGAGTTTACTTCTACATAAAGAAGATTTTCTTAAGTAAAAAAAGTAACTTCACTAAAAAATACTTGAATACGATCCATAGGGATTTCAATACATAATGGAGAGTTATTCATATTCATTATAGGTCATAAGTAAAGAGACATAAGTATTTAATTTAAAGATAAAAAATAAATGTCTTTATTCAGTATATTCTTCTTCGAAAGGTTGTTTGTGCTTTCCAAAGAGGGGGATATTGTTGAGTCAATAATGTTTATTTATGACTTTTCCACTCCTATATGTTTTGAATATCACAAACACATTTTCTTAAGAACAATTATCTTTAAATAAGAATTATCTTCTTAATAAATTTTTTCTATATCTAAGGAAAAATATATCCTTACCTAGGTTTTCAATGTCTTATTCTATGTCTTCTCAAAACCAACTCTAATCATTTTTACAAAGTCATAATTTTGGATCCTTATGAAAATACGTAGAATATTATAGTTCCTTGTATATAAATTATTTCTATTTTAAGACTCTAAATTCTATCAAAATTTAGACCCTGAATTCATTGAAATTCACACTCCAAATTCTCTGAAATTCAGACTCCAAATTCACTGAAATTCTAACTCTGATTTCTCTGAAATTCAGACACCAAATTCCAAAGAATTCAGACTTCTTAATTCCTTAAAATTCAGACTCCGAATTCTTTATAATTCTAAATCTGAATTCATTTGAATTCTGACTCTTAATTCCAAAGAATTCAGACTCCAAATTCATTGAAAAACATAATCTAAATATTAATTTTTTATAGAATCTAATTGTTTATATATTTATACTTTGGATTATATTTACTCCTCGACTCCATTTATTCACTCTTGTTTAAGCTACTTTATTTTCCTTACATATTATTGATTCTTAATAATTATAATGTTTCCCAAGTTTTCCTACAGAAAACAATGTCTTAGAATTTGTTTCTAACTAACTGTTGTTTTAGAGACACATGTATAGGTCCCTCTTAGATTCAAGGATAAATATGACCATTGGAGGAGGGAGCCAACCGTTGGAGTTTCACCTATAAATATTAGTCTATTTAGATAATTTCATTATCTATTGATGATCCTAGATATTACTTACTATGAATTTTGTTTCCATAGAGTGAAAGTATCTCATTCCTCATGAATTTTATGAGAACCTTGTTCAACCATGAACATATTGTTCATCTTACTTTGTTCTACTCAAATTTATGCTGAGTAAAATTGAGGGATTCTTGGGATAGTGAGATAGATGTTTTGACTACCTTAAAGTTTGAGGTATTTTAGGGATAACAATATAGACTCTAATATTCTTATCTAGGTCTTACCTTGGTGTGGGTAAGATAGAATTTTTTGAATTCATAAATCAAGGGACCTTTATCCAAGGTTGTTGGACACACTACTCTTTGGGGTAAAATATTTCCTACTTGTTTACTTGATTTTCATTTCAAGTTTTATTTTTGCTATATTTTGTTAAAGAAATAGAATAAAACTTTCTTATACTTTTTTAGAATTTTACATAATCTAATAAATAATATTCTATATACTTTAAGGTAGAATCTTTCCCTAAGTAAACTATTCTTAAGTTTCTTTTCTAAATATATATTTATAGACCCTATGAAAGATTGTTTCATTGTTAAGAAATAAAGATGGTTAGTGAATCCATTTTGTTTAACATTATTAAACATATATTTCCTTAAGGTTAAAAGAGAATGTTTTTGAACCTAATATTCACCCCCATGTCTTGTATTTGAGCATCTGCATATTAAATTTTTATCTGACATATAGGACGGGAACAAGGACTGAACTATGTTCAGTAAAGAACTTTGACTGATATGATGGTATTGGGAGTGAACCATGACTATGATGAAGGTTTAAGGAGTGAACTAATTCCACTATGATGAAAGGGAAAGCACTGGAGATAGTAGTGTTTCACACCTAGGAGGTATAACATCTCATGGAAGTTCCCTTATATGTTTTTGAAATGATCCTTGACTACTAATGAAAAGTTTTTATATTCTTATATATATGCCACATTTCTCTATGTTATTCCAATTTTATTCTCTCATGACTCATATACTATGATTTAATTATGATTTAGGTATTACAAAATTACAATATTTATGTAATGAATCTGGATTTTGATCTCTCATATATAGTTTATGGTTATTGTATGTTATTATCACGTTCTAATAGCATTATAATCACATTTTGTTTATTGGTTTCCCTTATTTACCCTTATTGATCATCTAAGATGACCCTTTATTTTGTTTCCTTTCCACAAGACATGAAAAATGTTTTTATATAGGTTATTTATATGAATATTACTGAAAGAAGAGATATTTGTGGGAAACATTGAGTGTTTTTTCACCAGATTAGAAAATTGTGTTCCATAGTTCCAAAGAAACTAAATTAGTATGGTCATCAAGTGTTTTTTTGTAGTCAAATGAATATTTATCTAAAAATATGTACTATCCCTATATTAAAATCCTTGTTTACAATATGTATCCCCCCTAGGTATCTAGGTGTGATCCTCTCTTACTCTTACCCATGTTGGGTCAGCTATCTCGTACTAACTTTTAGGGTGTGTGATCCCAATCATTTTTGATTACTCTAGGTAGGGTAGGTATCCACCATAGGCCCTAGGAATGATCTCCTGACTATGTATCAAAATATTTTATGTTTTATCATGTACCTCTATATAGTGAGGCATAATGAGTATGAAATCTTAGATGAGCATCATTATTGTTAGCAAGACCTAAGGAGGGAGTTTTCTCATATGTGTATTACCTTTAATCATTGAGAAGAATCCTAAGATGGTAGTGTGGATATGAACTTACATTGAGACTTCATGTCTATATTAAGTATATCTAGGTGGATGTTATCCATTCATATGAGCATAATCTCTTTGATGATTTCTGTTTTGTGATTTCAGGGTGTCATATGAGGTATGTTTATACTCAACCGTGAATAGAGTTGGCCCATACATGTCATGTCTTATGAATATGTTAGGCCTTTGGTTGAAGTCAGAGAGGACTAAGACATAGTGGGGTATAGTTGTACTAGATACACCAGAGTCTGTTCTTGGAGTTTCATTTTGATAGTAGTCTCATTATTACCAATAAGATGGACTCTTATAGTTTTCATGGGCATGTATTTTTTCCTTTTTCATTTCCATAAATTTTTCATACTCTAATGTGGTGTTTAGTTATATGCATTCATCTTGGAATTAGTTATTTATTTTCCTTCCACATTATATTGGTGTATGTAGATGTGTGAACATATAAATGTACTTTATTCTAAGGCATCCCATGTGTGTGATATGTATACTCGGAAGTAGTCTCCAAAACCTGACATATTAGAGGTGGTCTTAGGGTGTCACACTCGGCTTGCAGACTAACAGGCGAAACCTTATAAACTAGGTTGTGATAATTAGAGTGCATGAATAAAACCATGAACTATCACAAAGTATCCTTGAGTGTTATATAATGAAAACTACCATATGATGATAGAACATTGATATAATTATATGGACATTCTTGATTCTTGTCCAATATTCCCTAGTTCCCATAACACTTTTCATATTACTCCTTAGTACTCAAGGATATATATTTCCACAGTAATTGGATGCATCCCATCCATATGAAAAATGATCCAAACACAGCCCATCGATATCTCATAGAGAGTAATGTATTTTAGTTTCCCTTTTTGGATATTCATCAAAGCATATTAATATGAAAATTTTGAAAATTATCTTCTTTATAAAGGTGTTAATACTATTTGAATCATGATTTTATTATTTTTTACAATTTAAATTTATCATAACATAGTGATTATGGTTTTTTGGTTTTTAATCTCTTATTTTATTGTGATTAAGTGTTAAACCACACCTTAGAAACCTATCAACAATGAAATCTTATCACAATTATTTATCTCCTCTAATTTCTTTGGACAACCATGATGAATATCTTTAATTTCCATTGTTATTTCCTAAATATGATCTCCATCATCATTTATATTTGAACACATATCAGACGATCTATAAACAGTAGATTTATCTGAGTCACTATTAATATTTATTTCTTCCCCATGTTGATACAAACATTCATAACTTCTATCTATTCCATGATAGATCAAGTGTCCTTCCAAATGATCTGGACAAATTCATCATGAATGAAAATAATAGAAAGATGAAAAAAATTATTTTAGGTTGTTCATTTTCATGCTCTATTATAAACTTGATGAACACTTTGACCCCATGCTAATACTATTTTATTAATACAATAATGGTATGAATATAATGTAAAAAATTACATGAATTAAGTATATAATTTATAATAATGAAAATATAGTTATAAATTAAAATAAATACACATACTAGATATTTAGTATATCCCAGTTGATTTTAAAATTAATTTAATAAGATATTAATTCAGACTAATAAGAAATATGATATGGGATATATGAGAATATATGTGGGTTGATTTTTATCTATTAAAATATTCTTTTGTTTTCAATTATGTAAATGAATTTTTTATTCAATCATTCACTGATGTATTGGGATATACATCTTGGAAGCACAAATGACCTATGATTTAATATAGATAAGATTTGATGAATCTATGTTATGATTAACATGGATTAACTATTTGGTTATTAGGAAAACATGGTTGTGTTGTCTCTTTTTTTATTATCTTGACTCCTTTTAATATAACTAATTTTAGTTTTTTATGTTATAATTTGAATGGTATAAATACACCTTAGTAAAGCATGCCTTTTTTACCTTTTTATCCCTCACAAAGTAAGTCATATCTTTCGAACAAAACCTAAATGAATTTCATTTCAATGAATAATACTTAAACCTGGATAAGAATTTAATAAATGATGAGATAGTGTCTATGTATGATGAAGTTAAAAATAATTATTTGGTTCTTAAAGATACTGGTTTATACTAACCAGATTTTTTTCCTAAACAAAAATTAATTATAAATTCTAATGGTGTTTATTTCCTTAAATATTTGAGTATGTAATTGGTTTTAAATAAGTATTTAATGACTTATTGTTATTCTTAGTGAAGTAATAACTTTGCTTAATTTCTTTCGTTAAAATTTTCCATTTGAAACTTATTTTTGACCCCAAACTAAATTTATTTCATTTATAATGTAATTAAATAATGTGTAAATCATTTTTCTATTTAAATATGGGAAACACGGATATACCATAGCATGGTATAGAAACTTTTATTTAGTAGACATTTTTTTTCTCAATTATATTTTAAATATATAAAAAATATTTAGATAATGAAATATTAATTTTATACTTATATTTCTCAAATTGTGTTTGTTACATAAATTATCCATTATTTAGATAATTAAGGGTATGCAATGGTTATGTTCAATTCAGACTAAATACATTAATTTTTTACTATTTTTATACACACATCATTAAAATAAACTTTAATATGAATATTTTGACTTATTACCCAAGGTTAAAACATGAAGTATATGTTTTTAATAATTATTCATCTCAAACCAATATATAACCTTAAAACATTATAAAATTAGTTTATAATTAACATTTCATTGAAAAATATTCCATTAAAGCAAATCCAAAATAAAAAAAGTACTAAATTAATAAAAAATCACCGAAATTAGACCCAGACCCATCATTAAACAACTCAAAAAATTATGTGTGAAAATAAATAACTTTTTAATTCAAATAAAAATAAAATGTACACTTAAACACCCAAAACAAGAATTTTCTCGTTAAAACAAATTCATATTCAACAATAATTATAGTAGAAACTATGTATTCTTAAAAAGGATTAATTTTTTAAAATAAACTATAAATAAACATGAACTTATTCTTTGAAAACCATTCTCCGTAAAATATTGACAAACAATAAACCCCATTCCAACATTAATTCTAAACTCTTTTAAAAGAAACCATGATTTTTTATTTAACAAAACCTTTTTGAATTTTTTTCATTCAAAATAACTCTACCCAAACACAATCCATCACGTAATTTATATTATAAATTAATATATTGAACACTTTATTACCAATTTCATAGAAAAATTGATACATAAATAATCATATATAAACAATTAATAGAATTTAATAAACCCAAAAAATAACTAAAAACTGAAAACATAGTTTTTCCAAAAAATCTCTTGGGAAATTTAAAAAAACATCCAATAACAAAGCCCTCCATTAAATTATTACTCTAGAAATTGAAAATCATTTATTTAATACATTTTATGTTTTAGATATATTGTTACTACTAATTAATTATATAAATGAATATATTTTATTGATTGTATATAAAAAATATTTTTATATGTTGTCTTTATTTTAAAATTATTAATTATATTTAAGAATATTATTATTTATATTAAAGAATAATTTTAAAAAATATATATTTATAACTATATAAATATATAACTTCACTGAAAAATAATTATATTTATACCAAAATATAAATCCTAAAGATAAATAAATAATAAAAGAATGATTAAAAATGTTAATATTTTATTAATGAAATAAAGTCATTAAGAGTTGATAATTATATTTCAATGTCATTAATTTTATTTAATGTATAATAATGATTATATAAATGTGTAAATATTTTTATATATATATAATTGTATGAATAAATATAAAAATAGTAAAAATAAATTTAAATAGAAATTATTGATAATAAATTACTAATTATGTAAATGCATGTAATATTATTTATATATATAATACTAGTAAATTCTTATTGAATTTAATTATTTTTAATAATATTAAAAAAATAAGTAAATGTGATATCATTCTGAGGAGGACATGTCTTTTTTATTTTAAAGGAAAAAAAATTACAAGAGCCTAAAGTAAAGAGTTTTATAATGATTCCTCTGAAAGATGGAATAAAGATTAGCTGGTATCTCAATAGAATGACTAAGATCATTGTAGTCAACACCTATGTTAGCTCGGCCATTAGCCAAAAATTTGGAATCCTTATATGTATGAGTGACAATGAAGGCATTAGATGTGATAGGATGCATGAACATGATCCATCGAGTATTCATGTTTCAAGAGAGGTGAATAGATACCATCCTGATGTCCTGAATGATGTTGGTAGAGTCACATTCTAGCCACACTTCGTAGTTTTCTCAATATAGTTAACAATGAAAACCATATCTGATTCAATAGAGGAATAAATTCCTCACGGTCTATAGAGACATCCCATAACATCATCTCAATGATCTCTAAAGATATCTCCATACCATGATGACACAAGATTTCCTCTTGATGAACAATACATATTGATTTTGACTTATCCTAAATTGGTAATTTCTGGGAAAATGTAAGTGTACAAGAGAGAGGATGAAAATTACCATTTCTTACTAGACAATTAATAATATAAAATTCATTGATTAAGTTGTGGTAATGACCCCTTTGGATAGGACTTGAATATTTAAAAATAGCCATCAGTTGTGCTAGCATAGCTTGGTGATCAAATGAAACTGGATCATGAATTCAATTATTCAGTGCTTTCCAAATTAAAATAATCATCTCTGTGGAATCCAAATAAAGTATATTTAGAATATGATGAGAAATAAGGATACCCAAACAACCTCTAAGTAGATATTGAATAAAATTAGCCCATGACTTATGTGTCTGAAACATGTCTGAAAGGGCTTTCCACATTGTTGATACAATTTCACAACTAAAGAATAGGTTCATGATAAGTAAGATATCATCCTTTTCTAGATTCATATTAGGTGCATTTTCAGGTACATTTTTATTTTTTACGTACCTTTGATTTAGATTAGTGTCTTGGAGTGCGTTTGGGTGAACTTTTAAGGAAAACTAAAGGACAGTGGGATATGTATAGTTTGTACACGGTTTGACAAAATGTGCACTTAAACTGTTCCAAGTGTGAAAACTGGACAGAGAGGACCGCATGGTTGTCACACAATTTTCCCTAACCGTGTGCCTCTCCCTAGAAAACCATGTATACAAAATTTAATATCCAAAAATTATTTTTAAAACCACCCAAACCCCCTAAGACTCCCACATTTCGACCTTAGATCATGCTTGAAAAATTATAGGTGTTCCCAAATCCTTATGGTGGGATTATAAGGTTATTTGATCCCCGTTATTTGATATCTAAATCCTGAATTGATGATCCTCTCTCTCCCTGGTAAGTGGATTTCATCTCGATGCTTCTCCCATTCTTTATTCTATATTACCTGGATCTTTTCATGGAATATGTACACTATTTAAATGGATCTAAAACTATGAGTTGATATCTAGATCTATTATTGTCGATCTAGATCTATATTTGTAAGATTTTTATACCTTTGATCTCAATTTCGGTTTAGGAATTTAGATCTGAAGCTTGATTGATGATGTTGTGTTGTTCATGTTTCAGGGATTTCTATTGGGATAACCTCTATCAATAAACCAAGTTATATGGTCTAAATTGAATTCACATAGTCATGAATTTGATATATGAATGTTATTTTATGATTTTATAGCTTCCCTTGATAATTTATTTCTTAAATTGGAGTAATTAATAATGTGGAATTGTCTTGTGATTTCCTTTGTGATTAATTGTTAATCGAATCATGGAACAAATGAAGGGTGTTTCCCAACTAGATATTTTCGATATTGGATATAGGTTAGGATATTTTATTTGAGATCATGAATTAACTATGTTAAGATAATTAATTGGGGAAAATTAATTATTAAATGATGTTTTTCTTTGTAAGATAATCAATTGTGAGAATTAATTATGTTCCATGATGTTGGTAAAATATAATTTATTGTGATAATTAATTATAAAAAGTTGAGATTTGAAATGGATAATAAATTTTGAATAATTAATTAAGAATGATAACTGTGATTATTTATTAATTAATTTATTAATTAATTAATGGGTTATGTGCTTAGTTAATTATTGGGTTAACAAATGGCCTTTAAAATTTTTAACTAATAATTGGATTAACAATTTAATGACGTGGTTAAATCTTATGAATTAAGTAATGATTAAATGAATGAGATTTTGTTAGTCATGATTACCTACACCAAATGAGATATGGGGTGCTAGAAATGGAGTTCTAGACCAATTAGAAGGTTGGACATGGACATGGCATTCCTCCCAAATAATTATATAAGCATGAGATTTTTGGGTACTAGGCTTGACGACCTACACCAAATGAGAATTGGAGTGATAGGATTGGCAACCTACTCTGAATGAGATTAGGGTTATTGACATGACGTTCAGCTCCAAATTAATGATAATATTGAATGGTGTTTAAAATGGAAAACATGAATTGAAATTGGGCCTAATGTGATGATTAAAGATTAAATTACAATGTGATAACGGTTTAATTATGCATTGTATTTATTACTGAATAGAAGTGCATGAACTATTTTTTGACTGGACTTGTTTTAGACACCATATTTGGTGGCCTACTAAGTTTCACTCAAACCCTATTTGGGCCGCCTGATCTGTACCTGAGTAGACTTTGTTGTTGCAGGATAGGACAAGGGGAAGGCCCTAGGAAAGGTTTCCCTTTGGGATTGGAGCATGGGTAAGGAAACTGGACAAGGTTAAGGACCTTCTTTGGAGTCTTTGAGTCTTTTATTTTAGTTGAATTGTAGACAATTGACACTTGCATTATCATTTCATGTTTTACCATCTATTTTAGTATTGTATTTTATTATTTTACTATCATATGACATGGTATTATTCTTGTTATTTATACTCTTCTGCACTTGGTTATTGTTGATTTCTTATGTTGGTGTTTTTATTTTGATAAAAGAGGGTACAGTCTCCCAAGACTGACTTACCTGACCCTCACTACTATTCATCATGCTTTGGTGTACAGAGAGGCGCACTTGAGGGCATGTGGCCAACCAGCTCGAGGCACCATTTAGTGGCACCCCAGTCGGGACGTCACAAAGTGGTATTAGAGGGGTTTTCCTTTATTTATTCTCATTTTATTTTACTTTTTTGGTAAAGGTATATAGGAGACTAGGATGAAATGAGGCTTGGTAATGAGCTCATTCATGGGAGTTTCAAACTCATGTACGGAAGAAAATCTGAGTACTCAGTGTGGGATTGTTGTGATTTTTTCTTTTTATTACAGCTGTATATTATTTCACCATGGGTGATTCACTTGTGGTGTGATTTGATATTAGTTTTTAAAGTTATTGAATTTTGATTTGGGGCCTAAATATGCATGATACTTTAGTCCGCATTCATCATTCTAGTCACCTAGGGTTATTGTGAAATGAATTATTCTAGGAACTCACGGGAAAATGGGTTATCAGTAAGATGTTGAACATGAACTATTTTTACATTTGGTGACATTGGAATAATGATGCAAAATAAGAATAAATGGGTGTCTAACGAGAAAATTTATTGATGAAATGGGTGTGATTAATTAATTAATTATTGAATTAATTAATTTGAGATAATGGTTGAAATAGTTAATGAGATTGTGTGTACCCTTGTTAACCAAGACCTAGGAGTAGGATGGTTAAGGGTAGTGATAAGGCCTCAATGTTGACCGTGTGGCGAGAAAAATATGAAAAGGACATGTTGAAACTTGTTGTGTTAGTTTCTCCTCTTACTTAATTGTTATAAGGTTACGTTGTGTGACCTAAGATGTTCATTTGGCTTTGTAGAGATATGCCTACATGATTCTTGTTGCATGAAAGACCAAGGGGTATGGCCCAGAATGAACTTCTAAATAGGGGGCTTGAGGCACCATTGTTGAAGGCTAAGGATGAAGGGGAATGGTTCTGAGAGAAATTTTCTTGTTTCATGAAATTCATATAGAGAGAGACTCTGGGTGGGTTTTAAAAATCATGTCTGGGTTGACTAGGGATTTTCATCTATCTCACCCTCCTAATTTTACTATAGTGGGTAGACATGTGGGATATGAATTATGTATTGAATTCATAGAGATGATACTTGACCATTTGGAGACTCTAACTGGGCGGAGGGCCTTTTGGATGCTTATATGATATGAGGATTAGCTAAACATGTGTGGGACATTCAAGTATGATATGTACAGAATTATGATATTCTATGGAAAAGATTTCTACAGATGTTATTGGAACACTTCTATCCAGAGACACTGATAAAAGAGAAGGATTTAAAGTTTATGCATATGAATCAAGGAAACATGTCTACAATTTATTACGCTGGACGTTTCACAGATTTATAGAATATTACATCAGTTTTGGAAACAGATAAGGCTTATTTGGAAAAATGATTTCCGGATAGACTTAGATGTGACATTAAGTCCTAGGTAAATATCCTTGGGCTGAATAAATTCTTAGAAGTGGTTAATAAACTCAAATTTTATAGGGGAACCTAAAGGAGTCTTACAGTATTAGATAGGTAGCTGTCACTAGATGATCATAGAGTGTGCCTTCTGAGAGTAGGAAGCACCATTATGAGAAGCTTAGTTAGGACAATGGAAATCAAGGTGGACACCCAAGAGGAACTACTGCACCGGATCTTACTCATGTGCTTTTCCACCAGTGCAGTAGGATAGAAAAATATTGTACACATTTTTATCAACCACCAGGGGAGTTCCAGTTTTGTAGAAAGATATGGAACCTACAAAAGTTCTATAAAAGGCAGTGACAATATGGTTCTGAGAGATCAACTACTCAGAGTTAGAGTGTGGGAATGGGTTCTTCAACACCATATGGGACTGGCAGCTAGAGATCTACTGGTAGAGGCAGTAGAGGAAGTGGACATGGTAATCCAGGGTATGAGTACCCATATCAGCTGAGTGGTGCTACTCAAGGGACTTAGATGAAACCACAATGAAGAGGGGAAAGATATTTACATGAAGTGAAGCCTACACTTATGGAGAGCAAGGTTCGTCCATCGATAGTGAGATGTACTATTCTAGTTTCTTATACTTTAGATACTGACCTATTTGATACTAGTGTCTCTCATTCCATTATATCTGCAAATTTTGTGAATGGATTGAGCTTGGAGGTGGAGTCCGTAAACAGGGTGATGAATATCGATACACCATTGGGAACACGATCTAAGCATATCTTTTTTTGTAAAGGATGTTCTCTAGAGATCATAGAGTATCGTTTCCTTTGGGATATCTAATTCCTTGATAAAACAGGATTTAACTTGATTTTCGTATAGACTATCTAGTCACATAATAATCCCACATATATTATTACTATAGAAGAGTGACCATTGTATATTCTAAGGGTGACTAGTATGTTCTTCAAGGATAATGGTATATCCATGTAGGTATTGCAGGTCCAATTACTTAGTAACTGATAGAGCTCATAGCCCAAGTTTCTAGTCTTTTGTTAGATGATGGGAGTGGTAGGCAATACCTCCTTCCACCAGTATTAGAACTGTTTTTCGATTTATTTCCAGAATACTATCTAGGGTGGCCACCTGAGAGAGATGTATAATTCACTATTTATCTCATATTGGGGGCTGAGATGTTATCTATTCCACCTTATATAATGGAACCAACTAAGATGAAAGAGCTCAAAACATAGTTGGAGTAGTTGTGGGATAAAGGGTTTATCCAGCAAGTATGTCACCTTGGGGATAAACTATTCATTTTGCAGAGAAGGCTAATAGGAGTTTACACTTGTGTGTCGATTACTGGAAGTTGAGTAAGATGACTATAAAGAAGTGATATTCTCTTCCACGTATCAATTATTTTTTTTATCTAGCTGATCGGGGCATGTGTATTCTCAAAGATCAATTTGAGAATTGGGAATCATCAGGTGAGATTTTCGGCTTTTGATATACCAAGAACTGCTTTCAGAAGTAGTTATGTCCTTTTTGAGTTTATTGTAATTCCATTTTGGGTTAACAAATTCTCTAGTAGTGTTTTTTGCCTTTATGAACAAGATCTTTCATCCGTACATAAATTAGTTTGTGGTGGTGTTTGAGGATGACATTTTAGTGTACTCTAAGATTCATGAAAATCCAACCCAACATCTTGACAGCTTCTTGGGTACACTAAGAGAGCATCGACTATACTTCAAGCTATCTAAATTTCAGTCTTGTATTGATCAGGTACACTTTTGTGGGCACACCATCTTAGAAAAAGGTGTGAAAGTGGTCCCATAAAAAGTGAAGGTAGTGGTTTCTTGGGAGCAGAACAATAATTTTTTTTGATATTTGGATCTTCTTGGGATATGATGGTTATTACAAGAGGTTCATCCAATACATTTCAAGATTGGTAGCACTATTTTCAAGTTTGACAAAGAAAAGGATAAAGTTTGATTGGAAAAAGGAATGCAAAAATTATTTCCCAGAGTTGAAAAAGCACATGAAATCAGCACAAATTTTGATCTTACCAAAGTCGGGTGAGTAGTACACGGTGTATTGTGATGCTTTGGGGATCGGACACAGAGCTGTATTGATGCAAGTGTATTGAGTCATTGCTTACAGGTCTCATAAGTTGAGGCCACATGAATAGAATTACCCTACGCATGACCTTGAGTTTGCAGTAGTGTTTTATGATCTTAAGTTTCGGGAACACTGCCTTTTTGGGTTAAAATTTTATAGTTTTTACAAATCACAAAAGATTTAAGTGTATCTTTTCATAGCATAACTTGAATATTCAGCAGCAAAGATGGGTATAGTATATACAGTCCTTTGATTTTGAACTGGAATATACACCCAAGAACGAGAATAATGTGGTCAATGCCTTTATCAGGAAAACTAAGACTCAGTTGGTACATGAGATGAGTTAAGAGTGAAAGAAGATGAAATTTATGGTGGAAATGCATGTGGTAGCTCGGGAGAGTTAAGAGAGGATGTCTCTGGTTTCTATAACAGTGGAGTATACACTCTTGGGAAAGATCCAAAATAGGAAGTATGAGGATCAGGACTGTTTAACCTTAATTTAAATCCTTGAAGGTGGGGAGAAACCATCATACTAGATAATAGATGAGGATAATATCATCTAGGTGGAAAATCGGGTTGTTGTGCCTAAGAGAATGTGAAAGGAACTAAAGCAGGAATTTCATGCCTCAAAATGGTTGATACATCCTGGGGTTAAAAAATGTATCATGACCAAAGATGAAATATTTGTTGGCCATACAAGAAAATTGAGATAGTAGATTTTGTAAAAATATGTTTTACATGTTAGTAAGTGAAAGCAGAACATCAACAACCTAGAGGCATATTGAAACTGTTGTCTATTCCAGAATGGATGTGTGATGACATGACTATGGATTTCATAGTAGCACTTCCAAATACTCTTAGGAATAATGATTCTATTGGGGTTTATTTAGATCGACTAACAAAGGTAGAAAATTTCTTACCTATCAGGGATGCCTTTACAGTAGAATAGTTCAAAGAACAATATATACGTGAGATAGTCTATTTGTATGGGGTTCCACATACTATTGTTTCATATCACGATTGGCACTTTAATTGATGCCTCTAGAATGGTATATAGAAGGCACTTAGTACATAAGTTTTGTTAGGTATGTCCTTACACCCATAGATGGATGGGAAGTCAGACCGTACCATATAGATGTTAGAGGATATACAACAAGCATGTGTGCTTGACTATGGTGGTTTTTGGGAGAAGCATTTGGATTTAGTGTAGTTCTCCTATAATAATAGTTATCATGAAACTATAAATACGGAACCATATGATTAACTTTATTTTATACCATGTAGATCACTGCAATGTAGGTTAGAGTTGGGTGAGTCAGATTCGTTGGGACCGAGTCTCATTCAGGAGACGTCGGAGTAGGTGCAGTTGATTCAGAAACATATGTCTGCACCATAAAGTAGGTACAATTTGTATGGTGATTGAAGAAGATGACCCCTATAGTTTATAGAGGCTGATCAGGTATTACTTTGGTTGTCTCCTTGATTGGGTCACCACCGAATACAGAGCCAGGGCAAGTTTGTGCCCAGGTTCGTAGGACCATTTGAAGTGCTGGGGAAAATCAGGCTGGTGGCATACCGATTATCACTTCCATAGAAATTCAGTTTTATATGTTATGTTTTCCATATGTTACAACCACAGAGTTATCACCCCAACCATTATCATTTGATTGATGTGAAATAGATTGACCCTGAGATAGATGTGTCCTTTGAGGATTATCTGATACGTGTGTTGGGTCGCGGTGAGAATGTGTTATGGGAGAAGATCGTTTCGTTATTTCATGTGTTATAGCAACAAAGAATTGTTCATGAGGAAACATGGGGAAAGGAAGTATACATGAGGGCCTAATGGACCAATATTTTTCTCTTGGAATCTTAGAGAAGATCAAGAGTGAAGCTCAAGGATGAGTTGTTATAAGGTGGGTAGATTGTAAGATTAGGGCCTTTTCTAGAGTCATCTATGCTGCAGTTTTGGGTACTTTTTGAAGATTTTATGTTCCTTTTATTTGAAGTAGTGGCATGGGGTGTGTATGGGTGAACTTTTAAGGAAAAATAAAGGACATTGGGCTTTTCATGGCTTCTGCACAGTTTGACAAACCATGAGACTAAATCGGGCCAAGTCTGAAAACTAGACATAGAGGTCAACATGGTTTTCACATGGCATTACAAACTGTACGGGCAAACCATTCCATCCTTCAAAACCTGGATAGAGAGGTCGAACTGTTGGTGCACATTTTTCCCCAACCATGCACCTCTTCCTAGGAAACCATGTGCATGGAATTTAATATCCATAAATCCTCTTTAAAAACACTCAAACCCCACAGAGACTCTCATATTTTGACCTTGGATCAGTCATGAAAAATACAAGGTGTTACCAAATCCTTTTGGAGTGATTCCAAGGTGATTGGAACACTATTCTTTGAGATTGAAATCTTAGATTTAAGATCTTCTCTATCCCCGATAACTGTATTTTATCTCATTACTTCTCTTGTTATTCCCTCTATCATATCTTAATCTTTTCATGGAAAATCTCCAATGTTTACATGGATCTAAACCTATGATTTGAGATATAGATCTCGTATTGTGGATATTGTTCTTAATTTTAATGATATTGATTCCTTTGATCTTAATTATGGTTTAGGGATTTAGATCCAAAGCTTTATTGACGACATTGTGCTACTTGGATTTTAGGGGTTCCTATTGGGCTAAATTCCATCTATAAATTGAGGTAGGTTGTCTAAATCAAACTCTCGTAGTCATGAAATTGATATTATAATGTGAGTTTATGATTTTATTGCTTCCCTAGATAATTTATTTCCTATATTGGAGTAATTATGAATGTGTCATTAAATTGTTATTTCCTTGGGGATTAATTGATAATTGAATCACCAAACAAATGAAAGGGGTTTCTCAAATAGATATTTTGGAGATTGGTTATGGGTTGAGATATTGTAACTGAGATATTGAATTAATTTTGTTAATATAATTAATTGGGGGAAATTAATTATGTAATGATGTTTGTCTATATAAGATAATTAATTGTGAGAATTAATTATGTCCCGTGATGTTGATCAAAGATAATTAATTCTGAGATTTAATTATGAAGAGTTGGGATTTGAAATGGGTAATTAATTGTGAAGAATTAATTGTAGAATGAATATTGTGATGATTGGTTAATTAATTGATGAATTAATTAACGAGTTATGTGCTTAGATAATAGTTGAGTAAACTAATGGCGATTGAAATGTTTATCTAATCGTTGGATTATTAATGGAATGGTGTGGTTAATTCTTACGAATTAAATAATGTTTGTATGACTAAGATTTTGGGGTTATAGACATGATGACCTACACCAAATGAGATATGGGGTACTAGACATCGGGTTCTATACCAATTAGAAGTTGGTTCAAGGACATGGCATTCCTCCCCAATAGTTATCCAACCTTGAGATTGTAGGGTGATAGGAATGATGACATACACCCGATGAGATATGGAGTGATAGGCATGGAGACCTACATTGAATGAGATTGGGGTGATTAACATGATGTTCAACGCCGAATTAATTATAATAATAAATGATGATTCATATAGGAAACATGAATTTAAATTGGGCCTAATGTAATTATTAATGATCAAATGACATTGTGATAAATGTTTAGTTTTTCATTGTATTTATTTCTCTATAGAACTGCATGCACTATATTTTGAATGGACTCATTTTAGAAACCATTGGTGGCAGACTACTATGTTGTACTCACACCCTATTTGGGATGCCTGATCAACACCTGAGTAGACTTTTTTGTTGGAGGATAGGACAAGGTCAAGGCCCTGGGATAAGTTTGTTTTTGGGATTGGAGCATGGGCGAGGGAAACGAATATAGTTCGGGACACACTAGGGATTCATTGTGTATTTATTTTCAATTTCATTATAGACACATGACACTTGTATTATCGAAGCATGTTTTACCTTCCTATTGATTATTGAATTTTCTTGTTAGACTATCATATGATATGGTATTATTCTGGTCATATATATGCTTTTGCACTTGGTTATGGTTGTTTACTTCAATCAGTGTTCTATTCTAATAAAAGTTGTTATATTCTCCCCAAGACTGACTTACTAGACCATCATTTCTAGTCGACACCCTCTAGTGTATAGGTAGGTGTGTGTGATCTCATGTGGACAACCAGCTTGGGGAACTATTTAGTGGTACCCCAGAATAGACATCACATGATATCTTATCTATGTTAAAGATAGATTACACATTTGGAATATAAGGATCTACTGTCGCCTTTGAGATAATATTCAGCCTAAACACTATTTTTCTCTATCATCTAAACAATAATTAATCTAGATGGACTAATCCACTTTTTTATTTATTCTGTAGACCCAGGTTGGCTCAATATCATTCCAAATCATATTGTTGAAATGATATAGTTTATAAGTAAAAACATTATTCCTGTAAGATTCTCGAATCTTGAATTAATCGGGGTATATAAAGATTTAATTTATCACCATGGATTTGATTTTGATAGGCATCGCATCAAGGGGAATTTCTAATTGTTACTTAATCAAATAATGAAGATCTTGGTCTAATAAATTATTCTAAGGTAGGTCCAGTAGTTGAGTACCTTTCAAATTATCATACCCAAATTGGAGGTGTGAGTCTGAAGAGGACATCCATCTTTATTTAGAGGCCATGCTAAAAAATTATTCTTTTAGGAAAGTCCAAACATAAGAGTCAATGTAATTGTAATTCTCGTATTTGAGTTTACTCAAAAATATTGGTTCAATGAAGCTCATGGTCCTCTTATTTTTCATTAATGACCCTCCCAATAAATTGAGATCGAAAATATTTAAAAAAATGCATAGATTTATTATTTCCAGACCCCCTGTATCATAGGGCTTGCATCATTGATTTTTGGAAACCATAATCAATATCCTTTAAAGGATAATCCCACTCTATATAAAATTCTTAATGGACACATTCATGCTCTTAATTAGGGAAGTGGGACACTCTTTGGCCATTAAAGAGTAAAAACATTTGGCGATGATGACATATTTCACCAACAATACCCTACCATCCAAAGATAAATATGTATCCTTTCTGGAGTCATGTATTTTTCTAATTTATATAATTATTTAAATAAATTAACATGTTCTGGGTCTCCTATAAAACATGGGAACACGTAAATATATAATAAATTATTATAATTTTATGAAAAAATATATAAATAACATATATTATTATATAATATTTTTTTATCAACTAGATAAAAATATAAATATATAAATTTTTTCACAATTTATTATTAGTCATAAAACTATAAAAGAAAAAGAATGAATTTAAATATTTATATTTAGATAGACTTCGATTATTAATATAAATAAATATTATTGTTACAAATTATAGATATATATATATATTTTTTTTATCGATTTTAAAAAATATATAATTTATTATTAATTATAATTAAAAATATAAATATTTATGTAAATAAATAAATATATTTTAACATAAATCATTAATTATATAAATGTATAATTACATTTATAAATAATTATATTTATAAATACGAAAATATTTAAAATAAATATACATTACTAATTACAAAAATATAAATATTAATTAATAATTTTACTATAATAATAATATATATAAGAATTTAATAAAATAATTAATAAGGTATTTAATATAAGTTCATTTTATAATTTATTTTAATGATTTTATGTTTTTCATTTGTTCAACTTCCAACATACCTGTATGAACATATTTATTAACATATTAATGTGTGTGTGTGTGTGTGTGAAGAAACCACATACATCTGTGTGGGTAGGTGAACCCAACATATAAATATGTACATCCAACTATATGAAATTCATTTAAGAATAATTTTATAGTAATTCCTATATAAAATAAAATAATATTAATTATAATTTATATATAGAAATATTCGATATATATAATTTTACAAACATATAAAAATTCTTATATGAATTTTTTTAATATTTTAAATATTTAAACAATTAATTCTTATAAAAAATAATGTAACAAATTTTTCTTGGAAATCAGAATATATAATTTTTTATCTTAAATAAATAGATAAATATTTTTTAGTGATAAATAAAAAAATAATAATGTTTCAACTTATATCAATTCTTAAATAAGAATTAATGCAAATTATTATTTATCAGTGATTGAAATCATGGAATCTCTTGTAGTGAACAAAATAAAATAAAGAGATAAAATCAAAATTAGTGGGGGGAATAGATAATATCCTTGTTGAAAAAAAAACTAAAATTTCGTAAAGAACTCCATGATATAATGTATTTCATATCATTTTTGTCCAATGTGAATGACAAGAACACCACCCCACAATTACAACATTAAAAAAAGAAAAAACAGGAAAGATTAAAAATAGAGAAGAAGATACACAATCCAAATAAATTATTTGAGAAGTGATCTACATTAAATTAGGTGACCTAGATAAACCAATACATGATGTATTAACATTAAAATCCTTCTAGAATGACTCATGAACATACCCCGAGGAATTATACAAACAAAATAAATATAAACCTAAAATAAATTAGAAGAAGATGGGAACATGCTTACAGATAAAGGTATTAAACCCACTTGGTGTTGATTTGTATTTTTTATTAGTATAAATGATGTAAATATGTTATGAAAAGAAATTATTGGAATAATTTTATAATACCCATGTAGTTATCATGAAAATAACAAGATTTATCTACCCATGACAGGTTGTGTACATTCATAGAGTTGACATTTTTAGAGACACCTTATATCCTGGAGTTTGATGTTTCCCTATGTTCTATCGATTCTAAAGAATTATATCAATAATGGAAAAGAATTAATTAGGTTGATTCCAGGAATTATTTGTGATGAAGATAATGTTAGTGGTTATTATTATTCATATGATAAGGAATAATTTATGTTTCTACCACTATTTATGTGGAAAATGATATTTAAATTTAGACACTTTCACGGGTGATAATATTGGATATGCAATTATATGTGTAAAATGGATCTAGTTGTTTTAAATATTGTATGGATTCAATTTTCCTTCTAATGATTAGAAAATATTGTTTAGAGTATGAGGAAACTACTTAATAGTTCATGTGAAAATTCAGTTTTTGTAGGGTTGAAGATGTTTTTAGGTTTCTTGAGGTTTTGGAAGATCCATTGAAACACTCTAAGAAATATGTATATATTTTATAAACATTGGAATTATTTTTGTGATGAATGGTTACGAATTAAAGTTATTCATAAGTAATTATAAGTGTTTGACATGTGTTGAATATTTTTTGTGAAGGGTGGATAATTTCAATTTTGTAGGTTGTTTAAAACATAGAAAAGTGTTGTAGAAGTATCTATGTGATATGTAATATCTTCTAGAATTGTGAAATGAAAGAATGGAAAAGAAAACATTGTTATACATAAGATTTTTTAGAGTATACATAATATATTTATCATAATTAGAATATTTGAAAAGTATTTACGCTCATGGAGATAATCAATAATCTTAGGATGATATGTAATATCACTCATAAAAGTGATAATTTTCAATGTAAAATATCTCATAGTGATATATATGAAATTATGATTCATATATACAGTATTTTATATGATAAGTAATATGAATAAATTAATACCTAAATTTTTCTAGGGGTATATAATATATTTTATCAATTAATTTGAGAAATGACATATCCACAGTGATACATAAGTTAATTTATTGAATAAAAAAGATGTCTTGTGGATCTTCCTGAAATGTGACAAAGGAAATAATTCACAATGATACATAAGATTTTTCCAAAATTTATAAATGGATAAGTAAGATTCATTTACTCATACATAAGAGTTCATATGAGATAAATATTGAGAATTTATTAATTTGTTGAGCTCTTTAGTGGTATGTGTAAGATATTTTTTATACAAGATTTTTCTTTTTAAAAAAATACATGATTTTTATGTATAAATTCAGATGGTGCTTTCATGGTTCATCCATGATTTAAATATCATGATTACTATTGTTATCAGAATTCAATCTATCTAGTAATGAATTTTTAAGATGATGAATATCCGTATACTTTTAGAATATCCTTCATAATGCAACAAATCATTTCATTTGTACATGTATACATGAAGAGAAAAATTTGGGTTTTGTCAAAATAAAAAATATGTTGTAATTTTTTATATTTTAAGGAGATTTAATATTTATTATTTTATTAATATTATATGTGATTATTTTAAATGAGTTTTGGAATATTTATAATGATGTATAATTTAAGTACTAGGATTGAGGAGCTTTCATATTCAATTTATGAAAACAAATTTTACATATTATGCTGAGTATATAAGGAATATAAAGAAAATGAAAGGTGGTGAACACTAAAATTGGAACAATTATAATATTCACTATTATCAATGAATAATATAGATAATAGGATATCCTAAAATTGAATATTCTAACAGTCGAGGATGAAGAATAATCCAACATGGTTATCTGTGTGAGAACATCTTGTGCACTACAAAGTAGAAAAAGGAGAGCTTGGGGTTGTGGGTATTGAATATCTCAAGATTCTAAGAACGTAAATAAGTATGGCCCATTATATATCTATATTAAAATGACTGATAAAGATACTGAGATGGCCATTTGAGTTTATTTTATTAGAGGCATCCCTTATGATTACAGAATATTAAGGAATCAGATCATATTCACATTTATTAGAAGAGACATGAGCCTTCACTACCATTATTAATTCAAGAAGAACCAATTGAATCTGGTATTTGGAGAGGAATACCTTGTTAGTTCAATATTTTGAAGATAGAATGTGGTTTATTTCTTTGTTTAGTGCCGGGAATTTTACCTATCATGTGCTAAGATAATAGTTTCAAGGATATACCATTTACTATCCTTATTTTTGAAAATAAAAGGGAAGTATCATGTTTTTAGGATAACAACCACTATACATTGCGGACATGGTCATCCAACATGGATGAAAAACATGTTAATAAAATCTTATGTTCCTTGATTATCTCTTTTCTAATTTTATCTTATGCACGAAAATTGGGGGATGAAAAAGATAGTGATATCCATTCATTTAAAAGGTCTATAGGAAAAAAAGGAAAATGCATAAATAGTTAAAAAAAATAAACCATGTCGATTCAATCCCCTCTCAATGTGGTTCACTAAAATTCATGAAATAATCATTAGTATCATAACTACTATTATGCCTCTATTTGGATTCATTATAATGGGTTTTAATATTTATTGTTTCTCCTACTAAAGATTCATGAATTATAAAATAAGAGTATATGCATCAATTGATGATCTTAATTCTATCTATTCCAATACTATGAATAATATAAGGAAGAAAACGATGAAAACAATAATGAATACATCCCTCTTATAAAAAGAGGAAGAAAATATTGATTCAATATATTTTAATTATAAATATATCATGACATGAATGTATGAAGATGATCTAGTAGTAAAATACATTATTTATAAGATAGAAAATATTTCAACCCTAGAAGTTTCAAACCATTCATGTGATCAAGAAGTAGCTAATATCACTTGAAAAAGTTGTACTCTAGTGGATCCAAGTATAAGTGGTAGAGATATTGTATATAAATAATTGAATGATTATTATTATTCTATTTATAGTAAAATATTCTAGACTTTTCTGAAGGAAATTTGAATTTTTATTTATGTATATTTCAAATACTTTTTATATAATATCACCCACCATGAAGTGTAATTTCATAAGATGTATAAATAATTAGCACAAAAGGTAATGATGAGCATAAATTCTACTAGAAAATGTAATGAAAAAGTTCATAAATTATAGAGATTGAAAAAAATTTATCCAAAATTTGGAATGATTTCCTTGATTATATCCTAAATAAATATGAAGTCATAAAAATACGTTAAGAAAAGATACCTAAATTGGAACAAAAAAGGATATCATTGAATTAAAAAATGTTTAGATTGAAATAAAAACAAACAATATAAAGTATGACACTATTTATATTAATTGTGAATAAAGTGTGAAGTCCATTTTTGATTTCAAGAACACTAATAGAATAAAGATTCCTTATTTTGAGGTGAAACCAATAAATTTGGAAGTTAACATCTAGAGTCTTCATAATAGGTCGAGAGAAGAGTTCTTGTCACAACTTCTTCTAATGAGTAATTTAATGATAAGACCTCTATTTTATTTCAATAATATCTTGATATAATATAATGAAAACCCATTTAAAACTAAAGACCAAAATTTATGATCCACTCTTGAAAATAATTTTTTTGATAATTATTTTTTCATGCACAATGTAGATTTTAAATACAAATTTGGACAATTATTGGTGATGCAAATTCATGGGGAACCCGCCATTACCTCAAAGTAATATAGAGGAATTTTTTAAAAAAAATCCCCATAGAAAATGACACATATAATGATGTCATTACAAAAACCAAATCAAACATATGAAGATGAGAAAAATTATGTCCAAAAGATAAGAACAAGGTTTGTTGGATAATATTAGTGTGGTGAATGAGTTTGACACATGGCTCTTAACTAGTTTTATAATATATCAATCTATAGAAAACAAGGAAATCCAATATAAATTAAGAGAAGAGATGAGTTAAATAAATGTACATAGAAAAAGAATAAAAACTGATTTACTATAAACCTGATGTGAGGAATAGTGAAATTATTTGGAAATGAAATGGGGGTCATCAAAGTGATGAAGAATTCTAGTCTAAATCAACAAAAAATGTTCTGAATGATACATAAGAAATAAGACCATAATTAATTTAGGTAAATAAAGTAAATAAATAATATTATTTTACCATAGTAAATGAAAACATATTAATTTTTTGAAAAACATGCCCATGAATTCTAAGAAGGTTGATTCCCTAAAAACACAAAAAACTGCTTCTATTAACATAGAATTGGATACACGGTTGAAATTTAAAAACAAGACATTGAATTTAGTATTGATGAAGGAATATTTATGCAATAATAATAGAATCAATCTGTGAATGAAAAAAATGCTTTTGTTGAAGACATCCATAATGAAGAATTTGAGTCACAAAAAAAGTTTCCAAAAAGTGGTAACTCAAAAATTCATAAGGAATTGTGAGAAATTTGTAAATAGACTTGACATATTTCAATGTATTTTTAAAAAATTATTCCATACCATGTGGAGACGCTAAAAGAAGATTAATATTTCACTTTGAAATACATGTATCCTGATGGCTGATGTGAATAAGAAGATTCCACACAATGATATTTCAGAAAGTAGAAAAGTAAAAATGATTTCCAAAGAAAAAAATTCTCAGAAAATAACAAATGAAACAATGAAGAGTTGTCTCAATGTTGTAGATATAAATAAATTTTATTTGATAAGAACCTCTAAAACAATTTTCTCTAACTGATGAAAAATATAGAACTACTTGATTCTCTATCCTTTGTGTTTTCCTTATGTATAGGAAATTGATGGAGATATTTATAATTTATGGGATAATTGAGGATACGATAATGATGCTATAATTGAACAATAGATAATATTTCATAATATTGGAAGTTATATTCTATTTATCAGCTTATAGATTATTTTACGAAGTGATATATGCTGATTAAGAAGTTTTTGCATTATCCCCTTGAGGGAGAGTGATTTTGGGAAGCATCGAGAATTATCTTGTCATTTGAATCTAAATTTTTTTAATGTTATTTATAATATTTCATTGAATAGGTATGTTTTCATATTACCTCATTGATATTTTTAATGTATCAAATATGAAGTTAAGTGGGGAAATTTGTTTGATCAAGGACATGAAAATGGAGATATTGTGAAAAATTCAAGGGAAGATTTATAAAACTATACCTAATTGTTGTTTTTTTAAAAAATTAATCTATTATTTATATTTGTGTTGGAATTTATGATGAAAATATAATGAAAATATTAAAAAACTTCATCAACTTGAAAACCAATATTAACATCCCCAAAGAAAATAAATATAATTTGGTTTCATATTACAGTTTGACAAAAAAAATTCTATTTTTTAAATTAGTCCCACTTATTTTCTAGGTTGGGAGTTTCTCTCATAAACAAAGAGTGGAAAACATTATGGAATAAAAAATTTATTGAATTGATTCCACCCTCTCTCAAGGTGGTTTTTATTTATTTTCAATAAGGGAGAGAAAGAATAACATTATTGAAAACTAAAATATCCTGAATTTTTTATTTAGGTACATACTTTTGTTAAATAAGTTTTCTTCTGGTTTTAGAAATGTTAGATTTTACTTTTTTATTTAGAATTTAATTGAAAAATATTATCCCTTTTGGTCTAAATTTATTATACATTTTAATAAAAATTAAATAATTGTTAGATTAATTTTTACCCTTATGCATGGTATAGGGTTTATGTAAGGGTAAATACCATTTTTTATGGTTTATGTAAGGGTAGAGAGTAGTTTCCATAAGTTACATAAGGGAAACCGAACGCTCTGTGTAATGGTAACATTTATTATCTACGGGTTTCAAAAGTGTATCGCATAAGGGTAACGTGTTGTATAATAGGATCACATAAGGCTACCGACTCCCAAAAAGATTCATGTAAGGGTAAACTTGAGTTTCTAAAGGCTACGTAAAGGTAACTAATATGTTAATCAAGGGTAAGGGAGCTGGTGCAAGTGATGCATAAGGGTAAGGTAGGAATCATGTAAGTGTAATCTCTTGTTTACAAAGGCTGCATAAGGGTACTAGGGGGGATACGTAATGTTAAGGATAGTTGTTTAAGTTTTAGCAACCTTGGGTGTAAGTCCATCCCCTACTCTCAAAGGGTTACTTAAGGGTAAAATAATACCTTTATGTAACATATATGGGTTGTATAATGGTAAATTCATATTTTCAATGGCCCAACCTTTTATAAATGAAATTACTTTTTAAATGACTAAATACGTTATTATTAAATGAAGTTATAGAAAAAACATTCATTAATTTAGTGATTTTTGGATTCTATAAGTTATATACAATAAAATTGAAAAGTATGTTAAGTATTGTAACCATTGATAATACATAAATTGTATATTGGCAATTAATATTTGTATATTAATTGTTATGATAAGTCGAATTAACCTTGATGATGGAATTTATGGCCTCGAACAGTAGGATTGTAGCCTATGAAGTGAATATATCCAAACCTCCATGGTATATTGAATCACAAGGATTTTACCTTGACCAATCTAATTATGAGATTCAACAAAAAAATCATGATTAAACTATCCATAGGATATTTTCAAGCTTATCAAGATCTTGGACCAAACCATCTTCATTGAACCAACATAAGAAAGTGTCGTCACCACACACTATACCATTAAGGAATATGCTAGTATAATTAGGTGTTATGAATCTAGACCCTATCATTAGGAATTTCTATTTTTTTAATTTATAATATAATAACGATTATATTTATCAATTTTATTTAAATTTATAATTGATTAAATAATGAGTTTAAAAAGTAGATTTTGATATGATGAAATAAAATTTTCATTTTTTGAAAATATATAGTTCCAATCAAGATATCCTTTTGATGAATTAAATACTTTTTTAAATAAGTTCCATTTTAATAAAATATTCATATTTAAAAAATATATATTAAAATATAAATATTATTATTATTTTAGGAATTCAAGCATAATTTTTATAAGGGCCAGAAACTGTTATTGTAAAAAAATAGTAATTTTTAATAAATATAGTTTTTTTATATTTTAATTTATAAAAAATAGATAATTATTTAAACTAAAAAATATTATTTTTAAATCATGAAATCAAAATTATCCACCGTTAATTTTTTCATGATTTTCAAAGTCTGTCGAAATATTTGTTCAAAAATAATATGCTATAAATATATTGTTTGTATTTTAACACCATAAAATCCCCAAAGTGTTATAATAAATACTATAAATAGTTTCTATAACCAAAGTTTTCTTTTAACTTTAATATAATGTGTTTTTATTTCATTTTATTTACTTTAAAAACCCAATATGAATCCTCTAAACAAAATATCATATTTTAAGGCTTTAAAATCAATTCTTTATAAATAGGACCCACTTCAACATAACCAAGTGTATTGTTTTAATTTGTTTGGTTATCTTGATTATAAAACATTCAAATCCACTCCAGATTGGTAGAAACCATGGGAAAAATATGGGATGATCTGTGGTTTGGATTAATTTATGATATAGAGTAAAAACTATAAGTTTTGAAATTAATACAGATTCCTCCTCCCTTTTTCTATATAATCCCACCCAAACTCCCATTACTCTTTAGTAAAAACTCTTGGATAATGAATTTAATCTACCTTTATCTCTATATATCCCTCCAATTGTTCCATAATGCTCTTATGAATATCCTCCTATTCTTTTAGAATCATCATCTGAGGGTGATAGATCTTATTATTCTCCTCTTTATTCATGAACCTTCTTTATGTCATGCCATTTTATTTTTGTTTTTTGAAGTTGGGATATGTTGTTACACATCCCTATTACTATTATTATTATTCCTAGGTAATGTGATACCCATTTATCACCCATTAACCCCTTTTATAAACTTTATATACACTCGTTATGCTGTCGAAAATAATATGTGGTTTTCCATGCCAAACATTTGTCTAGTGAATACCTGTCTGCATTTCCACTAAAGGGTATTCACCTAGGTTTACATATCATTAATTTATTGGGATTTAAATATATTTAACCCAAAATCCCTAATAATAGGGTTAAAATTGATAAAATAAATTTGTACGATGTGTGATATATGTGGCACACTTATGTATGTAGACGATACAGAAGTGACTGGTGGGCCTGAAATTATATTTTCCTCCATTGAATTTTGTAGTTTTTTTATATCATAAGATGAAATTAATAATGAAAATAGGTTATAGTAATAACTCTATTCTATGAGATCATGTAAATTTTACTTGACTTGTGTTTATGATGTAATGTTTTATATTGTTTTCGCATTCCTATATTGCCTTGATGATATCATGTTATATCATGACTCTTTGTTCATGATTATGATTATCACCCCTCTTATGTTCCCTTGATATGACTCTTTGATTAACTATATTCCTTTACCCTATACTATACATTTTTTATTATTTTACTGGGATTTATAGCTGACCCCTTTTTTATGTATGTCTCAAGGTTATCTCGTGTAGCTTTTGAAGAACGACATATTTTTAAGAGAATATTGTGAAGTTTTAGCTTTTGTCATTATATTTATTTTACATGTTGTTATAATATGTACCTAATTACCAAATGAAACTAGTCCTAAAAATCTTATGTGGTTGTTTTAATGTATCTTTATGTAAAAAAACATGAAATAAAGAATATTAAAATATGGGTTGTCATAGTTAGTATGAGATAAAAGTAAATTTATTTTTTGGAATTATGTTTAAAAATATATAGTGAATGCCTTATAGATAATACTAAACAAACGAAAACATCCCTAAATTTTGGTAATGTATAGAGTAATAGGCTTTCATGAAAAATATATCTTTTATGAACACTATAAGTGGATATTGATCTGGAATAGTAGTACCTAGGGTTCATAACCTTCAAAAGGGTGCATTGAGCTAGACTCGATAGTCACCTAGTGCACTAAAAATGGTCTTGTTAAATACCTTATTTGATACTATTGGGAGATATGATTTGGTAAATTCAAAAGTTCATTATGAGGCATTATAAAGGGAATAAAAATTTTACATAATATTTTATGTTAGGGAATAGATCATGGATATATTAAATTGAATCCAAAAATTCATAGGATAAGGAATATATTCAATTTATGATTTATATCTTTAATTTCCATGGTTTCTTGATCATGTTTTTAATAGTTTAAAATGTACATCCCAAAGTTTTCCCATAATTTATTTTAGTTAATGGATGTAAATTATATAAACATAGTCAAAAACCAATGTGGAGGGAAATGTGATGAATTAAAAAGTGATATTCTCAAATCAATGGGAGATAAAATCACTAACTTTGTGAAAATACATTCTCAGTTAACTAATGTTTTGAACAAAAAATTTAATTATAAGTAATTCCCAAATCCTTATAAGAAAAATTAAGTTATAATTGATAAATTTATGTAATAAAAAACTTCAACATTCAATGGATATTTTTATCCATTAATCGTAGAGTAAGGGATAAAATCCATTGAAAATATCTTATCCATCCTTTAATGCTTTAATAAATATAACTTCATGTTGTTCTTTCATCATATAGAGAGGAGATATTATCAATGGTCAATTTTGGTTAAAAATACCAATCTTAAAGAGGATATTGAAGTGATGGGGTGGGAGGAACTACAAAATATTTTGTTTCAAAAATATTTTCCTAACACTATTAAACATAAAATGGAGATGGATTTCCCTAGCCACTAGAAAAATTATGATGAATCCATCAAGGCACATTAGGTAAAATTCACAAGACTTTCATAATATTCTTATGTATTTTTTATTTCTCCTAAAAGTAAATTTGACAGCTTGTTTGGTGGGTTAAACAAGAATCTATTAAAATCATTGGTTATTTGAGACATAGAAAGGGAAATTATCTTATGTTCCCTCAAGGACCAAATGAATATTGTCCATTCTCAAGGGTGTCTGGGGAATTGATACAAGATGTAGTGAATGGATTTTAATTCAGGTGGTGAAGTGGAAAATATCATGGGGTATGAATGTACATCATCAAAATTTCAAAAAGTTTAGAAAGAGGATTCCCCAAAATTGCATAAAGGGGGAAAGGAAATTCTTTAGGTGTGGGAAGGAATGATACCTAGTTAGAAATTACTGATGGGAGAAACCCACCAATGTGAATGAATAAAGGAATTCACCAGTTAACCCTCAGTCTGTCATCCAATGTTTCCCTTATAATTCACAGAGACACTATGTGAATCAATTTACTATGCCAGGGGTTATTAATGATAACTAATGATAAAATATACCAAGCCCTCAGGAGAAAGGGTGAGTGTATTCCATCACAACAACTGAGGTAGATCCCAACAATGAGGTGGTAAGAGTTACACTAATTATTCACTAAATTATATTAAAAGTTCTATTTTATTTGTGTTCAATAAATTATATCAAATCATTAAATTTTAGTATAACTTTTAATACACCACCTCAAAACATGGAGGTTGAGTCATTGGTGAAGACAAAAAATGGGTTAATTATTTAATTTCAAGAATATAACTCATCCCTTATCTTAATTTTTTGTAAGAATTTCCCAACAAAAAATTGTGATATTTCACTTAGAATAATTTGATAGTATTATATACATGGATTGTATTTATATTTATAGATCCATCTTAAATTTCATTGAGAAGTAAATCACCCTTCATATCACAAATTTTCCTCTAATTACATACATGTTCAAGGAGTATAATGTATCTCCTTTTGTGAAATAATCTTAATCATTGATATTATTTCCTTATAAGTAGTAGCATCTAGCTCAAAATTATTGAGACTAAAGAAAAGATCATTTTTGATAACATGACCTCTGTAAGATAATTTGGTAATATGTTTCCTAAAAATATTAAGGTTTTTCCCCAATATGTGACATTGAGTTCTCAATCTATTTAATACCTAAATATTTTACAATATCTAAGAATCCTAATATAATAATCTATTTTCTACATAAGGAGTAGAAGAAAAAAATACAGGTGAATTTGGATGAAGATTTTACATGCCCAAGAACATCACCATGGCGTCAACCAATCCTCTTCATCAAGAAGGATGGGTTAATGCACCTCTTCCATGATCACTATAACCTTAAAAAATCATGGTAAAAAAATAAGTATCATATAATATAGATTTATAACATGTTCAATCATCAATGTGGAGAATAGTACTTCTCTGAGGAGGATATTTGGTCAAGAGATTATTAGATAACGTTTAGAAGGAGAATATCCCCATTCCTAGTGTTCATATAAGGTATAGTCACTTTGAGTTCATAGTGATGTCCTTTACACTCACTAATTCTCTAGTAGTATTCATGTACATAATGAATAGATTATTTTGGGATTACCTACATTAATTTTTGGTAGTATTTATAAATTATATTTTTCCTACTTCAAAATAAATTAGGTACATGAAGATAATTTAAATAATATACTGAAGACATCAATGAAGGAAAAGTTATAAGAAAAGTATAGTAAATTTGATTTTTAGTTTGAGAAGGTAACTTTATTAGGGAATTTTATTACCAAAAAAGGCATATTAATGGATCCAAAAAAATAGAGGCAATTAAAAAATGATCCAGACCAACATCTATGATTGAGATATGTATGTTCCTTGGGTTATCTGGGTACTATCATTAATTTTTGAGAAAATTATCCTGATTTCCAACCCACTAACCATGATAACTCATTAGGGTATCATATGTTTCTAGACTAGTGAATGTAAATATATCTTTAAAGAGTTTATGAATAGGTAATCATTTCACCTATGCTCATATTATCTACTAATGGGGAAGGATTTATGATCTGTAGTGGTGCATTAAAAATTTCTTGGGTTGTGTACTCTTTCAAGAAGACAAAGTGATAGCCTATGTCTCCAGCTAATTAAATATCCATGAGAAAAAACTATACAAAACTTGATCTATAATTTGTTTTAGTGATCATCACATTTAATATTTTCCAACATTATCTCTATGGGGGAAGTGTGATATATATAAGACCATAATATTCTCAAGAATATATTCACATAAAGGATATTAATATGTACCAATAGAGGTGGTTATTTCAGATCTAGTATCATGATTATTCAATCCATTTCCATCATTTGAAAGTTAACAAATTAAGAGATACTCTAAGTAAAAAGGATCTCGCAACACTTTCCTTGATAAGGATTGTAAGGGATCCAGTCTTCTTTGACAATAATATGATAGATATGGTAAAAATAAAAGGATCATTTTCTTACCTTGATCATATTAATGATAAACCATCTATTCTTGAGATGCTCTAGGATGCCTATAAAGATGATGAGTTGTTACAGAAGAGGGAATTGAATGTTAAAGAGTTAAAATTTTTCAAAGATTGAGATATGAGGTTTGGAACTTAGATATGGGTCCCATAAATACTAGAAATGTAAAGGGAACTTTTGGATGATGCACATATATCATCCTTCTCTATTCATCTTAGAAATAATAATATGTTTATAGATTTAAAGAAAACATTTGGTGGGATAATTTTAAGAGAGAGATTGTGGAGTTAGTATCCTGTTGCATGGTATTCCAATAAGTTTATGTAGAATGGAAAAATTATAAGTGTGAAATGAAACCATTACCCATACCATTTTGGAAATGGGAAAACATAACCATGGAGTTTTTTTTATAGGACTACTCAGTGAACCTAAAGGCAATAACGCCATCTGGTTTTCCATCAATCACCTTTCAAAGTATCCACATTTCATTGCTATCAAAAAATATTTATTTATTGAACAAATCGATATGATTTACAATAGGTATGTGGTAAGACTATATGATGTTCCACTCTCTATTGTATCTGATCAAGATCGGATGTTTACCTCGGGATTTTTCAGAAGCCTTCAATAAGCGTTGGATATGGAGTTGATCTTAATAACTTCTTATCACCATCATATGAATGGTAATTATGAAATAATCATTAAAACTCTGGAGTAGATGTTGATATCATGTTCAATAGATTTCAAATTATGTTAGCATCAACATGTTCCCCTAGTATAGTTCTCATATAACAACAGTTTCCATTCAATTATTCAAATGGAACCTTATTATGATTTTTAAGGGAATATGTTTCTTAATTTTACATGTTGGGATGATGTTTGAAAGTGGAAGCTGATGGGACTAGATATTTTCCAAGATACGATAGATATGTTTCAAACGATTCAAAATCATGTGAAACCCACAAAAAATTGATAAAAATCTATGAAAACAATCATTTATGAGACCTTTAGATTGAGTTTGAAGATAAATTGTTCCTTTATTTATTATCGTGGAATAAATTCATGAGGTTTAAGAATAAGGTAAAACTTATTCCTAGATACATCAACCCATTTGATATCCTTGACAACATCAGATAAATGGCCTATCAAATAATATGACCACCTAAGCTATCTCAAGTACATTATGTGTCCCATGTATCTTTCTTGAGGAAGTACATACTATACCCCTCACATGTACTTAATCTAGAGGTGGTACCATTGGAGAATGATATTTCATACATGGAGCATCCAGTGAAGATATTAGATTATAGAGACAAAGTTCTATGAAATAAGAAATATCATCTAGTCAATGTTTTATGGAAACCCCACATGTTTAAGGAAGAAACATGGGAATCAGAAGAGAAAATGAAACAGAATTTCCCAAAACTTTTTTAATGTATGAAATGAAAATTTTGAGTTAATATTTTCTAAAGGAGGGAAGAATGTAATGAACTGATCTTTTATAAATGAAATTTTACTTTTAAATAAAGTAAACAATTTATTAATAAATGAATTTATAAAAAAACACATTACACGCTTCAGTTGTTTTCGACTATTGTAAGTTATATCTAGTTGTATTTAAAAGAACACTAAGGATCATAACCATTGATAATATATCCATTCTAAAATCGGCATTAAGATTAGTATATTAAGGGTTATGATGAAGTCCAGTTGAGACAATCAAAGGAAGAGATGGCCTTGACTAGTAGGATTATACCCTATGAATCCAATCTATCAGGGCTTATGAGGGAGATTACATCACTAGGATTTTACCTTCATCAAGTTGAATTTGAGATTAAATAACTAACAAATGAGTGAAACTATTTATGGGAGAAGTTCAAGCTTATCTAGATCACTACCCAAACCATGTTTTTCGAACCACCGTAAGAAATATTTTCCATCACACACCATACTTTTAAGTTATATACTGTAAAAATAAGGGGGTTTTGTATCTTGACTCTAATCATATGAGTTTGTAAATTTTTAGTTTTAATTAAATAATGATCATATTTATTCTTTTTATTATTCCATTATAAATTATTATAAAATGACTTTGATAAAAATTAAATTCTAATATGATGAACCAAAAATTGTATTTTTGGGAAATATATATTTTCAATCAACAAAAAAAATTATGATTTCACTAATTATTGAAATAAATGTTATTTAAAATAATATTCTAATTAAATGATATTTAGTTAAATATTAATGATAATATGATTTTATGAAGTCAAATGTAATTATAATAAGGGTTATAAAACTATTATTGTAAAAAAAACAAGTATTTTTCAATCAATATGGTTTTTTTATTTAAAATTGTAAATTATCATATTTATATAATTATTTAGATAAAATAAATATTATTTTTGAAATCATAATTTAAAAATTTTGCAATGGTTATGTTTTCATAATTTTCAGAGGCAGCTGAATTTTTTAGACAAAATTCATATGGTATAAATATACATTGTGTATCAAGACATCATAAAACCCCAAAGTGATATAAAAAATACTATAAAGAGTAAAAAATGACCAAAATTAGTTTTTTTATTTAATATAATTTATTTTTTAGATTATTTTATTAAATTATAAAACCTTAATAAATCTTCTAAAATCTATATTATATTTTAATGTTTTAAAATCAGATCTTTATAGTCATTTCTAAATTCCCCCTCACCAAGGGTATTATTTAATTTATATCAGTTAATATCCTTATAAAATAATGAAATAAACTCCCCATTGTTAGAACACATTGGGAAAAACATGGTATTTTTTTGTGGATTGGTTTAATTTATGATATATAGTCCAAAGTATAAGCTTATGAATAAATAATGAATCGCCCTATCTTTTTCTATATAAATCCACTCAAACTCTCATTCCTCCTCACTAAAAACCATTTTAACACAAATTTACTCTATTTATACATTTATATATCACTCCCAAGGTTCCCCGTGCTCTAAATATGCTCTTCCAATGATTTTAGAAGCACCCCCTCAAGGTAAGAGATCCTCTCCTCACCTTTATTCAATTGCCTTTTTTATCTCATAAACTTTTATTTATAATTCCTCAAGTTGGGATATTTTTTATCACATCCCTCTTAATATTTATATTATTCCTAGTTATGAGATATATCTTTGACTCCCCTTAAACTATTTTATAAACCATTATGCACACTCGTTATACTGCTAAAGTTATCTTGTGATTTCCATGCCAAAAATTAGTGTAGGGAATACCCATGACCATTTCCACTCAAGGGTAATCACCTAGTCATACCTATCCTTAATTTATTGGTTATTCACATATATGTAACCCACACTCCTTAATATTGGGGTTTAAATTCATGAAAGACATATTTATTTTGTATGATCTATGTTATACACTTATGCATGAACATGATATAAAAGTGAAAGGTGGGCCCATAATTACATATCCCTCCAATGCATTTGGTAATATTTTTATCTCATGATATACCATGTATGGTTCATGGGAGGTTATCCTAAACAGGCCATGTTATGATAACTTGGAACTTATCCTTGACTTATGTTTATTATTTCATGTTTTATGTTGTTTCCAAATTCCCATGTTTCCATTATGCTATCATGTAATATCATGCCTCATTATTTAAGATTATCATTCTCACCAATATTATGGTACCCTGATATATCTCTTTCCTCACATGTACTATTTTACCTTATGTTATGCTTTTTAATTTACTTGTTGGGATTAATATCTCACCCATTTCTTTATGTAAGTCCCCGGTTTATCTCATGCAGTTTTAGAAGAATAAGTTATTTTTAAGATCATGTTATGGAGTTATAGTTTATGTCATTGTATTTATTATGAATATTTTTATGCTAAATACCTAATAACCCAAATACACTAGGCCCCATGATCTTTTGGGGTTATTTTAAGTGTATAATTATATAATATATCAGGACATAAATTATTTTAGAATTTGGGTTTTCATAATATTACTCCTACACATTACTGTTTTAGGGGAAAATATAAATAAAAACTCAATTTTTTATTATTTATTCTCTATAATAACCATATATCCATTTTAATTAGTTTAAAGATCTAAAATCTGAGAATTAGTTACACTAGCCACATTAATATTTTAAAATATTATTTGATATATATTTAAATTCTTTTAATTTAGGATTTTATTATAACTATAAATTAATTATTATTTTTAATCATGGATATTACTATTTAGAACCAAAATTCTTATTGATTAAGAATACCCAAACACTCAATTTTTATATTCTCTATAAGTGAATTTTTTTCATTTTTAATATTTTTATGAAGCCATGTTTCCTTTGAGAGATTTATTTTCCTCTCACAATGGAATATAAATAGAATGGTGATCAAAGTTGTTCTTCCTTAAAACCTTGTAGATTTTTGTATCAAGAATCCATTAGCATTGTTAGAGGTAGATATTTCTTTATAATGGTGCTGAAAACTGAATTACCTTATGTTCATTATTAACTATTGTTCATATTATTAAATAACAAATAATAAAATTATCCAAGATAGAGAATTTATTATCACAATGCTGTTGTGAAATCCTTATGGTTAATTTATTGTTTTTTGTGAGGGAAGATATCTAAAATTCCATATCGAGTTATTTATAAATATTTTCAAAATAGGATTTTCTAGAAAAATAGGTTATGAAAATTTTAATTTGATAAAACACCTAAATAATTGAATTGCTTATAATATGTATTTTTAGATCATGGGAGTGATGGTAATTCACTTTTGAAGATTATGTTTCTAATGTGTGTTTACTCTAAAGTGCATTTTCAAATCATGTAGGTGGGTATACTTCACTTGTGATTTTTTTAATTAATTATGATTTTTATTTATGATTATTTTTTATAAAACCCGGCACATGTTAACATTTAGTATCCTTGGATACAAACATAAGCTTGATGTTTAAAAACTGTAGTGGGAATCTATATCACATGATTTACTTGTTGGGATAAATTAATTGACTTAGTTATATATTCTATATTATAGATCCCTGTAATGTTTCAAGAAGGTTTTTTTTATCTTATGTATCGTGTCATTTAAACTAACATGTTTATATTATGTATTTATCCACGTACATCATGTTTAGATTGTATTATCTTGGTTACCTTTGTGTACAAGGTTTATATTCTTACAATGTTATCTTTTGGGATCCATTTTTTTTGGTTATTTCTATATGTTTATCATTTTATTTGTATTCATAATCTTGTTGTTTTGAATATGAATGTTTAAAATGAAAAAGGATTTCCAACAAATAAATATTATATAAACCACTTTATAAATAATTTTTTATTTTAATCATGAACTAATAGTTTCATGATATTATAATTTGTATATATTCCTTAGTGATGTCATATTGGGCTTCATGGTCACACACTAACTTTTCCCTAAGGTGGGTGTAGACCTTTTTTAGGAATCGGGTAATGATAAGGGTATCATGTAGTTATTTGGATACTCATATGTGTCATCTCTTTCTAAGTGATATGGATTAGTGGTGACAGGTTGTCACATGAATTCTTCTCTTTATCTTACAATGTTTTACATTTTGGTTTATCCATTTTTCTTGACATTCTATGTACTATGGATGTATTTTGTTCTTCAATATTTTCATGCATTGATTTTTCTATTTTTAGTTTTAAATGAGACTTGTCTCATTGTTTTATTGGTTCTCCCTTATGGTGGGATATATCAGGTTGTGTGTTATATTAAACTGGGTTAGTTCATTTCAAATCCATATTGACATGAATTTTCCATATTGGTATTGAAAAAAATCCAAAGATTGAGGCAAATGAATTTGATCAGTGTTGAGTTGTATTTATTGTGAATAAGAATGATTTCAATATGTATTGAGAATAAAATATTAGAAGTTTTTTGGGGCCATGTAGTTATTAGAAGAATAAAAAGAGTTTTATACCCAATTCAGTTTTTATACATGCACTAAGTTAGGCATATTGTATAACAGGTTCCTAAATAGACTTGGAATTCCCATTTTGTTTGACTCATGCTAAATAGGTCTGTCTATAAGGGGGGAGAAATAATTGGGGTTGATCCCATTAATTATTACAATGAAATATAAAGTGATTGGATATAATTATGTTTATAATGAAGGAAAAATATAATTTTTACAACTATTTATATAAAAAAGGATATTTAAAGTGAGATAATGGAATTAGAGATATTCTTAGAGACCCATTTACATAAGGAAAATGGATTGAGTTTCCGATAATAATCCAGAGAAACAATATTTCTATTAATGACTAGTAAAGATGGTTGAGAGGATGAGGATGAATATTCAGGTAATATTTGTATAATATATTTAATAAAGTTTTAATAAGTTTTGATATTGTTTGAGGTTGTATAAGATTAATTGATATACTCTTGGGAGTATGTTCCTCATAAGATTTTAAATTATATTAGTGAGTATTGAAGATAATTTGAAGTTATTACAATGTAATTTGATGTGTTTGAGATGTTTTGATTAAATTTAGAGATGGATAGAGAATTTAAGAGTAGCTAGTTTTTAAATATTTTTTAAAAATTAATAAATAGGTATCTATGTGATGTGTAATATCTTCAAGAACTCGGAAAATTGACAATGGAAAAGATTTATCTGTGATATATAAGGGTTTCTAGAGAATGTGTAAAATATTTATCAAATTAAAAAAAGGAATGTGTTAAATCTCGCTGAGATATGTAATATTTCCATGTTGATATGTAATATCTCTCAAATAAGTGAAAATAAGCATTGTACAAATGCTCATAGTGATATGTAAGATATTTTTATTGATTCATAAGATATTTTATATCATACATAATCTGTTGAAATTAATATATAATATATTTTATGGGTATATAAGATATTATTTAAAAAAAAATGGGACTAATCTATATTTATACATAATATAATTTAATGTATACAAATGATATTTACTATATATTAGACTAAAATCTAAAAAAGGGATTAATTCATAGTTATACATAATGTTTCATCCAACTTTCCAAATGGATATATAAGAGTCATTTTCTAATATGTAAGATCCCTTATAAGTGATAGATTTAGAATTTTAAATGTGTTGAGCTTTACATGGTGATGTGTAAGATATTTATACTATAAGGTTTTCCCTTTGAAAATTGAAATATTTATTGAGTATAAATTCAAAATATTCTTGATCAAGTCATCAACGATTTAAATTTCATGATTTTTTTATGATCATGATTTAAGAAATTTGAAAATGATATTTAATGAATATTAATAAGCATGCATGTGAGAATATCCATTACTCTACAACAATTCATTGTATGTGTTTATTCATTCATGGAGAGAATAATGCAGGTTTGGTGGAAAAATAAATTTGTTATAATTCTCTATATCTCAAAGAGATTAATTGTTGTTCCCTATGGAGACATTATTTATAATCAGTTAAAATAAGTTTTATAGACTTGGAATAAAAGATAATTTAACTTCCCTAATATAAGGGTTTTCATATTAAATGTATGAAAAAAAATCCAGGTGTTATACAGATTATACAAGAAACATAAGGAGAAAAAATAGTGGCGAACAATGATACATGAATAATTATACTTTTCACTATCATAAAAAATATGTGGAACCCAATCTGGCCTGATTTTATTTTTTGGATGTCATATAAGAGGAGTAATCCAATGATTTTTTGTGGGTGGGGAAATCCATTAGATTGATGAAGAGAATGAGAGATCAATTCTTTTGGTGTTGAATATATGAAAAATTAATGCAATTTGACAATATTGGACTATGATAACATTATATCAAATAGGCGCATAAATACACTAAGACAACCACTCAATATTTATGTATCATAGGATAATTTCTTGATTGTTGTATATTGAGGAAGGAGATCAGATTCACACTATCTATGATGGACACAAGTCTTCACTGATGATATTAATTTAAAAAGATCCATCCAAATCTGATATTTGGTGAGGAAGACCTGATTGGTGGAAAATTTTGAAGATATAAAGTGGTAGGTTTCTTTTCTAATTGGTTTCATGAATTATAACTAGTTGGTTCTAGGATAAAATGATAAAGGATATACACTTTCTTGTTCTACATATTAATAATAAAATGGAATTAGTGTGTGACTGGGATAATAACCACCACATTCTAGGGGATGTTTTTTACAACATTTATTACATTCATGAAAATTATGTGAGTTAAATGAGAGTGAGATCAAATAATTTAATAGGTGGAGAGGTAAAAATGGAAAAAACATTTTCTTGGTAAAAGTATGTCATAATGACTAAACCCCCATTTGTGTCATTCAGTAATCAAGGTGAATCAACACCCAACCAATACTAATAGATTTTAATTGGTTTTTAGATGTGTTGATTGGCACTCTTAGTGTAAAAGACCCCCCACAAAGATTTAATTCAAAATACCATAATATTTCAAGGGTTGAAATCTCCCACAGAATAGAAGTCCAAACGTCTAGACCTGGTGTAACAATGGTAGAGATCTCTAGGTAGTATTATCCTTCTCCACCTATATTAAATCTCATCACGTTGGTAAATTAAATTCCTAAAATAAATGAAGCTTAAATTCCTAAGTGAAGTGTAGAATCTTCCTTCTTACTGATAAAATGTGAGAAACCATGGTGGAAAATTGAATGGGCATAGGTATCGGGTGGAGAAAAATAATCTTGGTTAAATGTAAGAATAGATGGATGATTTTGGAATATGAAATATTATAGAAGGATACATATTTTAATAAGTTATAATGAAATTATAGACACATGGTTTCTCCTAGTTGGATGAAAATAAATCCACTCTGATTTTTGGAAAATCAATTGGTTAAAAAACATAGCATAGAGACACAAAAAAATAATCACTATAGCTGTTTGATCATGTTGTTCAATAATTAAGATGAATACACAATAAAAATAGAAAATCATGCAGGATGAACATATATAGGGAAGTTATATAATGAGTTACCCATAAGAGATAGAAAATCTAGTTCACACATTATTATAGTCTCTTGAAATGAGGACACCCACACTCAAAGGTATCACCCTAGAAGAACACAGGTCCACTGAACAAAATTAAATTTCCACAAAATAAATATTCATAATAAAGAGAACAAATATTTTTACTTGGTAAACATGAAATACATAAAACATATACGAAACAATCATGGGATAAAAAATTCAACAATTTATTTTGTAACACATTTGAAATGTTACACCTTGGATTTACTTAGATGTTATGAATTCAATTACCAATCACGAAGGAGGTTTCTTACTTTTTCTATTTTATTTATTTATACTTAATTTTAAATCATTGTTATTTTCCTTTAATATGAACTTGATACTTTACAAGTTAATTATTTACGATTTTGGATTTAATTTCTACTAGGAAAGGATGGTTGGATCGTAGACACCTAATCTTGATAGACTTGGAATTGTTTCTTGTGTGTCCTCAATTTGTTTCAAGGGTTCTTATTTGGAGGAAAACTATTTTTATCACTGGATATTGTTTACATGATATACTGGAGGATATATTTCATTAGTGTTTTTTATATATTGTTTAATTCACTATTAGAACAAAAAATTATCCATAAATTTTTTGGTTTAAATTATCTATATTAAATACTTGAATTCAAAAAATTCATTTAAAAATAAATTAAAATATACCTTATAGTCACAATAAATGGGTAACACCTATAATCCATAAACATAGGAAATAATTTAGTAGGGAAACTTATGTTTCCACCTATATTATATATCATCACACCTCTCTTACTAGCACAATAACCTTATCTGTTTCACTACTCCCTTCCCAACTTATTTTCCTATTAAAGTTGTCTCTCCTCCTTACCTTTCTATAAGTCCACATATTCTGATACAGAACTATATATTTACTTATTAATATGAAAAATTATAATATGGTATATAAATACGGTTAAAATATTATCACTCAATTTTTTTATATTTCATTAACCTTTTCCCCTCTTTTCAATGAACTTGTCGTTATTAATACCATATGAAATGAATTGTTTACTCAGAAAGTTGGTTAAAATGTTCGTCTTGATGGATAAAAAGTATTATATATAATGGGGAGATTTTTTCTAAATAAAATTACTAGGATTATGTGGAATATGTTAGTAACTCAATATATTCTTTAGTATATTAATGTTATTTTTATAAATTTGTTTAAATGAATAATTTTTTATATAACATTAATATTTAAATTTTAAATTTGACTGAAAATTTTAGAAGAATTATTTTATATCCCTTTTTGATGTTTTGATTTTTATATTTTGGTTTGTATGATTGGATTTATAACATACCAACCTTATACATTCCCTTCATACCTAAACTAGGATTCCACATACATACGGTGTTCTTCTGATCACCCTAGGGTGTTATATGTTATAAAGTCAATCCCACATATAAAATGGGAATAATTTACCTTTTATATATAATTAATAATTAATAAAACTATTGTGTACTGGATAAATAAATAAATATCTACCCATGTAGCATAAAAGAAACAATATTCATATCAAGATATAAGCATAAAGACTATATGGCAGGAAAAAAAGTCGTAAAGTGAAATAAAATCAAGTTCCTATCTATTCTTGTGTGATACATAATCCTTCACAATAGTTCATTAGGTTGTATAACATGGATGTTGAAAACTATATTTAAATTGTAATATTTTATTTTTATATCTATTCAATTTTTTAAAAATCTTGTCGAGGAAAGAAGAATGGTGTATTTGGGTAGTGTTTATGAAATAATAATAAAAAAAGATGTTTAATAGAATATTATAAAAAAAAATTATTGATTAATATTGTATTAATATTGAAGGCATATAGTGACCCATACTTTTCATATATAAATATTTCATCTTTTTAGATGAATATTCAATACATTTCCAAAATATACAGTTAAGGACCATAAAGGTTATGTTTCTTTTGATTCTAGATACACTATCATCTTATTTTATGAATGATCATAAACATCTTCCATAAAGATCTTCCCATATAGTAATCTTCAAAGATATACCCTATTTATTTTTTTTATAAACTTGTGTTAATGAAACATAAGAAAGGGTGATCTTAGATACTCTATAAAGGTAAACATGAGAGATATCAACCAACAAGCATAATATAATCATAAGGGTATGAGATTATGAACTTAACTTACAATGTTCATACCCTATATATCATGGATCATAAACCTGATTCTGACATAAAAAATTATTATTTGTAAATATATGAAACTTAAGAGTGATTAATCCTTAATAATCAATCATGAACCATAATTTCATGTCATAAAATTGTAGCACCTTCATAGGTACCAAAACCACTTCATTTGTCAAGGTAAACTATCGAGACCATAAAATCATAGTTGATTAGGCATCATAACCTACATCCCATTGTGTATTAGGTATCTGTACATATTTTCCATAGTATATTATGCCCAAAGACTTGTTTCCCATAGTGGATCAATCTCATCGACTTCTTTCTCAACATTATCTCATCAGATACATAAAATTTCCCATTTAATTGGAGGGATATATAATTCTAGGCCCACCCATTACATAAGTAAATACATATATATGTGTTCCATAAGATCATAAAACATCCATCATATCTTCATATCAAAACCTATGAAAATAAAATTATTTTCATAATAGTTTCATAATTTATTCATATCATAACCCATGGAAAATGAATGGGTTTCATAAATTCCTTGTTATCATAATCATAAATGATACTAAGAAATAACAAGGATGGTATCATTGTATCATATCCCCAATCAAATATTATTAACATCAAAAGATTTTATTATAGGTGAAAATTAATTTAAAATAATTGTTGGAATATTTCCTGATGAAAATACTATTTTCATTTTTAAATCACATATATAAAATATAAAAAATTCCAAAATATTATGGAAGAACTTTATAAAAAAGAACCATGAAAACTTATAATAAAGGATTAAAATAATTGAGTGTTTATGATGGTATGAAATTCCTTTCATGTTGTATAATGTAAATAAAAAGATTCCATTCACACTTTTTCAAAAAAAAGTAAAAAAGTACATCATTTGGAAAATTACATGAAGATTCCTTTGAAAAAAATCGAAATAAAGTCAAGCATTTGTAAAAATGGCTTTAATAATCATATAAAAATAATATAACATATTTGAAAAAATTTCAGAGTAAATATGCACATGGAAGAAAAATGATTTTTTACAATTTTCCTTATAAACATTCATTTGATCCATTGAGTTCAAAAAGTGATTAAAATGAAAGGAAAACATGTATTCTCTAGAAATAACTAGAGTAGAATAAAATGGAAGTGATTTATCAAATAAGATAATATAATTTTTACAATAGAAAATAAAGAATAAAAAATCCCTTTTAAAATAGAATTTAATCATAAATATCTTACCTCAAGTCTAATCTGTCTTCATATATGTTTAAAAATCATCTCTTTTCATTGGATTCTTTAAGATTCTTTCTTAAGGAAACATGTAATGGTATTTTGAGAATATCAATACCTCTACTTTATGGATCTGTAATTTTATATGATAAATTTTTATGGATTGGTTAATCTAGAAGGATCAATGTGGAATAAATAAAATAGAGAAGGGGAGCACTTTCATAAGTGAATGGAAGGTCATTCTTGGAATTAATTAAAATATTAAAATATAATTAATTCATTCTCAATAAAAATTCTTCCAAATTGAAATATATTAAAATAAAAATTGGATAACGTCTAAATATCATCATCCAATTTAATTTATATGGGTTTTCTTTCATTTTAAATTTTATCTTTTTTATTAACCCCTTGGTTAACCAATTATAATATTTACTGTGGTAACAAAATTTTCAACATTAGGAGGTTATAATTTTACTTATAAGGTGAAGATTAGATCATAAATGGACAAGGTATGGAATTTTAGGAAATATATTATCCATGTTGTCCTATTCTCAATATTTTTATAATTTTTAAATAATTATGTAAAATATTATTTTCATAAAATATCATTAATGTTATTTTTTACACTATTCATTTAATCTGACTTTAATGACAACATTATAGAAAAATAATTCAAATATAAACCTTTACCACAAATATGATATGTTATATTATTATATAAAATTCATGTAACATATTCATTCAATCAAATTATATTACTTTTATTAATTTTGAATCATTTATTTTATTTTTATATTAATTGAATAAATATTGTGTCAGCATTACATAAGTATTTATGGTAACTATTCAATAAAGAAAATTAGAAAATAATACTATGATAAAAATATTAATTTATCATTCACATAAATAATTATTATAGAACATATCTTCTGTAACACCCCAAGTTTCTACGGTATGTTTCCCTTTGAATAATGTAATAGCGTGTGTTGTACGCAACATCGAGTTCTAACACACACCACAACCGATCAAACTAGTCGTTATGAATAGTAATACCTAATTTTTGAAATTATATATATTTTATATTTCAAAATGGACTTAATTTTTGGATTTAGAGTATCCAATTTAGCCTAAGATGAAATTTTGGTACTTTTCGGATAACTTTAATATTTTGATGAATAATGAAAATTACTAAATTTTAATTAAAAACAACTTTTTTAATCAAAATAATTAATAGTGATAAATTATGAATTTGAGTGGTTTAAATGCATATTTAGAATATATTTTTACCATTTAATACAATGTTGGTCATTGGAAATAATTTCACAATTAAACTGAACATAAACAAGTATCAATCTTTTGATTGTTATTATATCTTAAAACACGCTTTCTGTTTTAATAGCGGGAATTAATTTTAAATTAATTTCTGCCACTTCTGTGTTTTGGATTTGGAAAAATGGATTCCATATTTGGAATCAGTATGTTCATATTGTGTGAATAGATAACTTTTATTTTTATACATTTTGAATAATTACTGTGGTAAATATTTTATTTACCATGGTTAAGGGTAAATCCGATAAATAAGGGTTAAAAATAATATTATAATAATACTAAATTACCCTAGAACGTGTCATAACCTTATTGGTGGATACATGTCCGACCATGGGCATCTTTGGGTCGTTTTTGGGACCCCATGGAGCCACTTGAAGGTGATAGGGACACCTTATTTTAATTAAGTTAAAATAAGTACAAAAATGACATAAGCATATATCTTTTAGAAAAAACAATTTTTACATAGGGTTATATATGTTGGAGGTTCGACTATAAATATTAATTAGAAATATAAAAATATTTCCTAAATAATGATATTTTTTTATAATTTTTAGACATTAAATAATTTAATTTATTTATGACACAATGATGATGAAATAATTCTCTAATTAATGTAAAATTAGTATAATTGATAATATAAATACCCAAATAAATATAATTTGATACTTTTTATGAATTAAAATAATTTTATAGGTTAATATGACATGTTAGGATTTCTTTAATTTACTTTGTTTGAAGTAATCATTATGTTATAATTTTTACAAAAATCAATTATTGAATAGTGTGAAAATTGACATAAAAGAGTTTTTAAAACAAATATTATATTATTAATTGATATTAAATTCCTAAAAATATAGGGTTCGGTCACGAGACTTATATAATGATAGGTTCATCATTAATGGACCACTTGGGGGTCTCTTGGATGTATATGGTATGTTTATTAACCATATAATATAAAAATACCAAGAGACATTATAAAAGTGAAACTAATTAACTAAGAGTTAATACTTAAAGATAAGGTTAATATAATGATCCAAACCTATCTAAATTCTATTGGTTGAGTGGTTTTCGGCCCACCCCCACCTTAAACTTTAAATAATCAACTTTTTAGCCATTAGAAACCTAATATTAATTTATTATAAATTAATATTTCTAGCTTTTCCAAAGGTGCCCCTCACCCCTATTATAAAATGGAACTCCCCCTTATCATTACGTTATACCTTAAAAGCCTTTTGGTTCGGCCAACCCCTGCCCAAATACTCCCTAAAATTCCCTCACTACAACCTAGAGGCCTTATTTTTATCAGAATGTCAACCTAAGGATCCCTTTTGATCAATTAAAAAGGAAGAACTTGAAGAAGAGGTAATGATTTCACCACCCTTTTTCAAGTTCCTTTCTTCTTCCACTTCTTCTTCCTTTGTTACCATTCTAAAATAATAACTCCAGTATCACATATATACTGTGATGTTATTATAAATATGGTACAACCATATTCACTATTCTATCCATCCTTTGAATAACATGTCACTATACGTGCGTACGTATGGCTTACCGTCTCCACGTCGTGGTGTGATTGTTATTCAATAAATTATTATTTTGATGGGTATAATAATGAGGTGTAACTCATGTAAATAATAAATATAACATGATAATGATTCTGTATATATGATATAACATCCAATTATATATTATTTTAATATCAAAAGAATGATATTGTCGCTTGTATGTACGTACGGACTACCGTCTCCACGAACGCGATGAGATTCATTCTCCATCATATCCATTCAAGTATAATTCTCATTTGATGATTAATAGTAGTATTTAAGGACTTTATATCATTCTGGATATTATTAAGATACAACCTATCCATTACAAACATGTCTTACGTAACAAAACATATAAAAGGAAACGAGTAAGTTAACACCCGAAGCGACAATAATTCTAAGATATTATTAACAAAGCAATGATAAAAGATCATATATGATATCATATTAATGTATATGATAATTGAATAATTTAATAACAATTATTTCACCATTATACAGGAGGTTAAACTACCCCAACCAAGTAAAAGTATAATGTAAGGGTTTATTTCGCAATCTCTTCATTATCCGAGGTTGTTAATAGGTAATAATATACTCGGATCTCTTTATCATCCACATCCATGTTTCTTAAAAATGTATTTAAAAACATTTTTACTATTTACATGAATATGGGTTAAAGTCATTTATACCCTTGTTTGACTTTTTATAAGAGTTTTATAAAGGAAGCTTTCCGTCTTTTTCCAAACAAGGTGCTTTTTAACCTTTTTGACATAATTAAGGGAAGAATGTTTTTTAACTTATACGGAAGGTGCGGCTATTTTCCGCCGTTATAAAATCTTCGAAGCTTCCCTTACAAGCTTATAAGAATATTTTCAAAGAAAATGTTTTATTTTATAAATATAAGACTCTTAAATGATTTCAAAATAGAATGAGATGTTTCTCTAAAAAGATTTTTGATTTCATCTATGTCAACATCCTTTGATGGATTTTACGCTTATTTGAAGTTGATTTGTTATGATACAAAACTTCTATATTGTATTGAAGGTTTTGTGATATGTTTTACTGTGGATGTGCTATTTTTATACCATTCATGGTTCATGGTGAAAGTATTGACATTTTGTATGCTATTTTTAATACGAATTTTTATGTTATGTTTAAACCTTTTCATATGGGAATGCATTGGACTTAATATGTGACGGGTGGAGCCCGCTATAGCTCCTCGATGCATCGGTAGGTCTTATGAGACAAACTAGTGTCTTGGCACAAGGCCTTGGCAAAATATTATTTTTAGTCTTGGCACGAGGCCTTGGCTATGTGGTTATGATAGTCTAGCATTATACATTCCATCATTATGAAAGCGGTTATTGATATTTCATGTGATTATTAGATTAGTAGAATATCCATGTGAATAAGTAAATGGAATTATTTCATTTTACTTTTTCCATAATATGTTGAAGTTCAAGTTTGAAAGGCTTTTGTTTTAGTTATACATTTCCTTAAATGTTTATTCTTATTTATGAAAGTTTCTACTATATTGTTATCCTTACTAGGCATTTGAGCTCACCCCTTTTCTATGTTTTATTTTTCCCAGGAAGTGAAGAAGTAAATTTTGAATGACCTGTAGGGATTTTTTGAGGGGATAATAGTTTGGACTATGGAGACATTATGTTGTTGTAGTAATTTTTCACATTATGATGTAATGTAAAACATTATGAATATATCTAGTGTTTCCAAGGCTACTAAACCAATCGGTATTTCGAGATTTGATCTTTCTTGTGATCATGCCAATGTTATGTAATAATGCACCGACTCTGGGTAACTAGGGTCGGGGCATTACAGTTGGTATCAGAGGAAGTTTAGTACAAACCTTGGAAGCTAGATTTAGATAAACTCTGATTAGAGAAAATAGATTTAAGATGGACTTTGAGGATTAGTATAGAAGAACTTCCTATAATTTTGGTATTGTAGAGATTTTGTGAGTTTTCCGAGCAATACATCCCTGTCTGGATATGAGCAGGTATAGGCGGCTCTGGCACAGATATACCTAGGGGTAAAACCCGAAAACACCGTTTTGAGCTAGACTCGAACGGGAACCGGTGCATGACAACGGGCCTTGCTTCACTCTTGGTTACGACAATCCTAGGGGATATGCTTAAGATAACTCTCATTTTACTTACAAATCATTATGAAGGGTTTATGAGTATATAATTCCTCAAAGAAAACATTTTTATGAATATGGATTATATCCATAAATAGTTCAATTTATGTTAAGTGTTTTATAAGTATGGAATTATGTATTTTGATTCATAAACTGATCTAGTTTATGCCATTATTTAGAAATGGCGCCTAGTGGAAGAAATGGAAATAGTATCAATGCACACACTCCATTTAGGGATTTTCCTCCTTCTCAAGATAATTATAGTGGAGCTGGTGATGCAACTGGTGCCGATCAGGTAATCACCATACCGGGATAACTCACTCAGGTTATGAATAATAACCTTACCCGTATGGAGCACCCTGATCCACATTGTGGAGGATCATGTAGGATCGAAATAGTGATGTAGATGCTCAATATACAAGAGGGGGTGAATTGTATACTTTAAAAATTCATTTGGAACCTTTAAAGTTAGTTACAAATAACTATGTTTTCCTTAAGCAATGGAAAGGGATAAGTTTAACAAAGTTAAACTAAGAAAATTCACAACACCTCTAATACCAAATGAAAACTTGGAAAGAGATTCCGAGCGTGGGTTCCGGAAATATGGTTCTGGAAATTGAAACTTAACAAAAGTTACAATATGAGATTCTACCTTAAAGCGTATAGATTCTAAATGAAACAGAGTACAAGTAAGGAAGTATAAGAAAGTTATACTTTCCTTATAATACAAAATGCAGCGGAAATTAAACAAGTAGTTAAACTACCATTAACAAGATATAAGTATTTTAACCCAAAGAGAAGGGTATCCAACAACCTTGGATAAATGTCCCTTGATTTATACTTTCAAGAAATTCTGTCTTACCCACACCAGGGTAAGCCCTCGATACAAAGATCGGAGTGACTCTGTCTTTCTATCCCCGCAAGCCCTAAACTTCAAGGTAGTTGTCAACCTCTTTCTTCCTCAACAAGGAATCCCTCAACATCAAGGTATTGGAAACCTCTGTCTTCCAATCCCCGGAAGTCCTCGAATGTAATCACCAACATTCGGAATCTCATGAAGCATTGAGAGTTAATAAGAGCCTCTCTCTCTAGAAATCAATTCAAGTATGTAATCACATGAGTCGAGATCAGTCAGCCTTTCACCACTGAGCTCTTTCAAATGAGATCCTATTTATAGGAAAATTTCCAACGGTCGGCTCCTTCTTCCAACGGTCATATTTTCCATGAAATTCGGAAGAACCTGTACATGTGTAACTCAACCAACAGTTAATAAGAAACAGAATAGACGACATCGTTTTATAACAAACTCTGTATAACTGAATGTATGACAACATTTTGGAATGAAGCAAATGTAAGTAAAGACTAATTAATAGTTCATAGTGTTAAGAAAGTCAAAGGTTCGGAGTCTAACCAAAATGAAGTTCAGAGTCTATGTTAAGAAATGTTCGGATTCTATTTTATAGGAAATCAGAGTCTGGTTTCATCAGAAATCAGATTCTGAATCTGTAGAGTTCGGAGTTGAACTTCTTAAAGAGTTCTGAGTCGAACTTCTAAAGAGTTCGGAGTCGAACTTCTTAAGAGTTCGTAGTCGAACTTCTAAAGAGTTCGGAGTCAAACTTCTTAAGAGTTCGGATTAGAACTGCTTCAGAGTTTGGAGTCCAGAATTCGGATTAAAACTATATTATAGATCACATCCAAGATTCGGATCCTAAAAACAGAATACTCCAACTTTTCATTATAAGGCTCCGACAATTTGGTTGTGATTCTGGTTTTTGATTTTATGGGAAAAATGGCTAAGTATAAGAAAATCTAGGTTAAGGTAAATTTCCTTAAGGAAGTAAATTTTCCTTATTTGAGAAATAATAATATTTACTTAAGTATAAGGTGTTTGTGATTTTCAAAACAAGAAGGAATGGAAAAGTCATAAGGAAAACCTTATTGACTCAACAATCTCCCCCTTTTTGGAAAGCACAAACATCCTTTTGAAAAAGTATATAAGGATTTTGAAAATTTTCAATAGACTATTTAAAACTTATCTCCCTTCATTCATGGATAGAAGTGAATACAACTAACTCCCCCTTAGGCATTGAAACTCTAAGGATTGTATTATGGGTTTCTGGAGTAGAGTTTTCATTATTGTAAGAATGAAACAAAACGTAGTGGGAAACTCCCCCTTTCCTTAAGGATATTTCTCTCAGAAATGTTTCTTTTCTCCTCCTCGGGAATAGTTATTTTTCATTCTCCCCCTTTGTGATTTTAAAAAATAATTGAAGGGAATGGAAAAAAATTATGCTACCTGAAACATTAGTATACAACAAGAGAAAAACCGAACAGATAATCATTTCATTAGAGTTGTGGGCAAAGAAAAAATTACAAGGAAAGACAACTACAAAAAAAGATCGGAGTGGGTTCATTTGTCTTCCTTTTCCTTTGGAATAAGCTGATTCAACAAGGCATTGAGTTTCTTCAGGTCTCTTTAGTCTTCCTCTCGTTTCCTATCCAAGGCTTTTATCTTTTCTTCTTGGTCTTTTAACAGCTGTGCTTGAGCCTCCAAGGCTTCTTTTTGCAAATTCAATAACTCATCCTGCTTCTGCATCCTCTGCTGAAACTCAATCCGGAAATCTCTTTCAAATTTCCAATTCTGAGATACTGAGTTAAGCTTGCCATTCAGATCCTTGACCTATTGATTCCGGACATTTTGTTCCTGGGTCAACTTCTCAGAAATTTCAGTAACCTTTTTTCCCCCATTCCAAAATCAATTTGAACATCGGCCTGAAAATTTTCAAAGTGTACTAAATCTTCGTCCACTCTCTTAGACCACTTGGTTACATTACTACAAGATTTCCTATGCACGTCATAATCGATCAGAAAACTTTTCTGTTCAGCTTCCAACTTCACAAAATTATCTATTACCATGGATAAGGAATCTGATTTTTGATTCATAGATTGTTGTATCAACTGGCATCTAGAATCTATAGTTGGAAGAATCGTTATTGTGTCCACCAGCTTTCTCAGAGATTGAACCACAAAATCATGCCCATGGGATGATGATTCCGAATCAGAGACTTCTTTTTGAGATTCCTCTTCTTCAACTGGCATCAGATTCCTTCGAGAGGTACCACCAACCTCTTTCTTTCTAATGATATCTTTAATAGGTGTCTCCATTAAAGTTTGCTTGCCTTTATCAGATTTCAGAATGGATTGAACATTTGGAGAAACTTCCTCAGATTCAGAAACGTGAACAATCTGATCTTCATCAGGTTGTTGTCTTTATTGTCCTTCTTCAATATAGTTTCTTTGATAGGATTCTTCTTAATCAAACTGCTCATTCTCTTCTTCTTCCTCTTGGTGTTGCTTGTCGGCTTCCTCATCTCCCTTCCCTAGAGATACTATTTTTCCGGATTCAGCCTTATAATCCTGAAATTGTTTGATCAAGGTATCTAGATCTTCACTCTCCTCTTATTCTTCTTCTTCTTCTTATTCCTCTACATGTTCTACTTCTTCCTCAACAACATTAACACCTTCTTTCTCAGCTTCTACTGCAGGTTCTTTACCCTTGTTCTTTTCCGGAGTGAATTTTTTTTTTACTGATGTTTCTGGTAAAGAAGGTTCGACTCCGAATGTTTCCGGAACTGGAAGCCTTCCAAAATCCAACTCTGTACCTTTTAGCAACGATTGTACTAGTTCAGCTTCACTCATCTTCTTCCTCAAATTCTTTTCCTTTGTTTGTCTTTCCAACTGCTCAGCAGCCTTTTCTTTTAAAGCCTTAGCCTCAGCAGGGTCGAGTCCGAATTGAGGATCCCCTTCCTTCCTCATTTCCTTATCTTTCCTCCATTTTGCTGCAACTTCATCTGTATAGATTTTTTGCTTCTTCGGTTTGGGTGGTGCAGATTCAGTTTCCTTCGGCTGAGGAAATTCTTCATCAGTAACTCCTTCCTTAGACTTTCTCTTCTTCCTTTGCTTTTTTAAAAGTTTCAGAGATTTTGTTTCTTTTTCAGCTGCTTAAAATTCTTCCACAAATAGGGGGTAAAATTCTCCAGATTCACTAGAAAATCCCATCTTCATTCTCTTAATAGTATCATCACTGACAAGCATGAGCTTGCAATTCCGGATCTTTGATTTGCAGGCAACTTTGAAAGATTCTAAGCATCGAACAATAAACATTGATAATAAGGCTGGATACATTATAATCTGAGCTCTCATATTTCCTTCTTTGATATTTTTGATCGTAAACAAGAAATGCCTTATCATATATATCTTTCTTAGAATTACCAAAAAATCTAAGACATAGATATCACTCTTCTTTAGATTGTCTTTATCTCCTCTTCTCGGAACCAGAAAACCTTGCACCCATAGTTACAATATTCTATTATTCGGAGCGAGCCGAGAAATCTTAGTAGTTGAATCATCCTTGAGCCCAAGACACTACAGTGCTTTTTCCTTAACGAAACTTCCTTGCACATCCGGAAGTTTGTGAGAGCAAAATTCAGCTTCTCCCTCATATGTTATACCATCTAGGCTTGCTTCCCTAGTGTAAGAAAGTTTATAAGTCTTTCCATAAGACATAAAAGAAAATTTTTCTCTGCCATCTTCCACTAGGAAGGAAATAGACTCATAAAATTCTATCAACAAATCAGTGTAAACCGGATCTTGTTTATCTGACTTGGCTATGCAGACGTCTTCCCATCCATTTAGTCTAATATTTTTCGAAATAATAGAGTCAAGCTTATAAAAATCCGGATGGACTAACCTTTCTCTGTAAACTAACCACTTTGAAATTGGTTTCGAATTTGACATATCTTGTGAAGTTGCTTCAATAGACATTCGGAGTGAAGTAGACTGTATGATTCAGATCAGCTTCACAGGATTCAGAACTGGTCTTACGAGGAGCAGCAGGGCTTCGAGACGCAAAAGCTTGAAAACCGATGTGGGACGAGTCTCGGGACCCCCTTTTTATAGGCCATGAAAATGACTGTTGGTCTTCCAATGATCATCCAATGGTTGAAAATATTTTGATCTGATCTGACGGTTGAGAATAACCCCAAAAAAATGACTCCGATCTTTTGAGGGTTTTTAAAAAAAAAATTCAGAATTGAGGCAAAACTAGAATCCGAACTAAACAATGAAGATACCAGTAAGAAAAATATGATTATAAAACTATAGATAGGGAAATCATAACTTACGGATTGACAAGAAATATTATTTGAAATTGGTAATATTCTTCCTTAAAAAAACTTTCTTACCAAAAGTCTAGTATAAAAAAAACATTACGAAAATCCCAGTCCGAAAATCTTTTTTCTGAAAATTGTCAGTACGAGAATTCCATTCCAGAAGTTTTTAATATGAAAAAAAATAAAATCCGGAAAATTTCAATTCCGGAAATTTTCATTCCGGAAATCATATTTCCGAAATGTTTGAAAAAAATCTTTGAAAAAAAATTGTTATTATAACAAACAAATGTACTCCCCCAATGAAAAGGAGTTTATTACTGTAAGGAGACTTTTTCAATAGAAGGTTAATTAAGAAGGATTACCTTACGGTTATCATTCCTATGTTCTCTTTAATGTATTCAAATCTATCAGAAGGCAAAGATTTTGTAAAAATATCAGCAAGTTGATCCTGTGTTTCGATAAATTGAAGAATGATATCTCCTTTGAGTGTGTGATCCCTAAGAAAGTGATTCCTAATATCAATGTGTTTTGCACGAGAGTGATGTGCAAGGTTCTTACTAAGGGAAAAGGCACTTGTGTTATCACACAAAATTTGAGTTTTACTAAAACTCAAGCCATAGTCTATGAGTGTGTGTTGCATCCACAACACTTGATCACAACAACTTCCAGCTGCTACATATTCAGCTTCAGCAGTGGAGAGTGCTACAGAATGTTGCTTCTTATAGGACCAAGAAACTAGTGAATCTCCTAATAAATTACAAGTTCTGGATGTACGTTTTCTATCCATTCTACATCCACCAAAGTCAGCATCAGAAAAGCTTTTTAGAACAAAATCATTTCCAGAAGTATAAAATAATCCTAGATCCATGGTTCTCTTAAGGTAGCGAAAAATTCTTTTTACTGCCTTTAAGTGAGATTCCTTAGGATTGGATTGATATCTTGCACATAAGCATACTGAAAACATTAAGTCTGGTTGACTAGATGTTAAGTAAAGTAAACATCCTATCATACCTCTAAAAGATGTTTGATCTACTGGTTTCCCAGCTTCATCAAGATCTAAAGAGTTTGAGGTACCAATAGGAGTACTTATGCTCTCAGTGTTGTCATGACCATAATTTTTAAGAAGATCTTTAATATACTTATGTTGAGATATGTAGATTCCTTCTGGTTTTTGGAAAATTTGAAAACTAAGAAAAAAATTTAACTCACCCATCATACTCATTTCAAACTCATATTTCATTAGACTTGCGAAAGAGTGGGTCAAAGATTGCTGAGTTGAACCAAATATGATGTCATCAACATAAATTTGGACAATCAAAACATTTTTATTATCTTTCTTTATAAAAAGAGTTAGATCTGCATTTCCCTTAACATAGTTATTTTGATGCAAAAATCCAGTGAGTCTATCATACCATGCTCGTGGGGCTTGTTTAAGACCATACAAAGCTTTGGTAAGTCTAAAAATATGATCAGGATGTTTTGTATGTTCAAAACCAAGAAGTTGTTCAACAAAAACTTCCTCTTGAACATAACCGTTACAAAAAGCACATTTCACATCCATTTGGAAAAGTTTGAAATTAAAGAATGCTGCAAAGGCAAGTAGAATATGGATAGATTCAAGTTTATCTACTAGAGCATAGGTTTCTTCATAGTTTATTCGTTCTTGCTGATTATATCATTTAGCAACAAGTCTAGCTTTATTTCTTACTATGACTCCATTTTCATCACATTTATTTCTGAAAACCCATTTTACTCCAATAACAGTAGTTTCCTTAGGTCTTTCAACCAAGGTCCAGACTTTATTCCTTTCGAATTCATTTAGTTCATCTTGCATGGCTTTAATCCAATCATCATCACCTAAAGCTTCATCAGTGCTTTTAGGTTCTAATTGGGAAAGAAATGCTAGATGTTCTACTTCATTTCTTATGGAACTTCTAGTCCTTACAGGTTGATTTACATCAACAATGATACTATCACTGGGATGATTCTTAAGAAACACCTAATTTGGGTTTTGTAAAACCTGTTCATCAACATAGGGTAGAAAGTCTTCTGGGGTAAATGTTTCAGAAATATCTTCTAGAACATTATCCTTATCAGAAGGTTCTTCTATCAAAGGTTGATAATCAGTTTTTGAAAACACATCCGAGGAAGAAGGTAGGGATGGTTTAAAAACAAAAGGATCTAACTCATCAAATTTTACATGTACTGTTTCTTCAACAGTGAAAGTATTTTTATTAAAAACTCTATAAGCCTTAGAGGTTGTGGATTATCCTAAGAAAATTCCTTCATCAGATTTTGGTGCGAATTTATGTAAGTTATCTTTAGTATTCAAAATGAATACTTTGCAACCAAAAACCTTGAAGTAAGAAAGTCTTGGTTTTCTACCATTCCATAACTTATAAGGTTTTTTATTAAGAAAAGGTCTAATTAAAACTCGATTTATAGTATAGCATGCAGTACTTACAGCTTCAGCCCAGAAATGTCTAGCAATAGAATATTCACTCAACATGGTTCTAGTTATCTCTTGAAGAATTATATTTCTTCTTTCAACTACACCATTCTGTTGAGGAGTTCTAGGTGCTGAAAAATTGTGAGTAATACCTTTCTTACTACAAAAAGTTTCAAAATCAAAATTTTGAAATTCTCCTCCATGATCACTATGAATAGTTTTCAATGGAAGGTTTTTCTCATTTTTAACATGAGCTCTAAAACTTTTGAAATATGAAAAAGCTTCAGACTTCTTTGCTAAAAAATAGACCCAAGTAAACCAAGTGTAATCATCAACTAGAACAAACACATAATATTTCCCTCCAATACTTCCAGTTTGTGTTTGACTAAAAAGATCCATGTGCACTAACTGTAATGCATTGGTTGTTGAGACTTCACTGATTGATTTAAAACTAGATTTATGTTTCTTTCCATATTGAAAAGGATCAAAAACTTTAGAAGAATCAAATCTATGCTCCGGTAGATCATTAACTAGTTTCTTCTTAGAGAGTTTACATATGTTCCTAAGGTTACAGTGACCTAGTCTTCTATGCCATAACCAGGAGTGATCTTCCATTGCACTTAGGAACGGTACATCTTGGATTATGAGGTCTTCTATGTTCAGAGTGTAAACATTCTCTTGCCTATTAGATGAGAGAATAAATTCTTCCTTGGAATTGTGAACAAAGCACTTATCATTCCTAAAATTCACAAGGTAACCTTCATCACATAACTGAATTATGCAAATGAGGTTGTGCTTAAGAACTTTAACAAAAAGAACATTTTAAATCAAGGTTTTACCAAGAAGAACAATATTACCAATACCAACAATCTCTCCCTTATCATTATCTCTGAAAGTTACCTTTCCTCCTTTCGTTTTGATAATCTTTTCAAAAAATATTTTTCTAACAGTCATGTGTAGGGAACATCCACTATCCATGTACCATGTATTGTTGCTGGTACTCTCTTTATTTTCCTGAAATCAAGAAGAAAATTAGACTTTCGGAATCCAAACTTGTTTGGATCTGAGATTTCCAGATAATAAAATTTTAGGAACCCACGTCTTCTTAGAGAAGTAAGCTTTGTGAAATCCTAAAGATTGGGTTTTGTTTAAGGAACAATTCTTTTCCTAGTGACCACCACATTGACACTTGGTACAAAATGGGGCACTTTGAGGAACAAAATAATTGTTACTGAAAATTGGTTTTGCATGGGTATAACCAAATCCGGATTTATTTCTTAAAGGTCGTATTTGAGAATACATTTTATCAAAATTTTCCTTACCATGGGTAAAGTTTGATAAAAACTTCTTTAAGGAAAAAATTTCGAACTTGAGTTTTACAACCAAGTTTTTATCCTCAAAATCATTAGTTTTAGAACTAGATCTAGGCTCAAAAACATTTTTATTAGAAATTACTTTTTCTAATTCTTTAGAAAGTTTGTTCTTCTCAGAACTTACTTCCTCATGATTCTTTGAAATACTTTCAAAATCAGTATTTTTCTTATCAATATCTTTAGAAAGATCTGATATCTCTTTAGTAAGAATAGAATTCCTAGATTTTTCCTTATCAAGTTTCTTATTGAGTTTGGAATTCTCAATTTCAAGAAGTTCAGAAAACCTAGAGACTTCTTCATAAGTAGGTAAAGTATTTTCCTCATCAGAAGATGATTCTTCATCAGAAGAGTTATAATACTTACTATCATTGGACTTTAAAAGAAATATTGGTCAATGATTCAGCATTTCGTACCTTAGCCATAAAACAATGATTATCAATAGGTAATATGGCTATAAGACCAAGATTCTTCTGTCCTGAAGATTCATAATCAGAAGATTCATCTGAAGAGTCACCACCACTTGCACTCCAGGTGTCATTGGCTTTCAAAACTTTATTAGCTTTAGATTTATAATATTTCTTTTTGTTCCTGTCTGAATGTCTTTCCTTTCTTTCTTTCTTTTTGAGCATAGGGAAATCTGGTATAATATGTCCAGCTATTTTGCATTCATAACAAGTAACTTCTCCATATTTCTTATCTTTCCTTTCCTTTTTCTTATACTTTTATTGGAAATTTCTCTGGCCAGCTATCTTGTTCATCCTTCGAGCAATATTTTCTAGTTCATTTTCTGAGACTTCACTCTCACTAGATTCTGATTGGAAAATAACTTTCTTAGACGTGGATCTGGTTACTATCTCATGATTCTTAGCTTTCATCTGATTTGAAGTTGTAGTAAAAGCAACAGTACCATTTCCATTATTCTTCTTGATGTTTTCTGCATCTCTCTTCATTCTGGTTTCATGTTGTAGAAGAGTTCCAAAAAGATCATCAAGAGGGATCTGAGTGACCTTCCTGTTTTCATCTATAGCTGTTCTTTTGGATTCCCACTCATTGGGAATAATATCAATTATCTTATCCACAAGAGCTTCATCATCTAAACATTTCTCTCCCATATATTGTATGTTGTTGACTATAGTCATGAATCTCTATTGAACTTTACAGATTGGTTCTCCATAAGGAAAGTTGAAGCCATGATATTCAGCTCTAAGCATAGCTCTTCTAGTCTCAATCACTTTAGAAGTCCCAAAGTGTGTAACCTCTAACATCTTCCATATACAGTTAGCCGCTTCACAAGAAGAAATTTGGCTATATATATTTCTAGTCATTGAACATAGTAGAGTATTGCGTACCTTATAATTAAGTTGATATTCTTTCTTTTCCTGGTTAGTGAAAGTTCTAACTTCCTTGTCAGGAATTTTATAATCACCAGTAAGCATTACAAATTATCCACTCCAGTGTTGATAACAAAAGTCTTCATTCGATCACTCCAGTACTCATAGTCATTACCATCAAATATAGGCGGTCTTGTAGGATTTAGATTATCAATCGAACCAACATTAATTACTGCTATACTAGAACAACCCTTGGAACACAAAGTTGTTAGAAGCAAAAGTTTTGTAATAACAATGTTCGGAATAAGAAAGTTCAGAATGGTAAAGTTCAGAATGTCAAAGTTCGGAATGACAAAGTGAGCAAGAAAAAATTATTCGCAAGTATAAGTATTTCAGAAACCTCCTCTGATTCCAATTGTAGGATCGAAATAGTGATGTAGATGCTCAATATACAGGAGGGGGGTGAATTGTATACTTTAAAAATTCCTTTGGAACCTTTAAAGTTAGTTACAAATAACTATGTTTTCCTTAAGAAAAGGAAAGGGCTAAGTTTAAAAAAGTTAAACTAAGAAAATTCACAACACCTCTAATACTAAATGAAAACATGGAAAGAGATTCCGAAAGTGGGTTCCGGAAATATGGTTCCGGAAATTGAAACTTATCAAAAGTTACAATATGAGATTCTAACTTAAAGCGTATAGAATCTAAATGAAACAGAGTAAAAGTAAGGAAGTATAAGAAAGTTATACTTTCCTTATAATACAAAATGCAGCGGAAATTAAACAAGTAGTTAAACTACCATTAACAAGATATAAGTCTTTAAACCCAAAGAGAAGGGTATCCAACAACCTTGGATAAAGGTCCCTTGATTTATACTTTCAAGCAAGTCTATCTTACCCACACCAGGGTAAACCCTCAATACGAAGATCGGAGTGTCTCTGTCTTGCTATCCCCACAAGCCCCCATCTTCAAGATAGTTGGCAACCTCTGTCTTCCTCAGCAAGGAAGCCCTCAACTTCAAGGTGTTGGAAACCTCTGTCTTCCTATCCCCAGAAGTCCTCTAATGTAATCACCAACATTCGGAATCGCACAAAGCTTTGAGAGTTAATAATAGCCTCTCTCTCTAGAAATCACTTCAAGTATGTAATCACATGAGTCGAAGATCAGTCAGCCATTCATCACTGAGCTCTTTCAAATGAGCTCCTATTTATAGGCAAATTTCCAACGGTCGGCTCCTTCTTCCAACAGTCATATTTTCCATGAAATTCGGAAGGACCTGTACACGTGTAACTCAACCAAAGGTTAATAAGAAAAAGAATTGACGACATCGTTTTATAATAAACTTTGTATAACTGAATGTACGACATCGTTTTGGAATGAAGAAAATGTATGTAAATACTAATTAATAGTTCGGAGTGTTAAGCAAGTCAAAGGTTCGGAGTCTAACCAAAATGAAGTTCTGAGTCTATGTTAAGAAATGTTCGGATTCTATTTTATAGGAAATCAGAGACTAGTTTCATCAGAAATCGGATTCTAAATCTGTAGAGTTCGGAGTCGAACTGCTTAAAGAGTTCGGAGTCGAACTTCTAAAGAGTTCGGAGTCGAACTTCTTAAGAGTTCGGAGTCAAACTTCTAAAGAGTTCGGAGTCTAACTTCTTAAGAGTTCGGAGTCGAACTTCTAAAGAGTTCGGAGTCAAACTTCTAAAGAGTTCGGAGTCGAACTTCTTAAGAGTTCGGATTAGAACTGCTTCAGAGTTTGGAGTCCAGAATTCGGATTAAAACTATATTACAGATCACATCCAAGATTCGTATCCTAAAAACAGAATACTCCAACTTTTCATTATAAGGCTCCGACAATTTGGTTGTGATTCCAGTTTTTTATTTTAAGGGAAAAAATGGATAAGTATAAGAAAATCTAGGTTAAGGTAAATTTCCTTAAGGAAGTAAATTTTCCTTATTTGAGAAATAATAATATTTACTTAAGTATAAGGTGTTTGTGATTTTCAAAACAAGAAGGAATGGAAAAGTCATATGGAAAACCTTATTGACTCAACAGATCAATGTTAGAACAATTCATGAGGCAACAACCACCAACGTTGAATGGGAGTAAAAATCCCTTAGTAGCTGAGAAATGGATAAATTCCCTATAGAAAATATTTCAGGCTTTGGGGATTAGTGAAAGGGAAAAAGTTATCATGGTAGTTTACCGCCTCACTGGAGATACTGATCAATTGTGGTCTTTGATTCAAAACATGAAGGAAGATGATGATGTATCAAATATGGAATGGAGGTAGTTCAAAGATATATTTTTAGAAAAATACTTTCCTCGCGACCATCGAGAAGATATGGAAAGGCAATTTCTGAGTCTGAGACAAAAGGAGGATGAGAATGTCACAAAGTATGAGGCTAACTTTACAAGGATAGCAAGGTATGCTAAAGATTATATATTTTACCCAAGAAGTAAGATTCATCATTTCTTTGATGAGTTAAAGCCATTTCTCCGTCGTGCATTAGTCTCACAATCCTTCTCGTCATATGAAGACATTGTCTCATGTGCTATCAAGACCGAAAAGGAATTCTCTAAGTCTTATGACTTTAAATCAAAGAAAGAGAAGAAGAGATCTCCTGATCAATCTGGGAATGGAAATAAGGGGAAGAAGGGAAAGGTTGAATATCCATCATGTGGTAAATGTGGGAAGAAACACCCTGGTACTTTCTTGAAGGGAACGATAGTCTGTTACAAGTGTGGTGAAAAATGCCACCAAGCTCGTGATTGCAAAGGGAAGAAGGAAGATACCAATGTTCATCGCTAAAATTGCAAGGAGATGGGACATTTTTCAAATGAATGTCCAAAGCGTCAGGAGAAATTACCTTAGAAAAGGCCAAGGGATCAAGGCCAAGCTTATGTTATCACTACTTTTGAGGTAGAAGCTCTGAAAGATGTGGTGGCAGGTAATTTAATGGTTTCCTCAAGTTTAGAAAATGCATTATTTGATTCTGGATCATCGCATTGTTTCATATCTTCCCAGTTTTCCAAAAAAATTAGATATTTCCAATTTGATTTAACAAAGGAGTTTTCAGTTAAAACTCCTAAGGAAAGTATCATTGCAACAATGTTTTTTGAATCAGTCCCCATTAGAGCACATAAAGTTTCTTTATCCACTGATCTCATTTTCATACCTATGATTGAGTTTGATATAATACTCGGTATGGATTGGATTTTGGATTATGATGCGAAGATTTATTCTGAGAATAAGGAGGTTACGATTTTTGATGATGATGATAAGGAACACCTTATCTTTAGAGCAGAATCGTCACCACCTAATTCTTATCTAGATCCACCCCCAGTAGCTCAACTAAATTCAATTGTTGGGGATGAAGAGAATGAAATGATTGTGGATGAGGAATGGGATGCTCAAATAGAGGATATACATGTTGCGAACGAATATGTAGATGTATTTTCGGAAGATTTACATGGACATCCTCCAGAACGAGAAGTTGAGTTTTCAATTGATTTAATTCATGGATCAAGGCCTATATCTAAGACCCCTTATAGAATGGCCACTATAGAATTAGTTGAGCTAAAGAAACAACTAGAGGAATTGAGTAATAAGGGATTTATTCGCCCTAGTTTTCTACATGGGGAGCCCCTATTCTTTTTGTTAAAAAGAAAGATTTATCTATGAGGTTATGTATCGACTATAGGGAGATCAATGCTATAACAATAAAGAACAAGTATCCCATACCTCTCATTGATGATTTATTTTACCAAATGCATGAAGCTCAATACTTTTCAAAGATTGACCTTCAATCTGGATACCATCAGTTGTGTGTGAAGAAGGAAGACATTCTGAAGACAGCATTTCGAACCAGGTACGGGCATTACGAGTTTACAGTAATGCCTTTTGGATTGACTAATGCACCCTCTGTATTCATGGATCTGATGAATAGAGTTTTCAAGGAATATCTCGATAAATTTGTAGTGGTATTTATTGATGATATCTTGGTATACTCTAAAAACTACAAAGATCGTGAAAATCACTTGCGCATTATCCTGAAGACTCTGAGAAGACCTGAATTAGATGGTAAGTTTAGAAAGTGTGAATTCTGGCTTCAGGAGATTTTTTTTCTTGGCCACATTGTCTCTAAAAATGGAATTTCTATTGATCCTTCCAAGACCAAGGCAATCCATGAATGGCCAGAACCGACGAGTATAACTGAGGTATGTAGTTTTATTGGTTTAGCAGGTTATTATCGACGTTTCGTCCAGAATTTTGCCCGGTTGGATAACCCATTAACAAAGCTCACACGTAAAGGGGTTAAATTTGTTTGGACAAAAGACTGTGAATAATTTTTTGAAGAACTGCAGTGAAGATTAGTCAATGCTCTTATATTGACTCTACCATCGGGGAATGATGGGTTCGTTATTTATAGTGATGCATCAAAGAAAGGAATTGGTTGTGTCCTTATGCAGAATGATAGGGTTATTGCCTATGCATCACGATAGTTGAAAATTCATGATCAAAACTATCCTACTCATGATCTTGAGTTAGCAGCTGTGATCATTTCTTTGAAGATATGGAGGCACTACCTGTATGGTGAAAAATGTGAGATTTATACTAATCACAAGAGTTTGAAGTATATTTTTCTCACAAAAAGAACTCAACATGAGGAAAAGGAGATGGATTTAATTACTCAAGGATTATTATTGCACGATACACTACCACCTGGGGAAGGCAAACAAGGTGGCAGATGCTTTGAGCAGAAAAGATCATGGAGTTTTAAACAATACGAGAATTGAAAGGGATCCAATTTTCATGGATCTAGTGATGATGAGCATGGGAATAATCAGGGAAGGTGAAACATCAATTCTTTTTCAAATGGTTGTCAAACCATCTTTATTAGAAAGGATTAAGAGTTCTCGTACCGATGATGGAGAATTTCAAAAGAATATTAAAGCTGTAAATGATGGGAGATTGAGAGACTTTGTGTATGAAGATGGAATTTTGAAATTCGGGAAGAGACTTTGTGTTCCTGATATACCTGATCAAAAAAGGGAATTATTGGATGATTCTCATAGTTCCAATTTCTCTATACACCCTAGGAGAACATAGAGATTTGAAGGAACATTTTTGGTGGGACAATATGAAGTGGGAGATTGCCGATTTTGTGTCAAGATGTACGGTTTGTCAACAAGTGAAAGCTGGAAGGCAACATCCTGGAGGAGTCATGCAACCTCTTCTAATAACGGAGTGGAAATGGGATAATACTACGATGGACTTTGTCATAGGGCTACCAAATACTGCTAGAAGGAATGATGCAATATGGGTTATTGTTGATCGTCTTACCAAGTAAGCACATTTTCTTGCTATAAGAGAAGATCTAACACTAGAACGTCTATCAAGAATATATATTAATGAATTTTTGAGACTTCATGGAGTACCCCTATCGATTGTTTCTGATCGTGATCCCCATTTTACTTCGAGATTGTGGAAAATTCTTCATAAAGCCTTGGATACTGATCTTCATTTGAGCACTTCCTTCCACCCTCAGATAGACGGACTATCAGAATGGACTATTCAAACCTTAGAAGACATGTTGAGATCTTTCTCACTTGACTTTCAGGGTATGTGGGATCAATATTTACCTTTGGTAGAATTTTCCTATAACAATAGCTTCCATTCGAGTATTCATATGGCACCATATGAAGCATTATAGAGAAAGAGATTTCGCACACCAACCTGTTGGGATGACGTTGGTGAAAGAAAACTTGTAGGTCCATAACTAGTGGAGGAAACGATGGAAATGGTGAAGGTAATCCAAAATCACATCAAAGTAGCTCAAAGTAGGCAGAAGAGCTATGCCGATAATCGAAGGAAGGATTTGTAATTTCAAGTCGGTGATCATGTTTTCCTAAAGGTATATCCATTGAAGGGAGTCATAAGTTTTGGTAAGAAAGGTAAATTGAGTCCCAGGTACATCGGACCTTTCAAAATTCTAGAATGAATTGGGGTTGTAGCTTACCGATTGGAAATGTCTCCATGTCTCTTCAAAGTTCACGATGTGTTCCACGTATCTCTATTGATGAAATACATGCCTGACCCAATGCATTTACTCACCTACAAGGAATTAGAACTGGAACCTGATATGTCTTATTGCGAAGAGCCCGTCAGAATTATTAATACGAGAGAACAAGTGCTGAGAAACTGGACGACGCGTCTGGTAAAAGTTTTGTGGAGAAACCATAAGATGGAAGAGGCAATGTGGGAACCCGAGGAACTTATGATGAAGAACCACCCGAGTCTTTTCATGTGGTAGTATTCTAGAAATTTCGAGGATGAGATTATTTTATGGAGGGGAGAATGTAACACCCCAAGCTTCTACGGTACGTTTCCCTTTGAATAATGTAATAGCGTGTGTTGTATGTAACATCGAGTTCTAACACACACCACAACCGATCAAACTAGCCGTTATGAATAGTAATACCTAATTTTTGAAATTTTATATATTCTATATTTCAAAATGGACTTTATATTTGGATTCGGAGTATCAAATTTAGCCTAAGGTGATATTTTGGTACTTTTCAAATAACTTTAATATTTTGATGAATAATGAAAATTACTAAATTTTAATTAAAAAGAACTTTATTAATCAAAATAATTAATAGTGATAAATTATGAATTTGAGTGGTTTTAAAGTATATTTACAATATATTTTTACCATTTAATAAAATTTTGGTCATTGAACAAAATCTCACAATTAAACCGAACATAAACAAGTATCAATCTTTTGATAGTTATTATATCTTAAAAACACGCATTTTGTTTTAATAGTGGGAATTAATTTTAAATTAATTTCTGCCACTTCTGTGTTTTGAATTTGGAAAAATGGATTTCGTATTTGGAATTAGTATGTTCATATTTTGTGAATAGGTAACTTTTATTTTTAGGAATTTTGAATAAATATTGCGGTAAATATTTTATTTACCATGGTTAAGGGTAAATCCGGTAAATAAGGGTTAAAAAATAATATTATAATAATACTAAATTGCCCTAGAACGTGTCCTAACCTTATTGGTGGATACATGTCCAACCATGGGAATCTTTGGGTCGATTTTGGGACCCCATGGAGCCACTTGTAGGTGATAGGGACACTTTATTTTAATTAACTTAAAATAAGTACAAAAATGGCATAAGCATATATCTTTTAGAAAAAACAATTTTTACATAGGGTTATATATGTTGGATGTTCTACTATGAATATTCATTAGAAATATAAAAATATTTCCTACATAATGATTATTTATTTATACTTTTTAGACATTAAATAATTTAATTTATTTATGACACAATGATGATGCAGTAATTACCTAATTAATGAAAAATTATAATAATTAAAATTATAAATACCCAAATAAATATAATTTGAGACTTTTTATGAATTACACTAATTTTCTAGGTTAATATGACATGTTAGTATTTCTTTAATTAACTTTGGTCGAATTAATCATTCTGTTATTATTTTTACAAAAATCAATTATTGAATAGTGTCAAAATTGACATAAAAGAGTTTTTAAAACAAATATTATATTATTAATTGATATTAAATTATTAAAAATATAAGGTTCGTCCAAGAGACTTATATCATGATATTTTCATCATTAATGGACCACTTCGGGGTCACTTGGATGTATATGGTAAGTTTATTAACCATATAATATAAAAATACAAAGAGACATTGTAAAAGTGAAACTAATTAACTAAGAGTTAATACTTAAAGATAAGGTTAATATAATGACCAAACCTGTCTAAATTCTATTGGTTGAGTGGTTTTCGACCCATCCCCACCTTAACCTTCAAATAATCAAATTTTGAGCCATTAGAAACCGAATATGAATTTATTATAAATTAATATTTCTAGCTTTTCCAAAGGTTCCCCTCACCCCTCTTATAAAAGGGCACTCCCCCTTCTCATTACTTCACACCTTCAAATCCTTTTTGTTCGGAAAAACCCTGAACAAATACTCTCTCAACTTCCCTGACTACAACCTTGGGGCCTTAGTTTTATCAGAAAGCCAACCTAAGGTGCCCTTTTGATCAAATCAAAAGGAAGAACCCAAAGAAGAGTTATAGATTTCACCACCCTTTTTCAAGTTCCTTTCTTCTTCCACTTCTTCTTCCTTTGTTACCATTATAAAATAATAACTCTTGTATAATATATATATTGTGATGTTATTATAAATATGGTACAACCATATTCACTATTCTCTCCATCCTTTGAATAACATGTCACCATACGTGCGTACGTACGGCTTACCGTCTCCACGTCGTTGTATGATTGTTATTCAATAAATTATTATTTGGATGGGTATAATAACGAGGTGTAAATCATGTAAATAATAAATATAACATGATCATGATTCTGTATATATGATATACCATCCAATTATATATTATTTTAATATCAAAAGACTGATATTGTCGCTCGTGCGTACGTACGGACTACCCTCTCCACGAACACGATGTGATTCATTCTCCATCGTATCCATTCAAGTATAATTCTCATTTTATGATTAATAATAGTGTCTAAGGACATGATATCATTCTGGAAATGATTAAGATACAACCTATCCATTACAAGAATGTCTTACGTAACAAAACATATAAAATAAAACGAGTAAGTTAACACCAGAAATGATGATAATTCTAAGATATTATTAACAAAGCAATGTTAAAAGATCATATATGATATCATATTAATGTATATTATTATTGAATAATTTAATAAAAATTATTTCTCCATTATACAAGAGGTTAACCTACCCCAACCAAGTAAAAGTACAAGGTAAGGGTTTATTTCGCAATCTCTTCATTACCCGAGGTTGTTTATACGTAATAATCTACTGGGATCTCTTTATCATCCACATCCATGTTTTTTTAAAAATGTATTTAAAAACATTTTTACTATTTACAAGAATATGGGTTAAAGTCATTTATACCCTTGTTTGACTTTTTATAAGAGTTTTATAAAGGAATCTTTCTGTCGTTTTCCAAACAAGGTGTTTTTTAACCTTTTCGATAGAATTAAGGTAAGAATGTTTTTTTTAACTTATACGGCGGGTGCAGCTATTTTCCGCCGATATAAAATCATCGAAGCTTCCCTTAAAAGATTATAAGAATATTTTCAAAGAAAATGTTTTATTTTATAAATATATGACTCTTAAATGATTTCATAATAGAAAGAGATATTTCTCTAAAAAGAGTTTTGATTTCATCTATGTCAATATCCTTTGATGGATTTTACGCTTATTTGAAGTTGATTTATTATGATACAAAACTTTTACATTGTATTGAAGGTTTTTTGATATGTTTGACAGTAGATGTGCTATTTTTATACCATTCATGGTTTATGGTGAAATTATTGACATTTTGTATGCTAGTTTTTATACGAATGTTTATGTTATGTTTAAAAATTTTCATATGGGAATGCATTGGACTTAATATGTGACGGGTGGAGCCCACTATAACTCCTCGATGCATCAGTAGGTCTCATGAGACAAACTAGTGTCTTGGCACAAGGAATTGGAAAAATCTTATTTTTAGTCTTGCCACGAGGCCTTGGCTATGTGGTTATGATAGTCTGGCATTATGCATTCCATCATTATGAAAGTGGTTATTGATATTGCATGTGATTATTAGATTAGTAGAATATCCATGTGAATAAGTAAATGGAATTATTTAATTTTATTTTTTCCATACTATGTTGAAGATCAAGTTTAAAAGGCTTTTGTTTTAGTTATAGATTGCCTTAAATGTTTATTCTTATTTATGAAAGTTTTCGCTATATTGTTATCCTTACTGGGCATTTCAGCTCACCCTTTTTCTATGTTTTATTTTTCCCAGGATGTGAAGAAGTAAATTATGAATGACCTGCAGGGATTTTATGAGGGGATAATAGTGTGGACTATGGATACATTATGTTTTTGTATTAGTTTTTCACTTTATGATGTAATGTAAAACTTTATGAATATATCTAGTGTTTCCAAGGCTACTAAACCAATCTATCTTTCGAGATTTGATCTTTCTTATGATCATGCCAATGTTATGTAATAATTCACCGACTCTAGGTAACTGGGGTCGGGGCGTTACATCTTATTTTATCCTTATATAAAAAATTTAGTGATATTAAATCTTGATAGTGATATTTTGTATTTATTCTTTTCTTAAATTAATATAATGGTCATAATCAAATAAATATGGCACCAAGTGACCAAATATTCAAGAAAGGGATGTACATATCCAAAATACACTCATATAATAGTATAAGGGAAAGTGTTATATAAATATTAAAGCCTTGTCCCAACATTTTAAGCCTATTTTACACATTTAACCCATATCAAGGTGACAAAATTTGACTGTGGATACTATTCATACTGACCAAAAATAAAAGGGAAATATTTACCAAATTTAGTCCTTATTCTAAATATTTAATCCATTTTCAAGGTTTAATTTCTATAAGTGGCAGAAATTAATTTTTGAACATAGGTGTAAAAAAATGAGATTAAAACGGTTTTTAGAGAAATGTATTTAAGCATAAAATAGAATTAATTATTATACCATGCCTAGAAAAAATATTCGATTAATATTAAAAAATTATATTTAACATATAATATATAAATTTCATTAAATTCATTCACTAATATTGGTTAATTTAATTTATTAAGATAAATATTATTATACACATAAAACAATTTCATTACAAAAAAACTCTTTTAATTTAAATTGAGTTTATTTTTATTTTTAAACAATTGATATCCAATGAATTTATTTTATACAAGTGTAAACAATAAATTTTTAACAATTTTGATAGTCCATTAATTTTTACCAATATAAATGCTCGTTTATAATAGTATATTATATTACAGTTCATTTAGACTAGGGGCTGTGTATTTCACAAGTTATCAAAGAAATTTTATTTGAAGAGATATATATCATAAAATATTAGGGTATTATATTCTTCCACCCTCAAAATGAATTTTTTCCATTTTAATTCTATCACTGTGATATAAAAACATGAGGATATCTCTATCTCATCACATGTTTGGGTTTCCAAGTATATTTCTATGATTTATAGTTTACCCACAAAAAAATTCAAGTTAACTCGTCTTATTTCGTAGAATATTATATCTATGATCCAGAATATTCATTAGTTTTTCCTCATGAGAGATATCTTGTTACAGTGATACGATGATAGAGTTCAGTGCATATGAATAATCAAGTATGTACTTCCTCAAGAGAGACACATAGAACACATCATGAACTTAAGAGATATTAGGTGGAAGCGCCAACCAATAATTTATCATCCTGGAATGATCAGGAATTTTGAAAGGGATAATTTATCTAGGGCTCTACTTTCACTTCCTTCCAAACCATATAACTTTCTTCCAAGAAGATATTCATAGGAATACCTTATCACTATCTTCAAACTCCATATCTCACAAATGATTATTAGTTTGACTTTTTAAAAAACTTTGATGTACATTTATGTGTTGTTGAATGGATCTAAATGTCTTTACCATTTCTTCAACCAGATCATGTCTCAATAAATTTAATTCTCCAACTTCATCGGAACACATTGGAGTTATTTACCTTCTACCATAGATGGATTTATAAGGATCCACCTGAATTCTCAAATGAAAGCTATTATTGTAAGTGAAGTCAAATAGAAAAAGTTTTAGATCCAAAATACCTTTGAAATATATATAAAAATCTCTCAAAATGTCTTATATAGTTGAAATGGATATATCATATTTGACATCTATTTTTTGGATAATATAATGTAGTGAAACTCAACTTTGTAATCATGTCCGACTGAATACTTCTCTAGAACATCAAGGAAAACCTTGTATCCTGACTACATATAATAGAATGTGTACTCTATAGAATCTTAAAACTTCCTTAATTTACTACTTTCAAATATAATCAAGATAAAAATATTATCTGGTGGAAAAGTGTGAGGATTTAATAAGGCAAACAAATAAATCCCAAATAATGTTTTCCCCTTTAGTTGTTTTCAGGATTCTAATGAATAAATCCATGGTAATTTTTTCCATTTCCATTTAGGTGTGGGAAATGTTTGTAATATCCCCTTAAAATTTTATCTCTTAGATATAACATTTTAAAATACTAGGAATCAGGATACATAATTTGCAATATCTTGTTTCATCTTATCCCACCAAAAATACTCTTTTAAATCTATATACATATTTTTGTAATTCCCTAATTTATAGAGAATGGTGAACAATGAGCTTCATATAATTGTTACTTCTTAAATTATAGTTTTGATGGGACACATAATCTATTCTTAAACCTTATCATTTATTCATTATCATGGTTGAACTCAGGTGAATTTATTACTTTCTCCTATAGTTCTACATCTTCTATTTGTTCCTCTATAATATTCACATGGATAGATGAATGAACATTCATCTAAGAAAGATAGGATATATTCCTTTCCTTTGTAATTGAAGTTATATATTCATTGAATCCATAATTATTATATCTATTTCAATTCCCATTTTGGAAAAACTAGAATGGTCTTTCTAAATTGGAGTATTATCCACCTTCTTTACCTTTCTATAGTGGTAATTTATAGATCTGTCATGAGCATTGATCAATTCCAACCATATTCTTTGGATAATATTCAAATTTTTATATGTGAATATATACTTAAAACTTTTAAGATCCAAATATATGTCTCTCTGTTCACTATATAAATAATGTATTCATGTATTCATTGAAAATAACTACTGCAACTAGCTCCAAGTCATGATTCAAGTGATTTTCCTCATTTTTTTCAATTAGTGTAATGAAAATTGTTGTCACTATATCATTATTCATGAGGAAAGATATCAGTTCCTTCTTTGATTCATCACTATAGATCAGAAACCCTTATCCATTATAGGGTAGTGTGAGAACAAGTGCAATGACTAACCTTCTCTTATGTTTCCAAAAACTCTCTTCATATTCATTTTTCTAAAAGAATTTGACCCCCTTCTTAGTAAACATGGTGAGTGGATTATACAGTCATGAGAAATCTCTCATAAAGCATCGATAATATCCATCAAACACAAGAAACCTATGAATCTTAGTAATCATGTTTTTTATGGTCCATTTCTTAATAACTTACATCATTGAAGGGTCCATCAAAATACCCTCACCTTGGATTATATGACCCAAGAATTAATCTTTTTGAATCCAAAATTCACACTTGGTAAATTTTTCAAACAAATTCTACTTCCGCGGGGTCTTCATCCCAATTACCATGTATTCTTCATTCTCATACTTTATATTTTAATATATAATAATATAATCGATAAATACTACTAGAAACTGGTAAAGGTAGTCTATAAATACACTATTCATTAAATCCATGAATATAGTGGGGGAACTAGTAAGTCTAAATAGAATTACTATATATTCATAATTTTCATACCTCGTATGAAAGGATTAATTTGGTATATCCTGCATATCAAACCTCAATTTTTTATTTTTAAAATGAAGTTAAATCTTATAAAAGTATTGATTTCCTTGTAATTCATCAAAAAATCATTGCTATGTGGTATATGATACTTTATTCAGAAAATGATCTTGTTATGTTCCAAAAAATCAAAGAAAAAATACATTGACTCATATTTATTCTTAATAAAAATAATAGTTGCAACCCATAATGACCCACAAGGATGTTTGAATCCCATATAAATATTCTCATAGTGTTTATTATTCAATCCATTCAACTCAACAAGTTCCATTCCATATGGACTCATGGAAATAAGTGTAGCGCAATATATGGGTTCTTTTGAAAACTAAAAGTCACGATTTGGAGGAAGAAAAGGATATTCTTCTAGAAAACTTTAACTGACTCATGTATCATTGAAGTATCATCAATGTTGAGTTTCTCTTTAACCATATATGATAAATAGCCATCATGTATTGAATTAAGACCCACAAGATATAATTAATTTCCATTCGATGTTCATATTTATCCTCACACTAATAAAAGATCATAGGTTCATTTGCAATATGAAATGTGACTTTTATTCCTCAAAATTTGATATTAGATACATATAGATAAATCAAATCCATGCCCAGAACCACATTAAATTTAACTAAAGATAAAATAATAACATAAGTAGGAAACACATTCCCACAAACATTAACTAGAGAGGAACTATATAATTGAGATGTTTTTATCATACCATTTTTATTTTTCACTACAATGTCAACATATACTTATTATGGTGGAAATTAGATACCCTTTTAAAAATCATTAGATAAAAAAGTGCAGGTTGGGAAAGAATAAAATAAGAAATTTTCTATTCTATAATGAATTATAAGTGTACCTTTAACCACATTAATATCATAAAACACTTCATCAATCGTGATAACAAGAGATTTATCTTTTTCTTTGATATTAAGAGGTTTTTGACACCGATCATCATCATAAGACATCATATTTATGTATCAGATGGTACAATACCCATAACCCTTTCATTTAAGGCATTATAACATGTGTAGTGCGTTAGTTGGAAACTTCTTTTCCTCCATTGTATTAACCAGTTTATTCATCTCTTATCACAATTCACAATCATTAAGACCCATTTTTGCACATTTAAGGAACCTCTTTCTTCCATTAAAGAACTTCCCATGATATTTCAACCAACATTTCGGGTATATAGATGGCTGAAATTTATTTCCACCATCTGATTTATTTGATTTTCCATAAGGCCATGCCTTAATATTCTTATCAAAACTATGACAGTGGTGGGAATTACTAATTTATATTTCTACCATGAGTATGCATCGAAATAATTCATTATATCTACCAAATTCACTTATAGATAACTCCATTTATAGACTTTGTTTTAATCCACTAATGGATCAATCAATTTTTTCAGGATTAATGAATAAACCTTAACCATACCATGTAAGTCATTCAAAATTATCCTCATAGGTACCAATAAATTCATTATCCATCTTATTGAGCTCAAAGAATCACTTCTCATGTTTTGTCCAAAGAATATGGGGGAAGTAATTACAAAACAATAACCACTTAAACTCATCCCATTTCATGGAGTAAATTTTATCTTCCCTCCTTGTATTACTAATAAGATTCCACCAATGATATTATTCACCTTACAAATGATAAACCATTAGGATAAATTTTTCATGTTCTTAGAACTAAAAAATAGAAAATATTTTCTCAGTTGTCTAGATCCATCACTTAGCCACTAGTGGATCAAGACCCCCAATAAAAGAAGGTTTTTGTTTCCCCATGAAAGACTCAACACTATGTTTATCTCTCATTTTATTGTTTGGTTTCTCAACATGGTTCACGACCTGAGAAGGTTGAATAAGAATAAAAATGATTCTACTTTCCAGTGACCGTAAAATTTGGTTACTCAATAGGAGAATAATATAATTGAACATAAAATTAAAAATTATCATTATTATTATTATTTTAGGTTAAATCCATTGACTAAAACCAAAAATTAGAGTGTGCACAACAATAATCATGGTGGAAATGACATAGTCATTAAAAATCATTTATAGGATGTCTAAATCAAGACACATTATTTTCAATCTACAAACCCTTAGGTTTAACCTAGGTCATCTATGAAAATATTATGTGAATTAACTAGGTCATATCCCCCAAGAGATTCAAACTAAGTGTTTAATAAGGGATAAGTCACTATGCACCATAATTATAGATGAGATATACTCGACCATATATTTCTAGGGTTATTACCCATAGATTATTTTGTTCCAAAACCACATCAGCTTATAGTATCCATATAGATATGTATTCATAGGAAAATAATATAATATATTCCTTACCAAAAATTTAGGATTTTATCCTATATATAGTCTTATCCCTATGTTTTTCACTAAAATTTTATCATCCTAATATCTAAATATTAATTACAATTGTACTCCAAAACAATCTATAGTTGTCACGAACTGAATCTGGTCACCAGAAAACCAGCACCAAACTCGGCTCATGTCAAGGCCCGAAGGGAATTAACTATCCCTACGGGCTATCACAAGTTCCCAGGTATCATTAATTTAGATTTGGGAACTATTTACCCGTGTATGAAAGCATAAAACATTAAAAACAATCCATAATATAAATCTAAAATTTTCATGCTAAAAAATTATTAACAAAACTCGATATGAATACATATGTTTAAAGAGACTAGAAGTGGTCCAAATACAAATAATGAAGACATGAAGACATCCCCATGGACCCCACATGACAAGGGGGTCATCACGCACAAGCCTTCTCCAGAACTCCACCCCAGCGATGGGGACTAACACCCTGAACTGCCATCACCCTTAGCCTTTCCTTTACCTGAATCAAACATAACCAAGTCTACTTACACCCAAGGGGTGTAAGTAGGTTCTGAGCATAATCCTAGTAGTATAACACCCAATTATTCCAATGTTCATGCAATACAATGTGATAAAGCAAGCAGTTTTAATAAGCAAGGAAAAGCAGTGTTAAAATTCAAAGAAATGTAACTTTCATTTGAAAACACTTTTCAATACAAAATTTTCAGAATGTTCACACATTTAAATATAAATGTAGATAATGTAAATTTATGCAAAACACACCCTAATAAATGGGTAAATACTACAAATCCAATGAGCAACAACATTGGGAACATCCCTAGGCACTAGGTTGTCTTGGCCCCTATGTACCTCGTACCACGATGTAAAGTAACCATAGAAAAATATATTCTTTTGCATGATCCACTAGTAGGGAACATACCCATAACCTAGTGGTCCCCAATAGTCATCCACATAGTTTATTTAGAGTTTTCGTTATCCAAATGCTAGATGAAACAGGGACAAAACCCATCCGGTCCACTAGTCGTACTAGTACAAATCCGCCCCACCTAGGTACATGGGCTTCCCCTTTTGTGATCAATAATTTTAAGCATGAAACATAAATATATTTTCATATAAACCATCATTTCTAGTCAAACACAAACAATACAGTATCTATCACATTTTATACCACTTAAAACGTGCAACAAAACACTTAGATTTTTAATTAAACAACCTCTCAAAATCTCACATTACTTTGCACCAAAAATTCTTTGAAATATCCACTTTGCACACTATGTTCACACTTTTAAGTCACAAATACACAATTTCTGTTCAATTCCCTTTAATGAATCCAAAAATTCAGTTATGGGGCTTCCCCATGTGAACCAAGAAGTTGTATCCTTTAAAAACCCCCGTTTTCAGACAAACACAACACTTTAAGCCCCTTTGCTTCCCAAAAACCATCTAATAAAACTCTAACAATAACAATAAAAACAATAAACATTAAAAAAATTATTTCCAGTCCTAATAGTTTTCAATAAAATCAATTATGTAATTATAGGACAACCCCAAATGAACCAATAAAAGATTTGTATGTAAAACCCCCAATTTCACAAAAATTTGAACTTAAAATTCAGTTGAATTATAAATGACACTAAAACCAATTTTTTCAGAATAATTAAAATAAAATAAACTTGAAAATACCAAAAACACAGAAATCTAAGTCACAAAAATTGCATGCACAATGGAATCACCTAAAAATAGTCAAGAACCGCAAATCCAAGTGCGGAACTTCAACCGCATGACCACCGCACCACAAGGGAGTGATATCAAACCTAAAACCAGATTATTGAAGCAATAAACACAAAATGAGACCCTAGGTACGAAGACCTAGCTTCTGGACATTTGGGGATTCAAGAAAAAAAGGATAAATCTCAAGGAAAATGAGAGAACTTAGAAGGACAGTCACTTACTTGAGAAATCTGGACGTTTTTAGAAACTAGAGACGTTCGGCCCTAATTCTAGATAGATTCGATCTTCAAATAGGGGTAAATGAATCTGGGGGTGCGGTTAGATACAGTGGGAGAAGGTGAGAGTTGGAATCACCGAAAAGGAAGAAAAATTGAATATTTTATGAAAGAATTACAAAACAATTTTAAAACTGGAAATGGGCTTTCGGGTTGGCCCAATACCTAATTTGATCGCCCAAATCCAAGATGCTAATAAATTTTTAAGGGGACCAAAATTATTTTTTGGTTTTAATAGTTAAATTAAGGTCATTTTGGAATTTTAAGGGGTGAAAAAGGTTTAAAAACGAAGGAGTTATTAAAGAAACAAAATTTACTTTAAAAACTGGAAATGGGCTCTCGGGTTGGCCCATATTTTGGAAACCCACCATTTCCTTCAAAAATGCATGGAAACCCCCCCCCCCAAAAACAAGGATGTAAATTATATGAAAAATTCCTTTAAAATATTTCATGTATGTGACAATTCTCCCCACTATGAAGGACTTTCCGCCCTGGAAAGTCAACAAGAAGCTTGATTGGAAAACAAGAACGGGTACTCTTCCTCGACCCATGACTTTCGCTCCCATTTCTCATGTGTATCATTTCCATGATTCCATAGAACCCGGACTAAAGGAATAGACTTCCCTCGATGTACCTTCTCTTGGGAGTCCACTATTTTCACCAGCCTCTCAACAACAGACAAGTCAGGCCCTATCTCCAGTTCTTCCCAACTCAACACATGGGACGGATCAGGGTTGTATTTCTTCAACTGAGAGAGGTGGAAGACATCATGGATGGACGTAAACTGAGGAGGCAAGGCCAACCTATATGCCACCTTGAAAATATGCTCGAAGATCTCAAATGGCCCGACATACCTCAACGTCAGCTTCCCTTGCTTCCCCAATCGACGATGGTCCAGACGAGGGGCCACTTTCAAGAATACCCTATCACCCACAGAAAACTCTAGGTCTCGACGCCTTCGGTCAGCATGTGATTTATGATGAGTTTGACCTGTCAATAAACATTGCCTGATTAATTTTACCTTCTCATATGTCTACTGCACCATACTCGGCCCCAGTAGTGAGGTCTCACCTACCTCAGCCCAACACAGGGGGGACCAACAATGCTGACCATAGAGCGCCTCAAAAGGAGCCATTCGAATCGTGGATTGATAACTGTTATTATAAGAAAACTCAACCAATCCCAAATGGGTATCCCAGGAACCTCCAAAGTCTGGGACACATGCACGAAGCATGTCCTCCAAAATCTGATTTGCCCGCTCTGTCTGACCATCCGTCTAAGGATGGTATGATGTGCTCATCTTAATATGGGACTCCAAGGCCTTCTAATGGCCTTACCAAAATCGAGATGTGAAATGAGGGTCTCTATCTGAGACAACTGCTAATGGAACACCATGGAGTGTCACCACCTCCATAAGATACAAACGGCCTAACTCATCCACTTTAAGAGTATCTTTGATCGGAATGAAGTGGGATGATTTGGTCAGAAGATCAATAACCACCCAAATGGAATTCTTACCCCGAGGTGTATGGGGTAAGCCCACAATGAAGTCCATGGAAACCTCATCCCACTTCCAGGTAGGAATGGGTAGTGGTTGGAGCAAACCGGAGGGTCTTTGGTGCTCTTCTTTCACCTGCTGGAATGTGTAGCATCTCGGCACAAATTCCTCTATGTCCCATCTCATACCAGGCCACCAAAACTGCCGACGAACATCATAATACATCTTAGTGGCACCCAAATAGATAGCCCACTGATACTGGTGGCTATCCTGCATCACCACCTTCCGCAGAGATAATGGCACTACTGAACGGCCCTTGAAGCACAAGATGTCCTCGGGAGATGATGAACAATCAGAGGATGTCTCCCCACAATGAGGAAACTGCTTTGACCACTGACAAAGCTCATCACTGGGTTTTTCCAGCTGAATCAACTCCAATAGAGAAAGATTCAACTGGATGCTTTCCAAGATTTCCCCTCCACTGTGTTCCCTCGTTTCTACATGCATTTGAGAAAAGAGCCCCATCAATGACCACTCATCACTGGACTTTCTCAAAGCCTGCACAGGAAACCTTCTGCTCAAGGCGTCGGCCACTACATTACCCTTGCCTGGGGTGTAGACAATTTCAATGTCAAACCCCTACATGTACTCGATCCAGCAACGGTGCCTCAAGTTGAGGTCCTTCTGTGAGAAGATATAAGCCAAGATTTTGTGATCAGAGTATACCACAAACTTCTCTTCAAAGAGGTAGTGATGCCATGTCTTCAAAGCATGAATCACCACTGCCAACTCCATGTCATGGGTCGGTTAGTTCTTTTCATGTGGTTGAAGTTTGTGAGATCCATACGTGACCATATGATCATATTGCATGAGCACGCACCCAAGACGCATACTTGAAGCATCACAATAGACCACATATCCCTTTCCAGCCTCTGGAAAAATTAGAACATGGGTCGTAGTCAATCACCTCTTCAGCTCCTCAAATGATTTTTGACATTCTGGACCCCATACAAACTTTACCCATTTCCGGGTGAGGGCAGTCATCGATGAAGCTAGCTGAGAGAAATCTCGAACGAACCTCTTGTAATAACTAGCCAAGCCAAGAAAGCTACTGATCACAAACACATTCTTCGGTGTCTCCCACGACATGACCGTACTAATTTTTATAGGTTCCACTGAAACTCCATGCTCTGAGATCACATTCCCTAGAAATATCACCTCCCTGATCCAGAAAGTGCACTTTGACAGCATTTCATAGAGGCGGTAATCCCGTAATGTATCCAAAACGATCCTCAAGTAATGTTCATGTTCCTCCTCAGAGCTAGGGTATACCAGAATGTCATCCACGAACACCACAATGAAGGAATCGAGATACTTATGAAACACCCTTTTCATGTGGGCCATAAAGACCGCCAGATCATTGGTCAATTCGAAGGGCATGACCAAATACTTAAAGTGGTCGTACCTACTTCGAAAGGCTGTCTTTGGGATATCTGACTCTTTTACCCGAAGTTGATGATACCCTGAATGCAGGTCTATCTTTGAGAACCACTTTTCCCCCTTCAACTGATCGAACAAATCATCTATTCTGGTAAAAGGGTATTTATTCTTAATTGTTACCTTATTCAGCTTCCAGTAGTCAATGCACAACCGGAGGGATCCATCAGCCTTTGTCGCGAACAACACAGGAGAGACCCAAGGAGAGATGCTCGGGTGAATGAATACTCTGGATTCTATGCCATCCAGTTGTATCTTTAATTCCCTCAACTCGGTGGGGGACATGAAATAAGAGGGAAGAGATATCGGTTGTGTTCCCGGTGCCAGATCAATCGAAAACTCCACATCCCGCTCCGGGGGAAAACCTATAAAATCATCCAGGAATACCTCCAGAAACTCATTCACTACATGAGGTAGTGAACCATTAGGGGAATGACCATCCTCTAGCATGAGCGAGGATAACTGGAAGATAACCCATCCCGACTCTTGGAGTAGAGGCCCCGCACGACCTAACTGAGGATCCAATTCTCCACGAAAAAACATGACGACTCCCATCAGGTGTCGTGAAACTCACACGTCGTCTGTAGCAATCGATGTGTTCCTGGAAGTGTACTAGCCAATCCATGTCACGTATTATGTCAAACAGTTCCATATCTAGAACCAGGAGGTCCCACTCCATCTCAACCCCTAACATGGAAAGCGCACACGAGGGGCACCTAAGGCCCTGCTCCTTCTTCTTTCCTAGCAGTGTCACCAACTCCATCATGAAAGACATCAACTCAGTTGGAAAATTCAGAATATCTACAAAATGGGCAGAAATGAATGAAACAAAGGCACCTGTATCAAAAAGAGCTGTAGCTATAGAAGATGCGATCAAAACGGTACCTCGAACAGTCGACGGTCTCGCCTCTGATCCTGCTGGTGCCTGATCCACCACATGGAGATGTCTGGTCTCTGCCTGAAGACGACCACTAGTCTATGGTTGTGCCCTGACCTGAATCGTCCCAGAAGGTGACCTAGCCCTACCACCACGGCTTCCAAATCGAGATCCCCCAGTCCTCGACGACTTAGATTGTGTTGTCACTCCTCTTGAAGCCACTAACCCAGCCCCACTCGGAAGTGGACGTGCCACACCATTGAGACGCTGAAAATGCCCTATTCCTCCACACTGGTAACAAGGATTCGGAGGAAGTGGACATGCTAGTCAGATGTTCCCAAGCTTCCCACACTGGTGGAACACGACCGATCTCACATCAGAATCCACAGACGAAAACCGCATGGAAGAATGGCATGAACTTCCACCTCCTTTCTTCCCATGATCATCCCACTTCCTTTTCTTCTCTGAGGAGCTTCCACTACCCACTAATGAAACTAATCCATAGAAACCAGCCCTGCATTTCCTATCAATCTACACCATGCATGCCTGATCAACTACCTGAGCATAGGTCCTCAGCTTAAACACGAACACTTGGGAGTATATCTCTGGTTTCAAGTCTTTCTCAAACCTCTGGGCCTTCGCTTGCTCATTAGAGACAATTTCTAGAGCATACAAAACCAACTCAGTGAAATGGTTGGCATACTCCATCATATATAGTTTCCCCTGAACAAGTTCCATGAACTCTCTAGACCTGGCATAAGCTAACACCTCAGGGCAGTACTGTTCATTGAAGACAGCCTTGAAATCTCCCCAGCGCATCTGCTCATTCTTCCTAGCCTTAAGCACTGACTCCCACCATTTATGGCTGGGACCCTCCAATAGAAAGGAGGCACACTTCCCCCTGATCTCCTCGGGTGTTTCCAGGAACTCAAACATATGCTCGATCTTCTAAAGTTATTCCTCCGCTTCTTGGGGTTCCTAGCTACCTCAGAAGGTTGAAGGATTATTTTTCAAGAACTCCTGGGCTTTTTCCTTTCTAGGACCAGTCTCATCCTCTCTAACAAGAGCTGGAACTAGAGCTAGTCCATATCCTAGAGCATGGACAGCCTGTACCACGACCTCGACTAGCCTCTGATCAATTGGTGTGGGGGAACTCTCTCTGGATTCCTCCCGTGGGTGCGTGAGAGCTTTCCGGGGAGGCATGTTTCTACAAAATGAAACTATCAGAAAACAATAATCAACACCACAATTCTAAAAAATTTAATCCAATACATCCAATATAAAGATTCTAAACACATTCTAATAATTAAAGAAACAACTAATCCACATCCGCCTGATGTCCACATGTGGTCTATAGCCCACACGTCTCACCAGGAAGTGAAGTCAATCCATAAATTCCATCATCCCCTGGTGACTCAAGGTCTTCCATGAGAGGTGCAGGCCAGGCACCCTACTCACAACCAAAACCTCGAGCCCCGACATTCCATTCTCTTATCTATCCCGACTCATCCCAAAATAGAAATATAACCCAAAAACATTAACCTCCTCTGATACCATTTTGTCACGAACAGAATCTGGTTTCTAGAAAACTGGCACCAAATCCGGCTCATGGAAAGTCCTAAAGGGTGTTCCCTATCTCCACTGGCTGTCACAAGTTTCTGGGTATCATTAATTTAGATTTGGGAACGATTTACCTGAGTATGAAAGCATAAAACATTAAAAAAAATCCATAATATAAATCTGAAATTTTCATTCTAAACAATTCTTAACAAAACCAGATCTGAATACATATTATTAAAGATACTACAAGTGGTCCAAATACAAATAATGACAATAGGAAGACATCCCCATGGACTCCACATGACAAGGGGGTCATCACCGACAAGCCTTCTCCACAACTCTGCCCCAACGATGGGGACTAACACACTGAACCGCCATCACCATTAGCCTTTCCTTTACCTGAATCAAACATAACCAAGTATAATTACTCCCAAGGGGTGTAAGTAGGGTTTGAGCCTATGCCCATTAGGATACCACCCAACGATTCAAAGATCATGCAACACAATATGATAAAGCAATTAGTTTTATTAGGCAAGGAAAAGCAGTGTTAAAATTCCATGAAATGTAACATTCATTTGAAAATAGTTTTCAATCCAAAATTTTCAGAAAGTTCACACATTTAAATATAAATTTATCTACTGTAATTTTCTGCCAAACACACCCTAATACATGGGTAAATACTGTAAATCCAATGAGCAACAACATTGGGAACAACTGTAGACACTAGGTTGTCTTGGGCCCTATGTACCTCGTACCTCGATGTAAAGTAACCATAGAAAAATCTATTCTCATGCATGATCCACTAGTAGGGAACATCCCCATAACCTATTGGTCCCTAATAATCATCCGCATAGTTTAGTTAGAGTTGTCGTTATACAAATTCTAGGTGAAATAGGGACAAAACCCATCTGGTCTACTAGTCGTACTAGTACAAATCTGCCCCACCTCGGTACCCAGGCTTCCCCTTTTGTGCTCAATAAATTTAAGAATGTAACATATATCAATTTTCATATTAAACATCATTACTGGTCAAAAAAAACAACACATTATCTATCACTTTTTATACCACTTAAAACGCACAACAAAACACTTAGATTTTTAATAAAACAACCTCTCAAAATCTCACATTATTTTGCACAAACAATTCTTTGAAATATCCACTTTGCACACTATGTGAACACTTCTAAGTCACAAAAACAAAATTTTCGTTCAATACCCTTTAATTAAAACAAAAATTCAGTTATGGGGCAGCCCCATGTGAACCATAAAGTTATATCCTTTAAAAACCCCCGTTTTCACAAAAACACGACACTTTTAGCCCATTTTCTTCCCTAACACCATCTAAACAAACTATCACAGCAACAATCAAAAACAATAAACATTAAAATCATGATTTCCAGTCCTAATAGAATTCAATAAAATCAATTACGTAATTATAGGACAACCCCAAATGAACCAATAAAAGATTTTTATGTAAAACCCCAAATTTCACAAAAAATTGGCACTTAAAATTCATTTGCTTTATAAATGCCACTAAATTTTTTTTGTAGAAAAATTAAAATTCAATAAACATGAAAATACCAAAAACACAGAAATATAAGTCACAAAAATTGCATGCACAATAGAATCACCTAACAAAAGATTCAAGAACCGCAAATTCTAGTGCGGAACTTCAACCGTACGACCACCGCACCACAAGTGAGTGATATCAAACCTAAAACCATAGGACTGGTGAAATAATATCAAAATTAAACCCTAGGTATGAAGCCCTATCTTATGGAAAATTGGGTATTCAAGAAAAAAATGAAAAATCTCAAGGAAAAGGAGAGAACTTAGAAGGATAGTCACATACTTGAGAAATCTGGACGTTTTTAGGAACCAGAGAAGTTCGGCCCTAATTCTCGACAGATGCGATCTCCAAAGAGGGGGAAACGAATCTGGGGGTGAGGCTTGGTACAGTGGGAAAAGATGAGCGGTGAAATCACCGTAAAATAATAAAAAATGAATATTTTATTAAATCATTACAAAAGAATTTTAAAACCGGAAATGGGCTTTCAGGTTGACCCAATACCTAATTTGATCACCCAAATCCAGGATGCTAATGAATTTTTAAGGGGCCCAAAATTCTTTTTTGGTTTTAATAGTTAAATTAAGGTCATTTTGGAATTTTAATGGTTAAAAAAGGTTTAAAACGAAGGATTTATTAGACAAACAAAATTTACTTTCAAAATTGGAAATGGGCTCTCGGGTTGGCCCAAATTTTGGAAACCCACCATTTCCTTCCAAAATGCATGGAAAACCCCCAAAACAAAGAAAGGATGTAAATTATATGAAAAATAACTTTAAAATATTTCATTAATGTGACAATAGTGACCCATACATTTTTTAAATAAGTATTACATCATTTTAGATAAATACTCAGTACATTTTAAAAATACACTCTTTATGAGCATAAATATTTAGTGTCATTTTATACAGGATATGAAATAATTATATTTTATGAAATATCTTCAATATCTCCCAAAAATATTTTCAATATAGCACTCCTAATAGTAATTCCCTACTTAATAATTTCTCCATAACCTAGGGAAAATGAAATATAAGAAAGGGTGAGATCCGAGGCTCAGTAAGGGTAAAATGAGAGATATCAACTGCGGGTTCTAAGATAATAATAAGGGAATGAGATCAGGAATATAACTTACAAATTTCATACCCAATAAATCATGGATAATAAACATGTGTCCTGGAATAAAACATTATCATTAAAAAAAAATATGAATCATATGAGTGATAAATCATTATAAATAATCAAGAACTATAATTTCATTTAAAAAAATTTGGAACTTTAATAAATATAGAAACCATTTCATATGTTAAGGATAACTACTACGATCATAAAATCTTAGTGAATCATGCATCATCACCCCTTTCCTAGAGTAGATCACGAATCCCAATTTTCATCGCATAGTGGATCAAGTAAATTGATTTGTTTCCCATTATGGACCATTCACATTAACTTGTTTCTCGTAGTGGATGAAGAATATTATCTTTTTTCCATAATGGATAATGAAAATTTACTTTTTCCCATCATTAGATTATGAGATATAGAACTTTACCCAATGAATTGGATGGATATATAATTCTTTCCCACCTACAACATAATGAAAACCATACATATGTGTTCCACAAGATCATGAAATATTCATAATATCATCATATCATAACCCATTGAAATAAAATGGGTTTCATAAACAATTCATAATTTCATCATATTATAACACATGGAAAATAAATGGGTATCACAAAAAACATCAACATCATAATAAAAAAACATCCAAATAAATAATAGGGATAATATCATTGGTACATATCCCCAGTAAAAATTTATTAACATCACATGATTTTATCGTAGATAAAAATTAATTTAAATTAATTACTATATTATTTCATGAGGAAAATACCATTTTTATTTTGAAATAACTTATTTAAAATCTAAATAATAGAAATAAAATTGAAATTTTTCATTTTAAAATAACCATGTGAAAATATAAAGTAACCTTCAAATAATTGTGTGTTTATGATGGTGATAAAATTTTTTCATATATTATAAGTTAAAATAAAAAAATTTATTTTAAAAAAGTTCAAAAATATGTAAAAAAAATTATACCATTTGAAAAATTAAATAAATATTCCATTTAAAAAAATTATATAAATTCAAATTTGCCTAAAAATATATTAAAAAATCAGGGGAGAATAATAATAAAAATTTGAAAATAATTATAAGAAAACATGGACATTGAAGTAAAACATAGTTGGTATTAATTAAAAACATTCTTTCGATCTCTTGAGTATATAAAGTGGAAAAAATGAAATGAAAACTCATAAACAATAGAAATAGCTAGTGAAGAATAAATTTTAATAGTTTTATTAGATATGGATCATATAATTTTCTCAATATAAAATCAATTATATAAATCCTGAGTAAAATAGGATTTGAACATAAAACCCTTACCTTAAATCTTATCTTTCTTCGCATGAATTCAAACCTCCTATATTTTGGTTATCCTGTTTTAGATTCATTCTTAAAGACCCTTGGAATGGTATTTTAATAGTTATAATACCTCTATTTCATGTATATAGAGGTTGATAAGAGAAATGATTCGGGTTTTACCTAGACAGAAGGATCAATGTGGAGTAAAAGAAGGATAGAACAGGTTCCCTGTTATAAGGGAGTGGAAGGTTGTTGGGAAAAAATCCCTCAAGGTATCATTGAAGCATTTTTGAGGTGATTGTGTTTGTTGAAAAAGTGGACATATGTGTGGTGATTGTTGACAAATCAAAACAATGACATACAAATTTGTTGACAAAGGGGATTTCATGTTGGAGTGTCAAGTTCAAGAGTTGTGGTCAACGATCCATGTTTGCTTCAAGAACGTAGACAATGGAATGGATGATCTGGAGGCGGTACAAAAAGAGCAGATACAAGGTCACGTTGTTTTCTAGTGCTTGTGAAATTTTTGGGCCTGAAAATTGACAAATGGAGAAAAGTGGTTTTGGAAAAGAGACATGTGCACCGTGTACATGAACTAATGGGAACATGTGCGCCTTGTCTTTTTCAAGATCATAAGGTCAAAATATGGCAAAGGAAAGAGGCTCACGTGGGTATTGGTGAGGTCGCGCAGGTGTCTTGCGCTCAATGAAAGGACATGTGCGCCAGTGCCTTGGAATATTGGAATGTTGCGTGGCATATGTTTTTCAAGAACAGATATTTGGAATATGGAAAAGGAAAGAGGGTCACGCAAGTGACATGCAGGGGCAGAGACCTACGTGCCGAGACTTGCACACCGAGGGGAGACGTGTGCACCGCCACTTAGGTTGACCAAATGCCTATAAATACTGGACTACCCCTCCTCGTTTTTAATAGAGTTCAACACTTAGAGAAAATCAGAGCTCACGTCGCGTAGGTGTAGTGGTCACGCAAGTGGTGGTGTGTTGTGAAAGTATAAGCTGCGTGACAGGTGTGAGTTGTGCACCAATATTGGTTTGGGCATAAAAGGAGTTGTGTCGCGCAAGTGTGGAGGATCAGAGGCTTGTGTCGCACAGGTAGTTGAGGTGGACTTGTGTTTCAGTTGTGACTTGTGCACTGAGACTTGCGCGTCGTCCAAGAGCAGGGCGCCAAGTATGGTTGATTTCTGGCAGTGATTCAGGGCTACGTGGAAGCTAGAAGATTGCCCGATACCTTCGGTGCAAAGAGAGGTTCATCTACGGGTGATAGTTTGACTTCAACAGAGCATCCACATACAAAAGTGGATGTATTCATTAGTGATAATGAAGTGACCTACAGCTATATAAATTGTGAGTGGATCCTTTCCAGTGCAGTGAGCAAAGGAAGAGGAAGAAGGTGGTCCTCTCCACCGACAGTGATCCAAAGAGAGAGAAATAGGGAGTGGCCCTTGGGAAAGCAGTGAGCTAACCCTAAACCTTTTAAAGGTCATGAGCCTGGGATAGAGTGACTATGCCCGAACCTTGTAATCCACAGCTATTTAAGTTTAGTGGAATTTGGTACAACCGAAAACCTATCGGTGTATTCTCCTTGGATGTAGCCCAGTGAGGGTGAACTGAGTAAAAATTGCTATGTCTTCCTACTTACTTCCCTGCATTGTATTTAAAGCATCATCATTAGATAAAGAAGAAAATAAGTGATCATAATAAACACACAAGTGCAAAAAAAAGTGAACCTTGTAATAAAGAGGTCAAGATCCAGTGGGGCAGGAAGAACTTTGAAAAAGAATATCCACACCCTGATTCACCCCCCCCCCCCCCCATCTCAGGGTATATAAGCCCCTTTTGGTCCTAACAATTGGTATCATAGTGTAGGTTTCTTTTATCAGATTTGTTTTCTCTAACTTGGTTCAGCCGACTTATCATGTTAAAGATCCAATCTACTCTTATCATATTGTGCCATGGAAAAGAGAAGAACATCAAAGAAGAAGCAAAAGGCTGGTGGTATTACCGACTATGGAAGTGTCAATTGAAAGAGTGTGATTTGGTTAAAGGAATCATGTAGTGAACAAAATAATGGTTTAGATAAATCATACTATGAAAATACTTACTCATTCAATGACGCTGAAGGAATTAGTGAAGAACCTGATTTTCCAAGAGATGTTGAAACCACTAATGATGAAGAAACACCAAGAAGTCGAAAAGTGGAAGTTTTCCACAAGGAAAAGGAATTAGATCAGAAATTGGATGAAGAGATGAAAACAAAAGGTATTTGGATCCAAGCACTAGAAACTGAGATCAACATTCTAAGAGGTTTTAATCAAAGGCTTATTGACATAGCTATTGATCTAAAGCAGAAACATTATTCTCAAGATGAAGAATTGCGAAAGAGATCTACAAAGGTGGAAAAATAAAAAGCTGGTGAAAAGGGGAAGAATCTGAACTTAGATAAGATTAAGAATTTGAAATCGAAAAATGATGATCTTGCTACATAGCTATCTGAACTAGTTTAGAAGAATCAAAGGCTAAAACAAGAGAATGCATGTTGTACTGATTCTACTGAAGAAGAAAAACTGAAAGTGAAGGAGAAAAGTGACCTGGTGGAAAATCTCACACGGGAACTAGAAGATGATTTGAGTAGCGGGAAGAATCTCAGAAAAGAACTCAATGCTCAATCTGAATCAAGAAATAGGAAGATTAAACAATTGGAGGAAGTGATAGAGAAATCCACGAAAGAAATGGAGATGTCAAAGGACAAAGGAAAACCTAATTTGAAGGATGCACTACACTTACTATTCGATTGCCCTTCAGAAGGTAATGATAAAATGAAAAGGAAGTATGAGATTTCTGAGGAGAAACAACAAAATATTTTCTCAGCTCAAAGACCATATAGTTTGGGAAAATATGGCATTGGATTTGATGAATCTCCTCTTGTGCATGATAGAATGCAAGACATTAATAGTTCCAGGAGTGGAGAAAAACCTCTAGGTGCTGGAGATAGGCCTAAGAGGACAGTTACAAAAAGAAGTTACGACATGTTCTATTTTTCTGGGATTCATGGCCACACATCAAGCTTTTGTTCTGAGCCTCTGGAATACATTTCAGGCTGTGAAAACAGAAACATTACTAAATCTGAGAATAAGAATAATCATCATGAGAAATCAGATAGAAGACTATCTCAAGGGAAAACAATCATTAGATGTTATTACTATGGAAGAAAGGGATAGACAATGAGTATGTGCCAGGAAGCTCATAAGCTAAATTTCAGAGGAAGAACACAAGATATTTCAACATCTCGATAGATAAATAATTAAATGAGGTATGCCTTTGATGGAAAATGTTTTATATGTTCAGATTATGGGCATATGTCAAGAAATTTCATCAGGAAGAATGCAAGAAAGGAAAAGGAACTTCAAAGGAGATTCTCAACTCCAATGATGCATAATGAGAAATTATAAACTGGTAGACAACATGGTAAGGAGAAGAATATGCTTAGAGCCTCAAGGGAATCACATGGAGATGAATGAAAGGTGTATCAGTCACCTCCTCTATCATACTCACAACAGCTCTCAAGGAGAGAATGTGAACAAACGTGAAAGATTAAGGGGGGGGGGTCTACTCCAGCTGTGATAAAGAAGAATGAACGTTCAATGGAAGACTCACCCCCAGTGAAAAAGAGTGTAGTGACTCAGAAATCTGATAAAAGAAAGATGAACAGATAATGTATTGAAAAATCCGCATGTCATGTTCCATAGTGAAAAGTGGACGAAGGTGCAAGATCCTTACAATGGTGGAAGAAGAAAGGGATGATGACAAGTAGATAGATTCCTACCCATAGAAGGAATCAAGGGAAATTGAATTTTGGTGGAACGTCAAAGACAGAGATATGTACTAGTGGGTTTAAGCCCCTAACGATGAGAAAATACAAGCCTACAGAATCTATATATCAGAAAAAGTCTCAGCATGTGGGTAATTAATGCTTAATCATATGGCCAGAGTTGTTGAAGTTGGATAGGAAACTACAAGAAGCAAAGAAAGTGTTTGATGCTCTGCAAGAAATAATCAAAGGGTTGACCCATCAAGATCAACCACTATCCTCATCTTTAGGATTCTAGAAGCACCCCTCTCCCTATGTATATAAATGTTGTTAACTGATGATTCAAGTGTTTTTGGTTTTATAGAGATACGATCCAAGGGGAAGTGGCATATAAAGATGCAATGTGGAGATGTGATGTGATTTAGAGTTTCTATTAGCTCAGGAGGAGCATTAAATAACAAAATCAGATGCAAGAGCCATCAATGCAATAATAGGATGACTCGTCTCAGTTGTTATCTATGAAGGGATGACATATTGTAGGGGAAACATCAATAATCAATCATTTCATGATTATTTATTTTTATTTAACAATGTGGTATCATCTGACTGCTTTCTGGATACCAAGAAGTTGTGAGAGAAAATCAAAGGTGTGTCAACAAAAATTTGAGAGAAGATGTTCAAAGAAATGATGTCATTGAACAATTACACAGTGAAAAGTTTTCTGTTAAAAGTGCAGAAGTGGTAGGAGACTTAAGGAGAGTATAAGTGGTAGAAGATGATTTAGAATAGGATACTTATGGTGAGTATGAGGATGTAAAATCATTATCTGTACAAAAGCCAAAGAGTCAATATGAAATTGACAGGTAGAATATCATCAGTGATTAGTGAGCTCCAGTTCAGACAAGAAGAATGAAATCACTGAAGCAGACATCATTACTATCATAGGTTGATCCTAAATGCCTTGCTGATGCAGCTGAAGATGAAAACTGGGTTCAGGATATGAATGAAGAGCTAAATCAGATTGAGAAGAATCAAAAGTGGGAGATTGTTTCGAGGCCGGTAGTCAAGAACGTCATCGTGACTAAATGGGTCTTTCTCAAGAAGATGGACGAATATGGAATACTGATTCGAAACAAATCATAACCATTGTGCAAGGGGTACTCCCAGATATAGGGAATATATGTTGATGATACATTTGCACAGGTTTCAAGGCAAGAGACAATCAGATTATTCCTAGCCATTGCAGTGCAACGGAAGTTCAAAGTCTTTAAGATGGATTTGAAATCTGCATTCATGAATTAGATTCTATAGGAAGGAGTTTATATCGAGTAATTATATGGTTTTCTCATTCATGAGGATTATAACAAGGTTTTCCAGCTGAAGAAGGAATTATATGGGATGAAACAAGCACCGAGAGAATGGTATTCAATGATGAATCAATATTTGTTGAATCTATGATTCAAATAAATCATAGTGAATGTGGTTTTATGAAATATGAAAAGAAGGTTATGATGAGATTTTGAATTGAAAATTCCAAGGAGATTAAGACTCTGGTTTCTACCCGGATGAAATCATCAAAAGATGACAGTGGTAGGGCAGTTAATATAACAGAAAATAGGTAGATTATCTGTAGTTTTGTTGTACTTCACCGCAACAATTATTGATATTGTTTTCGCCACATGCCAAGCAGTGAGATAACAAAGTAATCCCTATCAAATCCACATGATTTTAGTGAAAATAATACATCTGTATATCAAAGGCACCGTGTATTTCGGTCTGATGTATAATGACAAATATCAATCATTGTTATTAGGTTACAAAGATGCAAATTGGGGCGGATCAGCCGATGATAGAAAATCAACGTCAGGAGGTGCATTCTATATTGGTGTATTGTGTATTTATTGGATAAGCAAGAAGAAAGATTTCATTTCATTGAGCACCGCGGAGGCTGAGTATATTGCCACCACTCAAGCCTGCAAACAGTTATTGTGGATAAAGAAGCAGCTTGAAGATATGTGAGTTGAAGTGAAGTCTCCAATCGAAAACCAGTGTGATAAATCAAGTGCTATCAATATTAGAAAAAATCTCATCCATCATTCAAGGAAAAAGAACATTGAGATAAAGTATCATTTTATCAAGGAGAAGGTAGAGAAGGGAATCGTGAAATTTGAGTATGTGCCTACAGAGCTATAGGTTGCAGGTATTCTGACAAAGTCCTTACCCAAGGAAGATTTTGAGAGAAATCGACTGGCTCTAAGAGTTCAGTCGACTCCCGCACTAAAAAGAGTGTGGATGTGGTCCACCACCCCCTCTCCCCAAGGTATGATGTTTATTTCCCTAATGTGATGATATGTGTTCTCTACTCTATTAAAGACTGCAAAAGAGTGACCTTTGGGTTCGTTGAAAAAGGAGGAGAAAATAGTGATTGTTCAAGGGGAGAAAGCGTGGCTATTTCAGAAATAATGACTATTACGGGGAGAATCTGACAGGTGGAGCAACCAGATAGGGGGAGTTGAAGTTGGTTCAAAGTGCTTAGCCAGAGCTTTTCTTGGACAACACAGGCAATAGTGCTGAAGAGGATTTCCAGATAATAAGAGTTAAAGTTGTGAGCATATAGGGGGAGCATTTAAAATGTGACGATGCTAGAACTGATCGATCAAAAAATAGATATCACGATAGCTGAGTATCATTATAAAAGCATAATAGTGGTTTGGGAATGTGGTAAGAATATTTCAAACAAATTGGTATCAGTTTGGTGTCAATAGTGAGTGTCAAAGATGGAGTGATTCATTGATGAACTTTTTATTTACTCTTGTTTCTCACATCGAGCGTTGCTCATGGGGGCTTAGAGTATGTGTTGAGTAAATCCTTGATCATTATCAGAATCGAAAAAAGAGAATGGTGGCAGAAGAGTTAACGATGTATCATTTTATAGAAGAGTTGTCAACAAACCCAAAGGGGGAGATTTTTGTGAAAAAATCACTCAAGGTATCGTTGAATCATTTTTGAGGTGATTGTGTTTTTTGACAAAGTGGACATTTTTGTGGTGATTGTTGACAAAGAAAAACAATGACATACACATTTTTTGAAAAAGGGGATTTCATGGTGGAGTTTCAAGTTCAAGAGTTGTGGTCAACAATCCAGGTTTGATTCAAGAACATCGACAAAGGAATGGATGATCAGGAGGCAGTACAAAAAGAGAAGATACAAGGTGGTTCCATTTTCTAGTGTTTGCCAAATTTTTGGGCCTGAAAATTGACAAATGGAGATAAGTGGTTTTGGAAAAGAGACATGTGCACCATGTACTTGAAAGAAAGAAAACTTGTGCACCTAGTGTTTTTCAAGATCAGAAAGTCAATATTTGGCAAAGAAAAGAGGGTCGCGCAGGTATTGGTTAGGTCACACAGGTGACTTGTGCTCTGTGAAAGGACCTACGCGCCAGTGCCTATGAATATTGGAAAGCCGTGTGGAATATGTTTTTCAATATTAGGTCTTCGGAATATGGCAAAGGAAATAGGGTCAGACAGGTGACTTACAGGGGCATAGACCTACGCGTCGAGACTTTCATGTCGAGGGGAGACTTGCATTCCGCCGAGTAGTTTGACCAAATGCCTATAAATACTGGACCACCCCTCCTCATTTTTAATGGATTTCAACACTTAATGAAAATCAGAGCTCCCTTCGTGCAGGTGTAGTGGTCGCGCAAGTGGTGGTGTGTCGTGCAAGTATATGATACGCGATATGTGTGAGTTGTGTGCCAATATTGTTTTGGGCATAAAAGGAATTGTGTCACGCAAGTTTGGAGGATCAGAGGCTTGTGTAGCGCAGGTAGTTGAGGGGGACCTACGTGCCAGTTGTGACTTGTGCGCCAAGACTTGCACACCAGCCAAGAGCATGGCGCCAACTATGGTTGATTTTCTACAGTGATCCAGGGCTGCGTGGAAGATATAAAATTTCCCGATACCTTCGGTGCAAAGAGAGATTCATCTATGGGTGAAAGTTGGACTTCAATAGAGAAACAACACACAATAGAGGATGTATTCATTAGTGATAATGAAGATACCTGAAGGTCTATAAACTGTGAGTGGATCTTTTCCAAAGTAGAGAGCAAAGGAAGAGGAAGAAGGTGATCCTCTCCAACGGTAGTGAGCCAGAGAGAGAGAAACAGGGAGTGGCCCTTGGGAAAGCAGTGAGTTGACCCTAAACCTTGTAAAGGCAGTGAGTCTGGGACAGAGTGACTGTGCCCAAACCTTGTAATCCATAGCTAGTGAAGTTCAGTGAAATTTGGTACGACCGACAACCTGTCGGTGTATGATCCTTGGACGTAGCCCAGTGAGGGTGAACCACGTAAAAATCTCTGTGTGTGCCTTCTTACTTCTCGGCATTACATTTAAATCACCATCATCAGATAAAAAATAAAATAAGTGATCATAATAAACACACAAGTTCAAACAAAGTTACCCTTGTAATGAAGAGGTCAATATCTAGTGGGGCAGGAAGAACTATGAAAAATAATATTCATACCCTTATTCACCCCCCTATCAGGGTATATAGGCCCCTTTTGGTCCTAAAAAGGTTATTCTTATAAATTCTTAAATGATTAAAATCTAATTAAGTCATTTTTATGAAAAATAATTTTAAATGGCTAATTATTCAAATTAAAATAGGATATGGCTCAAATATCATACACCAATGAAATTTAGATATGTTTTGGCCTCATTTTGAACCTTTTTTTATTAACCCTCTGATTAACCAATTTTAATCATAACCATGAAAAATAATTTTTCAATATTAAAGGGTTATAATTTTACTTAAAAGGTGAAAATTAGATCTCGAATGGCCAAGAGATGACATTTTTTACTATATTTTATCCACTTTGTCGACTTTTAATATTTTTATGATTCTTAAATAATTTAACAAAATATTATTTTCAAAAAATATTTTTAATTTTATTTTTTACTCTATTCATTTAATTTTACATTAAATACAACATTACAGAAAACTAATTTGAATATATGTCATTAAAAATCACTATTATGTTATATTATTTTAAAGAATCCATAGAACACAATTAGTCACCCAAATTGTATTACATTAAATAAATTTAAAACCATTTATTCTATTTTTCTATTATTTAAATAAATATTGAATTGGTGTTGCGTTATAATTTAAGGTAATTATTCAATTACTAAAACTTATAACAAATTACTATGATGAAAAAAATAAATTTATATTTTAAATAAAAAATTTATAATCTAACATATCCTATAATTTTACATATATATAAATTTTATAGGTATTAAACTCAAGGGAGTAACATTTTGTATTTATTCTTTTCTTAAAATAATATAAAGCTCATAATCATAGAAATATGAAACCAAGTTACAATATATTTGAGAATTTTATGGAAATTGCAAAAATAAACTAAAAAATCTGATAAATTTAAGTGTTAGAGAACTTTTAAAGACTTATCCCAATGTTTTAACCTTATTTTACCTGTTTTACCCAGACTTAGGTGATTACATTTTATTATGGTTATTATTCATGTTGACCCAAAAGAAAAGGGAAATATTTAAAAAATTTGATATTCCCACTTCCAAAGACTGAATCAATTTTTTATTTTTCAATTTCAATGATTGTTAGATATTTATTTGATAAATAGGCATGAAAAATGTGAAGAAATCTATTTTTTATACTAATATAATTATATTCATAAATTTGGACTTATTCATATCTCAGGACTAGAAAAAATATTAAAGGGATTTGAAAACATTATATAGAATTATAACACATATATTTCATTAAAATAATTCCCTAATAGTGATTTATTTTATTTATTAAGATAAAATATATTCCATTCATAAAATATTTTTTTTATTTGGACAACCCTTTTACTTTCAAATGTTTTTATTTTTATTAATAATCAATTGATAACCTAAGAATCTATTTTATACAAGGGTAAAAATTAAATTTTACTTCATTTATTTATTCATTTTAATTCTGACTAGTTTAACATCTAGGTTTTAATGCTATATTATATTATGGTTAATTTACACTCAGGGTTGCGTATACCACAATTTATTAATGAAAATTCATTTTAATTGAAATATCTGTCATAAAATATTAGGTACATACAATAAAATTCCTATGAAATATTCTGGAACTTTGGATACCACCATATTAATTGTCTAAAAATGGTTTTCCCCTTAAATTCTTCAATTCACACTCTAAAACCATATGGTGTATGCCAAATCTTCCCTATAATGTGAACTTTAATTATCCATGAACGGGATATAATTACTTAATATCCATAAATAAATAAAACAGAATTGAATTCAATATTCACTTAAACAATATCTAAATTAAATTTTATAAATATAAAAAATAACAATATTATATACCTATAATTAATAAAAAAAATTAATTTCATAATCAACAACTATAATATCATTTCTTTGAAGAACAAAAGAAGATAAATCCAGAAAAAAATAATAAAATTATAATTTTATTAAAAAAATCACTAGTTTAATTAAAGAAATAATAATTCCAATTTAATTTGAATATGAAATAATAATAACTAGTCTTATAAGAAGGTTTGTGGGTCTCTAAAAGGTCACTAATGCAAGGGGATTAGTTGGAAATGGATAAAAATATAAAAAGCTCAAACCCACCTTAGTAATCATTCCATGATCAATCCCTTATCCATCTGATCCCAAATCAAAATGATTATGGTCTTTATCATAACATGAAATTTGTAAAATTTTAAATACAACTAGCTTCATCAGATTCCATCCAATTTCTTCTTCTTTTTAAAGATTTTGATTCGTCAAATTCTATCCATATTCGACAATCCTAGATATCAATATTTAAATAATTCTTGGGACATGATTTTACTTTACCCCTTGAATTAACCTATTAATCTAATAAAAGAAACTTCAATATATTATATGGTCATTGGATGATTTCTCCATGCATTAATAATTTTATTTTTGTCATGCTTTGAAAGACGTATTAGACATGGCATGGTTATTAGGGATTTTCCAATCAAAGAACACTTCATCTATTCATGATGTAACTACCATCACCATGAAGTGATCCTCTATAATTATTATTGAAGTTTTTATATTAAAAATTTATCATTGTGAGACTTGATTACCCATATAATGGGGTTTTATAGTCATATTTTTTTAATATTCACTCTAATAACATGGTTGGAATGTCACTAAGTACATAAGATCTATGCATGTACCTGAAATTTGGAATGGACCCTTACGCATCACACTAAACTACCAAAAAACAAAGTAATACACATTTATATCTATATCCTTATTTAATAAAATTAATTTTATATCATTCTATATCATCTCTGGATCAAATTTCTTAACCTCTATGTATCATATAAAGGAATGTAACATTACTTTTCTTCAATAAATGCATGAATCTTATACATGGTAGTGATAAAATTTATGTATCATTCTAAGGAACCTTATTCACCCCATAATTTTAAAAAAAAATTTGGTTGGTGGTGACTCTAATGAAATTTACATGTTATTTTAAGGACATAAACATATCGTAGTGATATGCTATACTTTATAAATTATCATATCTGCTTATTAAGAAGAATTTTAACTTATCTTAGGGCCTCAAAATGGATTTTATGTGTGGGTTCCATTTTATTTAAAATTAACTAAAAGAAAAATTCAATTTATATATTTCAAAATAGTTAGTTAAAATTATTTAAGTAATTACATATCATAAATTCATCCATTTTCAAATTAAATACAAAAATATCTCTAAAAAATAAATATAATGTGATTGGCCTATATTTTGAAATTAGTGGGGATAAAATAATTAAATTTAAATTTAAAAATATAGAAATATAGGCTTTATTAATTACACAACAACAAAAATCCTTGTCCCCAAGGAAAGCAGGCATCAAGGTTATTACCAAAGTGAAATTCAAAACACAAGCCAATATGATTTCCTTTTTAACAAACATGGAACCCAAAATTATCATGCCTCTTAAATGTACTCTATTTAATTTTATCAATGAATAAAATTAAATTAATTTCAATATTTATCATGCCCTAATTAACTTTAATACCTAACTCCCTTGAAATATTTCTCTCACCACATAAATTTGGAATATAAGAAAAAACTTCTCATCCCAAACTCAAGAAAATACCACTATATCCTTTCTAATTTCATAAATCTCTAGCCAATGAGTTAAGTAATTATTTTAATCAAGGTGAATTTTATTTTTTTCATTCACTAAGGGTTAATAGGTTTCATATTTTAAAAAATCATAGCTAGAATGTAGATTTCTTTCTCTCATATGAATAGAATGAGCAGTTTATTATTTCACTCAAGAAAGGTATCCTCACTCAATCGTCCTTTGCAATGATACACCCCCAAAACCTTTTTTCATTTTCATGGAATGTTAAAACATTCAATAATTTATCTAGAGTAATTTTCTTCACTCCACAAAATTTAATAAATTTGGGATATCTATTTTTATTTTTAAATTTTAGACATTTTTTTATTTTGAAGGTGGAGAGTAATCTTTGAGGTTTAAATAATAGTGTGAACTTCCTCACCCAACATTGGAAGGGTAATTACCTTCTATCCACCCATTATTTATAATTATTTGTCTTCTATAACTTCTCAAAAAAAATCTCCCTTTAATTATTTTATCATTCAAAATTTTCTCCCAAAAACCATTTTTGATACAAATTTCGAAAAAATGTCTTCATAGTCTGATATTTTCTTCCCAAAAAATTCAGGACACATGATTTCCAACACTATTGGAAACCAAGTCTATCCCAATGGTTTTAAACTACTGGGATAGGCTTCCAAACTATTAGTATAAGTTATACAATTTTTTTCCAAATTTTTGGGTGATTAGGCATTGGGATAGCCTTATACCAATGGATACAAGGAAACTCTTGTCTTAGACAAGCGAAAAATTTAATTTCCCTATGGTTTTGGCCAATCGTTTCAACACATAAGTACCAACAGTTTGTAACCATTGTTAAATATAACTCAATAACCTATACCAATAGTTTCAAAACCATTGTTATATAGGTTTACTAACGGTTTTTGTACAATCGTTGTTATATATTATATGTAGAACCTATATACCAACGTTTTGTGAACCGTTGGTATATTTTTTTACCAGTGGTTCAGCTAAAACCATTTCTATTGAAGAATTTATTCATCTTTATACCAACTTTTTATAAGCCATTGGTATATAGTACTCCAGGATTTCATAGAATTACACAATAGCCTTCCATCTTGCCTACCCTGTAAGGAATTACATAGCAAGCCTACCTTGTACCGAATTACATAGTAACTGACATCTCTTCTTGCCTCCCCTCTGTAATATATATAATTAAACACCTGAAGATACAAAAAAGACAAAATAAAATGATTATACAACACCTAAAAATTCATAATTCATTAAAACACTAATCCCACAATACAATGTACAAAATTAAAAAAAACACTCATGGAGGAAATTTGTGTATTTGGAATGAAGCTCTCATGTTTTTAGAACCTAGTATTTAATCATTAAAATGTTTTCTATGTCAAATAGGATAACATATGTAATGGTATGGGGTACCAATTTGAGGGTAACCCTTTTTTTTGTTGGTTGATATGTTGGGGGTTAAAAATAGAATCTTGTGTAAAGGAACAAGACCCACCTAGATGGTGGTAATAACTTATGCCTATGTTTCTAGGGGGTGGGTTAATTCCATATCAAGTGGGTTGATATTGGTGTATCTCATTAATTCATATAATATTTTGTGGGATCTACCATGGGATCCCAAATGTGACACACATGTATTTATATAGTAGTTTACTATAATTAATCAATTGTTGGCATATTTTATGCCAAATCTCCAAGTCATTCAACTATCATACACAAGCCTCATTATGATGACATACCCCACCATACCCTAGTTCCTAGAATGATGGGAATTTCACTAGTGTGATGATAACCCTCTAGATAAATTTAAATATTGAACTCTTACTCAGTACCAAGGTTCCAATAACCAATAAAGTAGTGATAATGATGAATAATTAAGAAAGTATTAACACCACGATATAATAAATGAATCTCCCTCACTTTTAACACCTTCAAAATGAATAAGAACATTGATCCTGACCATATATGTTTTAGATAATTATATTACCAGTCCGGGTGAGAAATAAGCATCATGTAGTCCCAAAAAACCCACACAATGTTTAAACAATTCAATGGAATAATTAACATGTTATTTCACAAACAACTATTTGAAAACAATGTTCTAAATAGGTATTTAATACTAAATCGTGCTTTATAATCCCTTGTTGTTTTACATTTTATAAAATATGGCATAAAAAATTCATTAAAAACTGATATAAACCTCACATAAAATTTAAAACATTTAAGACACCACAAAAAACATAAATATTAGCCTCTAAAATCATTAACCATTACCAATGCATTCATTTTCAATCAAACTAATTTTCAAATTTCAATTAATTCATTATCTCAAGTGGAAACCCACACACTCATTTCATTCACACGTTTCAAATTCATTAGAAAAAACTTTTTAAAACATCTCAAGTTCAACACCTCGCATTATATGAATTTCTTGTTTAAAACATAGTTTTTGCTCCATGAATAATGAAATATGATCAAAATATATCACACACAATTAAATCCATTTCAAAAGGTCTAAAAAGTATTTAATAAATTCTTACAAACAAAAATATTCAGTTACAAACATGAAATTCAAAATTGAAACATTTATATTCTTTCTAATCATTAAATATATTCATACATTCAATAAAAATAAATTTACAATGAAATAACAAAAATTTAATTCAAAATGAAATAATTTATTTGAAACACACACCTAAAAGAGGTGTAAATTGACTTAAAACCATTCAAAATATTTCAATTTCAAGGATTAGAACCCAAATGAGAGACTAGAATCAAGATTGGAGCAAAAAAGAAAAAAATAAATGGATGAAAAATAAACAACCTAGTTCCCACTTACAGATTTTTAATGGTTTCACCATTATAGAGAATCCCATAAGAACATATGGGCTATCTGGGGGGTAGGGGTGTAGGGGGGTTGGGGGACTGTGGTGTGTGGGGGAGGGGTGTGGGCTGTCTAAGGAGGGGGTGGGTTGTCTGGGGGTAAGGGGGATGCAGGGGTGTGGGGGAGGGGGTGTGGGCTGTGCAGGGAAGGGGTGGGCTGTCTAGTGGTGGGGGGGACTGTCTAAGGGGGTGGGGTAGGGGTGGTTTTCCAGGGGGTAGGGGGTCATGTCTAGCATGTAGATTTTGAAATGATGATGACACTGCCTCATTTTTGTGTGATTTTTCATTTATATGGACTATAATATTCTATGGTATATCATCCCGCTAGGTGACCTAAATATTATTCATTATTATTAGGTAGCGGGGTGTGGGGGCTATATAAGGAGGTGGTCCAGTGGGTGGGGGCTGTCGAAGGGAGTGGGGGTGTTAGTTGGTGGGGGGCTTCTCAAGGGGTGGGGTGGAGATGTCCAGGGGTGGGGTGTCTAGTGGGTATCGTGGAGTCCACGGGGGTTTCTAAGGGGGAAGGGGTTTTCCAGGGGCGAGGGGGGGCCTATCCGGAGGGGTTTTCCAAGGGGTGGGGGTGAGGAGTAGTGTCCATAGAGTGGGGAAATCCAAGGGTGATTTCCATGGGGTGGGGGTGTCCAGGGGGTGTCCAAGGGAGTGGGGTTGTCTAAGTGGGTGGGGGTTTCAAGGGGGTGTGGTGGCTTTCCATGGGGGTGGGGCTGTCCATGGGGGTGGGGGTATCCAGGTTTGGGGATATCCAAGGGGGTGTGGTGTCTAAGGGGTGGGGGCTGTACTGGTGGTGGGGATTTCTAATTGGGTGGGGGTCTCTTGGGGGTGGGAGTGTTTAGGAGGGGTGGGGTGTCCAGGGTTGGGGGATGTCCATGGGGGGGGGTCCAGGGGGTGGGGGTTGTCCAAGGGGGTGTGGGTATCCAGGGTGTGGATATGGGGTGGGGGTTTCTAGGGGTGGTGGGTCTGTCCAAGGGGGTAGGGTGTCCAAGGGGGTGGGGGTGGAGTCCAGGGGGTTTTCCATGGGGTTGGGGAGGGGGTGGGGGTTGTCTAGGAGGGTGGGTGGGATATTCAAGTGGGTGGTGGTGTCTGGGGTGGGGGTGTCCAGTGGGTGGGGGTGTCCAAGGGGTAGGGGTTTCCCAAGGGGGTTGGGGTTCTCAAGGGAGGGGTGAATCAGTCACACACATTTTCATCCATAGAAAGTAATCAATCCAAGTTTTATTATTTATATATAAAGAAATAAATATAATTTGACCTACCTAATCACACATATATTCATGAAAAAAATCATAAAACATTAAATATCAGTAATATCATTCAAAAATTTAATGGATTAATTTGTACCTCATCACCATCACTATCATCACCTTCATCATCAGCCTCATCTGCATCCTCATAGTCATCCCCATCATCATCCCCACCCTCCTAAACTCTATCATCCTCCCCATCATAATCTTCCTCAACCTCCTTCTCTCCATCCTCCTCTCCCTCCTCCTCTGCCTCGGACTCCTCCTCACCCTCGTCCTCCGCCTCAGCCTCCTCCTCTACCTCGGCCTCTTCCTCACCATCATCTCGACAACCTCTAGAACTTCCACCTAGTGCACCATGTATAGAACTAATCAATGACATATATTCATCCCAATATGTTTTTACCTCTAATGGATGTTTGGGTTGTAAAAATTCCATCAATTTCATAAATTCCATTTTTCCCCTAGAAGATTGTTATTCCATCTCTGTGGCCTTTTTTCAGCATGTTCTAAATGTTCAATAACCTTCTACAACTCAGTGGAACTACAAATCATACCTGAGGATGGACAATACCTTGTCAGTACTATACTCTTCCTAGATCGGCAGCGTACTTTACCCGGGTGCTCATCTCCCAACACATGATGTAAGTGATCATTTGGCCCAAAATTGTCAGGTTCCTAGGAATCAAGGGACTCTAAAGCATCCTGTTACAAATATAAATGTATTATTAGGTTATAAAATATATATTTAATATGAAATAAACAAATTAAAACATAAAATATCCTTTTGATGTGGTTTTTTAACCACACTTCCATCTTTCTTCCTTATACTCGAGAAAAATACTTTTTCTCGAGGCACACATCCTTCAATATTCAATGTTTTACTCCAAAATTACATTGAATGTTGGAAACCATAATTAAAAATAGGTTACCAATAATTAATTTCATAAATAAAATTATATTAAAACATTATCAATTAAATAAATTATAGAGAATACAATAGAAAGTTCAAGTCGTAAAGAAAAATTATAAACTATAGTCATACGTGCTTCCTCTCTTTATCTAACATCGTAGTACCTCCCAATGTCTATAGGTATTTTTTATCATGAAGGATTTTTTTATTCCTTTCAGATAATTCATAAATAAATTTCAATAATAAAATAGATATTATTAATGAAAAACATGAAAATTTTCATTTAAATACATCAAATGTAATTAATACCTTAAACTAGATAGTCGACTAATGAGTAATCATCTACTGATACTATTATATCAGAAAATAATACACTACAGGTACAACCTCTAACTATCTTCAAATCTATAATCCCATCAAATATACAACTCATTCTTATAGGCTCTCCAAAGCTCACCTAAATCCTTTAGATGAGCTGGTTGTGCACCCTCACCAACGGGGATATTTAACTGAAGATGACACCATTAAATTTATTCATATAAATAAAAAAATAAAATATTTCATTTTATAAAATAGATTTTTTACCCATATCTCTACCCAAGCATAATCCTTGACTTCATTTGGAAACAGTTTCCATGAGAGCAGGCAGACGGGAATGATGTCGGGGTATTTGAAAATCATCGCCAAAAAACTTTGACATTAATGCACAGTTTTTTCAATCATTTGATTGTCTTCATTGTAATCAACCATCATCTTCATGTGATGGTTCCACACAACACCCATGTGTGTATTCCCCCTCCCCCACCTCTAATTAGTAGATGTATCTGTTATGAAATCAAAACATATATTTTATCAATACATGTTATAATGAAAATAAATAATGGTTTAAAAAAATTAGGGTTCTATAAAAATACATGTGGTAGTTTGATCAATAGGTGCTGCTGGATCTGTAGAAACTGAAGGAACAACCTGTACAGGTGGACTGGGTCCCAATTAATGCACCACATGGACAGACTATGGTGTAGTAGGAATCGAAGAATATTAAATATAGAAGCTCAAAGATAAGAAAGTAAAAGTAATAGAAGATGACACGGATGACTAGCTGAATGCTGGATGGGGAGTGGGAATCATCATCATATATACTAATGAAAGGTGACGAGACATATATGTAAAGGGTGGAGAAAACATGGGAGGCCTAAATATCTCATGTGTCTCTAAGGACACACTAGGATTAAAATATGGGATAAATGGTATGTCAGTGGGAGGGGTACGGTCAAATCAGGTACGCTGACTCGATCACCTAGCTCTCATACCACCCCCCCCCCCTCGTACGAACACCCTAAGTACTAGGATCAATACTAGGATGCTCATAAAATAATTTTAACCTAATAGGTAGATCCTACAAAAAAAATTAAAACAAAATTAATCACATTACATTATATATTATTTAAATATATATATATTTGAAATAAAATACTCACTATAGGCACTAGTGTGGGAACTCCCATCTCAGCCATCTGACGATTCTTGTTCATCATATTTTTTCGTCCCCTCTCTTCAATTAGATTGATTTGTAGTATTTGAAAACAAATATATAAGTAATTTAAAATGTATAACTAATGTGTAACCCAAAAAACAAAATATATGAGAGGGAATCGGGGGATTCATGGATACTTTAACTATCCATTGTTTTAGGTGAGCTTCAATTGATATATAATTAATACAAAAAAAACATACAATATGTTATAAAGAAATTTAATTTTGAGTAGGATGGTTATTTACTAATTGACACTAGTATATTAAAATCATGGAACGTTGATTCTGAGGCTTTATTTAACTCAAGTACCAAGAGAGAGAGGATTCTGAATTATGCCTCTAAAAAACTCAGCAAGGTATATATTATGATTGATTAAACCCTTATGATAGTGTGAAATGATGACATAAACATGTGAACAAGGATAATATATCTACCATATTCATAAGGGGTAAAGAAATTGTTTAAATTAAGGAAAATTTTAATTTCTTTAGCCCAAGTAGATGATGTAGGTTTCTATTCATGTTTTGCAGAAGAAGACAACCCATCATGTTCATTATCAGGTCAAATGTTAAAGGGATTTCTTATAGTTATACTAATTTTATACATGTTCAATATAGAATTTAAATGTTCACCAAGTTAGAAAGGTTTGTTTTACAAGTTTGAATATAGTTCAATTTCAATTTCAAAAATGAAAT